>CM030364.1:234389433-235688183 GCA_017893485.1 Hemerocallis citrina | reverse complement strand
CTTTTTGAACTAGTTTATTGTTTTGTTCAAGATTCTTTGATCTCTGCAAGTAGATCTAGTCCTTTTTATCATATTTCTATTTGAAATTTTGTTAAGTATATTGAGGGTTTACACGAGCTAACCCGATATATTCCTAATATCGTGCCTACATCTTTGATCTAAAACCTAGTCCCTCTTGCACATTGCATATGTACATTTACATGAAAATTAACTAGATCCATGTTATAGAATTGTTTAATGAATTGAATATGTTAGATTGAATTTGGTTAATGAATTGATTACCATGCCTCTGAAATTGCATCTTTAAACTGGAATTATACATGTTAAACATCTAGCATCACTTTGATTATTAATTAGCATGAACTATATGGTTGTATGATAGAGTTGTTGCCTATTCATATCAAACTATTTTCTGGACTGCTGTTGTTCCTTTGTGTAATATATTTTCGACCATGTAGCTGTTGTAATTTGAAACAAACTTTTGAACCTAAATTATAGCCCCATGAATCTATTTTCCAGAACTTTTAACGGATCTAAATTCTGAGTTATAATCTGTTAGATATCAGTATTTTAGTACAACTTTGTCTGAATTTTCAGATTCACAAATTCATGCATATCTCTTTGTTCTATAATTAAATTGAACATGTTAACAGTAAAATAAAAATATGAAATTAGTTTGGCTGAAACTATACATGTGTAGGAATCACCGTGAATTTTTATAGATTTAATCGATGAGTTTTCTGCCTTGTTTCATATGTTTATGTACAATCTATAACCTCCTGCCTGAACATAAAATCTGAAAAGAATAAGATTTTCACCCTATTTTCTGTAGCTTTTATATGTCGTGTATATATTCGCTAGAACTGGCAGAGAGTCTATTTTATAGATTTTCTGACAGATCCAGATTTACTTTTCTTTAGTAGCGGTAATCTGTATTTTTGTACAGTAACATTATGTTGTCCAGATTGTGTAATTTGTGTGTAATTAATATGTTTGCTTCTTGCTTTGTATGTAACGAGTAGAATTAGTCACACCTAGCATGATACAATCTTGAAACCTTCTTGCATGCTCACATAGGATGAAATAAAATATTAACAAGCTGGGGGTATTATGAGGTGACTCGGTAGTGAACGATCGAAAACTGTACTCGGTAAAGTCGTTCTTGCTCACATGAACACTTGACATGAAAGGAGGAGAAATATTGATTGGAAGGAGAATAATAGATTGCAAATGATTGATTGTAAATTATTGTTATCAACGCCGAGTACATGATCCATGAATTCACCATCAGTCTAAAATGTTCACTGTTTGCTTACTTCGAAACTGTGATATGGAACATATGGGACGCAGTAGTACATGCACTGGATAGATTTAAAAAATGATTAATAACTTGCATTTGACATTTCATGCTTGATCCTGTATATCGTCATCAAGATAGAATTCAAATTGACATCATTCGTTACATGCATGATTAAACATAGACCTTTGATATTATTGTCTATCTTTGATTTTGTTATTGACTTTGATCTCGTCCCTTTACTTTGATATACATGCTTCCTATTATTCTCTACTTCCCTCTACTTGATGTCCATGATTTGCTGTAAGGACATTATTTTCTCTTTTTTTAGATCACGAGTTTACAGGTACTGAAGGAACACTACCATAAGAAATTGGTGGGCAAACTCTCTAGAAATTGGAGCTGGACCATTAGACTACTATAGCTATCTATTGTTATTTGCTTATTTTATTATTTTTATCATATTTTGTAGTCCGGGATTTTATGACCCGAAGTTTACTTTTTCCCAGATGTTGGATATTATTTGGTGAATTTATTTCATGATTATTTTGGAATTTATTTATTTTTTATGTAGTTATTCTTTTCTAGCGTGGTTGTATTCTCTTATATATTGTTGAGTTAGACCGGTACAGCTTATGGATGGTGTTTACATCATTCGTTGGGCCTACGTTATGTACTCGTATTACGTATTTTGGGAAGCGGGGCATGACAACACTTGATACTTAGCTTAGTTTCACTTGGTATTTTTATGTTTTATTTATTGTTATTTCATATTCCATTTGTTACTACTGTTGGTATGTGTTGTTTATAACTTTATTCTTTATGTTTTATTTAAATTGTATTTCTTTTGATGTCACTCACACCATTATGTCTGACTCCTGTAGTTTTGGGGGTTAGGGTGATATGTAGCCTCATATTTTATAGGTAGGTACCAATAGCTTGGGATTGGATGCATGTGGTAGAATGATAATGTGACTTATGTAAATTGTAAAAGAATGTGTTGTAAAAGAAAAGAAATTGAAATTCAAGGTGTTTAATTTTCCGATGTGCTTTGTAAACAATTGATGTAATAAAAAGTTTGAAATTTCCCTTATTTGGTTGTTATGTTTATGATAATATTGAAGTTGATTTTTGAAATTGTGCCACATATTTCTAATTTTATTTATTAAAAATTCGGGGCGTTACAAAGTTGGTATCAGAGCATGATTCAATTAGTAATTGTAAATATGATATGGGGAATAAACATAAATGGACATTTGATGTGTGAGAACCTAGGTGGACTTCAGATGTGTGAGTACATAAGTGGACATTAAATGTATGGATACCAAGGTGGACATTAGAAGTGTGAGTACCTTGGTGGACATCTAATGTATGTGACTTGATTGTTTGATCATGAAGGCCTGTAGTGAGATTTAGACTGTTTGTATGCTTAGACATGAATAAAATTTCTTTATCGCAAGTACATTGGTAATTTTTGCATAAAGCATATACTTTTCTCACTAGCTCTTTTGACCTCTTTCTCGCTTTTTCATTTGGTATTTTATTATGTAAGGTATTACCCACTCAACTTGTATCTTTTCTATCATACTTACTAATGTTCACTATATCTTTTCATATTTTACTCACTGTGTAAAATTTTTGGATTCTATGATTTTTGCCAGTATTTTTCAGTTATAAAATTTAATTATCTTCCGCTACATTCTTTTAATTATTTATTATCTTTTATTTTTTTAAATGTTTCTTAGTTTTGTAGTTCTCACTCTTGTATCCTATCACTTTTACTATTTCACATTTGTTTGCTTACTAGATAACTTTTGTGTAAATTAACTTATTTCTACTTTTATTCGGTTTCTTTTATTGTCAGTGATTGATTTTATTTTTAGTTTCTATATCTCTAACCGAGTTTATATTATTTCTGTCACGCCCCGCATCCCACTATACGGAAATACAGGCACGCAACTGAGGCCCAGCGAATGATATACATCATCCATAAGCTGTACAATTATAAGCTCAACAAGATCTTTATAACACATTCACGCAGGCAAATATAATAATTACATGAGCTGAAAATAGAATAACCATCATTTGGATAATACATCAACATCGGGTCAAGATGCCCGGGAGTACGAGGTGCCAGAATTAAAATAATATGATAAGCAGTTCGCTATAACAACTAGATAAAATAGCGACTGAAAGAAAAACAACATGAAGTAGTAAGGAAGCAGCAACGATCGTCTAAAGAGTCTGCTCGTCGGGTCCATCAATACCTATATAATTATTAACTCAAAGAAAAATAGAAAAGTTCCCGTTAGAGTAAGTTTCGGGCAGCAAGTAGCAACAAGCAGAAAAAGGAGTAATATAACAAGATATGACATGGAAGAAACAAGAAGTAGAAGTACAAATACAATATGGAAGTAAGCAAGGAACTGTGACAATATGATCATGTAAGTAATAACTGTAACTAGCGTATTCTAGACTTCGAGATAAAAGCAATTGATAACCTAGGCTCAGTTAATCGATAATCATGTAATCAAGGATCGAGAGTCATGTAATCAAGAGTCATGTAATCAAGAGTCATGTAATCAAGAGTCTTGTAATCAAGAGTCATGTAATCAAGAATCATATAATCAAGAATCTTGTAATCAAGAATCATGCTTAGTGGAAATCTCAAGTGTATCTGTTTTATTAACTTATCTAATGCACGCAATCTTGTGTCTCATACCACAAGTTCGGTGCATATCAATCATGTGACGTTTAGACTTAAGTAGTGAATTCTATAGGATTATGTACTCGGGTCTTCCAGTAATGGTATCAAGACATGTAATCATGAATCATGTAATCGAGAATTATGTAATCAAGAATTCTGTAATCAAGAATCACTATTTCGGGAAACACGGGCCCCCTTCCGAGTATACTCCCCTATATTGTCCACAATTAAGTCATACCCTTATTACCTCGGCCTGTTATTCTTTTATAATTAATTATGAACATGCAGTCGGTACGACCAGTAGAACGGTGTAATCAAGACAGTTAATCTAGAAAAATATCAACGACAGTAATCATGGTATGAGATATAACGGGTACATGTATCGAGAGTAGTTATTATAATTATCAAGTAGTATAAAATGCATTCTATCAACCTATTATATATATGCAAGTTATTATTACAAGAACAATAATACACTCAGTTCATTAAATATGAAAAGTAATGGGTTTATATGCAAAACCGTAGAGATGAATTTTTAGACAACTTGACATATCTGCATTCAAATTCACTTTTCCGTTGTTACAGAAAAGAAAATCCGATTCCGTCAGAGATTCTAGAAAGTAGACTCTCTTTTGGTTCCAACGCATATTCACACGATAAATTCTAAAGACAGTAGCTATGCATACAAATTCATTCTTCGCTGGTTTCGATGTTTTCCGCCCATTCTGGAAATTCGGAGTCAGAATACTAAAACTGCGATATCTCACAATCTATACATCGGATTGAGAAACTGTAGGATGTTTCGGATATCTAGACTTGAAGAGCTACGATTTTCATGTAGAAAGTTTTTCGATCCAGTATCGGTAACATGGTCAAATTCTCAGTACGAGAGACAGGTTAGTAATCCCGTGCAGGTTCAGAAAATCACAATATGACAGTACTAAAATCGCGATATCTCACAATCTATACATCCGATTGAGAAACCGTAAGATGTTCTGGATTCGGGACTCGTTAGGCTACGATTTCTATGTAGAAAATATTCAATCCAGTATCGGGAGCATGGTCGAATTCTTAGTACAAGGTCAAGAAATTTTAGAGATAGTAAGGTTGAATATTCGATATTCGATAACACGATTCGAAATGTGTTAACGGTTCACTCTTGAGTTGATATAGCATGGAACAAGTGACTAGAATAGAGTTTGACAATAAAATATGATGATAACTAGACTACTTGCCACGAGTCAAAGAAAAATGCTTATACGAGAACAAAAAGAGTGTACAAGGTACTTGCCGTATAACGTGATGATTTTGGTGGTGGTGTTAACCACGGAAAGAAGAAGCGAAGTCGACAACGGACGGCGGCACAACGGCGGTAAGAATGGCGGCAAGATGGTAGCTAGCGAGCAACGGTAGCAACGATGAGCGACGACAACAACAAGGTGGCGCGGCATCGGGTTGTTTTTCGGGGTTCACGGAATCATAGAAGCGGAGTCGTTGGCTCGAAGGTGAAAGGTAAAGTGGAGCTTGGGTGTTGCTTGAGCTCTCGGGTGTGAAGAAGAAAGAGGGTGTGAAGAAGGCAGAGGAAGAGAAGAAGGGAAAATGAAGAATGTAGATAAGAGAAGAGAAAGAGGTAGGAGCTCTGCATGTGTGTGTGTGTGTATATATAGAAAGGAAGGGATAGGAGGGGTGTAGAAAAATCAAAGGAGGGGTGTAGAAAAATCAAATGAGGGGTGGAAAAATGAGAGTTAGGCGTAGAAGGAGAAAATGAGTGGGGAGAAAATGAGAAGTTAGGCATAGGATTAGGCAGGATTAGGATTAGGATTAGGATTAGTATTAGGATTAGGATTAATCGGGGTTTAAAATTTGTATTTAAACTCCGGTCAAAAAATCACAAAATTATAGAATTGATCAGAAAAATATTCTGGCTTTAGATAAAGAGTCCAAAGAGAAAAATAAAACTGATCTAAAAATTGAAGTACAAAAATTCACGTAATAAAATACGTACAAATGGGACAGGGAGTTACAATTTCTATTCATTAGTACAATCATTAAGGTTTTACCAATCGTCTTGTTTTTCTTTTAAAATTGTTTCTATGACTTTACTATTGGTTTTTACTTTTTATTATTTTTTCCAAATTATTATATTGCTACTTTCGCTGTAATTCAACAGTGCATTTTTTAGCATTTCACAAGCTCATTTTTATTTTGCAATTCTTACTCATTTCTTTCTTGACATTTTTATCCGTCTTACTTTCATGCGCTTTTACGTTACTCGTATATTTTTCTATTACTTTACATATTACATTAAGTTTTGAATTACTACGTATTAAGTTATTATCGCAACTCCTATTTTCCGTCGTTATTGTTTTTACTATTTTATAAATTTTGGTTTTTGCATATTTACTTTCATTTTATATATACTTAGATTTTTCGATACTATATTTTTCATTATTTTGTATTGTCTTATTTATTTTGGAGCATTTAAACTTGATTGTAGTATTTTACTCTTAAAAATATAATATATCTCTGCACGTTTAAATTTTTATTAGAAATTATGTTTTTGCACCATATATTCAATACCTTTATTATTACTTACTGTTTACTACTTTTGTCATATTTACTTTTAACTATTTAAAGCTACTTATTAATTTTGTTGCTTTATACTTTTCGAATGTACTATATGCACCCACTACTTATATTTTACTTAATTTTTATTATCATTACATTCTTGATTTCTACATGTACTTCCTAGTAATTACTATATATGTACCATATATTTCCACATAATAACTATGCATATCATTTTACACTTGTTTAATTCCTACATTACTGTATATTTTATGATATATTTATTGTGTAAATTTACTACCCTACATATTTATTTTCTCATTCACATTTGCATTTGTTCTTATGCATGTATTTCCATTTTTCTCCTTACTTTTATAAATCATTTTCACTACCACTATTTTGTACTATTGTGTTTGAAATTTATAATCTATACATTTATTTTAATATTCCATCGTGTGACTTTCAACTCCATTTCTTACTTTTGCTACTATTTTTATATCACGAATTTCAATACATAACATCATACTTAAATGAAATGTCTAATATCTCTGTGCATATAGAAGGTTACATATTCCATTTCACCATTTTGGTGCAACCAAATGTCGAGAAGCCAAATATGCAACTAGACATTAATGGAGACAAATTGCAACTGGATGTCGGAGAGGCAAAATGTGCAACTGAATATCCAGGCAGCAACCTGCAACCTGATGCCGTGGAGGCAAACCTGCTACTTGATGTTAAAGAGGCAAGTCTGCAGTCAGACATCAATGAGGCGAACCCCAAATAATAATAATAATTAAAAAAGAGGATATTTTTTACCTATTTGCTAATTGATATTTCAAGACTTTTTACTTATATAATGAAACTAATGGTAAAGTAATCTTTTTTTAAATGACTTTTGTTTATATAAATTACACTTTATGTTTCCATGTAATTTGAACTAGTATATTTGAATTTAATCTATTTTGTGTTTACAAATTTTTTACATTTATGTTAAGATTGAGTATATCAACTATGGTCCAAGCTTTCGTTCTTTGTAATTACTATTTATTGCTACTGTTTTTCAATTCTGTAACATTTTAGATTTATCACTTACTTTTGTTTTCACGTCCTAATTAATGATTTGACGCTTACTTTTGTAATATTCAATGAACTTCTTTTAAGTCTTCTTGCATATATATTTTTTGGTCTATTTTGCACGTTACCCTTCAATGTGTTTTTATAGTATTGATTATAATATCAACATTCACTAGTATACTTATTATTCCTTGTCTTGTGCATTCATTGTTATTAATATTTTCTTTACTTAGCTAAATTTGTTCGTATTTCTATGTATCTTGACCGGTTATCTTTCCCAAAACTATTTTTTATATAACCTTTAAGTTTGTGTTCCTTCGTTGTTTGTATGGTAATCAACCTTTTTATATTTAAATTTTATCTCTTCACTTTTGACTTCTTATTCTATAAGAATAGTCTTGCTATTTTCTTACATTTTGGGATTAATTGTGTATTCAATTGGAATTCTTATACTTTTGCCATGTCAGTTTTCACCTTTTACTCTTCAAGCTATAATTATATGTTATTTTTGTTTTGCTTAGTAATTAAATCCAACTATAAAAATAATGATAGAGTAAATTTTCATAGTTGTCTTGTAAGTTTCATATTTTGTTTTCTTTTGCTTAGAGTAGTTCTGAGGACAGAACTATTCTAAGGGGGGGGAGGGGGGGTAATGTAACACTCCGCAAAATAAAATGATTTATTTTGCATTGTTAAATAATATTAAATTGGTAAAGTTGACTATTTTGACTATTTTCTTGAAATTGCAATTTTGCACGTGCAACACACGTGCAAAGTTACAAAAATTTGAATTCTTAAAATTTATGGTTAATGATTGATTTTCCTTATTTATTTATGATATTTTATTTTTTTATATTTATTTAAATTAATTTGACTATTTTATGACTTTGACAATTTTATACATGCAAAACACGTGCAAATACTTTTTTGGGTGAAAATCTCCAATTTTAAAATTCTAAATAATTTTTCCTATTTATAAAAGAGCATATCCTAAATTTTGGAATTTTTCTGAATGAAGAAACTATTTTTATAAATACTTCGAAAGAGAGAGGCTTTTATGTAAAAAGCCAATTGGATCTCAAACAAATAATAAAAATTCTTTTTTACGGCTTTTGGGCTGGCCATGATCATTATTAAAGATAAAATTTATTTAAAATATATTTAGAGTTTATTTTGTAAAGATTTAAACATATATGGTATTTTTACAAATATGGAATTTAAGTTGAACCTTGTGCAAATATTTTTCTTGGAAACTAAAATTCAGAAATTTTGTTTGGAAAATCTAATATTTATTAATGGGTATTATTTATTAATTTTCTGGATTTTTATGATATTTATTTATCATATTTGCATATTACAGAGAGATGGACTTTTGTACAAAATTACCACTTTGAGTACAAATCTGAATTTTTTTTAATTTTTGGGCTATGCTTTATGGCTGGATAACTCAGAAGTAAAGGGATTTGGTTTTATTTTAATTTATTTAACTTATTTAACTACTTTATTAAAGAAAGGTCTATATATGTAAAGGAATAATTTGTTAAGAGATGTTTCCATATAACTTATAAAACCCTAAATCCCCATATTTCGGTCTATTAAAGAGCCACTACAGCCGTCCCCCTCCTCTGCAAAAACAAAATATTATTTTACTATTGGTTTTCGTGGAGTTTCAAAGCAAGGATCTATGATTTCTTGTGAAAGGAACGACTTTTCTTATTCTCTTTATTATTTCGGTTGATTCTTCAATAAGGTGAGTGACATATGTTTGTTTTGTATTGTTCTAAGCATGTTGTATGTGATGATTTACCTATTAGGAAGCATGTTAGGGATTGTATGATGATACGATAAGTTGATTAAAAGATGGATGAATAAATATTTAATCTTTTCATGAAAACTATGCTATTGATGATTAAAACCCTATATAGATGACTTAAGATTGTTAAGAACCTAATAGAAATCATGGGTAGGTTGCTTTCTTTCATATGCTTACTGACTTGATTGAGTATAATGAGTTGTATGATGGTGATGCATAAAAGTGAATAAAATAGGATTCTTTACTGTATATGTATATACATGATTTGTTATTGATGTTTGGATAAATAAAACTTGACTAATACATGGGGTAATTGCTTGTAATCAAGGGGTAAACTAATGCAATTAGTGTTGGATCCTGTAGGCAAGACAAATAACACTAGAGGGGGTGGGGGGGGGGGTGAATAGTGTTGTATAAAAATTAATTTAAAAACTTGAACTTTTCGTACTGTTAAGTCGACTGAAAATATATATACAGTCGACTGGTGCATCAGATAAGAAGAGTATTTTACTGAAGAGTTACAAGTCTGATCAGTAGACTTATAGCGGAAAACCAGTCGACTTACCAGACATGTTTTTGAAATAAAAGTCAGAGAAATTGAAATTGCAAGTTGAGAGAATACAACCACAGAGAGTCAATCACAGCCAAACACAACGATGTATCCTGGTTCGGTCCTCCCGACCTACATCTAGTCCCCAAGCAACCCGCTTGAGATTTTCCAGTATTCTTGAAAAAGGTACAAGAATACTCTATGGCCTTTGACAACAACAATGTCAAATCGGTAGACCTCTCTCACCACTAGAGAGAGCAAACCCACTCTACACCCTAAAGTGAAACCGACTCTGAAACCAAGAGTCCTACTCTCCAACATAGAGGACCACTCTTACAACCCGAGAGTGAAAAAAACAACAATAATTGAGTTTACAACAACCTATAGCCTTGTATGTGATAGTGCTTTTGTATAGTGGCTATTAGGTGAACTTCTGAATTCAGTCTAAAACAAAATCAATGTTATATTAGACTAAAATTCAGAGAACCAAGTCTTAGAGAGTTTGTATGCTTTTGAAACACTTGTTCTTATTGAAAACAAAAGACTTGAAAGTTAAAGAATGCTTAGAACCTTTTCCAAATGATTCCTATACTCTATTTACAGAGTAAGAGTAATAAACTGTTTTATAAAAGTTTTGAATTTGAAAAACAGTTCCATAAACCGTAATAAAATGGATATAAAAGTTTTGAATTTGAAAAACAAGTTTTAAATTCAGAAAGCTGTCGAAAACAGCTTGAACAGTCGACTGGGTTGCCATAATGAGTCGACTGGCCAGAGCTTGTATGAGTTCAGGCAGTTTCGTACTGTGATAGTCGACTGGTTCTAAGAAGCGGTCGACTGGTACTCATACAGCTGAACTTATTCAAGCTTGTTTTGACATTTTGATTTTGTAAACCACTCAGATTATTTAAAGCATGTGTGAGTGTGTGCGTGACAAGGCTATTACAAGTTTTTAGGACTCAAAGAAAAAATACAATATTACAAGACACTTTGTTTAAACATTTGAAGCAGTTTGAGTCTTGTCTTGAACTTGAGTCTTTGTCTTGAGTTTGAGCCTTTGTCTTGATGTCTTGAAGCTTGATCAGTTACTCTTGAAAGCTTCATCAGATTGTGTTGCCTTTGTGTATTTTCACCATGGTATTGACTTTGATACACTCTGCAAGAGATATATGGTAGAACAACTTTGTATTGTGTTGTAGTCATCAAAACCAAAAATTAACATTCTCCCCCTTTTTGATGATGACAACACAATAACTTAT
Source organism: Hemerocallis citrina (assembly GCA_017893485.1). Lineage (NCBI taxonomy): Eukaryota > Viridiplantae > Streptophyta > Magnoliopsida > Asparagales > Asphodelaceae > Hemerocallis > Hemerocallis citrina. The sequence goes on along the minus strand of CM030364.1, from coordinate 235,676,912 downwards.
AATAATAAAAATATACATAGCAAGATGTCACACATAATTTAAAGATATACAAATGTGAAATAAGCTCCCCCTAAATAATGTACCATATGCACAAAATTGTGAAAACATATAAAACAGGCACAAAAAAACATATAAACACAAAAACATATTTTTCTCCCCCCCCCCCTTTTTCATCAACAAAAAAACATAAGGAGGAAGCATACACCATAAAGAACAAAATCAACATTGCATAACCATAACACATTTATAAATAAGAAAGCATGTTCATTGTTGTAGATTATAAATAGAATATAGAAAAATAACATACATAAAACATAGTTGAAAATAAAAAAATACATCAAGTTTATTCTTCTTCTTCTTCGTCGTCATCACCTTTGGAGGCAGGAAGAGGTTGTGGAAATTGTTGAGTGAACATGTGAGTAAGGTTAGCAAGGCTCATATGAAAACTGGCTTGTTGCAACTCATATGAAAATTGGTCGTAACTACCCGTTTTAGGGATAATGTTATACGACAAGATTCTTGCAACGAGCTTAGCTAACAGCGTAATCGATTTATTGGTCATAGGAGGACCTCGATTAGACAATAAAATTTTTGACAATATAGAATCCTTATCCAGCTTTATTTCACCCAAATCTAACCCTTCATTAGGGATACCCAAAATAATTCCCAAACTTTGAGGAGTTAACCTCATTCGAATATTTTTCACAGTAGTAGTAAAAAATATTTCGTTACCATCCTTAGAGGTGGAAACCTTCATATTTGTATAAAACAAATAGATAAGTTATGGATAGTAATATTGTTGATTGACATGGGAAAGTAAGTCAAATAACCTACATTGTTCAAACATTGGGGCGATGAGGAACCTATCTAAATCAGGAAAATTCACAAATCTACCCGGAAATATTACAATTCGACAGATGAGAAAAAATTTCTAAAAAAGATTGGGATTCCTTAAGTATTGAAGGTAGTTCTGAGAAGATTGACCTTCTTCTACATTAGAACCTCTAGATCTTTTGGGTTTAGGCATATTTGAAAGTCTAGGAAACTTTTGAAAAGAGAGAGAGATCAAAAGAAGGTTACCCACAACTGGAGAAAGAAGCACAAGGACTCAAGAGATTCGAAATGAATTCAATGCCAGAAGCAGCAAACGCCGAAAACTTCAAGCGCTTCAAGAGCAGCAACGAAGTGGTCTTCAGAGCAGCCGACTTGAAATTTTGGGAAAAAGTAAAAGTGAAAGGGAAATGAGAAGAATAGGGTTTTTTACTTGAGGGGTGCGGCTGAGATTAAAAGTATGTTTGAATGAAGGGTCGAGATCGAAAAGAGGGTAAAAGAAAGTGAGAGAGATGTCTCAGTTAAGTGACGATTCAGAATAAGAAAAACCAAACTGATGTCGCGATAGTTGACTGGGTTTGATATCAGTCGACTTAGTCGAGAGAAAATTAAACCAAACGAAACATCAAGTAAAACTTCTGTCAGTCGATTGTTTACTGATATAGTCGACTGTCCAGAACACAAAATTCAGCCAAAATATGAACAACGAAAATACTATATAAGTCGACTGAAAAAGACGTTTAAGTCGACTTAAACAAAATAAATTTTCAAAAAATTTCATGAAAACAGCAAATTCCTAGTTCTCTTCTAACGTTGATAAAAGTGTCTTCCTTAAGTGGTTTGGTAAATATATCTGCTACTTGTTTATCAGTAGAAATAAAATCCAAAGTTATATCTCCATTTAAAACATGATCACATAGAAAATGATGTCGAATATCAATATATTTTGTATGTGAGTGTTGAACCGTATTTTTAGATAGATTAATAGCACTGGTATTATCACACATTATAGCAGGTTTTGAAAATGAAATACCATAATCTAATAAAGTTTGTTTCAACAATAAAATTTGGCACAAGCCAAACTTGCAGCAATATATTCAGCTTCTGTAGTAGATAGGGATACCGAATTTTGCTTTTTACTGCACCAAGATACTAGTGAATGTCCCAAAAAGTGATAAGTTCCACTAGTACTTTACGATCAGTTTTATTACCAGCAAAATTAGCGTCAGTATATGACAAAAGTTAAAAATTATCGATGCATGGATAAAACAAACCATATTCAGACGTGCTTTTAATGTATCTTAAAATATGTTTCACAGCTTTTAAGTGAGATTCTTTGGGATTCGACTGATATCTAGCACACAAACATACACTAAACATAATATCTGGTCTACTAGCAATCTATCTAATACTCAAAAAAGGAAAATTACAATTGTTTTACAAGACATGTAATATAACATATTGAAGCATTGTTCTTGTCTTGAGTCTTGAGTCTTGAGATGGAGCTTTAACCTTTATCTTTGTATTTGAAGCTTGCAACCTTATAGCTTTCTTGATCAATTTGCTTTGAGAGCTTTGTTTGTAACTTTGCTTGATCAACTTGCTTTAAGAGCTTTGTTTGAACACTTTGTCTTTATGTAATAAAACCTGCAATATATAAGATGTAGCACAACAACTTTGCATTTTTGTTGTAATCATCAAAACTAAGAATCAACATTCTCCCCCTTTTGATGATGACAACATAATAGCTTACAATAATAGACATATTACACATGCTCAATGCTCCCCCTAACTAATGTACAATATGCATATATGAAAAAACATGCACCAAATAAAAAAATGTACCAAAGACAAAAAACATGCACATATAGCTATTTTTCTCCTCCTTTGGCTTCAACAAAAAAATGGAGGAAAAAATATTAAACACAAAGGAGCATTTGCAAAACACATAGCAAAAGCAAAGTTTATACATAGAAAGTTGAAGTACATTGTTCAAACGAATCAAAGAAACAGAAAATAAAGAAATAAAAAAGGTAAGTAATCAGTCATCTTCATCTTCATCTTGGGCACCTTGAGAGGAAAGAGGAAACTGAGAGGTGAACAAGTGAGTGCGATGGGAAATACTGGCTTCAAGAGCGTCTTGACGATCCATTATATAATTAACAAAAGTGTAAAGACTCCCAAGATCATCAAAATCAGCATGAGGACGAGATGAACTAGAAGCAGAAGACCAACGAGCTGAAGGGTTAGGAGGTGACCTAGGTGGAGAATTAAGCAACTTCATACGTGCTAAACTAGCACTATCAAATGAATCAAAGTGTTTTACAACACTCGTCTCAAAATCGAGATCAACATCATGAGCATAGAAGATGTGAGTGAGTAAAGCACCAAAAGGAAGAAAAAAGGTATGAGCCTTATGAAGACGATTAAAGATGACTAGACCCCAATTTATTTTTATGTTACCAAAAATTGCGTAAACGGCTTGTTGCAACTCAAGGGAATACTGGTCATAACTCCCTGTTTTAGGAATAATGTTATATGACAGTATGCGTGCAACTAGCGTAGAAATAGGAGTAATTGATCGATTGGTCATAGGAGGACCATGATTTGGCAAATAAATTCTAGAAAAAAATGGTGTCATCATCCATATCAACATCTCCTAAATCACACATTTCATCAGACAGACCCAAAATAAGACTTAATCTAGCTGGGGTGATTTTCATGCGTTTATTTTTCACAGAAGATAGAATAGAAATCTCATTACCATCCTCCGATGTAACAACCTTCATATTTGTGTAAAAAAAATATATAAGGTGAGGGTAGTAAGAGGGTTGGTTTACTAAAGACAATAAATCAAATAACCCACATTGTTCAAACAATGGGGCTAGAGGAAACCTATCAAGATCCGGAAAGTTTACAAATCTACCCGGAAAAATGATGATGGAACAAATAATGTACCATTTATCAATAAGATTAGGGCTTCTTAAGTATTGAAGATAGTGTCTGGAAGATTGTCCCTCCTCTACATTAGAGGTATGAGATCTTTTAGGGGCCATTACTCAAGAACTTTAAAAAATAAAGAGAGGGAAAGAGTCTAAGAAGATATACCAACAAAGAGAGTAGAATAGAGCCACTGATCTTAGGAAAGAGGACTTCGAAATGGGGAAATCCACTGAAGTAGAGCTTCGATTTGGGTTGAAGATCTGAAATTGCCAAAGAGCAGCAGCAGCAGCCGACTTAGGGACCTCGGAATTGAGAGAGACAGTGAAATAGAAAAGTGAAAAAGAGAAGTAGAAGATAGGGTTTTACACAAAGGTAAAGGGTTAGGATCAAATCTGGTGAAAAAGCAAGGGACGAGATTGGTCAAAGGGGAAAAACAGGGTAAAAAGTCGCCTCAAAAGAAGTGCCAAATTTGAATTTGAAAGAAGAGCTGATTCGCGACAGTCGACTGGAGGATAGGATCAGTCGACTTAGTCGAGAGCAAAATAGATAAACGAAGTTAGCAATAATACAACTAGCAGTCGACTGGATTACTGTTCACAGTCGACTTCCCAGACTATAAAAACTCAGGAAAATAAATATAACAAAAAATACTTGGTCAGTCGATTGCGATAAAGTTTTAAGTCGACTTACCAAAGTTAAAATTTCAACAAACATCATGAAAATTACAAATTCCTAGTTCTCTTCTTAAAGTGATAAAAGTGTCTTCCTTAAGTGGTTTAGTAAAGATATCTGCTACTTGTTTATCAGTAGAAATAAATTCAAAAGAAATATCTCCCTTTAAAATATGATCACGTAGAAAATGATGTCTAATATCAATGTATTTTGTACGTGAATGTTGAACTGGATTTTTAGATAAGTTAATGGCACTGGTATTATCACACATTATAACGGGTTTTGAAAAAGAAATACCATAGTCTAATAGGGTTTGTTTCATCCACAAAATTTGGGCACAAGCCAAACTTGCAGCGATATATTCAGCTTCTGTAGTTGATAGGGATACCGAATTTTGCTTCTTACTGCACCAAGATACTAGGGAGTGTCCCAAAAAGTGACATGTTCCACTAGTACTTTTTTGATCAGTTTTACTACCTACAAAATCCGCATCGCTATATGACAAAAGTTGAAAATTATCGGTGCGTGGATAAAATAAACCATACTCAGATGTGCCTTTAATGTATCTTAAAATACGTTTCACGGCTTTTAAGTCAAACTCTTTAGGACTTGACTGATATCTAGCATACAAACATACACTAAACATAATATCTGGTCTACTAGCAGTTATATATAAGAGTGAGCCAATCATACCTCGATAGAGTTTTTGATCGAAAAGCTTACCTAATTCATCTTTTGTCAAGGGTAGTGGTAGTAGCCATAAGTGCGGTTTTACTACTTGTGCTATCCATGCCAAATCGTTTAAGTAATTCCTTAGCATATTTTCCTTGATTAATAAATATGCCATTTGGTGACTGTTTAATTTGCAGTCCAAGGAAATAATTGAGTTCACCCATGTGACTCATCTCAAACTCATTTGTTATAGTATTAGCAAACTCTTGACATAGATTGCTATTAGTAGAACCAACAATTATGTCATCTACATATATTTGTATGATCAAAATATCAGTCTCAATTCTCCTAATAAACAAAGTAGTATCTACTTTACCTATTTTAAAACCCGTTTCTAAAAGAAAAGCCTTCAATTGATCATACCAAGTACGAGGTGCTTGTTTAAGACCATATAAAGCCCTTTTCAATTTAAAAACAGGGTTTGGAATTGTTGATATTCAAAACCAGGTGGTTGCTTAACATAAACATCTTTCTTTATAAACCCATTAAGGAAAGCTTTCATGTCCATTTGGAAAAGTGTAAAGTTCATAAAATAAGCAAAAGATAATAAAATACAAATTGATTCTAGTCTAGCAACAGGAGCATCTGTTTCATCGAAATCTATGCCTTCTTCTTGATTATACCCTTGAGCAACTAGTCTAGCTTTGTTCCTAACGACTTGTCCTGATTCATCTAACTTATTCTTGAATACCCATTTGGTACCAATTATAGTATGATCAGGAGGTTGTGGAACTAAATCCTATACATCATTCCTTATAAATTGGTTTAACTCATCTTGCATGGCATTCATCGAAAACTCATTCTCACAAGCTTCTTGTATATTCTTCAGTTCAAAATCTGACAAGATAGCCGTGTGAGAAATCATGTTAACATGAGAACTTGTCTGAATACCACGTGAAATGTCACCAATTATTAAGTCATGAGGATGATCTCTAGCTTCAACAAAAAATTTTAGCAAAATTGGAAACATCACAATAGGATCAGTTGACTTGACTAGTCCATCAGTCGACTTGACTTCCTTATCAGTCGACCTATCCGCAAGAGTAGTTTGCTCTAAAGATGTAATAACATTATTTAAAGACGATGAATCAGTTTCATCATCTAAGTTGATGAAGGCAGAGATTCATCAAATGCAACATGCATGGATTCTTCAATAGTCAATGTTGACTTGTTGAAGATCCTATACGCCTTACTCCTATTTGAGTATCCTATAAAGATACCCTCATTAGATCTAGGATCAAACTTATCTAGATTATCTTTAGTGTTCAGAATAAAACACTTACATCCAAATATTTTGAAGTAAGATACTTTAGAAATTCTATCAAAAAATAGCTCATAACATGTTTTCTTAAGTTTAGGCCTAATCAATATTCTATTTAAAATATAACTAGCTGTAGCAACGGCTTCAGCCCAAAAATACTTAGGTAAATTGCTTTCAACAAGTATGGTATGTGAACATTCTTGCAAAGTCCCATTCTTTCTTTCGACCACTCCATTTTGTGGTGAAGCTCTAGAAAATGCAAATGAATGAGTTATACCATTCTGGTTGTAATATTCTGCAAACGTTTCATTCTCAAATTCTCCACCATGATCACTTCTAATAGTGACTATGGTTAGAGACTTTTGATTTTGAATTCGTTTACAAAAATTAGCAAATTCAACAAAAGCATCATACTTATGTTTAAAAAAGAAAGTCCAAGTGAATCGTGAAAAATCAACTACTAAAACAAATACATACCTACTTTTATTTAAAGAAGCAACTCTAGTAGGGCCAAATAAATCCATGTGGATTAATTCGAGAGGCCTACTAGTAGGAATTGCTTCTTTTGTTTTAAAAGTAGATTTAATTTGTTTACCTAGTTGACATGCATCACATAACTTATCCTTTTTATAGGATAGTCTTGGCAGCCCTTTAACTAGGTTGAACTTAGACAATTTAGCAAGAGTATTCATATTCACTTGGCCAAATCGCTTATACCATAGCCAAGAATCATTATTAGAAGCTACTAAGCAGAAATCATTCGAAAAATCATATAACTTTAAACACAATTCATAAATGTTATTCTTCCTACATCCTTGAAAAGTTATATTTTGCATGGTAGTCATATATTAAACATGCATCTTTTTCAAACATGATTTTATAACCCTTATCAAATAGTTGGCTAATACTTAACAAGTTATGCTTAAGTCCACTAACTAGAAAAACATCTTCTATTGAAGGATTAGTGTGTTTACTGACCATGCCTATTCCAATCACCTTTCCTTTGTTGTTGTCACCAAATGTAACCGTTCTTCTATCAATTTCTTGTATGGAAGATAAGAGGTTGGCATGACCAATCATGTGATTTGAGCATCTACTGTCAAGTATTCACCGATCTCTTTTAGGTACCTATAAAATTTTCAATCTGAATATGGTACCCTTTTTATTGGGTCCAAAAGAGATTAGTTTATGGAAAACCAAACCAAAAGAGAGTTTGATTTTTCACCAAAAGCAGAAATATAATTAACAGAATTATATATAGAAAGAATGTATGAATTAATGTAAGTAATTCTATCTTTCTGACTCAGATTGACTGGAACCCATATATTTTTGCTCTGTCTAGTCGACTTTATCGAACCTTTCAGTCGACTGTTACTGAAATCCAGTCAACTAGGAGGTAGAGTAGGTCGACTTATTTGAGGTTTTCGTTTCTTTGAATGAAACTCAGAACCCCTGGACAGGCGACTGATACTTGGGTTTAGTCGACTGGTCTGAACTATAGATTTACCTTTATTTAAAACTTACAGTTTTAGGCTTTTCAAAAAACTCATACAGGTTATTCTTAACACTAGAAAGAGATACATATTTATTTACACTAGTGTTCTTAGAGACATGAGGTTTTTCATGAGACTTTTGAAAACCAAGTCCAAACCTTTTATTGGATTGCACTTGATTTTGGAGAACATCTTTTAAATTCTCCTTTCATTTGTTAAATTTAGATACATTCTTGGATATCTCTTCATAATTTTTCTTTAGAGACACAAGATCTATATCTAAACTAGAAAGACGAGAATTTAAAGATTTCACTTCTTTATCAAGGTCAAGATTCTCTTGGGAAAGTGTTTGATTTACTTTCTCTAAGTTCTTAACTCTAACTTTTTCTTTCTTAAGCTCTAGAAAAATCTTGTTGAAAGCATCAAGTAAATCATTATAATCATAATCATCACTTACTTGATTTTGAGACGCCATAAAGGAAATGTTAGCAACCTCATTTGTCTCTTCATTTTCATCTTCCGATGAAGAGTCGCTATCATCCCAAGTTGCTTGGTATGCCTTTTTGTTTTTCATGAACTTGTTCTTTGTGTATTTATCCTTCTTGAAGTAAGAAAGCCTTTCCTTTAGATTTAGCGTTCTCAAGTGGGCAATCCTTCTTCATATGAGCTGTTTTGTTACACCTGAAACAAGTGGGTAATTCATTAGTATCCTTAGATTTTGAACAGAACTCACCTTTCCTTAAGAACTTTTTGAACTTTCTCGTGAATATGGCTATCTCTTCCTCATCTTCTTCTTCATCCTTGGAGTCCGACATGGTTTTGAATATTAGTGTCTTCTTCTTTGATTGTTGAGGTTCTAGATCCTTCTTGCGTTCTTCAAGTTGTACCTCATACGCCATAAGATTTCCCACAAGATTCTCAAGAGAAAGTTGTGTTAAATCGTTGGCCTCTTCTATGGTGGTGGTCTTCTTCTCCCATTCAGGGGTTAGTGCACGAAGAACCTTCCTCACCATTTTAGCTTGAGTGTACGTCTTTCCAAGTGCCACAAGTGAATTTGTAATGTCCGTGAACCTTGTAATCATCTCAGACACATTCTCGTTGTCCTTCATGCAGAACATTTCAAACCTGTGAACAAGAACACATATTTTAGATTCTTTTACTTTATTTGTTCCTTCATGAGTTTCTTCGAGTGTGTGCCAAATTTAATGTGCGGTTGTTGCATTGGACACACGGTTGAACTCCTCCTTTGTAAGAGCACAAAATAGCGCGTTCATCGCCTTTGCATTGTTCATTGTTTGGCTCTTCATGTCATCGTTCCATTTTGCATATGGAATGGTAGGAGCGGTGTACTCAGTCTCCATCATGTTCCATATCTCATAGTTGATGGACTGAAGGTAGATCTTTATTCTACACTTCCAATAGTTGTAATTGGTTCCATCGAAGAGGGATGGCCTTTGTGTGGATTGGCCTTCATGGTATTGATTTGCATTAGAAGTAGTTTTCATTGCACTCAACCAGGCTCTGATACCAAGTGTTGGATCCTGTAGGTAAGGCAAGAAACATTAGAGGCGGGGTGAATAGTGTTGTATAAAAAATAAAAACGAAATTGAACTTTTTCATCTGTTCAGTCAACTTGAAAAGAGAAAGAAGTTGACTGAGGCGTCAGAATAGAAAAGTATTTTAGACAAGTCCGATCAATCGACTTAAAGCGGAAACCAGTCGACCTGCCAAACAAGTTTTCGAAGAGTATATTGTACCAGTCTGATCAGTCGACTTAAATAATAGAAGAAGTCGACTGTCCAGACAAGTTTCACAGAGTAATTAAAAAGCAAATAAAGAAAATGCAAGTTCAGAGAAATACAACCACAGAGTACACACGATGTATCCTGGTTCGGTTCTCCTGACCTACATTCAGTCCCTAAGCAACCCCCTTGAGATTTTTCACTATTCTTGAAAAATTACAAGAATACTCTATGGCATTTAGACAACAACTTTTTCCAATCCGTAGACTTCTCTCACCACTAGAGAGAACAAACCCACTCTTCTACCAAGAGTGAAAACCTGACTCTACAGCCTAGAGCCCTACTCTCCAACCGAGAGGACCACTATCACATCCGAGAGTGAAAAAAAAACAATAAAATGTTACAATCAACCTATAGCCTTGTTTTGTGATTGTAATTTTTGTATGTGGCTAATCGGTTAACTTCTGAATTTAGTCCAAAATGAATTCAGTGTTATATTGGACTGAAAATCAGAGAACCAAGACTTAGAAGATTGGAGTGCTAGTTTGAATGCTTGTTCTTTTGAAAACAAAAAACCTTAAACTTTTAATCAAAAGCTTGGAAAAGAAAAATAACCTTTACCAAGTGATTTCTACACTCTATTTATAGAGTTAGAATCACTAGACGTTGAGAAACAGTTGTACCAACTGTCAACCAACGGAAATAAATATTTTAAAAATCAAAAAACAAGTTTTGAAATCAGTAAACTGGTGAAACGACTTGAACAGTCAACTGGGTTGCCATGATGAGTCGACTGGCCAGAGTTTGAAAGAGTTCAGATAATTTTGTACTTGTACAGTCGACTGGTGCCATAAGGCAGTCGACTGGTACTCAACAGCTGATCTAATTCAAACTGTTTCAACCTTTAATCTTTTGAAAAAAACAATCAATTTTAAAGATGTGTGAGTGTGTGTGTGTGACAAGGCTGTTACATCAATCTCAGACTCAAAAAAGGAAAATTACAATTGTTTTACAATACATATAATATAACATATTGAAGCATAGGTCTTGTCTTGAGTCTTGAGTCTTGAGATGGAGCTTTAGCCTTTGTCTTTGTCTTTGAAGCTTGCAACCTTGTAGCTTTCTTGATCAATTTTCTTTGAGAGCTTTGTTTGTAGCTTTGCTTGATTAACTTGCTTTGAGAGCTTTGTTTGAACACTTTGTCTTTGTGTAATAAAACCTGTAATATATAAGATGTAGCACAAAAACTTTGCATTTGTGTTGTAATCATCAAAACCACGAATCAACAGTGTTGACTATTCTAGATGGTTCAGGCAGATTTGTAGTTCACTGTGATGCATCTAGCAAGGGTCTTGGGGCAGTTCTAATGCAGAAGGGCCGAGTTGTTGCTTATGCATCGAGGCAGTTGAGACCGCTTGAGAAGAACTATCCGACTCATAATTTGGAGTTAGCGGCAGTGATCTTTGCTTTGAAACTGTAGAGACACTATTTACTTGGGGACCGAGTGGAAATCTTTACAGACCACAAAAGTCTCAAGTACGTCTTCACCCAAAAGAAATTGAACATGAGGTAGATACGTTAGTTGGAGCTTATGGCCGATTATGACATCAGTTTGTAATACTATCCTAGGTAGAGTGAACTTGGTGCTAGATGCTTTGAAGAGGAGACCGGATGCTATGTTTCTGACTAAGCAGAGAGGTTTAGTTGAGTAGATGTGGAGGTTGGAGTTGGATGTGTTGTTGTCGAGTTCTGATCAGAGTTGTTTGGTGCTTTAGCTTCAGTCGTCTCTAGTTGAGCAGATTAAAGAGGTGCAGGCTGGTGATAAACAGTTACAGGGATTCAGAGCAGAGGTTGAGGCTGGTTCTAGAACGAATATGGTTATTCATGCTGATGGATCACTTTGATTTGGGATCAGGTTGTGTGTCCTGAAGGGTGAAGTTCGTCACAGGTTGCTTGAGGAAGCCCATCAGTCATCATATTCTATTCATCCTGGAAGTACTAAGATGTACCGGGGCTTGAAGCTTCATTTCTGGTGGCACGGTATGAAGAGGGTTGTGGCTTGGTTTGTGTCACAGTGTTTGATCTGCCAGCAGGTGAAGGCAGAGCATCAGAGGACTACCGGACTTCTTCAATCCCTTCCCATTCTGGAGTGGAAGTGGGAACACATCACTATGAACTTTGTGAGCGCTTTACCGGGGAGTCCTAAGGGTCACAATGCCATTTGGGTTATTGTCGATCAACTGAAGAAGAGTGCTCACTTCATTCCCTTCCGAGTCGGACAGTCTATAGAGAGCTTAGCTGAGAAGTACATGCAAGAGATCGTCAGACTTCATGGGGTTCCACTCAGTATTGTATCCGACAGGGATACGAGATTCAGATCTTTGTTCTGAGAGAGTCTTCAGAGTAGTTTGGGGAGTAAATTGAGGTACAGTGCAACTTTTCTTCCCCAGACTGATGGACAGTCAGAGAGGACCATCCAGACTCTTGAGGACATGCTGAGGTCCTGTATGCTGCAGTTCGGTGGGTCTTGGGAGGACCATTTGCATTTCATAGAGTTCTCATACAATAATAGCTTTCAAGCCAGTCTTAAAGCTGCACCATTCGAGGCACTTTATATGAGGAAGTGTAGATCACCAGTGTGCTCGGATGACATTGGTGAGAGGAAGTTGTTGGGTCCAGAGTTGATCACCAGGAAAGTTGATGCGGTGACTCCGATTAGGAAGCATCTTTAGGCAGCCTAGGATTGGCAGAGGAGATGGGCTGATGTCCATCAGAGGGCTTTGGAGTTTGAGGTTGGTGACCATGTTTTCCTTAAGGTATCGCCTTGGCGAGGTGTCATTCGGTTTGGTGGTGGGGGTAAGCTTAGCCCTAGATTTATTGGACCGTTCGACATTGTAGAACGAGTAGGCAAGGTGGCCTATCTTCTTGCATTGCCACCGAATTTATGAGGAGTGCACGATGTCTTCTATGTCTTACAAATTAGGAGATATATCCGCGATGAGAGCCACGTGATCGACTATTCTGAGTTGACCGTGTGGATTTGACTTGTGAGATTCCGCAAGTTACTATTTTGGATCGGCGGGAGAAAGTGCTTAAGAATAAGGTCATCAAGCTGGTTCGTGTTTCTTGGAATCCTCACTCACCGGGTGAGTCGACGTGGGAGTTGGAGGAGCAGATTCAACAGAAGTTTCCTTATCTGTTTGAGTAGCTTTTTGTTTTGTTCTTTCTTTTCTTTTCGGGGCTACCCTATGTACCTCTTGTTTGAATTTCGAGGACGAAATTCTTCTTGTTAGGTGGGTAGGATTTGTAACCCCTGTTTTCCATTTTCTGTATTTTTGGATTTTTTTTTTGGAGTATTTATTCATCTTGTATCTCTTTTGAACCATATATTGGATCTACTTTTTCAATATATACATCTGTTTGATTGTCTTCCTGTTATTTGATCTTCTTGATTCAATTGCCAGCTTATTACTTCATCCATGTTTGATCGAACTATTATTATTAATTTTTTTTATCCCCATTATTTTAAATTGTTCATGCCCTATTTTAATTATTTATTTTGTTCCCATCTCATTATTTTGGGGACATCCTATTTTATTGGATCTAATTATACCCTAAATCCTATTCAAAATCCCTATTGGATCTTTTATGTAATCCATTAAGACCCAATAAATTTATAATACCCATCACCCATATACACCCTACTCTTTCCCCAATATATATATATATATATATATATATATATATATATATATATATATATACCCACTGTTATTTTACCCTAATATTCTAAAACCCTAGCCGCTACTTACCTTCTTCCTACTCCCGATCATCTCTCCTTCGCCCCGTGCGTGCACTCCTGACCTCCTTCCCTTCTCCTCTCGAAGCAGTCAGCAGCGTCGCCTACAGCCAGTTGCGCCCCCTTGGGCCTTCCGCCCGACGCCCTCCGCCGTCGCGACCTCCTGTCGTGCCATCTTAGAACTGCGACAGCCCCATCGCCCTGCCCTATCCCGGTGCCTCGTCAGCCAGCAGCGCAGCCATCTGCGCTGTGGCCCCCTCCCGGCAACAGAACAACAGCAACAACGACTTCGTCAGCCACTGCTACCGCCACCGTACCGCTGTACTGCCATTGCGACCCTCTTGACCTCCGACGCAATGCCCCGACTGTGTCGGCTATCTCTTTGTGTGCTCGTGGTGTTTGGCATGTTGGGTTTGTGATTATCGTGTTTGTGCCTAGGAATCTTTTCCCAATATACTTTCCTCTCGTCGGATTCATCGTCAATTTCAAGGCAAGTAACTTGTATTCCTTTTTGTTGTATAATACAAGTACTAAATACCACCTGTAGTGTAGTTGCATCAAGATCTATTCTCATGAAAACCCTGATAGATCTTGTCCATATGTGTTTATTTGCCCATAGTTTTCTCATTGCACACACGACATGAATTTAGACTTAGATCTAATTAATCCTTATTGTAGATATATATGTTGGTTGTGATCCATTAGTTGTTGTATGAATCTTGCATGCTTAACGTGTTACTGGTAGTATATCCTGTTGTAGATCTGTTAAACACCCTATATCATGTTTCTTGGACACCTAGTATGCCATATTTCACATTTTTTTTATGATATGGAAGAGTTTCATATGAACTAGTTGATTTTATGCATGAAGAATATTTCTGTTTTTGCTGTTATCCCATTTTTGTTCAATATTTTCGACCCTGTTGAGGTCAGTATATGAAAATTATTTGTGAATATGAATTATAGAGATTCTGTCTACTTTCCAAAATTTCTGACAGATCTCAGTTTTGATTTGTGAGTTGTGAGTTACTACTGTTTTACTACAGATGTGTAGAAAATTCTAGATACTATTTTATATGAATTGTGTACGGTTATTTATTTTTATAATGATGTTAAAAATAATATTTCGATCCAATACTTTCCTGAGTATAACTAGATTTGATTGGGATTAAACCTTAATTTTTGTGGACTTAATTGATGACTTTTATAAACTTTTCTATACTTGCAAACAACCACTATACTTGTAGAATTTTCATTGTGTTCAGTAAAGAAATATAATTTCAACCAAATTCTATTTGCTGTTTATAAAAATATTGTGAATATGGATTGTATCCTGCTGTATCTATTTTATCACCCTTTTCACGGATCTGGATTTCGAATTAAATTTTGTAATCTATTGTTGTTGTAGTACTGCTGTATTTCTGATTTTAGATTTACAAACTTGCTGCATCTTGCTGTCTTCTGATTTTATTTTACTATACTATCTATGTTGGAAAATTATGAAATTATATTTGCTAATACTAAACATAATAAGGAATACCCCAAATTTTTCTTGGATTTAATCAGTATGTTTTTATGCCGTTTTCCTGTTCATGAATACAAACTTCTGATTTCTGGCTGAACATGTTTTCTGGATACAATTCTGTTTTGAGTCCTGTTTTTGTGAAATACCATATGACTTATACATGTTTGCTGGATTCGGCCGAGAGTCTATTTTTCAAATTTTCTAACGGATCCAGGTTTGCATATTTGTGGCAACGGATATCCCAGATTTGGTGTAGTACTGTCTTGCTATCCTGAACTAGAAATTTTGTTGTCCTAATTTTTTATGAGTTGTCTTTCTCTTGTACATGTTGATCTTCCAACCTGAACCTGTCATTTGTTCATACCATGTTATTATTGCTCCATTTTGTGCACATACATGCATGTTCGATAATAATAACAAATAAACCAGCAAGGGTTAAGGGAAAGATCTAGTAGCGGAAAATATAGAAATGTGTACTGAGAAGAGGACCCGTATATTCTATCTGTAACGTGTTTCATGACTACATGATACACAAATTTGTTTACCTGATTACCTGGCTGCACACTTCCCTATAGGAAGGTGTACTCAGAAGAGAACCTGTAGGTTCTACCTGTACCTGTACCTGTTGACCTGATCCCTGAGTACACGGCCCTATACAGTCCACTACGAAATCTAAACACAACTTGTTTGAATGTAGAAACCATGTGGTAAAAATTTGGAATGCACAAAGTGCTACCTAGATAGGACTAGATACAAGACCGGTAATAACATGATCATTTGCACATTCTGTTACCTGTACATGCTACCTGACACCTGTTACCTATATACCTGCTTGCATGATACCTGTTATCTGTCACATGTTACCTAGACCTGTTCTCTCATCACATTACTTGATTCTGTTTCCTGATTTATGTCAGTCATTCTGTTTTGCTAGTACATCTATTCCATGCTTGTTCTATACTTGTTTCCATTGTTACTCTATACTTGTCTATCTTTTCTGTACTTGTTGCTTGCACTACAAGCAAACCGTAACTTGTATTGACGGACGTTTTGTTTCTCTTTTCTTTTCCTGCAATTTGTTAAATTGCAGATTATGGTGATCAGCTGCCTGATGGAGATGGTGATCTGAGATTCTAGTTGCTGGAGTTCTTGCTATTATTATTTCCTGTTGCTTATTTGGAATAACTGTATTGCTACTTAGATTAATTGTATTGGGCAGTTTGACCCAAAATTTATGACTTGTTCCAGATCTAATTTATTTGAGATTATTAAACTTTGTTTCAAGTAAATTTTGTTGGTATATTGATTCATTCATGCATGCGTAGTTGATTTCTCCTTATTTATTTTCTATTCATTTCTGTGAAATGTTGTAAAGATCCTAACAGCTTATGATTGGTGAAAGCCATTCGCTGAACATAGTTAGGTATCCGTATTCCGTATTCCTTTTTGGGAAGCGGGGCATGATACTGGCCTATCGAGGGGGCGTACTGGCTCCGTTGGTTTGGATATAGTTGGAGTGAGTCTGAGGCCAGACACCAATGAGGGGGAAACTCGCTAGAATCGGCCCTTTGTGCGTCGTACCTATACTAGTGTGTGCTTTTGAAATTTGACTTGCAATCTGATATTTAATATCTAACCTTGTAGAAATTAAAAAAAAATGCCTTTTTGTCTGCATTTGAGGCTTCACGTGAACTTGTGTTTGTTTTGGTAAGTTTCCTGTTGCGATAGTTTTTGCCTTTTAATAGGACTCGGATGACAATCCGAGGGCCGAATCACATTCGGATCAGAACCGATGAAGTTTTTTTTTAACTTTATAATAACATGTTACACAAGAAATAATTAGCCGAAGAGTAGAATCTTCATTTTCACCTGATTTTATTGAGGAAACAATATATTGGGGTCCCTCTGAGGCTAGCTCTTATTACATTGCATAACTTATCGGGCTGCCTTCGGGGCAGCTTATTACATTGCAGGGAAGCTTTTAAGAAAGCGTTATGTACTTTCGAACTTCATGAGATGTTCGATACTCCATGTCCTCGGTACCTTCTTTCCCCACAGGTCTTCGAGTCGGTATGTTCCGGGCCGGACCACTTCGGTGCCCTTGTATGGACCTTTCCCGTTCGGTGCAAGGTCCCCTTCTTCCAAGGCTTGGGGATTTCGAGTTTCCTCAGCACTAGGTCCCAGGGATATTCACTAGTCGACCTTCTTGTTATAGAATCTTTCCACCCTCTATTGGTAGATGTTCCTCCAAACGATGGGTTTTTCCTGGAATTCTTCGACCAGATCTAAGTTGTTTCGAAGACCGTGTGCATTGGATTCTTCGTCGAAAGTTAGGATATGGGACGACGGTATTCCGACTTCAAGAGGTATAACAACTTCGGCTCTATAGGTAAGATTGAAGGGAGACTCACCCATACGAATTCCTTTGGTGGTTCGGTGAGACCATAACGCACTGGGCAGTTCCTCCAGCCACAATCCCTTAGCTAACTCTCCGATGTGCTTCTTGAGGCCATCGAGGATATGAAGATTAACATTTTATGCATGCCCAATGCTTTGTAGGTGGGAGATTAAGGAGTAGTGCTGTTGGATCCACAGGTCGGAACATAACTTTCAGAGCTCTTGTGTTGCGAACTGTGTCTTGTTGTCAGTGACCAGGATTCGAAGGTCTCCGAATTGGCAAATGATATTCTTCCAAAAGAAGCGACATACCTGAAATTTGGTAATAGTTGCAAGTAGGTCAGTTTCGATCCATTTTGTGAAGTAGTCAACTGCAACTAGTAGGAACTTATTCTAGCTCGTCACGGGTGGGAAGAGTCCCACAATGTCCATCCCTCACATAGCAAAGGGGATTAGGCTAGACATCAACCCAAGCATAGCATAGGGAAAGGGGGAGAACTTCTAGCAATGACTACACTTGCGAACACGTTCCTTAGCATCCCTAAGGAGGGTCGACCAGTAATACCCGTAGTTGAGCACATTTCATGTAAGGGTTCGAGCCCCTAAATGGCAGCTGCTGAACCTTTCATGGACTTCTTTGAGTGCGTACTGCGCCTCTTTGGGGGATAGGTAATGCAGATAATGTCGGCCATCGATTAATGTGTAAGAACGCTTGAATAGGGTCCCTTCGATTATTGCATATTTTTCCGCTCTGATCCGCACCTTTCGAGCTTCATCTTTCTCAGAATTAACTATCCCCTTATCGAGGAAGTAGAAGGGTGGTTTCATCTAGTTATCTTCGGGAGGCCCAGGGGAGATGCAAAGGGCCTCAATGATCTTGCTCTCGATGATTGGCTCAGTTAGAACCTCGATAAGTACGGTCCTGTCGAGCCCTTTGAATGAGGAATATGCTAACTTTGAAAGGGCATCAGCTTACCCATTCTCTTCTTGGGGGATCTGAGTGACAGTGGCTTCACTGAACTTCACTAGGACCTCCATGACATAGGTAATATACTTCATCATACGGGCATCTCAAGCCTCATATTCCCCGTATACTTGGTTCACCACTATCTGTGAGTTGCTGAATGTTGTTACCCGAAAAGTGCCGGCCTTCTGGGCTAGGAGCAAGCTGACTATCAATGCATCATACTCGGCTTCATCATTTAACGCCTTAAACAGTAAGCAAAGTGAGTATTTAAGCAAGAACTCATAGGTCCCAATCCAGATGATGTATGCCCCACTTTCTTCTTCACAAGAGGAAACATCGACGTAGACAACGCAGAGTGGGAGGTCTTCCTCGGCCTTGGATTTTTCGGTGATGGTACATTCCACAATGAACTCTGCCAAAGTTAGGGCTTTAATGGTTGTTCGAGGCTGATAGTTGATATCTTATTGTCTTAGTTCGATCAACCACTTCATCGGTCACCCGGATCTCTGCGGTTTGTGTAGGATCTTCTTCAATGGTAGGTCTGTCAGGACCTCGACAGGGTGCTTGAAAATGTGGGCAAAATTTTTATGGCGCCGTGATTATGCATATGCTACATTCTCCATTTTCGAGTACCAGAGCTCGGCATCTGGAGTACTTTACTAACATGGTAGTTTGGCTTTTGGGCTCCGTCGACCTCTCTTACTAGAATAAACGGTGGGTCTGCTCCAAGGTCGCAATATATAAATAGAGAACCTCCCCGAATTCTGGCTTGCTCAGTATTGGTGGGTTGGCGAGGTAAGCCTTCAGTAGTTCGAAGGATTCTTGTTGTTGGGCCCCCCACTCAAAGTTCTTGGCTCCTCGAAGGCCTTTGAAGAAGGGGAGACACTTGTCACCGGATGTAGCAACGACTATAGCTACACGGTCCATCAGCCTTCGGAAATCCTTGATGTTAGTTGGAGGGAACATGTCGAGGATGGCCTAAATCTTCTAAGGGTTAGATTCAATCCCTCTTTGAATGGCCATGAAACTCATGAACTTTCTTGAGCTGATGCCAAAAGCAAATTTTGACGGGTTCAATCTCATGTAATTTCTTCTGAGAACGTCGAAAGATTCTTTGAGAGCCCCGACATGGTCTTTCTTTGCGAGGCTCTTGGCCAACAAGTTGTCGATGTAAGCCTCCATGTTCTGCCCAATCTGACTTTTGAAAACTTGTTAACTAGTCTTTGATAGGTGGCATCGACATTCTTCATTCCGAATGGAATGATATGATAAAAATAAAGCCCCTGGTCGGTAATAGACAAGGTCTTCGGGATATCTGGAAGGTACAAACGGATTTGGTTGTATCCGAAGAATGCGTCCAAGAAACTTAGAAATTTGTATCCGGATGTGGCATCTATGAGGGAAATGATATTCGAGAGAGGAAAATGATCATTCGGGTAGGCCTTGTTGATGCCTGTGAAGTAAACATAGATCCTCCATTTGCCACTTGCCTTCATCATCACAATATTTCCTAACCCCTCCGGACATATGTCCTCCTAGATGAAATAGGCAATGAGGAATTCACCGACCTCCTTCTTCACAGCCTGCTGCCCGTCCAGGGCGAACTTACGACGCTTATGTTGTAATGGATTGGTGTTTTGATCAAACATAACTTGTGCATTATGAGATCATCATAAATTTCAGGCATGTCCTGTTAGGTTTCGAAGGCAATCACAAATAAAATACACAGCAAAAAAAATTACAAAATTATCGAAACCTAGCCATGGATCCATGCAAAAACCATAAATCGTGTTTAGCAGTTATACCTTTGTCATACCCCGCTTCCCAAAAAGAGAATACGCAATACGGATACGTGACTAAGCCCATCGAATAATTTTCATCATCCATAAGCTGTTCGGAATCTTTACAACATCTCATAAGAATAATCAGAGTCGGAAGCAAGAAAAATCAACCAAGCATGCATATATGAGTCAAAACCAACAAGAATATTTGAAACAAAATATATTAATCTCAAATAATCTAGATCTGAATAAGTCAATATCCTGGTTCACACTGCCCAAATACAAAATAAATCTAAGTATCAAATACAATTGTTCAAAGGATTCAACAAGAAATAATAATAGCAAATTCCAACACTAATATCTTATATCACCAATACCAACTTGCACCTGGTCTTCAAAATCTGCAATTTAACAATTGCAGGAAGAGGAAAAAGAAACAAACTTCCGTTAATGCAAGTTACGGGCCACTTGTAGTGCAGGATATAAGTACATGGAAATAGCTAACTAACAATATGGAATATGCATGGTAGCACAATAGAATACTAGCATGGAAAGATGAACAAGTGCAATGGCATGTATCAAGTGTCAAGTGAACAAGTATCATGTAAACGAGTAACAAGTGACGAGCGTCAAGTATCAAGTATCATGTAGCAATTATCAAGTGAACAAGTATCAAGTATCATGTACAAGTAACAAGTAGCAAGTATCAAGTATCAAGTGTTAAGGGTTCATGTTCAAGTTTTGTATTATTACTATCTTCGTAGCACTTCAGCATCCATCTTTTTACTACATGGTTTCGTTTTAGATTTCATAATGGATAATATAGAGCAGTGTACTCAGGGACAAGCCTCAAGAAATCAAGTAACAAGTATCAAGCCTCAAGTATCAAGTATCAAGCCTCAAGAGTGAAGTATCAAGCCTCAAGTATGAAATATCAAGCCAAGTATCAAGAATCAAGCCTCAAGTGAATATCAAGCCTCAAGTGAAATATCATGACTCCAAGTAAATTATCAAGCCTCCAGTGAAATATCAAGCCTCAAGTAATCACGTAGGATCTATAGATCCTCTTCCGAGTACACGTTTCTGTATTTTCCACTATTAGATCTTCCCTTTTAAACCCCGGCTTGGTTATTTATTATTATTATCAAACAATCAAGCATGTGTCACAAACAGGGCAAGTATAACATTGTATGATCAAGTAACAAGTTTAGGTTGCAGGATAAACATGTACGAGTGAAAGATAACACATAAAAGAATAGAACAACGAGAATTCTAGTTCAGGACATCAAGACAGTACTGCATTAAAACAGAGATTCCCGTTGCTACAAACATGAAAACCTGGATCTATCAAAGAATCTGAAAAATAGTCTTCCGGCCGAATCCAGAAAATATATATAAGTCATATAGTATTTCAGAACAACAAGTCTCAAAACAGGATTGAATCCAGAAAACACGTTCAGCCAGAAATCAGAAGTTTGTTTTTAAGAACAGGAAAACAGCATGAAAACTCATTAACTAAATCCGCAAAAAATCTGGGGCATTCCCCTATTTTTATAGTAACAGAAAATCAAGTTTCATAAATTTTTAATAAAAATAGAGTAGTCAAGTAAAATCAGAAAATATCAAGATGCAGTCGTTTTGTAAATCTGAAATCACAAACACTGCAGTACGAAAACAACAATATCTCACAAATCATAAGTTGAAATCCAAATTCTCCAAAAGGGTAATAATATAGATACAGTATGCTAACTTTTATATTCACAAATATTTTAGAGATAGCAAGTAGAATTTGGTCGAAAATCAGGTTCTTTACTGAACAGTAAGAAAAAAATTGCTAGTATAGTAATTGTTTGGAAACATAGAACGGTTTGTAAAACTCATCAAATAAATCCATAAAAATTCAGGGTTAATACCAATCAGGTCTAGTTATAATGTGCAAAATATTGGATCAAAATAATACTTTTAACATCACAATAAAAATAGAAGGGTTAATACCAATCAGGTCTAGTTATAATGTGCACAATATTGGATCAAAATAATACTTTTAACACCACAATAAAAATAGATTACTCTTCAGAATTCATGGAAAACAAAATCTGGAAACCTCTTTACACCTCTGTAGTAAAACAAGAATAACTCATAACTCGAAAAACAAAACTGAGATCCGTCAAAAGGGTTAGAAAATAGACAGAATTCTCTACAAATTATGTTCAGAAAATATTTTCAAATACTGACCTTAATAGGGTCTAAAATACTGATCAAAATGAGAAAACCAGCAAAACTGAAAATATCACATATGCACAAAATCCACTAGTTCGCATAAAACTCATCCAAATCATAGCCAAACATAAATATAGTGTACTAGATGTCCAAACAATAAGGTATAGGGTATGTCACAAGTCCATAACAAGTCTACCACGAATAACACCAACGAGCACATGATATCATATTAACAATACGCATATATACCACAAGAAGTGGTCAATCCTAGGTTATTTCATGTCATGTATATCGTGAGGCAACTATGGTCGAATCAACATAATAGAGACAAGATAAAAAAGGGGATTCACACACAAATTGTCTCTAGAACCCAACTACACTACAGGTGGTATTTAGTATTTGTATTACACAGAAAAGAATACAAGTTACTTGCCTTAACTGACAACGAAAACGACACCAAGCAAGAATAACGGGAATGAATTCCTGGGAAACAAACTCAACGAACAACTACGAACGACGAACCCCACGAGCACACGAACTAGTGGACCCAACGAACCACAACTCGATATCACATGATATCAACACACGCACACTAAGAGAACAGCAAAATGGCGAGACGACGAGACGACGACAGCTACTGCAACTACGGTTGCTGTCGTTTCTGCAGTTGACCAAGAGAGAGCGACGAGGAAGGGAAACGTCGGGGTACTACAGCGTCTCAAGGAGAGGGAGCACAGGGAACGGCGGCTACTGCCTTGGATGCCAAAAACACAGCAAGGAGGAGGGTTCACGATGTAGCAAGGAGGCACGGTGGCAGTCGAGCGTTGCGCTCTGGGACACAGGGAGAGGGAGGAAGAGATAAGGAAGTCGGGAGCAGGGCTAGGGTTAGCGGCTGAGAAGGGAGGTCGGGAGAGGTGCATGGGTTCACAATATATATAGGTTTGGAGGATTAGGGTTTGAGGCAGAAGGGAGGGAGGCGGCACAGTAAATGGGTGCTAACGGTCAGAATGGGGATGCGGGTCGGGTTGTGGCATCAAAAGGGGGTATGGGTTAAGTAGACAGTGGGTTAGGTATATAGTTAAATGGGTTTGGGTAATAAATAAATGGGTAATGGATATGGTTTCAATTGGGGGTTTAGGAGTTTTAAAAGGGTATTAGGGTGCAAGCAATGGATAAAAAGACCCGAGAATCAAGATGGAGCAAAGGAACAAACATAAGAGAGAAGGATAATTCGAACAAATAAAAAAAATACTGAAGATCAAAATAAGAGTTCAATCAAACAGAGACGACCCAAAAAGAGACAACGGAAACAGGGAGATCAAATGGAAAATGGCAAAAAAAATTAAATAAATATATTGAAAATAAAAATCCAATATACGGTCCAAGAGAGATACAGTAAGAGAAAATACACCAAAAAGAAAAATACTCAAAAATACACAAAATGAAAAACAGGGGCTACAAGCTTAAAGATGGATCTGCTGTCTCCACAGTATGCATCACAACAATGCAATATTACGGTGCCTCTAAAGTATCCACATGAACGGAAAGAAAAATGGCTCACCCTCAGACAGTGGTGCTAGCAGCGGGAAGGGGATGTTCCTCCTCACGACCTCTCTCTCACTTTCTGTGACAACTAGGATTTTTTCACGTGTGTCTTTTTCACAGATACATATCATATATATAGTTGCAGAAAATCAACCCTAAGAGAGTAATGAGGTTGTTGCGCTCACAATCTGACCTGGGTCAGATTCGTGTGTGGACCTTTGAACTTTTGTCCGCCCATTTAATCTAATTAAATGTCCAACCAATGTCAGAATTCCAAGTCTTACTTGCATCTGATGTGAATTATTTGCAAGTGTACAAAATAGCAACAAGTACTATATATAAGTGAAAAAAGTGTCTAACCCACAAGGACAAATAATTTTATCGAGTACCGAAATTTACTAGTTTAATTACTATTTGGAAAATCGAAATTTAATAAAGAAAAAAACTAAATTAAATTAATTTAAAGAACTAACTAAATTAATTATAAGGTGCAGAATCTGAAATTTTTGTGATTTGTTAATAGCAAAATTAATTATAGGGCATTTGATTTCACCTAGTTAATCCCACACAATTTAGAATTCCATGTGAATAAAAAGATTAATTTTCCAAGTTGTAGACCAAAATTCCCAAATTATTCAATATTCTCTCTCAAGCAATATCAAAAATATTCTCAAATAATTATTTGTCATAGTTCATGCACAAATTACTAATTGAAAATTCATAAAGATCTATGGATTTCTTAACGGTCACATTAACAGCAGTTCGTTCTTGTAACGGTGTTTAATTTTATAAATTCAAAATCACAAATTACCCGTTCAGTCTCTCCACGATTTAATAGATCATACAAAAGTCGGTCAACCAACTGTAAGCATTAAACACAAAAATCAAATACACAACCATGAAAAAATAGAAAAATAATACGGAATTAAAAAACTGTGTTCTCAAAACTAGGAACCTTCGAAGCCCTAGAAAAACAAATTTAGTTCATAATAAAATTGCAAATAACAAATACTGTCTTGGATTGCATAATAAATTTCGACAAAGAAGAGAAAAGAAAGAACTCGTATTTTTGAAGACCGGAATTGTCTTGAAATCTGTGCACTATCCCTCTCCCTTTCTCCTCTGTGCGTCATCTTTGAGCACGCGCCCCCACCTTGAACTCAGCAAGCCATGGAACTCCCCTGCTGACGTTTCCGTCTCGATCCCTGTGCCGAAGCCCACATCCCTTTTTTGGTTTTTCTTTTATTTTATTTTCTTTCTTTTTTCCCTGGTGTCCATGCCGCCACACTTCACGCCGCCACCTAACCCACCTCACACATGTTCTTTATATAGGAAAAGTAGATTAGGGTTAGGTTAGTTAATTAATTAATTAATTAATTAGAATATTTAGATTAAGATTAATTTATTAATCTAATTAACTAATTTTTTTAACTCTTTCCTCATCCATCAATCCGTACTATACTTTTAAAATTATATAAATTGATAATAATATTTTCTATTGACTTTTTCGAGGAAAAAATTGTAAAATTCAAAATTCAA
This sequence comes from Hemerocallis citrina, assembly GCA_017893485.1. NCBI lineage: Eukaryota > Viridiplantae > Streptophyta > Magnoliopsida > Asparagales > Asphodelaceae > Hemerocallis > Hemerocallis citrina. The sequence goes on along the minus strand of CM030364.1, from coordinate 235,651,465 downwards.
CAAATCAATAAAAATTTAACAATCATTGTCCTTGGTTTCTTTGTTGATTTTTTACTGAAAATATTCACCTTTTTCATCAAAAAATCTTATTTCTTCAAAAATAATTAATTAACTGAAATCTATGAAAGTAAGATAATTTATTAATAAGATTGACGAATACAAATAATTTTTATGGGCAAATGAGTACAGATATTTATATAAAAATTACACACATCAAATACCCCAAAACTTAAGATTTTGCTTGTTCTCGAGCAAAAAGTAAACCATGAATCAAAGAATAATAATCATAAGTAGGCTCAACACATCACACTAAAAGGTCTTATCATGCAATAGCAAATAAAGGACTTAAAACATAAACAATAGCAAATAAAGAAAAACTAAGCATACTCACTTTCTCCAGTGCAATTATTCATACATAATTCCCAACACAGTCATATTTGTCATTCAATTAATGTAATTATACCATGTAACAACACCATCTGGGATTTTCCCTTATCACTACTACAAACTTAGTAGCAAACTAGAGTTTTTTGCTAAGTTGTCACTTAGCAAAAAACTAGAGTTTTTTTTTTTTTTTTTTTTTCTTCGCTAAGTTGTCACTTGCATTTTGACGCGAATGCAAACACTTGTAATGAATTCATTCGGTTACTCAACAAGTCACAAAGTTAAAGTGTTTTGCATACTCATATTTCGAGTTGTCGTTTGACGTAAAAGTAAACATTGGTGTTGAATACCCCTAGTTACTAAGCAACTCAAAACATTGGAATAGATAGACTTTATTCATATAAAAAAAATTATTTATTTATTTATTTTTTATTATCACTCGGTTTACTTAAACTTTGTTTAGGATTAGATCAAAGGGGATAATCACAAGAAAAAGCATCACATTTTTCTTTTATATATAATCACATGACAGGAACAATTGTGTAAGAAATTTTGAAATTCAATAATCCTAAAGTAAATAAGTATGCTTAATATTTCTTTATAAGATATTTTATATTCTAAAAAATATATTTCAATGCTTTAGCACAATTAAGAACTCAAAAGTGTAATGGTAAGCCCAAATAAATAAATAAATAAATAAATAAATAAAATTGTACCACTTCCCCAAAACTTGAATATCACATTTTCCTCATTGGGAAAGGAAAAAGAAAAACAAAAAGAAGGCAAAAAGTTCAGAATTTCTCCCCTGATTCATGTTAAAATTCTGCACGCACGACGTTCATTGTTTCAGTGATATCAGGAGCTGTAGGTGTCCAAACAGCCTGATTATTTTTGTTCTGGAAAGCTAAGACAATTTCCTACAATCACTCTTTGAAACACTTTTCCAGATTTTGACTCCAGCCTGCTCAAAAGCCGCCATCAATTCAGGTGTAGAAAATTGTTCTGCCCGGTGACTTCCAAACTCATGCAATCCTACAAAATAAAATCAGAAATTAAAATTAAAATAAACTAAAAGAAAAATTAAATTTAAATGCAGTAAAAAGAAAACATGGGTTGCCTTCCAAGAAGTGCTAAGTTTTAAGTCTTCAACTAGACGTTGTAGCTGAGATGGTAGTGGCTCGAATTTCAGTCGTTTCTTTCTTAAAGATGGGGTCTTTGATATCCCCACCTCCTTGAAGGTCAGCAGAGAAAAAAAATTAATTGATGGTGCAACTTGAACGTATTCAAAAATCTTTTCTTTCTCAGATTCAACAGTTACTGAATTTGTTGGACACACTTTTATAGGTAACTTTTCAATTTCATCACTTTGTTTCTCTCCCAAAATTAAATCAGTTTCACTTAATTGAACACACGACTGTTCTTCGGTAGAAAACTTCATGGATTTAAAAACATCAAACGTTACTTGCTCATGCTGCGTTTGTTCCTCCACGATTGGTTCGTACTCATCTTCCTTTTCAACCACATTTTGTTTGCCATTTTTTTTTGTGCTTGCTCAATTGTCCTCCCGCTTCTTAGTGTTATTGCCTTAACATGCTCATTGGGATTAACCAATGTATTGCTAAGTAATGTTCCTTCCGTTCTTTCGTTAAGAATATTTGAAATTTGACCAATTTGAACCTTAAGATTGCGAATTGAAGTTGAAGTTAAAATTACAATATTTTGGATTGCCAAATCTGTCTTCTGCATGTATTGCTCTGTCTTCTGCATGTGTTGCATGAACATCTCTTCAAGTGTTGGCTTCTTTTCTTGATGTTGAAAATTCTGAGGTGGTCTAATTGCTCATCCTTGACCGTTGTTCCAAGAAAAGTTAGGGTGATTTCTCGATCCTGGATTGTATGTGTTTGCAAAAGGATTGTTTTACCGTTGAAAGTTTGACACAAAATTTGCATGTTCGGCATTTGATGGAGCAAAAGGGTTACCCACTTGGCAATCTGCACTTGAAAGATTTCCTGCACAAAAATCACAAATAATATTTGTTTGAATTGCATTAAAATTCATATTGCCTAATTATTTAGATAAAGTCGCAATTTGTGCAGTTAAAGTAGTAATAAGATCAAGTTCAAAAACTCCATCCACTTTTCTTGGCATTGTTCTTTCTGAAGACCACTGATAATTATTAGATGCCATCTGCTATAAAATCTCATGGGCTGCTTCATGAGTTTTGCTCATAAGTGCACCTCCAGCAGCTGTGTCAACCATAAATCGATTTGTAACTCCCAAACCATTATAGAATATTTGAATTTGCAGCCATTTTGATATTTCATGATGAGGACACTTTCTCAATAACTCTTTGTACCTCTTTCATGCAGCATACAAAGACTCGGTCTCAAATTGAGTGAATGTGGTAATATCATTCCTTAGCTTCGCTGTCTTTGCCGGCAGAAAATACTTAGCCAAATACTTAGCCAAAAAAATTTGTGCAAGTCCCTCCCAAGTAGTAATACTATCAGGTGGTAGAAAATTTAGCCAAGCCTTAGCCTTATCTCTTAGTGAAAAAGAAAAGAGTCTCAATCGAATTGCATCATCTGATACTTCATTGTGCTTAAAAGTGTCACAAACTTATAGAAAGTTTGCATTGTGAAGATAAGGATCCTCGTGCGATAGTCCTCAAAATTGAACAGTCTGTTGAATCATTTGAATAATTGCGGGTTTTATTTCAAAGTTGTTTGCTTGTATAACCGGGCTTTTTATGCTTAATGTTGCTCAATGAATTGAGGGCATAGCATAATCGCTCAAAGCCCTGTTTTCCTCATTGTTCACCATGATAATGTACTTGTATGTCCTGAAATAAATCTATAAAAAAATAAAAATAAAAATAAAAAAATAATAATAATTAGAAAAGAATAATTAAAGAAAGACAAAAAATAGAGAAACTAAAAATAGAAAATAAAAAATAAAAAACAAAAATAATAAGAAAACCCCATCTTAGTAAGCAATTTTCAATATCAATAAAAGAATAACTAGACAACGACGCCAAAAACTTGATATGAATTATTTGTAAGTGTACAAAATTGCAATAAGTAGTATAGATAAGTGAAAAGAGTGTCGAACCCACAAGAACTAATTATTTTATTGAGTACCGAAATTTACTAGTTTAATTACCATTTGGAAAATCGAAATTTACTAAAGAAAGCAACTAAATTAAATTAATTTAAAGAACTAACTAAATTAATTATACGGTGCGGAATCTGAAATTTTTGTGATTTGTTAATAGCAAAATTACTTCTAGGGCTTTTGATTTTACCTAGTTAATCCGATACAATTTATAATTCCATGTGATTAAAAAGATTACTTTTCCAAGTTGTAGACCAAAATCCTTAAATTATTCTATATTCTCTCTCAAGCAATATCAAAAATATTCTTAACTAATTATTTGTCATAGTTCATGCACAAATTACTAATTGAAAATTCATTGAGATCTATGGATTTCTTAACAGTCACATTAACAGCAGTTCGCTCTTGTAACGATGTTTAATTTTATAAATTCAAAATCAAAAAATTACCAATTCGGTCTCTCCATAATTTAATAGATCATACAAAAGTTGGTCAACCAATTGTAAGCATTAAACACAAAAATCAAACACACAACCATGGAAAAATAGAAAAATAATATGGAATTAAAAAATTGTGATCTCAAAACTAGGCTACATCGAAGCCCTAAAAAAATAAATTTAGTTCATAACAAAATTGCAACTAACAAATACTATCTTGGATTGCATAATAAATTTAGACAAAGAAGAGAAAAGAAAGGAATCGTATTTTTGAAGACAAATCTGTGCACTATCTCTCTCTCTCTCCTCTGTGCGTCGTCTTTGAGCACGGGCCCCCACCTCGAATTCTGCAAGCCACGTCACCCCCCTGCTGAAGTATTCCGTCTCGATCCCTGTGCCGAAGCCCACGTCCCTTTTTTGGTTTTTTCTCATTTCTTTCTTTTTTCCCTGGTGTCCACGCCGCCAAACTTCACGCTACCACCTAACCTGCCTCACACCTGTTCTTTATATAGGAAAAGTAGATTAGGGTTAGATTAGTTAATTTAGTTTAGTTAGTTAATTAATTAATTAGAATATTAAGATTTAGATTTATCTATTAATCTAATTAACTAATTTTTTTAACTCTTTCCTCATCCATCAATCAATACTGTACTTTTAAAATTATACAAATTGATAAGAATATTTTCTATTGACTTTTTCGAGGACCAAATTGTAAAATTCAAAATTCAACAATCTTACTCATGTCATGCATCTAATTTCTTTTTGGGCTACAGCTGCTGCCTCAGGAGCAAGAGGGAGAATTGCAAGGGTTTTCCAGGTGGATGACTACGACGACGAGGAGATAGAAATCGGGCCAACTCTGGATTGATGAGTGGACATCCGCGGCACCTTTACTTACTTTGTATCAGGCCTTAGTATTTTGTATTTGTGTTCGGTTGCCTTTAGACTGGATGATGTAACCCATCCCCCAGGGTTTTGTTGGGGGCTTTGTTCTATTTCCTGTACCGCACTTTTATTTTCCCGAGACTTCGGGGTTGTTTATTAATCACTTATTAATGAAACAGGGTGGCGTTATTCCACCTTTTCTTCAAAAAAAAAAAAAAAAAACAAATCAATAAAAATTTAACAATCATTGTCCTTGGTTTTTTTGTTGATTTTTTACTGAAATTGTTCACCTTTGCATCAAAAAATCTTATTTCTTCAAAATAATTTATTAATTGAAATCTATGGAAATAAGATAATTTATTAACAAGATAGACGAATACAATAAATTTTTATGGGCAAATGAGTATAGATATTTATATAAAAATTAGACACATCAGGATCCCTAATTATAAGTTCATCTTATGAATTTAAATATCAATTTCAATCCATTCTAAGTGTGTGACCTTGTAGATTCCCATTACGTGAAAGTAATACTAAAATCATATTCAAGAATATTAAACAAACAGTGAGCAGTATCTATCAATACATCACTGCTACTCAAGTAACGGGAATGTCAGTGATTTGATATAACTTATATGCGATCAATGTTACCATGTAGTCTAGTTTCTTTGTCCAGATATCTTAATTGACCACAAGGCATAAAGCGTGTTACCCTTGTATAGTTCAATCTTTGGTTTCTTAATGTACAAGTAGATTTACTAAAATAAATAAGATCAATATCTCATATTGACTAATTTGAGCACGATCATACATTTTGCAGTCTCAATCAATCATGCGGCCCGTAGATATCACTCCTGTTATGTAAGAGAGAAAAATCTTATCTAAGTCACTCACATCCCTCCGCATAATTTGTAGTAAATCCAATAGTTGACTTTATAATCATCTTATTACATGCAACATTTGACGGTATTAAAATATATAACTTCTCATGTAAGGAACTGTAGTGACTTCAAGTTAAAGGACTACGTACACCATGGTCACTGTGAGAACTACTTATAACTGTAACATCTCGTATTAAAATTTTTAAATAAAAGTACATTTTTTTTGCACGTGCAACACACGTGCAATTTCATCTCATTATTTTCATTCTAAAATTTACTTAAGTTATGCATAACCTCCTTTCATTTAGTTATCTCATTTAGTTGTCTACTTCTTAATTAGAACTCATAGGCCTAATAGAAGACTCTAAGCCCATTAAAAAAATTAAACAAATTAAAAATGAACCTAGCCCACAAGAAGAAGCCCACTAAGAGAATCCTACAATTAGTTGTACACACTCATACATATGTCTTGTAACAACTAGTAGATACGTAAATATAAAAGTATAAAAATTGAGAAGAGTATGCACTTGTGCACTACACGTACACGTGCATGCACAAGAGGAGTAGGCCGGCCTTTGATGGAGAGAGTAGGAGAGTGGGGAGAGATCATGGGGTAGTGGAGTGAATCCTAGCCATACATTTCCCCTATATAACCCCCCCCCCCCCATATTGTTTGTCATTTGCACCAAAACTAAGAATTAAAAGAGAGAAGAAAAGAAAGAGAGTTAAGAGGATTTCTATTTTTGACATTGGAGAAGTAGGAAGTTGTTCTTGCTAGGAGAAGAAGTGCTAGGCAATCGTGTTGGAGCTAGGAGCTTTTTCTAAGAGTTTTTCTTCTGCATTACAATCTTCATTGAGGTGATTTTTTCTTGAATGCTTTCTAAATTTTGTAGGATGAAGCAAGCTAGTTTGACATATGAGTAGTTGTAGAATTTTGATGAATATGATGGATGTAGATTGCACAATGTTATTTTGATTATGTCATGGCTTGTTGAAATGTTGTTGCGTTTCAATTTAATGGCTAGAATTCATGTTAATTAGAAAGAGAAAAAGAAAGTAACATCTAGTAGGTTGTTGGAATGAAAATCTTCTAATTGATGCATATTAGAATGTTCACATAGTAGGCTAAATAATGCAACATGTATGAAAAAGCTTTAAAATTCTAATATAGTAAAGAAATATGGAAATAGTCTCACTAGTGTGTATTTTTATATTGGTATAAACTCTTTATAAAGATGTTTTGAAGAGGGACAATATTTTATTTAAAGTTTGGTAATATGAGTTCATGAATGTAATTTAGAGGGGAATTTTATTATATTGTCGAAAATAAGAGTTTTTTAAGTTTAAACATATGCTATTATACAGTATTTTCGAAAGAAAATATTATGGAAAGAATTAGAATTTTATGATACAAAATAGTTGAGAAATCGAAATTTGTAAAAAAGAGTTATAAACAGACGAGAAGTATAAAGAGATTTGAACTCCTAATTATAACAGAGAATGGGTTTTGGAGTATTGGTTTTTGGTGTGGGTTCAGAGCGCTGTGAACAGTGCCCAGGGTCTTGGGTTCGAGTCTTGAAGAGGCTTTGTTTTTATTTCGAAACTTGACTTTTCCGAAAACACAGCCTGCTTATTTAAGGCTATAATTGATCAAATTGATAATGAAAGTTGAAGTGGGTTACTTCATGTTATGAGATTATAAAGAAATATATTTGAGAAAGAGATTGTGAATAAAGAAATGAATTATAGTGTTGAGGTTAGATGTAACCGAATTAATCTCTAGAACGAGATAGTTGTTGGAATCTAAAGGCTAGGCGAGACCCTTAGAAACCGGCAGTTGTTATTAAACAGACGAGAAGTATAAAGAGATTTGAACTCCTAATTATAACAGAGAATGGGTTTTGGAGTATTGGTTTTTGGTGTTGGTTCAGAGCGCTGTGAACAGTGCCCAGGGTCTTGGGTTCGAGTCTTGAAGAGGCTCTGTTTTTATTTCGAAACTTGACTTTTCCGAAAACACAGCCCGCTTATTTAAGGCTATAATTGATCAAATTGATAATGAAAGTTGAAGTGGGTTACTTCATGTTATGAGATTATAAAGAAATATATTTGAGAAAGAGATTGTGAATAAAGAAATGAATTATAGTGTTGAGGTTAGATGTAACCGAATTAATCTCTAGAACGAGATAGTTGTTGGAATCTAAAGGCTAGGCGAGACCCTTAGAAACCGGCAGTTGTCGTCTGTCATCCCGCAGTATGCCGTCGTCTATCCTCCCATCGCAGTGCACCCCATGGATCTGCCGAGCCCTGTTATTGGACGGTCACTATCAAGTGGATCCAGAGCCGTCCGATCAATTTCGATCATCACCATCATCATCATCAAGATCTTGATCTCGACCATCGGATCTCCCTTGATCATCATGATCGTGATCATCATCTTGATCTTGATCTTGATTTTTGATCTCAGTCGTCCGATCATCCGATCTTGATCGTCATCGAGATCTGTGCCCGATCGTGATCATCTCATCCAGATCTGTGTTTGTGTTGTGCCCGTAAATCCGTTCCCGTTATTCTCGCTCCTTGCATCGTTTTTGTCGTCGACTATAAGGCAAGTAACTTGTATAACTTTTGTTTGCATATACAAGTACTAAATACCGCCCGTAGCGTAGTTACTTCAAGACATATTCTCAAGAAAACCCTTGTTAGATCTTGTCTCTATGTGTGATCCGCCCATAGTTGTCTCATTACACACACGGCATGAAATAACTTGGAGATAATTAATTCTTGATGTATACATGCATGTTGTTCGTTATTTATAAGGTGTCGTAGAATCTTGTATGCTTGATCTGTTAATAGTAGTATAACTCGTTGTAACTTGTTAAACAACCCATACCATGTTGCTTGGACATCTAATATACCATGCTTGTGTTTTGTTTTGATTCGGATTTGTTGCACATGAACTAGTTGATTTTATGCATGAAGAAGATTTCTATTTTTGCTCTTACCCCATTTTTGTTCAGTAATTTAAACCCTGTTGAGGTCAGTAAATGAAAATTATTTGTGAATATGAATTATAGAGAATTCTGTCTACTTTTCTGAATTTCTGACAGATCTCAGTTTCGATTTGTGAGTTTCAAGTAATTGCTATTTTACTACAGATGTGTAGAAAATTCCAGATTCTGTTTTATTTGAATTCTAGATGGTTATTTATTTTATACCGTTGTTAAAGATAATATTTAGATCTAATATTTTGCTGAGTATAACTAGACTTGATTGGGATTAACCCCAAATTTTTGTGAATCTAATTGATGACTTTTATAAACTATTCTATGATTGCAAACAACTACTATACTTGTAGAATTTTCATGCTGTTATGTAAAGAACCTTAATTTCGACCTGATTCTATTTGTTGTTTATAAAAATTTTGTCAACATAAAATGTATCCTGCTGGATCTATTTTATCACCCTTTTGACGGATCTAGATTTTGATTTTTATTTCGTAATCTATTGCTATTTTAATACTGCAGTGTCAAGAGTTTCAGATTTACAAATTTGCTACATCTTGCTGTCTTCTGATTTTATTTGACCATACTATCCATATTGGAATATTATGAAAATTTATTTGCTGATACTAGACATACTAGGAAATACCCCAGATTGTCCTTAGATTTAATCAGTAAGTTTTTATGCCGTTTTCCTATTTATGAACACAAACTTCGGATTTTTGGCTGAACATGTTTTCTGGATACAATTCTGTTTTGAGTCCTGTTTTGTGAAATACCATATGACTTATATATATTTGTTGGATTCGGTCGAGAGTCTATTTTCCCGATTTTTTGACGGATCCAAGTTTGCATATTTGTGGCAACGGAAATCCCAGATTTGGTGCAGTACTTTCTTGCTATCCTGAACTAGAATTTTTGTTGTCCTAACCTATTATGAGTTGTTTGTCACCTGTGCATATTTATGTTCTGACATGAACATGTCACCTGTTCATACCATGTCATTCTTTCCCAGTTTGTGCACGTATATGCCTGTTTGATAATAAAAATAAGAACAAGTCGGTGTTTAAGGGAAAGATCTAGCAGTGGACAATATAGGAGCCAGTACTCGGAAGGAGACTCATGTTTCCCGTGTGACAAGTTTACCGATCAAGTTTACTGACCAAGTTAATTACATGTTACCGATCAAGTTTACCGACCAAGTTAATTGCATGTTACCGATCAAGTTTACCAATGAAGTTTACCGACCAAGTTTGTTACATGTTACCGATCAAGTTTACCAAACAAGTTAATTACATGTTACCGATCAAGTTTACCGACCAAGTTAGTTACATGTTACCGATCAAGTTTACCGACCAAGTTTGTTACATGTTACAAATCAAGTTTACCGACCAAGTTTTGCATTCCTATGAAAACCCGAGTACATGACCTATAGATACCACTACGAAATCTAAACGTAACTTTTTTGTATGTAGCAACCATGTGATAAATAAAAGGGACGCATGAAGTGCTACCTAGATAGAATTAAATACAAGACCTGTAATAACATGATCACTTACACATTTCTGTTTACCTGTACATGCTACCTGACGCCTGTTTCATGTTTACTTGCTTGCATGATACCTGCTACCTATCACATGTCACATGCACCCTGTTATCTCATTATATCACTTGATCCTGTTCCCATTTTATGTTAACCATTCTGTCACCTATATTTCGTGCTTATTCAGTACTTACTTCTGCTGTTACTCTATACTTGTCTATCTTTTTTGTACTTGTTGCTTGCACTACAAGCGGCCCTAAAACTTGCATTGACGGGTGTTTTTTTTCTTTTTCATCTTCCTAGAATATGTTAAATTGCAGACTGTGGTGACCAACTACTGGATGGAGTAGGTGATCTAAAATTCTAGTTGCTGGAATTCTTGCTATTATTATTGCCTATTGCTTATTCTTGAATAAATGTAATTTCTACATGAATTTTGTATTGGGCAGTTTGACCCAGGATTTATAACTCTTGTTCTAGATCTGGTTTATTTGTGATTTATTAAATTTTGTTTCAAGTAAATTCTTTTGGTTATAATAATTGATTCATGCATGCGTGTTTGATTTCTCCTTATTTAACTCTTGTTATTCCTTTGAAATGTTGAAAAGATCCTGACAGCTTATGAATGGTGAAAGCCATTCGCTGGACTTAGTCACGTATCATTATTCTATATCTCCTTTTTGGGAAGCAGGACGTCACAAGTAGCCAGTTGGATTGACTATCTTTTGTGTTGGTGTAAGTCCGGTAGGGTAAGCTAGCTCTAGGTTGTGATGATTCTTCTAAAACTAAAAACTTAATAACAGGCACTAAGGGGAGACGTGATGAAGTATGGGAAAACATGGGTATGAGGGCCTCAGCTGGTCTGCAGTGTAAGATGGTTTCCCCAAAATTATCGATGTGTGATTGTGTCAAGCCCCGCTTCCCAAAAATACGAAATACGAGTGCATGACATTGGCCCAGAAAACGACTAACGTCATCCATAAGCTGTTTATCTTATTAACTCAACAATAAAATCAATACAGAACAAATGCGCAAGCAATAATAATAATCTCATGAACCATAGTACTTGGAATGAAGCAATAATAATATCCAAATAAAATTATAATAATCCAATGTCTGGAAACAATAATAAAATTCGGGACATAAGCCCAAAACAATAATAATCCAATCACAAATAAATAATAAGTCTCAATACATTAAGTTTATTAAAGCAATAAGCAACTTCAGAATTTTTGTTCTCCAATTCCAGCAGGAAATTCTCCTTCATTACCTATATACAATTCATCTAAAAAGAGGAGAAAATTTGTCTTTGAGCAAGTCATGGACAGCAAGTAGAGAAAGCAGGGAACAATGGAATAACGGTATAACAATGAATCAATGGATCAATAGGAATCAATAACATGGAATGATAGTAATAATCAATAACATGGTAAACAATGCAACGGTGTAACAACGATTCAATATTCGGTAATGGTAATCAACGGTTAATATCAATAAAAGTTAGATAGGATACAAATAGGAACAATGATGAACAATATGCAATGTCATTGATGTGTCAGTCCTTATGTCTATTAATCATTTTAAATCCTAACTAATGTAGGTACTACCGTGTCTCATCTGTTCCATACTACAGGTTCGATGCATACAATAAATCTCGTTTAGACTTAAGTGGTAGATTCTATAGTTCATGTACTGGGTATAATGACGATTATGGTAATAACATGGCCATGTGTAATTTCTTACACGATGACGATAACGGTAATAGCACAGGCCATATGTAATTTCTTACACGATGACGATAACGGTAATAATCATGGACCATCATCCGAGTACAATCCCTATATCATCAACTACTCTAGTCAATCCCTTAAAACCTGGCTTATTAATTATTTCATCAATGCAACAATGCAACATGAAATTAACGGACAATTCGGTGAACGATAGTATCAATAGGGGAATAATAGGTTGGTAACATGAAATAGGACAATTAAAATGATAAAAATAACTCATTAGGATCATGCAATGCAATATACATACATTAATTCATGCAATAATACGATATAGGAATAATTTATCTATTAAAATGTGGAATCTAAAATTTTGGACTGCAAGCGCAGTCTGTACAAAAATGTAGTTTTCCGCTGACTCAGAAATTGAAAGTTAAATCCGTCAAAAATTCTAGAAACAAGACTTCCACACGATTCCAATGCATATTTAAAGATCAAATTCTGACAACAGTAGCTAGGTCAAACACATAGTTCTTTACAACCTTCATGTTCAGGCAGAATATCGACATCATGTTGTTTTAATTTTAGAATCAGCAAAAACTCATTATTAAATTCATTAAAAATACTTATTAGATTCCTAAATATGTAAATTAAGAATCTAAAAATTTTCAGAGCAAAATTTTATCATTTGATCAACCTTTTTACTTTTTAAACATGAAAGGTACGAAAATTTGAAAATCTGAAGTAAAAATACAGTTGTAGTAAAATGGGCATAACTTTTGCTACAAAACTCAGAATTAAAAAATTCAAGATGTTCTGGAAACTAGAAAGATAAGGCTACAATTCATATTCAGAAAGTATTTCAGTTTAAGATCGTATACTGGGTCCAAAATTGTAGACAAATTTCAGGCAGCAAGCAAGATACAGGTTTTAGGGTATTTTCATGTAAATAAATTAATTAAACATGATGGGTATCGATTCTTTAGTCAATAAATTGTGTAATCAACATGATGGGTGTCAAAAAAAAAAAAAAAGAATAAATAAATATACAAATTTAACAGCAAGCAAACATCACTAAATCAAACAATATATAACCTAGCAATAAAATCTATGGTAGATTAATTGTGCGCTGATCATATGCATAACCCTATTAACGATACTATATAAGTGCATGAGAGATTCATTCTTTAGAGACAAAAGTGGCACGATGCCAAGAATATTGGGGTTAGCTCATGTAAACCGTCAATAGACCCAACGAAGAGATGAACAAAGGATAATATGATAACAAAGAGATCTACTTGCAAGAGTTTCAACCAAACTTGAATTTGATACAATTAACAATTCAAGTGGACGGTGACTTGCTTGTTAGACGGTTAATTCGAATATAAAGAATAACAGGATAAGGATCCCGAAGCAACAAACTCACGAACTATTACAAACCACCAATAGCAAGTGCAATATACGTGTAATAACCCAAATAAACCAACAACACAGCACAAAAAGAGACTGCAGCAGCAACAGCGGGAGAGAGACAGTAGCAACAGCGACCAGGGGCGGTGGCGGCACTGGTTGAGGGTGGCAACAGGGTCGACGCAACAGCGAGGTGACGGCGGCGTCGCGGTGGCGGCGCGACCGAAGAGGAAGGAAGAACAGCGATGGGTTTTGGCATTAATGTTGAGGACAGAGAAGAAGGTCGGGGGAAGGTCAGGGAGTGAGGACAGAGAAGAAGGTCGACAGGGGTCGGCAGTGCAAGGGGGTGGCCGGAGTGTGCCGGAGAAGACGATCGGAAAAGGGGGTGGGTGTTTTTGGTGGGAAAACTGTGATGGGAGAGAGAACAGAGAGGGGAGAGAGAGTATGAGAGAGTATAGACGACTAGGGTTTCGATTTATGAAATATTTAGGGTTTACATTAGGGTTGTATTTATAGGGCACAATTAAGGTACTGGGTTAGTGTATTAGGGTCCAATAACAACGGATTAGGGTTGAGAACAAATGAAATTAGGTTTTAGGGTTCAATAAGAGACGATCCAAACAATAGGGTTCAAATAAAAATACCCACAATTCAATAAGAGATAATAGGGATCAATAAGATTGGCTCAATCCAAAAGAACGGAGATTCATGAACAATTCTTAATTAAAATAATCAAGAAGGAAAATAGGGTATTTAATCAATTGCAAATAAAAATATTATAAAAGGGGAAAATTTGAAAAATACAAAAACGGTAGTTATAATCCTACCCACCTTACAATAAAATTTTGTCCTCGAAATTTAAGCAAGTGGTATTAAGGTAACCCCGAGGAAAAGAAGAGAACAAGAACTACTGAAAAAGATGGGGAAATCTCTTCCGAATCACACTCTCAAGCACCCACGTCGACTCACTAGGCGAATGAGGATTCCATGAAGGATTTCGGGGCACAAACGCAGCGAAAAAAAAGTCGTAAAACCATAAAATCCGAAACCCTAAACCTAGGATCCGTGTACAAGACATGGCTGATTATGGAGAAACGAAATTTTACCTTTTGAGAGCTTTACGAAGGCTGAAAGATGGAGGTCCTGTTATACAATCACCACGCAACCCTTGTAGCAAGATCCGCGTCTCTAGAGCTGTCCACACGAACGTCCGATCGTCCAACGATCAAGGGAGCCGGTACTAGCCGATGATGCTTGCCTCTATCTCTCTTTCTCTCTTGCCTCTCAACAGTTGGAGCGGTTAGGGTTTTTGTGGAAAACGAATTTGCCAAAAGATAAAAACCTTAAACCAATACATCTCTATGTATTTATAAGAGAGAATGAGGTGGGCGTAACCGTAATCGGTTTGGGCTTATACTAAACCAAACTGATTCGGTTTAAAGATTTAAATTCGAATTACACTTTAATTAATCAAGTCCAACTCAATTAATTAAATAACTAATTTCGAATTTATAATCATTTAATTTAAATTCCGAATTTAAATTAAAACTCCTTTTAAACGTTCTAAGTGTGTGACCCTTTAGGTTATTATTACGTTGGCAATAATTTTATTATCTAATAATAAAATTATAAACAATGAGCGGCATCTAGTAATACATCATTGCTACCCAAGTAATAATAATAATTGGTGATTCAATTAAACCTTTCGTGACTAATGTCTCCGTGTAATATAATCCTTTTAACCTTGATATTATAGATTAAACTAGAGGCATGGTTCGTGTCATCCTCTTAATAATTTAATCTTTATTTTCTTGATCGATGAGTAGACTATTCAAACAAATCAATATTTGAGCATGGCCATGCATTTCATAGTCTCACTCAAACAAGAGGCCGATGATATCGCTCCTAAAATTAGGAGGGTTAAATTCCATCTAGATCATTCACATTTCTCACACGATTCATAATGAACCCAATACTATCTTTATCATTACCCGATTATAGATAACTTTTGATAGAATCAAAGTACATTAATTCTCGTGTAGAAATATAATGATTTCAGGTCAGAGGACCATTACACCATTATCACAGTGAGATTACTTATGACACTTATTTATTTATTCCATGGTTGAATCTCACAGTGGGTCTGTCCAGTACAATGTACTCTTACATTTACCTATGTATTGATTTTAGTATCTCTATACTAATGACCCATGAGAGGTGGTCATCAATCAATCAACATACTAGTCTCAATGTATTATTACTGTCCTAATAATAATAATACTCGACTAGGGACATTTAAGATTATTATACTATATATAATCTCATGTTCATATAGTTCGTATTAAAAATCTAAGGACATTTATCATGCTAACATTTATAACGCAGTAAATACGAAGCATAATAAATTATTAATATAATCAAATAGAACATAATGTCAATAATACTGATTACATAATATCATTGTATTGCCTCTAGGGCACCTACACTAACATTCCAAGCAACATGAACCAACTTAATAGCCTATTTTTCAAAATCTTCTCCCGCCGGGCCACAATCGACACTGGATGAATCTCACAAGACAAATCAGGTCGAACCGACAAATCCGAATAGTTAATAACATGACTATCATCCCGAACAAACTTCCTAAGCTGAGAAACTTGGAAGACGTCATGCTCTCCAGCAAGCGCTCACGCCAACGCGAGTCTATAGGCCACATTGCCTACTCGCTCCACCACATCGAACGGACCAATGAACCTAGGGCTCAACTTGTCCCCACCACCAAAACGAATCACACTCTTCCATGGAGACACCTTAAGGAATACATGATCACCCACTTCGAACTTTAACGGTCTCTTGTGCATGTCTACCCATGTTCTCGGCCTGTCTTGTGCGGCTTACAAATGCCTACTGATCTGGGCCACTACATAAACAGTCCTCGTGATCGATTCGGGCCCCAAAAGCTTTCTCTCGCCAATGTCATCCCAGCACACTGGTAATCTACACTTCCGACCATACAAGATTTCATACGGAGCTGCCTGAAGACTAGCTTGGTAGTTGTTATTGTATGAAAACTCCACCAAGTGTAGATGATCTTCCCAAGATCCTCTAAACTGAAGCACACAGGACCTTAACATATCCTCCAAGGTCTGAATAGTCCTCTATGATTAACCATCTGTCTGCGAATGGAATGCAGTAATGAACTTCAGCTTACTCCCAAGACTGGTCTGAAGACTTTCCCAGAATTGAGATTTGAATCTAGTATCTCTGTCCGATATAATACTGACAGGCGCACCATGAAATCTCACAATCTCCTGCAATACTAACAGGCACACCATGAAATAATACTGACAGGCACACCATGAAATCTCACAATCTCCTGCAAATACCTTTCTGCCAAGCTTTCTGTGGACTGACCAACTCTGAAAGGAATGAAATGAGCACTCTTCGTCAAGCGATCCACAATCACCCAAATGGCATTGTGACCCTTGGGACTTCTAGGCAAAACAGTCACGAAATCCATAGTGATGTTCTCCCACTTCCACTCAGGAATAGGAAGCGGTTGAAAAAGTCCAGCAGTCCTCTGATGTTCTGCTTTCACTTGCTGACAAATCAGACACCGAGAAACAAATCTTGAAACAGCCATCTTCATACCATGCCACTAGAAATGCAACTTCAAATCTCGATACATCTTCGTACCACCGGGATGAATGAAGTATGATGAGCAATGAGCTTCTTCAAGTAAATTCTGCATGACTTCTCCCTTCGAAACACATAGACGAGTCCCAAAGCGGAGAGATCCATCTTCATAAATCACCATATCAGTTCTAGAACCAGCTTCAACATCAGCTCGAAACTCCAGCAACTGCACATCACCAGACTATGCCTCCTTAATCTGATCTACCAAATACGACTGCAACTGAAGCACCATACAACTCTGCTCAGAACCAGGCAATACCACATCCAATTCCAGTCTCCTCATAGCTTCCACAAATTCCTTCTGCTCAATAAGAACCATAGCAACAGGTCTTCTACTCAAAGCATTAGGTACTGAATTAATCTTGCCAGGGTGATACTGCAAACTAATATCATAATCTGCCATCAGTTCCAACCATCGCCTTTGCCTCATATTCATCTCTTTCTGAGTGAACACATACTTAAGAATTTTGTGTTCAGTGAAGATCTCCACTCGGTCTCCAAGTAAATAATGCATCTAGAGCTTCAAGGAAAAAATCACAGCCGCAAGCTCCAAATTATAGGTAGGATAATTCTTCTCGTGCAGCCTCAATTGTCTAGATGCAGATGCAACAACCTTGCCTCGCTGCATCAAAACAACACCCAAACCTCTACCTAAAGCATTACAGTGAATTACGAAACTTCATGATCAGTCCGGTATAGTCAACACAGGTGCTGATGTTAACCGATTCATCAATTCAACGAAGGCTTCTTCACAAAACTCATCCCACACAAACTTCTAATCCTTTCCAGACAACTTGGTCAACGGCCCTGCAATCTTGGAGAAATCCTGAACAAACTTTCTGTAGTAACCCGCTAGATCAAAAAAACTCCGAACCTTTCATACAGACTTCAGCATCGGCCAATCCTTAACAACAGAGATCTTGGACGGTTTGACAGAAACACATCACCAGAAATAATATGGCCCAAGAAAGCCACTTGATCCAACCAAAACTCACACTTGGTAAGCTTCCCATACAACTGATGATCTCTCAAAGTTTGCAGAACAACCTTCAAGTGCTCACCATGCACATGCCGATTCTGAGAATAGACAAGAATGTCGTCAATGAACACCACAACAAACTTGTCCAAGAAGGGAGAGAAAACCCGATTCATCAAGCTCATAAATACAGCTGGAGCATTAGTAACTCCAAAAGGCATCACCAAAAATTCATGATGCCCATATCTCGTTCGAAAAGCAGTGAATTGTACATCCTCGACTTTCACCTTAATCTGGTGATAACCAGAACGAAGATCCAGCTTTGAAAATACAGAAGCGCCTCCCAATTGGTCAAATAGGTCATCAATCCTTAGCAATGGATACCTGTTCTTCATTGTGACATTATGAGCTCACGGTAGTCAATGCACATGTAACTACTGTTTTTGTAATTTTCAATTTTTTTCCGTTTTTGTAATATTTTAATTGTAATTTTATAAAAACCTTATTTTTTCGTTCTTGATTATTCTAATTAAGAATTTCTTGAAAATCCTCGTTCTTCTTGTTGGTGCTTTTCTTGTTGATCTTATTATCATTTATTGGATTGTGGGTATTTTTATTTGAACCCTGTTGATTTTGATATATCTTCTAATTGAACCTTAAACCCAATTTGAATTGTTCTTGACCCAAACCCGCTTTTATTGAACCCCAAACCTCTAACCCAGTACCCTAATTGTACCGTATAAATACAACTCTACTGTAAACCCTAGAATTGCACAATTTTCGAAACCCTAGCTGTTTAATCTCTCTCCTACTGTTCTCTCTCTCCCTGAAGTTTCCCACTTGTGCTACAGTAGCCGCTACTGTATTCATCTCCCCCGGCCACTCCGGCCACCCCCTTGCACCGCCGATCCCCCTTGATGCCGCCAGCGACCCACGAACCACACCCCGACCCTCCTCTTCCCTGCCATCGACATTAAAAGAGCACCAAACCGAAAACCCTCACCTTTGCACCCTGTTTCGATCACCAGCACACTAGCGCCGCCTCCTGCGATGCCCTCATCACCGATCGACCACCATCGCTACCCTTAGCCAGCGTCGCCGCCGTCGTTCTAACTACTGTTGCTGCCTTCTTTTTTGGATGCTGTGTGGTCTTGCTATTTTGCTTTTGGGGATTTTTCGTGCACGTATATTGCACGTGCTATTTTGGGATCGTGCTAGTTCATGAGTTCATTGCTTCGGGATTCTCATCCCGTTATTTTTGGTATCAAATTCACCATTTATAGGGCAAGTCACCGTCCACTTGAGTTGTTAATTGTATCAAATTCAAGTTTTGTTGAAACTCTTGCAAGTAGATCTTTTTGTTATCGTATTATCCATTGTTCATCTCTTCGTTGGTCTATTGAGGGTTTACACGAGCTAACCCCAATATTCTTGACATCGTGCCACTTTGACTCTAAAGTTTGGAAATTTCATGAGTGCATATTGAATTGACAATATGGTTGTTCTGTAATTGACACACAAATAAACTATTGTAGAGACAATTGCTAGGTTGTATGTTGTTTGATCAATTGATGATTGATTGGTGATCAATTGATGTATAAGCGTGACATGGTTTTTAGTGGTATCAGAGCCAGGGTTTGGATAATATATCAGTCAAACGTGTCTAACGAAAGAAAGTTTGGCATTGATTGATATATTAGTCAGATTTGGGATTTTATCGGTTGGACTCAACAATATGTGTAATACAGTGATCGCATGAACAATTGATATCCAACATGATCTGGAAACTAGTCTTATTTGATTTCTCTTTGATCCCTTCCATTCATTGATTTCTTATTGGGTCTGATTTCATTCTTTTCAGACCCATATTCTTTTGATTCCAGTATCATCCGTCCTTCTTCTTCCTCCTTGGTCCTTCGATCGGCATTGCTTGATTTACAACGACATGTCTACAACTTGGAGTTTTGCCATCAGAGTAGCGCAGTGGAAGCTTGGTGGGCCCATAACCCACAGGTTCCCGGATTCTCATGTTGTTTCTCCTTCCTTGCATTGTTGCTTACTTTCTCTTTTCTATTTTATTCTCTTATCCTGTTGTTATTCATGTTAACCTCTCATTCATGTCTTTCCTTGCATTTTTCTTCTGCCTTGTGTTCTTACTTTGACGTCTTGCTAGGCATCATCCTTGTTCATTCATTTCCTGCCTATGCTCTCTTTGATTCTAGTGCAACTCATTCATTTATTTCTTCCTGCTTCGTCCATCTGCATCTTTTGGCTAGCAGTGCTATGCCAGTAGCTTGGAATATTTCTACAGGTGGAGGTGTTATCATGTGTTCTCAGATTTGTGAGTATGGCCCCTTGGTTATTAGTGGTGTTGATTTTATTGCCGATTTGATTGTCATTGGCAATTCTAGATTTGATGTTATTCTGGGGATGAATTGACTTAGTACCAATCATGCTATGATTGACTACCATAAGAAGAAGGTGGTCTTTCGTATGCAGAACGGCAGGAATTTGAATTCTGTATTGGTGAAACGTTGCTTGCTTGTATAGAGAAGTTGGCTATTCAGGAAGCTGGAGTTGTGGAGAAAGTGTGTGATGGTGATGTTATTACACCGTTGGTTGTGCGGGATTTTCTAGATGTTTTTCCTAAAGAATTGCCGGGATTACCACCTGATCGCGAAGTGGTGTTCAGTATTGATGTTCAGCTGAGTACAGCTCCAATCTCTAAGAGTCCTTACATAATGGCTTCTGTTGAACTAGCTGAGTTAAAAGAGCAGATTCAGAAGTTGTTGGATAGAGGGTTTATCAGGCCAAGTGTTTCACCTTGGGGAGCTCCAGCTCTGTTCATCAACAAGAAGGATGGTAGTCGAAGGTTGTGCATTGACTACCGCGTGCTCAATAATGTCACAGTGAAGAACAGATATCCATTGCCAAGGATTGATAAACTATTTGATCAATTGGAAGGCGCTTCTATATTTTAAAAGTTGGATCTTCGTTCCGGTTATCATCAGGTTAAGGTAAAAGCTGAGGATGTAAAGAAGACTGCTTTTTGAACAAGATATGGGCACTATGAATTTTCGGTGATGCCTTTTGGAGTTACTAATGCTCCAGCTGTATTTATGAGCTTGATAAATCAGGTTTTCTCTCCCTTCTTGGACAAGTTTGCCATGGTGTTCATTGATGATATTCTTGTTTATTCTCGGATCGGGATGAGCATGCTGAGCACTTGAAGGTTGTTTTGCTGACTTTGAGTGATCATCAGTTGTGTGGGAAGCTTAGCAAGTGTGAGTTTTGGTTGGATCTTGTGGCATTCTTGGGCCATATTATTTCCAGTGATGGTGTTTCTGTCGATCCGTACAAGATTTCTGCAGTTAAGGATTAGCCGACGCCGAAGCCTGTATCGGAGGTTCGGAGTTTTCTTGGTCTAGCGGGTTACTACAGGAAGTTTGTTTGGGATTTCTCAAAGATTACAGGGCCGTTGACCATGTTAACTAGGAAGGATCAGAAGTTTGTGTGGGATGAGTTCTGTGAAGAAGCCTTCATTGAATTGAAGAATCGGTTGACATCAGCACCTGTGTTGACTATATCGGATGGATCAGGAGGTTTCGTAATTCATTGTAATGCTTCAGGTAGAGGTTTGGGTGCTATTCTGATGTAGCGAGGCAAGGTTGTTGCTTATGCATCTAGGCAATTGAGGCCGCATGAGAAGAATTATCCTAACCATAATTTGGAGCTTGCTGCTGTGATCTTTGCCTTGAAGCTTTGGAGACATTACTTACATGGAGACTGAGTGGAGATCTTTACTAACCACAAAAGTCTCAAGTATGTGTTCACTCAGAAGGAACTAAACATGAGGCAAAGGCGATTATTAGAGTTGATGGCAGATTATGATATCAGTTTGCAGTATCATCCTGGCAAGATTAATTCAGTGCCTGATGCTTTAAGCAAAAGACCTGTTGCTATGGTTCTTACTAAGTAGAAAGAGCTTGTGGAAGCTATGAGGAGATTGGAATTGGATGTGGTATTGCCTGGTTTTGGGCAGAGTTGTATGGTGCTCCAGTTGCAATCATCTTTGGTGGATCAGATTAAGGAGGCACGGTCTAGTGATATGCAATTGCAGGAGTTTCGAGCTGAGGTTGAAGATGGTTCTAGAACGGATATGGTGATTCAAGAGGATGGATCTTTTAGCTTTGGGACTCGTCTTTGTGTTCCAAAGGGAGAAGTCAGGCAGAAGTTACTTGAAGAAGCTCATTGCTCGTCATACTCTATTCATCCTGGTGGTACGAAGATGTATCGGGATTTGAAGTTGCATTTCTGGTGGCATGGTATGAAGAGGGTTGTTGCAAGATTTGTTTCTCGGTGTCTGATTTGTCAGCAAGTGAAGGCAGAACATCAGAGGACTGCTGAACTTCTTCAACCGCTTCCTATTTCGGAGATGAAGTGGGAGAATATCGCAATGGATTTCGTGACTGCTTTGCCTAAAAGTCCCAAGGATCACAATGCCATCTAGGTAATTGTGGATTGCTTGATGAAGAGTTCTCATTTCATTCCTTTCAGAGTTGGTTAGTCTACAGAGAGCCTGACAGAAAGGTATATACAGGAGATTGTGAGATTGCATGGTGTTCCTGTCAGTATTATATCAGGCTACTAGATTCAGATCTCAATTCTGCAAGAGTCTTCAGACTAGTCTTGGGAGTGAGCTGAAGTTCAGTACTGCATTTCATCCACAGACAGATGGTTAATTAGAGAGGACTATTCAGACCTTGGAGGATATGTTGACGTCCTGTGTGCTTCAGTTTGGAGTCTCTTAGGAAGATCATCTACACTTGGTGAAGTTTTCATACAATAATAGCTATCATGCCAGTCTTCAGACAGCTCCGTATGAAGTCTTGTATGTTCGAAAGTGTAGATCACTAGTGTGCTGGGATGACATTGGTGAGAGGAAGCTTTTGGAGCCAGAATTGATCACGAGGACTGTTGATGTGGTGACCCAAATAAGGAAGCATTTGCAAGCTGCGCAGGATAGGTAGAGAAATGGGCAGATATGCACAGGAGACCGTTGGAGTTTGAGGTTGGTGATCATGTGTTCCTCAAGGTGTCTCCATGGAATGGTGGGATTCGTTTTGGTTGTGGGGGCAAGTTAAGCCCTAGATTCATTGGTCCGTTCGATGTGGTGGAGCGAGTAGGCAAGGTGGCCTATAGACTCGCATTGCTGCCAGCTCTTTCTGGAGTGCATAACGTCTTCCATGTTTCTCAGCTCAGATTCGAGATGATAGTCACATTATTGATTATTCAGAGTTGTCTGTTTGACCGGATTTGTCTTGTGAGATTCATCCTGTGTCGATTGTGGATCAGCGGGAGAAGGTTCTAAAGAATAAGGTTATTATGTTGGTTTGTGTTGCTTGGAATCCTCACTCGCCTGGTGAGTCGACTTCGGAGCTTGAAAGTGTGATTCGGAAGCGGTTTCCTGATCTTTTTGAGTAGTTCTTGTTCTTGTTCTTTCCTTTTTCTCCGGGGTTACCGTACTACCACTTGCTCAAATTTCGAGGACAAATTTTATTATAAGGTGGGTAGGATAGTAACTACCATTTTTGTAATTTTCAATTTACCCCCCTTTTGTAATATTTTAATTGCAATTTTATAAAAACCCAATTTTTCGTTCTTGATTATTTTAATTAAGAATCTCTTGAAAATTCCCATTCTTCTTGTTGGAGCTTTTCTTATTGAGCTTATTATCTTTTATTGGATTGTGGGCATTTTTATTTGAACCCTGTTGATTTTGATCTATCTCCTAATTGAACCATAAACCCAGTTTGAATTGTTCTTGACCCAAAACCGCTTTTATTGAACCCTAAACCTCTAACCCAGTACCTTAATTGTACCTTATAAAGACAACTCTACTGTAAAACCTAGAATTCCACAATTTTCGAAACCCTAGCCGTCTAATCTCTCTCCTACTCTCTCTCTCTCCTACTGTTCTTTCTTTCTCCCCGAAGTTTCCCGCCTGTGCTACAGTAGCCGCTACTATACTCATCTCCGCCGGCCACTCAAGCCACCCCCTGGCGCCGCTGACCCCCCGTCGACGCCGCTAGCGACCCAGGAACCACACTTCGTCCCTCCTCTTCCCTGCCATCGACATTAAAAAAGCACCAAACCCAAAACCCTCACCTTTGCACCCCGTTTGGATCGCCGGCACACTAGCGTCGCCTCCTGCGACGCCCTCACCGTCGCGTCGACCACCGTCGCTACCCTTAGCCAGCACCGCCGCCATCGTTCTAGCTACTGTTGTTGCCGTCTTTTTCGGTTGCTGTGTAGTCTTGGGGTGTGCTCTTGCTGTTTTGCTTTTGCGGATTTTTAGTGCACGTATATTGCACGTGCTGTTTTGGGATCGTGCTAGTTCGTGAGTTCGTTGCTTCGGAATTCTCATCCCGTTATTCTTGGTATTCAAATTCACCATCTATAGGGCAAGTCACCGTCCACTTGAATTGTTAATTGTATCAAATTCATGTTTTGTTGAAACTCTTGCAAGTAGATCTTTTTGTTATCGTATTATACATTGTTCATCTCTTCGTTGGTCTATTGAGGGTTTACATGAGCTAACCCTAATATTCTTGACATCGTGCCACTTTGACACTAAAGTTTGGAAATTTTATGAGTGCATATTGAATTGACAATATGGTTGTTCATGTAATTGACACACAAATAAACTATTGTAGAGACAATTGCAAGGTTGTATGTTGTTTGATCAATTGATGATTGATTGGTGATAAATTGATCTATGAGCGTGTTTTAGTTTTATTTATCATGTTTTGACACCCATCATTACACAATTTATTGACTAAAGAATCGATACTCATCATGTTTAATTAATTTATTTTCAAGAAAAATGCCCTAAAAACTGTATATGCTTGCTGACCTAAATATTGACCGTTGTTTTTGAACCACTAAACGACCTTAAAATGAAATACTTTCTGAAAATGAATTATAGAATTATCTTTCTTATTTCCAGATCATCTTGAATTTTTGAATTTCGGGTTTTTTTAGCAAAAATTATACCCGTTTTACTACAGCTGTGTTTTTAGTTTCAGATTTTCAGATTCTCGTACCCTTCATGTTTAAACAGTAAAAATGCTGATCAAATGATAAAATTTTATTCTGAAAATTTTTATGTTGTTTCTTAACATGTTTAAGAGTCCAAAAAATATTTTTTATGAATTTAATATTGAGTTTTTGTTGATTCAAAAATTAAATTAACAAGATGTTGAAATTCTGTCTGAACATAAAACCTATAAAGAACCATGTGTTTGACCTAGCTAATATTGTTGGAATTTGAACTTTAAATACGCGTTAGAACCATATGGAAGTCTAGTTTTCAGATTTTTTGATGGATTCAACTTTTAATTTTTGAGTCAGCTGGAAACTGGATTTTTGTACAGATTACAATTGCTATCCAGAATTTTAGATTCCACTTTTTAATGAATTAATAATTCCTATGTTGTACTATTGCATGAATTAATGAATGTATGTTACACTGCATGTTCCAAATGAGTTATTGTCACTATTCTAACCATCCTATTCATGTTATCATCCTATTGTTCCCCTATTGATACTATCGTTCACCGAAATGTCCATTCATTTGCATATTGTATTGTTGCATTAATGAAATAATTAATAAGCCGGGGTTTAAGGGATTGACTAGAGTAGTTGATGTTATGGGAACTGTACTCAGACGATGGCCAGCAATTATTACCGTTATCAACATCGTGTAAGAAATTACACATGTCCAGTGTTTTTACCGTTATCGGCATCGTGTAAGAAATTACACATGTCCAGTGTTATTACCGTTATCGTTATCATACCCAGTACATGAACTATAAAATCTACCACTATAGTCAAAACGAAATTGATTGTATGCATCAAACCTATGGTACGGCACGTATGGGACACAGTAGTATGTGCATTAGTTAAGAGTTAAAATGATTAATAGACATAAGGATTGACACGTCACCGATATTGCATATTGTTCATCATTGTTCTTATTTGTAACCAATATTGTCTAAGTATTATTGATATTAACCGTTGATTACCGTTACCGAATATTGATTCACCGTTACATCGTTGCATTGATTATCATGTTAATGATTATTACTATCGTGCCATGTTATTGATTCTTATTGATCCATTGATTCATTGTTATACCGTTAAACCATTCTTTCCTGCTTTCTCTGCTTGCTGTCCATGACTTGCTTTAAGGACAATTTTTCTCCTCTTTTTAGATGAAGTGTATACAGGTAATGAAAGAGAATTGCCTGCTGGAATTGGAGAACAAACATTCTAAAGATTTATGCTTTCTAAATTGCTTATTGCTTTAATAAATTTAATGTATTGAGACTTGTTATTGTTTTGGATGGGATTATTATGTAATGGGCTTATGTCCCGAATTTTGTTATTGTTTCCTGATGTTGGATTATCATTGTATTTGGATATATTATTGCTTCATTTCAAGTATTATTGTTCATGAGATTATTATTATCACCTATGCATTGCTTTCTGTTGATTATATTGTTGAGTTGATCGAATAAACAGCTTATGGGTGACGTTAGTCATTCGCTGGGTCAATGTCATGTACTCGTATTTCGTATTTTTGGGAAGCGGGGTGTGATAGCACAATCAGCGACTACCATCCTTCTTATTGATGAACAGAACTGGAGATCCCCTAGGCGAAACACTTGGCCTGATAAAACCTCTATCCAACAACTCCTGAATCTGCTCCTTCAACTAAGCCAACTTAACAGGAGCCATTCTATACGGACTCTTAGAGATTAGAGCCATTCCTGGCTAAACATCAATACCGAACACCACTTCACGATCTGGCATTAATACTGGCAATTTCTCAGGAAAAACATCCAGAAAATCCTGCACAATTAACGGTGCGACAACATCATCAGCACACACTTCCTCCATAACTCCAACTTTCTGACTAGTCAACTTCTCAACACAAGCAAGCGGCATTGCACCAGAACAGAATTCAAATTCCTGACGTTCTGGCATTCAAAACACCACCTTCTTCTTGCGGCAGTCAATCACAGCATGAGTGGCACCAAGCCAATCCATCCCCAAAATAACATCAAAGCCAGAATTGCCAATGACAATCAGGTCGGCAACAAAATCCACACCACCAATAATCATGGGACTCTGCTCACAAATCTGAGAACACATGACAACACCTCCACCTGTAGAAATGCACCAAGCCACTAGAATAGCACTGCTAGACAAGAGATGCAGATCGACGAAGCTGGAAGAAACAAAGGAATGAGTTGCACCAGAATTAAAGAGAGCATGAGCAGGAAAAGAATGGACAAGGATAATGCCTAGCAAGAATGTCAAAGTGAGAACACAAGGCAGCAGCAAAATGCAAGAAAGAGGCATTAATGAGAGGTTAACATGAATAACAATAGGATAGAATAACAAGATAGCAAGGAAGAAGGAAGCAAACGATGCAAGGAAGGAGAAGAAACATGAGAATCCTGGGACCTGTGGGTTATGGGCCCACCACGCTTCCGCTGCGCTACTCTGATGGCGAAACTCGCTGTAGACATGTCATTGTAGATCAAGCAATGCCGATCGAAGGACCAAGCAGGAAGAAGAAGAACAGATGACACCAGAACCAAAAAAATATGGGTATGAAAACGATGAAATCATGCCCAAAAAGGAATGAATGAATGGAAGGGATCAAAGAGGAATCAAATAAGACTAGTTTCCAGATTGTGTTGGATATAAATTGTTCATGCGATCACTGTATTGCACATATTGTTGAGTCAAACCGATAAAATCCCAAATCTGATTAATAGATAATCAAAGCCGAACTTCCTTTCGTTAGTTACATTTAACTGATATATTATCCAAACCTGGGCTCTGATAACACTAAAAACCTTGTCACGGGTCGCTTCCCAAAAATACGGAATACGAGTGCATGACAATGGCCCAGCGAATGACTAACATCATCCATAAGCTGTTTATCTGATTAACACAGCAATATAATCAATACAGAACAAATGCGTAGGTAATAATAATAATCTCATGAACCATAGTACTTGGAATGAAGCAATAAAAATATCCAAATACAATAATAATAATCCAACATCTGGAAACAATAATAAAATTCAGGACATAAGCCCAAAACAATAATAATCCAATCAAAAATAGATAATAAGTCTCAATACATTAAGTTAATTAAAGCAATAAGCAGTTAGAAAGCAGTAGTCTTCAGAATGTTTGTTCTCCAATTTTAGCAAACAATTCTCCTTCATTACCTGTATACACTTCATCTAAAAAGAGGAAAAAATTGCCCTTAGATCATCTCATGGATAGCAAGTAGAGAAAGCAGGGAACAATGGAATAACGGTATAACAATGAATCAATGGATCAATAGGATTCAATAACATGGCACGATAGAAATAATCAATAACATGGTAAACAATGCAACGGTGTAACAATGATTCAATATTCGGTAACGGTAATCAACGGTTAATATCAATAACACTTAGACAATATTGGATACAAATAGGAACAATGATGAACAATATGCAATGTCAGTGATGTATCAGTCCTTATATCTATGAATCATTTTAAATCATAACTAATGCACATACTACTGTGTCTCATCTATTTCATACTACAGGTCCGATGCATACAATCAATTTTATTTAGACTTAAGGGGTAGATTCTATAGTTCACGTACTGGGTATTATGACGATAACGGTAATAACACGGGCCATGTGTAATTTCTTACACAATGTCGATAACGGTAATAATCATGGGCCATCATCCGAGTACAGTCCTGATATCATCAACTACTCTAGTCAATCCTTTAAACCCCGACTTATTAATTATTTCATCAATGCAACAATACAACATGCAATTAACGGACAATTCAGTAAACGATAGTATCAATAGGGGAACAACAGGCATGAAATAGGACAATTAGAACGATGAAAATAACTCATTAGGATCATGCAATGCAATATACAAGCATTAATTCATGCAATAATACGATATAGGAATAATTTATCTATTAAAATGTGGAATCTAAAATTCTGGACAACACGCAATCTATACAAAAATGCAGTTTCCCACTGACTCAGAAATCAAAAGTTGAATCCGTCAGAAATTCTAGAAATTAGACTTCCATATGGTTCCAACTCATATTTAATGTTTAAATTTTGACAACAGTAGCTAGGTCAGACAGATGGTTCTTTACAGGTTTCGTGTTTAGGCAGAGTATCAACATCATCTTGTTTTAATTTTAGAATCAGCAAAAACTCATTATTAAATTCATTAAAAATACTTATTAGATTTCTAAACATGTAAATTAATAATTTGGAAATTTTCAGAGCAAAAGTTTATCATTTTATCAGCCTTTTTATTGTTTAAACATAAAAGGTACGAGAATCTGAAAATCTGAAAGTAAAAACACAGTTATAGTAAAACGGGCATAACTTTTGCTACAAAACTCGGAATTAAGAAATTCAAGATGTTCGGAAAACTAGAAAGATAAGGCTACAATTCATATTCAGAAAGTATTTCATTTTAAGATCGTTTACAAGGTCCAAACCAGCAGACAAATTTCAGGCAGCAAGTAAGATATAGGTTTTAGGGTATTTTCATGTAAATAAATTAATTAAACATGATGGGTATCGATTCTTTAGTCAATAAATTGCGTAATCAACATGATGGGTGTCAAAACATGATAAATAAAATTAGAATACATACATATACAAATTTAATAACAAGCAAACATCACTTGATCAAACAATATGCAACCTAGCAATAAAATCTACGGTAGATTAATTGTGCGCTGATCATATGCATAACTCTATTAACGATACTATATGAGTGCATGAGAGACTTAATATTTAGATTCAGAAGTGGCACCATATCAAGAATATTGGGGTTAGCTCGTATAAACCCTCAATAGTCCCAACGAAAAGATGAACAAAGGATAATATGATAACAAAGCGATCTACTTGTAAGAGTTTCAACAAAACTTGAATTTGATACAATTAACAATTCAAGTGGACGGTGACTTGCCTGTTAGACGGTTAATTCAAATATAAAGAATAACGGGATAAGGGTCCCGAAGCAACGAACTCACGAACTAGTATAAACCACCAATAGCACGTGCAATATACGTGCAGTAACCCAAATAATCCAACAACACAGCACACAAAGAGACTGCAGCAGAAACAGCGGGAGAGAGACAACGACAATAGTGACCAGGGGCGGCGGCGACAGGGTCAACGCAACGGTGGCGTTACGGTGGTGGCACGACGGAACATTGAGGAAGAACAGTGATGGGTTCTGGCGTTAATGTCGAGGACAGAGAAGGTCGGGTGAGGGTCGGGGAGTGGTGCCTGGGTTGCTGGCGGCATCGACGGGGGTCGGCCGCGCAAAGAGGGTGGTCGGAGTGTACCGAAGAAAATGATCAGAAAATGGGGTGGGTGTTTTTGGTAGGAAAACTGTGACGGGAGAGAGAAACAGAGAGGAGAGAGAGAGTAGGAGAGAGAGTAGACAGCTATGGTTTCGATTTGTACAATTTTTAGGGTTTGCATTAGGGTTGTGTTTATAGGGCACAATTAGGATACTGGGTTAGTGGATTAGGGTCCAATAACAGTAGATTAGGGTTAAGAACAAATGAAATTGGGTTTTAGGGTTCAATAAGTGATAGATCCAAACAATATGGTTCAAATAAAAATACCCACAATTCAATAAGAGATAATAGGGATCAACACGAATGGCTTAATTAAAAAATTACGGAGATTCATGAACAATTCTTAATTAAAATAATAATAAAGCAGGAAAATAGGGTATTTAATCAATTGCAAATAAAAATAATACAAAAGGGGAAAAATTGAAAAATACAAAAACAGTAGTTACAGATTGGGAGTGTCCCCAGCTCATCGGCGGTGTAGGATTCATCTTCGGAATTATCGGGATCGAGGCGACACCTATGGGGTGCTTTAGGACTATGGAAGCGCCATAGCTTGCGGTGTGAGATGGTTTCCCCATATTTATCGAGGTGTGATTGGGAGTGTCCCAAACTCATCGGTGGTGTGGGATTCATCTCCGGAATTATCGAGGCGTGGGCTTAATACTTCTAGAATATCTAAACCTTACCTTAGTCACCGTAGTAGAAATTCATGGCGAGGGACTCAACCCTTTAATGTGGAGTACGTAGGTGCTTGCCCTCGGACCTATGTAGTATCGGATGCATAGAATCCGAATAAGTATGCATTAGTGTCATCCTAGTGTAAACATCTGCATTAGGCATTAAGTCATTGCACACACTGACATTATTAGGATAGTCACTCTTTTACACTTTCTAATGCATTCAAGTTTGTGTTTGTTAAAGTATAAAGAATCGTTATATTACGGCATAGTAAGGATCGCCGTTTATTTTCATCGGTTGTAAACAACTGACGTGCCCACAGTTTCAAATGCAGGACTTGAAATTTACAAGAAGATATAAAGATAAATTTGATGTTGATGATTACTTAAATGCTAAAGTTGTTACAATTGTATATTTATCATGTTGTACTTCATTTATTTTCTGCTGCGTAGTTGATTTGAGAAGAATTTGATGTAATAAAAAGTTCAAAATTCCTTGTAAAATTGTATGAAGTGAAGTGTAGATCCTATTGAGCTAAAAATTACCGTATGTTGGTATTCGGGGCGTTACAATTATACACAACGATCCATGCAGCGTTCTCATGGTGGGTCAGTCCAGTACATTATTACTCTAATATGTACCCATGTGAACACTTGATATCTCATATCCTTGACCCATTGTCTATGGTCATTGGGTCTACGCATACATTAGTCTCTATATATTATCATTGTCCTAATTCACAGTAATATTTGACTAGAGATATTTAAGAACAGTGCTTTAATTTCAGCCAATAGGATCTCACAATTAAGTCATGCACTTGATATCTCATGGCATTGTACTTACTATTCTAAATACTTCATTATGTTCATTTAATTCATAATAAATGAAATGCCTAAATATGACATAAACATAATAATAAAATGTAAACTAGTAATGTTAATACACAGCTGGCCTCTAGGGCAAACACCAACATGTCCAAGGCCGACCAAGTGAATAGGTCTCAGTTCCTCCGTATACATTCGGCCAGTTTCATCTTCAACTCAGTGGGAAGTGCCTTACTGACCGTGAATATTTTGGAGTTGTTCCCCTCGCTGAATGAGATCTCCTGTAGTTTGTCAACATGTTCGGAACTGGCCGCGCTCCTCTCCGAACGGAGTTCTATGGTGTCGAGAGGAAGGACTGAGCCCCCCTTGCAACTATGTAGCAGGTGCGAGCTTCTTCCTGACTACCTCTCAATACTCCAACTTCTACTACCGTGGGGAACTTCATTTTCATATGGTAGGTCAGAGTCATGGCCTGAAGGAATGTCAGGACTGGATGCCCAAAGATGGCATTGTAGTCCGCCTTAACATTGACAACCATAAAATCCATTGGTTCTGTCTGAATTGCTGGGGAAGACCCCCCTGTCACTTCGAGGGTTATGATTCCCTCAATTTGTACCGGAGCCCCGAAGAAGCCGTTGAGAGAGTACCTGGCGGGATTGAGGCAATTTCTTGGGAGCTGAAGACTCTCAAAGTCATCTAGGGAGAGTATGTTAATAGAGATACCATTATCTATCAGGATTCGGTGGACCTCGTGGTTCGGTAGGCAGAGGCTTACAACAAGGGCATCACACTGGAGAGTTCAGATGCCTTCTAGATCATTGTTAGAAAATTTCATTGGCAAATCCTGATGGTCGGACAAGGGATCATTATGTATCGAGTTCACCTCTAGGACGAATGCTCTCCTAGAGGAGTTAGATGTTCCGCCCATTGACCCACCATGTATCGAGTGAATAACTGCCATCGACCCTGAACCTTGGGGCTGGGGCCCCTTCTCCGGATGCTTGTCGGAGCCTCTATCTTTCGGGGCTGTCGCAGAGCCCTTCTTGAAGAACTTGGAAAGTTAGCCTCATTGAATCAAGGCTTCAATGAACACCTTAAAAGCTCGACAGTCACCAGTGCTGTGTCCATGGTCTCGGTGAAAATGGCACCAATACCTTCTGTCCCATTTCTTACTAGGGGGTCAACATCTGTAGTGGGGATCGGAGGAGACCCTCTACTTCCACCTCCATCAAAATTGCTGAGATATTGGCATTTAGTGGGGGAAATTTTCAACCTGGGCATCAGAGGGGGCCTCCTCTGCCCAACCTCGTCTTTCAAAGAATTCTTGGAAGTTTCATCGAGATTGGCCCTCCTTTTTCCCTTAGGGGTGACTCTTTTCGCCCCTCAGGATGAAGGGATTCTTTGGCCCTGATGTACTTCTCTTCGCAGCAAGAGGTTGGAGAAATCTGATGGTGGCTTCTCGGCTAGGAATATCTTGAGGAGGTCATGTTTGATGTTATATCTTAAGGTAGCTGCCACGACTCCACATTCCACTGATGGGATGGCCGAGCCTTGATGAACACAATATTATTCACATTTAGGAGCAATAATCTTAATGCAATTAGACATTTGAAGGCTCTATATGTGGTATTTAACTCTTATTTTCTCTTTTCCATAGGAAACAGCCTAAAACAGAGAAACGAAGCAGATTTAGGATTTTAAGGATGATACACAGAAAACTGCAGATCATCGGTCGACTGGTTCACCACAGCAGGCGACTGGACAGAGAAGTTGATTTTCCACAGCCGCTCGGTGCAGTCGACTTACTCCAAAGCACAGTCGACTTGGATGATCAATTATGAAATCTCCAGAAGTCTCGACACAGTCGACTGGTTCGAAGACGAGTCGACTGGTATGCGGCGGAGTTAAAAGATAAGATATTTGAAGATTCGTCCAAATCTAATCCAAATCAGAACAGAAAAGGAAGAATAGAAGAAAAGAGAAAGAAATAATACGCAGAGCAACGAGGGAGGAAATAAATAAAAGAAAATGACTTTTCTATAAAAAGAAGAGTGCAAACCCTAATTCTCTAGCCGTGATCTATAAATACCAACCAAGAAGCATTATTCGGCTCTCTCTCTCTGACCTCTCTCACGCTCCTCCGCACACACCATCAGCCGGATCACAAGAGTTCCAGAATCATCAACATATCAACCAAGAGCAATACTTTATCAATATAGAAGAAGGAGAAGGAGATCAAGTACTAAGAAGAGAATGGCCGGTCGACTGTGTGACAGCCAGCCGATCCATCTGGCCGAACTACATCAGTTTATCCTTTCTCTTTCTAATTCTTTTATGATAATCATGTATTCGAACTTGTTGATCAATAAAAGTCTTATTATGTGGAACTAATTTCATAGTTGGGTAGATTGAAGCCGTAGTTATGTAATGCTAAGTTCTTCTGAATGTTACTCTTTTACTTATTGATTAAACCTGATTGAAAGTAACAAATTTATATGAATCAAACTTGTTCAGATGTTCTAAGGGCAGTCGACTGAAGTGACAGCCAGTCGACTGACATATAGAACTTAAGATTATCAAGTTGTGCAGTGTAGATCTGAAGCTGTTATATGAGCATATTGAGACGACCCGTATCTCGTGCTTATAGCTTGTAACACAGGAGTCCTTAGGGGTTCTTGGTTTAATCAACTTGAGGGATATAGATCTGATACCAATTTCTAGAACCTTGAGTGTATGTTCGTTTCCACTGTTCTTATGTTTTCTTTAAGTGCAACTTAGTAGATATCATGCTAAATACTTAAGGAAAGAAACGAATTAGAGTAGATACCATGCCTAATTCTTGGCTTAGGGAAACATTAACTTTAAGGAGTAGATACCTTGCCCTTAAAGAGAACAAACATGAGTAATAAGAAGAAGTTCAGAAGGTGACTTAGCATTATTGACTATTGGTGGAAATCAAAACCCAACTACTTAATAGATATTTGTGATTCAGCATTTCTTAATTTAGTTTTAATCTTTTCATTTCTTTTAGACTTTTAGAACAATGCTTTATCATTCTCACTCTTTTTATTGATTAGTAAGTTAACTTCTACAATCTCTGTGGGATCGACCCTTGCTATTGCTACGCTTCTATAAACGATTCGTGCATGTGTCTAGTTTGTCTATTTATTTAGATCATCTAGATTGCACAACAAGTTTTTGGCGCCGCTGTCGGGGATTGTTAGCATTTTAACTTACAAATCAGTAAATCTTTTCTTTTATTTTAATTTCTTTTATTAATAAATATCTTCTCTTTTAGGTTACAGGATTTTGGTGGATGCACGGAAGGAGATCACTTCGTCCAGAGCTACTACCTATTGACGCGGAAACAGAACGCACTTTGCACAGACTAGGAAGGCTGTCTGCGGCCAACCAGTCGACTGCTACACGGAATCAGTCGACTGCACAGAGACCAAATTCACGAGCAACTATGGCTGAGGAAATACCAAATCGAGTGCCAATGCAGGATAAATTCACGCCGAAGAATATTGAGCAACCTTCCTGCATTGCTTATCAACCTAATGTCACAGGGAATATGCATCTCTCTCCCCAATTACTTAGCATGGTTCCCCACTTTAGTGGCAAACCAGACGAAGAGCTCACCTCCATCTGCAAGACTTCTTTGATCTTTGCAGAACACAAAGCGTCCAAGGGCTTACCCCTAAACAAATCAGGTTAATCTTGTTTCCATTCTCCTTAAAATTTAATGCTAAACTATGGTATAATTCTTTGGAACCAGGATCAATCAATTCATGGGAGCAATTGGCAACAAAATTCTTGAAAGAATTCTTTCCAGCCCAGAAGACCAAACAACTGAAAAGGGAGATTCAACTCTTCCAACAAAAAGATGGAGATTTATTCTTCGAAGCATGAAAAGATTTTAAGAACAAGCTTCTCAAGTGTCCTACACACAACATGCCTAAAGATGATTAGGTACAAGCTTTTTATGAGGGTTTAAATGATACTAACAAGGCAATTGTGGATTCAGCTTGCAACGGGATCTTGATGAGGAAAAATGGTGAGGAGGCCATCGAATAATTTGAAGAACTTAGCGAGAACTCACATCAATTCTCAACAAGGGAAAGAGGCATTTCTAAAAAACAGGGAGTTTATGAAATTTCTGGTAGTAATAACATACAATTGGAAATGGAAAACATGAATAAAAAAATTGATATGCTTGTTAATGCAATGACAACAATGGGCAATGCGAAAAATCTAACAAAAGTAATTTGTGCAATTTGTTCTCATTGTGATCATACAACTGATACATGTCCCATGTCTTCGTTCACAGATCAGGAGCATGCAAACTATGTGGGGCAAGGAGTGTTCCCACCAAAGAACAACCTATTCTCGAGCACATACAACCCAGGGTGGAGGAACCATCCAAATTTCTCATGGAGCAACAATCAAGGAACCCAATCTTCACAAGGACATGCACGGAACTTCCAAATGGGAGGTGGGTTTGATAGGCCAGTTCAAGAACAGAAGAAGTTGGATTTTGAATCCACCGTTCTTCAATTGCTCCAACAACAACATCAAACAAGCAACCAACAAGGACAAGCAATTCAGAAATTGGAAACTCAAATCGGGCAAATCGCAAAGGAGTTGAGTGAGAGAAAGGCAGGAGAGCTTCCTTCACAAACCATACCAAATCCTAGAGGCCAAGAACAGCTCAAATCAGTAACAACTCTGAGAAGTGGTAAGACAATTGAAAACAAGGTTGGAACACACACCGAAGAAGCAGAAACACAACCATCAAAAGTTTTGGGATCCAACAAGGTAAGTGAAAAAGAAAGAACAGTTTTGCCACCATTCCCTCAAAGGTTAGTCAAGCAAAAGAAAGAACAACATTTATTTGACATCTTTGAAACTCTCAGAAAGGTAGAAATTAATATCCCCCTACTTGATGCTATTAAACAAATTTCTTCTTATGCTAAATTTTTGAAAGAATGTTGTACTCACAAAAGAACATTTCAGGTTACGGAGGATGTGGCTTTGACAGAAGAAGTGAGCGCTGTTTTATTAAGGAAATTACCTTCCAAATTAAAGGACCCAGGTAGTTTTACCATTCCTTACAGGATTGGTGAGCACTTCTTTGAGAAAGCACTACTAGATTTGGGGGCAAGCATCAATCTTCTCCCATACACCGTCTATGAAAAGCTAGGATTGGGGGAACTCCAACCAACATCCATCACGTTGCAGTTGGCGGATCGCAGCATCAAAAGACCTAGAGGTATTTTGGAAGATGTCCTAGTTCAGGTAAACGATTTCATTTTGCCTGCTGATTTTGTTGTGTTAGACATGGAGGACTCTTCAATGCCATCTTCTCTACCAATCATTTTAGGTAGGCCCTTTATGAGTACGGCTGATATAAAAATTTGTGTTAAAAAGGGTACT
This sequence comes from Hemerocallis citrina, assembly GCA_017893485.1. Classification (NCBI taxonomy): domain Eukaryota; kingdom Viridiplantae; phylum Streptophyta; class Magnoliopsida; order Asparagales; family Asphodelaceae; genus Hemerocallis; species Hemerocallis citrina. Next base: position 235,613,985 of record CM030364.1, on the reverse strand, counting down.
ATAAGCATGAAAATAAATGGAGAGAAGGTTGAATTTAAAATGTTTGATACACTAAAATTACCACATGATGATCATGAATGCTATAATGTTGATGTGGTGCAGGAGATTGTTGATCAAACATTTCAGGTACATAGCATAGAACCACTACAAGCTGCAATTACACAGTCTCTAACATTGTCTAATGTTGAACAGGAACACAATGACTGGAGGATAGCAGAAACAGTACATCACCTTGAAACTCCAAAGTCATATTCTGGTAAACTCGCACCAGCATTTGAAAATATTGAGACTGATGAAATTTGTGTTTCCTCGGACCAGTCGACTGGCGGACAGGATAAGTCGACTGACCCGACCACAACCAGGAACCAGCCGACTGTACCGAGACTTCCAGACATAGAGCTTAAGCAGCTGCCCGATCATTTGAAGCATGCATATTTGGGCGAGAACCAGACGCTACCAGTGATAATTGCTGCAAACTTAAGTACATAGGAAGAAGAGAAGTTGCTGAGGGTACTACGAGAACACAAAGGTGCAATAGGATGGACCATTGCAGATATCAAGGGAATAAGTCCATCCAAATGCATGCATAAAATACTTCTTGAAGACAACGCAAAACCAAGCAGGGAAGCACAGAGAAGGCTTAACCCACACATGAAGGAAGTGGTAAGAGCAGAGATTTTGAAGCTACTAGATGTTGGAATCATTTACCCGATCTCAAATAGCAAGTGGGTGAGTCCTATACATGTGGTGCCTAAGAAAAGTAGAGTCACAGTGGTGAAGAATGAAGAGAATGAGCTTATCCCTACAAGAGTGACCACAAGATGGAGGGTATGCATTGACTACAGGAAATTGAATAACGAAACCAGGAAAGATCACTTCCCTCTTCCTTTTATTGATCAAATGTTAGAAAGATTAGCAGGATATAGTCATTATTGTTTTTTAGATGGTTGTAGTGGCTATAATCAAATTGCTATTGCTCCAGAAGATCAAGAAAAAACCACTTTTACATGTCCTGTTGGTACTTTTGCATACAGGAGGATGCCCTTTGGATTGTGCAATGCACCAGCTACATTTTAAAGATGCATGATGAGTATATTTTCAGACATGGTGGAAAGGTTCATCGAGGTATTTATGGATGATTTTAGTGTTTTTGGATCTTGTTTTGATGAATGCCTTAACCATTTGCAGCTTGTGCTTAAGAGATGTGAAGAATGCAATTTAGTGCTGAATTGGGAAAAGTGCCATTTTATGGTACAACAAGGTATTGTGTTGGGACATGTGGTGTCAAAAAGAGACATAGAGGTGGACAAGGCAAAAATTGACATCATATCAAAGCTACCCCCTCCCACTACAGTCAAGGGTGTTAGGAGTTTTCTTGGACATGCAGGGTTCTATAGAAGATTTGTAAAAGATTTCTCAAAAATCTCCAAACCCCTTTGTGACTTGTTGGCTAAGGATGTTGAGTTTGTATGGACAGAAGAGTGCACAAATGCTTTTATTACATTGAAAAATCTTCTCATTTCTGCACCTATTGTCATGGCACCAGATTGGAGCCATCCTTTCGAGCTGATGTGTGATGCAAGTGATTATGCCTTAGGAGCTGTTTTAGGTCAGAGAATCAATAAGGTACCCCATGTTATTTACTATGCTTCTCGAACTCTAAACGATGCACAGCTAAATTATTCCACAACTGAAAAAGAAATGTTAGCTGTTATTTTTGCTGTAGAGAAGTTTAGATCATATTTGATTGGTTCTAAAGTTATTGTTTTCACTGACCATGCTGCTTTGAAATATTTGTTTGCTAAAAAGGATGCTAAGCCTAGATTGATCAGATGGGTGCTGTTGCTTCAAGAATTCGATCTTGAGATTAGAGACAAGAAAGGAAGTGACAATGTTGTGGCAGATCACATATCCAGACTACTGCATGAGGAAGAAGGAATTCTCCCACTGAATGAAAATTTCCCAGATGAACAGCTATTTGAAATAAATATACCACAGGGGCAGTCGACTAGTAACAGAACCAGTCGACTGGTATCTCACTGCTCATATTTTCCATGGTTTGCAGATATTGTAAATTATCTCACTGCTAATGTTTTTCCTCCAGGTATGACAAGTCAGGACAGAAAGAGACTGGTGGCTATGTGCAAGCACTATTATTGGGATGATCCTTATTTGTTCAAATTTTTCCCTGATCAAATTATAAGGAGATGTGTGGCGGATGAAGAACAAATGAGTATTCTACAACATTGCCACCAATATGCATGTGGAGGACATTTTGGACCAAAAAGAACAACACTCAAGGTATTACAATCTAGATTTTATTGCCCTAAAGTATTCAAAGATGCTTTGTCTTTTTGCAGGACTTATGACAAATGCCAAAGGACAGGAAACATCTCTTCTAGAAATCAGATGCCACTGCAAAACATCCAAGTAATCGAGCTGTTTGACGTTTGGGGAATCGACTTCATGGGTCCCTTTCCTAACTCATTTGGTTATTTATATATCCTTGTGGGTGTGCATTATGTGTCTAAATGGGTCGAGGCTGTCCCCTCAAAAACTAATGATCACAAAGTTGTTGTCAAGTTTTTGCAGGAGAACATTTTCACTAGTTTTGGTACACTACGAGCAATAATTAGTGATGGAGGGAGCCACTTCAATAACTTTCCATTTGCTTCTTTGATGAAGAAATATGGTATCACACATAGAGTGGGCACCCCATATCATCCTCAAACTAGTGGGCAGGTGGAGATTAGCAACAGAGAAATCAAGAGCATTTTGGAAAAGACAGTCAACACAAGGAGAAAGGATTGGTCGCTGCGCTTGAATGATGCATTATGGGCCTACCGAACAGCATATAAAACACCCATCGGCATGTCACCATACCGTTTGGTTTTTGGAAAAGCCTGTCATCTTCCGGTAGAATTGGAGCACAAAGCTTATTGGGCCATCAAAAGGTTCAATTTCGATATGAAACAAGCAGGAGATGAAAGAAGATTGCAACTAAATGAGCTTGAAGAGTTGAGGCACGACGCATATGAAAATGCAAAATTGTACAAAGAAAGGACCAAGTCGTACCATGATAAGCAGCTAGCAAGGAAGGAGTTTTATGAAGGACAGAAGGTATTGATATACAACTCAAGATTAAGACTTTTTCCAGGCAAGCTCATGTCAAGATGGTATGGCCCATACATTGTCACAAAAGTCTTTCCACATGGGGCATTGGAGGTGTATAGCAAAGAGAAGAATCAAACATTCAAGGTGAATGGGCATAGGGCGAAGCCGTACATTGAGATGAGTTTAGAGCCGCACGAGGAAGATGTGAATCTTCAAACCATTCAATACATTGCATGACCTCATCAAGTCTAGCTGAAGACAGAAAACACAGCGCTTATTGGGAGGCAACCCAATTTTTCAGGGGAGTACTTACACTCTCTATTTATTTTATTTCTTTAATTATTTCTTTATTTCTTTATTTTCTTTCCTTCAAACTAGTTGGTAACACATGCCTATACTTTAAGTTTTGTGCGAACATTGAGGACAATGTTTCATCTAAGTTTGGGGGTATTAGTTAGTTACATTTGAAGTCTTTTGATTTTTCTTAGGATAAACAATTTCTTATAAAGTAAGAGTAAGGATACTTATTTACTTTAGGATTGTTGAGTTTCATAATGCCTTACAAAATTATATGAGTCATGCGATTATACATAAAAAAAATTGTGATGCTTTTTTCTGGTGATTATTCCCTTTAGATCTAGTCCTAAATTGAGTTTAAGTAAATAGAGTGATAAAATATATATATATATATATATATATATATATATATATATATATATATATATATATATATATTTGAATAAAGTCAATCTACTCTAATGTTTTGGGTGCTTAGTAACTAGGGGTATTCATCACCAATGTTTACCTTTACGTCAAACGGCAACTTGAAATATGAGTATGCAAAGCACTTTAAAGTTTGTGACTTGCTGAGTAACCGGGTGGATTCATCACAAATGTTTTGCATTCGCGTAAAAAGTGTAACACCCCAAAATTTTTTTTTTTTTTGAAAACTAAGTCTCCAAATTCAATTCTTTCAATTTCTATATCACTTTAAACATAAACTAAGAAAGTTATATTTCAGGAAAAATTTTGGCAGAAACACCCCTGTAAATTTTGCCCCGAAACACAAAAAGCTTACTGAATTCTGCTCAAAATTCCGTAGCTCACAAACCACATAATATTTTCATAGGCTCCCCAGGCCAAAATGAGCAGATACACACAGGCAATATAATATAATGCTCTGGGGGCCAAACTCATAACGGATTAACAAATATCAATTAAAAACTATGAATTTCTTTGAAAAACGAGGTAAAATCTTAGAAAAATCATTGTAAAACTTACCACAGAGCCTGGTACTCCACGACGAGATGGGTACGGGTCACCAACATACCACACCACCTTACACTATACTCATCTTCGTCATATACATACTTATACACCCATAATACAATTTAAATCATAAATTTCACTATTCCTATAACTAAATAATACAAATTTTTAATATAAAAATCTATCCTACCCATCCACTCCTCACCTCTGCACTGATGAGAACCTGCAACAGTGGGGGATCTAGGGTAGTCCTCCGACTCCCCTAACCCCCCAAACACTAAGGGGTTAGCCATTTCTGGTGTGAGTATAATTATTAATCTAACGACAAATTAAAATAGTATAAAGAAAATAATTTAAACTTACGAATACCAATTTAAGATAATGCAACTTGAATCCTGAACACAACAACATCGTCAATACAGTGATAAATCACATACTTTGCCAATCCTGCATTCAATTATTTAATTATCCATACTTCCCACATTTCATAATACACTTCCCATCAACCTCGTATATATATATAAATATACTTATCTTACATTCGCATGATACGAATATTCATCTTTCCACACTTATCGTCATATCAGCATCTCACTATTTATAATAATATAACTACATGATGTTATTACATCATTTCTCCAACTCTATTTAGCTATGCATTTCATTTACTTATATTATGTCATCAACACACCTATTCATCCTGGAAGTTGTGCCGAGGCAGGTAGTTCCCACCATTTCCACGGAAATAGCAGGCGAGTAGTTCCCCGACACACTTCCAAGGTACACAAACTCATATCACAGCATACTTTCTTTAATAACCATTGTCCTACCCAATCTCATAAAACAGGTATTCATTTTATTATGTTATAAAAGTATCACATCATAAACATATGCATATATTCTCATACTACCACCTTCCCTCATGCCTTATGACATAAATACCATATCTCATTGCCCATGCGATTTACTCACATTTCATCACATCATTAACACCTCATTAAATAGAATACTTATACTCATTGCATCAAAACCATGTTTTATAGCTCATTCACATCTTATTATATCACTTTAGTAATTACTTTTTCTTATAACAATAAATCTTATTATCATTTTCACTTAATCCCCAAACACACTCTGGGGCCACCACATATCACATCCCATAGCCGATAGCTTAGGTAATAATCACTGTACCTCAAACACACAGTTTGGGTAATATCACACCACATCTCAAGCCGATAGCTTGATTATTAATTTCATTTCCATCACTTATCATCTTCACTTCATTTTATTTCTCATTTCTATTAATCATTACCACTATTATATCCACTCACCCTGCGAATTATGCCAAGGCAGGTAGTTCCCACAATTTTCACTGAAATTGCGGGCAGGTAGTTCCTTGACACAATTCCAAGGTACAACTCATATCAACTATATTTTACTTTAATGATCACACACATAATACAATTACTTCGTATTATTCATGACAACACATCACTTTTATTATTTTCATCTTAAATTAATCACAAGCTGCATTTATCACTTCTTTTCATTTACTAACTCATAGCACGTTCACTTTCACATTTACTTCATTCACACAACTTTCTTTTCCACACACAGTTCACATTTTACTATCCACTTTCTTTTCCACGCACAATTCACATTTTACTATCCACTTTCTCTTACTACCACATTTATTATTAACAATTATTTATTTTATTAGTTTGTCGACCAGTGAGCCACAGTATCCCAACATACTGAAAGCCGACAGCCCAGTAAACACGCGGCCCGATGCTCACACAGAGTCTTACTCGTCCGAGGCTACGTCTTCCTCCTAGCCGAACTAGCGAGGGAACCACATCGCCCTAGGTAAACTGGGTACTTCCTCGCGACGTCTGTCATCGAGGGAAAAACACATCGCCCCAGGTAAACTGGGTTCTTCCTCGCGACGGCTGTCATCGAGGGAAATACACATCGCCCCAGGTAAACTGGGTACTTCCTCCCAGCCGATAGCCAGGAGGGAAAAACATCGCCCTAGGTAAACTGGGTTCTTCCTCGCGACAGCTGTCATCGAGGGAAACCGGGCCTCAAGCCGATAGCTTGGGCGATAAAAATCACTTACCCCAAACATAGTTTGGGTCCACTATTCCCAAGCCGGTCCTTGGGCGTTAGGAGGTCTAGCCCAAACCCCCAGGATTGCTGTAGGTACTGGTCAACAAAGCCATCTGTTATTAGCATTAATCATTTCATCCTTTCAACTTACTTTATCAACACAAGCATTTCATTTTTGATTCACAAACCAGTCATGTCTTTGACTTTAATCACGTGAATTAAAACACATTTTATTAACACTTACCATCTCACCTTTTATCTTGCATTTGATGCACATCTGATGTCCACAATATAATTATCATCTCAGTATATCATAGATATACACACCATGTTATTTATTTTGCCATAACATCACCCATTATAAATACCATGCTATTTACCACTTCATTAAATCACCCATAAACATACACCAAGTCATTTATCATATAAACCAACATGTCATATTATTGCCCATTAATTCCTTTCAAACATAATTAAAATGTAAACATGCACCCACTTATTTAATTTCGTCAATTATTGCATCACACATCATAATCACCTCTATATATATTACAAATAAACACCACATGCGGATTTCCCATCATAAGGGGCCAAAACCACTTATTTCCTCTAATTAAGTCTTATAATATCTAATTATAGCATACTAGCTCATACATCATATTTCATATAGATAAAATCACCTATAAGGGCTTATATGCCCCAAAACATGCACAAAACGGGCACTATAATTACACAGATCTTCAAAACATGATCACAATCACTAATTTCATCTAATTACACCTTATAGCATCCATCCATAGCATTCTAGCCCATACAGCAGGCTCCGCATATACCCGATTGCCTATATCGGTCTATATACCCCAAAAACATCAACAAAACATGCACGGGGTAAAAATATGCATAAACGATTTAATATATTTAATTTTTATACTTCAACCCGTCACATTAATCCATAATATAAGTTTTATACACTTAAAATAGTTAATTTCACCACATATCACAAAAACCCATTTTCGGGCCCAAAAATCCGTATTTTCCTTGAAAATCAATTTTTGCTATAACTTTTACAAAACCTATCAAAAAGCCACGAAATTTGGCCACAATATAAAATATTTATAGTTCAATATACTCACCTGAGGGATCGAGCAAACGAAGTCCCACGTCCGTCCTGTAGCCAGTCGAAGTTCGACTTTTTCCTCCTAATTGAAAAATTATAGAACCGATTAGTTTAAAACTCAAAACTCGGCCTACGAACCTCCAAATTTGAATCCGTCTTCACCCACGCGTCACAAATGACATATGTAGGTGAGCTACATCAACGGATTTCAAATTCGAACCCCAATACAAGAACTCACATATTGATCGGAGGCTTTCTAATAGGAAAATTCATATTTTCTAAATTCCTTAATCTCCTTTGTCCTAATCTCACATATTAGGGTTAATAATAATAATAAGACTCAACTACACCTCCGAACCCATCAAATTCTCACCTAAATCTTGCTCGGACATTTCATCGAACACCCGGCGTGCAAAATAACCCTTTTCATTCTCTAATCATTTCCATTAAGTTTTAAATCTACAAAATTCATTCTAAATTCATATTAACGCTCTCACACTACTCCACAACTCCTTATGAAATTTTTTTAACTCACTAGAAGCAAGGTTCTTACCCAACTTCACCAATTTGTAAAAATTGGCTTTATGCCAAATTCACCACTCCATAATTTCACCATGATTTGCATACTTTCTAACTACCAATATGTTCTATGTGCTCTCTACACCTTCCTACATCAATTTCTAGTAAAAGAAATAAAAAGCATACAATTTAATAAACTAACATTCAACTTCTCATACCTTCGTGAACTCTTCTTGAAAAACCGACACCGCCACGAGGAAGAACACCCATCACTAAGCTTACTCCTCACATTAATTTAGAAATAGTGGAGAAATGAAATGGATTTGGGGTTGGGGAGTTCTCCACCGAATGGGTTCGGTTGGATTGGGAGAAAGGAACGGAAGGAGAAAAAAAAGGGAGAAGGAAAGAAAGAAAATGGAGAAGGGTTTTTAGAAAAAATAATGTATATAATAATAATAAGAATAAGGTATATTTACCTATAAACCCTCCAAATGCAAAATATTACAAATAAACCCCAACTCTTTTCCATCATAATACAAACAATACAAAATACATTAAAAATATCTTATAATAATCCCCCATAATGATAAAATCAAATAAACTATATTTCCTCACGCAAAATCTCAACTCTTAACTCTAATATAACAATAAAACCAATCTACTACATATATTCATACTAATATCAATATTTAATTAAAATACATCAAAAATAATTTTTACCACTCAAAATATATAAAAACAGGCATTTTCGGTATTTTACAAATTCGAGGTGTTACAAAAAGGCAAGTGACAACTTTAGAGAAGAGACTGGAAAAAAAAAAAACTCTAGTTTGCTACTCGGTTTGTAGTAGAGAAAAGGAATAATCACAGATTGAGTAGTCGCATACTATAACTACATTAATTGCATGACAAATATGATGAAGTTTTGGAATCATGAACAAATAATCGCACTGGAGAAAGTAGGTATGTTTAGTTTTACTTTATCTGAAATTGTTTATATTTTTATATGTTGATGCTCACATAATAAGAATTTTTGGTTGAGGCTATCATTATTATTCCCCTGTTCATAAATTCATTTTTTGCTTGAGGACAAGCAAAAGCTAAGTTTGGGGGTATTTTATGAACACAATATTATTCACATTTAGGAGCAATAATCTTAATGCAATTAGACATTTGAAGGCTCTATATGTGGTATTTAACTCTTATTTTCTCTTTTCCAAAGGAAACAGCCTAAAACAGAGAAACGAAGCAGATTCAGGATTTTAAGGATGATACACAGAAAACTGCAGATCATCGGTCGACTGGTTAACCACAGCAGGCGACTGGACAGAGAAGTTGATTTTCCACAGCCGCTCGGTGCAGTCGACTTACTCCAAAGCACAGTCGACTTGGATGATCAATTATGAAATCTCTAGAAGTCTCGACACAGTCGACTGGTTCGAAGACGAGTCGACTGGTATGCAGCAGAGTTAAAAGATAAGATATTTGAAGATTCGTCCAAATCTAATCCAAATCAGAACAGAAAAGGAAGAATAGAAGAAAAGAGAAAGAAATAATACGCAGAGCAACGAGGGAGGAAATAAATAAAAGAAAATGACTTTTCTATAAAAAGAAGAGTGCAAACCCTAATTCTCTAGCCGTGATCTATAAATACCAACCAAGAAGCATTATCCGGCTCTCTCTCTCTCTGACCTCTCTCACGCTTCTCCGCACACACCATCAGCCGGATCACAAGAGTTCCAGAATCATCAACATATCAACCAAGAGCAATACTTTATCAATATAGAAGAAGGAGAAGGAGATCAAGTACTAAGAAGAGAACGGCCGGTCGACTGTGTGACAGCCAGCCGATCCATCTGGCCGAACTACATCAGTTTATCCTTTCTCTTTCTAATTCTTTTATGATAATCATGTATTCGAACTTGTTGATCAATAAAAGTCTTATTATGTGGAACTAATTTCATAGTTGGGTAGATTAAAGCCGTAGTTATGTAATGCTAAGTTCTTCTGAATGTTACTCTTTTACTTATTGATTAAACCTGATTGAAAGAATAACAAATTTATATGAATCAAACTTGTTCAGATGTTATAAGGGCAGTCGACTGAAGTGACAGCCAGTCGACTGACATATAGAACTTAAGATTATCAAGTTGTGCAGTGTAGATCTGAAGCTGTTATATGAGCATATTGAGACGACCCGTATCTCGTGCTCATAGCTTGTAACACAGGAGTCCTTAGGGGTTCTTGGTTTAATCAACTTGAGGGATCTAGATCTGATACCAATTTCTAGAACCTTGAGTGTTTGTTCGTTTCCACTGTTCTTATGTTTTCTTTAAGTGCAACTTAGTAGATACCATGCTAAATACTTAAGGAAAGAAACGAATTAGAGTAGATACCATGCCTAATTCTTGGCTTAGGGAAACATTAACTTTAAGGAGTAGATACCATGCCCTTAAATAGAACAAACATGAGTAATAAGAAGAAGTTCAGAAGGTGACTTAGCATTATTGACTATTGGTGGAAATCAAAACCCAACTACTTAATAGATATTTGTGATTAAGTATTTCTTAATTTAGTTTTAATCTTTTCATTTCTTTTAGACTTTTAGAACAACGCTTTATCATTCTCACTCTTTTTATTGATTAGTAAGTTAACTTCTACAATCTCTGTGGGATCGATCCTTGCTATTGCTACGCTTCTATAAACGATTCGTGCACTTGCGAGGTTTTAATTTGTGTCTAGTTTGTCTATTTATTTAGATCATCTAGATTGCACAACAAGCCTTCGCAGTGAATCTCTGGACAAACCTTCGGAGGGTCTATCCATCCTTCTGCGTCAAGTCTAATAGTGATGCATTCATCTTTTCTACCTTCTGACCCGTCACAAAGTGGGTAAGAAAGCTCTCTCGAGCTGGTCAAAGAACTATATGGAGCCAAAAGCCAGACATGAGTACCACTCCCTCGTCGGCCCTCGGAGGGTGACTAGGAATTCCCTGCATAGGATTGCATCTCATGCATTGTGGATCAACATCAGAGTTTTAAAACTCTCAATGTGGTCGGATGGGTCGGAGTCGTCGTTATACGGTTCGATTGAGGGGGTCTTGAAGTCCTTCTACATTGGGGCTTCGAGGATAAAGGAAGCAAAAAAGAGGCCAGGCAGACTTGTACCCCTTCTCCTTCTGCCCTATCCGAGCAAGGTGATCCTCCATCTGCTGGAGTCGCTTCAGAAAAACGTCTTCACTATAGCGCCCCAGATCCCCGTTACTGGATATTCGTGACACAACCAGAATCTTTGCCTTCAAATGCATCTTAACACAGTAATAACATGAACATTTAAAAAACTTTTTATTGCCAAATAAAATCATTACATCATCAATTGCAACCATTATCTTTTCTTGAACAAGGAGTACAAATTACATTAACTCATTAAAACTTATTACAAAACTATTCACAGACACCACTTGTAAATCTATCAGTTGTCTCCCGGAATGGTAATCGACCGATCACCGCCGAAACTCTGCTGAGTGGTCAATCTGCTTCTCTGGGACTTGCCCCTCGGCTTGAGTCTTCTGCTGCGCGACTCTGATATTTTTGCACCTACTCGAATGGTAAGACCGGTACCTAAAAGGTGGGGAATGTCAGTAATTCTACTAACGCAATGCTGATAAGAAACAATGATCTCCAACTCGCACACCCACAAACCATCTTGAATAGAAAAAGAAACGTGCATCCTAACTTTCTAGTGTTTGTGTATGCCATGACCTAAAGTCTAATGCATAATACAGAGTACGGAAATGGATGCACTTAATCTAATGTCAGCAAGACTCTGGATACGCATGCATGTCATACTACATACTGTAAGGCCCCAATTTTCATTTATGAAAATTATGTATCTATTTTTATTATTTTATTTTCTCACGTGTTGAGCACGTGCGAAGTTAATAAACATACTATTTATAAGAATCTCATTTTTGGCATGAGCAATTGTTTTCATTTATTTTTTTCTAAAACACTAGTTTTCTCTAGCCCATTTTAATTAACTATTAATTTTGTTGTTTTGGCCCATGACCTAAGCCCACTATTTATGAAGCCCACAATTTAATTAATTAATTAAAGGACTCACACTTGTCATGTAGAGACAAAATGTGACCAAATTGATTTATTAAAATTGTACTTTTTATATGGGGACTAGATGGCACGTGCTTGCACTATGGTGTGCAATGCACACTCTTTCAATGGGCCGGTTTGTGCATGGAGATGTGGGTAGTTATTTGAGTGTGTAGGTAGTTACCACAACTCCCTATTTCATCCTAGCCCTTCATCCTATAACTATCTACTAAATCCTAGCCCTCCAATCCACCCAAAATTGTGTATAAATACCTCCTCACTTACTTGTATTCTACACAAAATTTCATTGTGAGAAGAAAATATATTTTTAAGAGAGTTGAGAGCGAGTGCTTTCGGAGGCCGGCCATCACTTCAGAGGGAGCTTTCGGTGTGTGGCAAGGAGCAAGGAGGAGTCATACTATCGCACTAGGAGGCTTTATGGGGTTTTGTTTATTTCTTCAAAAAGGTGGGTGTTTCTCATGACTTCTAGTATAGAGATCATGCTAGGATTAATATTGATTGGTTATCATACATGTGAAAAGTGGATTGATAGGATGATCGTTATGTTGAAATGCTCTGTGCTATACATAATGTGGAAAATGTGAATGAATTTAAAAGAACTAAAGATGTTTAGAGAACTGGAAATTGCCTATACAGTCGACCGATCATGTGAACAGTCGACTGGTACAATGAAATAAAATGTGTACAGTTCGAAATTTCATGAAATGATGTTTTTAATGTGTGTCGTATCTTGACTTTCCTAGTATGTTAAATTCGGAGTTGATATCCATCTCCGTAGACAAATAATGAGTAAAAGATGAATGTACGACTAGAAATTGTATTAGGATGAAAGAAAATGCTAGCTATGTGAAATTTACATTTAATCGTAAACTATATTGTGATGTTTGGTAAATGAATAAGAATCGCATGTTTGTGCTGACATTGAACATACTATAGTGTAATAAAAATGCTATGTGCTATTTGAAGAACAGAAGAAAGAGATAAGTCCTTAATTTGAAATTTAACTCTATTCAGTCAACTAAATATATGTAGCAGTCGACTGCACTGAACATGAAAAGTTGTATAATTGAATTACCCAGAACAGTCGACCGATATGAACGACAGTCGACTTCTCTGTAATTTATATTTTAATTTCGAATGCTGCGGAACAGTCGACTGGCCATGTGCAGCAGTCGACTCTTCCGAGCGATTATTGAATAACTTTCTTTGGCTGAACAAGTCGACTGGATGAGTTCTAAGTCGACTGTTTAGAGCACTTTTGACATCTCAGAAATTCTATGAATTGTTTTATGATAAAGATTGTGAATCTTATGTTGAATATTGGTTGTTACAGTAAACTCTATTTGTCTTTGCATGAATTAATATGGAGTCAATCATTTATTTGAATTTATGAAAGTTATGATTGTGGAACTATGAACATGAAAAAGAAAATCCATGGTGATTATGAAGAAAATGAACTCATGAGCTGGAAGTGATCAGATTATTTTTAGTAATTGTGAATTGGAATTGAAACGAAAGAGTAGCTAAGTCTCCCCCGGCATTTGGAAAGAAATGAAATCAAATTTGAAACGAAAGACCAAGGTTGGTCATGTTTGAACGAATAAATAAGTCCGGTTTAGTGGAGAGGCTAACTCTAGAGCTTTGATTTTTTTCATGATTCTATTTCATTAAAACTAAAGATTAGTACATAGTGGAGACGTGATGAAAGTAGGAGAAAAACATGTGTACGAGGGCCATTGGATTGGCGGCGTGAGAGTATTCACAGGCTGTCTTCACGATGCGTCGTGACATGACGTGGATACTGCTCCAGAGTACTGTCCCGGTGGCGATGCTTGTGGGATGTTTGGTGACTGCAAGAGGATCGTGTGCCATGAAGGAGGCTGAATTGCCACAGGCTGTCTTCACGATGCATCGTGACATGACGTGGGATTCCCCTCCACGTTTTCTGTACACGTGCTTGTACTCATAGATCATCTAGGATACCTACCGTAATTACAGTAGTAGATTAAGTCATGGCGAGGGATTAAACCCTATGAAATGAAGTGCGAATAAGGGCTTGCCCTCGGACCTATGTAGTATGGGATGTATAGAATCTGAACAAGTGCGCATTAGTGTCATATAATATAATAACTGCATTAAGGACTAAGTGCACAATTACAACACGACATCAACAGGATAGTCTCTTTATGGTTTATTTGTGAACAAGTTTGTGATTTGTTAAGAAATGAGAATCGTTATACTGTTTCCGGCATAGAGAGGATGGCTGTAGAACCCCGTATTTTCAAATATTATTTTAATTATTTGAAAATGAATTTTAAATGATTTTGAGTATTTAATAAATACTTTCCAAAAGTTATCTTTTGTACACGTGCAAAACACGTGCAAATGACTTTTAGAAGTTTGGAAAATTAAGTTTTCTTTATGAAAAATCATAGTTTATTATTTGAGAATTTTTTAATATTTTTCCAGATTTTTCAGAAATTAATTATGCCTATTTGCAATTTTTGAGAAAAGAAGGACTTATTTGCAAAATTGACAATTTTGAGGGTTGAAGTGCAAAGTGTATTTGCTGGACTTTCCGATCAGTACTTGTTGAGGTTTGAGAATATACTTTTCTATTAGATCCTAATTTAAATGATATTTGGTTTATTTTTCAAGAAAAGAATTATATATGTAAAATGTACTTTCGAAAGAAGTATTTTGTAAAGAGGGAATAAAAACCCTAATATTTTACTCCGGCATATATAAGGGATTTCTTATTCCCAGCCGTCATTTACAATATTGAGACTTTTGAGATTTGTTTGAGGAACAAGAAGAGGCTTTTTGGATCTAGCAAGGAGAAGAGCTATTTCGTGGATTTTCTTCAAAACAAGGTGAGTTGGTTTGTTTTGTTTTGCTTTGCTTTGTTTGTTTTGATTGGTAGATGACGTAAGATCTTTGTTATGCTTGTTGTGATTATTATGCCATTATTTTGTTAGTCTCATTGTAAATATGATTTGGATCTTTAATTTGAGATGGAGGATGAGAACTTTTGTTGATATTTGGATCATGTACGAGAAATATTAAGATTTATTGAGGATATGTTGATCTATGAGATCGTATTGATGAGAGACATATTAAGAATTAATTTTGTTGTGATTAGATGGTAAACACCTGGACCTTATGATTGTAAATCAGATTTGGATTAAGTTATGGAAGACTTTTTGTTGAAGAAAAACCCTAATGGGAGAATTAAAGAATTAAGATCATGAGAATATGAGATTTGAGTGTTTGATTAATTGAGAAATGCATCCATGATGGAGATCTTTGAGAGTTGCTTAATTGCCTGGATACAAGTTAATTTTGGTGATCAGTAATCTATAGAAATCTCTAGTTTTGATTTTTGTTCAGATCTATTTTGTTTGGAAATCTGTAGCCAACGGTCGACTGGCATGTAGGGCAGTCGACTGGTACGTGCCTACTGTGTATTTTTTTGTCTTGAGATTTGTTCGGGACAGTCGATCTGGACTGAGGTCAGTCGACTGGTCCTCTGGTTGTCTTTTTGTTCAGTTCTTTCGGGACGGTCGACTGATGACTTGTCAAGTCGACTGGTCATGCCTTAGATTATTTTTGTAAAATGTTGGGATATGTCCTCTGGACAGTCGACTGGTCCATCTAGCAGTCGACTGGTCCTGTAGGATCTTGTATTTGATTTGAGATATTTTGTTTAGTGTTTGATTTTGAGACATTTGTTCAGTACTTGATTCTGAGATATTTGTTCAGTGTTTGATTTTAAGATGTTCAGTTAAGTATTGGTCTTTGAGATGTTCAGTTAAGAACATGATTTTGAGATATTTTGTTGAGCCACTTGTTAAGTGGAATTTGTTCAGATATTTGTTTTTGAGTCTCTAGAGGTAGGTGACCCTAGTATACCGGTGTTTGTTCAGTTATTTGTTGAGGCCCATTGAGGCAAATTTTCAGTTATTCAGATTTTTAGTTTGGTAGGGTACACTACTCTAGGAGATTTGTTCAGTAACCCAAACTAATAAGGACAGGCATTAGTAGTGTCATGACGAATGGGAACTTGAGTTATGCACCTCAGTATGGCTTTTCATGTAGAATTTAATCTCCTGAATTATCCAAGTAGTTAACTTGAGATGTGTGATTTATCTCCGGAATTATCCAGGTAGTTAACCTGAGATGTGAGGTATTTCTCCGGAATTATCCAAGTAATTATCTTGAGATGTGGGATTGAACTACGGAATGATCGGAGTCGAGGCGACGCTTTTGGGGTATTCTTGTGATTATGAGTCTATGTTTAGATGTGGGATGATCTCCTGAATTATCCAGGGAAAATACCTGTGATGTGGGATCAATCTCCGGAATGATCAAGCATGGGCAAATTATCATAGTTTATCTTCATCTCTTAGTAGTCATCGTTGTCAGCATGTAGTCATGATGTTTTCTTGAATCACTTTTATACATTTGGATTCCCTGTTTTCGGCACACACTTGGCTTTTGGTTTTGGTATCACCCCTTATTCTTTTGTTGTACTTCATACTTTAGTGTTTGATTATTATTTGTTGGATATTATTATTTCAGTTCATTTATGATGTTTTGTTTGATTTGTCACCACTCACAACATTTATGGCTGACCCCGTAGTTTGGGGGTTAGGGTTCAACTCTAGCCTCACTTGTTGCAGGTTATTGCTTAGTTGGAGGTTGGATGCTTGAGTGGGCAGTTTGAGATAATTGGATTATTTAGTGTTTGGTGTAAAATTGTAAAGACTTATTTGAGATCATTTTGAGTTGTAAATGAAGAGATTAATTTGTGTTGAGATGATTAGACTTCCGCTGTAATTGTAATAATTGTTGTAATAAAAGAAAGAAAAATTTTAGTGGTGTTGTTGGTGTTTATTGTTCTATTGAAGTGGATTACTGGGATTTCGCCACTTATTTTCTAAGCTCTCATATTAGAAATTTGGGGCACTACAGAGATTGGTATCAGAGCTCCGCTTCAATGTAATAATAGACATAGTATGACAACCAACCTAGGTGTGGACACTAGAGAGTGAGTACCTAGGTGTGGACATCAGAGTGTGAGTATCACATAGAATTAAATTATGATGTTTGGTTTGAAATTATGGTTTGGGGTATGGTTATGACTTCGCCATAGGGTAATGATTTGAGTTTGAATTGTATGTGTGCTCTAACTTTACCCTCGTTTTGCAGTAATCACGATGGTTGCACCCAGAGGTAGAAATGGTGGCAACGATGAAGATGGATCGGGTAGTTCTCGAGGAGCGGGAATTGACCTAGAAGCTGAGTTTGCCAAAGTATATCAGACGTTGAATACGCTGATGGCACTCAATGTGGCGCAGCAGCAAGCGCAGCAGCAGAACCCGCAGCCAAATCATGGAGCTGGGCATGGATTGGTGAATGCCGACCCCATAAAGCAGATTGAATCCTTTAAGAGGATGAGGCCACCAGTCTTTGAGGGGCAAGCTGATCCAACAGCAGCAGATGATTGGATTCGGAAGATGGAGACGATCTTCGAAGTATCGGAGACTCCAGCAGCCAGTAAGGTGAAGTTGGCTTCTATGCAGCTTGAGAAAGACGCTGGTGTCTGGTGGGAGTCACTGAAGAGGACTCTGGGAGATCAGCCTTTGACATGGGATGCTTTTCTGGAGGAGTTCAGAGATCGCTTCTTTCCTCTGGATGTTCAGGAGAAGAAGGCGACTGAGTTCATGAACCTTCAGCAGGGGAGCATGACTGTTCGGGAGTATGAGACGAAATTTGCTCAACTTTCGAGGTATGCACCAGAATTGGTCATGGATGAAGCAAAGAAGGCCAAAAAGTTTGAACAGGGCTTGAGGCCGAACTTGAGGTCAAGGATGGTTCCGTTGGGTATCAGGAGATTTGAGAAGCTGGTCAGGAGGGCCGCGATGACTGAAGAAGATATGGAACTGTTTCAGAAGAAGCAGGATACCTGGAACCGGAACAAGAGGCCAGCATCAGGCCAGAGTGGGAAGGGATTCCCCGCGAAGCAGGCGAAGTTCAGTGGACCGGTGCAGAAGGCATCTGGAGCTCAGGGAGTGACCTGCTACTACTGCAAGGAAGTAGGACATTACAGGTCAGCATGTCCGAAGTTGGCAGAGCATGTTTGTTCTCAGTGTGGGCAGACTGGACACTCAAAGCCCCATTGTCCACAACTGAAGAAAGATGGTTCGGGTGGAAGCAAAGTCCCGAAGAGGCAAGGGCGAGTATTTGCATTGACCGAGGAGGATGCGAAAAACTCGGAAGATGTAATACAGGGTATGCAGGAATTTTGACTTCTTTCATTTTGAATCAGTGTAATGAATAAAGCTGTTGTTTCAGAACAATTTAAGATTGAGTATCATTCTTATTGTAACAGGAGTTGTTTTAATAAATGGAATAAAAGCAAGGGTTTTGTTTGACACTGGATCATCACATACATTTGTATCGCCAAGTTTTGCAAAGATCTTAGGTTTGGAACCTAAGTTATTTCCAGGAAGAGTTTTGTCGGTGGCAACGCCGTCAGGTGAAGAGCTAGTAGCGGATCGATATTACGAGGGCTGTGATATCGAGATTGGTGGAAGGATGTTCGGCATCGACTTGATCGAGCTACAAGTGTTGGGAGTGGATGTCATTGTAGGCATCGATTGGATGGCTATTTATGATGCCACAATTGATTGCAAGCAGAAGGAGGTGTTGGTGAAAGCACCAGGTGGACCTGCAGTAACTTTCCAAGGGAAGAAGAAGATCCCGCAGGTGGCTGCAATGGTATCTAAGAAGTCTATTGCAGATGAAGTCAAGGGCATTCCGGTGGTTCGAAAGTTTCCTCAGGTGTTCTTGGATGATTTTCCAGGACTACCGCCGCAGAGAGATGTGGAGTTTTGCATCAATGTTCAGCTGGGGAGTGCGCCGATTTCCAAGGCTCCATACAGGATGGCACCTGTAGAGCAGGATGAAGTGAAGAAGCAGATTGAAGAGCTTTTGAGCAAAGGGCTTATCAGACCGAGTTCATCTCCGTGGGGAGCGCCAGTGTTGTTGGTTAAGAAGAAGGATGGGTCGATGAGGATGTGCATTGACTACAGGGAGCTGAATAGGGTGACTATTCAGAACAAGTATCCATTGTCGCGGATTGATGATTTGTTCGACAGACTTCGAGGAGCAGTGGTATTTTCGAAGATTGACTTGAGGTCAGGATATCATCAGGTGCGAGTCAAGGAGGAAGATGTGAGCAAGACAGCTTTCAGGACTCGTCATGGGTTGTATGAGTTCTTGGTGATGCCATTCGGGTTGACGAATGCGCCAGCAGTTTTCATGGATATGATGAATCGGGTGTTGAGGCCATTCATTGATTCCTTCGTGGTGGTCTTCATCGATGATATCTTGGTGTATTCGAAGTCAGAAGAGGATCATTCTAAGCACTTGACAGCGGTATTACAGACATTGCAGGAGCACAGCTTGTATGCCAAATTGTCGAAGTGTGAATTCTGGAAGTCTGAGGTGGCTTTCCTTGGTCACATTCTTTCTAAGGAGGGAGTGGCTACTGACCCTCAGAAAGTGGAAGCAGTGAAGGATTGGCCCAGGCCGACGTCAGTGAAGGAAGTCAGAAGCTTCTTGGGATTAGCTGGTTACTACAGGAGGTTTATTCAGGGGTATTCTCAGATTGCAGTTCCATTGACAGGTTTGACCCGGAAGAGTGTGGCATTTGTGTGGACAGATAAGTGCGAGGAGAGTTTCCTTGAGTTAAAGGAAAGGTTGACTACCGCACCCATATTAGCATTGCCGCAAGCAGGGAAAGATTATGACATCTACAGCGATGCATCTCTCAGAGGTTTGGGATGTGTCTTGATGCAGGAAGGCAAGGTCATTGCTTATGGTTCGAGGGAGTTGCGTCCGCATGAGAAGAATTATCCGACGCATGATTTGGAGTTAGCAGCTATCATATATGCCTTGAAGCTATGGAGGCATTATGTCTATGGTGAGAAGGTCAATATGTACACTGACCACAAGAGCCTGAAGTATATCTATCAGCAGAGGGATTTGAATCTTCGTCAGAGAAGATGGTTGGAAGTTTTGGAAGACATTCGTCCTGAGATCAAGTATCATCCGGGCAAGGCGAATGTAGTGGTTGATGGACTTAGCAGGAAGAGTAGTTTGTCAAGATTGATCACTACTCGAAGAGAGTTGGCAGCTGAGATCGATCAGGCAGGTATCGAGGTGGTACTGCGAGGTTTAGGGGCATCTTTGGCTCAGTTAAGGCTGCAGCCGTCTTTGAGAGAGAAGATTGTGGAAGGTCAGAGATCAGATTCAGAGATCCAGAAGATGTTGCAGCAGGTTGCAGAAGGCAAGTTATTAGAATTTCGTGTCCAAGATGGAGTTCTTTGGTTGGGTGAGAGGTTGTGTGTTCCAGATGATGCAGAGTTGAGAGGGAGTATCTTGCAGGAAGCACACAGCACATTGTTATCAGTTCATCCAGGAGGTACGAAGATGTACAGGGATATCAAACCACATTTTTGGTGGTCTGGTATGAAGCGAGATGTAGCAGATTTTGTGGCAAGGTGTCTGACTTGTCAGCAGATCAAGGCAGAGAATCAGAGACCTGGAGGTTTGTTACAGCCTTTACCCATTCCGGAGTGGAAGTGGGAGAATATCAGCATGGACTTTATTACGGGTTTGCCGAGGAGTTCGAAGGGCAATGACTCGATTTGGGTTGTTGTGGACCGATTGACTAAGTCGGCACATTTTCTAGCCATGAAGATTACTTGGTCGATGGAGAAATTGGATGAGTTATACATTGGAGAGATTGTGAGACTTCATGGAGTTCCAGTTTCGATTGTGTCTGACAGAGACGCAAGGTTTACTTCGAGGTTTTGGAAGAGCCTACAAGCAGCTTTGGGCACCAGGACTGATTTCAGTACAGCATTTCATCCGCAGACAGATGGTCAGACGGAGAGGGTGAATCGAGTGCTGGAAGATATGTTGAGAGCTTGTGTTATGGACTTTGGTGGTAGTTGGGAGAGATACTTGGCATTGGTTGAGTTTGCCTATAACAATAGTTACCATGCAAGTATTGGGATGGCACCGTATGAGGCTTTGTACGGCAGGAGGTGCAGGACACCTGTATGTTGGTTTGAGGTTGGCGAGAGGCAGATGTATGGTCCTGAGATCGTGCAGCAGACGTCAGAGCAGATTGAGCTGATTCGCAAGAGATTGGTTGAAGCTCAGAGTCGGCAGAAGAGTTATGCTGACACTCGACGGAGAGATTTGGAATTTGAGGTTGGGGATGCAGTTTTTCTCAAGGGTTCTCCGACCAAAGGAGTGATCAGATTTGGTAAGGGAGGCAAGTTGGCGCCAAGGTATATTGGTCCGTACAAGATCGTGGAGAGGATTGGCAAGACCGCATACAGATTGAAGCTTCCAGAGGAGTTGGCTCAAGTACATGATGTGTTTCATGTATCTTTATTGAGGAAGTATGTGGCCGATCAGAAGCATCAGTTGGTAGGAGTTCCTGAAGATCTACAGGTGAACCTGAGTTACAAGGAACAGCCTGTTGAGATCGTTGATCGTAGGGAGAAAGTCCTTAGGAGCAAGGTGATACCTATGGTCAAGGTATTGTGGAGGAATCAGCAGTTCGAGGAGGCTACTTGGGAGCTAGAGGATCACATGCTGAATGATTTTCCTGAATTGTTTGAATGAATGTATTTCTTGTATGAGAATGGAATTCTTTGAATGATTGAATTATTGATTGATACATGATGTAATCTTTAATTTGATTGTGATGTTATATGAAATTATTTGGATTATGATCTATCTATGAAGTATTGTTTCCTTTTGTTGGTATGTGTTTGAACTCATTAGTGGTAGTTCTGAGGACAGAACTCTTCTAAGGAGGGAGTGATGTAGAACCCCGTATTTTCAAATATTATTTTAATTATTTGAAAATGAATTTTAAATGATTTTGAGTATTTAATAAATACTTTCCAAAAGTTATCTTTTGTACACGTGCAAAACACGTGCAAATGACTTTTAGAAGTTTGGAAAATTAAGTTTTCTTTATGAAAAATCATAGTTTATTATTTGAGAATTTTTAAATATTTTTCCAGATTTTTCAGAAATTAATTATGCCTATTTGCAATTTTTGAGAAAAGAAGGACTTATTTGCAAAATTGACAATTTTGAGGGTTGAAGTGCAAAGTGTATTTGCTGGACTTTCCGATCAGTACTTGTTGAGGTTTGAGAATATACTTTTCTATTAGATCCTAATTTAAATGATACTTGGTTTATTTTTCAAGAAAAGAATTATATATGTAAAATGTACTTTCGAAAGAAGTATTTTGTAAAGAGGGAATAAAAACCCTAATATTTTACTCCGGCATATATAAGGGATTTCTTATTCCCAGCCGTCATTTACAATATTGAGACTTTTGAGATTTGTTTGAGGAACAAGAAGAGGCTTTTTGGATCTAGCAAGGAGAAGAGCTATTTCATGGATTTTCTTCAAAACAAGGTGAGTTGGTTTGTTTTGTTTTGCTTTGCTTTGTTTGTTTTGATTGGTAGATGACGTAAGATCTTTGTTATGCTTGTTGTGATCATTATGCCATTATTTTGTTAGTCTCATTGTAAATATGATTTGGATCTTTAATTTGAGATGGAGGATGAGAACTTTTGTTGATATTTGGATCATGTACGAGAAATATTAAGATTTATTGAGGATATGTTGATCTATGAGATCGTATTGATGAGAGACATATTAAGAATTAATTTTGTTGTGATTAGATGGTAAACACCTGGACCTTATGATTGTAAATCAGATTTGGATTAAGTTATGGAAGACTTTTTGTTGAAGAAAAACCCTAATGGGAGAATTAAAGAATTAAGATCATGAGAATATGAGATTTGAGTGTTTGATTAATTGAGAAATGCATCCATGATGGAGATCTTTGAGAGTTGCTTAATTGCCTGGATACAAGTTAATTTTGGTGATCAGTAATCTTTAGAAATCTCTAGTTTTGATTTGTGTTCAGATCTATTTTGTTTGGAAATCTGTAGCCGACGGTCGACTGGCATGTAGGGCAGTCGACTGGTACGTGCCTACTGTGTATTTTTTTGTCTTGAGATTTGTTCGGGACAGTCGATCTGGACTGAGGTCAGTCGACTGGTCCTCTGGTTGTCTTTTTGTTCAGTTCTTTCGGGACGGTCGACTGATGACTTGTCAAGTCGACTGGTCATGCCTTAGATTATTTTTGTAAAATGTTGGGATATGTCCTCTGGACAGTCGACTGGTCCATCAAGCAGTCGACTGGTCCTGTAGGATCTTGTATTTGATTTGAGATATTTTGTTTAGTGTTTGATTTTGAGACATTTGTTCAGTACTTGATTCTGAGATATTTGTTCAGTGTTTGATTTTAAGATGTTCAGTTAAGTATTGGTCTTTGAGATGTTCAGTTAAGAACATGATTTTGAGATATTTTGTTGAGCCACTTGTTAAGTGGAATTTGTTCAGATATTTGTTTTTGAGTCTCTAGAGGTAGGTGACCCTAGTATACCGGTGTTTGTTCAGTTATTTGTTGAGGCCCATTGAGGCAAATTTTCAGTTATTCAGATTTTTAGTCCGGTAGGGTACACTACTCTAGGAGATTTGTTCAGTAACCCAAACTAATAAGGACAGGCATTAGTAGTGTCATGACGAATGGGAACTTGAGTTATGCACCTCAGTATGGCTTTTGATGTAGAATTTAATCTCCTGAATTATCCAAGTAGTTAACTTGAGATGTGTGATTTATCTCCGGAATTATCCAGGTAGTTAACCTGAGATGTGAGGTATTTCTCCGGAATTATCCAAGTAATTATCTTGAGATGTGGGATTGAACTACGGAATGATCGGAGTCGAGGCGACGCTTTTGGGGTATTCTTGTGATTATGAGTCTATGTTTAGATGTGGGATGATCTCCTGAATTATCCAGGGAAAATACCTGTGATGTGGGATCAATCTCCGGAATGATCAAGCATGGGCAAATTATCATAGTTTATCTTCATCTCTTAGTAGTCATCGTTGTCAGCATGTAGTCATGATGTTTTCTTGAATCACTTTTATGCATTTGGATTCCCTGTTTTCGGCACACACTTGGCTTTTGGTTTTGGTATCACCCCTTATTCTTTTGTTGTACTTCATACTTTAGTGTTTGATTATTATTTGTTGGATATTATTATTTCAGTTCATTTATGATGTTTTGTTTGATTTGTCACCACTCACACCATTTATGGCTGACCCCGTAGTTTGGGGGTTAGGGTTCAACTCTAGCCTCACTTGTTGCAGGTTATTGCTTAGTTGGAGGTTGGATGCTTGAGTGGGCAGTTTGAGATAATTGGATTATTTAGTGTTTGGTGTAAAATTGTAAAGACTTATTTGAGATCATTTTGAGTTGTAAATGAAGAGATTAATTTGTGTTGAGATGATTAGACTTCCGCTGTAATTGTAATAATTGTTGTAATAAAAGAAAGAAAAATTTTAGTGGTGTTGTTGGTGTTTATTGTTCTATTGAAGTGGATTACTGGGATTTCGCCACTTATTTTCTAAGCTCTCATATTAGAAATTTGGGGCGCTACAATGGCCGTGTATAATATTTTGTCAGTTGTAAGCGACTGACGTGCCCACAGTCTTATATGCAGGATTTGGAGTTACATGAAGATATAAAGATGATTTGATGCTGTTGATTACTTAAATGTTAAAGCTGTAACAATTGTACATTTATTATTGTTGTATTTTATTGATTCCGCTGCGTATTGATGTAAAAGACTCTGATGTAATTATTATTGAAATAAAAGTTCAAATTTCCTTGTAAAATTGTACTAAATGAAGCGGAAAGATCCTGTAGAACTCTCGAATTCAGCTGTATTTGGGATTCGGGGCGTTACACATACATTCCATATCAAGCCATCTTCTCCAATTTCAGGGTTTCGAACCCTCGCCATGCAAATACATTCTACTATTGTACTCAACCTGTTCCTGATAGATACCATGTGGCTGGTGAATCCTACAGTTATTACTACTAAACATAGTGGTGTCCCCCTTTGCCACTAGAGCCCAATCCATTCTGGATCACACCAAATGTCGTGACGATCTTACAGATACAAAATCCGCATATCTATGGCGCCGAAGATCCATGAGACTGCAGCCCCTATGGTCCGTTCGTGTCTACCAACATAAGAACATGAAGGCCTCGAGGGTCTAAGCTCCATAGCCCACAGAAACCCTCCCATTCTTACCACGGCACTTCAGGAATTAACAGAGCGAGATACGGCTCCCGTGTGCTCAGCTAGTGAGCATACACAGCCCGTATCCCTACGACAGGAAGAGACAGCCCTGGTTATCACCGCCTAGTGCTAGCCCTTAGAACAAATCGAATTATAGAGAATCACCCCTAATAAAAACTTGGTCTATAAGCAAAAAGTAAGGAAACTTAATTAAATAATAATTACTAAAATATGTTTGTCACCAAAAATCATGCACGAAGTTTTATCAACCAATTGATCCCTGACTGGTCTGTCAAATGATAACCCGGTGAGTCGATACTTATCGGCTGCCACACTGCTGTTGGTCCTTGACCAACTTCCTGGCCCATGACCCTCAGCGAGTGGTACAACGACTCCCAAGAAATGCCTTTTACCTGTAATACCTTTAAACAGGACACCCAACTATTGACAGACCAAGGAGATAAAACACAAGCAAACATACTCAAATAGTGATAAAGTCAATGTCTTGAGTATAGCAACGCTGCTAGTTCACAAATCCGAACTTCTAATCGTAGGGTATCACTCTACCCTAACAACTAACTCAAGTCACAACGTCCTCAACAGGAATTTAACAACAACTAATATCATCAATTATCCCCAATAGTAAGTCCATTAACCCTTAATGTAATGCCCCGATTTCATACACTGAAAAACCGTGACATAAGCCAGAATCTTTTCTTCAATTAGCCACAATACACAAAAAATAGAAAAATTCAATACTTTTTATTCAACACAAACGTATTACAAGTCCGAATGTTATAAAACTGCAGTACATTACATCAGTGTTACAATAATATCGTTAAAAGCCCAAGTGTTACAACTTTTAACAAATTTACATCAGAGTATAATGAATAAAGAATAACACTTGGAACTTCACTTGGATGCTTTCCAAAAAATAAATAAATTACAATAATTGTTACAAATGGAACAATAGTAAACAACATATAGTACAATGGAACTAAAAACGACTCTTGCTTCTCTCGCCTTGAGTCCTCCTGAATCTTGTACCTGTACTTCTGCAATTCAGTACCTATTGAAATGGGGATGTCAGTACATATACTGATGCTTTAAGGCTGATGACTAGCAGCGATTCTTCACTTAAAGCAAACAGATTGATGAAAAGAGAATCGTGTATATATAATTGATGTGTCAGTGTATGCTATGCCTTAGACTCTAATGCAAGACTTATTAATGCATGGATTCTCTTATTCTAATGCAAGCAAGACTCTGTAACAGTATGCAACCCATACTACATACGCCCCATATCAAGTTGTTTCTTCATATATAGAGATTTGAACCCATGCCATGAATTCTACTATTGTACTTGACTTGTTTCTGAAGATTAGACATGACTGATGAGGTTGCCCTAAAATGGTCTAATCCTGCCAGGCGCACCGGACCTCACTCAAATATCTGACGAATCTTTGGATTTTTCATGGTCACAGGTTAGCTCGAAGCATCCCCTGCCGCCCCCTACCCAGACCGTAGTCTATGGCTCCTCGCCCTTAGATACAAGACAAGACGGAGTTCCGGGGGATCCATCCCCCCTAACTCCGACAGGAATCGCTACCGCTTATCAAGTCACTTCAGAAATTTAAAGACGATATACGGATCCCGTGCTCCCAACTTGTGACAAGGCACCGACTGTATACCTTTGACAAGAAGGGTACAACCCAATAATACTGCCTAGTGTCGGATCATAAGGTATCACCCTTAACACCAACTCTTTCCCTTCGGCGAAAATGATAATAAGTAAAGGTTAAGTAGTAATAGACATAAGTTACTACCCTAACGATGTCACTAGAACCAAACAATCTCACGGGGTTTCTAATAAGAACTTTCTTAAGATTATCCCGATCCAACTCATGGCCTGTCGATCCAAGACACCGGTGACGGGATCCACCCACTCATCACTACCCCTAACTCAGATCTCGTCAACATACTCAGCCCGCGATCAAGCCACATCAGTTAAGATCCGTCGGCGCTCAAGGTGTGATTTATCTATAGTTTCCAAGGTGGTAAGATGCGAGTCTTGATGGTCGATGACCACTAGGGTAACTATAAGACCCTAGACGAGCTTTTACCAAGGTAACAATCCTAGTGACTTTCCCAACCATTATTAACCATATATTGAAGATGAAGCATGTTCACATCATATGGTCCAATTTCAATTAGAACCGCATATAACTAGAACTCATGGGTTCTTTTCCCAAATTTGAACTATGACAACATGCGACTAGGTTCATGGGTTCTTCTCAGGATTGTGCTAGAGCTAGAACCTAAATGCATGGTTTTATCACCAATTCGAGCTAGAACTATCATGGAGCTAGTTTCATGGGTTTCTTCTTAAAAATCGAACTAGAATAACTATGGAACATGGGTTCATTTCAATAATTTAATTGGACTAGCATGCAAGCTAAACTCATGGGTTCCTTTTAGAATTTAACTAAAAACCACTACAACATATAACTTAAACATGCATGGATTCTTTTGAATCTAAAACAACCATACAAACTCAAGCATGGATTCTTTTAAATCTAGAACAACTACACATATCAAGCATGGGTTCTTTACCACAATCAACTCAAGAAAGGGTTTCTTACTATAATCAACTCAAGCATGGGTTACTTACTGCAATCAACTCAAGCATGGTATAACTTAAGAATGGGTTTCTTTACTACAACAACCTACAACAACCTACAACAACTTAAACATGATTCTTACTACAACAATCCAGTATGATGGGTTCTTTTTGAACTAGAACACTTATACAAGCATGAATGGGTTCTTTTTTATTATAACACTACCACATACAATCTTAAGCATGAATGGTTCTTTTTGAGTCTAGAATAACTACACAACCTCAAGCATGGTTCATGGATTTCTTTACTACATCAACCTATAACAACTTAAGTATGGATACAACATAAGCATGGGTTTCTTTACTACAACACCCTACCACAATTTAAGCATGGGTTCTTTAGCAACTCAACATGATGGTTTCTTTACTAGAATTCTACAATTAGAACATGATTCTTTTACTACCACTTAAGCATGAATATCTACTACAACTTAAGCATGCTTTTGTTTTAGCACATATAACTCAAGCATGATGGGTTTCCTTACTACACAACTTAAGCATGGTTTCTTTACTACATTAGCATGATGGGTTTCTTTAGTACAATAACCTACAACAACTTAGCATGGGTTTCTTTACTAAACACTACAACTACAACATGATTCTTTTACTACAACTTAAGCATGAATAACTACTACAACTTAAGCATGAACTTCATTTCAACTTAAGCATGAACTTTACAACAACTTAAGCATGGATATTTACTACAACTTAAGCATGGATATTTACTACAACTTAAGCATGAATCTTTACTACAACTTAAGCATGAATATCTACTACAACTTAAGCATGAACTTCACTACAACTTAAGCATGAATATTTACTAGCTATTACAAAGACTACTTCTCTTTATGAATTACAAGTCTTAAAATATTACAAAAATCTAACTTTATGAACTATAAATTTCTACATATTACAAAAATCTATTTTTTATAAATTACAAGTCATACATACAACAAAATCTACTTTTCTTCAATCCTATAAGTTCCTACATACAATAAGAAAAGAAGTAATCCTTTCCATTATAAAATCAAAACAGACATGCTACAAAAGACTAATCTTTTATCATTATAGAAGCAAACGGAAGCTTAATCTTTCACCACCTAGAAGTAAAAATAGAAGCTTAATCATTCATGAACTAGATTTACCAAGGACTTGATTTTTAACAAGTAGAGAACAACCTACACAAAAGACCTATCTTTTGTTAGCTAGTTGAGTTCTACAACCCTAGAATGGGTATGTAAGTATTTTTTTTCTACACTACTCCTTATATGCACATACAATTTAGTCCAAGTGGTTATTTTAGCAAAATAACCACACAAGTCTTAAAGACTCAATCTTTATGCCATTTGTTTTACCATCAATACTTTCATGGGATCATTTTGATCCCTACAACTTGTTTATGCTTAGGAATTTATTCCAAGTAGTTCAAGATAATTATAATAACAACAATAACCATACAAGGTTCAAGCTTCTATCTTTATGTGATTTTGTTAAGTTCTACCATTCCATCTTTCTCATGGGATCATTTTGATCCCTACAATCATGTTTATGCTTAGGAGTTAGTCCAAGTGGTTATAGAACATACACATACTCAACCACACACCATAAAATATGAGTTCTTTTTAACCTACAACAAACCACCATAAAAAAGATGGGTTCTTTCTCACATACAACCAATAATAAACCCTAAAGATGGGTTCTTTTCTACATATAAAAATAAAAGAGAAAACAACCATAAAAAGAGAACAAAAAAAACACAACAAGGAGAAGTAGAGAACCCCCACCTTGGATCTCTTTGTAGGAAGAACTAGCCCAGCAAACCTTCTCCTTCCTCCTCAGCTTTCTACTACAACTCTTAAGGAAACCTACAAAGAAAAAACTCTCTAGTTAGGGTTTTTGTTCTCTCTTTCTTTTCGTCTTTTTTTTTTGCTTTGTAAAAATGAGACACGAGGTGGAGGGGGGGTATTTATAGGGTGGAAGAGAAGGTGAAGAGTGAAAAAGCACCCACACATTTGAAAAAACCCCCTTGGGGTAATCAAGGCCGGCCATAACTTAGGGATGGGGGAGTGGTGAGGTGGAGGAGAGAGAGCTTCTAGAAGAAAAATTCCTAACTCTTATGTATCTAATTAATCCTAGGTTTAATCTTCCAAACAAAATCTAGCCATGCAAACTGATTTATCATGACAAAAAGAGATATTTTTGTCCAAAATACACACTACTCGATTTGTACAAATGTACGAAATTGATAAAATATGCATACATATACATATATATGTATACCGAGAATCTTCGTTTGTTAAACCGCATAATTCGTATAAAAAATAAATTAATACCAAAAATAATAGTAAAATAAATTTTATTATCAGTTCGGAAGATTACAGTACCAATTTGATACAATACAGATTTATACAGACTGATATATATGTACAGATAATGTTTATTAACAAAACTGAGTGATATCCACCAAAAATATTTTAATCCTAAATAAAATAATAATAAAATAATAAATTTTAAATACCTGCCCAGGATTTTCCAGATATTTTCTCAAAAACTACATTTTACAGGATTTAGTACAAGTGCACAAACCGATACAATACATGTATATACTTACTAGTATATATTTACAGGTAAGTTTCTATTTAGAAAAACCAAGGAATTTCAATAAAAATATTTTAATTTTAAAAATAATAAAAATACAAATATAATATCCGACCGGGATATTACAATACTCCCTCCTTCGAATAGTTTTGTCCTCAGAACTATGTTTAGTCAGGAGAAAAAATTAATAATACACACATACTAAATAACCCGGGGAAGGAAAACTTATATGGTTTTTCGGCTCCCAAGTGGCTCATCCCCGAACTGGTTCTCCCAAGAACCCGACCTCGATCCCCAAGCTGCCTGCAACTCTGCCAAAATCGAGATGTAACTCTTAAATCTTGGTCAGAATCACTGACACTGGCACTCCATGTTGCTTTCTTATGCCTTCAATGTGGACTTCCACTAATTTATCTAGCGACTAAGTCATCTTTATCGAAAGAAAATGTGCGAATTCGTTCAACAAATATCCAATATCCCAAATTGAGTCATACATTCCCGAACTACTGGGTAATCCTGTGACGAAGTCCATACCGACATTATGAGATTTTCTTTCATCAACTTGTCGCTTTGGTGTTTCAATCCCTGCATCTTCTGCTTAAGCCTTCTGACTTGCTTACTTAGACTCGGTTGCAGCTTCAATCATGCCAAAACTGAGCTCCAATCTTCAGTAATGACTCCAATACTAGCTTGCCTAATCTCATTGTCTGGCTTCTTACTTCCTTCATGGTCCTTGGCTGAGGCTAATACTTTGCTTATCTCGATCTTTTGCACTTCGGTAGCCACACCCTCCTTAGAATAGGACATGGCCTACGAATATCACTTCTGACTTTTAGGATTCTCTCCTATAATTTGCTCAAAGCTGACGCTCCAGATGGTGTAATCAACAAACCAATTCTAGAGTCGCCTCCCGCACACATCTCATTTTCTAAAAAAAATAATTCAGACAAGGAATATGATGAACATCAATTGAACAAAACAGTTGTATGGATTCCATATATATCTATATAATAAAATACAAAGAAAGCTATCAAGTGGCTCTCATTCAATCTCCTCTAAAACCAATGGTCTAGATTGATTCTCCCAAAACATATTTTCCCGCCCAAAATTTCAAACCCCAAAATTAAATTTTTCCCCCCAAAACTAAAAAACCCATTACTTTATTACTATCTCTCTCTTCTCTCTTCTCTCTTCTCCCTTCACTTTTTCATATTTTTCTCTTTCTCTATATATATCTCTCTCTCATTCTTTCTTTATTTACTTAAAAATTTAGATTTTAAGATTTCAGGTTTGTAAAATTTTCAGAATTTTTATGTTTTTTTATTGCACATGTTATATTGAAAATAGCAAATATCTCTTCAAAAGTTAAATTTCATCATTTTCCATCCTTAAAGTTTTAAGAAGTTGGATTTTACACCCTCATTTATAATTATTTTTCAACATATACTATTAAAAACATGGACTTTTATTTACAACTAATTATTGTCATACTATTCAAACATGAATACATAATTGTTGTTTTACTGTTTACTGGGCTTTTCGTGTGTTATATTGTTCAGAAAACGTGCCGTAGGCACGTGCCCACGGGCAAATCTAGTCTATATAATAAAACACAAAGAAAGATAACAAGTGGCTCTCATTCAATCTCCTCCAAAATTAATGGCCCAGATCTAACCTCACAAAACATATTTTCCCGATCAAAATTTCAAATCCCATAATTTCAAAACCCAAAACCAATCATTCTCTCTCTCTCTCTCTCTCTCTCTCTCTCAACTCAGAACCACTCCCCCCTCTCTCTCTTACGGCTTCTCTGTCTCTCTCTCTCCCCCCCTCTCTCTGTCTCTCTCATCCCAAGTCCCCCCTTTCTCTCTTCCCACTCAAAATCTGGAACCCATGCCAATCTCCTATCATCTCTCATCTCTCCCCCTACCCTGTCTCCCGACCTTCTCCTCTACCGTGACCCCGTCGTCGGTGCCTGCTCGTGACCTCCCATGTCATCCTGCCTCCACTACGCCAGCCACGACAGCGCGCCCCTCTCCTCCCCTTCTCCTTCCGTCGACAGCAGCAACCACAGCCACAGCGCCACCCCCTCTCGGCCCGTGTCCCCTCCCGACGTCGCGTCGCCTGTTGTCGTCGCTCCCGCAGCCCGCCGTCGCTCCTGCCATCCGCCGTCTCCTCTGTACAAGATTCACCGAAAACTGGTTAGATTGCTTGATGCATTCTTGATATTTTTTCCCCATTCGTAGCCATAAGAAACATGAATTGTGAAATTTAATTCAGTAATTCTGTATACTCTTTACTGCAATATTGTAGAGAGAAAGATGTAATATCCCGGACGGATATTACCTTGTATGAATTATTATTTTATTATTATTTTGTTTTAATTTCAAAATTGAAATATTTTGGTGATTTTCACCGGTTTGTCCATAGACATTATCTGTACCCAGATACCGGTCAGTATACATCCGTATTGTATCAAATTGATACCGTGATCTTCCGAACTAATAATAAAATTTATTTTATTATTATTTCCGAAATTAAATCATTTTTATACGGATTATGCAAAGATTTACGGTATACGTATATATATACACACGTGTACGTAGTATGTCGATTAATACATTATACAAATTTTGTGTTGTGTAATTTTGAACAAACACTTGACTTGTTTATGACAAAAACTATTAGATTGTTAGGGTTTATAAGTGGTTAACCTAGGTTAAATGTGCATGAGAGAATTAGGAGAAATCTTCTAGAAGCTCTCTACCTCACATAACACCTCCACCACACCACACCTCCACCACACCCTCACCTCCCTAAGGCATGGCTGGCCCCCATTTCATGGGGGAAGGTTTTTGCAAATTTTTGCACTTTCCACCCTCTCCTTCATCCTATAAATACCCTCTCCCTCCACCTTTGTCTCATTTTAGAAAGACAAAAAGAAAGAAAGGAAAAGAAAGAGAGGAACCATACTAACTTGAGAGTTTTCCATTGTAGGTTTCATAAGGATTCCTAGGAGCTAAGGAGGAGAGTTAGTCTAGTTCTTCCATCAAAAAGAGATTAAGGTGGGGGTTTCTCTTTTGGTTGTTTGTTTGTTTGAATTGTTGTTTTGGTGTTTCTTCTTCTTCTTATCTTCCTTGTTTTGTTTCTTTTGTTCTTTGAGAATGGTTTATTGGGATGGTGTTGTGGTGTGTAGTTCTTATTTTTGTATGGTTATGGATAGTTAAAAAATAATTACCACATGAAAAAGAAAAGAAATAAGTGGTAGTAGTAAAGAACAAAGAGATCAATCTTGTAGTTGTAGTTGTTGTTTTAGTGTTATAAATTGGACTAAAATGAACACATGCACATGGACTTGGCATATACAACCATTTTCGGTTGTAGGACTTGAATGAAGACTCATACATAATCATATGACATAATGCGTACACCACTTTGTGGTTGTAGAACATACACTTGAACTTGGGACTAGAAAGTATGCATATAATTGGTTGAACCAAATTGAGAGTTCTTTACTTATTTATTTTGCTTGTTTCATTGTTATTTAATCTTAAGTTTCATTGTTATTTAATCTTAAGTAAGAAAGAACCATTGTAGATATTAATTCTAATTATGGAAAAGAAACTAATCTAAATCACTAGTTGTAGAATGATTAAAAAGATCTCTTTTTTATGATCACTAGTGATAATAAGAAATAGATGCTAGTAAAAGATTTAGTAGATATTTTAGTAGTAGATGTGTATGTTCCAAATAAAATAGTTGTAGTAGATGTCTACACAAAATTGTAGAAATGTTTATGTTTTTATAAAAGTGGTAGTAGATGCTTATGTGTTATAGAATAAAGTAGTTTAGTAGTAGATGTTTATGTTAGATAAAGATTTTGGTAGAAGTTTTAATGGTAGATGTTATGTTGTAGTAGATGTTGTGTTTAATTAAATTGTAGTAGATGCATAAGAATATTAAATGGATGGTTATACTTATATTGAAGTAAGTATCTATACTTAGATTAATTGTAGGAAAGTTGTACACCATGCTAGATTAATTGTAGGAAAATTGTATACCATGCTAGATTAATTGTAGGAAAGTTGTATACCATGCTAGATTAGTTGTAGGAAAGTTGTATACCATGCTAGATTAATTGTAGGAAAGTTGTATACCATGCTAGATTAATTGTAGGAAAGTGGTATACCATGCTAGATTAATTGTAGGAAAGTTGTATACTATGCTAGATTAATTATAGGAAAGTTGTATACCATGCTAGATTAATTTACCTACACTTAAATGATTGTAGAAAAGTTCTATACCATGCTAGATTAAATAAATATTCATGCTTAGTTAGTAGACATTCATGCTTAGATGATATCCATGCTTAGGTAAGTATATGTTCATGCTAAGATAGTAGATGATCATGCTTAATCATTATTCATGCTAAGTTAGTAGATGTCATGCTAATTATTGTTTATGTTAAGTTAGTAAATGACCATGCTAGTTATTGTTCATGCTAAGTTAGTAGATGACCATGCTAATTATTGTTCATGCCAAGTTAGTAGATGACCATGCTTAAGTATTGTTGTACTAAGTTAGTAGATGAGCATACTAATTATTATTGTACTAAGTTAGTAGATGACCATGCTAATTATTGTTCATGCTAATGTTAATAGATGATCATGCTTAGTCATTACTCATGCTAAAGATGGTAGACACTTATGCTTAAATAATTGTAGGAACCATGCTTATGGTGTATGCCATGTTGTAGGTTTAATGTAGAAAAGAACCATGGTTAGGTTGTACATACAAGGTAGGAATTATCATACTATGGTTAGAATGTTGTAGGTCTCTACTTGGAATACAGATCATGCTTAGTCTTAGAAATTCTATGTTCATGTTCCACCCATACTAGATCGTAATAGTAGATGTTCTACTAAGTTGTCTTCGTAATTAGATCATAGTAATTAATCATGCATAAAGTAATGAAGATCCATGTGTAAGGTGGTAGTAGAGATACATACTCTAAAGTAGTAAGTATTCACACTCAAGTTGTAACTTATGCTTGACTATAGTAAACTTCATGTTTAGACCATGGTGATTATTCATGCTTAAGCTTGGTATAAGCACATGCTTAAATCATATTCGTACTTAGGGGTATTGTGGTGGATGGTTATGTTATGTACCAAAATTAGATTGTCATAGGTAGATGCTTGCAATTGTATGCCATGCTTAAAGTGCTATAGGTTGAAGTAATAAGGAAAGAATCATGTTGAAATTGTAATGACGACTACCTTGTTGTAGTTAATATTAGTAGGGAGCCCACACGTGCTTGAAGAGTATAGTGTTAGCATCCTAGTGGAATATTGAACGAACGTAGGTTCTATGTTGTTCTAGTTCGTTTTGAAAGGAAACCGTGAGTTCTAGTGCGTGAGGTTCAAATTAGAATTAGACCTTATCATGGGGACATTCCTCATCCGTAGGGGTAATAAGGATCGGGAAGATCACTAGTAATAGTTAGTTGATAAAGGTTGTTATGTCGCCTTCGGTTTTTCATTGGTAGAATACCGATCATAGACTATTAGTAGATTCTTCTGTTGCTTCTAATAATAGAAGATCAAGTTTGCTAGTAAGCACGTTTGGTTGCTTCTAGGTTGATTACCTGTATGGTTGTTTGCATATGGTTGTGCTCATACGTGGCTCGACTGGCCCGTATGTAGCTGTGGGTCTCATACGTAGTTTATTTAGCTCGTACGTAGGTTGTTGTCTCGTACGCGGCTCAACCGGTCCGTGCGTAGCTGTTAGTCTCATATGCGGTATTTGGCTGGTATGTACGTTGTCATCATACGTAGCTTATTGGCTCGTATGTGGTTAGTTACCGTGTGTAGCTTATTAGCTAGTACACAGTTGTTGTGCTCGTCTAGGGTAATATCATTACCCTAGGGCTATCGACCATCAAGACATATGTTTTCTTACCCTAAGGAACTGTGGAGGAGTCACTCCTCGGGTACCATCGGATCTCAACCTGTTTAGGTTGATCGAGGATCGGAGTATAGACGGAATCCAAGTTCAGGGTAGTGGCATGCATATATATTCGCATTGCCGAGGTCTTGGATCGATAAGCCACGAACCGGATTCTGAAGGGTTCTGGTAAGTCTAGGTTGAGCAGCCTAGTAGAGTTGTCTTGCGAAGTCTAAATTAAGGCCTAGCATGTTGTGATTATAATATTGCTTTCCCTAGGAGTGTTCAGGGTTAGGGACATTATTAGGGTAGTGACGTATAAAGATCATTGCTTAAACCCTTTGCCGGGAGAGAGGAGTCGGTTGTAGGGGGCACCTTACGACTAACTCGTCCCTTTTGGCAGATCATAGGTGGTGCTATTGGGTTTCACCTTCCTGTCAAAGGGATACGTACGATGCCTTCTCACGAGTTGGGGACATGGGTTGCGTATCTTGATTGTTAATTCCTGAAGTGCCATGATAAGGCGGGCAGAGCTAGGGGGGATGGACCCCCGGAACTCCGTCAGGTCCTATGCCAAGAGGGCGAACAGGCCATGGACTACGGTCCGACCAGGGGGTGGCAGGGGGCTCCCCTGTTAGCAGTAACCCCGACGGTTCGTCAGGTTTTTGAGTGAGGTCCGGTAAGCCGGGTAGCAGTGGCAACCTAGACACCACTGGCGAGTTGCATTAGTGGGACTTGACCACGTCTGCAACCTCATCAGTCACGTTGTATCTATCAGGAACAGGTTGTGTACAATTAGAATTCATAACGCGGGTTCAAATCCCTATATATGGAGAAACGGCTTGAGATAGGGTCACATGTAGTATGGGATGCATGTTGCTTCGGAGACTTGCTGACATTAGAATAGGAAGTATCCTAGTTCTAGTTAAATATCGCATTAGAGTCTAGTCATAGCACTCATAAACACTTAAACTACACCAACACTATTGCCATGTTTTGTATGCTGTTTGGGAGATTCGCTGCTTTGTTATCAGCCTTTAAGCGTCAGTGAATACTGACGTCCCCACTTCCATAGGTACTGGATCGCCGAAGTACAAGGGCGAGATTCAGGAGGACTCAAGGCAAGGAAAGCAAGGAGTCAATGTCATATTTAGTTCCGCTGTAATATGTGTGCTGATTATCTATTAGTTGAGAAGTACTCAAGTGAGAGTTACCAAGTGTTGTTCTTCATTCCTTGTACTCTGATGTAAGATGTTGAAGGTTGTAATACTCGGAAATGTAAAGGTAATATTGTAACTCTATTGTAAGGTATTGCAGTTGTATAATATTCAGACTTGTAATACATTGGATATTGAATAAAAAGTTTTAAATTATCCTATTTTTCTGTATATTGTGACTAATTGAAGAAAAGATCTTGGCTCGTGTCTCGGTTTTTCCAGTATTGGAAATCGGGGTGCTACAAAAGATGTGCATATAAGTGAACTGAAAGAGAAGATGGTTAGACTTAATGTCTTCAATAGAGAGTTGGAAGAGGAAATGCATAATAACAAGCTGAAGGTCAGATTTTCCTTGCATGTTGTTAGCAAATTGAGATTTTTATTTATTATGTGTTTCTTTGTTGTGTAACAGGTAGTGTATTATTACTTTATCTTGGTCCTTTATTTGTAGTTCTAGCATTATTTGTAGTTCTAGCGGAAATGATTAATCTTTCATACTATATCTTGGTCCTTTATTTGTAGTTCAAGCATTAACCGGTGTGAGATTAAATTTATTTATATCACAAGCTCATGTTTTAGGTCAACTAAATGTCATTCCATCACTATCATGGCGTTGTAGCAGAAAGAGCTAAATGAGAACATCATCTTTTCGTGTACTTGGTCTATTTGGAGAAAAGAAGAAATTTGAGAATGGCGATGACAAACCTTCAAATGTGAGCTTCTGAATCTTTCTTTACCTATTTCAAATTTGGTTCTTTCCATTTTTTTCATGCACTAAATTATCTTTAGAGGTAACTTTTTCCTGTACTGGGTTTCATTGTTATTCATTTTCCTTTTAAACATACTTGGGAAGTTTGAAGCGCATACATTTCTATCTAGGGGCCGTGTCATGTTAGATTTGGTTCATTATCTTATTCATTTTCATTTTCATTTTAAATTTGGTTCATTCTCATCATTTGTTCTGTTGAAGAATACTGGACCAACGCATGTTCCTAGAAGGTGATTGTGGGAAAGACTAATTATAAAGAGCTAAATCTGTGAGATTTAACTTGAAATCTATCAAATTTGCAGTTACAGTTTACTGCAAAAACTATTAAAAAAATGGTTTGAAATTTAACAACTGATCTGAAGCCTATTTAGTTAGAGATTTAGTTCAAGTCAATATACACACCAGACTACAAGAACTGATTTGTAGCCTACGAGTAATCCTAATGCCTTAAGTACATTTTAAATTACTGTCATCCTTTACACATGCGAAACCTGATCTTAAACCGAAAACCAAAAAAAGAAAACCTTGATGTAAAAAAGGTTGAAATAAAATATCTTTTTGACCAGAACTGCAGCAATCTGCTGATCAAGAATGCCAACTAAAACATAGTCTCATTCTTTTGGGGAAAAAAACCATTAATCAACTAACCGATGGACCATGATAATTCAACAATTGATCAACCAGTCAGCTATATGATGTTATAGTTAGAATATGTGTAAAGCCCTAAACTTACCAAAACTTCGGGGTTTTGGTGTAGTGGCTGGGTGATAGTAATTGCTTGAAGGCTGGTTACTTTAATAATTTTTACCTTAGCTTATTTTTAAGCCTTTTACAAATGGAGATGTTTCAAAGCGCATGTGGCACAATGGCATATCCTTCCATTTTATGTGAGAGACAAAGGTTCAAATTCCCCCCTCCCCCTAATACCTGTGCCTGCGAATTTTGTGTCAATTTTGACATTTGCCTCATTTGCTTTTGTAAGCCGGTGGAATTGACTGTTCTCTTTCAAATATTTTGTTTCCCACCATTAGCTGCATAGTATATAGTTGCTTCTGTAAATAGGTTCATAGCTGCTATAATTCAATAGTTAGTTAATCCAATAATTCTCTTAGTCAAATGATTCTTCAGTTTTATTCATGAAAAGGTTAAACCTTATGTTCATTTATGGGGAGTATCTCATGCTAGGATTTCCATAACAGGAAGCACTTATGGCATCTTGCAAGTGATATCCAAATGTCAAGAACTTAAATTCTTCATTTTTCTAAAACTTATGCCAATCATCTTCTTTTAGTTGTTGTGTTATTCACAACTCCATTCAAATTGTTTCTTTGTCAGAAAGCATGATGTTGTGGTTCAATATGCATTTGGGCTACTATAATAATGCAAGGTGAGAATGATGCACTAAATTCTAAATACCTTAAACCAACCCTCACTGTCTCATCTATTAACACATTCCATAAAATTTTGCAGACAAATCATTGTTTGACAGAGAGGCATCCTACTGCTGAAGTGAGGCAGACTACTTCTTAAACCTGAAAGCAAGAACATGCTTAAATTCGTAATCACTGGCATTTGGACATCAATATGATATTCTCTCTTTTCTGTTCTCCCAAAAGTAAGAATACCGGCCCATTGACACCCATTGAGGGTGCTATCACTGCTGATGTCTGTTTTAGTTGAAATTCTCTATTGATTGTTAGTTTAGGATATATGATGTTAGTTGAGCGATATCTGTAAGCTACTAGATATCATATGATTGTAGTATGCAAATGGCTGAATTACTAAAAATTAGGAAATTTAATGAATTTCAGGATTACTTTAGCAAAAAGGAAGCAGAGCAGCTTCCCTTTTTGGAGGAAAGTTTGTCTCTCGGCTTATCTTTTGGTACCTTCCCTTTTTAGCACTTCTGTTATTGTTGTTATTGTTGTCGGAGCTTAATTATGTTATTGTTGTTGGATCGTAAGTATGGTTGTATTAATTATGTATGGTTAATTATTTCTATGGTGAAGTATGGTTCTTTTTTAACAATGTTTTGGATTTGTTTTGTTTCAGCTTACACAACAAAGGTTGCTCGCATCGTTAAGGTGGAGAAATTCAAGGCTGGGTATCTGTTCTCTAAGGTTAGCTTCTCATTTTTCTCAATTTCTTTTCTCCATTTTTACACACTAATTTGTGCATGTGGGTTGTTAATTTGGAGAGATGTTAATCTTCTTCCTTTCTCGCTGAGTTTTTTACCAGATGATTTTATGAAATTTAACTTTGTTCATGTCAAGATCCAATGCTTATTTCTACCTTAAAGGAGCCTTTACATTAACTATTTTATTATGGATCGTGGTGGTAACTGTCATTTTGCATACAATTGGTCTAGCAGTGATGCATTTTGCTTGGTGAAACATACATATTACACCATTTGCAATTTCCAATATCAGGATCTCAGTATACTGGGTTGAGCACTCTCCTGATGGAATTGCATACTGATGCTTAGAACACACTAAAAAGGCATATTTGGTTAGCCTTTTGTCCTAAATTAATATCAATCTCTTATCAAAATTCCATAAATACATGGGATATTTTATGTAATGCAGTTAATACATGCACAATTGCCCCTATAAATAAAAAGATTACACAATAAGAGATTCATCTATTTGGAATGGTTGAGATTAAATAGTTGAATGTCTACGAATGACAACCTCAATTCTCCCATTATAATATTAGATATTAGAGATTAGAGATATCGTATCCGAATCCTCTTTTCAAAGTGCTATCCGTATCCGTATTCACATTTGAATTTTTTTAGATGTGAATATCTGAATCCGTATTTTCCTGGATACGAATTTTTCATATTTGTATTCACAAAAAATTTGGGTTCGGATACGGATACAGATCGGATATATCCTTATCCGAGAGCTTCCCTAATATGCATTTTTCTAAATGTAAAATGCTGAAGTATGTATATGAACTTAATAAGAACATTGTTATTCATTGTTTAACTTCATTTTATCACAGTAAATAACATTCATCATAGCACATCAAATAAATAAATGAACTCAAATCAACAATTAAAGTAATTATGGCTGGATGATCAATAAAGGATACACACAAAAGTGTTCTATTCATGGACGGGTTTAGGAGCATCATAAAAATAAATTACTACACTAAAAGAAATTTTTTTAAAAATTGTCACACAAATCTGCCACCAGTAAAATTGCAGCCCATCCCCAGTTTGCTTTCATAACTCAGCTCCAGTTTGTTAAGGAATCGATATAGACAATACCATCAGTCGAAGAAGAATCTCATGATCCTCAATAAATACCCACTTTCAACCCAAAATAATAATATTAGCATTTACGAGCATGAATAGCATGCAAAAATGGACCCCCAAAATGGTCCACAAATGCACAAAATTGCGCCCATATCCCATTTCTTTGGTTCCGTCTTCATCTTCTCACTTAAATGGCCTCTCTCCATCTATCAGTACCTAATTACCTTTGAGTTTACAGTAAGCATATAAAAAGGACCCCACAAAACCAAGCCCTTGCCCTATAATATTTTGCTGAAAAAGAAAAAGAAAAAAAATTTAAACATTATTACCAATGAGAGAAAATACAAGAACATAAATTGGTAGGTTTGATAAGAAGATTCAACTAACCAAATCAAAAGGAAGCCCTCGAAACAACAACCAACCAAGTCCTACTGTGACAAAATCCTGTCACAAACAAAAGTGCAAGGAGTG
This sequence comes from Hemerocallis citrina, assembly GCA_017893485.1. NCBI lineage: Eukaryota > Viridiplantae > Streptophyta > Magnoliopsida > Asparagales > Asphodelaceae > Hemerocallis > Hemerocallis citrina. Next base: position 235,571,521 of record CM030364.1, on the reverse strand, counting down.
TTCTCATTTTCAAGGGAGAAAAAAAAGGCATGCGTAAAGGAAGGAAGGTAATTATGGGTTGGTGCTAATGAGATAAACAAACCTTTAGATTTCCGCAGATTTGAAGGTAGTGTTTAAAAAAATCGTGTAGTTTAAGAAAAATGCCATTATACATGAAAGGAGCATTACCAGCTGCATGAATAGAAATAAGACACATATAAGTTAGACTGAGGTAAAGTAGTGGTTCAACAAGTGGCAGGTTTTAAAATATCATTATAATAAATCCCATTTGATGCTGAAATAAAATCCATGAGTTTCTACATCTAAAGCCTAGAGTTGAGAAATTTTTAAAAATATCACAATATAATGGCATATATTGTTTCAATAGTTTCTGTTTTCCAATTATCTCAATTTAAAAAAAAGAAAGAAAAAAAAACTCAAACTATTACTGTAAATGAACATAGTGTGAGGTAGAAGAATAAGAAATCTGGATTGAGTGTATATCAATTATATGAACCATAAATATCTGAATTTTTATAGGCCTGTCAACTCAGGTATTAGTTAATTCTCCCACTTAAAATCTATAATAACCTAGAATTGCAATTTAAAAATTAGAATTAAAACTATCAAATATGCACACTTAATATGCACACTCTAAAAATAAGTGGGAACTATTAGAACTATCAAAAAATTCTAGTAGAACTATTAGAACTATGCACAATTTTCATGTGTCAAGAAATTTCTTAATTTACTCCATGCAACTATCAAAAATCAATGCCAGTGAATACCAATTTTGAACTTCTTATCTGATCTGTATTCTTTCCAAAATTTTCTTTCATTTGTGATTGTCCTAAAATGTATTCAAAGGTTTTGAATAAGTACATTTTTTTGCGTAAAGTATCTAACTGAAACTTAGAATTAAGAACTTTAAATTATTTCAAATGCATAATTGCTACAAGAAAAATTACTGATACAAACCTATAAATGTATATTATGCAACTAGAACCTGATCGAGATGTTCTTCATGTAGCAAAAAACACTGCTGTTCATTTTTTTTTATTTTTTGGAGAAAAAGATAAGATAAAGAAAGTCAATGTTATCTTCTCATAACTGATCAATTAAATAAGAAATCTCTGTTGCATTTACATAAAATTCAAACCACATCAAACCAATCAGAAGTATGTAACTAGCAACAAGTTAATTATTTCATCTTCAAGACAAACACAGATCTTTCCACTCACAAGACACCAGTATCTTTAGTTCAAACATCTTTCCTCTCAATATTGGAAAAAAAGGAAAGAGAAAAAAAAGAAAAAAGTGAAGATACCCTTAATAGAGCTGACTGAATGTGTTTTTTTACCTTTTTCGAAGAAGGTTCCTAAAAGTTGACTCATTTTGTATTATTTCATGTAAAGGTTTTTGTTTGCTGTTTATTGTTAGTTAGTTTTAAAACTCTCATTATTTTGATTGATTATTGTAAACTCTTACTATTTGTTTCAAAACTCTTACTATTTTTTTAGGTTCACTATTTGGCCCCATTTTTGAAGACTTGAAGCATTATGTTTTTCTAAGACACTGTAATTTTTTTTTTGGTCATTCGGTTGGTTGGTGTATATTTTGGTGAAGGATGTAATAGTTGTAATATTTAGCAATTTGGGAGATTATGTAAGTATATGTATATAATGAAGATATAATATAGTTATGTTAATACCCATACCCGTAATTTTGTGTAGTATTTGGTTCTGTGTTTGGTTTTTGAAAGGTTTTTCGAAGGTTTTTCACAAAATCTATTACGTTTTCAAATGAATTTTTGGTTTTTATTTTGTATCTTGCATTATATTATGATTTTTTCCCCCAGAGCCTTATATATATGATGCCTGTGTGATGTTTCGCCTGGAGAGAATTGATATTTATTGCCTGTGATGTCATATTTTTAATTGTTTGCAGAATTCCGTAAGGAATTGCAGTAAAAGGGCTCATATTTTAGGGGAGACTCTGTCGAAATTTTTACTAAATTTTCTAAAATCTATTATGTATTCAAACGATATCTTGGTTTTTATTTTATGTCTTGTTACCGCTAAATCTGGTGTGGGGGTAAACAGATGGTATTTGTGGATTCTTGGAAAAACTGAATAGCAAACCTGTTACCTGTTCTGCCGGAGTTTGACACTGTCTCCCACCGTACACCTGAAAAAAGTGCGAGACACCGGGGTTGTTCCTGGCGACGCACCCTCCGATGCTCAAGTCAGTAATCAGGGATGATTAAGAAAGAGTGTAAATTGGCAAAAGATTGATTACCTCTTAATGGAGATGGATGGGAGGTATTTATAGGCGCCGCTGGGATCAGATTAGGCATGTAATTCCTGTGTACAGATAAGGAATGTAATCCCTAATTCCCAGTGAAAGGATAGATATGAATCAGGGTCGTTGATTAGGATTAATCAGAAACCCTAATTCTATCCTAGTTGACCGGGTTCGCAGCGGGTTGAAACCCGCACCCGATTGAGGTGGACCCGTTCGTGGGTTATTGGATCTTTTGGGAGAGAGACCCAGTACCCGCTTCAGGCCCGGTAGTAGGTAAAATTACCATTTTACCCCTAAGCTTTAAGATTCGTTCCTGATTTGGACGGTTCTGATTTAACCCCATTTTTTAGCCATATCACAAGCCCCCCACTCCCGAAGACTAAGCTTGATCAGCCTTTGAGGAGTAGTTGCATTGTTTTAATGGCTAGCGGAGTTGTATCGGAGTCCACATGGAAGGTTTTGAATCTTCGCAGGGGGTAGTATGGTTATTTACTAAGTTGGTTGCGCCCCAAGTTGTTCTGGGGCTCCTTTGGTCATTTGGTGATTTTTATCTACCTTTTCGTAGCATTTACTTAATTTCGCGAAGTGTCGGTTCGTCGTTCGGGGGTCTTAATAAATGGTCCTAAGCAATAATTATTTCCTCGGGGTTTCAACAATATTTTCCTGATTTTATAATTATTTTCCAGGATTTTTAATTAATTTTCCCGAATTTTTAACCATTTTTTTGCAATTTTTTAAGTAAATAAAACGATTTTAATAAATAAAATACCGAATTATTGCGTGGCGCGATCTAAACCGTTGATCTTGAGCGAGCGCGGATTTCTGGAAGATCGGATGGACGCAGTCGCTCGGCAGTATTTTTCTCGCTTTTGTGGGTCGGATGGGCACTTGCTCGGAATCTGAGCGAAGTGGCTCGGCTCGTCCCCCGCGCATGTGGCTCGGATCGCCAGTCATTCGGCTCGGAATACCGAGCAACGTGGAGCGATCTGAGCCGTTGGATCTTGACGCGAATCTTGAGACTGGCACGGTTTTCAAGAAAACACTATCTTGTCATTTAGTGGACGTGGCGCAATCTGGATCGTCCATCATCTGAGGCGCGAATTGTAATGCCCTGAATCCCAAAAACACTGAATTCGAGATGTTCTACAGGATCTTTTCGCTTCTCTTAGTACAATTTTACAAGGAAATTTAAACTTTATACTTTACATCAGAGTTTACATCAATATTACATTTACATTGCACAGCAGAAGTAAAATTTACAACAATGAAACAAATGTATAACAACATTTAATAATCCTCAAGCATTTGTTCCTCTTTAATCTTTTTCATGCCATTGATCCTGCATACAACACTGTGGGCACGTCAGTTTATTCAACCGACGATAATTATACATGGTCATCCTCTCTATGCCAGAAACAGTATAACGATTCTCATTTCTTAACAGATCACAACTTGTTCACAGATCAAAAATAAAGTAAAGGGAAAATCTTAATGATGTCGTGTCGTGATGGTGCACTTAATCCTTAATGCAATTGTTCATATTAGATGACACTAATGCGCACTTGTTCGGATTTTATGCATCCCATACTACATAGGTCCGAGGGCAAGCCTCTTATTCGTTCTTCATCTTTGTAGGGTTCAATCCCTCGCCATGACTTAATCTACTACTGTAACTATGGTGAGTATCCTAGATGATCTATGAGTACAAGCTCGTGTACAGAAAACCTGGAGGGGAACCCCACGCCATATCTTGACTCATCAAGCATGCATTCTGTGGCAATTCAGGCTCCTTCATGGCACACGATCCTCTTGCAGTCACCAAGCATCCCCCAAGCGTGACTAGAGTCCGATCATTCTGAGTTGTGCCCACGCCATGTCTTGACTCATCAAGCAAGCATTTTGTGGCTCACACACCCGCACCGTAAACCCTAGTTCTCATACTCGTGTTTTTCTCTCACTTTCATCACATCTTCACTATGCACTAATCCTTAGTTTTTATTAGAATCATGAACAAAAATCAAAGCTCTAGAGTTAGCCTCTCCACTAAACCGGACTTATTCATTCAACATGACCAACCTTGGTCTTTCTTTCAAATTTTCATTTCATTTCATTTCCAATGCCGGGGGAGACTTAGCTACTCTATGGTTTCAATTTCCAATTCACAAATTCCAATTCAGCATTTTCAACTCATAATTCATTTAATAGTCTCACAGACTTTCTTTATCATGATCTTATCTTTTCATATTCATTTACTTCTCAATTCAAATCGATGATTCATTTCACGTAAATTCATGCAGCAATAAGTAGAGTTTACCAACATCAACCACAGATTCACAATCTTCAACATAAACAGAATAAGGTTCTCTAACACATCAAAATACTCTGGACAGTCGACTTGGAGAAGTCCAGTCGACTTGTTCAGTCAATTCAAGCTCTTCATAACCACTCGGGAGAGTCGACTGCTGCACATGGCCAGTCGGCTGCTCCGCAACTTTCTATGTTCAAAATATCATTCACGTGGTAGTCGACTGTCATTCCATCAGTCGTCTGTCCTGGGGTTTTTAACAGTACATTTTCATTCTCAGCCCAGTCGACTTGCTACTCGCATTGAGTCGACTGAACAGGTTCGCATTTCAAATTAGGAATTATCTTTCCATCTGTTCTTCCGTTCACATGCATCATTGTGTCTCATTACAATACATTCATACTACATAAACACGTAATATTCTTAACTGTTCACTGACATCACGGCATATAATTTCACATACTAATGTTCTCTTTCCTCAAGGGAAAGTTAAACATGCACTTCCATTTACTCATCATTTACTTGCAGAAATGAACACTAAATCTCAATTTAGCATACTAGAACATCATAATAAAAATACTTCGTTTCATGAGATTCTGGACTATTCATAATTTACTTCAATATCTCAGTCGGCTGTTTAAGTCAGCAGTCGACTGTACAGGTTATTCCCAGTATCACTAGTTCTTTTTCATCCGTTCACATCTCCTCCATCATATATAACATGGGGGAATATGAATTTAGCAATCATACTATCACTTCTGTTTTGCATACATGTACATTATTACATCATGAAAAATATTCGCCTCGTACCAGTCGACTTGTACATGTGACAGTCGACTGTACAGACCTATTTTGGTCTTATTTACAGTTTCATTACTTCATTTTTGGTCCTTCACAACTTTCATCATAAGCATACACAGAGTATTCTAATATAGTCAAACTTACTTTTCACAAGCATGGTAACAATCATTATTGCCATAACACAATTCCTACATTAGAAGTCCTGAGAAACACCCACCTTATTGACGAAAATAACCGAAATCCAGAAAAGCTCCTTAATGCAATGCGCGACTCCTTGCTCCTTGCTCCTTGCTCCACACCGAAGCTCTACTGCAGAGATGTTCGGCCTCTAAAGGTACCGTCACACACAACTCTCTCACAATATATCTCTCTTACAATATAATCTTAGTGTAAAAGAATAGATGAATGAGAGGGGTATTTATACACCAATTTGGGTGAGATGGATGGTTAGGATTTAGTAGATAGTTATAGGATCAAGGGCTAGGATGCACTAGGGAGTTGAAATAACTACCCACATCCCACATAACCACCCATGACTCAAACCCACTTCTCTACCCAATCCGGCCAAGAATGTGTGCTTATGCACGTGTACATGAAGTGCACGTGCAAGCACAAGTCACCCTAACAAGAACTTGTACACAAAATAACAAGTCTTTAAAAAAGAAATGTTACACATTACAAGTTGTAGAAAAAAATAAAAAGAATTAAACCATGGGCTTAAATTGATTGGGCCAAGATAATTTATTTTAAAAGAAAAATAAATAAACTAAATTTTGGGCTTTAGGAAAAAGACTTTATAGAAAACAATATTCTTACTCATCATGGTGAAAATAATAGCCAAAATATTACACGTGCACACTACGTGCAAAAATAAATAATTTTTTCATTAATTTGAAAAATCAGGGTATTACACGAATTTCGTAATGATCCAACGGTCGGAGACGCTCGGCAGCAATTTTCTTCACTTTCGAGGGTCGGATTGGTACTTGCTCGGAATCCGAGCGAGGTAGCTCGGTTTTACCCTCGCACAAGTAGCTCGGATCGCTAGTCACTCGGTTCGGAATGCCGAGCGACGTGGAGCGATCTGAGCCGTCGGATCTTGGCGCGAATCTCGATGCAGGCTCAGTTTCCAAGAAAACACTATCTTGTCGTGTAGTGGCACTGGCAAGATCTGAGCCGTCTGATCGAAATCTAGCACGAATCTTGAGGAGAAAGTTGTTTTTCTCCATTTCGTAGCTCGGATTGGCACTTGCTCGGAATCCGAGCGATATAGCTCGAATCGCCTATCGCTCGGCTATTGGGTCCGAGGGACGTGGGGCGATCTCAGCCATTGGATGATGGCACAGATCTCGAGGCAGGCACGGTTCCCAAGAAAATACTATCTTGTCGTTTAGTGACGCTGGCATGATCTGGGCCGTCTGATCGAAATCTTGCGCAAAACTTGAGGAGAAAGTTGTTTTTCTCCATTTCGTAGCTCGGATTGGCACTTGCTCAGAATCCGAGCGATGTAGCTCGGATCGCCTGTCGCTCGGCTATTGGGTCCGAGGGACGTGGGGTGATCTCAGCTGTTGGATGATGGCACAGATCTCGAGGCAGGCACGGTTCCCAAGAAAATACTATCTTGTCGCTTAGTGATGCTGGCATGATCTGGGCCATCTGATCGAAATCTTGCGCAAAACTTGAGGAGAAAGTTGTTTTTCTCCATTTAGTAGCTCGGATTGGCACTTGCTCGGAATCCGAGCGATGTAGCTCGGATCGCCTGTCGCTCGGCTATTGGTTCCGAGGGACGTGGGGCGATCTCAGCCGTTGGATGATGGCACAGATCTCGAGGCAGACACGGTTCTCAAGAAAATACTATCTTGTCGTTTAGTGACGCTGTCATGATCTGGGCCGTCTGATCAAAATCTTGGGCAAAACTTGAGGAGAAAGTTGTTTTTTTCCATTTCGTAGCTCGGATTGGCACTTGCTCGGAATCCGAGCGATGTAGCTCGGATCGCCTGTCGCTCGGCTATTGGGTCCGAGGGACGTGGGGCGATCTTAGCCGTTGGATTTGGAGTGCCGAGCGGCTTTACTTAGGTTGAAATGTTGCTTCTTTTGCTAATAGTTGTGTCTCCTCACCACTTAGCCGTTTGGGCTTTTGTAACGGTTCAAGGGAGGCCCAAAAGTCGCGCCCTAACGTTTCAAAGCCCAAGAGACGTCATTTTTACTATAAGTTTTCACCCCCCCCAACACTTCACCTCATATCTCACTTTCACTTTCTCACTCTTGATTTTTACCTGCAAGCGAAGCCTTTAGCTCTCGAGCGGCGCTGCTAGCTGTCGCGGCCAGGCGTTTTAATCTCCGGTGATCTTTCCGGCCGTAATAGTCACCTCAAGGTCAGTATCTATCCCCATCTTTATAAAAATGGTTAAGATTTCTTCCACAGACGAGACCCCCTCCTCGGGTACTGGCGTCGACCGAGAAGTCAGGTCGAGCAAAGACAAAGGGAAGAGGGTCGTGGAGCCGACCGAAGAGACTTTGGTCCGACCGAACACAGAAGGGGAGATTGCCAAGCCTCTATAGGAGGTTGAGGTCCATTCTTCCAAGGGCAAGGGTGTGGAGACGATTATTGAGCATCCGAAGACGGCAAGGGAGCTGGGTCGGCAGCCAAGCATTTTGTCGAGCGTCGGTGGCGTGCGGAGCTATTCTGAAGAATTATTGGAGAAGGTGACACAGGGCACCACAAAGTCAGTCGAGGAGAACGGGCCGAGGGAAATATCCGAGGTTGACCATATCTCTTCAGTCCTTACCGAGGCGGATCTACATCGGATCCGGAGTGGGTTCCAAATCCCAGCAGAGTACGGACTTCTGCTTCATGGTCCTGGCTTCCGAGCGTGTACCTCATCCTCAGGCTGATGTTAGTGTTTTTCCTGCCGATTCAATGAATGCCGGACTACGTCTGCCGCTGCACCCCTTTGTGGTCGAGGTGCTGCAGTGGTACGGCTTGTGTCCGGCTCAGCTGATGCCGAATACCTGGCGGCATGTGATGGTGTTCGTTCTTCAGTGTCAGGAGGTCGGCGTCGAGCCGAATATGTTCATCCTTCGGAGTCTCTACCGGCCTTGCCAACCCAGCAAGAACGAGCAAAGGTATTACCTCTCACCGAGGAGGGGCGTGAAGTTGATCGAAAACCCGGACTCGATTAAGCATTGGAAGGAAAAGTACTTCCTCGTCCGAGCTCCCAAGTCGTGGGAGATACCGACGGTGTGGTCAAAGGACGGCCTACCGAAGTGGGCGAAGAAAGAGCCCGTGCTCAGCAATGAGGAGGCGGATGTTGTGGACAAGTTGCTCGCTCTTTCGACACTTAGTTTGAAGGATATTACGGAGGAGGCATTATTCCGAGGGGGTCTCAGTCCGATCGACCCTAGTACGCCTCTTCTATTCCAGTTTTGTCTTTGAAGTTTTCTAAAAAATTTCTAACTCTTTTCGCCCGGTTTGTGCAGAATCCCCCGGCATGGATTACAAAGTTTTGATGGCGAAGGCCCGAGCAGCTAGGGAGCAGGAGACGAGAAAGAGGAAGAGGACCGTGTCCGGACCTCAAGGCGGCCGAGCACCCAAGGTACCCTCGGCTTCTCCGACCCCCGAACGTCTGGTAACTGAGGTTTCCCATGCTGAGACCGAGCAAGGCCCTGTCACGCCGACCGTCAAACCTACCTCGGATGTGCCGCCTCTGCCGGTGCAAGGAGATGCTCCGGGGTCTTCTGGCGGAGCGTTCAACATCGGCGCGCTGCTGGCTCTCGATGTTCCGCCACTTACAGCTAAGGCAGAGCGGATTTTGACCGAGGAGCACAAGCGCATCTTCTTCCCCGACTGGAGGGTGATGAAGGTCGATGGATTTTTGGGGGACGGAAACATTTGTATGCAGACGGTGAAGCACCTGCCGACCCCCAAAGACCGAGCGGCGTTGAAGGCACGTGAAGTTGGTGACGCTGCGATGCAGATTGCTCGGAATACTATGTCAGTAAGTAGTGAATCACTTTCTTGATAATTTTTCTAAGTTTTTGTGCTCGGTTTTGACAGTTTCTTCTGTTGTCTGTAGACACTTTGTCACTTCAACTATTTGCTTGAGGAATTCGAGATCAAGGAGAAGGAGATGACAATTCTGAACGACCGCGAATGGTCGGAACAGACTAGAGCAGTAAGGGAGTTGGAGGCCGAGCAGCTGCGTTCTACTTCGCTCGAGGCCGAAGTCGTGAGTTTGAAGGCTCAGCTTGCCGAGGCGCTGAGGAGCTCGGCCGCCGAGGCCTCCAAGGTTGAGGCCATTGAGAAGGAGAGGGCTCGGCTTGAAGGGGAGCTGTCAGAAGCTCGGAAGGCGACAGAGGTGGCCTTGACCAAGCAAGAATCGAAGGTGGCAGCCGCAGAGAAGGCAGTCCGGGACGAGGCCGAAGCTCACATGCTGCCGAACATGGAGGAGGCGTATGGCCGAGCCCTGAAGCACATCGTCGCTCGGAACCCCGGGTTTGACGTCTCGGACTACTATTTCTATGACTTTGTGGAGGGCGAGGAAGAGATGCCCTTGTCCGTGCTTGCGCCCAGGCCGGAGGGCGAAAGTGCCGAGGATGAGGGTGGTGCTGGTCGTGCAATTGTAACTGTGCCGACCGTTGACGAGGTCGACCCTTGACTTTGTCGTCTTCTGCTCTGTTTTTCTTTTCTTCTTTTTTGTAACGCCTAACTGCGGACTGGCCACCGCCTTTTGTAAACTCTTGGATTTCAATGAAAACTTTTGTGGGGTTTTGGCTGAGGATTATGAAACTTTTACAAAAATGTTTAACTTTTTTTGCTCAGATTGCGTCCCTAAGTATCGAAGATTTCTCTTGATATTTCTCCGCTTTTCAGGTTGAGTTTGGTCCAATTACTGAGGTCTCCTACCTCTGCACTGAGTTAGAGAAAACGAAGGAGGCTCTTTCTCGCAATCGGAATAAAGCGTTTTATGACTTCTTGAATTTGGAAGAAATCAAAGCGACGGCGAGAGGGTATTTAAGCGAGTTAAGGCAACTGCGGAAGCAGTCGCGAAAGACGCCTCTCGAAGGCGAGGCAGAGTTAATCCGTAAGGGTCTCTTTGATGTCGAAGAAAGAAACAGCGAACTGCTGGTGGAGATTTGTCAATTGGAGGTGACGACAAGAGAACACTCGGCCGAAGAAGAGGAGTTAGCTTCGAAGGTGGGGATGTTGATGTCCGAGCGCGACGAGTTGTTGGCCAGAATCGACAAATTGAGGAGGATCACGATCGATAGAGGTATCGAAGTGACTCATCTTCGTCGCGTAGTGGCCGATAGTACTAATGTCGCAGGCTCGTCTAAACTTCCTCGTCTCAAAACATCAGCGGCGGACGAGATTCTCAGAGACAGGATCATCGAGCTGGAGGAGGAGATTGCTTCGCTAAAACCTCAGCCTGTAAGGGCCAATGTTCGCAGCACGTCGTGTACTCGCGAGGAGAGCGAAAGAGGGATCACTTTTCACGAACTCGCGACTCGCTTGCCTGCTGTTAGGCGAAGCCCAGCAGATGCTCAGAGTGCCGTAGCTATTTCGTCCAGTGGAGCCTCGGTTGGGGCCATCGCTAGAACAAGCAACGAAGGGGCATCTTGCTTCGTAGGTCTAGAGTCGAGCTCAGAAGTGAGGCAACGTCGCCCTCGCATGTCTCTGAACCGAAGCGTTCCCCTTCCAAAGAAGCACTGAATAAGTTGTATTATGCTATTCAAATTATTGTAAAAATCTTGTTGTAGTGTCGGCTTGGTCCGGGCCCTTAATAAAAAAGTTTGTTTTGTTTCCGATGTTTGAGTGTTTTGATGGCCGACAAATTGATAAGTATAACTCCTCCAACTTTTGACAACTACTCAAAATCAGAAGCAAATCTTCCTTCTTACAGGCTGCCCACTCCTGGCTCGCTTAAGAGCAGTCTTGCTTGGCGAAGTCGAACCAAATGTTGGACCCCGAACTCGTCGTTAGAGTAGTTCAACAGTTGTGGGAGCAATTCCGAATGGTGACATAATTTTAGCTCGCTTAAGAACGAACTTGCGAAGTAGAATCAAGCCAAGTGTTGGACTCCGAACTCGTCGTTAGAGTAGTTCAACGGTTATGGGAGCAATTCCGAATGGCGACCTACTTCTAGCTTGCTTAAGAGCGAACTTGTGAAGTAGAATCGATCCAAGTGTTGGACTCCGAACTTGTCGTTAGAGTAGTCCAATGGTTGTGGGAGCAATTCTGAATGGCGACCTACTTCTAGCTCGCTTAAGAGCGAACTTGCAAAGTAGAATCGAGCCAAGTGTTGGACTCCGAACTCTTCGTCAGAGTAGTTCAACGGTTGTGGGAGTAATTCCGAATGGTGACCTACTTCTAGCTCGCTTAAGAACGAACTTGTGAAGTAGAATCGAGCAAAGTGTTGGACTCCGAACTCGTTGTTAGAGTAGTCCAACGGTTGTGGGAGCAATTCCGAATGGCGACCTACTTCTTGCTCGCTTAAGAGCGAACTTGCGAAGTAGAATCGAGCCAAGTGTTGGACTCCGAACTCGTCGTTAGAGTAGTTCAACGGTTGTGGGAGCAATTCCGAATGGCGACCTACTTCTAGCTCGCTTAAGAACGAACTTGCGAAGTAGAATCGAGCCAAGTGTTGGACTCCGAACTCGTCGTTAGACTAGTTCAACGGTTGTGAGAGCAATTCCGAATGGTGACCTACTTCTAGCTCGCTTAAGAGCGAACTTGCGAAGTAGAATCGAGCCAAGTGTTGGACTCCGAACTCGTCGTTAGAGTAGTTCAACGGTTGTGGGAGCAATTCCGAATGGCGACCTACTTCTATAAGAGCGTACTTGCAAAGTAGAATCGAGCCAAGTGTTGGACTCTGAACTCGTCGTTAAAGTAGTTCAACGGTTGTGGGAGCAATTCCGAATGACGACCTACTTCTAGCTTGCTTAAGAGCAAACTTACAAAGTAGAATCGAGCCAAGTGTTGGACTCCCAACTCGTCATTAGAGTAGTCCAACGGTTGTGGGAGCAATTCCGAATGGCGACCTACTTCTAGCTCGCTTAAGAGCGAACTTGCTAAGTAGAATCGAGCAAAGTGTTGGACTCCGAACTCTTCGTTAGAATAGTTCAATGGTTGTGGGAGCAATTCCGAATGGCGACCTTGTAACGCCCCGCCCCAATGCTCAGACAAATTATAAATACTATGTAGTTCCACTGCCCACCACAGGCTGCCTCTCGAAAGGTGGTTAACCGGATTGGTGACTCTTGATCCTTGGCTAATAGTATTTATACTCAATTTATCTTCGCAAATTCCCGATATGGGACTATATTTCTCAATCCTTTCACAAATCCCGTGTAGCAGTCGACTGCTACACACACCAGTCGACTGTACACAGACCAGTCGACTGCTAACCCTAACAGTCGACTGTTCGCTCAAGATCTGGGGTATTACATACACCCCCCCTTAGGGATCAGCGTCCTCGCTGAGCACAGGGCACACATCTCGTGTAGGACCGCCCTTTCTAGCCGATGTAGATCACTCACTCTCAACGCCGCAGATCGGATACCCGGCTATCAATCACTACCTGTGACTCTCAACACCGCAGAGTATACCTGACCCCGGAGATCAATGATTCTCAGCACCGGTGTCGAAAGTCGGCTCTGATACCATTTGTAACGCCCCGCCCCAATGCTCAGACAAATTATAAATACTATGTAGTTCCACTGCCCACCACAGGCTGCCTCTCAAAAGGTGGTTAACCGGATTGGTGACTCTTGATCCTTGGCTAATAGTATTTATACTCAATTTATCTTCGCAAATTCCCGATATGGGACTATATTTCTCAATCCTTTCACAAATCCCGTGTAGCAGTCGACTGCTACACACACCAGTCGACTGCTAACCCTAACAGTCGACTGTTCGCTCAAGATCTGGGGTATTACAGACCTATTTCTAGCTCGCTTAAGAACGAACTTGCGAAGTAGAATCGAGCCAAGTGTTGGACTCCGAATTCGTCGTTAGAGTAGTCCAACGGTTGTGGGAGCAATTCTGAATGGCGACCTACTTCTAGCTCGCTTAAGAGCGAACTTGCAAAGTAGAATTGAGCTAAGTGTTGGACTCCGAACTCGTCGTTAGAGTAGTTCAACGGTTGTGGGAGCAATTCCGAATAGCGACCAACTTCTAGCTCGCTTAAGAACGAACTTACGAAGTAGAATCGAGCCAAGTGTTGGACTCCGAACCATCGTTAGGGTGAAGAGTAAAAGCAGAGAGATGTAAACAATTCTCACAAGAGTAAAATATGAAAAAGCTTTCTTTTTTGATGACTGATGGTCGGCCGCTTCTAAAGTTGCAAGCCGTTATTACAAGAGAGAAGTAAAAGAAAAACAATACAAGTAATAGGAAAGGAACGGTTCAACATCCTCGTATACTTAGAGAAGCGTTGGTGCTCTCTCTTGGTATTTTAGAAGATGGTCGGCATTCCAAGTCATGGGGATCTCTCTGCCTTCAAGGTCTTCTAGTCTGTATGTCCCGGGCCGGACTACTTTGGCGATCTTGTAAGGTCCCTCCCAATTTGGTGCCAGCTTACTCTTTTGACCCGGAAAGGAGATGGCTAACTTTCTGAGGACCAAGTCCCCTTCTTTGATATTGGTGGGATGGACTTTCTTATTGTATGCCAACTCGATCCTTCTTCGGTAGCTTTGTTGACGGATGGCAGCTCTTTCTCAGATCTCATCAATTAGGTCCAGATTTGCTCGGAGCTCTCTGGCATTCTGTTATTCTTCATAAACCATTAGATGAGGAGAGGGTATACCAACTTCTAGGGGGATCATAGCTTCGGACCCATAGGTGAGATTGAACGGAGACTCTCCTGTGGGAGTCCGTTTTGTGGTGCGGTAGTTCCATAGCACGTTAGGAAGCTGATCGACCCATAAGCCTTTGGATCATTTATCCAACCTCTTCTTAATGCCGGAGAGGATCTGTCGATTAGCATTTTCGACTTGGCCATTCGACTGGGGATGAGAAACGGAGGAGAATCGGTGTTGGATGGCAAGGTCTTCACATAGAGCTCGGAAGGCAGCCCCGGTGAACTGGGTTCCGTTGTCTGTTATCAGGACCCGAGGGACGCCGAATCGGCAGATTACGCTCTTCCAAAAGAACTGAACAACCTTGTTCTCGGTGATCGTGGCCAAGGGCTCGACCTCTAACCATTTTGAGAAGTAGTCGATTGCCACGACTAAGAATTTGAACTGGCCGGGAGCTGGTCAAAATGGCCCTAGTAAATCCATCCCCCACATTGCAAAGGGGATTGGACTTGATAGGGAAGTGAGTGGAGCTTGTGGGAGGTGTCGGATGTCAGAGTACTTCTGACAAGAGCTGCATTACCGAACGTGCCGTTCGGCGTCTCGTAGGAGAGTGGGCCAGAAATATCCGTAATTCAACACTTTGCGGGCTAGAGATCTGGACCCCTGAATGTGCCCCGCCGATGCCCTCATGAAGTTCTTGTAGGGCGTAGTCGGCTTGCCCGGGGGAGAGGCATCTTAGGTACGGCCTGTCGTCTACCTATGTGAAGGAGCGTTTATATAGGATTCCTCCGATCAGTGTGTAACGTTCAGCTCGGGTTCTCACCCTTCGAGCTTCCTTGGGATCCTCGGGGAGGAGTCCGTCCCTTAAGAATTCAACGAGGGGTTTCATCCAGTTATCTTCAAGCAGGACAGGAAGTGACTCTATAGAGTCGAAAGTTTTATCCTCTATACTTGGCTTCAGGAGGACCTCTATCAAGACGGTCTGCTCGAGACCTTGAAGGGAGGAAGAGGCTAGTTTGGAGAGGGCATCGGCCTGAGCATTTTCTTCCCAGGGTATTCGTTGGATGGGGGCTTCTTCAAACAGTGCCATTAGGCTCCTAAACTTGGCTAAGTATTTAACCATCCTGTCGTCACGTGCTTCATACTCGCCGAGGACCTGATTTACGACTAGCTGAGAGTCGCTAAAGATCCGGAGGCACTGCGCCCCTGCATTGCAAGCCATTCCAAGGCCGGCTATGAGTGCCTCGTATTCAGCTTCGTTGTTCGAGGCCTTGAAGTTGATACGGAGGGAGTATTGAAGGATGAAGTCATCTGGTCCCGCCAGAATGACCCCGGCTCTGCTTCCCTCATTACAGGAGGATCCATCCACATAAACCGACTAGACAGGTGGTCCCTTCATTGCTTGGCTGAACTCGGGGATGGTACTTTCAACTATGAATTCTGCTAAGGCCTGAGCCTTGATCGCGGTCCGAGGCTGATAAGTTATATCATGCTGGCTCAGCTCGATAGACCACTTCATAAGACGACCGGAGGTCTCCGGCTTGTGGAGCACTTGCTTCAGCGGTTGGTCGGTAAGAACGACCACCGAATGGTATTGAAAATACGGGCAAAGCTTTCTCGCGGCCATCACCAGGGCATAAGCCATCTTTTCTATCCTCGGGTAGCGGAGCTCAGCATCCCGAAGTACTTTGCTCACATAGTAGATTGGCTTTTGAGCCAGGTCTTCTTCCCTTACTAAAACGGCAATGAGGGTCTGTTCGGAGGCTGCCAGGTAGAGGTAGAGGGGTTCACCAGGAATGGGTTTTCTGAGGAGAGGGGGGTTGACGAGGTAAGCCTTGAGCTGGTCGAACGACTCCTGTTGTTGCTGCCCCCATTCAAAACCTTTAGCCCCCCTGAGGGCCTTGAAGAAGGGGAGGCATTTCTCCCCTGACTTCGAAAGAAAACGCCCTATGGTGACTAGGCGGCCTGTTAACCTCTGAATTTCCTTAACATTCTTGGGAAGGACCATGTCTAATATGGCCTTGATTTTCTCAGGGTTAGCTTCAATTCCTCGTTGGCTGACCATGAAGCCGAGGAACTTTCCTGATGAGACACCGAACGCACACTTGTTCGGATTAAGTCTCATGTTGTGCTTTCTCAAAACATCAAATGCCTCCTGTAGGTCAGCCACATGATCGGCTCCTCAGATGCTTTTTACGAGCATGTCGTCAACATACACCTCCATATTCCGGCCGATTTGAGCTTGGAAAACCTTGTTGACGAGGCATTGGTATGTTGCGCCTGCATTCTTCAAACCGAAGGGCATAACCCTGTAGCAGTAAAGGCCCTGGTCGGTCACGAATGAGGTCTTCAGGATGTCCAGAGGGAACATCCGAATCTGGTTGTAGCCTGAGAAGGCGTCCATGAAGCTGAGGAGTTCATGTCCCGAGGTGGCATCAATCAGAGTGTCAATACTCGGAAGAGGGAAGGGATCTTTGGGGCAGGCCTTGTTAAGATCAGTAAAATCGATACATATCTTCCAAGTCCCATTGTACTTCTTCACCATTACTACATTCGACAACCACTCGAGATAGTTCACCTCTTGTATGAACCGGGCCTTCAAGAGCTTGTCCACCTCCTCTTTTATAGCTAATTGGCGCTCGGGTGCGAACTTGCGCCTCTTCTGTTGAACCAGTTTGGACCCCGGAACAACGCTGAGGTGGTGGACCAAGAGCTGTTCGGAAATTCCGGGCATGTCTGCAACTGACCAAGCAAAGAGGTCTCGGTTCCTTCAGATGCACTGGACTATGTCTGAGCATAGGGCGGATGGGAGGGTCTTGCTAACAAAGAACTTTCGGCTTGGGTCCTGCTCAGAGAAGAGCACTTCCTCCAACTCATCCACCGGCTCGGACGTTGGTCGGGCGACATCTTGGGGGATTCCAGAGTTTCTAGGGAGAGGACTGGACCGAGGGTAGAGGTCATATAGCACTTACGGGCCGTTTCCTGATTGCCTTTCACTTCCCCTACTCTGGCCCGAGTAGGAAACTTCATCTTGAGGAGATAGGCAGATGGGACTGCTTCAAGGGCAGCGAGGCCGGGCCGACCCAAAATGACATTGTAGGCAGCAGGGACATCCACGACCATAAAATCATGGACTCCGTTCGGGTAGTAAGAGTTCTGCCAGCGGTTACGTTGAGGGTGATCACCCCTTCGATAGTCACTGGCACTCCCGTGAACCCATGGAGCGTGTAGCCGGCGGGCTTGAGTCTATCTCGGGAGAGTTTGAGGCCTTTAAAAGCGGCGAGGAAGAGGATGTTAACGGAGCTGCCATTGTCCACTAGGATCCTCTCCACTTTGAAGTTTGCCATGTGGAGGATGATGACGAGTGCGTCACAGTGAGGGGTTCGGACGCCCTCGAGGTCTTCATCTGAAAATGTGACTGGCACTCCGAGGCCTTTAGGAGGAGGGGTGGTGCGAACCGAATTAACTTCCCTAATGAACGCCTTTCGAGAGGAGTTTGAGGAGCCCCCTATTGGGCCCCCATGAATGAGTTGTAGAACATGCTCCTCTTCGAAGTCGGGCATTTCATCGCGTTCAAGATGCTTATTAGCCCCCCGAGGCGGGGGAGGAAGGTCAGCTCGGTCCTGAGGAGGAGTGGGGATCCTTGGAGCATTAGTGTTATTGGGACGAAGGTTGAGAGCCTGTAGGACGGTTGCCTGGAACTGTTGGAACTCGGCACGGGTGATGGGTGCCTCATCGTTCCTAGGATGTTACCGACCGGCAAGGGAGTGTGGTCTTCTTCTGTGATGCTCGGGGAACTCTCTCCGCCCCCTTCGGATAGGGGACCTTCTGTATTCTCGGCGGTGAGGAAGTCGCTCATCCGGACGTTGTTAGCGGGAGACTCCCTCTCGGGCCTGCTTTTCATCCAGACGGTGGCGAAGATCCTCATCCTTCTGCCGATAGGGGACTTTTTGGCCGAAGTTGGAAGCTTGGGGATTGTGGGAGGCCATAGTGTCCGTAGAGGCATTGTGGATTGAGACATGGTCCTGGTGGAGAGGTTGTTTCTGCGGATTCGGACCCTTAAGAGGTTGTTGATTCTGCAGAGGAGGCGGGTCCTGTTGGAGTGGGTCTTCTGCTGGGGGAGGAAGTTGCCCCTGCTGCGGAGCGGGTTGGATGGGGATTTCTTGTTGCTGATCGGGGTTGGGCCCTCGGTTTGACCCTCAGGATCTTGCTTTCCTGGGAGGTATGGCTGGAGAAGATCTGTTCAACGGGAAGAGGGGAGGTTGCTATTCGTTAGTTTCCCACAGACGGCGCCAATCTGTTACCGCTAAATCTGGTGTGGGGGTAAACAAATGGTATTTGTGGATTCTTGGAAAAACTGAATAGCAAACCTGTTACCTGTTCTGCCGGAGTTTGATGCTGTCTCCCGCCGTACACCTGCAAAAAGTGCGAGACACCGGGGTTGTTCCCGACGACGCACCCTCCGACGCTCAAGTCAGTAATCAGGGATGATTAAGAAAGAGCGTAAATTGGCAAAAGATTGATTACCTCTTAATGGAGATGGATGGGGGTATTTATAGGCCCCGCTGGGATCAGATTAGGCATGTAATCCCTGTGTACAAATAAAGAATGTAATCCCTAATTTCCAGTGAAAGGATAGATATGAATCAGGACCGTTGATTAGGATTAATCAGAAACCCTAATTCTATCCTAGTTGACCGGGTTCGCAGCGGGTTGAAACCCGCACCCGGTTGAGGTGGACCGGTTCGTGGGTTATTGGATCTTTTGGGAGAGAGACCCAGTACCCGCTTCAGTTCCGATAGTAGGTAAAATTACCATTTTACCCCTAAGCTTTAAGATTCGTTCCTGATTTGGACGGTTCTGATTTAACCCCGTTGTTTAGCCATATCATATCTTTAGTCATATGAAGATTTTTTTCCCCCCAGAGCCCTATATATATGATGTCTGTGTGATGTTGCTTGGATTGGTCTGGGAAAGATTCATATTTATTGCCTGTGATGTTAAATTTTTAATTGTGAGCAGAATTCCGTAAGGAATTGCTGTAAAATGGCTAATATTTTAGGGGAGGTTTTGTCGAAATTTTTACAAAATTTCCTAAAATCTATTATGTTTCCAAACAATATCTTGGTCTTTTATTTTATGTTAATTTTTTAATTTTGAGCAGAATTCCATAAGGAATTGCTCTAAAAGGACTAATATTTTAGGAGAGATTCTGTCGAAATTTTTTCTACAATCCTGCCTGTAAAATTTTAGAGAAGGACTGTCGAAATTTTTACTAAACAACTTAATTAATTAATCATTCTTCGCGATAACGTGCCTCCTCCTAGAATATTAGCCTGTAAACAATTTAAAGGTGATTGTATTAGAAAACTATTAGGAAGCAATATAATTTCAAAGGAGGCCTGTATTGAGTAGATGATTGTATTAGAAAGGTGGTTGTATTTGTTTACAATAAGTTTTCTTTTCCTGTCATGGTGCATATTTTTAATTGATGTTCTCACATTTCTTGACAAAAATCTAGCTTTTTTAAGAATTGGATAAGTCAATATTGAGATATTTAAGGGCAATAAAGATAAATACCTAAAAAACTAAAACATTTTAACGAATAATTGTTAAAGAGGTATAAAGAGGTATATTGAATGACTTGATCTTAGCATGTATAATTCATAAATTTATATGCAGTTCACTCAACCAAATAACTCCAAATAAATTTATATGCAGTTCCGAATACGTGTCGTAGGCACGTACCACGGGCATACCTAGTATATATATATAAATCCAACTGGTTACAAAAAGTGTTACATCACATATAACTTCTTCAGTCTAAATAAAATTTCAAAAATACAACTTTTAAACTTAGTTGTAGTTCCATATGCACATACTGGTAATGGTTCTCCTGCCTTCTTTTACTTGCCTTGTCACGCCCCGCTTCCCAAAAGAGAAAATAGAATATGGATATGCGACAAAAGCCCAGCGAATGATTTTCATCATCCATAAGCTGTTCAAGAATCTTTACAACAAATCTCAGAATAATCAGAGTCGAAAGCCAAAAGAATCAACCCACATAGACATATATATCTCAAAACAAAACAAAGTGCCAACAGAAATTAATTGAAAACCAATAATACAACAGTCTCAAATAAACAGATCCGAACAAGTTAATATCTTTGGTACATTGCTCAAATACAAATAAAATCCAAGTACTCAAATACATTGTTCAAAAGCAACAGATAATAATAATAGCAAAAGAAGTCCAGCACTAATATTTCATTTTTTCAATACTATCGGGCAAACGACCATCATGATCTGCAATCAATAAATTGCAGGAGAATGAAAAAGAAAATAAGTACCCGTCAATGCAAGTTACGGGCCGCTTGAAATGCAGGATACAAGTACATGGAAAACAAACAAATCTAAATAATAGCAGAAACAGATATAGTATGGTAAAGCAGAATCAACTAGCATTGTATACTAACATGTGTCAAGTGTCAAAAGTCAAATAGCATGCAAACAGATATACAGATAGTGTCAATTAATGGTGTCAAGTGGTAGTGTCAGACAAATAATAGATAATCAGATAAACAGGTAATCAGATAGCAGATACAGATAATAGATTCAGATTTTGATTCAGATACAGATGTCAGATACATATTTTTATAGGTCTTGTATTAATTACTAACTAGGTAGCACTTCATGTGCCATCCTTTTATCACGTGGTTGCTACATTCAAAACAGTTACGTTTATAGAGTTCGTAGGGGATCATATTGGACCGTATACTCAGGGTTTAGACAGACAGATATCATATGCAAAATGCAGACAGACAGATAGAACCTAGTGGTTCTCTTCCTCTCTATACCTTCCTATAAGAAGTAATGTAGATTGAGTACAGAATAACAGATAACAGATAATCATATGGGAAACACGGGCCCCCTTCTAAGTACACATTTCTATGTTTTTCCACTACTAGATCTTTCCCATAAACCCCGGCTTGATCATTTTATAATTATTATTAGACAGATGTGTATGTGCATGAAACAGAGTAAATCTAGCATGATATAATGACACACAAGTTCAGAATAACAGATAAGTATGTACATATGGTAAATAGTCACATAACAGAAGAAAATAGAGTACTTCCTAATTCAAGACAGCAAACAGTAAAGTACTAAAACAGCGATTCCCGTTACTACAACTATCGTAACCTGATTCCGGCAAAGAATCTGGAAAATAGACTTCTAACCGAATCCGGCGGTTACATATAAGCCATATAGTGTTTTAGAAAAATGTAAGTCAAAACTGATTTGAAACTAGAAAATTCGTTCAGCCAGAAAACAGTAAATCGAATTCAAAGACAGGAAAACAGCATCAAAACATCATAACAAATTCCAGTCAAAATCTGGGGTATTCCCCTATATGTCTAGTATCAGAATGTAAAGTTTCATAATTTTCAAGTAAGATTAGTTTAGCCAAAAAAAAATCAGAAATCATCAAGAAACGATAGATTGGCAAATCTGGAATTCCCAACACTACTGTACGAAAACTGCGATATCTCGCAAACCGTGAAACGAAATCCATATCCGTTGAACGGAGATGAAAATAGAAAAAATAATCTAACTTTCTTATTCAGAAAAACTTTTCACACAGGAAAAGAAATTAGGGTAAAAATATAAATCTTTACAGAACAGCGAGCAAAATCCAGCAAGTATAGTCTTTATAAATAAACATGAAACGGTATATAAAACTCATCAATAAAATCCATCAAAATTCTGGATAATCCCTAAATAGGTATAGAAATACTGTGCAAAATTTCAGATCAAAATAATATGCTTAGCACTAGTATCAAAATAGTTAGTCATCGAAATCATCAAGAAACAAAATCTGGAAATGAAATACACCTCTGTAGTTAAACGATCATATCTCACACATACGAAAACGAAATTGATCAAGGTCAGAGAGTTTGGAAAGAAGATGGATTTCTCTAAAAATCATGTTTAATACTGAAGTTAAGATACTGACCTTAATATGGTCTAAAATAGCAATCAAAACTGATCATTGACAAAGTACAAATTTTCGTCTTAACAATAAATCAACATACAATATACGAAACTCGTCCCAAACACAACCAAACAAGTTATAGAGTCTACTAGGTGTCCAAATAACATGAAATAGGATATATAGCATTTCCACAACAAGTATATCACATGGATCTAAACAAACACACAAATTCTCATAATTATCTCACAAATATAATCACATCAAGAACGGTCAAAACCTAAGTTGTTTCATGTCAAATTTGTGTCGTGAGGCAACTATGGTCAAATAGCACTATAGAGACAATACTCAGCAAAAATACATCACATACGAGTTGTCTTTAGAACCCAACTACACTGCAAGCGGAATTTATGACTTGTATCATACAAAGGAATTGGGTACAAGTTACTTGCCATAACCGAAGACGAAACAAATACCAAGAATAATGGGAACGGATCCCGAACACAACGAGAAAAATCCACGAACGCAAATCATGAACCAAAGCAAATACACGTGCAACTCTGAGCACGTGCAAATCCAACAAGAGCGAGAGAGAGATCGAGAGGGTGAGGTGGCGGCACTGGCTGAGTGCTGGCACTGCTGCTTCGGTTGCTGCTGTCGACGATGCCGACGGACGAGGGAAAGAGGGAGAGAGATGGAAAGGAGGGGAGATGTTCCGGAGATGGTGCTCAGCTAGGGGGATCGGGATGACGACTAGGGTAGGGCAATTGGGAGAGGGAGGTGCAGGTCGGGGGGGTGATGGCGCAAAGGACAGAGAGAGGGAGGAGGCCGGGGGTAGTAGGGTTAGGGTTTTAGGGAGAGAGAGATGAGGGTATTTATATAGGGTTGAGATATAGGGTAGTGGGTTGTGGGTATTTGGGTTAATGGGTAGTTTAGGAGTAGTAGTAGGAGATTGGGTTTAATAGGATTTGTATAGGATTTAAAATAGGATTTAGGCTAATTTAGCTTTGGTAGTTAATTAGGGATCAAAAGCAATAGGATAAGCAACCAAAACACCACGCCCCAAGAACAAAATAAGTGAACAAGAACCAAATAAAGAGCGAAAACAATAATAACGACCAAGAATAAATCAAGGGAAAAAAAATCAATCACAGAAAGATAAAAAATGAGCAAAATGGAATATATATTGAAAACAACTTCAATATACGGTCCAAAATACAAAGAGAGTACAAATACTCCAGAAAGAGGAAAAAATACACCAAGAATACGAAAAATAAAAAACATGGGTTACAATCCTACCCACCTAACAACAAGAATTTCATCCTTGAAATTCAAAATGAATTTACATAGGGTAACCCCGAGAGAAAAAGAAAAGAGAACAAACAAAGCAAAGCAAAACAAAACAGCCACTACTCAAGCAAATGACGAAACTTCTGCTGAATCTCCTCCTCCAGCTCCCAAGTCAACTGACTAGGCGAGTGAGGATTCCAAGCAACACGAACCAGCTTGATGACCTTGTTCTTAAGTACTTTCTCCTGCCGATCCACAATAGCAACTAGCGGAATCTCACAAGTCAAATTCGGCTGCATGGTCAACTCAGAGTAGTCGATCACGTGAATCTCATCGCAGATATATCTCCTGAGTTGTCAGACATGGAAAACATCGTGCACTCCTGATAACGCTGGCCGCAAAGTGAGCTGATTGGCCACCCTGCCTACTCGCTCCAAAATCTCAAACGGTCCAATAATCCTAGGGCTAAGCTTGCCCCCACAACCGAACCGAATGACACCGTGCCACGTCAATACCTTCAGAAAAACATGGTCACCAATAACAAACTGCAAAGCCCTTCGATGGACACCAGCCCATTGCCTCTGCCTATCCTGAGCTGCCTGAAGATGCTTTCTGATATGATTCACAGCATCAACTGTCTTGGTGATCAACTCCAGACCCAACAACTTCCTCTCACCAATATCATCCCAGCACACTGGTGATCTACACTTACGCTTATAAAGTGCCTCGAACGGACCAGATCTAAGACTGGCTTGAAAGCTGTTATTGTACGAGAACTCTACAAGATGCAAGTGGTCCTCCCAAGATCCATCGAACTGCAACATACAGGACCGCAACATGTCTTCAAGGATCTAAATAGTCTGCTCTGGCTGTCCATCAGTCTGGAGATGAAAAACTGTACTGTACTTCAACTTACTCCCCAAACTAGCCTACAGACTCTCCAAGAACTGAGATCTGAATCTCGTACCCCTGTCGGATACAATACTGACTGGAATCCCATGAAGCCTGACAATCTCTTGCATGTACCGCTCAGAAAGGATCTCAGTAGACTGACCGACACGAAAGGGAATGAAGTAAGCACTCTTCGTCAAACGGTCGACAATCACCCAAACAACAATGTGACCCTTAGGACTCCTTGGCAAAGCGGTCACAAAATCCATGGTGATATGTTCCCACTTCCACTCCGGAATAGGAAGCGGTTGAAGAAGTCCAGCGGTTCTCTGATGCTCTGCCTTAACCTACTGACAGATCAAACACTGAGCAACAAACCGAGCTACAGCCCTTTTCATACCATGCCACTAGAAAAGAAGCTTCAAATCTCGATACATCTTAGTACCTGCCAGGATGGATAGACTACGAAGACTGATGAGCTTCCTCAAGCAA
The DNA here is from genome assembly GCA_017893485.1 of Hemerocallis citrina. Lineage (NCBI taxonomy): Eukaryota > Viridiplantae > Streptophyta > Magnoliopsida > Asparagales > Asphodelaceae > Hemerocallis > Hemerocallis citrina. Next base: position 235,546,667 of record CM030364.1, on the reverse strand, counting down.
CCTCTGACGAAATTCACCATTAGGGACACACAACTGGGAACCAAAACGAAGCGAACCATCGGCATGAATAACCATGTCCGTTCTGGACCTAGACTCAACCTCAGCTCAAAAAACCTGCAACTGCGCATCACCAGCCTGACCCTCTTTGATCTGATCAATACAAGAAGACTGAAGTTGGAGCACAAGACAACACCGACCAGAACTCGGAAACAAAACCTCCAAATCCAACCTCCGCATCTGCTCAATGAGATCACTCTGCTGAGTAAGAAACATAACTACCGGTCTCCTATTCAAAGCATCTGGCACCAAGTTGACTTTACCCGGATGGTGTTGCAAACTGATGTCATACTCGGCCATAAGCTCCAACCATCACCTTTGCCTCATGTTTAATTCCTTCTGGTGAAAACATACTTGAGACTTTTGTGTTCTGTAAAGATCTCTCCTCGGTCTCCAAGTAAATAATGTCTCCACATCTTCAAAGCATAGATCACTGCCGCTAACTCCAAGTCATGAGTAGGATAATTCTTTTCATGCGGCCTCAACTGTCTCGATGCATACACAACAACACGGCACTTCTGCATAAGAACTGCTCCAAGACCCTTACCTGAAGCATCACAGTGAACTACAAATCTGCCTGAACCATCTGGAATAGTCAACACAGGCGCTGATGTTAATCTGTTCTTCAACTCAACAAAAGCCTCATTGCACTCACCAGACCAACAAAACTTCTGATTCTTTCCAGTCAGTTTAGTTAATGGCCCTGCAATCTTCGAAAAATCTGGGACAAATTTTCGATAATAGCTAGCGAGACCAAGAAAACTCCACACTTCGAAAACCGACTTAGGAATAGGCCAATCCTTCACAGCAAAAATCTTAAAAGGATCTACAGAAACACCATCGCCAGAAATGATGTGCCCCAAGAATGAAACCCTGTCGAGCCAAAACTCGCACTTGCTGAGTTTCCCCTAGAGCTGATTCTCTCTCAAAGTCTGCAGAACCACTCTACGATGCTCATCATGATCTTCATGATTCCGAAAATACACCAAAATATCATCAATGAAGACCACCACAAATCTATCTAAGAACTGAGAGAATACCCGGTTCATAAAACTCATGAATACAACTAGCGTATTAGTGACCCCGAACGGCATCACAAGATACTCATGGTGCCCATATCTAATCCTGAATGCAGTCTTCTGTATATCTGTTGTCTTCACCTTGACTTGTTGATATCCCGAACAAAGATCCAACTTTGAGAAAATAGCAGCCCCTCACAATTGATCAAACAAATCATCAATCCTGGGCAAAGGATACCGATTCTTCACAATAACACTGTTCAGTTCCTTATAATCAAAGCATAGACGATGACTACCATCCTTCTTATTGACAAAAAGGACTGGAGCATCCCAAGGCAAAACACTTGGTCTGATGAAACCCAAATCAAGCAACTCCTGAATCTGTACCTTAAGCTCTGCTAGCTCAACCGGTGCCATCCTGTAGGGACTCTTCGATATCGGCACAGTACCAGGCTGAACATCAATACCGAACTCCACATCCCTATCAGGGGGTAAGCCAGGCAACTCATCTCGAAAAACATCCAAGAAATCCTGAACTACTGGAGGTGCAGCCTCACAGCCTGAGTGCAACTCCATCGCACAATCTACCTGTACCATCGCAATCTTTGCTCGGCCAAGGGAAGACTCCCCAGTATGGAACTCAAATTCTGCTTGAGCTGGAATTCTGAAAACAACTTTCTTGGAATGACAATCAATAATGGCATGGGCTTCACCCAACCAATCCATACCCAGAATGACGTCGAATCCTGAATTCCCAATTATAGTTAGGTTGACTTTGAAATCTGCATCCCCAATAACAACGGTACATTGCCTACACTCACGGAAACAAATGACAATACCACCACCTGTCAAAATGTTCCAAGCCTCTGATATGTCGCTGCAATCCAACTGATGGCAACTCACAAATAGAGAGGAGACAAAAGAATGGGTTGCCCCAGAATCAAAGAGAACATGGGCGGGAAAAGAGCAAACAAAGACGACACCAGAGGAAACAAAGACAAGGGAAAAAGAAAAGCATACAATTAAGGGTGAGGGGAAACAACAATGCAGAAGATAACAGAAAGAAATAAAGCAAGACCAAAAGAAAATAAGGAAAGGAACAAAAAGAAAAGCAAAGCAACAAAACAACAAAAGCAAAATATACCTGCCATCAGCTGTCTCACCATCAACAGCAGTCAAGTTGAAAGCCTGACCTCTCCTCGGAACAACGGCCATCTGACCAGCAATCTATCGTTGAGGAGGAAGCGGTGGCCTAACTGGACCACAAGCTGGAGCTACCTCCTGGATAGGACCCCTGGCTGGAAGAGACACAAGCTGCTATGGGCAATCATGCACAGAATGATCAGTAGCGCCACACCTAAAGCATCGGCGAGAGGCAAGGAAACAGTTCTTACGCTCATGCCCAGAGTTCTGGCAAACATCGCAAAAACCACCCCTCAGAAAACCAGAAGAAGGATACGGAGCTTGCCTGACAGGATGGGCAAGCATAAGCCTCTGAACAGGACCAATAGAAGGCCTAGCAGCAGTAGCGGGAACAGTCCGCTGAGAAGAAGTCCAACCACCACGAGCCTGCTCCTGAGCTTGAGCTACCTCAAGAGCTTCAGCATAAGTACGCAAATAGAGAGGTACAAGATGCCTCTTGATACCCTGCTCAAGCCCATTCATGAATCTAAGAGCCATATCCTCTTCGGTAGCCACAAGAACGGCAGCGAAGCGGCTAAGTCTGGTAAACTCAACGGCGTACTCATCTACAAACCTAGAACCCTGTTGCAAGAAGTCTCATGTTACAACATTGTTTGAACAATTATGTAACAAATTCCAAAATAGAATAATGACTTGACCTATTTAAGGGCTAGAAACTGCTACTCCATCTCAACTCAAGTACTACTGGGGAAGAATTTCTCCAAGAATCCCCGAGTGAAGGTAGCCGAAGCAATAGACCTCTCAAGTCGCTCGGACTCGGTCATCCACCAGATATAAGCCAGATCCACCAACTGGATGGAAACCACATCCACCCTATCAGCCTCGGCAACACGAGCCGCTAACAGCAAGCGGTCAGTCTGGATCAACCACTGTTCAGCCTCTAAAGGCATCTTAGTAACGAAAAAATGATCAGGATGCAGCCTCATGAAATCCATAACTATACCTGGACGGGGCGGAAGAGCAGCCTGCACAGGCACAGCGAGAATCTGACCCCGAGAAGCTTCCAAAGCAGCCATCACTAGATCACTGTGGTTCTACTGCTGATTAATCAGCCGCTCGAGCACAGTAGTGACAGCCTCAATCGGATCAGGCTGAGACTGAGAAGAACCCTTACGAGTCATAGTCTGCACAAAAATCAAAATAGTCAGCATTCGGATCTGAGTTGGTAAAAATTTTATTTTGCATATATATATTTGTGTGTGGTTGATGAAATGTTGTGCAGATCCCAGTACGAACCAAGCTTGTCTAATATATTAGGCAACTAATACATTTGCCAAACCTGGGCTCTGATACCACTGAAAACCATGTCACGCCCCGCTTCCCAAAAGAGAATACGGAATACAGATACGTAGCAAAATCCTAACGAATGATTTTCATCATCTATAAGTTGTTCAAGAATCTTTACAAAAAATCTCAGAATAATCAGAGTTGGAAGCCAAAAGAATCATCCTCACACAGACATATATATCTCAAAACAAAATAAAGTGCCAACAGAAATTAATTGAAAACTAATAATATAATAATCTCAAATAAACAGATCCGAACAAGTCAATATCCTGGGTCACATTGCCCAAATACAAATAAAATCCAAGTACTCAAATACATTGTTCAAAAGCAACAGATAATAATAATAGAAAAAGAAGTCCAGCACTAATATTTCATTTCTCCAATACCATCGAGCAAACGACCATCCTGATCTGCAATCAATAAATTGCAGGAGAATGAAAAAGAAAATAAGTACCCGTTAATGCAAGTTACGGGCCGCTTGAAATGCAGGATACAAGTACATGGAAAACAAACAAATCTAAATAATAGCAGAAACAGATATAGCATGGTATAGCAGAATCAACTAGCATGGTATACTAACATGTGTCAAGTGTCAAAAGTCAAATAGCATGCAAACAGATATACAAATAGTGTCAATTAATGGTATCAAGTGGTAGTTTCAGACAGATAATAGATAATCAGATAAACAGGTAATCAGATAGCAGATACAGATAATAGATTCAGATTCAGATACAGATACAGATGTCAGATACATATTCTTATAAGTCTTGTATTAATTACTAACTAGGTAGCACTTCATGTGCCATCCTTTTATCACGTGGTTCCTACATTCAAAATAGTTACGTTCATAGATTTTGTAGGGGATCATATAGGATCGTATACTTAGGGTTTAGACAGACAGATATCATATGCAAAATCCAGACAGACAGATAGAACCTAGTGGTTCTCTTCCTCTCTACACTTTCCTATAGGAAGTAATGTAGATTGGGTACAGAATAACAGAAAACAGATAATCATATGGGAAACACGGTCCCCCTTCTAAGTACACACTTCTATGCTTTCCCACTACTAGATCTTTTCCATAAACCCCGGCTTGATCATTTTATAATTATTATCAAACAGATATGTATGTGGAAGAAACAGAGTAAATCTAGCATGATATAATGACCCACAAGTTCAGATTAATAGATAAGCATGTATAGATAGTAAATAGTCACATAATAGAACAAAATAGAGTACTTCGTAATTCAGGGCAGCACGATAGTACAATACTAAAACAGCGATTCCCGTTGCTACAAATATCAAAACCTAATTTAGTCGGAGAATAAAAAAAATAGACTTCCAACCGAATCCGGCGGATACATATAAGCCATATAGTGTTTTAGAAAAACATAAGTCAAATCTTGTTTGAAACCAGAAAATACATTCAGCCAGAAATCAGTAAATTGAATTCAAAGTCAGGAAAACAGCACCAAAACATCATAATAAATTCTAGGAAAAATCTGGAGTATTCTCCTATATGTCTAGTATCAGAATGTAATGTTTCATAATTTTTCAGTAAGATTAATTTAGCCAAAAAAAAACAGAAAACATCAAGAAACGATAGTTTGGCAAATCCAGAATTCCCAAAACTGCTGTACGAAAACTGCGATATCTCGCAAACCATGAAACGAAATCCAGATCCGTCAAAGGAGATAAAAATAGAAAAAATAAGATAACTTTCATATTTAGAAATATTTTTCATACAGAAAAAGGAATTAAGGTGAAAATACAAATCTTTACAGAACAGGGAGCAAAATCCAGAAAGTATAGTCTTTATAAATAAGCATGAAACAGTATATAAAACTCATCAATAAAATCCACAAAAATTCTGGGTAATCCCTAAATAGGTATAGAAATACTGTACAAAATTTTAGATCAAAATAATATGCTTAGCACTAGTATCAAAATAGTTTAGTTATTGAAATCATCAAGAAACGAAATCTGAAAATGAAATACACCTCTGTAGTAAAACGATCATATCTCACACATACGAAAAAGAAATCGATCAAGGTCAGAGAGTTTGGAAAGAAGACGGATTTCTCTAAAAAATTATTTTTAATACTGAAGTTAAAATACTGACCTTAATATAGTCTAAAATAGCAATCAAAACTGATCATCGACAAAATACAAATTTTCCTCTTAACAACAAATCAACATACAACATACGAAACTCGTCCCAAACACAACCAAACATGTTATAGTGTCTACTAAGTATCCAAATAACATGAAATATGGTATATAGAATGTCCAAAACAAGTATATCATATGGATCCAAACAAACACACAAATTCTCATAATTATCTCACAAATATAATCACATCAAGAACGGTCAAAACCTAAGTTGTTTCATGTCAAATTTGTGTCGTGAGGCAACTATGGTCAAATAGCACTATAAAGACAATACTCATAAAAAATACATCACACACGAGTTGTCTCTAGAACCCAACTACACTACAAGCGGAATTTATGACTTGTATCATACAAAGGAATTGAGTACAAGTTACTTGCCTTAATCGAAGATGAAACGAACACCAAGAATAACGGGAACGAATCCCGACAACGAACACAACGAGCAAAACAATTCTATTGAATGTGCTTGGCTGTTTGGTGTTCTGTCCCAGAAACATATTCATTTTGTCCCTGTACTTGGATTCAGATCCGACCCATAACCCGCAATTCACATACCTTTTAATGTTCATTAAGATTCGACACATTCCAAACTTTAAGTTGGAAGATGAAAGCACAATACGAGATATGGATAAAACTTTTGGAGATAGTGTGGGAGGTCAAGATATTATTTGGACTAGATCCAAATATGATTGAACTAGATCAGATCTAAATTAAAGATAACTTCTTTACTTTTCTATACTTGGATTAAAGTTATTTGTTAAATATTTTTCTATGTGCTAAAAGTTTAAGAACATTTGTTCTAAGTCTGTGTTTTGAATTATACTATAATATATTGCTAAGTGCTAAAATTCAAGACTTTATTAATCATTTGTTAATTAGTTCAAATTTTGAATAACTATTTTTTGCTATGTGCTAAGGATCAAATATTTATTTTGATAAGTTATATTATATGTTCTGACTATAAATTCGTATCTCTAATTAAATTATTGTTAGAATTAAATAGTGCTAATAATTTGTTTAATTGGCTAATCTTTAACAATTTGATGACTATAGGAACTTCAAAGTTACTTTCAATTATGTATATTGGAGACGATGGATTTGCGTCAAGGTAGAATAAGTCTGCACTATGCAGGCTTCTCCATCGAATTTGGAAAACACTTCTAACTTGAAGTGTTAGTATGATCTACTTTAAGATTTTCCAATATTTTCATGTGATGAATGTGTTAAGGTTTCGTGCGTTTGATCTCATGTTTGGAAGTTTTTAGATCATAATTAGTCTTGATTTGAAAACTAGCATGTTTCGGGTTGCTAAGTGTGCCTTTTCATACTATGTGTATAGATATATTGACAAACCCATCATTTGCAGTTTGTGTGAGATCGCATTTGCTTCTCTAATAAAGATTGATGTACACAACTATAACAAATGTCAATAACTTAGGTGAGGGCATCTTCTTATGCATGATGTGACTCCATTAGTTATGTTTTGTTCTTTCTCATTTAATGTATTGTGTGTGCAAAGTTAAATTATAAAATTTTAATCAGTATCTCGTTTAGCGTTATGAAGATGATAAAGAACGAATAAAGGAAAGAACTCTTCACTCAATGCGTTTGAGCATATGTACATTGTTAGAGCAACGAAAGAAACCAAATAGTTTTGCAAAATGTGGTAGAGTAATTTTGTATTAACTCATATTGTTATTATTTCATAATGTGCATATCATATTCATTGGCATGTATAAGTTGAGTTTAAGAAACAAAGCAATTGATAATAGTCGTTCTCATTTGTGTAATTCTTGAACACGGCATAATAGGCTAGGACATGTGAACTATATATTAAATTATTTGATCTTGTTAAAACTCTTAATTCTGCTAAATGACACTTTATTAAATTATGACAAATGTAAAATTTGTGCTCAGATTATGATCACTAGAAAACCATTCAGTATGGTCTCAAGAGTTCACAACCCTTTTAGTCAACAAATTTTGATATTTGTGATCTCAGTAGATTTTTGACTAGATGAGACGATGGTTGGTCAAAAGTATTTAATCGCTTTTGTAGATGATTAGTGGAGGATTGTCATAGATATATGAAGAATAACGCAGTTGTTAATTAAAATCTTAGTTAAATGTTAAGATCAAGGGTTCAGATTTGATAGAGGCGGTGGATATGTTTTAATAATTTTAGAGAAGTTTTCATTTGGCATAATCTCTAGTGCACTCCATTTACAACAGTCAAAACGGTATTGATAAAAGTTAGAACTAAACACTTAGTGAATTGTTGAATTTTATATTATTAACCGTTGTTTGACTTTGTGTAACTATGGGTGATGTTGTATTATTAATCATATTCCTAATATGTTACTACACTTTAAATTATTTACACCTTGTAAACTATGGCATAAAAACATAAATTATTTTGTTAAAGTGAAAACATGTGTGATACATTTATTAGAGTACATGACCCTAGAAGGCCTAAAGTAAGACCTATATATAACAAATATTTGTGTACTTAGAGAGTACAGAATGGGATTTTATGGAAAATTTTGGATCTATCTAATTTATATTAGTAAAATCTAATTTTACAGAGTTCTTTGAGGATGTGTTCATCAAAAATAAATTGATGAAATTACCGAGTCCTACAGACACGGTAAATGATTCACAATTAAAATCAAGAATCAGCCTTACTAACACTTAAAACTTCAATGACAAATGAGGAAAGAAGAATCTTTAGAAGATAATGAAATGAATTTGTTTTTATGCAATAATATTTTGAATTAGTTGATTTGCCGAAAGGGGCTCAAACTATATGTCATGTTTCGCTTCCCAAAAGGAGAATACAGAATACGGATACGTGACTAAACCCAGAGAATGATTTTCATCATCCATAAGCTGTCAGGAATCTTTACAACATTTCACAAGAATAATCAGAGTCAGAAGCAAGAAAAGTGAACCACGCATGCATATATAAATCAAAATACCAACAGGAATACTTGAAGCAAAATATATTAATCTCAAATAAAGCAGATCTGAACAAGTCAATAATCCTTGGTTACATTGTCCAAATACAAAATGTGACGCCCCGCTTCCCAAAAAGAATACGAAATACGGATACGTAACAAAAGCCCAGCGAATGATTATCATCATCCATAAGCTGTTAAAGAAATCTTTACAATAATTTACAAGATAATCAGAGCTGGAAGCAGAAGATACAACCAACATGCATAATTGAAACAAGATACCAACAGAAATTACTTGAAACCAAATACAATAATCTCAAATAATCAAGTTCTGAACAAGACAAATATTCTGGGTCACATCGCCTAAATACAAGATAATATCCAAGTGAAAAAGTACATTATATTTCAAATTCAAGCAACAAATAATAATAATAATAAAGCAGAAACTCCAGCACTAATACTTCATCTCGCCAATACCATCTGGCAGCCGTCCATCCTGATCTGCAATTAGTAAATTTGCAGGAGAAGGAAAGAGAAAAACAGGTACCCGTCAATTGCAAGTTATGGGTCACAAATAATGTAGGATACAAGTGCATGGAATGGGTGAATCTAAGTATCAAACCTGGCATGGTATAATCGTGATGTCCAAAATAATCAACTATCATGACAAAAGTGAACAAGTGTAAATGGCTTAAGTCAAGTGTCAAGAAATCAAGTATCATGTAAACATACATCAAATGTCAAGTGTCATGCAATCATGCATTAAGTGTCATGTTTCAAGTGTCATATAAACAAGTCTCATGTATCATGTAGTCAAGTATCAAGCAAGCATGTATCATGTTCAAATATCATGTTTAAGTATCATGTTCAAGTCTTGTAGTGATTTACTATCTAGGTAGCATTTTATGCATCCCGGTTTTTACTACATGGTTGCTACAACAAATAGTTTTGCTTTAGATTTTGTAGGGGACGATACAGGGTAGTGTACTCAGGGACAAGCTCCAAGTATCATGTAATCATGTATCATGTAAACAAGCTCCAAAACCCAAACAAGCTCCAGTGTCATGTGTGTACGTGTCATGTATATCGTGTCAAGCTCCACATGTAAACAAGCTCCAATAACCACTAGGTTCTTCCGAGTACACGTTTCTGCACTATCCACTACTAGATCTTTCCCTTAACCTCGTCTTGGTTATTTATTATTAAGTCAAACAAGCATGTATATGTGCAAAATATATCAAGAATAACGTGGCATGATCATGTGACAAGTGCAAGGTGCAAGATAAACATGTACATGTGTAAGATATCTCATGAAAGAATAAAATTGTTAAATCTCAAGTTCAGGACAGTAAGACCATACTGTAGTAAAATAGTGATTCCCAGTATTATAAACACGCAAAACTGGATCCGTCGAATGATCTGGAAAATAGACTTCCACACATCCAAAGAATATAAATAATTCATATACTAATTCACAAAAATCATAACTCAAAACTAGTTTTAACACAGAAATTAGGTTCAGCCAGAAATCAGGAAAACGAATTCAAGAACAGGAAAACAACATTAAAACACATTAAATAAATCTATGAAAAATCTGTGTTTTTCCCCTATATGTCCAGTATCTAAATGGAAAGTTTCAGAATTTTCCAGTAAAAATAGATCAATCATCAAAAATAAGAAAGCATCAAGAAAACATAGTTTGGCAAATCTGGAATTTCTGACAGTGCTGTACGAAAACTAAGATACCTTGCAACCAGTGAATCAAAATCCAATTCCGCCAAAGGAATATAAAAATAGATAAAATATACTAACTTTCACATTTCACAAATATTTTTCATACAGTAAAAGGAATCATAGTGAAAATAAGGTTCTTTACAGAACAGCGAGCAAAATACAGCATGTATAGATTTTAGAAACGAGCATGAAATGTCACATAAAACTTATCAATAAAATTCACCAAAATTCTGGGTAATCACTAACTTAATAAAAAAATACTGGCCAAAGTTTCAGATCAAAATAATATGTATAACATGGTTCTTGAAAATAATTTGTTATCAAAATTACCGAAAAACAGAATCTCGAAAAGATCGACACCTATGTACTAAAACAGTCATAACTCAGTCATGCGAAATCAAAATCCAGCATGGTCAAAGGGGTTTGAAAATAGACGAAATTATCTAAAATTCCTATTTTGTACCGAAATCAAGATACTGACTGTAGCACAGTCAAAAACAGCAAACAAAACAGATTAGTGCCAAAAATACAGATTTTTTCCCTTAAAACAAAATCAACATAGATTCAAGGATATTGATCCAAACACATCCAAACTTGAAATAAAGCCTACCAACTGTCTAAACATCATGATTTAGGGTTATTAACATGTCCACGCCAAATATATCTCATGGGTCCTAATCAAAACACAAATTTGCACACAAGTCTCACATACATGTTCAAGAATCAAGAATTGGGCGAAACCTAGGTTAGTCATGTCCATAAGGTGTCGTGAGTCATATATGGCCAAATTATCACAATAGAGACAAAACCCATCGAGGAAAACATAATCAAGATTTGTCTCTAGACCCATCTACGCTATAGGTGAACTTTGGGATTTGTATCAAACAAATGAATTGGAGTACAAGTTACTTGCCTTAATTTGGGGATGAAGAACGATGCAATCAAGTCTAGAAGCAAAAACCCACGAACGAAATCCGCTAAATCCGCGAATCCAAACAATCACGAAAAAAATCTGCACACGAACGGAACTCCTTGAAGCAACGATGACCAAAGTGGCAAGCGACCACTTTGAGAATGATGAACTCAATAATATTCACATTTAGGAGCAATAATCTTAATGCAATTGGACATTTAAATGCTCTATATATGGTATTTTACTCTTCTTTTCTCTTTTCCATAGGAAACAGCCTAAAAGCAGCTAACCGAAGCAGATTCAAGGCTAATACAGACTGAGAGGATGATACACAGGGAAATGCAGAGCATAAGTCGACTGATTCTTCCAACAGTCGACTAGACAGAAAGGTTGAAGCTGCTCGGCACAGTCGACTTACTCCAAGACAGTCGACTTGACTGATGAATTACGAATCTCCAGATGTCTCGGCACAGTCGACTGCTTCCAAAACCAGTCGACTGGTATTCGGCGGAGTCAAAAGATAAGAACAGCAAAGATTCATCCTCATCCAAATACGAAGCAAGATTTAGTTATCCAAACCCAGGTTATATGCGAATAACAACTTCTCCAACAAATCAAAGCTAGAGACCGGGGATTGGCAAGAGCACGTGGTTAGCAGAAAAGGAAGAAAAGAAGAAAAGAGAAAGAAATAAAATGCAGATCAAATAAGGAAGGAAATAAATAAAAGAATATGACTTTTCTGGAAAAAATGCAAACCCTAATTCTCTTCCCCTGTTCTATAAATATCAACCAAGAGGCATTATTCTAGAGGACGGAATCACGAAATTTCTGAATCATCAAATCATCAACCAAGAGGATTATTCTATCAGCATCGAAGAAGAAGGAGATCGAGTACACTGAAGCAACAAGCCAGTCGACTGAGTGACAGCAGTCGACTTCTCAGACCAAACATCATCAGTTTATTTCTTCTCTTTCTAGTTTTTATTTTCATCATATATTCGAAACTGTTAGTCAATAAAAGTTTTATTATGTGGAACTAATTTCATAGTTGGGTAGATCGAAACCGTAGTTATGTAATGCTTATATTCTTCTGAGTGCTATTCTGTTACTTATTGATTAAACCTGAGAGTATTGGTATAGATTTATAATATACAAACTTGTTCAGAAGTTCTAAGAGCAGTCGACTGAGAGTGACAGCAAGTCGACTGCCAACAGAACCTGAGATTATCAAGTTTGCATATTATAAATCTGAATCTGTTATATGAGTATAAAGACGACTCGTATCTCAGGCTCGTAGCTTGTAACACAGGAATCTTCAGGGATTCTTGGTTTAATCAACTTGAAGGATCTAGATCTGATACCAATTTCTAGAACTTTGAGTGTTTGTTCGTTTCCATTGTTCTTATGTTTTCTTTAAGTGCAACTTAGTAGATACCATGCTAAATACTTGATATGGCTAAAAATAGGGGTTTAATCAAGACCGTCCGAATTGGGCACGAATCCTGAAGTTTAGGGGTAAAACGGTAATTTTACCTACAAAACAGGGTCTGAATCAGGTACTGGGTCTCCTTCTCACAAATCCAATACCTGCGAACGGATCCACCTCAAATGGGTGCGAGTTTCAACCCGCAACAAACCCGGTCCAGCGGGATAGAATTAGGGTTTCTGATTAATTTTAATCAACGGCCCTGATTCATATCTATCCTCTCACTGGGGATTAGGGATTACATTCCTTATCTATATACGCAGGAATTACATGCCTAATCTGTTCCCTAAGATGCCTATAAATACCCCCCATCCATCTCCATTAAGAGGTAATCAATCTTTCACCAGTTTTTGCGCTCTTTCATAGTCTGCCAGATTACTGACTTGAGCGTCGGAGGGTGCGTCGCCGGGAACAACCCTGGTGTCTCGCACTTTTTGCAGGTGCACGGTGGGAACGACGATCGACGCCCGACAGAACAGGTACACAGGTTTTCTATTCAGTTTCCCTAAGAATCCACAAGTTCTATCTGTTTGCCCCCACACCAAATTTAGCGGCAACAGATTGGCGCCGTCTGTGGAAAACTAACGAATAGGAACCTCTCCTCTTCTCCGAAAACAGGTTTTCTCCAGCCATGCCACCTCGAAAAGTCAGATCAAGGGTGTCCAACCGAGGACCCAACCCTAATCAGCAGCAAGAAGTTCCCAACAATCCTGCTCAACAACAAGGGCAGCTTCCCCCTACGGCGGAAGACCCGCTCCAACAGAACCTTCCCCCTCCTGATCCAAAGGGTCCTAACCCTCAGAAACAACCCCTTCATCAAGAACAGGTCTCCATCCGCAACGCCTCCACTGACTCTATGGCCTCCCATCACCCCCGAGCCTCTGGTCGCCACAATACAGCCCCTAACCGCCAGAAAGAGGATGATCTCCGCAGCCATCTGGAAGAAAAACGGGCCCGAGAGGGAGCCTCCCGCCAACACTATCCGGGCGAGCGGTCTCCTCACCACCGGTACCATAGGTCCCCCGTCCGCAGAGGGAGGAAGGAGTCCCCCGATCATTACTGAAGAAGGCACTCTCCCGCAAGTCGGCAACAGCCCAGGAACAATGAGGCACCAATCACCCGTGCCGAGTTCCAGCAGTTCCAAGCGACCGTCCTGCAGGCTCTCAACCTTCGTCAAAATCCTAATGAGCCAAAGGTGCCATCCCCTCCTCCAGTCCGAAGCCCTCACCGACGGTCCCCATCTCCTCATCCTGCTCCTAGCAACTCCCGGCGTACCCCAAGTCTTCGCCGCTCCCGAAGTTACCATCGCCGCAGCCCTCGCTCTCCCTCATACGAAGACGAGTCTCGTGGCTCGGCAGATTACCGTCGGAGAGATGACACCATGAACCGCCGTCTTCATGAAGTAGAAAGACGCCTGGGTCAGATAAACCGAGAAGAAGAGCTCAGGGGGAGGACCCTACGTCCTAGCCGACCCCCTTTCTCCCGAACCATAGTGGACGCACCTGTCCCGTTCGGCTTCAAACCTCCCCAATTTGAGACTTACACCGGGGAAACCGATCCAGTTGATCACATTGAAAGTTTTAAGACCCTGATGCTCCTACATCAAGCTTCCGATGCCCTCCTCTGCAAAACCTTCCCTGCAACTCTCAAAGGACCAGCCCGAGAGTGGTATTCTCGTCTCGCCCCCTCCTCGATATTCTCCTTCGAACAGTTCGAAACCCTCTTCGTCACACATTTCGTAAGCATCCGAAGGGCCGAGAAGACGAGCATCTCCCTATTGCACCTCCACCAGAAGAAGGGGGAAAAATTGAGAGACTACGTGAAGAGGTTCACGGCCGAGGCCAGATCCATAGCATCCCTCGACCAGTCGGTCGCTACGGTAGCATTTCAATCCAATGTCCTCAATTCCAACCTCCGCTCCTCCCTCGCCAAGAAGCCACCACATGACTTTTCCGACCTTCTCCTTCGCACTGAAAAGTATATCCGGGCCGAAGAGGCCGAGCAACAACCCAACTGGGAGGGGTCTACCTCCGGGTTTAAGAGAAAGGGGATGGAAGAAGAAGGAGCCAAGAAGCTCCAGAAAGATAATGCCGGCCAGCGCCGACCTCCTCCTAGATTTGAGAAGTTCACTCCCCTCACCACTAACATCTCCGCCATCTTCATGGAAGTTGAAAAAGAAGGGATCCTGCCTCCAGCTCCGAGGATGAATACCCCCGCCAAAAGAAGAGATAAAGAGAAATGGTGCCGCTATCACCGGGACCATGGGAATGACACCAACGACTGCCGTGCGCTGAGAAATGAGATCGAAGCCCTTATCCAGAGGGGGCAGCTGGCGAAATTTGTAAAAAAGGACCGAGCAGAACTTCCACCCCAGCCTCGGGGGGCTAACAAGTGTCCAGAACAAGAAGAGACGCCAGACCTTGAGGAAGAGCGAGTCCTCCACCTCATCCATGGGGGTCCAATGGGGGGCTCCTCGAACTCCTCTCGAAAAGCATTTATCAGGGAAGTCAACTCAGTCCGAACCACCCCTCCTCCCAAAGGCCTCGGAGTGCCCGTCACTTTCTCTGATGAAGATCTCAAGGGTGTCCGCACCCCTCATTGTGACGCACTAGTCATCAGTCTCCACATGGCCAATTTCAAAGTGGAGAGGATCTTAGTAGATAACGGCAGCTCCGTCAACATCCTCTTCCTCGACGCTTTTAAGGGCCTGAAGCTCTCCCGAGACAGACTCAAGCCCGCCGGCTACACACTCCATGGGTTCACAGGAGTGCCGGTGACTATTGAAGGGGTGATACCCTCGATGTCACAGCTGGCAAAACTCCTACTACCCACACGGAGTCGATGGATTTCATGGTCGTAGATGTCCCAGCAGCCTACAATGTCATTTTGGGTCGGCCCGGTCTAGCCGCCCTTGAAGCCGTCCCTTCTGCCTATCATCTCAAAATGAAATTCCCCACTCGGGCCGGAGTAAGAGAAGTAAGGGGCAACCAGGAGCAGGCCCGCAAGTGTTATATGACCTCTACCCTCGGACCCGTCCTCTCTTTAGAAACATTGGAAATTCCCCAAGATGCCGCTCGGCCGACTTCCGAGCCGGCGGACGAGTTGGAGGAGGTGCTCTTCTCGGAGCAAGAGCCGACCCACAAGTTCTTCGTTAGCAAGACCCTACCGTCCGCCCTATACTCAGATATCGTAAAATGCATCCGGAGCAATCAAGACCTCTTCGCATGGTCAGCTGCAGACATGCCCGGTATCTCCGAAGAACTCTTGGTCCACCGCCTGAGTGTTGATCCGGGGTCCAAACCGGTTCAGCAGAAGAGGCGCAAGTTCGCCCCCGAGCGTCAGCTCGCTATAAAAGAGGAGGTGGACAAGCTGTTGAAGGCCCGATTCATACAGGAGGTAAATTACCCTGAATGGTTGTCAAACATAGTAATGGTGAAGAAGTCCAACGGGACGTGGAGAATTTGTATTGATTTCACCGACCTTAACAAGGCCTGCCCCAAAGATCCCTTCCCTCTGCCGAGCATCGACACTCTGATTGACGCAACCTCGGGACATGAGCTCCTCAGCTTCATGGACGCTTTCTCGGGTTACAATCAGATAAGAATGTTCCCCCCGGATATCCCAAAGACATCTTTTGTAAACGACCAAGGCCTTTATTGCTACAGAGTCATGCCATTCGGCCTAAAGAATGCAGGGGCGACATACCAACGCCTCGTCAACAAGGTTTTCCAAGCCCAGATCGGCCGGAATATGGAAGTGTACATCGATGACATACTTGTGAAAAGCATTCGAGGCGTTGATCATGTGGCTGACCTCCAAGAAGCATTTGATGTTTTAAGAAAGCACAATATGAGGCTCAACCCGAACAAGTGTGCGTTCGGCGTCTCATCAGGGAAATTCCTCGGCTTTATGGTTAGCCAACGAGGAATAGAAGCAAATCCGGAAAAAATCAAGGCCATATTGGACATGGCCCCTCCTAGAAAGGTTGACTAGTCGCCTAGCTGCCATAGGGCGCTTTCTGTCGAAGTCCGGGGAGAAGTGCCTCCCGTTCTTCAAAGCCCTCAGGGGAGCTAAAGGATTTGAGTGGGGGCAGCAGCAACAAAGCTCATTCGACCAGCTTAAAGCATACCTCGTCAATCCACCTCTTCTCAGCAAACCTATACCTGGCGAACCGCTCTACCTCTACCTGGTAGCTTCCGAACAGACGCTTAGTGCGGTCTTAGTCAGAGAAGAAGAAAGGGCTCAGAAGCCCATTTACTATGTCAGCAAAGTGCTTCGGGACGCTGAGCTCCGGTACCCGAAGATTGAGAAAATAGCCTATGCCCTGGTAATGGCCGCGAGAAAGCTTCGACCCTACTTTCAGTCCCATTCGGTGGTCGTCCTTACCGACCAGCCGCTGAAACAGGTCCTTCACAAGCCCGAGATGTCCGGTTGCCTTATGAAGTGGTCAATCGAGCTGAGCCAACATGATATAACATATCAGCCTCGGACCGCGATCAAGGCACAGGCACTGGCCGAATTCATAGTCAAAACCACCATCCCCGACTCCAGCCAAACAATGAAGGGACCACCCGTCTGGTCGGTCTATGTCGACGGGTCTTCTTGTAACGAAGGAAGTGGGGCAGGGGTCATTCTGGCAGGCCCAGATGACTTCATCCTCCAATACTCCCTCCGTATAAACTTCAAAGCCTCAAACAACGAAGCCGAATACGAGGCGCTCATAGCCGGCCTTGGAATGGCCCGAAATGCAGGGGCACAACGCCTGCAGATCTTCAGCGACTCTCAATTGGTCGTCAATCAGGTCCTCGGCGAATATGAAGCCCGCGATGACAGGATGGTCAAGTACTTGGCTAAAGTGAAAAGCCTCATGGCGCTGTTCGAGGAGGCCCTCATCCTTAGAATCCCCGAGAAGAGAATGCTCAGGCCGACGCCCTATCCAAATTAGCTTCCTCTTCCCTTCAAGGCCTCAAACAAACTGTTCTAATAGAAGTCCTCCTGAAACCGAGCATAGAGGATGATGCGCTCGACTCCGTTGAAACACTGCCAGTCCTCCTCGAAGACAATTGGATGAAGCCCCTCGTCGAGTTTCTAAGAGACGGACTCCTCCCCCAGGATCCAAAGGAAGCACGAAGGATAAGAACCCGAGCCGAGCGTTATGTATTAATCGAAGGCATTCTGTATAAACACTCCTTCACCCAGGTGGACGGTCGGCCCTACCTAAGGTGCCTCTCCCCCCGGCAAGCTGACTACGCCCTGCAAGAACTCCATGAGGGCATTGGCGGGGCTCATTCTGGCTCCAGAGCCCTAGCGCGCAAAGTGTTGAACTATGGGTATTATTGGCCCACTCTCCTACGGGACGCCGAACAACACGTTCGGCAATGCAGCTCCTGCCAGAAATACTCCGACATCCGACGCCTCCCACAAGCACCACTCACCTCCCTATCAAGTCCGATCCCCTTCGCAATGTGGGGGATGGATTTACTAGGACCGTTTCGGCCAGCTCCCGGACAGCTAAAGTTTCTAGTTGTGGCAGTCGACTATTTCTCGAAATGGATAGAGGCCGAGCCCCTGGCAACAATCACCGAGCATAGGGTCGTCCAATTCTTCTGGAAAAATGTAATCTGCCGATTCGGCGTTCCTCGGGTCATAGTTACAGATAATGGAACGCAGTTCGCTGGGGCTGCCTTCCGAGCCTTATGTGAGGACCTCGCCATACAACACCGCTTCTCCTCCGTCTCTCATCCCCAGTCAAATGGCCAGGCCGAGAATGCCAACCGACAGATCCTCTCCGGCATCAAGAAGAGACTAGACAAGTGCTTCAAGGGCTTGTGGGTCGATCAGCTGCCCAATGTGTTATGGAATTACCGCACCACGAAGCGGACCCCAACAGGCAAGAGTTCGTTTAATCTCACCTATGGGTCCGAGGCCCTCATTCCCCTGGAAGTTGGGATACCCTTTCCTCGTTTGATATCCTTTGAAGAAGAGCAGAATGCCAGAGAGCTCAGAGCAAGCCTAGACTTGATAGACGAAATCCGAGAAAGAGCTGCTATACGGCAACAAAGTTACCGAAGAAGAACTGAGCTCGCCTACAACAAAAGGGTCCGCCCAACGAACCTCAAAGAAGGGGATCTGGTCCTCCAAAAATTGGCCATCTCGTTCCCCGGACAGAAAAGCAAACTGGCCCCGAATTGGGAGGGACCATACAAAATCTCAAAAGTGATCCGCCCCGGTGCGTACAAGCTAGAAGATCTTGAAGGCAGAGAAATTCCCAGGACTTGGAATGCCGACCATCTTTTGAAATACCAAGAGAAGGCAACTACGCCTCTCTAAGTAACTCGAGATGTCGAACCATTCCCTTCCTGTTACTAGTAGTAATTTTTCCTTTATTTTTTCATTGTAATAACGGCTAGCAACTTTAGAAGCAGCCGATCATTGGATATTAATAAATAAAGTTTTTCATATTTTTTATACTGTCGCACCTCTCTGCCTTTAATTCTTTAATCTCACAATGGTTCGGAGTCCAGCACTCGGCTTGACTCTTCTTCCTCGGCTCGTCCATTGACGAGCCAGAAGTAGATCGCCGTTCGAAATTGCTCCTGCAGCCGTTGAATGGATCGGAGTCCAACACTTGGCTCGATTCTACTTTGCAAGTTCGCTCCTAAGCGGACTAGAAGTAGCTCGCCATTCGGAACTGCTCCTGCATCCCTTAAACTAACCTCACGATGGTTCGGAGTCCAGCACTCGGCTCGACTCTTCTTCCTCGGCTCGTCCATTGATGAGCCGGAAGTAGATCGCCGTTCGAAATTGCTCCTGCAGCCGTTGAATGGATTGGAGTCCAACACTTGGCTCGATTCTACTTCGCAAGTTCGCTCCTAAGCGGACTAGAAGTAGCTCGCCATTCGGAACTGCTCCTACATCCCTTAAACTAACCTCACGATGGTTCGGAGTCCAGCACTCGGCTCGACTCTTCTTCCTTGGCTCGTCCATAGACGAGCCGGAAGTAGATCGCCGTTCGAAATTGCTCCTGCAGCCGTTGAATGGATCGAAGTCCAACACTTGGCTCGATTCTACTTTGCAAGTTCGCTCCTAAGCGGACTAGAAGTAGCTCGCCATTCGGAACTGCTCCCACATCCCTTAGACTGATCTAACGATTGGATCTCTTTTATGGCTCGACCCTATCTCCACCGGCTCGTCCTCAAAACGGGCAGGAGTTAGATGGCCATCCCAAACTGCCCCGCGACTGTCGAGCCGAGCGGACGAGGTACCGACCCTCGTATATGGCAAAAAAACCTCCCGAGATGAAACCACCGTCAGATCATCTCAGAAAGTGTGCTAGGGCGTGATGAGCGGATCTTATTCAGCCACGTGTCCACAAAACGACAAGATAGTGTTTTCTTGGAAACTAGACCCGTCTCAAGATTCGTGCAAACATCAAACGACCCTGATCGCTTCACTTCGCTCAGCAGAAGTCACCCCAGACTTCAAGCTACGATCAGGCCACGTGGGCACAGTTGAGAAACAACCGCACCTTAGCAGCCGAACCGAGCCGCACCTGAAGGGACCGGGCAAGGTTCAGAAGCGCAGCAAAAGAGAAAGTCCCGAGGCCAAGGCGTTCAGCGATGCGAACACCTGCCTCACGGTTCATTTCGAGCCTACCCTAGTTAGCGCGACTAAAGCACAGATAAGAAGACAACAGAGAACAGTTCGGATAAAACAACTCCAATTCTATTAATAACTTGGACAAAGTTACAAAATGGACAACAACAAAAGCTCGCAAATGGGTTACAATGACAAGACACAACCCGTCTACTACCTCCGAGGAAGAGATATGCTCCGGTTCAGTGACACTTTAGGTCGGCGCTTCTTGACCTCTGAGCTCGAATCCAGTCCAACGAACCGAGACGCCTCCTCGCCGCTGACCCTGACAGTTGCTCCAACCGAAGCACCGCTTGAAGACACCGCCACACCGCTTTGGGCGTCGGCGGCTGACCTGCGTACGATAGGAGTCCGGCTCGCCGCTTGATAGAACGTGATCCCTCGCTCGATCTCTTCGCGAGTGCACGAGGTGCTCCGGACGTTAGCCCTCACTGGCTGAGGCTTGAGCCGAGCAACTTCTTCCTCCAGTTCGACGATCCGATCCTTCAATGTGTCATCCTTTACTATCACCTTAAACCGAGGAAGTTTTGCCGAACCGGGGTACTCGGCGCTGTCGGATATAACGCGGCGCAAGTGGGTCACTTCGATACTCTTGTCGACCGTCACCCTCTGCAGCTCTTCCACCTTCTTCACTAAGCCATCTCGTTCGGCCGAAACTCGCGCCAGTTCCTCTTCCTTAGCAGATAGCTCGGCCTCGACTATCCGTAGGTGGTGCAGCTCGACCAAAGCCTCGCTATGCCTAATCTCTAAGTTGTGAAGTATCCTCCTTGTCAAGTGAACCTCACCCTCGAGACGATCCTCCCGAGATCGCTTGAACAACTCGGCTCGACACTGTTCAGCCGAGGTGTTATGAGTCTGCTCAGCAATCTGAAATAAGAAAGAGATAGCATTGAAATACCACACTACCGAGCCCAACACTTAGACAAATTTCGGAGTCAAAATACTACACTACCGAGCCAAACACTTTGACAAATTTCAGAGTCAAAATACTTTTCATTCATTAAAAAGCGGTGGCCAGTCCGCAAAAGGCATTACAATACTCGGAAAAAAAAACAAAACAAGGAAAAACTACAAAAAGCTTAACGTGGGGATCAGGGGTCCACCTTCTTCGTCACGTCGACCACGGGCACGTCGACGGATGGCCCCTCGATCCGCCCCTCGACCTGGCCGTCCGCCGCAGGCTCTTCGGCCTCTTCTTCCTCGTCCTCCCCTTCGGCCTCGTCGCCTTCGCCTTCCTCCTCACCGTCTGAAGGCGACCCTGGCCACAGGCGGTAGCCGACCCGCTCGAAGCCAGGGATCCATTCTTGGACATGGTCGAGCACCGTTTGATAAGACCGCTTCATGTTCTCGGCCATGTGCTTCTTCGCCTCGGCCTCGACCTCCTTCTCCACCTCAGCCCTGATCTTCGTCGCCAGGGCCTTCTTCTCCACCTTCTCTTCGGCCAAGGACTTCGTCGCCGCAGCCAGCTCCTCGGCGGCCTTAGCAGCCTTGGTAGACTCCGCCTCGAGGCTCCCCTTGACTTTCTCCAGGTCGACAACAAGGTCGGCCACCCGGACATCCAAGGCCTCGGCTCTCCTCTGCTCGGCCTCGAGTTCCTTGACCGCCCGGACCTTCGCCAACCTGTCTTTGTCGCTCGCCGCCCTCAATTCCTTCTCCTGCTCGGCGAATGTCTTGAGGAGATGGCCGAAGTGACAGGTAGCCAGCAAAGACTAACGGTGAGCGCGCTAAACAAACCGGGCAGTAAACTTGGAAAAAACTTAGCAAGAAGAAACTTACCGAGACGAGTGACCGAGCCACCTCATAGGTGTCGTCACCCACCGTCCCCGCCTTTAGCGCTGCTCGATCCTTTGGGGTCGCCAAGTGCTTGACGACCTGCACTGACATTTACGAATTGCCGAGGAACCCGTCATGGTTCTTCACTCGCCAATTCGGCACGAACAGCTGCTTGTGCTGCTCGGTCAGAATCTCCTCGGCAGCCTTGGTCAGCGGTGGTGCCTCGATCGACAGCGCCGCGTTTACGTCGAAGGCCCCCTCGATCACGCCAGGGGCCACAGGGGACGAGGGCTCCTCAACAACGACAACCTCCGAGGGTGCCTCAACAGTCGGAGGGGGCGGGGTGATGGTCGAGGCGACAGTGGGTGGCGGAGTCGACGAGGCAGTCGCAGCCGCCCTCTTCCTCTTTCTCCCCCCGGCCAACTTGGACCTGTCGGCCATCATGGAGTTGAAGTCGATCTTCATTGCTTCTGCGTCGAGCCACAAAAAAAGAGACGAGTTAGCGAGTCGAACTAAAAACTTGAAAGAAAAATGAAAACAAATGAGATGTCAGGAGCATACTCGGGTCGATGGGGCTTAGGCCGGACCTGAACAACACCTCCTCCGTCAAATCCCTCCAACTCAACAGCGGAAGGGCCATTATCTTCCTCGCCACCTCCTCCTCGGCCTCGAGCAGTACAGGGTCGGCTCGCGCAAATTTCGGCACCTCCACTTTCCACCGGCTCGGAATGTGCCAAATCGCCTCACCCCTGACTATAAAATACTTCTCCTTCCAACCCTTAATTGAGTCAGGGTTCTCTACAATCTTAACTCCCTTCCTCGGCCCCAAATAGTACCGATACTCCGTCTTGTGCCGCCTGTTTATCCGATACATGCCTCGGAAGACTGTTAAGTCCGGCTCTACTTCGGCTCTGTGGCACTGAAGCAAAAAGGCATTCACGTGGCGCCACGTGTTCGGCATGAATTGGGTCGGTGCAAGGCAAAACCAGCCGAGGATCTCAAGAATGAAGGGGTGCAGCAGGAAACGTAGCCCGGCATTCAAGGAGTCGACGTCGAACATACACATATCCGACGACGGCAACTTGGAGTTCGCTCGCATCCCGGGACCGGGGAGGATCAGCTTGTACTCCGGAGGGATGGCGAAGGCCTTCCTAACCTGAAGTAGGTCCTTCTCGGCCAACAACGAGATGAGCTTGTCGGCTTCGGTGGGAAGGGCCGGGTTAGGTTCCTCGACGATCTTAGGCTTCCCATATATCGCCTTCTCCAGCAGGTCGCCCTTGTACTGCCTGACCCCCGAATGCCCGGACAGGACAGAAGGATATCGTCCCATCTCGGGGGCTTGCTTCGGATTCTCCACAATCACCGCTACTATGGGAGATTGGGTCTCCACCCTCCTCTTCTTCTTCTCCCGCCTCGTCTCGGCTACAGACAGTTCGGCAACCTGTTTTCCCTTTCTCCGAATCTCTGACCTCCTCCTCTCCTCGGCACCATCATCGCCCGAGGACGAGGCCCCACTCCCCGAGTTCACTCGAGACATCTCTAGAAAAATTATTTAGACTAAGTGAACTGACCTTTTGAAGTGACGTTCACGGTCGGAGTACTCTCGCCGAAAATCGCCTAGCCCACACGACAGCTAACGGCAACGCCTTCGAGAGAAAATCGCCACTAGCAGAGAACTTAGAGATCGAAAGTAAAAACTTGAGAGTAAAAAGTAAGAAATGAGCTTGAGAGTGAGGGTGAAGGCTTATAACCCCTAACAAGTTGGGCCTCCTTGGGAAACGCAAAAAGCCCACTAAGAAGCTAAAGCGGCAAGCGGAAGAGTTACGAAGTTACGAGAAGCAAGAAACTCTTCAAAATACTAAGTCAACGACTCGGCCACCGGTCTGCCAGGCCGAGCTATCGAACAGCTCGGCTGAGCAACCGAGCTACTACGCTCCTTCAAAACATCCAACTCAGCACCTCGGCCAAACAGCCCTGATGCGCCGAGCCGAGGTGCCGGGGTACCGACCCTCGTATGTGGCAAAAAATCGTCCCGAGGCGAAGTCACCGTCGGATCTCTTCAAAATTCGCGACAGAATCTGATGGACGGTTCAGATCGTGCCACGCCCACAAAACGACAAGATAACGTTTTCTCGTGATCTGAACCCCATCCTCGTGATGCGCGCCATGATGAACGGCCCAGATCCGGCCACGCGTATCTTCCGAGACGCCTGCCATCGGCTCGCCCAGCCGAGCTACCGAACAGCTCAGCCGAGCAGCCGAGCTACTGGGCACAGAGGGGTGGAACCCTCAAGAGATACTTCCTTCAAAACATCCAACTCAGCACCTCGGCCAAACAGCCCTGATGCGCCGAGCCGAGGTGCCGGGGTACCGACCCTCGTATATGGCAAAAAATCGTCCCGAGGCGAAGTCACCGTCGGATCTCTTCAAAATTCGCGACAGAATCTGATGGACGGTTCAGATCGTGCCACCCCCACAAAATGACAAGATAACGTTTTCTCGTGATCTGAACCCCATCCTCGTGATGCGCGCCATGATGAACGGCCCAAATCCGGCCACGCGTATCTTCCGAGACGCCTGCCATCGGCTCGCCCAGCCGAGCTACCGAACAGCTCAGCCGAGCAGCCGAGCTACTGGGCACAGAGGGGTGGAACCCTCAAGAGATACTTCCTTCAAAACATCCAACTCAGCACCTCGGCCAAACAGCCCTGATGCGCCGAGCCGAGGTGCCGGGGTACCGACCCTCGTATATGGCAAAAAATCGTCCCGAGGCGAAGTCACCGTCGGATCTCTTCAAAATTCGCGACAGAATCTGATGGACGGTTCAGATCGTGCCACCCCCACAAAATGACAAGATAACGTTTTCTCGTGATCTGAACCCCATCCTCGTGATGCGCGCCATGATGAACGGCCCAGATCCGGCCACGCGTATCTTCCGAGACGCCTGCCATCGGCTCGCCCAGCCGAGCTACCGAACAGCTCAGCCGAGCAGCCGAGCTACTGGGCACAGAGGGGTGGAACCCTCAAGAGATACTTCC
The DNA here is from genome assembly GCA_017893485.1 of Hemerocallis citrina. Lineage (NCBI taxonomy): Eukaryota > Viridiplantae > Streptophyta > Magnoliopsida > Asparagales > Asphodelaceae > Hemerocallis > Hemerocallis citrina. Next base: position 235,521,372 of record CM030364.1, on the reverse strand, counting down.
TTCAAAACATCCAACTCAGCACCTCGGCCAAACAGCCCTGATGCGCCGAGCCGAGGTGCCGGGGTACCGACCCTCGTATATGGCAAAAAATCGTCCCGAGGCGAAGTCACCGTCGGATCTCTTCAAAATTCGCGACAGAATCTGATGGACGGTTCAGATCGTGCCACGCCCACAAAATGACAAGATAACGTTTTCTCGTGATCTGAACCCCATCCTCGTGATGCGCGCCATGATGAACGGCCCAGATCCGGCCACGCGTATCTTCCGAGACGCCTGCCATCGGCTCGCCCAGCCGAGCTACCGAATAGCTCAGCCGAGCAGCCGAGCTACTGGGCACAGAGGGGTGGAACCCTCAAGAGATACTTCCTTCAACACATCCAACTCAGCACCTCGGCCAAACAGCACTGATGCGCCGAGCCGAGGTGCCGGGGTACCGACCCTCGTATATGGCCAAAAATCGCACCGACCCATATCAACCGTTGGATCTTATGGAAAAATGTGCTCGTCATGATGGACGGCCCAGATTTGGCCACGTCCACTAAACGACAAGATAGCGTTTTATGGGGATCCACGCTGAGATGGACGGCCCAGATGACGCCACGTACCTCGGATCCTCCGAACCGAGGCACCGACCCATCTAGCCGGGGAGTCGAGTCGCCGAGCAGAGGTGCCGGGGTACCGACCCTCGTATATGGAAAAAAATCACACCAACCCATATCAGCCGTTGGATCTTGTGAAAATGTACGCTCGTCGTGATGGACGGCCCAGATTTGGCCACGTCCACTAAACGACAAGATGGCGTTTTATGGAGATCCACGCTGAGATGGACGGCCCAGATGATGCCACGTACCTCGGATCATCCGAGCCGAAGCGCTGACCCTCCGAGCCGAGGCGCTGGCCCTCCGAGCCGAGGTACCGAGGTACCGACCCTCGTATATGGCAAAAAATCACGCCGACCCATATCAGCCGTTGGATCTTGTAAAAAAGCGCGCTCGTCATGATGGACGGCCCAGATTTGGCCACGTCCACTAAACGACAAGATAGCGTTTTATGGAGATCCACGCTGAAATAGACAGCCCAGATGATGCCACGTACCTCGGATTATCCGAGCCGAGGCACTAACTCTCCGAGCCAGGGCGCTGGTCCTCGACGTACCAAGCCGAACCGAGGTACCGAGGTACTGACCCTCGTATACGGCGGAAAAACTTGCCGAGGAGCAGGGACCGTCTGATCATTCCGAAGTTCGCGCTCCGCCCTGATCGAGGGCTCAGATGACGCCACGTCATAAATAAATATTAAAAAATCGTTTTTTATTTATTTAAATCGTTTTATTTATTTAAAAATTGCGAAAAAAATCGCTAAAAATTCGGAAAAAATAGCTAAAAATTCTAGGAAATAAGTGAAAATTCGGGGGACATTTTTGAGCCTCCGAACGAACAATTATTGCCTAGAATGTACGGCTAAAACCCCCGAACGACTAGCTAACGCATCGCAAAATTAAATAAATAGCCCGAAAAAATAGACAAAGACCCGATACACCATATTGCTTCAAGAAAGAAGAAGGAATTACCTTACCATCCACTTCGGGATTCAAAAACACCCATTCGGACTTCGATACGACTCCTCTAGCCACCAAAACAGTCAAACTACTCCTCAAAGACTGATTCTCCTCAGCCTTTAGGAGTGGGGGGCTCGTGATATGGCTAAAAATAGGGGTTTAATCAAGACCGCCCGAATTGGGCACGAATCCTGAAGTTCAGGGGTAAAACGGTAATTTTACCTACAAAACGGGTCTGAATCAGGTACTGGGTCTCCTTCTCACAGATCCAATAACCTGCGAACGGATCCACCTCAACTGGGTGCGGGTTTCAACCCGCAACAGACCCGGTCCAGCGGGATAGAATTAGGGTTTCTGATTAATTTTAATCAACGGCCCTAATTCATATCTATCCTCTCACTGGGGATTAGGGATTACATTCCTTATCTATATACGCAGGAATTACATGCCTAATCTGTTCCTTAAGACGTCTATAAATACCCCCCATCCATCTCCATTAAGAGGTAATCAATCTTTCACCAGTTTTTGCGCTCTTTCATAGTCTGCCAGATTACTGACTTGAGCGTCGGAGGGTGCGTCGCCGGGAACAACCCCGGTGTCTCGCACTTTTTGCAGGTGCACGGCGGGAACGACGATCGATGCCCGACGGAACAGGTACACAGGTTTTCTATTCAGTTTTCCCTAAGAATCCACAAGTTCTATCTGTTTGCCCCCACACCAAATTTAGCGGCAACAATACTTAAGGAAAGAAACGAATTAGAGTAGATACCATGCTTAATTCTTGGCTTCAGGAAACAATAATTTAAGGAGTAGATACCATGCCCTTAAAGGAACGAACATGAGTAATTAGGATAGTGAAGAAGGTGACTTAGCATTACTGACTATAGGTGGAAATCAAAGCCCAACTACTTAATAGATATTTGTGATTCAGAACTACTTGATATAGTTTTTAATCTTTTAATTTCTTTAGAACAACACTTTAAGATCCTTATTTCTATTTTATTGGTTAGTAAGTTAATTTCTACAATCTCTGTGGGATCGACCCTTGCTCGTCACTACGCTTCTCTAAACGATTCGTACACTTGCGAGGTTTTTTAATTTGTGTCCAGATTATCTATTTATTTAGATCATCTAGATTGCACAACAGAGAACACAACGAAGAGAAGTAGGGGGATTGAGGGTGCAAGATTTGATGTTGTTGATGGTGGTGTGGTGACGGCAAAGCAAAGGAAGGGTTCGGGTTTTGTGGTGGCCGGAGAGGGGAGTAGGCCGGAAAGGGTGGTCGGCCTGGTGGTGATAGGGGGCTTTCGGCCTAGGGGGTAGGCCGGCTGGATGGTGGCTCGGGTGGGAAGTAGCCGGGAGCAAATCAAGAGAGGGAGAGAGAGATGGGGGAGGCCGGCAATAGGAGAAGGGATATTAGGGTTAGGGTTAGGGTTTATATATAGGATTTAGATGTGGGCTAATGGGTATTGGGTATTAGTAGTTTGTAATAGGCATACAAATGGGTTTTGGATATTGGGTCAAATACAAATAGGAATGCAAAAAGGATGGGGAATTTATTTGGCTATGAAAACTTATTAGGGATCAATTTAATAGGAGTAGGAAAAAGACCATCAAAACACCACCACAACACCACGGAGAATAAAAATAAAGATAACGAAACCAAACATGAGGGAAAGATCAAAATAATGAAAATCGAAATAAAGAGACAATCAATCAAACACAAGGAGTTCAAAATGAGATAAAACGAGTACATATATTGAAAATAAATCCAATATACGGTTCAGAAAAAATACAAGAGAGAAAGACACCAAAACGAAAAATACAGTCCAAAAATACACAAAATGAAAAACAGGGGTTACAATCCTACCCACCTAACAAGAAGAATTTCGTCCTCGAAATTCAAAAAGAAGATACATAGGGTATCCCCAAAACAACCAAAAGAACAAAACAAAAACTACTCAAATAAATGAGAAAACATCTGTTGAATCTCCTCCTCCAGCTCCCAAGTCGACTCACCAGGCGAGTGAGGATTCCAAGCAATCTAACCAACTTGATGACCTTGTTCTTAAGCAATTTCTTCTGCCGATCCACAATAGCAACTGGCAGAATCTCATAAGTCAAATCCAGCCGAACGGTCCACTCAGAATAGTCGATCACGTGGCTCTCATCTCAGATATATCTCCTGAGTTATGAGACATGGAAAACATCGTGCACTCCTGATAAAGTTGGCGGCAATGCAAGACGATAGGCCACCTTGCCTACTCACTCTAAAATCTCAAACGGTCTAATAAACCTCCGGCTAAGCTTGCCCCCACCACCGAACCGAATGACCCCGTGCCACGGCGATACCTTAAAAAAAACATGGTCACCAACAACAAACTCCAAAGCCCTACGATGGACATCGGCCCAACGCTTTTGCCTGTCCTGAGCTGCCTGCAAATGCTTCCTGATCTGAACCACTGCATCAATTGGCTTGGTGATCAACTCCGGACCCAACAACTTCCTCTCACCAATGTCATCCTAGCATACTGGTGATCTGCACTTCCGTTCATAGAGTGCCTCGAACGGAGCAGTTTTAGTACTGGCTTGAAAGCTATTATTGTACGAGAACGCTACAAGATGCAAATGATCCTCCCAAGACCCACCAAACTGAAGCATACAAGACCTCAACATGTCCTCAAGAATCTGAATAGTCCGCTCTGACTGTCCATCAGTCTGGGGATGAGAAGCTGTTTTGTACTTTAATTTACTCCCCAAACTATTCTGAAGAGTCTCCCAGAATTGAGATCTGAATCTCGTATCCCTGTCGAATACAATACTGACTGGAATCCCATGAAGTCTAACAATCTTTTGCATATACCTCTCAGCTAGGCTGTCAGTAGACTGACCGATACGAAAAGGAATGAAGTGAGCACTCTTCGTCAAACCATCAACAATCACCCAAATGGCATTATGACCCTTAGGACTCCTCGGCAAAGCGGTCACAAAACCCTTAGTGATATGTTCCCACTTCCACTCTGGAATAGGAAGCAGTTGAAGAAGTCCAGCAGTTCTCTGATGCTCTGCCTTAACCTGCTGACAGACCAAACGCTGAGAAACAAACCGAGCAACAGCCCTCTTCATACCACGCCACCAGGAATGAAGCTTCAAATCTCGATACATCTCAGTACTGTCAGGATGGATAGAATACGAAGACTGATGAGCTTCTTCAGGAACCCTCTGACGAACTTTACCCTTAAGGACACACAACCGGGGACCAAAACGAAGAGAACCATCTGCATGAATAACCATGACCGTCCTGGACCCAGACTCAACCTCAGCTCGAAAACTCTACAACTGCGCATCACCAGCCTGTGCCTCTTTAATTTGCTTGACCAGAGATGACTGCAGCTGGAGCGCCAAACAACTCCGACCAAAATTTGGCAACACAACATCCAGCTCCATCCTCCTTATCTGCTCAATGAGATCACTCTGCTGAGTAAGAAACATAACTGCTGGTCTCCTGCTCAAAGCATTAGACACCAAGTTTACTTTACCAGGATGGTATTGCAAACAGATGTCATAATCGGCCATAAGTTCCAACCAATGCATTTGCCTCATGTTTAACTCCTTCTGGATAAAGACATACTTGAGACTTTTGTGGTCTGTAAAGATCTCCACTCGGTCTCCAAGTAAATATGTCTCCACAGCTTCAAAGCAAAAATCACTACCGCTAACTCCAAGTCTTGAGTATGATAGTTCTTCTCATGCGGCCTCAACTGCCTCGATGCATACCCAACAACACGGCCCTTCTGCATAAGAACTGCTCCAAGACCCTTACCAGAAGCATCATAGTGAATTACAAATCTGCCTGAACCATCGAGAATAGTCAATACAGGTGCTGACATCAATCTGTTCTTCAACTCAACAAAAGCCTCATTGCACTCATCAGACCAACAAAAATTATGATCCTTCCCAGTCAATTTAGTCAACTGTCCCCTATCTTCGAAAAGTCTTGGACGAACTTCCGATAATAGCCAGCTAAACCAAGAAAACTTCTGACCTCTGAAACCGACTTGGGAATAGGCCAATCCTTCACAGCCTCAAGCTGGGCAGAATCCACAGAAACACCATCGCCAGAAATAATATGCCCCAAGAAAGAAATCCTGTTGAGCCAAAACTCACACTTGCTAAGTTTTCCATTGAGCTGATTCTCTCTCAAAGTCTGCAGAACCACTTTAAGATGCTCAGCATGATCTTCCCGATTCCGAGAATACACCAAAATATCATCAATGAAGACCACCACAAATCTATCCAAGAACTGAGAGAAAACCCGATTCATAAGACTCATGAATACAGCTGGCGCATTCGTGACCTCGAACGGCATCACAAGATACTCATAGTGCTCATATCTAGTCCTGAAAGCAGTCTTTTGTATATCTGCAGCCTTCACCTTGACTAGGTGATACCTGGAACGAAGATCCAACTTCAAGAAAACAGCAGCCCCACTCAGCTGATCAAACAAATCATCAATCCTTGGCAATGGATAACGATTCTTCACAGTAACTCTGTTCAGTTTTCGATAATCCATGCACAGTCGACGGCTACCATCCTTCTTGTCAACAAAAAGGACCGGAGCACCCCAAGGCGAAACACTAGGTCTGAGGAAACCCAAATCAAGCAACTGCTGAATCTGCACCTTAAGCTTTGAGAAAATAGCAGCCCCCCACAATCGATCAAACAAATCATCGATCCTGGGCAAAGGATACCGGTTCTTCACAGTAACACTGTTCAGTTCCTTATAATCAAAGCATAGACGATGACTACCATCCTTCTTATTGACAAAAATGACCGGAGCATCCCAAGGCAAAACACTTGGTCTGATGAAACCCAAATCAAGCAACTCCTGAATCTGTACCTTAAGCTCTGCTAGCTCAACCGGTGCCATCCTGTAGGGACTCTTCGATATCGGTGCTATTCCAGGCTGAACATCAATACCGAATTCCACTTTCCTATCAGGGGGTAAGCCAGGCAACTCATCTGGAAAAACATCCAAGAAATCCAGAACTATTAGCGGCATAGCCTCACAGCCTGAGTACAATTCCATCGCACAATCCACCCATTCAACTGCAGTCTTTGCTCAACCAAGGAAAGACTCCCTAACATGGAACTCAAATTCTGCTCGATCTAGAATTCTGAAAACAACTTTCTTGGTACGACAATCAATAATAGCATGGGCTTGAATAACGTCGAATCCCGAATTTCCAATTATAATCAGGTTGGCTTTGAAATCTGCGTCCCCAATAACAACGGAACATTGCCTGCACTCACGGGAACATATGACAGCTCCACCACCTATCATAATGTTCCAAGCCTCTAACATGTTGCTGCACTCCAACTGATGGCGAGCGACAAATCGAGAGGAGACAAAAGAATTGGTTGCCCCAGAATCAAAAAGAACATAGACAGGAAAAGAGCAAACAAGGATGATACCTAAAAGAAATCAAAGACAAGGAGAAAGCATAGACAAATAAGGTTGAGGGAAAAACAACAACAATGCAAGAAGATAACATAAAGAAGCAAAACAGGACCAAAAGAAAGAACACAATAGAGAAACAAAACAACAAAACAAAATATACCTGCCGACAACCCCTTCAGCTGTCTCAGCATCTGCAGCAGTCAAGTTGAAAGCTTGACCTCTCCTCAGAACAGCGGTGCTTTGACCGACAACCTGACGTTGAGGAGGAAGCGGTGGCTTAACTGGACCACAAGTTGGAACTGCTCGCTGGACAGGACCACGAACTGGAAGAGTCACCCTCTGTTGCGGACAATCTCTCAAAGTGTGGTTAGGAGCACCATAAGAAAAATAGCAGTGATTGGCCCGCCTACAGTCCTTGCGCTCATGCCCAGAAAGTCGGCAAAAGTCACAAAAACTACCCCTCTGGGAACCAGCAGAAGAGTAAGGAGCTACTCTAATTGGAAGGGCGGGAACAGGCCTTCGAATAGGCCCACCAGAAGGCCTAGCAACAGCAGCGGGAACAGTCCGCTGAGAAGAAGAAGAACCACCACGAGCCTGCTCCTGAGCTCGGGCTGCCTCAAGAGCCTCAGTGTAGGTACGCAAGCAAAGAGAGCCAAGATGCCTCTTGATATCGTGCTCAAGCTCATTTGTGAATCTACGAGCCCTATCCTCTTCTGTTGCCACAAGAACGGCAGCGAAGTAGCTAAGTCTGGTAAACTCAGCTGTGTACTCATCCACTGACCTGGAACCCTATTGTAAGAAAGTCCATGTTACAATATTGCATGAACAATTATGTAATAAATCCAAAATGGAACAAGGACTTAACCTGTTTTAGGGCCAAGAATTGTTGTTCCATCTCAACTCGAGTACTACTAGGGAAGAACATCTCCAAGAATCCCCAAGTAAAAGTAGCCCAAGCAATAGGCCCCAAGTAAAAGTAGCCCAAGCAATAGGCCTCTCAAGACGCTCAGACTCGGCCATCCACCAGATATAGGCCAGACCACCAGCTGGATGGAAACAATGTCCACCCGATCAGCCTCGGCAACACGAGCTGCTAACAACAAGCGCTCAGTCCGGATCAACCACTGTTCAAACTCCAAAGGCGTTTCAGTGCCGAAAAAATGGTCGGAATGCAGCCTCATAAAATCTATAACTGTCCCTGGGCGAGGCGGAAGATTTGCCTGCACAGGCACAACAGGAGGCGGAAACCCGAGCAGCTTCAAGAGCAGCCATCACAAGATCATTATGGTTTTGCTGCAGATTAATCAGCCGCTTAAGCACAGCAGTGACAGCCTCAATCGGATCAACCTGCGACTGAGAAGTAGAACCTCTGCGAGCCACAGTCTGCACAAAACCAAAAACAATTAGCATCCAGAACCAGAGTTGGTATAAATTTCATTTATACCAAGCTTGGGCTACTTTTGTGCAAATCCCAGTCCAAGCTTGTCAATATATTAGGCAACTAATATATTACCCAAACCTGGAGCTCTGATACCACTAAAAAACCCTGTCATACCCTGTTTTCCAAAAAGAATACGGAATACGGATACATAACAAAAGCCCAACGAATAATTTTTATCATCCATAAGCTATTCAAGAAATCTTTACAATAATTCACAAGATAATCAGAGTCGGAAGCGGAAGATACAACCAACATGCATAATTGAAACAAGATACCAACAGAAATTAATTGAAACCAAATACAATAATCTCAAATAATCAAGTTCTGAACAACACAAATATTCTGGGTCACATCGCCCAAATACAAGATAATATCCAAGTAAACAAGTACATCTTATTTCAAATTCAAGCAACAAATAATAATAATAATAAAGCAGAAACTCCAACACTATTACATCATGTCACCAATACCATCTGGCAGCCGTCCATCCTGATATGCAATTAGTAAATTTGCAGGAGAAGGAAAGAGAAAAATAAGTACCCGTCCATTGCAAGTTATGGGTCACAAATAATGTAGGATACAAGTGCATGGAATGAGTAAATCTAAGTATCAAACCTAGCATGGTATAATCATGATGTCCAAAATAATCAACTAGTATGGCAAAAGTGAACAAGTGTAAATGGCTTAAGTCAAGTGTCAAGAAATCAAGTATCATGTAAACATACATCAAATGTCAAGTGTCATGTAATCATGTATCAAGTGTCATGTTTTAAGTGTCATGTAAACAAGTCTCATATATCATGTAGTCAAGTATCAAGCAAGCATGTATCATGTTCAAGTACCATGTTCAAGTATCATGTTCAAGTCTTGTAGGGATTTACTATCTAGGTAGCACTTCATGCATCCTAGATTTTACTACATGGTTGCTACAACAAACAGTTTCGCTTTATATTTTGTAGGGGTCCATACAGGGCAGTGTACTCAGGGACAAGCTCCAAGTATCATGTAATCATGTATCATGTAAACAAGCTCCAGGGTCATGTGTGTACGTGTCATGTATATCGTGTCAAGCTTCACATGTAAACAAGCTCCAATAACCACTAGGTTCTTCCGAGTACACGTTTCTGCACTATCCACTACTAGATCTTTCCCTTAACCCCGGCTTGGTTATTTATTATTAAGTCAAACAAGCATGTATATGTGCAAAACAAAACAAGAATAAAATGGAATGATAATGTGACAAGTGCAAGTAGCAAGATAAACATGTACGTGTGCAAGAAATCTCATGAAAGAATAAAATTGTCAAATCTCAAGTTCAAGACAGCAAGACCATACTGTAGTAAAACAGTGATTCCCAGTATTATAAACTAGCAAAACTGGATCCATCAAAGGATCTGGAAAATAGACTTCCACACGAATCTAACGAATATAAATAATTCATATACTAATTCACAAAAATCATAACTCAACTAGTTTTAACACAAAAATTAGGTTCAGCCTGATATCAGGAAAACGAATTCAAGAATAGGAAAACAACATGAAAACATATTAAATAAATCCACGAAAAATTTTTGGTATTCCCTTATATGTCCAGTATCTAAATATAAAGTTTCAGAATTTTCTAGTAAAAATAGATCAGTCATCAAAAATAAAAAAGCATCAAGAAAACATAGTTTGGCAAATCTGGAATTCCCGACACTGCTGTACGAAAGCTAAGAAATCTCGCAACCAGTGAAACAAAATCCAATTCTGCCAAAGGAATATGAAAATAGATAAAATACACTAACTTTCACAATTCAAAAATATTTTTCATACAGTAAAAGGAATCATAGTGAAAATAAGGTTCTTTACAGAACAGCGAGCAAAATACAGCATGTATAGATTTTAGAAATGAGCATGAAATGCCACAAAAACTTATTAATAAAATTCACCAAAATTATAGGTAATCCCTAACTTAATAAAGAAATACTGGCAAAAGTTTCAGATCAAAATAATATGTATAACATGGTTCTTGAAAATAATTTGTTATCAAAATTACCGAAAAACAGAATCTGGAAAAGATTGACACCTCTGTACTAAAACAGTCATAACTCAGTCATACGAAATCAAAATCAAGCAAGGTCAAAGCGGTTTGAAAATAGACGAAACTATCTAAAACTCATGTTTTATACCGATATCAATATACTCACTGCAGCACAATCGAAAACAGCAAACAAAACAGAACAGTGCCAAAAATACAGATTTTTTCCCTTGAAACAAAATCAACATAGATTCAAGGATATTGATCCAAACACATCCAAACTTGAAATAAAGCATACCAAGTGTCTAAACATCATGGTTTAGGTTTATTAACATGTCCACGCCAAATATATCTCATGGGTCCTAATCAAAACACAAATTTGCACACAAGTCTCACATACATGTTCAAGAATCAAGAATTGGGCGAAACATAGGTTAGTCATGTCCATAAGGTGTCGTGAGTCATCTATGACCAAATTATCACAATAGAGACAAAACCTATCGAGGAAAATACAATCAAGAGTTGTCTCTAGACCCATCTACACTATAGGTGAACTTTGGGACTTGTATCAAACAAATAAATTGGAGTACAAGTTACTTGCCTTAATTTGGGGATGAAGAACGATGCAATCAAGCCTAGAAGCAAAAAACCACAAACAAAATCTACAAAATCAGCGAATCCAAACAATCACGAACAAATCTCCACACAAACGAAACTCCTTAAAGCGACGATGACCAAAGTGGCAAGCGACCACTTTGAGAACACCACGAAGAGAAGTAGGGGGATTGAGGGTGCAAGATTTGATGTTGTTGATGGTGGTGTGGTGATCTGCAAAGCAAAGGAAGGGTTCGGGTTTTGTGGTGGCCAGAGAGGGGAGTAGGCCGGCAAGAGTGATCGGCCTGGTGGTGATGGGGGGTTGTCGGCCTAGGGGGTAGGCCGGCTGTGTAATGCCCTGATTTTTCATTAATGAAAAATTATTTATTTTTGCACGTAGTGTGCACGTGCAATATTTTTGGTATATATTTTCATCAAGATGAGTAAAGATATTTTAATTTGTGCTTTTAATTATTTTATACAAAAGCCTTCTTTTAAATAGATGAAATGTCTTTTCTTTTAAAAAGCCCAAAGTGTAATCTATTCGATTTTTTTAAAAAATAATTATTTTTGGCCCAAAACTAAAGCCCATGGATTAATCTATTTTTATATACAACTTGTCATGTAGAATACAATTTAAATACTATTTTGTTTTTATACAAAAATTTAATGTACAATTTTTGAGTCAAATGGCATGAGCGTGCACTACACGTACACGTGCAAGTGCACTCTCCTAAGGAGGCCGGGAATGCTTCTTTTGGAGGGAGAACTCAAATTTTGAGTGGTGATCATGGTGTGGTGGTTGCTTGGTTGTGGTAGTCATTGCAATTCCTACTTTCATCCTAGCCCTCCATCCTACAACCAACCAATTGATCCTAGCCCTCCATTCTATTTGATTTTTTGTATAAATACCCCCTCACATGGCTAGTTATTTTGTGCTTAATACTTTCTACAAACCTATAGTCTCAATTACATTATCTAGTAGTATTTTGTGAGTTAAAAGATTGAGTTGTGAGTGGGTATTGTGCTTGCTTTCAATCAAGAAGGAGAGGCCGGCTATTCAAAAGAGGAGAGCTCGGGTTTTGGTGCTTTTGAGGCTTGTGCGCGCGTGTACAAGGAGGAGAAGCATTTCGTTGCAAGTACATTCGTATAGGAGACCACTAGTTATACTTTCTTCAACAAGGTGGGTAAAATTTTCCCTATTTCTAACATAGAAATGCATGCTAGATTTAATTAACAAAATGATGCATGAAAAGAATTAATAAGGATGCACATTTAATTGAAAAGATGATCTCTATGTGATTGATTGGTTGCTATGCAAAATTATGTGTATTGCTATTAGTAAAATTCAAGATTTGTGTGCAATATGGTTATAAATTGTGTGAAGAAACCTTTGTTAGAAGCATGAAAAACTATGTGCAAGATTAGTATATTGATTATGTCTCTTTATATACTAAATTGGGAATTTTTGTTATGGCGTTGGAAAGAATAAATTAATATGCAATTTTTATGGTTGGAAAATGAATAAGAGCAGAAATTAGTATAGAGATTAATGAAATTATAATGTCAAAAAAAAATGTATTAGTAGTATGTCACATTAACCAAATTGTATGGTAGGGATGTGTTAATTATGGAGAAAATTATGTTTAATTATTTAAGAAATTTATTTTCATCTACTGAAATAAAGTTTATGATGGAAAAAGATTTAATTCGGATTTTTACAGTATTTTGTAAGAACAATGTGAATTGAAATTTTGAAGAATGCCGAAATATTCTAAATAACAGAGAGTGTGGCTTAAATAGGATCAGAATTATACTAGTGACAACCTGAGCATGTAGCTCAAGTGGTCAGAGCGTGCGTTGGGTTTCCCATGGTGACTGGTTCGAATCCCTATGGCACACATTTGTTTCACAATTTTTAAAAACATAAGAATCAGCGACCGAGAGTAATAAATACTCTCTGTCTTCTCTTTATATCGCCTGGTGCCTTTGGCCTAGTGGTTGGTGCCTTTGGCTGTGTTCTCTGGGGTGCTGGGTTCGAATCTTGCTCTCGGCAAGATTGAAAAATAATTTTTTGGGGGTTTTTAATTGTTAAAAAATTATGAGAAAAATATGTATATTCTTCTAAAAATATATGGGACTTTATAAAGATAGTTTGGGAATTATTTGCATGAAATAAACTAGGAATTGAGAATAAATTGCATGAATAGAACTATGGTTCTATACGTTTATTTTTGTGAAACTATACATTGCAAAAAGAAATTAAAATGAAGGATTAGAAGATTAATATAGTAAAGAATGAAATGATATTATGAAAAATATGAATTGTGAATATTCGTTAGTGATGTAAAGTATTTCTCATTTTGAGAATAATGTGACAACTATGAAATGTGAATTATTCTCGTTGGAGAATAGTGCGACAAATTATGATGCATGAATATCCATCTTGATTGAATACTAGTGACGTGCGTTTTTAATGTGAAAATAATAATTCATGAGTTACATGATGAATAGTTGAAATTCATGTATAGTTATGGACTATGTGAACGAATTAGAAATCATGATTGAAAAAGAAAATCTAGATTGATTATGAAAATGAATTTATGAGTGGAAATGCTCAAATTGGAAATTGTGAATTGGAATTGAAACGAAAGAGTAGCTAAGTCTCCCCCGGCATTTGGAAAGAAATGAAATGAAATATTGAAATGAAAGACCAAGGTTGGTCATGTTGAAATGAATGAATAAGTCCGGTTTAGTGGAGAGGCTAACTCTAGAGCTTTGATTTTTGTTCATGATTCTAATAAAAACTAAGGATTAGTGCATAGTGAAGATGTGATGAAAGTGAGAGAAAAACACAAGTATGAGAACTAGGGTTTACAGTGCGATTGTGTGAGCCACAGAATGCATGCTTGATGAGTCTAGACATGGCGTGGGCACAACTCAGAATGATCGGACTCTAGCCATGCTTGTGGGATGTTTGGTGACTGCAAGAGGATCGTATGCCATGAAGTGAGGCTGAATTGCCACAGAATGCATGCTTGATGAGTCAAGACATGGCGTGGGATTCCCCTCCAGAATTTTCTGTACACGAGCTTGTACTCATAGATCATCTAGGATACTCACCATAGTTACAGTAGTAGATTAAGTCATGGCGAGTGATTGAACCCTACAAAGATGAAGAACGATTAAGAGGCTTGCCCTCGGACCTATGTAGTATGGGATGCATAGAATCCGAACAAGTGCGCATTAGTGTCATCTAATATAAACAATTGCATTAAGGACTAAGTGCACAAACACAACACGACATCAATAGGGTAGTCCCTTTAGTTGAAATGTGACAAGTTTGTGTTTGCTAAATATGGAAAATTAAGTTATACTATTTCCGGCATAGAGAGGATGGCCGTGTATAATGTTCATCGGTTGAATAAACTGACGTACCGACAGTCTTATATGTAGGTAAATGGCATGTTAAAGATTAAAGAGGAATGGATGCTTAAAGATTATACCATGTTGTTGTACATTTATATAATTGTTGTAAATTTTACTTCCGCTGTGCAAAAGAAAAGTGTAATATTTATATAAACTCTGATGTAAAGTGAAAAGTTCAAATTTCCTTGTAAAATAGTACTAAAGGAAGCGGAAAGATACTGTAGAACATCTAGAATTCAGTGTATTTGGGATTCGGGGTGTTACAGAGTGGTATCAGAGCCACGCTTCTACGCTTTCCACACTTGAACAAATTTATAAGGTCAAGTGCTGGAGATCCCTGAAGGCAGTAAGGTCAAGTTGGCGACTCTGCAACTGGAGAAGGATGCGGCTGTGTGGTGGCAGTCGATGAAGAGGACCATGGGAGGCATTGTGATGGGCTAGGAGGAATTTCTGGATGAATTCCTGCAGTCACTATTTCCCCTCCGATGTTCAAGGGAAGAAGGCTATGGAATTTCTGTCACTACAGCAAGGTAGCATGTCAGTGAAAGCGTACGAGACCAAGTTTACTCAGCTCTCTAGGTATGCTCCGGAACTAGTGATGGATGAGGCTAAGAAGGCTCGTAAGTTCGAGCATGGATTGAGGCCGAGCTTGATGTCCCGGATGATAACTCTTGGTATCAGGAGATTCGACAAGTTGGTCAAGAGAGCAGCAGCGACGGAAGCAGATATGGAGCAGTTTCATGTTGTTCAGAACCGGAGGAACAACTGGCAGTCTGGAAAGAGGCCCGCCAATTCTGGGAGTTTCAAGGGGCAACCATCTGCACAAAGGTTCAAACCGACAGGGGTGAACGCTATTAGTGTGGCTGGAGGACCTGGGAACAATGTGGTGAGACCTCCTGCGGTGACTTGCTACAACTGTGGTGAAACGGGACATTACCAATCTCAATGCTCCAAGCCACGGAATGGTAATCGCAATGCACCAACGCAGCAGACTGGGAAGAGGCCGTACCAACCAGGGCGAGTATTTGCCTTGACGGAAGCTGATGCTGATGAAGTTGATCATGTCATCACTGGTACGAGGACTGATGCTTAGTGGTTTTTGTCATTTCTTTTTCCTACTGTTTAGTGAAACTTTTACGTAATGAGTGTGTATTATGTAACAGGAGAACTTTATCTTAATGGAATGAAAGCTGTTGTGTTGTTCGATACTGGATCCTCTCATACTTTTGTGTCTCCTAAATTTGCTAAAGTGTTGGGAGTTGAACCGAAGATTTTTCCAGGCAAGATCTTGGCAGTAGCTACTCCATCAGGGAAAACTCTAACCACTGATCGGTATTACGCTGATTGCGAGATTGTGATTGGAGATCGAATCTTTGGGATTGATCTGATCGAGCTGACTATCTTGGGGGTCGATGTTATCATTGGCATTGATTGGATGTCGGTGTACAGTGCAAGCATCGAGTGTAAGACCAAGACGGTAACAGTGAAGGCTCCAGGTGGACCTGAAGTCACTTTCCAAGGGAAGAAGAAGTGTTCTAAGCTGGTGGTAGCTATCCGCAAGGAAGAGACTCTTGCGGAAGTGCAAGGGATTCCTGTGGTTCGGGACTATCCGACTGTGTTCTTGGAAGATTTTCCTGGGTTACCCCCGCATCGTGATGTAGAGTTCAGCATCACTGTTCAACCGGGAAGTGCACCCATTTCTAAGGCACCGTATAGGATGGCTCCAGTGGAACAGGATGAGGTGAAACGGCAGATTGAGGAACTGTTAGAGAAAGGCTTTATTCAACCTAGTGCGTCACCTTGAGGAGCACCAGTGCTTTTGGTAAAGAAGAAGGATGGATCGATGAGAATGTGTATCGATTACCGGGAGCTGAATAAGGTCACTGTTCAGAATAAGTATCATATTCCTCGAATTGATGATTTGTTCGATCGTCTACAAGGAGCAGCTATTTTCTCCAAAATAGATCTTCGATCAGGATATCACCAAGTTCGAGTGAAAGCTGAAGATGTGCACAAAACTGCATTTAGAACTCGACATGGGCATTACGAATTCTTAGTTATGCCATTTGGAGTGACGAATGCACCCGCAATCATCATGGATTTGATGAATAGAGTTCTGAGGCCGTTCATTGATTCTTTCGTCGTGGTGTTTATCGATGATATCCTCGTGTACTCCAAGTCAGAAGAGGAGCACACCGAGCATCTGGCAGCAGTTTTGAAGAAGCTGGAAGAGCAGAAGTTGTATGCCAAGTTATCCAAGTGTGATTTCTGGAAATCTGAAGTGGCATTCCTAGGTCACATCCTTTCTAAGGAGGGAGTGGCAACTGACCCTCAGAAGATAGAGGCAGTAAGAGATTGGGCTAGGCCTACTACAGTGAAGGAAGTCAGAAGTTTTCTTGGAATGACTGGATACTACAGGAGATTCATTCAAGGTTACTCTCAGATATCCGTGCCGCTTACTGGACTGACCAAGAAGAATGTGAACTTCAAGTGGACTGAGCAATGTGAGGCGAGCTTTCAGGAGTTGAAAGAGAAGCTGACTACTGCACCTATTTTGGCTTTGCCTAGAGCAGGTGTTGAGTATGATGTTTATAGCGATGCTTCACATCATGGGCTTGGTTGTATCTTAATGCAAGAAGGAAGAGTAATTGCTTATGAGTCTAGGCAACTACGACCGCATGAGAAGAATTACCCGACTCATGATCTGGAGTTGGCTGCGATTATCTTTGCCCTGAAGCAATGGAGACACTACGTGTACGGTGAGAAATTGAACATGTACACGGACCACAAGAGCTTGAAGTACATATATCAGCAGAGGGATCTGAATTTGAGGCAGCGGAGATGGTTGGAAGTGCTTGAGGACATGCGACCTGAGATCAAATATCATCCTGGAAAGGCAAATGTTGTTGCTGATGCACTTAGTCGCAAGAGCAGCTTAGCCAGTTTGATTACAACTCAGAAGCATCTGATTGATGAATTGGACCGAGCGGGTATTGAAGTTGTCTTGCAAGGATTGGGAGCATCTTTAGCTCAGTTGAGGCTTCAGCCTACTTTGAATGGAAGGATCATTGCAAGTCAGGAGGATGATGCTGATATTTTGGAGATGAATGAGCAGGTTGGTGCTGGCAGGTTGCCCAGATTTCAAATCAGGGATGGAGTGCTGTGGTTCGGAGATAGGCTATGTGTTCCAAATCAGGTGGACCTGAAAGAGAGTATTCTTCAGGAGGCACATGCTACTCTTTTGTCAGTACATCCTGGGAGTACTAAGATGTACAAAGACATCAAACAGCATTTCTGGTGGTTAGGTTTGAAGCGGGATGTGGCTGAATTTGTGGCGAAGTGTGAGGTTTGTCAGCAAGTCAAAGCCGAAAATCAGAGACCCAGAGGTCTATTACAGCCGTTACCTATTCCGGAATGGAAGTGGGATAACATCAGTATGGATTTCATCACGGGATTGCCTAAGAGTTCTAAAGGCAATGATGCAATTTGGGTTATAGTCGATCGACTAACCAAGTCCGCTCACTTTTTGGCGATGAAACTCACTACTTTGATGGACAAGTTGGCTGAGTTGTATGTTGGCGAGATTGTCCGACTTCATGGTGTTCCATCAACTATTGTGTCTGATCGAGATGTGCAGTTTACTTCGCATTTCTGGAGGAGTCTTCAGACAGCTTTGGGTACCAAGACGGATTTCAGCACTACTTTTCATCCGCAAACCGATGGGCAAACCGAGAGAGTCAACCGTATTCTTGAGGATATGCTGCGGTGTTGCATACTAGACTTTGGAGGCAGTTGGAAAAGGCATTTACCTTTGGTAGAGTTTGCCTATAACAACAGTTTTCAGGCTAGCATCGGAATGGTGCCGTACGAAGCTTTGTATGGAAAAAAGTGCAGAACACCTGTTTGTTGGTTTAAAGTTGGGGAGCGTCAGTTGTTTGGTCCTGAGCTTGTGCAGCAAACCTCTGAGAAGATTGTTCTGATCAGGAAAAGGTTGGTAGAAGCTCAGAGCAGGCAGAAAAGCTATGCAGACAACCGGAGAAAGGACCTTGAGTTTGAGGTTGGTGACTTCGTCTTTCTAAAGGTATCGCCTAGTAAAGGTGTGGTTCGATTTGGCAAAGGCGGGAAGTTAGCCCCGAGGTTTATAGGTCCGTATAAAATATTGAAAAGGATCGGGAAAACTGTTTACTGGCTTGAATTACTGGAAGAGTTATCTCAGGTGCACAATGTCTTTCATGTGTCTATGCTGAGATGTTACATTCCAGATCCGAGTCATCATTTGCCTGAAGTGCCGGAAGGTTTCCAGCTGGATCTGAACTACATCGAGTCTCCTGTCGAGATTGTTGATCGTCGAGAGAAAGTCTTGAGGAATAAGACGATACCGATGGTCAAGGTAGTCTGGAGAAACCATTTGGTTGAAGAGGCTACTTGGGAATCTGAGGAGAGGATGTTGAAGGACTATCCTGAGCTTTTTGCTTGATTGTATCTTTGTATTCTTCTTTTGTTCTTGTGGTGAGTGTTGTATTTTTTTTTTTTTTTGTTTCTCACTCTTGACTGTAGTTCCGGGGACGGAACTATTCTAAGGAGGGAGTGTTGTAATGCCCTGATTTTTCATTAATGAAAAATTATTTATTTTTGTACGTAGTGTGCACGTGCAATATTTTTGGTAAATATTTTCATCAAGATGAGTAAAGATATTTTAATTTATGCTTTTAATTATTTTATACAAAAGCCTTCTTTTAAATAGATGAAAAGCCTTTTCTTATTAAAAGCCCAAAGTGTAATCTATTCGATTTTTTTAAAAATAATTATTTTTGGCCCAAAACTAAAGCCCATGGATTAATCTATTTTTATATACAACTTGTCATGTAGAATACAATTTAAAGACTATTTTGTTTTTCTACAAAAATTTAATGTACAATTTTTGAGTCAAATGGCATGAGCGTGCACTACACGTACACGTGCAAGTGCACTCTCCTAAGGAGGCCGGGAATGCTTCTTTTGGAGGGAGAACTCAAATTTTGAGTGGTGATCATGGTGTGGAGGTTGCTTGGTTGTGGGTAGTTATTGCAACTCCTACTTTCATTCTAGCCCTCCATCCTACAACCAACCAATTGATCCTAGCCCTCCATTCTATTTGATTTTTTGTATAAATACCCCCTCCCATGGCTAGTTATTTTGTGCTTAATACTTTCTACAAACCTATAGTCTCAATTACATTATCTAGTAGTATTTTGTGAGTTAAAAGATTGAGTTGTGAGTGGGTATTGTGCTTGCTTTCAATCAAGAAGGAGAGGCCGGCTATTCAAAGGAGGAGAGCTCGGGTTTTGGTGCTTTTGAGGCTTGTGCGCGCGTGTACAAGGAGGAGAAGCATTTCGTTGCAAGTACATTCGTATAGGAGACCACTAGTTATACTTTCTTCAACAAGGTGGGTAAAATTTTCCCTATTTCTAACATAGAAATGCATGCTAGATTTAATTAACAAAATGATGCATGAAAAAGAATTAATAAGGATGCACATTTAATTGAAAAGATGATCTCTATGTGATTGATTGGTTGCTATGCAAAATTATGTGTATTGCTATTAGTAAAATTCAAGATTTGTGTGCAATATGGTTATAAATTGTGTGAAGAAACCTTTGTTAGAAGCATGAAAAACTATGTGCAAGATTAGTATATTGATTATGTCTCTTTATATACTAAATTGGGAATTTTTGTTATGGCGTTGGAATGAATAAATTAACATGCAATTTTTATGGTTGGAAAATGAATAAGAGCAGAAATTAGTATAGAGATTAATGAAATTATAATGTCAAAAAAAAATGTATTAGTAGTATGTCACATTAACCAAATTGTATGGTAGGGATGTGTTAATTATGGAGAAAATTATGTTTAATTATTTAAGAAATTTATTTTCATCTACTGGAATAAAGTTTATGACGGAAAAAGATTTAATTTGGATTTTTACAGTATTTTGTAAGAACAATGTGAATTGAAATTTTGATGAACGCCGAAATATTCTAAATAACAGAGAGTGTGGCTTAAATAGGATCAGAATTATACTAGTGAGAACCTGAGCATGTAGCTCAAGTGGTCAGAGCGTGTGTTGGGTTTCCCGTGGTGACTGGTTCGAATCCCTGTGGCACACATTTGTTTCACAATTTTTAAAAACATAAGAATCAGCGACCGAGAGTAATAAATACTCTCTGTCTTCTCTTTATATCGCCTGGCGCCTTTGGCCTAGTGGTCGGTGCCTTTGGCTGTGTTCTCTGGGGTGCTGGGTTCGAATCTTGCTCTCGGCAAGATTGAAAAATAATTTTTTTGGGGGTTTTTAATTGTTAAAAAATTATGAGAAAAATATGTATATTCTTCTAAAAATATATGGGACTTTATAAAGATAGTTTGGGAATTATTTGCATGAAATAAACTAGGAATTGAGAATAAATTGCATAAATAGAACTATGGTTCTATACGTTTATTTTTGTGAAACTATACATTGCAAAAAGAAATTAAAATGAAGGATTAGAAGATTAATATAGTAAAGATGGAAATGATATTATGAAAAATATGAATTGTGAATATTCGTTAGTGATGTAAAGTATTTCTCATTTTGAGAATAATGTGACAACTATGAAATGTGAATTATTCTCGTTGGAGAATAGTGCGACAAATTATGATGCGTGAATATCCATCTTGATTGAATACTAGTGACTTGGGTTTTTAATGTGAAAATAATAATTCATGAGTTACATGATGAATAGTTGAAATTCATGTATAGTTATGGACTATGTGAACGAATTGGAAATCATGATTGAAAAAGAAAATCTAGATTGATTATGAAAATGAATTTATTAGTGGAAATGCTCAAATTGGAAATTGTGAATTGGAATTGAAACGAAAGAGTAGCTAAGTCTCCCCCGGCATTTGGAAAGAAATGAAATGAAATATTGAAATGAAAGACCAAGGTTGGTCATGTTGAAATGAATGAATAAGTCCGGTTTAGTGGAGAGGCTAACTCTAGAGCTTTGATTTTTGTTCATGATTCTAATAAAAACTAAGGATTAGTGCATAGTGAAGATGTGATGAAAGTGAGAGAAAAACACGAGTATGAGAACTAGGGTTTACGGTGCGATTGTGTGAGCCACAGAATGCATGCTTGATGAGTCTAGACATGGCGTGGGCACAACTCAGAATGATCGGACTCTAGCCACGCTTGTGGGATGTTTGGTGACTGCAAGAGGATCGTGTGCCATGAAGTGAGGCTGAATTGCCACAGAATGCATGTTTGATGAGTCAAGACATGGCGTGGGATTCCCCTCCAGAATTTTCTGTACACGAGCTTGTACTCATAGATCATCTAGGATACTCACCATAGTTACAGTAGTAGATTAAGTCATGGCGAGTGATTGAACCCTACAAAGATGAAGAACGATTAAGAGGCTTGCCCTCGGACCTATGTAGTATGGGATGCATAGAATCCGAACAAGTGCGCATTAGTGTCATCTAATATAAACAATTGCATTAAGGACTAAGTGCACAAACACAACACGACATCAATAGGGTAGTCCCTTTAGTTGAAATGTGACAAGTTTGTGTTTGCTAAATATGGAAAATTAAGTTATACTATTTCCGGCATAGAGAGGATGGTCGTGTATAATGTTCGTCGGTTCAATAAACTGACGTACCGACAGTCTTATATGTAGGTAAAGGGCATGTTAAAGATTAAAGAGAAATGGATGCTTAAAGATTATATCATGTTGTTGTGCATTTATTTAATTGTTGTAAATTTTACTTCCGCTGTGCAAAAGAAAAGTGTAATATTTATGTAAACTCTGATGTAAAGTGAAAAGTTCAAATTTCCTTGTAAAATTGTACTAAAGGAAGCAGAAAGATCCTGTAGAACATCTCGAATTCAGTGTATTTGGGATTCGGGGCATTACAGGCTAGATGGTGGCTCGGGTGGGGAGCAGCCGGGAGCAAATCAAGAGAGGGAGAGAGAGATGGGGGAGGCCGGAAATAGGAGAGGGGATATTAGGGTTAGGATTAGGGTTTAGGATTTGGAGGGTTTATATATAGGATTTAGATGTGGGCTAATGGGTATTAGGTATTAGTAGTTAGTAATAGGAATACAAATGGGTTTTGGATATTGGGTCAAATACAAATAGAAATGCAAAAAAGGATGGGGAATTTATTTGGCTATGAAAACTTATTAGGGATCAATTTAATAGGAGTGGGAAAAAGACCATCAAAACACCACCACAACACAATGGAGAATAAAAATAAAGATAACGAGACCAAACATGAGGGAAAGATCAAAATAATGAAAATCGAAACACTGAGACAATCAATCAAACACAAGGAGTTCAAAATGAGATAAAACGAGTACATATATTGAAAATAAATCCAATATACGGTTCTGAAAAAATACAAGAGAGAAAAATATACCAAAATGAAAAATACACTCCAAAAATACACAAAATGAAAAATAGGGGTTACAATCCTTCCCACCTAACAGGAAGAATATTGTCCTCGAAATTGAAAAAGAAGACACATAAGGTTGCCTCAAAACAACCAAAAGAACAAAACAAAAACTACTCAAACAAATTAGGAAACATCTGCTGAATCTCCTCCTCCAGCTACCAAGGCGACTCACCAGGTGAGTGAGTATTCCAAGCAACACGAACCAACTTGATGACCTTGTTCTTAAGCACTTTCTCCAGCTGGTCCACAATAGCAACTGGCGGAATCTCATAAGTCAAATCCGGCCAAACGGTCAACTCAGAATAGTCGATCACGTGGCTGTCATCTCGGATATATCTCCTGAGTTGGGAGACATGGAAAACATCGTGCACTCCTGATAAAGCTGGCGGCAATGCAAGACGATAGGCCACCTTGCCTACTCGCTCCAAAATCTCAAATGGTCCAATAAACCTCGGGCTAAGCTTGCCCCCGCCACCGAACCAAATGAACCCACACAACGGTGATACCCTAAGAAAAACATGTTCACCAACAACAAACTCCAAAGCCCTACGATGGACATCGGCCCAATGCTTCTGCCTATCCTGAGCTGCCTGCAAATGTTTCTTGATCTGAACCACTGCATCAACTGTCTTGGTGATCAACTCCGGACCCAACAACTTTCTCTCACCAATTTCATCCCAGCACACTGGTGATCTACACTTCCGTCCATAGAGTGCCTCGAATGGAGCATCTTTAATACTGGCTTGAAAGCTGTTATTGTACGAGAACTCTACGAGATGCAAATGATCCTCCCAAGACCCACCAAACTGAAGCATACAGGACCTCAACATGTCCTCAAGAATCTGAATAGTCTGCGCTGACTGTCCATCAGTATGGGGATGAAAAGTTATGCTGTACTTTAATTTACTCCCCAAACTGTTCTGAAGACTCCCAGAACTGAGATCTGAATCTCCTATCCCTGTCGAATACAATACTGACTGGAACCCCATGAAGTCTAACAATCTTTTACATATAGCTCTCATCTAGGCTATCAGTAGACTGACTGACACGAAAAGGAATGAAGTGAGCACTCTTCGTCAAACGGTCAACAATCACCCAAATGGCATTATGACCCTTAGGACTCCTCAACAAAGCGGTCACAAAATCCATAGTGATATGTTCCCACTTCCACTCTGGAATAGGAAGCGGTTTAAGAAGTCCAGCGGTTCTCTAATGCTCTGCCTTAACCTGCTGGCAGACCAAACACTGAGAAACAAACTGAGCAACAGCCCTCTTCATACCATGCCACCAGGAATGAAGCCTCAAATCTCGATACATCTTAGTACAGCCAGGATGGATAGAATATGAAGACTGATGAGCTTCTTCAAGCAACCTCTGACGAACTTCACCCTTAGGGACACACAATCGGGAACCAAAACGAAGAGAACCATCTGCATGAATAACCATATCCGTCCTGGACCCAGACTCAACCTCAGCTCGAAAACTCTACAACTGCGCATCACCAGCCTGCGCCTCTTTCATCTGCTCGACCAGAGCCGACTGCAGCTGGAGCGCCAAACAACTCCAACCAAAACTCGGCAACACAACATCCAGCTCCAACCTCCTCATCTGCTCAATGAGATGACTCTGCTGAGTAAGAAACATAACTACTAGTCTCCTGCTCAAAGCATCAGGCACCAAGTTTCCTTTACCAGGATGGTATTGCAAACTGATATCATAATCGGCCATAAGTTCCAACCAATGCCTTTGCCTCATGTTTAACTCCTTCTGGGTGAAAACGTACTTGAGACTTTTGTGGTCTTCAAAGATTTCCACTCGGTCTCCAAGTAAAAAAATGTCTCCACAGCTTCAAAGCAAAAATCACTGCCGGTAACTTCAAGTCATGAGTAGGATAGTTCTTCTCATGCGGCATCAACTGCCTCGATGCATACGCAACAACACAGCCCTTGTGCATAAGAACTGCTCCAAGACCCTTACCAGAAGTATCACAGTGAATTACAAATCTGCCTGAACCATCGGGAATAGTCAACACAGGCGCTGACATCAATCTGTTCTTCAACTCAACAAAAGCCTTATTGCACTCATCAGACCAACAAAACTTCTTATCCTTCCCAGTCAATTTAGTCAACGGTCCCGCTATCTTTGAAAAGACTTGGACGAACTTCCGATAATAGCCAGCCAAACCAAGAAAACTCCTGACCTCTGAAACTGACTTGGGAATAGGACAATCCTTCACAGCCTCAACCTTGGTAGGATCCACAGAAACAGCATCACCAGAAATAATCTGCCCCAAGAAAGAAATCCTGTTGAGCCAAAACTCACACTTGCTAAGTTTTCCATAGAGCTGATTCTTTCTCAAAGTCTGCAAAACTACTCTAAGATGCTCAGCATGATCTTCCCAATTTTGAAAATACACCAAAATATCATCAATGAAGACCACCACAAATCTATCCAAGAACTGAGAGAAAACCCGGTTCATAAGACTCATGAATAAAGCTGGCGCATTCTTGTCCTCAAACGGCATCACAAGATACTCATAGTGCCCATATCTAGTCCTGAAATCAGTCTTTTGTATATCTGCAGCCTTCACCTTGACTTGGTGATATGCGGAACGAAGATCCAACTTCTAGAAGACTGCAGCCCCACTCAGCTGATCAAACAAATCATCAATCCTGGGCAATGGGTACCGATTCTTCACAGTAACTCTGTTTAGTTTCCGATAATCCATGCACAGTCGACAACTACCATCCTTCTTGTCAACAAAAAAGACCGGAGAACCCCAAGGCGAAACACTAGGTCTGATGAAACCCAAATCAAGCAACTACTGAATCTGCACCTTAAGCTCTGCTAGCTCAACCGGTGCCATCCTGTAGGGACTCTTCGATATCGGTGCTATTCCAGGCTGAACATCAATACCGAATTCCACTTCCCTATTAGGGGGTAAGCCAGGCAACTCATCTGGAAAAACATCCAAGAAATCCCGAACTATTAGCGGTGTAGCCTCACAGCCTGAGTGCAATTCCATCGCACAATCCACCCGTTCAACTGCAGTCTTTGCTCAGCCAAGGAAAGACCCCCTAACACGGAACTCAAATTCTGCTCGATCTAGAATTCTGAAGACAACTTTCTTGGTACGGCAATCAATAATGGCATGGGCTTCACCCAACCAATCCATACCCAGAATAACGTCGAATCCCGAATTTTCAATTATAATCAAGTTGGCTTTGAAATTTGCATCCCCAATAACAACGGAACATTGCCTGCACTCCCAGGAATATATGACAACTCTACCACCTATCACAATATTTAAAGCCTCTGACATGTTGATGAACTCCAACTGATGGCAAGTGACAAATCGAGAGGAGGCAAAAGAATGGGTTGCCCCAGAATCAAAAAGAACATAGGCAGAAAAAGAGCAAACAAGGATGATACCTAAAAGGAATCAAAGACAAGGAGAAAGCATAGACAAATAAGGGTGAGGGAAAAACAACAATAATGCAGGAAGATAACATAAAGAAGCAAAACAGGACCAAAAGAAAGAACACAATAGAGAAACAAAACAACAAAACAAAATATACCTGCCACAACCCCTTCAGCTGTCTCAGCATCTATAGCAGTCAAGTTGAATACTTGACCTCTCCTCGGAATAGCGGTGTTCTGACCGACAACCAGACGTTGAGGAGGAAGCGGCGGCCTAACTGGACCATGAGCTAGAACTGCTGGCTGGATAGGACCACAGATTGGAAGAGTTGCCCTCTGCTGTGGAAAATCCCGCAATGTGTGGTCAATAGCACGACAAGCAAAACAGCGGCGATTGGCCTGCCTACAGTCCTTGCGCTCATGACTGGTAAGTCGGCAAAAGTCGCAAAAACTACCCCTCTGGGAACCAGCAAAAGAGTAAGGAGCTGCTCTAACTGGATGGGCAGAAACAAGCCTCTGAGCCTCAGTGCAGGTACGCAAGCGAAGAGAGACAAGATGCCTCTTGATATCCTGCTCAAGCCCATTTGTGAATCTACGAGCCCTATCCTCTTCGGTTGCCACAAAAACGGCAGTGAAGCAGCTAAGTCTAGTAAACTCAGCTGCGTACTCATCCACTAACCTGGAACCCTGTTGCAAGAAAGTCCAAGTTACAACATCGCATGACCAATTATGTAACAAATCCAAAATGGAACAAGAACTTAACCTGTTTTAGGGCCAGGAATTGTTGTTCCATCTCAACCCGAGTACTACTAGGGAAGAACTTCTCCAAGAATCCCTAAGTAAAAGTAGCCTAAGAAATAGGTCTCTCAAGATGCCCAGACTCGGCCATCCACCAGATATGGGCCAGATCCATCAGCTGGACGGAAACAACATCCACCCGATCAGCCTAGACAACACGAGCCGCTAACAACAAGCGCTCAGTTCGGATCAACCACTGTTCATCCTCCAAAGGCATCTCAGTACCGGAAAAACGGTCGGGATACATCCTCATAAAATCTGTAACTGTCCCTGGGCGAGGCAGAAGATTTGCCTGCATAGGCACAACAGGAGGCGAAACCCGGGCAGCTTCAAGAGTAGCCATCACAAGATCACTGTGGTTTTGCTGCTGATTAATCAGCCGCTCAAGCACAGCAGTGACAGCCTCAATCGGATCAACCTGCGACTGAGAAGTAAAACCTCTGCGAGCTATAGTCTGCACAAAACCAAAAACAATTAGCATCCAGAACCAGAGTTGGTATAAATTTCATTTATGTATGCACGGTTGGTGAAATATTATGCATATCCCAGCTCGAGCCAAGCTTGTCTAATATATTAGGCAACTAATACATTAGCCAAACCTCGAGCTCTGATACCACTAAAAAACCCTATCACGCCCCGCTTCCCAAAAAGAATACGGAATACGGATACGTAACAAAAGCCCAACGAATGACTTTCATCATCCATAAGCAGTTCAAGAAATCTTTACAATAATTCACAAGATAATCAGAGTCGGAAACGGAAGATACAACCAACATGCATAATTGAAACAAGATACCAACAGAAATTACTTGAAACCAAATACAATAATCTCAAATAATCAAGTTCTAAACAACACAAATATTCTGGGTCACAAGTACCCGTCAATTGTAAGTTATGGGTCACAAATAATGTAGGATACAAGTGCATGGAATGAGTGAATCTAAGTATCAAACCTAGCATGGTATAATCATGATGTCCAAAATAATCAACTAGCATGGCAAAAGTGAACAAGTGTAAATGGCTTAAGTCAAGTGTCATGAAATCAAGTATCATGTAAACATACATCAAATGTCAAGTGTCATGTAATCATGTATCAAGTATCATGTAAACAAGTCTCATGTATCATGTAGTCAAGTATCAAGCAAGCATGTATCATGTTCAAGTATCATGTTCAAGTATCATGTTCAAGTCTTGTAGTGATTTACTATCTAGGTAGCACTTCATGCATCTCGGTTTTTACTACATGGTTGCTGCAACAAACAGTTTCACTTTAGATTTTGTAGAGGACCATACAGGGCAGTGTACTCAGGGACAAATTCTAAGTATCATGTAATCATGTATACTGTAAACAAGCTCCAAAACCCAAACAAGCTCCAGTGTCATGTGTGTACGTGTCATGTATATCGTGTCAAGCTCCACATGTAAACAAGCTTCAATAACCACTAGGTTCTTCCGAGTACACGTTTCTGAACTATCCACGACAAGATCTTTCCCTTAACAGCGGCTTGGTTATTTATTATTAAGTCAAACAAGCATGTATATGTGCAAAACATATCAAGAATAACATGGCATGATCATGTTACAAGTTCAAGTAGCAAGATAAACATGTACGTGTGCAAGATATCTCAATAAAATTGTCAAATCTCATGTTCAGGACAGCAAGACCATACTGTAGTAAAACAGTGATTCCTAGTATTATAAATAAAGCTAAACTGGATCTGTCGAAGGATCTAGAAAATAGACTTCCACATGAATCCAACAAATATAAATAATTCATATACTAATTCACAAAAATCATAACTCAAAACTAGTTTTAACACAGAAATTAGGTTCAGCCAGAAATCAGGAAAACGAATTCAAGAACAGGAAAACAACATGAAAACATATTAAATAAATCCACGAAAACTTTTTGGTATTCCCTTATATGTCCAGTATCTAAATATAAAGTTTCAGAATTTTCTAGTAAAAATAGATCAGTCATCAAAAATAAAAAAGCATCAAGAAAACATAGTTTGGCAAATCTGGAATTCCCAACACTGCTATACGAAAACTAAGATATCTCGCAACTAGTGAAACAAAATCCAATTCCGCCAAAGGAATATGAAAATAGATAAAATACACTAACTTTCACAATTCACAAATATTTTTCATACAGTAAAAGGAATCATAGTGAAAATAAGGTTCTTTACAGAACAGCGAGCAAAATACAACATGTATAGATTTTAGAAATGAGCATGAAACGCCACAAAAACTTATTAATAAAATTCACCAAAATTATGGGTAATCCCTAACTTAATAAAGAAATACTGGCAAAAGTTTCAGATCAAAATAATATGTATAACATGGTTCTTGAAAATAATTTGTTATCAAAATTACCGAAAAACAGAATCTGGAAAAGATCGACACCTCTGTACTAAAATAGTAATAACTCAGTCATACGAAATCAAAATCGAGCAAGGTCAAAGGGGTTTGAAAATAGATGAAATTATCTAAAACTCGTGTTTTATACCAAAATCAAGATACTGACTTTAGCACAGTCAAAAAAACCAAACAAAACAGAACGGTGCCAAAAATATAGATTTTTCCCCTTAAAACAAAATCAACATAGATTCAAGGATATTGATCCAAACACATCCAAACTTGAAATAAAGCCTACCAAGTACCTAAACATCATGATTTAGGATTATTAACATTTCCACGCCAAATATATCTTATGGGTCCTAATCAAAACACAAATTTGCACACAAGTCTCACATACATGTTCAAGAATCAAGAATTGGATGAAACCTAGGTTAGTCATGTCCATAAGGTGCCGTGAGTCATCTATGGCCAAATTATCACAATAGAGATAAAACCCATCGAGGAAAACACAATCAAGAGTTTTCTCTAGACCCATCAACTCTATAGGTGAACTTTGGGATTTGTATCAAACAACTAAATTGAAGTACAAGTTACTTGCCTTAATTTGGGGATGAAGAACGATGCAATCAAGCCTAGAAGCAAAAACCCATGAACGAAATTTGCTAAATCCGCGAATCCAAACAATCACGAAAAAATCTCCACACGAACGAAACTCCTTGAAGCGACGATGACCAAAGTGGCAAGCGAACACTTTGAGAACACCACGAAGAGAAGTAGGGGGATTGAGGGTGCAAGATTTGATGTTGTTGATGGTGGTGTGGTGATCGGCAAAGCAAAGGAAGGGTTCGGGTTTTGTGGTGGCCGGAGAGGGGAGTAGGCCGGCAAGGGTGGTCGGCCTGGTGGTGATGGGGGGCTGTCGACCTAGGGTGTAGGCCGGCTGGATGGTGGCTCGGGTGGGGAGCAGCCGAGAGCAAATCAAGAGAGGGAGAGAAAGATGGGGGAGGCCGGAAATAGGAGAGGGGATATTAGGGTTAGGGTTATGGTTTAGAATTAGGAGGGTTTATATATATGATTTAGATGTGCGCTAATGGGTATTGGGTATTAGTAGTTAGTAATAGGAATACAAATGGGTTTTGGATATTGGGTCAAATACAAATAGGAATGCAAAAAGGATGGGGCATTTATTTGGCTATGAAAACTTATCAGGGATCAATTTAATAGGAGTGGGAAAAAGACCATCAAAACACCACCACAACACCACGGAGAATAAAAATAAAGATAACGAGACCAAACATGAGGGAAAGATCAAAATAATGAAAATCGAAACAAAGAGACAATCAATCAAACACAAGGAGTTCAAAATGAGATAAAACGAGTATATATATTGAAAATATATCCAATATACGGTTGAGAAAAAATACAAGAGAGAAAAATACACCAAAACGAAAAATACACTCCAAAAATACACAAAATGAAAAATAGGGGTTACACAAAATCATCCAAGTACAAGATACATTATTCAAGTAGCAACAGGAGATAATAATAATGATGACAGGAAATGTAAATAGCAAAACTCTAGCAACAAGTATCTCATATCACCAACTCCATCAGGCAGCTGATCTCCATGATCTGCAGTTGAATAAATTGTAGGATGTAGAAAAAAATAATAAACTTCCGTCAATGCAAGTTACAGGCCGCTTGTAGTGTAGGAACAACTTTAGGGATAAAATAAACAAAACATGATTACAGCAGAAACAAACATAGCATGGTATAGGAAAGTCAAAAGAATAGAATATTTAACATGAATCAGACAAACAGAATCCAGTAGCATGGTATACTAACAGGTACAAGTAACATGTAACATGTGTCATGTATCATGCAAGCAGGTAAACAGGTACAGGTATACAAGAATACAGGTAAACGGGTATTATGTAATAGGTATCAGGTTATGTCACGTCTTGTATGATTACTATCTAGGTAGCACTTCATGCGTCCATCTTTTTACCACATGGTTGCTACATTCAAACAAGTTTGTGTTTTGATTTCGTAGTGGAATCCATAGGGCCGTGTACTCAGGGATCAGCGAAAACAGGAAAACAGGAACAGGTAGAACCTAGTGGTTCTCTTCCAAGTATACCTTCCTATAGGGAAGTATGTAGTCAGGTAATCAGGTAAACAGATACAGGTAGAACCTAGTGGTTCCCTTCCGAGTACACATTCCTATAGGGAAGTGTACAGTCGGGTAACAGGATCGTGAATCATGTAGTCATGAACACGTAACAGGTAGGGAACATGGGCCATCTTCTCAGTACACATTTCTATATTTTCCACTACTAGATCTTTCCCTGAACCCCAGCTTAATTATTTGTTATTATTATCAAACAGGCATGTATGTGTCACAAGAATAACATGGTATAAGCAAGTAATAGGTTCAGGTTGCAAGATAAACATGTACAGGCGGAAGATAACTCATAACAGGATAGAACAATGAAAATCCTAGTTCAGGGCAGCAAGACAGTACTGCACTAAATCAGGGATTCCCATTGCTACAAACATGCAAACCTGGATCCTTCAAAGAATCTGGAAAATAGACTCCCGGCCGAATCCAGCATATATATATAATTCATATGGTATTTCACAACAACAAGTCTCAAAATAGGTTTGAATTCAGAAAAACGTGTTCAACTAGAAATCAGAAGTTTGTATTCAAGAACAGGAAAACAGCATAAAATCTTAATAATTAAATTCCAAAAAAATCTGGGGTATTTCCAAGTAAAATAGTTTCATAATTTTCCAACATAAATAGAATAGTCATGTAAAATCAGAAAGCAACAAGATACAGCAGTATTGTAAATCTGGAATCTTAAACACTGCAGTACAAAAACAGCAATATCTCACAAAATACAAATCGAAATCCAGATCCTTCAAAAGGGTGATAAACTAGATACAGTAGGCTAACTTTCATATTCAGAAAGATTTTTCAAAAAGCAAGTAGAATCAGGTCGAAATTATGTATCTTTACTGAACAGCAAGAAAAATCTGCTAGTGTAGTAGTCGTTTACAGGTATAGAATAGTTTGTAAAACTCGTTAAATAAATCCACAAAAATTCAAGGTTAATCCCAATCAGGTCAAGTTATACTCAGAAAAATATTAGATCAAAAATACTTTTAACATCAGAATAAAAATAGTTTACTACACAAATTTCATGTAAACAAAATCTGGAAACTTTCCTACACCACTGTAGTAAAACAGTCATGACTCGTAAATCATAAATCGCAACTGAAATCTGTCAGAAGGGTTAGAAAGTAGACAGAATTCTCTACAGTTCATATTCAGAAATATTTTTAATATACTGACCTTAATAGGGTCTAAAATACTGAATGAAAACGGGGTAACAGAAAATACAGAATTATTCTTCGAACATAAAATCATCTAGTTCATGTAAAACTCATCCAAATCAACCCAAACATGAAATATAGTGTACTAGATATCCAAACAACATGGTATAGAGTATTTTGCAAGTCCATGACAAGTATAACACGAATAACACATCAAGCACCCGATATCACAAAATAGCATGCATATATACATCCAAAAAGTGGTCATCCCTAGTTGTTTCATGTTATGTATGTCGTGAGGCAACTATGGTCGAATCAACACAATAGAGACAATGTATAACAGAGGATTCACAAAGGAATAGTCTCTAGAATCCAACTAAACTATAGGCGGTATTTAATACTTGTATTACACAAATAAAAGAACACAAGTTACTTGCCTTAGAGACGGCAACGAAAATGACAATGCAAAGAGAATAACGGGAACGGATTCCCAAGAAATGAACTCAACAATGAACGGAAGACGAACACGACGAACGAAACCATGAACACAATAACGAGCATGCGAACACACGACAACCGAACACAACCCACGATCACCCGATCAACGAACAACCAACACACGCACAAAAGCGGGGCTCGCTAATGTTGCGATAGCTGCAGTCGGCCGAAGACAGGGAAGGGACAGCACGACGAGGATGACGGCACAACGACGGTACGAGAGTCAGTGGCTCCGGCTACTGTTGCTGTCACGGCACTGTCGAGATGTGATGCTGCTGCGATGGGAGCAAGGGACCAGGGGGTCGCGAGGTACAGTGACTGGCTACGACATTGAGAGGAGCACCGCTGGCTGTCGAAGCTGGCAGTGTGACTCAGGGGAGTGGTCGGCAGATGAGAGGAAGGGAATGAGGCGGCTAGGGGATGCAGGAAGATGAAACGGCGGATGGGTT
Source organism: Hemerocallis citrina (assembly GCA_017893485.1). Lineage (NCBI taxonomy): Eukaryota > Viridiplantae > Streptophyta > Magnoliopsida > Asparagales > Asphodelaceae > Hemerocallis > Hemerocallis citrina. The sequence goes on along the minus strand of CM030364.1, from coordinate 235,487,526 downwards.
TGGATGAGTGCATGAGGTAGGGTTTTGGTAGACGGGAAGGGAGAGAGAGAGGGGGGGAGCGGCTGTAGGATAATAGAGTTAAGGGATATGAATAGTTAGGTTATATAGGATATGGGTATTAGGGTTTTAGATGTATTGCAGGTAGGGTTAAGTAAAGGGGTTTGAGTAGTGCAGGTGAATTTAAAACAGGGTAAACAAGAGTATATATGGGCTATTAGGGGTATTAGGATGTAATAGGGTTCAAAATGGATTATGAAAAGGATCCAAAAATCAAGATAGCATCAAAATGAATAATAAAGAAATAGTACAAGAACAATATAATTAGCATTGAACAATTTAGATAATTGGGATCAAAATAAAAGCTCAATCAATCAAGAATGAAAGAGTAGACAAATAATTTAAATCAAGAAGATCAAGTAAAGAAACAAAAAACCATATAGATGAATATATAGAAAATGAATATCCAAAACATGTTCCAAAAAGGGATACAATTGAGAGAAATACACCAAAAAGAAAATACACCCAAATTACATAAAATGAAAAAACAGGGGTTACACTATAGTAGAGATGGGTTTGTATAAGAAACTTAATTTTGATTGTTTAGTAGTAATTCTACTGCACTTTTAGTATCTAAAGGATTGAGTGAGATAAATAAGGTAGATATATTTGATGTCTACTCACATGTTTGTCATATTGCTACAATAAGTTCTTTTTACCCTTACATCTATGGAAATTTTGTTATTCATCAAAGATGCTTAAACAGTTTTGTACTGAATATTTTATATTGAAAAGTTTTGTATTGAACAATTTTGTACTAAGAGTGTCATGTCCCGCTTTCCAAAAGAATACGGAATATGGTACGTGACTAAGCCCAGCGGATAGTTTTCACCATCCATAAGCTGTACGGACCTGCCTGACTCATCATAACAGTAAATATAGCAGTATACTCCAACCAGGCATGTAAAAATAATCATAACTCAACAGTATTTATTGCATCAATAATAAATATTCCAACAAATACTAGATCTGAAATAAAACAATAATTCTAGGACAATAAGCCCAAAACAAGTCTCAATATAGTTCACAAATATAAATAGTTCATCAAATTATTTAAGCAAATCATTCCAATAGCGCAGCTCAAAACTTTTATTCACAAACTCCAGGAGGCAATTGATCAGCAAAACCTACTCATATGGCAATTACAAGGAAATTAGGGAAAACAGGAAAACATATCGCCCGTTAGATGCAAGTCCGGGCCGCAAGCAATACAAGTAGGAAAAATGAATGGAAACAACTGAACTAAACAAGTAATGCTAACATGGAGAAAGTAGCAAATATAACAATTTACAAATGACAATAAGCAGCGAAATAACAGTGAGAGTATAATAGTAATAGTAAGATCAACAGTAACAGTATGTCAACGGTAGCAATAATCAACAGTAACAGTAAGTCAATAATAACGGTGAATCAACAGTAACCGCAACAGGATGTGACAGTGTAAACAGTTATTCTTATGTATAATGTTCATTACTAACTAGGTAGCACTTCATGCGTCCCATTCATTTACCACATGGTTGCTACATCAAACAGTTTCGCTTTAAGATTTTGTAGTGGATCACTATAGGGCAATATATTCAGACAAACAGTAACAGTAACAGTAATAACCAACAGTAACGGTTTCATGGATCATGCCCTCATGCATCCAGAGATAAATAGTGGGTACCAAAGTAAACAGTGGGAAAACGAGTCCCTTCTGAATATGTATTTCTATATTGTCCACTACTCGATCTTTTCCCTTAAAAACCCCGGCTTGATTTCTTTTATCATTAATAAACATGTATGAACGAATAAAAACAGGCTAAAGAAATGGCATGAACAATAAATGAGTCTAAGATGAAATAGTGATCACAACGGTTGATAAAAACAACTCATAATAGTCAAAACAACACAATTTTCAGTTCTGGACAGCAAGACACTACTGTACCAAATCTAGATTACCATTGCTATAGAATAGCAAATCCAGATCCGTCAAAAATCTAGAAACTAGACTCTCTGCTGATTCCAGCACATATATATAAGTCACATATCAGCCACAGAAATAGGGTCGAAAACAGCAATCAATACAGAAGTTATGTTCAGCAAGAAAATGCCAAACCGTGTTTATAAGCATGAAAAGAGTTGAAAATCATCATAATTAAATCTGAGAAAAATTTGGAAGATTCCTTAACATATCTAGTTTCAAAATATAAAATATCATGAATTTATATGACAGATAGTTTGGTCAAAAAAATTGGGAAAAAAAAGTAATGCAGCAAAATCTCAATTCTGAAAGTTCAGACACATAAGTACCAAAACTGAGATAATTCGCTTTGGCAGAGGTGGGAAGTTATCTCCAAGGTTCATAGGCCCGTACAAGATATTGAAGAGGATTGGAAAAACTGCTTACCAGTTGGAGTTACCGGAAGAGTTGTCACAGGTGCACAATATCTTTCATGTACCTATGCTGAGAGGTTACATTCCAAATCCAAGTCACCATTTATCCGAAGTGCCGACGGGTTTGCAGCTAGATCTGAGTTACATTGAGCTACCGGTTGAGATCGTGGATCATCGGGAGAAAGTCTTGAGGAACAAGACGATACCGATGGTCAAAGTAGTATGGAGAAACCAGTTGGTTGAAGAGACTGCTTGGGAATCCGATGAGAGCATGTTGAAGGATCATCTTGAGCGCTTTGTTTCATTTGTGTTTGTTTTCTATCTTGTTGTGTTTTTTTTCTCACTCTTTAAGCGTAGTTCTGGGGACGGAATTATTCTAAGGAGGGAGTGATGTAACATCCTGAATTTTCAATCATAATTAAATAAGAGTTTGTTTGATTTCATGTGTTTTGCACGTGCAAATTTATGTGCATTTACACTAAAAAAAATTTATTTTCATATCATGAACTAGTATTTTATTCTTCTCTTTTTAAAAGTCTATCTTAATCTCTAGGCCTAATTGTTTATTTTTAGCCCACACTAATTAAATTAATTAATTAAATTAGAAGCCCATGGACTTTTAGCCCACTAGATTGAGCCCACTAGTTTATTTCTCATTTAAATAACACAACTTGCAGGGTAGACTTGTTTTTGTAACAAATTAACTAATTAACATGAACAACTAGTAACTAGGTGTGCATAGTGTGGCATGTGCATTGAACATGCACGGGCATTGTGCATGGAAGGTGTAGGCCGGATGGTTCTAGAGAGGGTGGGAGAGATGGGGTAGTGGAGAGTTGGTTGTATGTTCATGGGTAGTTGTTCTAACTCCCTAATATATCCTAGCCCCTAATCTACAACCATCTAAACTAATCTTGGCCCTTCATTTTGCTTTGAAAGTGTATAAATACCCCCTCATCTTCTTCATGTAAAGCACTAGAAAACTTACAAGAGAAAAAGAAAGAAAAAGAAGCTAGTTGTGAGAAAAAGATTGAGAGTAGTGTGAGAAAAAGATTGTGAGTGGAGTTGTGTGATCTTGCCCCTAGAGGAGGCCGTCCATACATCAAGAGGATCAAGAAGGTGCTCGGGTTCCATCAAGCAAGGAGGAGGAGGCACATTTTGGTGGCACAATATAGGAGGAGAAGGGAACCGTTCGTGTGTTCAAGGAGATTTCTAGGAGCTTTCTAATTGTTTTCTTCAAAAATGTGGGTGATTTCTCAAGCTTCTACTTTAGATACCATGCTAGGAATTGAAATTGTGATTATGTTAGAAATGAGTAGGAAAGATTGTCATACATTGTTTAAAGAGATTAAGAAGAAAAGAACACTAATTGAACTACACGAAAAGTTAGTAAAATAAATTAGAATGTGTAAATGAGGATGTGTTATGATGGTTTGGTAGTATATTTGCATGCTAAAACTGATAAATTATGATTTTATGAAAATTTGCTTATGCATGAATTGTAGAATACAATATGTGGGAAATGTGCTTATAGATAAATTATAGAATGCAAATTAGTATTCATGGAATGTGAGATAGATTAAATTGTGGTAAAAAGTGTGTTTTAATTTCCATATGCAAGTAGTGTTGTAGTCACTAGATTTATCATCCTTACTGTCTCTTGAAACATAAGAAAATGGTTAGTTTGTGAAATAGGGCTAATTTTAAAGAGTTTAATTTTGGTAAAGAATGAAAAAGAGAAAAACTTGTATGAACTCATTATGAATGAGGGTGAATTTGTTGATAAAAGAATTCGTTTAAAAAGAATTGCTTTTATGTCGAAAAATGTAGTCATCATCCATTTTTTTAAATGAACTAAAGGAAAAAATATGTTTTCTATGTGTACAAATGAGATTTTTAACAATCTAATAAAATGCAAGTTATTGTTTTTCTAAAAGAATAATAATCGGGGAAAGATCAATATTTGTTTAAGAACAATTTGATTGAGAAAAATTGAGTTTTTTTCTAAAAAGATCTAGAAACAGTACAGTCTGACACAAAAATGTTATAACACCGCAAAATTAGAAATGAAAATTTTGCCCTCGAGTGTTACGCACGTGCATTTTGTACTGTTATTGGTGATATCCATAATGCATTTCAATATGTATTTTGAATTCCGGCTATTTATGCATTTTCCGTATTTTTAAAACCACTTGAGTCAACTCAAATGCTAAATTTCAATCTTTGTGTTTTACGTGCTTTTTACGTATTGTCGATGCACGTGTCGATTTCGTGTATTCTATCGTTATGTGCAATATTTTTGATGGGTTTTAATTATTTATTTTATAACATGTTTAAATTCTTTTTACAAACAGAAATTTACTTTTCGTCTGTTTTGATTAATATACTTGTATACGTATAATGCACGTGTTTTCAATGTACGTATTAATTACGTTATTCAATGTGTATATCAAATATATTTTTTGTGTGTTATATTCCGATTATTTATAAATATTTTTTGGTCGATAAAGTCAATTTTGTATTTTTGAGATTTCAAGCGCAACGCACGTGTTTAAGCGTATTCCTTCTTCAAAATAAATTTATGAAATGTGTGTGTGTCTATTTTAATTGTGCATGAAAAAGTGTAATTTTAATTAAATTAATTTTATATACATCTTATGTATTATATATATATATATTTAATTTAAATAAGTAATTAAATTTGTAAATGAAGTGTGTGCGTGTGCGGAGCACGTACACGTGTTTTGCAAAAGAGAGGGAAATGGCTGGCTGCCTTTTGGAGAGGAGGGAGATCCAATTTTTGGAATTGTGTGAGTGGAGATACTAGAAGAGTGGAGTGTGTTCATTGGAGGGTAGTTATTATAACTACACCTATATTTCCCTATAAAAGTACCCGTACTCTTTCACTTCTCCTCACTCATCCTCTCCTTCCTTCCTCTGTGTATTGCCGAAACCCCTCTTCAATTGTCTAGCATGACTTTGCTTCTCCACTTAAAAATACACCCTACAATTGAGTGTGTTTATACATATATACATATATGTATACATATACAATCCAACCCCTTTCATGTCTCTTCCTTCTTTCTCCTCTCTGTCCTCATCCGAAAGCAACAAAGCCACCTACCATTCTTATATATATATATATATATATATATATATATATATATATATATATGGTATATGCTTCTGAAAATGGAGAAGAAGATGCTGTTTTGTTGCCTGCCAAAATGCAAATGGAGACTTTGCTGTGCTTGACCGAATGGACTTGGGGTGATTCTCTTGCACGCAGAATTCGAGGAGGCGAAAGTGGGATTTTCTAGGAGCTCTTATTTTAGGAGTTCATTTGAGTACATCACAATATGGGTGGGTAATTCTTCAGTCCTTTCTAATGTAGGAGTAGATTTTGCATGATAGATAATATATAATTTATTGGTTATGATGAGATTACATGCTAATTAATGTAGAGTTTAATTGCTAAATCTTAATTGGTGTGGTAGATGTGAAATTGCATAATTTATCTCTTTAGAATTTGTTATAATGGATGTTAGTATATTTGTATGCTAAACTATTTGCAATTTAATGGATCGTGATTGTATGATGCATGATTTGAATAATAGTTGAAATAATGCAAATATATGAAAAAGGATGTCAAGCCCTGCTTTCCAAAAAGGAATACGGAATACGGATACGCGACAAAAGCCCCGCGATTGATTTTTATCATCCATAAGCTGTTCAAGAATCTTTACAATATCTCACAAAAATAATCAGAGTCGGAAGCAAAAGATACAACCAAACATGTATAATTGAAACAAGATACCAACAGAAATTACTTGAAACCAAATATAATAATCTCAAATAATCAAATTCTGAACGAGTCAAATATTCTTGGGTCACATCGCCCAAATACAAATAAATAACTAAGTAATCAAGTACATTTTATTCAAGTTCAAGCAACAAATAATAATAATAATAAAGCAGAAAAATCCAGCACTAATACATCATCTCGCCCATACCATCTGGCAGCTGACCATCCCGATCTGCAATTAGTAAATTTGCAGGAGAAGGAAAAAGAAAACAAATACCCGTCAATTACAAGTTACGGGCCAGTTATAATGTAGGATACAAGTTTATGGGGAAAGCTAAACAAATCTAAATAATAGCATAAACAGACCTAGAATGGTATACAAACATGTGTCAAGTATCAAAGTCAAAAGATATGCAGACAGATATACAGATAGTGTCAAATAATAGTGTCATGTGATAATGTCAGACAGATAACAGATAATCAGATAATCAGATAATAGATAGCCAGATACCTATAACAGATTCAAATTCAAATTTCAGATACAGATACAGATATCAGATTTTTATAAGTCTTGTATTAATTACTAACTAGCTAACACTTCATGTGTCATCCTTTTATCACATGGTTGCTACATTCAAAACAGTTACGTTTGCAGATTTCGTAGGGGATCATATAGGGCCGTGTACTCAGGGTTTAGAAAGATATGAGATAACAGATCCAGACAGACAGATAACAGACGATCATGCAAAAGATAGGACTAAGTCCCCTCCAAGTACACCCTCTCGTAGGAAGTATGTAGTTGGGTAATAGATAATCAAAATGTTGCATGATCTCATAACAGATAACAGATAATCAGATGGGAAACACGTGCCCCTTGTAAGTACACATTTCTATGTTTTCCCACTACTAGATCTTTCCCTTAATCCCGGCTTGGTTACTTTTATCATGGTTATGAAACAGGCATGAAAGTGTACGTAATAGTGTCAAACTAACATATTATAATCCGTATTAGATTCAGGGAAACAAATAAACATGCATAGATAATATACAGTCACATAAACGAGCAAAACAGTGTATGTTCATATTCAGGACAGAAAGACGATACAGTACTAAAACAGTGAATCCCGTCTCTACAGAAATGCAAATATGTATCCGTCAAAGAATCTGGAAAATAGACTCCCTACCGAATCCAGCGAATTTAAATAAGTCATATCGTATTTCACAAAATCATACCTCAAAACTGATTTGAATCCAGAAAATACGTTCAGCCAGAAACCAGTAAAACGTATTCTCAATCAGAAAAATAGCATTAAAACTCCTCAAATAAATACAGGAAAAATCTGGGGTTTTCCCCTATATGTCTAGAATCAAAATATAAATTTTTATAATATTCCAGTAAAATTAGTTCAGCCATCAAAAATAAGAAAACATCAAGAAACGATACTTTGGCCAATTTGGAATTCCCAACACTGCTATACGAAAACTAAAATATCTTGCAATCCGTGAAACGAAATCCAAATCCACCAAAGGGAACTGAAAATAGATTAAATAAACTAACTTTCATATTTCACAAATATTTTCCATACGGTAAAAGGAATCAGGGTGAAAACACAATTCTTTACAGGATAGTGAGCAAAATACAGGAAGTATAACTTTTGTAAACATGCATGAAACGACATATAAAACTCCTCAGTAAAATCTACCAAAATTCTGGATAATCCCTAGATAGGTATAGAAAAACTGACCAAAATTTCAGATCAAAATACTATGTGTAGCACAAGTAACAAAATAATTTAATCAACAAATCGTCGTGAAACAAAATATAGAAACTTAATACACCTCTGTAGTGAAACAATCATAAGTCACTCTTACGAAAACGAAATCGAGCAAGGTTAGAGGGGTTGGAAAGAAGAAGAATTTCTCTACAATTTATGTTTTATAATGGAATTAAGATTCTGACCTTAATATGGTTGAAAATACAATTTAAATCAGAACATCGACAAAATACAGATTTTCCTCAAAACCAAAATCGACATCATTCAAACGAAACTTGATCCAAACACATTCAAACATGAAATTTAGTCTACCAAGTATTGTAACCCCTGTTTTTCACTTTTGGTATTTTGAGGGTATTTTTTATTTTTGTGAATTATTATTTTCCATTGTATTTTTCGGATCAATAAATTTAATTATTTTTATTCTATAATATTTTTCTGGCAGTTTCGACCTCCTTTTGTTGATTGTGCGTCGTTTGGCCGTTTTTCGACATTTTGAGCTCTTTTTCTCAATTTCTTGATCCCGTTCATGTATAAATATTATTTTAGGGTCATGGTGGATTTTTAGGAGAGTTTTGACCAATTTGAGATTTTTGGCCCTTAAGGAGATTTTTTTTAGGAGCTATAGGATTCATTGTATTTTGTATCCTCATTTGAAATCTACCCAATATCCATTACCCAATTGTATACCTATTGTTTCCTATTAATATTCACTACCCATTAACCCACATTTGATCCCCTATAAATACCCCCTCATCTATTAATCCCTAACCCTAATCTGTTTTTTTCCTTCTCTAATCAAACCCGGCCTTCCCCTCTCCTTCTCTTCTCTCCCGGCCTGCATACCACCCCAGGCCGACACCCCCTTGTGCTGCCCTAGCCATTGCCGACCATACAAACCCTCCTTCCTTCATCCATACAACTCCTTCTACATCAAAAACCCCGTCTTTTACTCTCCTTTGGTGGCCGGCATCTCAAAACAGCACCCATCCATCTCAAATCAGCCCCCTACATCCCCTTCGCTGATTTGGATAAGTGGGTATCACTCGCTTTGAGTTCGTGCTTCAAGAAGACGGTCGTAGGCAAGATTGGTTCGTGGGTTCGCTTGAAATCGCGCGTGGAAGGACTTTTGTTCGTGGTTTTTCTTTGAAGGCTTGGATTCGTCGCGTTCATCATCACATAATGTAACGCCCCGAATCCCAAATACACTGAATTCGAGATGTTCTACAGGATCTTTTCACTTTCTTAGTACACTTTTACAGGGAAATTAAAACTTTTCATCATACATCAGAGTTTACATCATAATTACATCTTTCTTTTGCACAGCGGAAGTAAAATACAACAATTAAATACAAGTACAACAGCTTGATAAAATCTTTAAGCATCCAAATCTTCTTTAATCTTTAGCATGACATTTACCTGCATGTTAGACTGTGGGTACGTCAGTTTATTCAACCGACGATCATTATACACGGCCGTCCTCGCTTGCCGGAAATAGCATAACTTAACAATTCATATTTAGCAAACACAAGCTTGTCACATTCCAACTAAAGGGACTACCCTATTGATGTCGTGTTGTGATTGTGCGCTTAGTCCTTAATGCAGTTAATTATGTTACATGACACTAATGCACACTTGTTCGGATTCTATGCATCCCATACTACATAGGTCCGAGGGCAAGCCCTTATTCGTTCTTCATCTTGATAGGGTTCAATCCCCCGTTATGTCTTAAACTACTACTGTAACTACGGTAGTGTCTTAGATGTCCTATGATCTATGAGCCCATGTCCAGGCAGCCTGGAGGGGAATCCCACGCACTGTCACGACACATCGAGCAGGCAACCTATGGACAATTCAGCCTCCGCCATGGAACAATGGCACCACCCATAGCCACTCGAACATCCCACGAGCGTCGCCACCGGGACGATAATTCCGGAGTAGCGCCCACGCACTGTCTTGACGCATCAAGCAGGCAACCTGTGAATCGCTCTCACACCGCTATCCGTTGGCCCTCATACTCGTGTTTTTCTTCTACTTTCATCACATCTCCACTATGTACTAGTCCTTAGTTTTATATAAAAATCATGAACAAAATAATCACTTAGAGTTAGCCTCTCCATCATCCGGACTTATTCATTTATTTCAACATGACCAACCTTGGTCTAATTTCAATTCAATTCATCTTTCTCAATGCCGGGGAGACTTAGCTACTCTATTTCAAATTTCATTTCACAATCTTTAAGTCATAACCACTTTCATGTCACAATTTCATATTCTTTCTTATTCATGATTGCTCTTTGTTCACAAGTCCATAGTGAATACCTATAACTCAAAATTCATATTCAAGGCCAACAATTTCATCCACATAATTACTAAATTTCCGATATCATACAATGCACTCATGCACTTATAATTGAACACCCATACTTTACATTTTGCACAATATTCTCAAGTGAAAATTGATAATATCATGTCACACCACAAAATTCTTTGTCAATTGCTTTCTAATATATTCATTTCAATATATCCTTATAAGGTGTAAATTTCATAAGTATGTATTTTAGAACCATAGCTTTACTATACTTTTTGTTCACAAACTATATTATATTTTCTTCAAATAATACCCAAACCAATCCCATAAAATTCCTTGTATTTTTATGAAAATTACCATATTTTTCTCACATTTTTTGGACATCAAAAACTCCCAAAAAAAATTGTTTTTCCCTAAGTGCTAGGGGAAGGATTCGAACCCAGCACGGTAGAGAAGAAGGCCAGAGCACCCGCCGATAGGCCAATCGGTGCTAGCGATTAGAAGAGGGTGAATTAGGTATAAGTGCTTTCGGTTCGCTGTCATATATATATATACACAGTCAATTAAAAAGATGGTGAGGCCGGGTTTCGAACCACACCGCGCAGGGAAACCGAACTGAGTCACCGACCGCCTGAGCCACTGGCTCAGGTTGTCACAGTATGGGTTAAAACCCATTAGACTCATATTCACACTGTTTTTAGAAATCAACTCGATGTTCAAAACAATTTGATTCATATTGCCTTTATATAAATCACTGAAAAATTCCAGATTTAATCTTCTTTATTCAATCTTCAAAACAGCAAGTGTAAAATAAATTTTTGTACTAAAACCACATTTCCTCCACCCAAATTAATTATTTTAATTAAAACTAGCAATTCTTTTATTTTCGACATTGAAAAGAATCGATTGATCTTCTAATCTCTCTTTTATCCCAAAATTTCTATGATAATTTACTGGTCATTAATCTACATTCACAACACAAAACAACTTGGATTTTTCCATACTCATACTAGCCAAAGAATTCATATAGCACATGAATAGGTGAAACTCAACAATTACTAAGTTGGGTACATTTCTAATTTGATGACAACAAGCAATTCTTTGGTTCATCTATGCCACTTCTACACATGAATTCAAAGCATTCAATATACTTTTCTATTCAAATTCCATAGTGTTAATATCTTTATCAATTGTCATGTTTCAACCACACAATTTGCAAGTAATTAATAAAGATTTTAACACATCATGCTAATCACATTGCATCATTATTCAATTAAACTAAATAATCATAGAAAGTGCTTCATATGGTATAATTTCATGCAAGCAATTCACATACACAATTAATCACATCATTCTAAGCCATTCACATACTAACTTTTTAATTAGAGTGGTCTCTTATTAGTATTTTCCATGTATAGTGTTATCAATATACTAGCATAAACCCTATATTAGAAACATGAATTGTTTTACCCACCTCAATTGGAGAGAACACAAAAGCAATAAGTCCTAGTAGATGAGAACACCTCCTCCTAGCCAAAGAGTGCACCACTTCCAAGCTCCCAAGCCCTAGCCGAATGCTTCCCTCCTTAGCCGAAAGCTACCCTAGTCGAATGCTTCTCCTCCTTGGCCGAAAGCTCCAAGCAACCAAAGAACCACACACTCTCTTATCTTTTATAACTCACAATTATAATACTATTAGCTTTAGAAATTACACTTTGCATATGAAAAATTAGCCATGAGAAGGGGGGTATTTATACTAAAAAATGAGGGGAATGGAGGGCTAAGATCATCTTGGTGGTTGCAAAATGAAAGGCTTAGATTCAAGTAGGAGTTAGGAAAACTACCCACCTCCTTGAAACTACCCCCATGTTCTCCACACCATAAATTCAATTTCCCTCCAAAGAAGAATGCTACCTGGCCAAGCAAAAGAAATGTGCAATGCACGTGTACGTGTAGTGCACGTGCATGCAACTAGGCCAAATTTGTCCATTCTAAAATTGTATAAAAATAATTTTGTTTTTAAAAAAGTCTTCTACATGACAAGTTTAATTAGAATAAATTAATTCATGGGCTTTCTTTTTGGGCCAAAATAATTTATAAAAATAAATAAAATAAAATGCTTTTGGGCTTTTTAAGAAAAGGCTTTTTAGTTAAATCAAAGAAGGCTTTTAAAGAAGGCTTTTGTACTAAAATAATTTGAGAAAATTGTATTTAAACATACACATCATGATAAAATAGTCCAAAAAGTATTGCACGTGCACAACACGTGCAAAATAAATAATTCCTCATTAATTGAAAAAATCAGGGTATTACAGCACTCCCTCCTTAGAATAGTTCCGTCCCCGGAACTACAATCAAGAGCGAGGAAAACAAACAAAATACAACACACTCAACAAGAAATAAAGATACAAAAAAAAAATACAATCAAGCAAAAAGCTCAGGATAGTCCTTCAACATCCTCTCCTCAGATTCCCAAGTAGCCTCTTCAACCAAGTGGTTTCTCCAGACTACCTTGACCATCGGTATCGTCTTATTCCTCAAGACTTTCTCCCTACGGTCAACAATCTCAACAGGAGACTCGATGTAATTCAGGTCTAACTGCAAACCTTCCGGCACTTCAGGCAAATGATGACTCGGGTCCGGAATATAACCTCTCAGCATAGACACATGAAAGACATTGTGCACCTGAGACAACTCTTCCGGTAATTCAAGCCGGTAAGCAGTTTTCCCGATCCTTTTCAATATCTTATACGGGCCTATAAACCTCGGGGCTAACTTCCCGCCCTTGCCAAAACGAACCACACCTTTACTGGGTGATACCTTCAGAAAGACGAAGTCACCAACCTCAAACTCAAGGTCCCTTCTCCGGTTGTCTGCATAGCTTTTCTGCCTGCTCTGAGCTTCCACCAACCTTTTCCTGATCAGATCAATCTTCTCAGAAGTCAGTTGCACAAGCTCAGGACCAAACAACTGACTCTCCCCAACTTCATACCAACAAACAGGAGTTCTGCACTTTCTGCCATACAGAGCTTCGTACGGCGCCATCCCAATACTGGCCTGAAAACTGTTGTTGTAGGCAAACTCCACCAAAGGTAAATGCCTTTCCCAACTGCCTCCAAAGTCTAGTATACAACACCGAAGCATATCCTCAAGAATACGATTGACTCTCTCGGTCTGCCCATCGGTTTGCGGATGAAAAGCAGTGCTGAAATCCGTCTTGGTACCCAAAGCTGCCTGAAGACTCCTCCAAAAATGCGAAGTAAACCGCGCATCTCGATCAGACACAATGGTCGAAGGAACGCCATGAAGTCGGACAATCTCACCAACATACATCTCAGCCAACTTGTCCATCGAAGCAGTGAGTTTCATCGCCAAAAAGTGAGCGGACTTGGTAAGTCGATCGACTATAACCCAAATTGCATCATTGCCTTTAGGACTCTTAGGCAATCCCGTGATGAAATCCATACTGATGTTATCCCACTTCCATTCCGGAATAGGTAACGGCTGTAATAGACCTCCGGGTCTCTGATTTCCGGCTTTAACTTGTTGACAAACCTCACACTTCGCGACAAATTCAGCCACATCCCGCTTCAAACCCGACCACCAGAAATGCTGTTTGATGTCCTTGTACATCTTAGTACTCCCAGGATGTACCGACAAAAGAGTAGCATGCGCCTCCTGAAGAATACTCTCTTTCAGGTCCGCCTGATTTGGAACGCACAGCCTATCTCCGAACCACAGCACTCCATCCCTGATCTGAAAACCGGGCAACCTGCCAGCACCAACCTGCTCCTCATCTCCAGAATATCAGCATCCACTTCCTGACTTGCAATGATCCTGGCATTCAAAGTAGGCTGAAGCCTCAACAGAGCCAAAGATGCTCCCAATCCTTGCAAGACAACCTCAATCCCAGCTCGGTCCAGCTCCTCAATCAGATGCCTCTGAGTCGTAATCAAACAGGCCAAACTGCTCTTGCAGCTAAGTGCATCAGCAACAACATTAGCCTTTCCGGGATGATACTTGATCTCAGGTCGCATATCCTCGAGCACTTCCAACCATCTCCGCTGCCTTAGATTGAGATCCCTCTGCTGATATATATACTTCAAGCTCTTGTGATCCGTGTACATATTCAACTTCTCACCGTACACGTAGTGCCTCCATTGCTTCAAAGCAAAAATAATCGCAGCCAACTCTAGATCATGAGTCGGGTAATTTTTCTCATGTGGTCGTAGTTGCCTAGACCCATAAGCGATTACTCTTCCTTCTTGCATTAAGACACAACCAAGCCCCCGATGTGAAGCATCGCTATAAACATCATACTCGACACCAGCTCTAGGCAAAGCCAAAATAGGTGCAGTAGTCAGTCTATCTTTCAACTCCTGAAAACTCGCCTCACATTGCTCGGTCCACTTGAAGCTCACATTCTTCTTAGTCAGCCCTGTAAGCGGTACAGCTATCTGAGCATAACCTTGAATGAATCTCCGATAATACCCAGTCATCCCAAGGAAACTTCTGACTTCCTTCACTGTAGTAGGCCTTGCCCAGCCTCTCACTGCCTCTATCTTCTGAGGATCAGTTGCCACTCCCTCCTTAGAAAGGATGTGACCTAGGAATGCCACTTCAGATTTCCAGAAATCACACTTGGATAACTTGGCATACAACTGCTGCTCTTCCAACTTCTGCAACACTGCTGCCAGATGCTCAGTGTGCTCCTCCTCAGACTTGGAGTACACGAGAATATCGTTGATAAACACCACGACGAAAGAATCAATAAACGGCCTCAGAACTCTGTTCATCAAGTCCATGAAGATTGCAGGTGCATTCGTCACTCCGAATGGCATAACTAAGAATTCGTAATGCCCATGCCGAGTTCTAAATGCAGTCTTATGCACATCTTCAGCTTTCACTCGAACTTGGTGGTAACCTGATCGAAGATCTATTTTGGAGAATACAGCTGCTCCTTGTAGACGATCGAACAAGTCATCAATTCGAGGAATCGGATACTTATTTGAACAGTGACCTTATTCAGCTCCCGGTAATCGATGCACATTCTCATCGATCCATCCTTCTTCTTTACCAAAAGCACTGGTGCTCCCCAAGGTGACGCACTAGGTTGAATAAAGCCTTTTCCCAATAGTTCCTCAATCTGCCGTTTCACCTCATCCTGTTCTACTGGAGCCATCCTATAAGGTGCCTTAGAAATGGGTGCACTTCCCGGTTGAACAGTGATGCTGAACTCTACATCACGATGCGGAGGTAACCCAGGAAAATCTTCCAAGAACACGGTCGGATAGTCCCGAACCACAGGAATCCTTTGCACTTCCACAGGAGTCTCTTCCTTGCGGATAGTTGCCACCAGCTTAGAACATTTCTGCTTCCCTTGGAACACGACTTCAGGTCCACCTGGAGCCTTCACTGTCACCGTCTTGGCCTTACACTCGATGCTTGCACTGTACACCGACATCCAATCAATGCCAATGATAACATCGACTCCCAAGATAGTCAGTTCGATCAGATCAATGCCAAAGATTCTATCCCCAATCACAATCTCGCAATCAGCATAATACCGATCAGTGGTTAAAGTTTCCCCTGATGGAGTAGCTACTGATAAGATCTTGCCTGGGAAAATCTTCGGTTCCACTCCCAACACTTTAGCAAACTTTGGAGACACAAAAGTATGAGAGGATCCAGTATCAAACAATACGACAGCTTTAATTCCATTAAGATAGAGTTCGCCTGTTACATAATATACATCATTACATAACAGCCTCACTAAACAAAGGGAAAAGAAATGACAAAGACTCTAAACACCAGCCCTCGTACCAGAGATGACCTGATCCGCCTCCTCAGCATCAGCTTCTGTCAAGGCAAATACTCGCCCTGATTGGTACGGCCTCTTCCCAGCCTGCTGCGTTGGTGCACCGCTATTACTGCGCTGAAGTTTGGGACAATGAGATCGGTAGTGTCCCGCTTCCCCACAGTTAAAGCAAGTCACCGCAGAAGGTCTCACCACATTGTTTCCAGGTCCTCCAGCTACACTAACAGCGTTCGCCCCTGTCGATTTGAACCTCTGTGCAGATGGTTGCCCCCTGAAACTCCCCGAATGTGCAGGCCTCTTACCAGACTGCCAGTTGTTCCTCCTGTTCTGAACAACATGGAACTGCTCCATATCCGCCTCCGTCGCTGCCGCCCTCTTGACCAGTTTATCGAATCTCCTGATACCAAGGGGTATCATACGAGATCTCAAACTAGGCCTCAGACCATGCTCGAATTTGCGAGCTTTCTTGGCCTCATCCGCCACCAGTTCCGGAGCATACCTGGAGAGCTGAGTGAACTTGGTCTCATAAGCTCTCACTGACATGCTGCCTTGCTGAAGCGACAGGAACTCCATCGCCTTCTTCTCCTGGACGTCGGAGGGGAAATAATGGCTGCGGAACTCCTCCAAAAATTCCTCCCAGCCGAACAACAGACCTCCCATAGTCCTCTTCACGGATTGCCACCAAACCGCTGCATCCTTCTCCAGCTGCAAGGTTGCCAGCTTGACCTTGCTACCCTCCGGTGTCTCCAACACCTCGAAGATTGTCTCCACTTGCCGTATCCAGTTGTCAGCCGCATCTGGGTCTGACTTTCCCTCGAATACGGGTGGTTTCATTCTCTTGAACGATTCCACCAGCTTTATCGCCTCGGGCACTGAATTTGCCGGCCCCCTAGCTTGGTTCTGAGCCACTGCATTCAACGTCTGGTAGACCCTAGCAAGCTCAGTCTCCAGATCCAAACCTTCCCCATTCCTTGCTCCTCTTCTCGACATATTCTGATGCAAAAGATCCGTCAAATTCGAAGTATATAACAAGAATTTAAACCAACTTCCATTTCATTGAATTCCAAAAGTTTATACATTCGAATTTAAAAACATCTCTAAACATCAGAATGAAAGAACAGAAGCTACAACACTCTAACTCCTACGGGTCCTCTTCGCTGCTCGAAGTTCTTCCCGTAGTTCATCAACCTCATTCTTCAGCACATCAGTTAGGTTCTTTTTCTTCTCAAGTTCCCAAATCCGATGGCTAAGAACAGAATAGTCAGCCTTCCGCTTCTCCAGCTGAGCCTCCAACAATCCAACTCTCTCCTTCAGGGTTTCCACTTGCCTCTGAAGAGAAGCCACAAGACCACTTGGAACCGGTACTTCTTCTTCGTCGGAAGAAGAATCATCAGATGAATCCGGAGGTGGGGTGATCTCTCGGGATTCAGGGTACTCCTCATCATCAGAATCAGCTTGCCCAGGGTAGTACTCGTCCTCGGAATCTGCCTGTCCAGGATGGTACTCTTCCTCAATGATGTGCCAGTCGTCGCCTCCAGCAGGGTCGAAGTGATCAGCCATCTTAGAAATAGAGAGGAGAAAGCATAAATCTTAGAGCAACACAAATGTAAGTCACTTACATTTAAATCTCTAGACTCAAACACACACTCTAATGTCCACTTCTAGGGTGTCGTTCCCTATAAATTTGTACAAGTGTGAAAGTGTAGAAAGCGTGGCTCTGATACCACTCTGTAACGCCCCGAATCCCAAATACACTGAATTCGAGATGTTCTACAGGATCTTTTCACTTTCTTAGTACACTTTTACAGGAAAATTAAAACTTTTCATCATACATCAGAGTTTACATCATAATTACATCTTTCTTTTGCACAGCGGAAGTAAAATACAATAATTAAATACAAGTACAACAGCTTGATAAAATCTTTAAGCATCCAAATCTTCTTTAATCTTTAGCATGACATTTACCTGCATGTTAGACTGTGGGTACGTCAGTTTATTCAACCGACGATCATTATACACGGCCGTCCTCGCTTGCCGGAAATAGCATAACTTAACAATTCATATTTAGCAAACACAAGCTTGTCACATTCCAACTAAAGGGACTACCCTATTGATGTCGTGTTGTGATTGTGCGCTTAGTCCTTAATGCAGTTAATTATGTTACATGACACTAATGCACACTTGTTCGGATTCTATGCATCCCATACTACATAGGTCCGAGGGCAAGCCCTTATTCGTTCTTCATCTTGATAGGGTTCAATCCCCCGTTATGTCTTAAACTACTACTGTAACTACGGTAGTGTCTTAGATGTCCTATGATCTATGAGCCCATGTCCAGGCAGCCTGGAGGGGAATCCCACGCACTGTCACGACACATCGAGCAGGCAACCTATGGACAATTCAGCCTCCGCCATGGAACAATGGCACCACCCATAGCCACTCGAACATCCCACGAGCGTCGCCACCGGGACGATAATTCCGGAGTAGCGCCCACGCACTGTCTTGACGCATCAAGCAGGCAACCTGTGAATCGCTCTCACACCGCTATCCGTTGGCCCTCATACTCGTGTTTTTCTTCTACTTTCATCACATCTCCACTATGTACTAGTCCTTAGTTTTATATAAAAATCATGAACAAAATAATCACTTAGAGTTAGCCTCTCCATCATCCGGACTTATTCATTTATTTCAACATGACCAACCTTGGTCTAATTTCAATTCAATTCATCTTTCTCAATGCCGGGGAGACTTAGCTACTCTATTTCAAATTTCATTTCACAATCTTTAAGTCATAACCACTTTCATGTCACAATTTCATATTCTTTCTTATTCATGATTGCTCTTTGTTCACAAGTCCATAGTGAATACCTATAACTCAAAATTCATATTCAAGGCCAACAATTTCATCCACATAATTACTAAATTTCCGATATCATACAATGCACTCATGCACTTATAATTGAACACCCATACTTTACATTTTGCACAATATTCTCAAGTGAAAATTGATAATATCATGTCACACCACAAAATTCTTTGTCAATTGCTTTCTAATATATTCATTTCAATATATCCTTATAAGGTGTAAATTTCATAAGTATGTATTTTAGAACCATAGCTTTACTATACTTTTTGTTCACAAACTATATTATATTTTCTTCAAATAATACCCAAACCAATCCCATAAAATTCCTTGTATTTTTATGAAAATTACCATATTTTTCTCACATTTTTTGGACATCAAAAACTCCCAAAAAAAATTGTTTTTCCCTAAGTGCTAGGGGAAGGATTCGAACCCAGCACGGTAGAGAAGAAGGCCAGAGCACCCGCCGATAGGCCAATCGGTGCTAGCGATTAGAAGAGGGTGAATTAGGTATAAGTGCTTTCGGTTCGCTGTCATATATATATATACACAGTCAATTAAAAAGATGGTGAGGCCGGGTTTCGAACCACACCGCGCAGGGAAACCGAACTGAGTCACCGACCGCCTGAGCCACTGGCTCAGGTTGTCACAGTATGGGTTAAAACCTATTAGACTCATATTCACACTGTTTTTAGAAATCAACTCGATGTTCAAAACAATTTGATTCATATTGCCTTTATATAAATCACTGAAAAATTCCAGATTTAATCTTCTTTATTCAATCTTCAAAACAGCAAGTGTAAAATAAATTTTTGTACTAAAACCACATTTCCTCCACCCAAATTAATTATTTTAATTAAAACTAGCAATTCTTTTATTTTCGACATTGAAAAGAATCGATTGATCTTCTAATCTCTCTTTTATCCCAAAATTTCTATGATAATTTACTGGTCATTAATCTACATTCACAACACAAAACAACTTGGATTTTTCCATACTCATACTAGCCAAAGAATTCATATAGCACATGAATAGGTGAAACTCAACAATTACTAAGTTGGGTACATTTCTAATTTGATGACAACAAGCAATTCTTTGGTTCATCTATGCCACTTCTACACATGAATTCAAAGCATTCAATATACTTTTCTATTCAAATTCCATAGTGTTAATATCTTTATCAATTGTCATGTTTCAACCACACAATTTGCAAGTAATTAATAAAGATTTTAACACATCATGCTAATCACATTGCATCATTATTCAATTAAACTAAATAATCATAGAAAGTGCTTCATATGGTATAATTTCATGCAAGCAATTCACATACACAATTAATCACATCATTCTAAGCCATTCACATACTAACTTTTTAATTAGAGTGGTCTCTTATTAGTATTTTCCATGTATAGTGTTATCAATATACTAGCATAAACCCTATATTAGAAACATGAATTGTTTTACCCACCTCAATTGGAGAGAACACAAAAGCAATAAGTCCTAGTAGATGAGAACACCTCCTCCTAGCCAAAGAGTGCACCACTTCCAAGCTCCCAAGCCCTAGCCGAATGCTTCCCTCCTTAGCCGAAAGCTACCCTAGCCGAATGCTTCTCCTCCTTGGTCGAAAGCTCCAAGCAACCAAAGAACCACACACTCTCTTATCTTTTATAACTCACAATTATAATACTATTAGCTTTAGAAATTACACTTTGCATATGAAAAATTAGCCATGAGAAGGGGGGTATTTATACTAAAAAATGAGGGGAATGGAGGGCTAAGATCATCTTGGTGGTTGCAAAATGAAAGGCTTAGATTCAAGTAGGAGTTAGGAAAACTACCCACCTCCTTGAAACTACCCCCATGTTCTCCACACCAAAAATTCAATTTCCCTCCAAAGAAGAATGCTACCCGGCCAAGCAAAAGAAATGTGCAATGCACGTGTACGTGTAGTGCACGTGCATGCAACTAGGCCAAATTTGTCCATTCTAAAATTGTATAAAAATAATTTTGTTTTTAAAAAAGTCTTCTACATGACAAGTTTAATTAGAATAAATTAATTCATGGGCTTTCTTTTTGGGCCAAAATAATTTATAAAAATAAATAAAATAAAATGCTTTTGGGCTTTTTAAGAAAAGGCTTTTTAGTTAAATCAAAGAAGGCTTTTAAAGAAGGCTTTTGTACTAAAATAATTTGAGAAAATTGTATTTAAACATACACATCATGATAAAATAGTCCAAAAAGTATTGCACGTGCACAACACGTGCAAAATAAATAATTCCTCATTAATTGAAAAAATCAGGGTATTACACATGAAGGCAAGTAACTTGTACTTAAATTTTTTAGGTTGATACAAGTAGAAAGTTCACACATAGGATAGTTTGAGACTAGAGACGGACGAAGATCATATTTTAATTGTGGGTTTCGTCTCTATTGTTCAAAACAGGCCATAGACAACTTAGGACATGAAGTTTGATAGGTTTATGCCTTAGGTTTCACCCAAACGCGATTGTTATCGCGTATGTGACATATTGTATACCCGATGTATGTTTGAACACCCATATGAGGAATACTAGATTTTGACAAGTTAGATACCCTCCAATATGACATTTGGCCAATGGGTAGACAGCGTTTTGAATTTGGAAGAGTTTTGATGATTTTTGAGGAAGTTATGATGTTTTGAAGTTTGGTTGAGAAATCTGGAAATTTGGATTGAACTGGATTGATTGTTATTTTTACCTGGATTAGAGTCCGAATCTCAACATGGCTATTTCTGAGTAATTTGTAGAGAATTGAATCTAATTTCTAATCCCATAATTTCACCCTGTTTGGAGTTCGTATGAATTAGTTATGATTATTTTAGTAATTGTATGCCGGTAGTTCCCAGATTCATTTCGGGGTAGATTTTATCACCAATTTATTTTCAAGATCCAAGTTAGACCTAATTTCATGCCACAAGATTTTGTCCAGTGTTTCAATATGATGTTAGGTAGTTCTCTGATTTTTGTGATAATTAAAAGATGAGTTTTGAGTGATGCCTTACATCCTTTTCTATAGATCGCTTTTGCTGTAAACTGCGTGTGATTGTATGTTGAATGCCGTGTTCACCTTATTTCTAATTACTGTATGAATATTTTATGTGATATATGAAAGTTGGGTAATTTTATCTACTTTCATCCCGTTTTGGCAGAAGTGGATTTTGATGTGCTGTGTGCAAGATATGCATGATTTTGTACAGCGGTGTTGAAGAATTCCAGATCCATCAAAACTGTGTTATGTGTTATTTTCTATTTTTGAAAATATATCTATACTTTCTGGAAAAATATGAAAATTTATATTTTGAGACTATACATATAGGGGATTACCCCAGAATTTTCGTGGATTTAATTAATGACTTTGTATGCTGTTTTCATGTGGTTTAAGTTATTCCCCTGTTTTCTGGCTGTACATGAAAACTGTATTGAATTGTGTTTTGAGTCGTGTTGTTGTGAAATAGCATATGGATTTATTATACCCGTTAGAAGCGTGTGGAAGTCTAGTTTCCAGATCCTTTGACGGATTATGATTTGCATGCCTGTAGATCTTTGGATCACTGTTTTTGTACAGACTGGTCTTGCTGTCCTGTTTATAAACAAATACCATTTTGCTCGTATTTGTGAATGTTTTGCACCTATACTTGCTGATCTAATTCCCTGAAACTAAACCTGATTATGACCTGTTAGTTTAACATTATTTAGCACACTCTCATGACTGTGGATGATATTAATAATAAAAGTAATCAAGCCGGGGTTTATGGGACAGATCTAGTAGAGGGAAAGCATAGAAATGTGTACTTGGAGGCGGACCAATGGGTTCGAACTGTTCTGTTACCTGATTACCTGACTGCATGCTTCCCTATAGAAAGATGTACTCGGATGACTGTTACCTGATTACCTGACTACATGCTTCCCTATAGGAAGATGTACTCGGATGACTGTTACCTGATTACCTGACTACATGTTTCCCTATAGGAAAATGTACTCGGATGACTGTTACTGTTACTATTTCCTGTACCTAAGTACACTGCCCTACAATATCCCCTACGAAATCTAAAGCGAAACTGCATTGACTGTAACAACCATGTGATAAAAGTATGGCACATGAAGTGTTACCTAGATAGTAATAATACAAGATATTAATATATGATTACCTGTATACCTGTAACCTGCACCTGATATTCCTGTTACCTGTTTTCCTGATACTTGATATAGATTTACCAGATTTACCCGAATACTTGAAAATTATACATGCTACCTGTTTACCTGTTGACCCTTGACATATGTTTACCTTTACCTGTTAGTATATCCTGTGATTAGATAGTGTCCATGTGCTTGTATCCTATTCTATTTGTGACCCGGACTTGCCATTGACGGGTTCTGTGTTTTCTTCTTTTTCTTTTTCTTGCATTCGATGATTGCAGATTACGGTGGACAGATTCAAGAAGGTACTGGTGGTTCGCAGTATTAGTTGCTGATTATTATTTCTATTTCCTGCCAGAACTTTATTCTGTATTCGTGAACTTGAATATTTCTGTACTTGAGACTTGAGTATTATTTGTATTTGGGCGATGTGACCCAGAATATTTGTTCCAGACTCTGTTTTTATTTGAGAACAAGATATTGGTTTCAATTAATTCCTGTTGGTAAAATTATCTCAATGATGCATGTTGGTTCCACTCTTTGCTTCCGACTGTGATATCTATATTGACTCTGATATATGTTGACTCTGATATACTGCCTGTGATATATATATTGTAAGATTTCTGAAACAGCTTAAGGATGATTATATTCATTCGCTGGGCTTGTGTTACGTGCCCGTATTCTGTATTTTTGGGAAGCGGGGCGTGACAAGTGTCCAAACAACATGAAATAGGGTAATTAACATATCTAAAGCAAGGCTATCACATGGATCCCAATAAATATCCAAATTCTCACAAAAATTCCACATATATGATCAAATCAAGAATGAACAAAACCTAAGTTAATTCATGTCAAGATTGTGTCATGAGGCAACTATGGTAAAGTTTTCATAATATAGACAAAACCCATCAAGAATAACACAAACAAGAGTTATCTCTAGACCCAACTACACTATAGGTGGTATTTTTGACTTGTATCAGACAAAGGAATTGGAGTACAAGTTACTTGCCTTAATTGGAGATGAAGAACGAACTCCTAGAATAACGGGAACGAATTCCTAGGCAACGAACCAAAATCCACGAACAAGAGATCCTCAAATCAAGAGCAACGAACCCACGAACAATGGCACAAACACACGGCATGCTTCTCAAAGCAAGAAAAGAGAGAACCCACAAAAGAGAGATAGATGAATGGCGGTGCTTGAGGCTTGGAGGGTTGATCGGCCAAGGGGATGAGATGATCGGAGAGGGGGTAATAGGGTAGTGGTGATCGGAGAGGGGATTGAGATCGGGATGATGGCCGGAGGTGCGCTGGTTGGAGTGCAGGCCAGAGGGAGAGAGGTTCGGGTCTGGGTGTGCTGGCGTCGGGTGTGGGTGCAAGGAGTTAGGGTTAGGGTTTGAGAGATTATAGAGGGTTATATATGCATTAGGGGATTAGGGTTTAGAATTTGAGTTGGGTTATTGGGTAATTGGGTTGTGGGTAGATTAGGAATAGTAGTAGGATTAATCCAACAAGACAAATGGGGATCAAATTGAATAGGATTCAAACTAGGATTTGGTAATTTGGCTTTGGTAATCAGTTAGGGTTCAAAATAATAGGATTAGGAATGGGGTGGACCACCAAATGACCAAGAGCACCCAAAAAAAATACATATAAAGAGAACGAGACAACAATAAAGAGCGAAAACAATAACCATGAATAATAAAAACCAAGAAATCGAAAATAACTCGCAAAAATCAAGAATAAGAAAAGAAAATGAAAATATATTGAACAAACTCAATATACGGTCCAAGGAAAAAAAACAAGAGATTTCAAATACACAATGTCACGCCCCGCTTCTCAAAAAGAATACGAAATACGGATACACGACAAAAGCCCAGCGAATGATTTTCATTATCTATAAGTTGTTCAAGAATCTTTACAATATTCACAATATAATCAGAGTCGGAAGGCAGAAAAATCAACCACATGCACATATGAACCAAATACCAACAAGAATACTTGAAATAAAATATATTAATCTCAAATAGTCATGATCTGAATAACACAAATAATCCTGGGTCATATTGCCCAAATACAAGAATAAATCCAAATAAATGAATACAATTATTTTTCAAGCAAACTACAAGAAATAATAATAACAAGATCCAGCACTAATACTTCATGTCACCAATACCGTCTGGAATCTGTTCTCCAAAATCTGCAATTCAACGAATGTAAAAAAGAGGGAAAGAGAAAACAAGTACCCGTCAATTGCAAGTTACGGGCCACTTATAATGTAGGATACAAGCACATGGGGAAACTAACTAGCAACATGGTATAAGTGTGATGTCAAAATAAACAACTAGCATGGTAATGTGATCAAGTGTAAATGGCATGAATCAAGTGTCAAGTAATCAAGTAAATAGGTAAACATGTAACAGGTATCAGGTATCAGGTAACAGGTATACAGGTGAATAGGTAATCATGTAACATGTATCAAGTATCAAATCTCATGTATCATGTAGTCAAGTAGCATGTTCAGGTCTCATGTGTCAATTTTGTAGTTATTACTATCTAGGTAACACTTCATGCATCCATCCTTTTACTATATGGTTTCTATAGTCAAAGCAATTTTGTTTTAGATTTCATAGTGGACCATAGAGGGCAGTGTTACTCAGGGACAAGTAATCCAAACTAAATTCCAAATTAACCAAATCATATACCAAATTCTAAATAATCCAAATCATATACCAATTTCCAAATAACCCAAATCATATACCAAATTCCAAATATGGGAAACACGGGCCCCCTTCCGAGTACACGTTTCTGAATTATCCACTATTAGATCCTTCCCTGAAACCCCGGCTTGATCATTTATTATTATAATCATACATGCATGTATGTGTTGCAAAACAAATCAGGAATAACAGGATATAAACATGTATCAGGTTCAAGGTGTAAGATAAACAAGTACAGGTACAAGATAACACATAACAGGGTAAAACAATTAGTTTTCTAATTTAGGACAGTAAGACAGTCTTGTACAAAAATATTAATTCCCGCTACTACAAACATCCAAATCTAGATCCGTCTCAGGATCTGGAAAATAGACTTCCACACGAATACAATGAGTATAAATAAGTTATATAGTAATTCACAAAAACATAACTCAAAACAGATTTGAAAACAGAAAACATGTTCAGTCAGAAATCAGGAAAACGAATTCTCAGTCAGGAAAACTGCATCAAAACCTCTCAAATAAATTCAGGAAAAATCTGGGGTATTTCCTTATATGTCTAGAATCAGAATATGATGTTTCATAATATTCCAGTAAAATTTGTTTAGTCATCAAAAATAAGAAAACATCAAGAAACGATACTTTGGAAAATCTGAAATTCCCAACACTGATGTACGAAAACTGAAATATCTCGCAAGCCGTGAAACGAAATCCAATTCCGCCAAAGGGATGTGAAAATAGATAAAATATAATAACTTTCATATTTCACAAATATTTTTCATAAAGTAAAAGCAATCAGGGTGAAAATACATTTCTTTACAGAACAGCGAGTAAAATACAGCAAGTACAGTTTTCATAAACGAGCATGAAACGACACATAAAACTCATCAATAAAATTCACCACAATTCTGGGTAATCCCTAACAAGATAAAGAAACACTGACCAAAGTTTTGGATCAAAATAATACATGTAGCATATTTTTCTAAAATAATTTGTTATCAAAATTACCGAAAAATAGAATCTGGAAAGGATCGACACCTCTGTAGTAAAACAGTCATAACTCACTCATACGAAATCAAAATCAAGCAAGGTCAGAGGGGTTTGAAAATAGATGAAATTCTCTACAACTCATGTTTTCTACCGAAATTAAAATACTGATTTCAAGACAGTCCAAAACAGCAAACAAAACAGATCAGCGACAAAACACAGATTTTTCCCTTTAACGACAACTCAACATATATCATACAAAACTTTTTCAAAACACAATCAAACATGAATTCGAGTCTACCAAGTGTCTAAACATCATAAATTAGGGTAACTAGCATGTCTACGCCAAGTATTTCACATGGGTCTCAACCAAAATACGAATTCTCACACAAGTCTCACATACATGATCAAAATCAAGATTGGGTAAATCCTAAGTTAATTCATGTCCAGATTGTGTCATGAGGCAACTATGGTCAAGTTTTCACAATAGAGACAAAACGCATAAAAGATAACACAAACAAGAGTCATCTCCAGACCCAACTACACTATAGGTGGTATTTTTGACTTGTATCAAACAAATGAATTGGAGTACAAGTTACTTGCCTTAACCGGGGATGAAAGCAACGAAAACCAAGAATAATGGGAATGGATCCCAGGGCACGAACACAAACACAACGAGCGGAACCACAAACCAAATTCACAAACAATGAACCCAACGGACCAACGAACACAAAAACTCCCAACTAACACACGAAACAATGAACAAATACCCGAACGAAGCACCCAACCAACACGAACGACGAACGACGAACGAACCCAAATAACACGTGCAACTCACGCGCGTGCTAACCAAGGGCACGAACGAACGAGGGAGACGACAACATACTGCGGCACTCAGTGTTGCTGTCGTGGGCTGATGATGCCGGAGAGGGACGGCAGCGAGGGAAGCTCGATGTTGCGGCTGACGAACGGCAGAGGAGAGCGCGGCGGTCGGAGGACAAGCCAGGGGCTATCGCAGTTCGTTGGGTGCAGGCGGTCGGGAGACGGTGCGCTGAGGTGGAGCACTGCAGTCGCTGGAAACACAAAGTGGAGGGAAGAAGGTGGCGACAGGGGTCACTGTGGTGGGCAGCACCACGGAGGGCACAGCACACTGGAAGCGTGCACAGAGGAGAAGATGAGAGGGCGGTGGCAGCGGCAGGCGGCTGCGGGGCTGCTGGAGGGAGACAGCACCGGGATGATGGGAGAGAGGGAAACGAAGGTCGGGGGCTTGGGGGTAGAAGATGAAGAGCGGCGGAAGGGTAACAGTCGAACGGGTATAAATATAGGTTAAATAGAGTTAGGGTTTAGGAGATGGATGTTTAAACGGGTAGGATGTATTAGGTGGGTTGCGGGTAGGGTAATAAATAGGGTCTGGGTTGTTATAGGGTTTGGGCTGTTGTATATAGGTTTGGTTATTAGGGTAGTTGGGTTTAAATGGGTTCATGGGGTTTAAGAAAAATCCAATAAGGAAAAAAAAAATGGGTATATAAATTCAATAAAATAATAAATAAAAATATTGTCTCTAATAAAATATAATTTGCATTACAAAATATAATTTATACAATTAGTAGATAAAATGGATTTTTAATAACTAGTCAAAAATAACAACAATAACCATAATACTAATAACAATAATTTTAATAAGCATAATAGTAACAAAAATAAGAATTTTTATTATAATATAAAAAATCATAGAAAATAGTTGCAATTAAATTTATTGATCGAAAACAGATTTTAATAAGAGATCCAATGGTACAATTCGACAAAAGAAGGTCAAAACCGAAAGAAAAAAATATAATTTGCGAAAATTTTAAAAACATAAAATACACAAAAATACATTTTCCGAAAAACAAGGGTTACACACAAGAAAAGAAAAATACACCAAAAATACGAAAAATGAAAAACAAGGGTTACAATCCTACCCAGCTAAGAGAAGAATTTCGTCCTCGAAATTCCAAAAGAGGATACGTAAGGTAATCCCCAAAAGGAAAAAAAGAACAAAACAAAATTACTCAAACAAATGAGAAAACTTATGCTGAATCTCCTCCTCCAGCTCCCAAGTTGACTCACCAGACGAGTGAGGATTCCAAGCAACACGAACCAACTTGATGACCTTATTCTTAAGCACTTTTTCCCGCCGATCCACAATAGCAACTGGCAGAATCTCACAAGTCAAATCTGGCCAAATGGTCGACACAGAATAGTCGATCACGTGGCTCTCATCTCAGATATATATCTCCTGAGTTGTGAGCCATGAAAAACATCGTGCACCCCTGATAAAGCTGGCGGCAATGCAAGACGATAGGCCACCTTGCCTACTCGCTCCAAAATCTCAAACGGTCCAATAAACCTCGGGCTAAGCTTGCCCCCATCACCGAACCGAAAGACACCACGCCACGGCGATACCTTAAGGAAAACATGGTCACCAATAACAAACTCCAAAGCTCTCCGATGGACATCAGTCCATCGCTTCTATCGTTCCTAGCTGCCTGCAAATGCTTCCTGATCTGAACCATAATATCCACTGTCTTGGTGATCAACTCTGGACCCAACAACTTTCTCTCACCAATGTCATCCCAGCACACTGGCGATCTGCACTTTTGCCCATAGAGTGCCTCGAACGGAGTAGCTTTAATACTGGCTTGAAAGCTGTTATTGTACGAAAACTCTTTGAGATGCAAATGATCCTCCTAAGATCCACCAAACTGAAGCATACAGGACCTCAACATGTCCTCAAGAATATGAATAGTCCGCTCTGATTATCCATCAATCTGGAGATGAAAAGTTGTACTGTACTTTAATTTACTCCTTAAACTGTTCTGAAGACTCTCCCAGAACTGAGATCTGAATCTCGTATCTCTGTCGAATACAATACTGACTGGAACCCCATGAAGTCTGACAATCTCTTGCATGTACCTCTCAGCAAGGCTCTCAGTAGACTAACCGACATGAAAAGAAATGAAGTGAGCACTCTTCATCAAACGGTCGACAATCACCCAGATAGCATTATGACCCTTAGGACTCCTCGGCAAAGCGGTCACAAAAGCCATAGTGATATGTTCCCATTTCCACTCTGGAATAGGAAGCAGTTGAAGAATTCCAGCGGTCTTCTAATGCTCTGCCTTAACTTGCTGGCAGACCAAACACTGAGAAACAAAACGAGCCACAGCCCTCTTCTTACCATGCCACCAGAAGTGAAGCTTCAAATCCCGATACATCTTAGTACCGCCGGAATGGATAGAATACGAAGACTGATGAGCTTCTTCAAACAACCTCTGACGCACTTCACCCTTAGGGACACATAACTGGGAACCAAAATGAAGCGCCATTTGCATGAATAGCCATGTCCGTCCTGGACCCAGACTCAACCTCAGCTCGAAAACCCTGCAACTGCGCATCACTAGCCTGCGCCTCTTTAATCAGATCAACAAAAGACGACTGCAGCTGGAGTGCCAAACAACTACGACCAGAACTCGGCAACACAACATCCAACTCCAACCTCCGCATCTGCTCAATGAGATCACTTTGCTGAGTAAGAAACATGACTGCTGGTCTCCTGCTCAAAGCATCAGGCACCAAATTTACTTTACCAGGGTGGTATTGCAAACTGATGTCATATTCGGCCATAAGTTCCAACCAATGCCTTTGCCTCATGTTTAACTCCTTCTGGGTAAATACGTAATTGAGACTTTTGTGGTCTGTAAAGATTTTCACTTGGTCTCCAAGTAAATAATGTCTCCACAGCTTCAAAGCATGGATCACTGCCGCTAACTCCAAGTCATGAGAATGATAGTTCTTCTCATGCGGCCTCAACTGCCTCGATGCATACACAATGACTCGGCCCTTCTGCATCAAAACTGTTCCAAGACCCTTACCAGAAGCATCACAGTGAACTACAAATCTGCCAGAACCATCTGGAATAGTCAACACAGGCGCTGACGTCAATCTGTTCTTCAACTCAACAAAACCATCATTGCACTCATCAGACCAACAAAACTTCTGATCCTTCCCAGTCAATTTAGTCAACGGTCCTGCTATCTTCAAAAAATCTTGGACGAACCTCCGATAATAGCCAGCCAAACCAAGAAAACTCCTGGCCTCTGAAACTGACTTCGGAAATAGGCCAATCCTTCACAGTCTCAACCTTGGCTGGATCCACAGAAACACCCTCGCCTGAGATAATGTGCCCCAAGAAAGAAATCCTGTCGAGCCAAAACTTGCACTTGCTGAATTTTCCATATAGCTGATTCTCTCTCAAAGTGTGCAAAACCACTCTCAGATGCTCAGCATGATCTTCCCGATTCCGAGAATACACCAAAATATCATCAATGAAGACCACCATAAATCTATCCAAGTACTGAGAGAAAACTCGGTTCACAAGACTCATGAATACAGCCAGCGCGTTCGTGAACCCGAACGGCATCACAAGATACTCACAGTGCCTGTATTTAGTCCTGAATGCGATCTGCTGTATATTTGCAATCTTCACCTTAACTTGGTGATACCTAGAATGAAGATCCAACTTTGAGAAAATAATAGCCCCTACTCAACTGATCAAACAAATCATCGATCCTGTGCAACGGATACCGATTCTTCACAGTAACTCTGTTCAGTTCCCGATAATCCATGCACAGTCAACAACTACCATCCTTCTTGTCAATAAAAAGGACTGGAGCACCCCAACGAAAAACACTAGGTCTGATGAAACCCAAATCAGGCAACTGTTCAATCTGCACCTTAAGCTCTGCCAACTCAACCGATGCCATCCTGTAGGGACTCTTCGATATCGGCGCTATTCCAGGTTGAACATCAACACCGAATTCTACTTCCCTATCAGGGGATAAGCAAGGCAACTCATCTGGAAAATATCTAAGAAATCCCGAACTACTAGAGGCACAGCCTCACAGCCTGAGTGCAATTCCATCGCACAATCCACATGTTCAACTGCAGTCTTTGCTCGGCCAAGGGAAGACTCCCTGCATGGAACTCAAATTCTGGTCGATCTGGAATTTTGAAGACAATTTTCTTGGCACGGCAATCAGTAATGGCATGGGCTTCACCCATCCAATCCATACCCAGAATAACGTCGAATCCTGAATTTCCAATTATAATCAGGTTGGCTTTGAAATCTGCATCCCCAATAATAACGGGACATTGCCTGCACTCACGGGAGCAAGTGACAACTTCACCACCTATCACAATGTTCCAAGCCTCTAACATGTTGCTGCATTCTAACTGATGGAAAGCGACAAATTGAGAGGAGACAAAAGAATGGGTTGTCCCAGAATCAAAAAGAACTTGGGCAGGAAAAGAGCAAACAAGGATGATACCTAAAAGGAATCAAAGACAATGAGAAAAAATAGACAATTAAGGGTGAGGAAAAAAAACAACAATGTAGGAAGATAACATAAAGAAGCAAAGTAAGACCAAAAGAAAGAAAACAAAAGAGAAATAAAACAGCAAAACAACAAAACAAAATATACCTGCCACAACTCCTTCAGCTGTCTCAGCACCTGCAACAGTCAAGTTGAAGGCCTGACCTCTCCTCAGAACAGCGATCCTCTGACCGAAAATCTGGCTCTAAGAAGGAAGCGGTGGCCTAAATGGACCACGAGCTGAAGCTGCCTGCTGAACAGGACCCCTGGCAGGAAGAGCTACTGGCTGCTGTGGGCAGTCTCGCACTGTATGATCAGTAGAGCCACACCTAAAGCATCGACGAGAGGCACGAAAATAGTTCTTGTGCTCATGCCCAGGGATCTAGCAAAAGTTGCATAAACCACCCCTCGGAAATCAAGCAGAAGGATACGGATCTGTCCTGACAGGATGGGCATGCACAGACCTCCGAACAGGACCAACGGAAGGCCTAGCCACAGCAGCGGGAACAGTCAGCTGAGAAGAAGATGAACCACCACGAGCCTACTCCTGAGCTTGGGTTGCCTCAAGAGCCTCAGCACAAGTATGCAAATGAAGAGAGACAAGATGCCTCTTCATATCCTGCTCAAGTCCATTTGTGAATCTACGAGCCCTATTGATGCGGTTTATTTCTGGGAGACGTGTGGATGCACCAGGTGTGAGTTCGGACTCAATTTATATTGAAGGAGAAAGCTGCTTGTCAGACGAATCTCGGAATAACCTGGCAGCTCCTGCGACTAGCTTGGAGTGCGGTGGATGCCTCGACTCGGATCAGAGGGTTCGGATCTGAGGTCTTGTGTACCTGCAGACGGTCCTGAAACACTGAGGTTTATCCCGGTGGCGAACCCTCCGACGATCTAGTCAGTCTCTGTGAGAGAGTAGCAATAACTAGGTGAATTAAGTGGCAAAAGATTGGTTACCTCTAAAGGTGGGTGAGGGTCTAGTATTTATAGAGAATTCTAACCGGGTTTGGATCCGCTTGGGGGCCGGGTCTGAACCCGAAAGCCCATGGGCCTGATGTGGCAGAAGGTCCAGGGGGTTTAGGGCTGACGTGGTAGTACCAGGAGTGGTATAGGGCTGACGCGGCAAAGCCCTTGGTGGTATTTGGAGCTGACATGGCAGATCATGGGGCTTCTGTGCTTCTGGGAGGATCTGGTGGCCCAGGCTGTGCCAGGTCATCCTCATTCTGTACCAGGAGGGGCGGACGGCCCGGAGGGCTATCGTGGATCGGAGGTCGAGGGCCATCGTCGCTCATCGGATACGAGGAGGCCAGTTCTGTGGGGGTGAACTGGAGGTTCGGCACCGATCCTGCAGTGGCTCGAAGCCGAACTAGACTGCTGTTTCTTCCATTTTTGAGTGAGAGTTGTATTGGGCCCTGGTCGGGCCCCAAGCCATTTTTACCCTACCACACAAGCCCCCCACTCCTGCGGGGGTGCGGGAGCTAGCCGTGGAGGAGTGTTTTCGGTTGTAGAAATGGGATGGCGAGCCACTGGGCCTTTGTGAGGGGGTTGTCCTGATTGTTTTTTAGGGTAATCCTCGAGCCGCCGAGAGTCTATGGGTCGGCAAGGGTGATGCCGGATTGTCTGAGACTTCCTGAGGAGATTGCCTTGGTGCCAGACCCAACCTCGAGCAGGTGAGGGATTATGGGTCGGTAAGGGTGATGGCGAGCCGTTGAGCCTTCCTGAGAAGACTACCCTGGTGCCAGACCTGACCTCGAGCTTGGCTAGGGATTACGGGTCGGCAGGGGCGATGGCGAGCCGTGGAGCCTTCCTGAGAAGACTACCCTGGTGCTAGACCCGACCTCGAGCAGGCGAGGGACTTATGGGCCAACAAAGGGGATGGCGAGCCGTTGAGCCTTCCTGAGAAGACTACCCTGGTGCCAGACCTGACCTCGAGCTTGGCGAGGGATTACGGGTCGGCATGGGCGATGGCGAGCCATGGAGCCTTCCTGAGAAGACTACCCTGGTGCTAGACCCAACCTCGAGCAGGCGAGGGACTTATGGGCCAACAAGGGGGATGGCGAGCCGTTGAGCCTTCCTGAGAAGACTACCCTGGTGCCAGACCTGACCTCGAGCTTGGCGAGGGATTACGGGTCGGCAAGGGCGATGGCGAGCCGTGGAGCCTTCCTGAGAAGACTACCCTGGTGCTAGACCCAACCTCGAGCAGGCGAGGGACTTATGGGCCAACAAGGGGGATGGCAAGCCATTGAGCCTTCCTGAGAAGACTACCCTGGTGCCAGACCTTACCTCGAGCTTGGCGAGGGATTACGGGTCGGCAAGGGCGATGGCGAGCCGTGGAGCCTTCCTGAGAAGACTACCCTGGTGCTAGACCCGTCCTCGAGCTGGCGAGGGATTTATGGGCCAACAAGGGGGATGGCGAGCCGTTGAGCCTTCCTGAGAAGACTACCCTGGTGCCAGACCTGACCTCGAGCTTGGCGAGGGATTACGGGTCGGCAAGGGCAATGGCGAGCTGTGGAGCCTTCCTGAGAAGACTATCCTGGTGCTAGACCTGTCCTCGAGCTGGCAAGAGATTATGGGTCAACAAGGGTGAGGATGAGTCGTTGAGCCTTCCTGAGAAGACTACCCTGGTGCTCGACCTGATCTCGAGCCGGCGAGGGATCTATGGGTCGGCAAGGGCGATGGCGAGCTGTTTGAGCCTCCCTGGTATGACTACCCTGGTACTAGACTTGGCCTCGAGCTGGCAAGGGGTTACGGGTCGGCAAGGGTGGGGGGCGAACCGTTGTGCCTTAGGAATGTTGAGCAGGGTAGCCTGCTGTCTTTGCTGAGCATTGAAGGCGCCTCGGGATCTGTGCGATGTTCCAATTTTTCAGGGGCCTTAATGGCGCTGCCTAATAAATGCATGGCGCATGGTCTTCCGTCATTTGGTTTTCCCCATGTCATAAAGGCCGGCCTATGGGGGAGGCTATAAGTACCCCTCTCTCTGCAGTGGGTTGGATCATAGCAAGGGTGGTCTATTGGCCATCAAAGGTGTCTGCTCCGGCGGACGTCTATTTCTTGCAAAATTTTACTCCCGGTCGTGTCGGAGAGGTGGTTTCTCTGCCGCCCGGATCTTCTCTTGGATCTGGTGGTTCTTGACACGGTAGCCAGATCCAGGGGGGATCAGGGCGAGAGGGGTAACAACCAAAATTCAGACCGGTAGATGAGGAGCCTCGGATTGGTGATGCCTCTGCCATCTGGATCCTCTTTCGGGTCAGACGACCCTGACAGGGTTGTTTGGCCCAAGAGAGATCCAGACGGGAGGGGCATCAACCATATCCCGGACTTGGGGCTGAAGAGCCTCGGATAGATGGGTTGTCTCCGATAGGAGGTTGGCCACTCTGTCTTCCAATAGGGCTCTAGGTGATGGCGGTTTCTGTCTCACCCTCGAATAGTTCGGGGTTTCGGCTGTCGAGGCTATAAGCCCCGAGCTACTCGCGGGTGAAAGGGGAACCGGCCGAGCCCTGGAGCCCGGGGCGCCTGTCCAAGGACGGCGCCTTAAATCTTAAGAAAAATGTTATCTTTGCCGAATACCCCCTCCGAACTGACCCCCGCGTCTAGCTGTCAGCCTGGCGTTGGATGACGTCAGCAGCGCACATTTCGAGGATGTGGCACGATTTCCCAGGCGACAGTTGCACGTCAATAGGTGAACAGTACTTGCAGAAATCGAGGAGTCGCTTTCATCCTCTATAAATATTCCCCCCTCTCCCCTTCTAGCCCACTCCTTTCTTGCCGCCATCTTTTTCAAAAATTTCCCAACACTTTAGCGCTCGTCCTTGCGGTTTGCTGTACTAGACTCGCCCTTCCGAAGTGACCCCAGGTGAGTTGGTAAGTTTGTTTAGTTTAGGCACAGATGGATAGGGCTCAGTCTGGCTCGTCAGCGTCGACGTCTAGGGAGAAGTGAAGTCTGTCTCCAAATCGACGTCATGGGAGGAGCCCGTGCTTGAGGAGGAGTCAGTACACGTTAAGGAGCCTTCCGATTCGGTTTCGTGGGAGGAACCAGTAGGTGAGGAGGAGGAGGCACATGGTGCGAGGCCGTTACGCTCCCGACGTCCCTTCGTGGTGGAGAGTAGCGAGTCGGAGGAAGCGAATGATGGTTCGGACGGCGTCCGTGTTCTGGAGTTGATTTCCGAGGAGGAGGGAGGCGATGGCGGCACCGTAAGAAGATCCACAGTTCAGGGCGCAGGTCCGAGTTCCCTGCCGACTGGTCTGGGACCCTTATCTACTCCTTCAACGGACCGAACCAAGAAGAGGAAGAAGGCTCCGAGGAAGGCAGGACCGAGGACTGGTGGTGCGAGCCAGGCGCCTATTTACCGCAATTTGTGGACAGGTTCGCCCGTGCAGCCGAAGCCTTTCCGTCAGTATCCTGACGACCTATCGGACCAGGAGCTCTTCGGCGTGCAGGTCTCTTCGCCGAGTCGGAAGAGGGTGATGATGGACGCGATTCCGACCATCTTGGAGGGTGGGGACTTGGAGGTTTTGCAGCTGGCGTACCACATAGGTCCTGGCTACGAATTGATGCTGCCAAGCTCTACTCTGCGCCCGACCGATCCCCTATCTGCTTGGTATTGCGTCTTCCCAGTGGATGCCATCATTTCTGTACTGAGGCTGCCAGTCCACCCATTTGTTCGGGAAGTGCTGAACTGGGCCTCCTTAGCGCCGATGCAGTATGGGCCGAACTCTTGGAAGCAGATAATTTGCTTTGTACTGATGTGCGAAGAACAAAAGGTACCTCTGCGGCTGAACGTGTTCCGAGCGATGTTGATGATCAGCTCGGCAGCCGAGGGTGTTTACTATATCTCCCCCCGGAGTAAGGGGAAGGTCGTTCACAGCCACCCGACTCCATCAAGGATTGGAAGAAGAAATATCTGGTGATCCGGAGTGAAGAGCCCTGGGACATTCCGACTCGATGGAACCATTCCAAGCCGAGCTATCCACCGCCGAGGCCGAGAGATCTGACGGCCGAGGAGTGGGGGTTTGTCGAGCGCCTCCGTCTGTCCCCTAGTATCGATTGGACGAAGGTGACGGAGGCCCACCTGGCGAGCGTCGGACTGAGCCCAGCCGTTCTGTGTATGTAGTTGTTTCTTTTCTCTCGATCTTTTCGTACTTTCTTGCTCATTGCTCTTAATGGTATTTTCTGTAGATATGGATGAAGCATCGATCAAGGCAAGGAGGCTCGCCATGAAGAAGGAGAACGCCGAGAAGAAGAAAGGGGAGGTGACGAAGAAGCCGAGGGAGCCGTCCCTGGTTATCTCGGAGGCCCCGCTCGAGCCGAGGGCTAAGAGGACTCGCTCGGAGATGAGCAAGGGGGCCGCCCCTTCGAGGGGTAAGGGGCCAGCGAGGGCATCCGATCTCGACAAGGGGAAAGGTCCCTTGGTAGAGGTTGAGGAGGAGGACCCGGTGGTGGAGATGTTGCGGCAACGGTGGGCACCGGACTGGTCGATTCGGATGGGCGACTGTCTGACTGAGGAAGCCCAGGCCATTGAGGTGGTGGAGAAGTTGGCGACCCCTCGCGATCGACAAGCGATGGAGAGTGAGCCCGTAGAGGTGGCCTTTACGCGCCTGGAGCAGGCCACCGTGCTGGTAAGCTCGTCAATCTTATCTTTCTTGTTAATCTTGCTTCGGGAGTTTTCTTCTTATCTACCTCTGTCGGTCGCAGGCTTGTATGCAGGGAGCTAATGTAAAGAACCTCTACGAAGCGTCCCTGTCACAAGAGCGGGTTCGGGCGGATAAGAGCGAACGGGAGATGAAGGAGATGCGGATCGAGCTCGAGGGTTCGCATAAGAGGGAGCAGCAGATGAAGCTCGAGCTCGAGGCCAAGGACGCCGAGTGGGGGAAGAGGGTGGTCTCCTTGAAGAAGATGTTCGCCAAGGAGAAGGAGTTGACGGCTGCGTTCGCCAAGGAGAGGGAAGAGCTGACGGATGCAGGTCAGCGGATGGTGATCAAGGCCCAGGATGAGTGCTACGCGAATGCCCTCAGTCATGTGAGGCACTTCTACCCGACCGTCGACCTGTCCAACTTTGAGTATGACATGGAGATCGAGGGGACACCGAAGACTCCTGCCGAGGAAGGGCCCGTTGGCAACCCGGCCGTCGACCCTCCTGCGAACCCAATCGATGCCGAGGTGGGAAATCAAGTTGTATAGTTTTATCTTTCTTTTTCCCCCTTCGATTGTATTTGCCTTCTGCGGACTGGCCACCGCCTTTTTTGTAAGAAGTAGTACAATTTATAAAAAGTATTTTTGACTGGCCAAGTGTTTTGACCTCGGATATTTCCGAACCTCCTTGCTTATGTGCGTTGAGTTGGTCCTCTTGTAGGTTGTGGCTTCCCTTCCCGAGGCGGACCCCCGTCGTTCCGACGCGGCGTGGCTCCGGAGCAAGGTTGAGGCATTGGAGGCCACTTTGGCTCGGTACCGTGAGAGGGCCCGTAACGCTGATGCGGCCTTCAATTACTACAGGAACATGTCTGAAGCCCTTGGTGAGGAGGCAAGCCGTCTGAGGAGGGCGATGGTGGATCAAGAACTCGTGGGTGTCGAACTTGGATATACTATATCGAGTTCCTCGGTGCAGAGGCCCTCCTCTGAGAAGCTACTTCGTGATGTGATAGTGGAGAAGGAGGTGGAGATACACCGCTACCGGACGATGCTGGGCGTCTCGAGACCTTCCTCAGGTGGTCAGCGAGCGGAGGGGGTATCCTCCGTGTTGCCACTATTGGAGCGTATGCGGCCCGCCGATGCTCAGAGTTCCGTGGCCGGTGTGTCGACCGTGGCCGAACCGAAGGATCACTATGACAAGGAGAGAGTCCCAAGTTGTTCGATTGGAGTGATCCCGCCGTTCGTCGAACCAGAGGGGCCTTAAGATGGTGGCTTCCTACCGTTTGAGATGAGAGGAGTGTTTCTGTAACGGTCTTTGTTTGTTTCTTCCCAACTCAATAAAGGAATATGAATAAGGAATTCATTTCCCTCTTTGCTCCGGTTGATAGTGTACGGAATGATGAAGGGAGTGTGGTTCGGCCCTGTCGTTCCGTGAGGGATCGGCGTGGGGCGTGGTGAAGTCGCCCGGCCTGGGTCGGATCGGACCTGTCGAGACGTCGGGGATGATTCCGGATTGAAGACTTGGGTGCCGATCCCCTTGTCTGGTATTAGGTCGGATCTGCCGAGGCGTTTGGAGTATGATACAAAGAGATTTCCTTAGTATAAGATAGGGGGGGACCGCTAAAACGGCCCTTTACATACGAGATCTTTACAAAAGGTTTACTTCTAGTTAAGTTAGAACTTATGCTCGTCCCTCAAGGAAAGTCACTAGGTGCTCGGCGTCAAATGGGAATCCCCCTGGCTCGACGGTAGTTCCAGGAGTAGGGTCGTCCCTCTCTGGGCTGAATTCGACGGCGTCGAGGGGGAACACACCTCCCCTGACGGTGGTCATGTAGCACGATCGTGCTGCTTCTTGGCTGCCTTGAACGATGCCGACTCCTTGCGGGGTGGAAAACTTAAGCTTCAGATGGTAGGCCGAAGGCACTGCTTGGAGAGAGCATAATCTGGGTTGGCCGAGTATGGCGTTGTAAGCCGCCTTGACGTTGACCACCATGAAGTCCATGGACTCGATCCTCTTGACGGGAGCCAATCCTGCGGTGACGTCGAGGGTGACAATTCCTTCTATCACGATAGGGACGCCGGAGAACCCATGCAAGGTATATCCGGCCGACTTGAGCTTGCCTCTAGGTAACTTGAGATTCTCGAAGGCTTCGAGGAAAAGAATATTAACCGAGCTGTCGTTATCGACGAGAATCCGGCGAACATCACAGTTAGCCATGTGGAGGCTAATGACGAGGGCATCGCAGTGGGGGAGGCGAACGCCTTCGAGGTCCTCTCCTGAGAATGAGACTGGTATTGGCTGTAGCTTGGGCGAGGGGTTGTCTTGGACAGCATTCACCTCTCGGATGAAGGCTTTTCGGGAAGTATTCGATTCTCCTCCCATTGGCCCTCCGTGGACACAGTGCAAGATGAATGGCGTATCCGCGGCTCCCTCGGACTCGGGATCCCGACCCTGGATGCGGTTCGGAGTAGGGTTTGGAGGGGAGAGCCTCCGGCTCCTAGGATCTCGCCGATCCCTTGGGACTTCTCGGGTGAATTTTCGGAGGTACCCCTTGGAGATGAGTTCCTTAATCTCGTCTTTCAGGGCCCGGCATTGGTCGGCGTCGTGCCCATGGTCTCTGTGGAAGCGGCAGTAGAAGCGCTGATCTCGGTTCTTGCTGTTGTTAAGCCGGGGAGGTAGTCGAACAATGCCTTTGTCTTCGATTTCTAAGAGGATGGCGGATACGTTATGTGTCAGGGGAGTGTACCTCTCGAAGCGGGGGACCGGCGGGATCTTCTTCATGGCCCCCGCGTCCCTCGGAGCCTTCTTTGATGGTTCGATTTCTTTGGCCTTCCGTTTTCCCTTCGAGGTGGCCTTCCTAGCATCTTCAGGGCTAAGGGCCTCTTCTGCCCTAATGTATTTCTCGACCCTGTTGAGGAGATCGGGAAAGTCGATGGGGGGTCTCTTCGCCAGAGAAACTTTCAGCTGTCCATGACGAACGTTGTGCCGAAAGGCCGCAGAGGCGACGCCTGGATCAAGAGAGGAGACCGACCTTGCCTCCGTGGTAAATCTCCGGACGAACACTCTGAGGGACTCTCCCTCTATCTGCTTGAGCCCAAGTAAAGAGGCGCTGGTCCTTTCCGCCTTCCGGCTGGTGACGAAGTGGGCGAGAAAATTGCCCTCTAGTTGGTCGAAGGAGTAAATGGAGCTGGGGGTGAGTTTCGAGTACCATTCACGAGCCGGACCCCAAAGTGTGGCGGGGAAGGCTCGGCATAGCAGGGGATTCGAGGCGCTGTGAATCATCATGAGGGTTTTGAAACCTTCCATGTGATCAGCGGGATCTCCCTCGCCATCGTAGGTCTCGAATTGAGGTGGTCGGAAATTCCTGGATATTTCTGCTTGGAGGATGGGGGCGGAGAAGGGAGGACGGACAGGTCTGTACCCCTGAGCCGCTCGTCGGTCGCCG
This sequence comes from Hemerocallis citrina, assembly GCA_017893485.1. Taxonomy (NCBI): domain Eukaryota; kingdom Viridiplantae; phylum Streptophyta; class Magnoliopsida; order Asparagales; family Asphodelaceae; genus Hemerocallis; species Hemerocallis citrina. The sequence continues at coordinate 235,446,154 of CM030364.1, read as the reverse complement.
TCTCCTATATGATCGAGGCGATCCTCCATTTCTTGGAGGCGCCTTAGGAGTACGCCATCGTCTTCTGGCTGGATCGTTGACGGGCGCGACACGCTGGCCTCGGCATCCGACCCGGTTTGGGAGCGGAGGGTTTCCTCCCTGGGGGCCCGTTGGAGGGCCCCGAGAATTTCTCTCCGGAAGTCTTGGAACTCCTTGTGAGTGATGGGGGCTCCCTCGACCCTGTTTGGTCGGTCTGAAGGCTGCCTTCCGATGTGGCTGAGTGCTGACCTCCGTCCCTCGGGCGGCGGTCTAGGATGGTTCGGGGCCGGGTTGGAAGCGGCCCTTCCCCTGCTGCGGCTAATCTGTCGGTTGACGATTACTCCCCGTAGGTCGGGCTGGACTGTACGGGTGGCGCTCCACCGGGATCCCTGATGGGAATCCCTGTGCCTTGATGCGCGTGGCCCGGCATTGGTATTTGGTGGGGGTGTGTCCCGTCGGTTGACAGAGGACGCAGCCCCCTTGCCTCTAGAGGCCATGCGAGTTCGGCTGTCGAGGGGCCTTGATGGTTGTGCTCGGGTCGGTTTCTAAAGCAGTGTTCCCACAGACGGCGCCAACCTGATGCGGTTTATTTCTGGGAGACGTGTGGATGCACCAGGTGTGAGTTCGGACTCAATTTATATTGAAGGAGAAAGCTGCTTGTCAGACGACCCTCAGAATAACCTGGCGGCTCCTGCGATTAGCTTGGAGTGCGGTGGATGCCTCGACTCGGATCAGAGGGTTCGGATCCGAGGTCTTGTGTACCTGCAGACGGTCCTGAAACACCGGGGTTTATCCCGGTGGCGGACCCTCCGACGATCTAGTCAGTCTCTGTGAGAGAGTAGCAATAACTAGGTGAATTTAAGTGGCAAAAGATTGGTTACCTCTAAAGGTGGGTGAGGGTCTAGTATTTATAGAGAATTCTAACCAGGTTTGGATCCGCTTGGGGCCGGGTCTGAACCCGAAAGCCCATGGGCCTGACGTGGAAGAAGGCCCAGGGGGTTTAGGGTTGACGTGGCAGTACCAGGAGTGGTATAGGGCTGACGTGGTAAAGCCCTTTGTGGTATTTGGAGCTGACATGGCAGATCATGGGGCTTCTGTGCTTCTGGGAGGATCTGGTGGCCCAGGCTGTGCCAGGTCATCCTCATTCTGTACCAGGAGGGGCAGACGGCCCGGAGGGCTGTCGTGGATCGGAGGTCGAGGGCCATCGTTGCTCATCGGATATGAGGAGGCCAGTTCTGTGGGGGCGAACTGGAGGTTCGGCACCGATCCTGCGATGGCTCGAAGCCGAACTAGACTGCTGTTTCTTCCATTTTTGAGTGAGAGTTGTATTGGGCCCTGGTCGAGCCCCAAGCCATTTTTACCCTACCACACCTATCCTCTTCGGTTGCCACAAGAACGGTAGCGAAGCAGCTAAGTCTAGTAAACTCAGCTGCGTACTCATCTACTGACCTGGAATCCTGTTTGTAAGAAGTCCATATTACAATATTGCATGAGCAATTATGTAACAGAATTCAAAATAGAATAATGACTTAACCAATTTTAGGGCCAGGAATTGCTGTTCCATCTCAACTCGAGTACTACTGGGGAAGAATTTCTCCAAGAATCTCCGAGTAAAAGTAGCCCAAGCAATAGGTGTAACACCCCGCAAAATTGGAAATTACAATTTTGCTCTCGTGTGTTATGCACGTGTATTTTGTAACGTGTTTCCATCCCGTATTTTGATTATCGACTATTTATTTATTTTCAATATTGATTTTTCCCTATTTTGAATCAACAAAAGTATAATATTTCGATATTTGTATTCTACGTGCTTTGTACGTGTTTTCAATACACATATTAATTACATATTTTCCGCCGCTAAGGGTGATAATTTCTAGGTTCCAATTATTTATTTTATGTTTACAAATCTATTTTTATAAAACGAAAATTCATTTTCCCCTTATTTTGATTAAAATGCATTTTTCGATTTTCTGCACGTATATTGCACGTGCAAATTTTTATTCTCATTTTGCCACTCTCATTTTACTATTTTTAGCATGCATTAGTTTTATTTAGCCCTTCTTTTGATCCATGGACCTATGAACTAAAATGTGGCCCATTAGGAGAGGAGCCCACTAGATAATTAAATAAATTAATTAGTAATGAGCCCATGTAGCAAGCCCATTATTAAAATCACATTTTTAGTTAAACATGTACTAATACATGACAAGTTGCAAATATTAGTACATATTTAGAGTTATAGAAATGTGTTCATATTTGTTTGTGCATGTGTGCATGCACACACAAATGTATTTGGACCATTTTGTGGGCTAGGGGGGTGGCCGGTTTTCATGAAGGGAGAGAGAGAAGTGGAGCTTTATGTTCATGAAGAGTGGGGAGATGAAAGGTTGTAAGTTTTAGGAGTTAGGAAAATATAAGGTTGCATGAATTAATTTGAAGAGTTATTAATGAGGGATTTTTGCACTTTAAACCCTTCCAAAATCCTATAAATGGAGTCTCATTTCCTACATTTCTCTTGCACAAAAAATAATATCAAAATAAGTGTAAGAAAAAGAAAGAGAGTAAGAAAGTTATTGTGCTTGGAGGATCTCTTGCTAGGAGGAGAAGCCTTACTAGGAGCTAGGAATCTTTGGATCTAGAAGTGGTGTTCTCTTTTCTTTTCAAGCTTCACAAAAGGTGGGTGTTCTCCTATTTTCTAATTTTTTAGAATGTACATGCTAATAAAAGTGAATGAGTAGTTTTGATAAAATAGAATAACTATACTATGATTGTGGTGAGATTAATAGTGAATCATGCTATGTTGACAAATAGATTAACAATGTGTTAGTGGGTGATCTTATGCTTTCTAATTGTAGAAATTGTATGCTAATTATTTTATATGATTAGTATGAATTGAATGTGATGAAAAATGTGTAGATAAAATCCATGCTAGCAACGATCTTGTTGAGGTTTAGTGAACATTTGATTACCATGCTAATTAAAAGGGTTCAACTAAAGAATTAATCATATGAATCATATTAGAGTGTTTGCAAATTTTATGTTTGTCGAACATGTGATTTTTTTCTTTTATGAGAAATTGTTAAAGAATTTTATATTTCGACATATACTATTTCGACATATGATTAAGAAAGAAAAAAGAAAAGAGAAGAATAATTTTTGTTATTACATGTCGACATATGTTGAAAATACAAACTTTTGCATGAAAAAATTTCTTTGAGATATCCATGGTTGATTAAGAGACATGTTTGATTTTAACACAAATTTTAATTAGTATAATGATGGATATAAACTAGTTTTAAGAAACATGATCCTTAATTTTTGAGTTTGGGAAGAAATGCAAATTTTTGTAAAGAAAGGAAAAATCTATTTTTTGAAAATGAAGGTAGATTATAAAAATAAATTTGAATTTACTTGATTATTTTTTTTTTTTTGATTTCATCTCAGTCCAAAAGTGAGATTTATTTCAATGTCCTAAATGATTGGATTATTGGGTGAACAAGTGTTATTAAAAGAAACCAAATTCAAATTAGTATTAACAAAAATACATTAATACAACTTCTAAACAGAAAATATAATTGGACTTATTGGTTAGCCAGTGAATACTATTTATAAGAGGTTTTGGGTTCGAAACTTGTTGCCACCATTTTCTTTTATTTTATTTTTGTTTCTCTCAAAAACTGCTTATTTATGGAAGTTACTGACATTGGAAAGAAACAAATATTATTCACTCTTCCTTATTAAGTTGCACAAAGAACTTACTAAGAATGGTTTAATTTCTTATCTTGTATTTTTTTAAAGTGGAAAATACACTTTGTTTCCAAAATTATTATTTTGAATAAATAATTCTTTTGAATAAAAGAAAAATATGTAACATGATTATCTCGTTATAAACAATCCCTTTTGTTGAGTAAGAATGCTAAATGAGATTAAAAGTTTGTGTGAATTCATATAAAGTTTGGAAATAAATTATTTATAATTGTTTGACTTGACAAGATCATGTAAATATGTTTATTTGTTGACGAGATCATGTAAATATGCTAGTTTGTAGTCGCGAACTTTTATGTGATTAATTTTTCCCAAAAAGAGATTTGGATTTATGCCATAGACTCATGAAAAGAATTGATGTCTTAGAAAGATAGTGAATGAATTGAATGATGACATACACCAAGTTGTGAATAGTTTGAAGATAAAGAATACTTTGAGTTAAGACATGATTAATAAAGGGTATGTGTACCCATGTTTCTTGCACATGAAAGGTTTATGATTTAGAATTAGTAAGACCTCGGTTACCGGTAATTTTGAAAGAAAGGTTTTTGAGACTTGATTTGGAGATAATGCCGTCGGGCGATCTCGTATTTTGTGAATAAATCTGGTATGAGGTAAAACTAATTCTAGGGTGATAACATATTCATGTCTTGAAATAAAAATAATTAGGCACTTAGGTGAAGATGTAATAGACTTGTGCAAACGTAAATGGGTGCTTCTATATAGTCGGCGGTGGATCTCCGTGGCTATAGACCCAGTTGGTGGACTGTGGTTGCTCCGTAAGAGATGGACTGTATTTTATCCGGGACTTAGGGTAGTCGGCGGATGTTTACCATACTCCAAAGAATATGTATATACCGGGGCTAGAGGGGCATTTACGAGATTATTCTCATGATATAATAGCCAGGGAGGCTGGGATCTTTTATTATAGCCAGGGAGGCTGAGATCCGTATCTGTGAAATAACTCTAAAACTTGTTTTATTACTGGGTAGTCTCATGGCGAGGGATCGAACCCTTCAATGTGGAGTACGTAGGCGCTTGCCCTCGGACCTATGTAGTATGGGATGCATAGAATCTGAACAAGTGTGCATTAGTGTCATCCTAGTGTAGAATTGTGTGCATTAGGCATTAAGGCATGACATACACTTATATTTAGGATAATCACCTTTGACACGTTATTTATTCATTTCAATTTTATTGTGTCTTCTTAAAGTATGAGTTCGTTATACTATTCCCGGCATAGAGAGGATAGCCGTGTATAACATTTCGTCAGTTGTAAGTAACTGACGTGCCCACAGACTGACATGCAGGTAATGGACTATTCATGGAGTTATAAAGTGGATATGCTGTTGCTGTTTAGAAGTTAAAGATGTCGCAAATGATGTTAAAGTTATACAAGTTGTATTTCATTGTTGTAATCTTTTATTCTTCCGCTGTGTAAAGGAACTCTGATGTATTGTGAATGAAAAATTTTAAATTCCTTGTAAAATTGTACGAAATGAAGTAAAGATCCTGTGAAATCCCGAATTTATCCTTATTTGAAATTCGGGGCGTTACAATAGGCCTTTCAAGATGCTCAGACTCGGCCATCCACCAGATATGAGCCAAATCCACCAGCTGGATGGAAACAACATCCACCCGATCAGCCTCGGCAACACGAGTCGCTAACAACAAGTGCTCAGTCCGGATCAACCACTGTTCAACCTCCAAAGGCATCTCAGTGCTGGAAAAATGGTCGGGATGCAGCCTCATAAAATCTGTAACTGTCACTGAATGAGGCAGAAGATTTGCTTGCACAGGCACAACAGGAGGCAGAACCCGGGCAGTTTCAAGAGCAGCCATCAAAAGATCACTGTGGTTTTGCTGCTGATTAATCAGCCGCTCAAGCACAACAGTGACAGCCTCAATCGGATCAACCTGCGACTGAGAAGTAGAACTTCTGCGAGCCATAATCTGCACAAAACCAAAAACAATTTTAGCATCCAGAATCAAAGTTGGTATAATTTCATTTATGTATGTATGGTTGGTGAAATGTTGAGCAGATCCCAGTTTGAGCCAAGCTTGTCTAATATATTAGGCAACTAATGCATTAGCCAAACCTGGTGCTTTGATACCACTAAAACCATGTCATGCACTGTTTCCCAAAAAGGAATACGAAATATGGATACACGACAAAAACCCAGCGAATGATTTTCATCAACCATAAGCTGTTCAAGAATCATTACAATATCTCACAAAAATAATCAGAGTCAGAAGCAAAAGATACAACCAGACATGCATAATTGAAACAAGATACCAACAGAAATTACTTGAAACCAAATATAATAATCTCAAATAATCAAATTCTGAGCGAGTCAAATATTTTGGATCACATCGCCCAAATACAAATAAATAACCAAGTAATCAAATACATTTTATTCAAGTTCAAGCAACAAATAATAATAATAATAAAGCAGAAAAATCCAGCACTAATACATCATCTTGCCAATACCATTTGGCAGCTGACCATCCTGATCTACCGTTAGTAAATTTGCAGTAGAAGGAAAAAGAAAACAAGTACCCGTCAATTGCATGTTACGGGCCACTTATATATAGAATACAAATACATGGGGAAAACTAAACAAATCCAAAAAATAGCAGAAACAGACCTAGCATGGTATACTAACATGTGTCAAGTATCAAAGTCAAAATACATGCAGACAGATATACAGATAGTCTCAAATAATAGTGTCATGTGATAATGGCAGACAGATAACAAATAACCAGATAATCTGATAACAGATAGCCAGATACCTATAACAGATTCAGATTCAGGTTTCAGATACAGATACAGATGTCAGATTTTTGTAAGTCTTGTATTAATTACTAACTAGGTAACACTTCATGTGCCATCCTTTTATCACATAGTTGCTACATTCAAAACAGTTACATTTGTAGATTTCGTAGGGGATCATATAGGGTCGTGTACTCAGGGTCGTGTACTCAGGGTTCAGACAGATATCAGATAACAAATGCAGACAGACAGATAATAGACGATCATGCAACAGATAGGACTAAGTCCCCTCCAAGTACACCCTCTCGTAGGAAGTATGTAGTTGGGTAACAGATAATCAAAATGTTGCATGATCTCATAACAAATAACAGATAATCAGATGGTAAACACGGGCCCCCTTCTAAGTACACAATTCTATTCTTTCCCACTACTAGATCTTTCCCTTAACCCCGGCTTGGTTACTTTTATGATGGTCATGAAATAGGCATTAATGTGTACGGAATAGTGTCAAACTAACATGTTATAATCATTATTAGGTTCAGGGAAACAAATAAACATGCATAGATAATATACAGTCATATAAACGAGCAAAACAGTGTATGTTCATATTCAGGATAGCAAGTTAGTACAGTACTAAAATAGTGATTCCCGTCGCTACAAAAATGCAAATATGGATCCGTCAAAGAATCTGAAAAATAGACTCCCAACCGAATCTAGCAAATATAAATAAGTCATATCATATTTCACAAAATCATAACTCAAAACTGATTTGAGTGCAGAAAATACGTTCAGCCAGAAATTAGTAAAACAAATTTTCAGTCAGAAAAATAGCATTAAAACTCCTCAAATAAATACAGAAAAAATCTGGGGTTTTCCCCTATATGTCTAGAATCAAAATATAAATTTTTATAATATTCCAGTAAAATTAGTTCAGCCATCAAAAATAAGAAAACATCAAGAAACGATACTTTGGCCAATTTGGAATTCCCAACACTGCTATACGAAAACTAAAATATCTTGCAATCCGTGAAACGAAATCCAAATCTGCCAAAGGGAACTGAAAATAGATAAAATAAACTAACTTTCATATTTCACAAATATTTTCCATACGGTAAAAGGAATCAGGGTGAAAACACAATTCTTTACAGGACAGTGAGCAAAATACAGGAAGTATAACTTTTGTAAACATGCATGAAACGACATATAAAACTCCTCAGTAAAATCTACCAAAATTCTGGATAATCCCTAGATAGGTATAGAAAAACTGACCAAAATTTCAGATCAAAATACTATGTGTAGCACAAGTAACAAAATAATTTAATCAACAAATCGTCGTGAAACGAAATATAGAAACATAATACACCTCTGTAGTGAAACAATCATAAGTCACTCTTACGAAAATGAAATCGAGCAAGGTTAGAGGGGTTGGAAAGAAGAAGAATTTTTCTACAATTTATGTTTTATAATGGAATTAAGATTCTGACCTTAATATGGTTGAAAATACAATTTAAATCAGAACATCGACAAAATACAGATTTTCCTCAAAACCAAAATCGACATCATTCAAACGAAACTTGATCCAAACACATCCAAACATGAAATCTAGTCTACCAAGTGTCCAAACAATATGAAATAGGGTAATTAACATATCTAAAGCAAGGCTATCACATGGATCCCAACAAATACCCAAATTCTCACAAAAATCCATATACATAATCAAATCAAGGGGCAAAACCTAAGTTAATTCATGTCAAGATTGTGTCATGAGGCAACTATGGTCATGTTTTCACCATAGAGACAAAACCCATCACGAATAACACAAACAAGAGTCGTTTCTAGACCCAACTACATTATAGGTGGTATTTTTGACTTGTATCAAACAAAGAAATTGGAGTACAAGTTACCTGCCTGAATCGGAGATGGAAAACAAACTCCAAGAATAACGGGAATGGATTCTTGGGCAACGAACCAAAAACGAACAAGAGATCCTCAAATCAAGAGCAATGAACCCACAAACAATGGCACGAACACACGGCACGCTTCTCAAAGCAAGAGAAGAGAGAACCCACAAAAGAGAGATAGATGAATGGCGGTGCTTGAGGCTTGGAGGGTTGATCAACCAAGGAGATGAGATGATCGGAGAGGGGGGTAATAGGGTAGTGGTGATTGGAGAGGGGATGGAGATCGGGATGTTGGCCGGAGGTGCGCAGGGTTGGTGTGCAAGCCGGAGGGAGAGAGGGTCGGGTCTAGGTGTGCTGGCGTCGGGTGTGGGTGCAAGGAGTTAGGGTTAAGGTTTGAGAGATTAGAGAGGGTTATATATGCATGAGGGGATTAGGGTTTAGAATATGAGTTTGGTTATGGGGTAATTGGGTTGTGGGTAGATTCGGAGTAGTAGTAGGATTAATCCAATAAGACAAATGAGGATCAAATTGAATAGGATTCAAACTAGGATTAGGTAATTTGGCTTTGGTAATCAATTAGAATTCAAATTAATAGGATTAGGAATGGGGTAGACCACCAAATCACCAAGAGCACCCAAACAAAAATAGAAATAAAGAGAACGAGACAACAATAAAGAGCGAAAACAATAACCATGAACAAGAACAACCAAGAAATCAGAAATAACTCGCAAAAATCAAGAATGAGAAAAGAGAATGAAATATATTGAAACAAACTCAATATACGGTCTAAGGAAAGAAAACATGAGAGTACAAATACACAAGAAAAGAAAAATACACCAAAAATACGAAAAATGAAAAACAGGGGTTACAAAGGATCTTGATGCTAGTGTGGTAAAGAATTGTAGAATAAATTCCACTAATGGGTATTTCATGAGTATTTATAATTATTATGAAGAAGTTTAGAATGAAGAACGAACATTTTTATAAATTTATGAAATATGCTTTTTAATACAATTTGGTAGAGAATTGTGTTACTTTATCAAAAAGAGAATTTTATAGAGTTTAAGTAAATATATTATACTATATTTTTATAGAAAAGTGTTCTGGAAAAAGAACTAACTTTTGAATGAGTACAAATCAATTGGAAGATAGAGCTTTTAATAAAACATCCTTTTGTGGGAAGTGTGTTGTCAAATTGTGAAGAAATCATCGCTGCTTTTCAATGTCGAAAAAATATTCATGATCTACCATAACTACAACCTGGTGCAATCGACAGTCAACCAAACTAGAGTCGACAGTTGACTGACAGGTATTAAAATTTGGATTTTGTCACCAGGACAGTCGACTGTCTACTTTTCCACAGTCGACTGTTACTGTCTCGATTATTGGTTTTTGAGTTTCAAAGTTTTGCAGGACAATCGACCGACCCTTTGTCAACAGTTGACTAAACTGACTGTGTTTTTGAGTTTCAAAGTTTCGCAGGATGGTCGACTGGACATTTTTCCACAGTCGACTGAACTGGCATTTGGTTATTAAGTCTTGAGGTCTCGCAGAACAGCCGACTGGATACTTTTAATAGTCGACTGCCACTGTCTTGGCTGATGAATTTTCCTGAGTTTTGATTTGACTTTTGACATGTGAAAGTTGAGTAAGATTAAATATGAGATTTTATGATTATTAATACTTGATTAAGATTACTTGATTTGAACACAATTTGATAAAAGATTAAATTGGTTAAGAGGTTGAATTGACTTATATCGTGTTATGAGATTATAAGAGAAATGTTTGAGAAAGAGTTTGTGAATACAAGAATTGAAATGATTATTTTGAGATTGATTATGATATATGGTTGATCTCTAGAAAGAGATAGTTGTTAGAATCTAGAGCCTAGGCGAGACCCTAGTGACCGGCAGTTTTATTTATGATTTTGAGAGCTAACTGTTGAGGGTTGAGCGTCTCTTGAGAAGTAGCCAGGTAGGCTGACTATCTCTGTTGTATTGGTTTAAGTCCGGTAGGGTAAGCTAGCTCTAGGTTGTGATGATCTTCTTTTAAAACAAATATTGTAAGGATTAGATACATAGTGGTGATGTGACGAAAGTAAGAGAAAAACACGAGTATGAGGGCCAACGGATTGGCGGTGTGAGAGTGATTCACAGACTACCTGCTTGATGCATCATGACATGGCTGAGCACTACTCCGGAATTATCGTCCTGGTGGCGATGTTTATCGGGTGTTTGGTGACTACGGGTGGTGCCATCATTCCATGGCGAAGGCTGAATTGTCCATAGTCTACCTGCTTGATGCGTCATGTCAGTGTGTGGGATTTCCCTCCAGACTGCCTGGATATGGGCTCGTAGATCATAGAACATCTAGGATACTTACCGTAGTTACTGTAGCAGTTTAAGTCATAATAAGGGATTGAACCCTATAAGATGAAGAACGATTAAGGGCTTGCCCTCGGACCTATGTAGTATGGGATGCATAGAATCCAAACAAGTGCGTATTAGTGTCATGTAATATAAATAACTACATTAGGGACTAAGTGCACAGCACGACACGACATCAATAAGATATTCCCTTTGTAGCTTTGTTTGTGATCAAGTTTGTGTTTGCTAAAGTATTTAAGAATCGTTATACTATTCGGCATAGCGAGGATGGCCGTGTATAATATTTCGTCGGTTGTAAGCAACTGACGCACCCACAGTTTTATATGCAGAATTTGGAGTTTACAAGACTATATAAAGATGATTTGATGCTGTTGATTACTTAAATATTAAAGTTGTAACAATTGTACATTTGTTATTGTTGTATTTTATTTATTCTGCTGCTTGTTGATGTAAAATACTCTGATGTAATTATTATTGAAATAAAAGTTTTAAATTCCTTGTAAAATTGTACGAAATGAAGTGTAAAGATCCTGTGGAACTTCGAATTCAGTTTGTTTTGGAATTCGGGGTGTTACAAACGTTTTAATCAATTTTCCTTACGGGGTAGTCACTCCGACCTACTGGTCAGTGGGTACGTTACTGTAGCTCGGCGGAGCTGTTACCCTGGGTCCGAGTCTCGGCAGGGACCCTGTGTTTCTAAAATCTGATTTTTATTCAAAACCCGAACCCAAAACTCAAGTATAGTTTAAGTCCCTTATTAGACAGCTACTCACTGTGGCCATTCTGGTCTTTTTGTGCGCCCCAAGGCGGTCACTGTAGCTCATGCGGGGCAATTTGATGGGTTCGATCTGGCCTTGGGCCATTTTCTTTTGGGAAAAAATGATTTTTTACTATTGTGTCATTTTAAATTGTTTTTTTAGTGTTTAAAAATTTGAGAAAGAATATGAGAATTATTCTAAAGATACCTAGACTTCATGAGAAATTTTCTACAATATTTTGATTTATTATAATGAAAATTAGCAGCAAATTTTGGAAGGAAGAAATTAATAAGTATTCTTAAAATATGATTTTTTTGTAATTAAAGACAACAAATATTTTGAGCATAGAGAAATCTTGTATAGAGCTCTAAAATGAGAATTTTGATATGGAAAATTGAGTAATTCTAGATAAGAGATTGTTGTTTAAAAATTATGCAAAATGTGCAGGGAAAATAAATTAAAAGAAACATGATGATATGTAAAATTGTGAATATGAATACTCTCATTTTGATGAGCATGAAAAGAGAATTGAGGCTAGAATTTTAGCTAAGTCCCAACATCGGCATGAATAAAAAAGTTGAAAGAGAAATGTGATAAATAAAGACCAAGATTGGGTCATGATTGATGTTTAAGACCGATGTAGAGGTAACGCTAATTCTAGAGTATTGATTTTTATTCATGATTCAATTATTTAAGGAATAGACACATAGAGAAGATGTGATGAAAGTAAGAGAAAAACATAAGTATGAGGGCCCTCGGATCTACGGTGTGAAAGTATTCACAGAATATCCACATGATGAATCATGCTAGAGCGTGGATACTTCTCCAAGATATCGTACCGTTGGCGACGCTTGTGAGGTGCTCGATGACTACGTAGCGCCATCGTTTCCTGGCGGAGGCGAATTGTCCATAGGATGCCTGCATGATGCATCATGTCAGTGCGTGAAATTCTCTCCAGGATGTCTGGGTATGGGCTCGTAACTTATAGAACACCTAGGATACTTACCGTAGTTACCGTAGTAGTTTAGCTCATGGAGAGGGAATCAATCCTATAAGATGAAGAACGATTAAGGACTTGTCCTCGGACCTATGTAGTATGGGATGCATAGAATCCGAACAAGTGCGCATTAGTGTCATCTAATATAAATAACCGCATTAAGGACTAAGCACACAATTACACACGACATCAATAGGATAGTCCCCCTTAGTTTTGTTTGTGACAAGTGTGTGCTTTCTACGTAAGAGAAATTGATGTATTATATCCTAGCGTCAGTTGTATGCAACTGACGTGCCTATAGTTTCTATGCAGGATAAAGTGATTGACAAGTCAAAAGAATGAATGCTGCTTGAAGAAATGTTCAAGTTATTGTTTAATTCATGTAACAAGTTGCAATTTATATTTTCGCTGCAATGATGTAAACTCTGTTGTAATAAAAGTTTTAAATTTCTTGTAAAAATTGTACGAAGTGAAGTGTAAAGATCCTGTAGAATTTCGAATTCAGTCTTATTTGAAATTCGGGGTGTTACAGAGTGGTATCAGAGCCACGCTTCCAAGCAGTACAAATTTATAAGGAACGATACCCTAGAGTGGACATTAGAATGTGAGTTGGGTATAGAGATTTAAATGTAAGTTACTTACATTTGTGTTGCTCTATGATTGATGCTTCTTCTTCTCCCTTCCCCAATATGGTGAACCACCATGACCCAGCAGGCGATGATGATTAGCACATAATCGAAGAGGACTACTACCCCGGACATGGAGATTCCGACGAAGAAGATCCTGAGGAATATGAAGGAGAATGGCCCGAGTCCCGAGAGATCACTCCACCTCCGGACTCATTGGATATTTCATCCGACGAGGAAGAGCCAGATCGGGGAGATCTCATCAAGTATCTTTAGAGTCAAGTGGAGACTCAGAGGGAGAGAGCAGAGCTGTTACAGGCACAGTATGTGAAGTGCAAGGAGAATATTGCAACCCTCGGTCATCGTGTTTGGGAACTCAAGAAGGGGAAGAACATGTATGATGAACTAAAGGAAGAAGTGGCAGAACTACGGGAAGAGTTTAGGCAAGCCAAGAGGAACCGTAGGGATTAGAATATTGTATCTTCTTAATGCTTTTGCTTGATGTCAGACGATGTTTTTAAATTTGAATGTACAAAGTTTGAATTCAATAAAATGAAAGAAGTTGGTTTAAATTGATTTTTTCTACTTCGAATTTAATGGATCTTTTGAATCAAAATATGGTTGGAAAAATATCAAGGAATGGAGAAGGACCCAGCTGTGGACTCGACTTGGAAACAGAGTTAGCTAGAGTCTATCAGACCCTCAATGCCGTTGCCATGAATCAAAGCCATAGGGGGATGCCTGCGAATCTAGTTCCTAAGGCGATCATACTCATGGAGTCATTCAAGAGGATGAACCCACCAGTGTTTGAAGGGAAGTCAGACCCAGATGCAGCTGACAATTAGAGGCAAGTCGAGACTATTTTTGAAGTCTTGGAAACTCCAGAAGGTAGCAAGGTGAAGTTGGATACTTTGTAGCTTGAGAAGGATGTGGCCGTGTGGTGGCAGTCAATGAAGCGGACTTTGGGAAATGGTGTTATTGGCTGGGAGGAATTCTTAGAGGAGTTCTGCGGTCATTATTTTCCATCTGATGTCCAAGAGAAGAAAGCAATGGAGTTCCTGGCACAGCAGCAGGGAGTCATGTCAGTGAGGGAGTATGATACAAGGTTTACTCAACTCTCGAGGTATGCACACGAACTTGTGATGGACGAGGCAAAGAAAGCTCGGAAGTTCGAGCACAGATTGAGGCCGAGTCTGAGATCAAGGATGATACCCCTTGGTATCAGGAGGTTTGATAAATTAGTCAAGCGAGCTGCAGCTACTGAGGCGGATATGGAGCAGTTTCATGCCGTCTAAAACCGGAGGAATAACTGGAATGTGGGGAAGAGGCCCACAGTTTCTGGGAATGTCAGAGGGCAGCTGCCGGCTCAAAGGTTCAAACCTGCTGGGGCGAACGCTGTCAATGTGGCTGAAAGACCCAGAAATGGTTGGGGTGAAGCCTACTGTGACCTGTTTCAACTGTGGAGAGGTGGGCCACTACAAATCTCAATGCCCCAAGCTGAGAGATGTCGCCCAGAGTGGACCACCGTAGCAGGTTAGGAAGAAGCCATACCAGCAAGGGCGAGTATTCTCCTTGACTAAGCCCGACGCTTATGAAGTGGATCACGTCATTACTGGTATGGGGGAGGATGTTTAGAAGTTTCTGTTGTTCTCTTTTTCCCTACTTTATTTAGTAAAACTGTCAAGTAACGAGAGTGTGTTATGTAACAGGAGAACTTTATTTGAATAGAAAGAAAGTTATTGTTTTGTTCGATACTAGATCCTCTCATACTTTTGTATCTCCTAAATTTGCTAAAGTCTTGGGAGTCGAACCAAAGATTGTTCCAGACAAGGTCTTAGCAGTAGCAACTCCATCAAGGGAGACTTTAACCACTGATCGGTACTATACCGAATGCGAGATCGAGATTGGAGACAAGATTTACGAGATTTATCTGATCGAGCTAAATATCCTAGGGGTCGATGTTATCATTGGCATTGATTGAATGTCGATGTACAGTGCGAACATCGAGTGCAAGGCCAAGGAAGTAACAGTGAAGGCTCCAGGAGGTTCTGTAGTCACTTTCCAAGGGAAGAAAAGATGTTCAGATTTGGTGGCAGCTATCAGCAAGAAGAAGGTTCCTGTGGAGGTGCAGCAAATTCCAGTGGTTCGGGATTACCCGACTATGTTCTTGGAAGATTTTCCCGGGTTACCTTCGCATCGTGATGTAGATTTCAGCATCACTATTCAGCCAGGGAGTGCACCTATTTCCAAGGCACTGTATAGGATGGCGCCTGTGGAGCAGGATGAAATAAAATGGCAGATTGAGGTACTTTGGGGAAAGGGTTTTATTCAGCCGAGTGCGTCGCCTTGGGAAGCACCGGTGCTATGGATAAAGAAGAAGGATGGGTCGATGAGGATATGCATCGATTACCGAGAGCTGAATAAAGTCACTGTTCAGAATTAATATCCAATTCCACGAATTGATGACCTGTTCGATCGTCTACAAGGAGCAACTGTTTTTTCTAAAATAGATCTTTGATCGGGATACCATCAGGTTTGAGTGAAGACAGAAGATGTGCATAAGACTGCATTCAAAACTCGATATGGGAATTACGAATTCTTAGTTATGCCATTTGGAGTGACGAATGCACCTGTAATTTTTATGGACATGATGAATAGAGTTCTAAGGCCTTTTATTGATTCTTTTGTCGTGGTGTTTATCGACAATATTCTTGTGTACTCCAAGTCGTAGGAGGAGCACACTGAGCATCTGGCTGAAGTTCTGAAGAAGCTTCAAGAGCATGAGTTGTATGCCAAGTTATCCAAGTGTGATTTCTGGAAGTCTGAAGTGGTATTCCTGGGTCACATCTTTTCTAAGGAAGGAGTGGCAACTGATCCTCAGAAGATAGAAGCAGTGAAGGATTGGGCAAGACCTACTACAGTGACGGAGATCAGAAGTTTTCTTAGGCTAAATAGATACTACAGGAGGTTTATCCAAGGCTATGCTCAGGTAGCCGTGCCGCTCACTGGTCTGACCAAGAGAATGTGAATTTCAAGTGGACCGAACAGTGCGAGGCAAGCTTTCAGGAGTTGAAAGAGAAGCTGACTACTGCTCCTATTTTGGCTTTGCCTAGATCAGGTGTTAAGTATGATGTTTACAGTGATGCTTCACATCGTGGACTTGGTTATGTCTTAATGCAGAAAAGAAAAATGGTTGCTTATGGGTCTAGGCAACTAAGACCGCATGAGAAGAATTATCCGACTCATGATCTGGAGTTGGCTGCGATTATCTTCGCCTTGAAACAATGGAGATATTACGTGTACGGTGAGAAATTAAACATGTACACGGACCATAAAAGTTTGAAGTATATCTATCAGTAGAAAGACCTGAATCTGAGACAATGGAGATGGATGGAAGTACTTGAGCACATTCATCCTGAGATTATGTACCATCTGGGGAAGGCTAATGTTATTGCTGATGCACTTAGCCATAAAAGCAGTTTGACCAGTTTGATCATGACCCAGAGGTATCTGGTAGAGGAGTTGGATCGGGCTAGTATTGAGGTTGTGGTGCAAGGTGTGGGAGTATCTTTGGATCAGCTGAGGCTTCAGCCCACGCTGAATGAGAGGATTATAGAAAGTCAGAAGGAAGATGTAGAGATTCAGAAGATGAAGGAGCAGGTTGGTGCTGGCAGGTTGTCAAAATTTCAGATCAGGGATGAAGTGTTGTGGTTTGGAGAGAGGCTTTGTGTTCCGGATCAATCAGATTTGAGGGAGAGTATTCTTCAGGAGGCACATGCTACTCTTTTTTCGATACATCCTGAAAGCACCAAGATGTATAAGGACATCAAGCAATATTTCTGGTGGTCAGGTCTGAAGTGGGATGTGGCTGAATTTGTGGCGAAGTACGAGATCTATCAATAGGAGAAAGCCGAGAATCAGAAACCCGGAGGTTTATTGCAACCGTTACCTATTCCGGAGTGGAAGTGGGATAACATCAGCATGGATTTCATCATGGGTTTGCCCAAGAGTTTGAAGGGTAATGATGCGATTTAGGTCATAGTCGATCGACTAACCAAATCAGCTCACTTCTTGGCGATGAAACTCACTTCGTCTATGGACAAGTTAGCCGAGCTGTGTGTTGGAGAGATCTTCAGGCTTCATGATGTTCCGTTGACCATTGTGTCTCATCGAGATGCACAATTTACTTCGCATTTCTGGAAAAGTCTTCAGACAGCTTTGGGTACTAAGACGGATTTTAGCACTGCCTTCCATCCTCAAACTGATGGACAGACTGAGAGAGTCAACTGAGTTCTTGAGGATATGCTCCGGTATTGTGTTCTAGATTTTGGAGGCAGTTGGGAAAGGCATCTAGCTTTTGCAAAGTTTGCCTACAACAACATTTTTCAGACTAGTATCGGGATGGCACCGTATGAAGCTCTGTTTGGCAGGAAGTGCAGAACACTTGTTTGTTGGTTTGAAGTTGGGGAGCGGCAGATGTTTGGGTCCGAGATCATGTAGCAGACCTCTGAAAAGATCGACTTGATCAGGAAGAGGTTGGTGAATGCTCAGAGTAGGCAGAAGAGTTATGCAGACAGCCGGAGAAGGGACCTTGAGTTCGAGGTTGAAGACTTTGTCTTTCTGAAGGTATCACCTAGTAAAGGTGTGATTCGCTTTGGCAGAGGAGGGAAGTTAGCCCCAAGGTTCATAGGCCCGTACTAGATATTGAAGAGGATTGGAAAAACTGCTTACCGATTGGAATTACTGGAAGAGTTATCTCCGGTGCACAATGTCTTTCATGTGTCTATGCTAAGAGGTTATATTCTAGATCCAAGTCACCATTTGCCCAAAGTACCGGAGGGTTTGCAGCTAGATCTGAGTTACAATGAGTTACCAGTTGAGATCGTGGATCGTCGGGAGAAAGTCTTGAGGAACAAGACGATATTGATGGTCAAAGTAGTCTACAGAAACAAGTTGGTTGAAGAGGTTACCTGGGAATTCAAGGAGAGGATGTTGAAGGATCATCCTGAGCTTTTTGTTTGATTTGTATTTGTTTTCTTTCTTGTTGTATTTTGTTTTCTCAGTTTTTAAGCATAGTTCAGGGGACGGAACTATTCTAAGAAGGGAGTGTTGTAACATCCTGAATTTTCAATCATAATTAAATAAAAGTTTGTTTGATTTCACGTGTTTTTCACGTGCAAATTTATGTGTATTTACCCTAAAAAATTATTTATTTTCATATCATGAACAAGTATCTTATTCTTCTCTTTTTAAAAGCCTATCTTAATCTCTAAGCCTAATTATTTATTTCTAGCCCACACTAATTAAATTAATTAATTAAATTAGAAGCCCATGGACTTTTAGCCCACTAGATTGAGCCCACTAGTTTATTTCTCATTTAAATAACACAACTTGTAGGGTACACTTGTTTTTATAACAAATTAACTAATTAACATGAACAACTAGTAACTAGGTGTGCATAGTGTGGCACATGTATTGCACATGCAGGTGCATTGTGCATGGAAGGGGTAGGCCGGATGGTGCTAGAGAGGGTGGGAGAGATGGAGTAGTGGAGAGTTGGTAGTATGTTCATGGGTAGTTGTTCTAACTCCCTAATACATCCTAGCCCCTAATCTACAACCATCTAAACTAATCTTGGCCCTTCATTTTGCTTTGAAAATTGTATAAATACCCCCTCATCTTCTTCATGTAAAGCACTAGAAAACTTACAAGAGAAAAAGAAAGAAAAAGAAGCTAGTTGTGAGAAAAAGATTGAGAGTAGTGTGAGAAAAAGATTGAGAGTTGAGTTGTGTGTTCCTGCACCTAGAGAAGGCCGGCCATACATCAAGAGGATCAAGAAGGTGCTCGGGTTCCATCAAGCAAGGAGAAAGAGGCGCATTTTGGTGGCACAATCTAGGAGGAGAAGGGAACCGTTCGTGTGTTCAAGGAGATTTCTAGGAGCTTTCTAATTGTTTTCTTCAAAAAGGTGGGTGATTTCTCAAGCTTCTACTTTAGATACCATGCTAGGGATTGAAATTGTGATTATGTTAGAAATGAGTTGGAAAGATTGCCATACATTGTTTAAAGAGATTAAGAAGAAAAGAACACTAATTGATCTACATGAAAAATTAGTAAAATAAATTAGAATGTGTAAATGAGGATGTGTTATGAGGGTTTGGTAGTATATTTGCATGCTAAAATGGATAAATTATGATTTTATGAAAATTTGCTTATGCATGAATTATAGAATAGAATATGTGGGAAATGAGCTTATGGATAAATTATAGAATGCAAATTAGTCTTCATGGAATGTGAGATAGATTAAATTGTGGTAAAAAGTGTGTTTTAATTGCCATATGCAAGTATTGTTGTAGTCACTAGATTTATCATCCTTATTGTCTCTTGAAACATAAGAAAATGGTTAGTTTGTGAAATAGGGCTTATTTTAAAGAGTTTAATTTTGGTGAAGAATGAAAAAGAGAAAAATTTGTATGGACTCATTATGAATGAGGGGGGATTTGTAGATAAAATAATTCGTTTAAAAAGAATTGCTTCTATGTCGAAAAATGTAGTCATGATCCATTTTTTTAAAATGAACTAAAGGAAAAATATGTTTTCTATGTGTAAAAATGAGATTTTTTACAATCTAATAGAAGGCAAGTTACTGTTTTTTTAAAAGAATAATAATCAGGGAAAGATCTATATTTTTTTAAAAACAATTTAATTGAGAAAATTTGAGTTTTTCTAAAAAGAGCTAGAAACAGTACAGTCTGACACAAAAACGTTTTAATCAATTTTCCTTACGGGTTAGTCACTCAGACCTACTGGTCAGTGGGTCCGCTTTAAAACTGTTACTGTAGCTCGGCGGAGTTGTTACCCTGGGTTCGAGTCTCGACAGAGACCTTGTGTTTATGAAATCTGATTTTTATTCAAAACCCGAACCCAAAACTCAAGTATAGTTTAAGTCCCTTATTAGACAGCTAGTCGCTGTGGCCATTCTGTTCTTCAAGTGCACCCCAAGGCGGTCACTGTAGCTCAGGCGGGGCAGGTTTTATGGGTTCGAATCCTGCCTTGGGCCATTTTTTTGGGAAAAATTGATCTTTTACTATTGTGTCAATTTAAATTGTTTTTTCTTTAGTGTTTAAAAATTTGAGAAAGAATATGAAAATTATTCTAAAAATACCTAGACTTCATAAGAAATTTTCTACTATATTTTGATTTATTATAATGAAAATTAGCAGCAAATTTTGGGAAGGAAGAGATTAATAAGTATTCTTAAAATATGATTTCTTTTTAATTAAAGACAACAAATATTTTGAGCATAGAGAAATCTTGTATAGAGTTCTAAAATTAGAATTTGATGTGGAAAATTGAGTAAGACTAGATAAGAGATTGTTATGCAAAATGTGTAGGGAAAATAAAGTAAAAGAAACATCATGAAATGTGAAATTGTGAATATGAATACTCTCATTTTGATGAGCATGAAAAGAGAATTGAGTCTAGAGTTTTAGCTAAGTCCCTACATCGGCATGAATAAAAAAGTTGAAAGAGAAATGTGATAAATAAAGACCAAGATTGGGTCATGATTGATGTTTAAGACCGATGTAGAGGTAACGCTAATTTTAGAGTATTGATTTTTATTCATGATTCAATTATCTAAAGATTAGACACATAAAGAAGATTTGATGAAAGTAAGAGAAACATAAGTATGAGGGCCCTCGGATTTACAGTGTGAGAGTGTTCACAGGATGTCAACAAGATGCATCATTTTAGGGCGTAGATACTTCTCCAAGATATCATACCGTCGGCGACGCTTGTGGGGTGCTCGGTGACTACGTAGTGCCATCGTTTCTTGGCGGAGGCGAATTGTCCATAGGATGCCTGCATGATGCGTCATGTCAGTGCAGGGGATTCTCTCCAGGATGTCTGGGCATGGACTCGTAACTCATAGAATACCTAGGATACTTACCATAATAGTTTAGCTCATGGTGAGAGAATCAACCCAACAAGATGAAGGATGATTAAGGGCTTGCCCTCGGACCTATATAATATGGGATGTATAGAATCCGAATAAGTGCGCATTAGTGTCATCTAATATAAATAACCGCATTAAGGACTAAGCGCACAATCACACATGACATCAATAGGATAGTCACCCTTAGCTTTGTTTGTGACAAGTGTGTGCATTCTAAGTAAGAGAAATTGATGTATTATATCCTAGCGTCAGTTGTATACAACTGACGTGCCCACAGTTTCTATGCAGGATAAAGTGATTGACAAGTCAAAGAATGCACTTAAAGAAATGTTCAAGTTATTTTTTAATTCATGTAACATATTGTAATTTATATTTTCGCTGCATTGATGTAAACTCTGTTGTAATAAAAGTTTTAAATTCCTTGTAAAAATTGTACGAAGTGAAGTGTAAAAATCCTGTGGAACTTCGAATTCAGTTTTATTTGGAATTCGGTGTGTTACAAGAAGAGTGGAGAGATAATATTAGGGTTCGATAATTAGGGTTAGGGTTCAATTAGGGTATATAAATAGAGACAATATGGGCTTGGGTTAACTCAGTAGTACCCAATAGGGTAAAAAGAATCCAATAAGAGACAATTAGGACAAGAAATAGGTTTAAACAATAAACAAGCTCAAGAACAAATTGTAGATCAATTAAAATGAGAACAAAAACTGAATCAAAGCAAAATGGATCACAAGAGAGAGAGAAGAATGACACCACACAATGAACATAAAATAAATACAACCAGAAAAATAAATAAATCAAGATTTTTATTAAATAATAATTAAAAATACAAATATGAGCAATAGGGGTTACAAAGAGTTTTGCACTAATATGTTTAGTGAATAGTTTTGTATGTTTTAAAACATGTACTATAGATGACAGATAAATAATTCGACAAAATTTTAAAGAGCTTAGATTTGAATCAAGTAATTCAGATAAATGTCTTTACTTCTGTGGTGAGTCAAATATAATTGTCTTTATTTATTTGTATATTGTCGACATGCTTGTTTATTGGAGGTGACCTCTTTATTATAAATGAAGTTAAAACTGTGCAATCCAAAGTATTCGGCATAAAACACCTAGGTGTTGTGGACATCATATTAGGTATAAGGGTGAGTTTCGGTTGACAACCCTTAGTCAAACTCGTCAAATCAATAATGTGTTCCAAAAGTGGGGATATAGTAATTGAAAGTATATTTTGAAACACCTTATGATTATGGTAAAGGTTGAAACCTAATTATGGTGCAACTATGAGACATTTAGATCATTCTAAACTTATTAAATGTCTTATATAAATAAATATCTGCACTAACAGAGATAGCCTTTGAGGTAGGTATGATCTACAGATTCTGTAGTACTCCTATTAATACACATTGAAGAGCCCTAAGAGATTTGAGAGGTACTCAAGAGTTTGCTTTGTGCTGCTCTAGTCATCCTTCAGGAATGAATGGATGATCTGATGCATTATAGTGCTTTGAATTTGGTGGAAGTCGACAATTAGTGGATATGTGTTTACACTATGAGAAACATAAATGATGTGAAAATCAAAAGGCAAACATGTATTGTGCTATCTTCCATCTGTTATCCTTTGCAGGGGAAGAGGTTGAGTGGATTGAAGGACTTGTTGCTAGTCATCTACTGAGAAGTTTAAGTAACTATCTAATATTGTCTGTCGACTAATAAGCTATACTGCAATGTAGCTCATAACTCACTCCATAACAGTAAGAGGAGTATATTAAGGCTGAAAGAAGGCTAGTTGAACTTTCTCATAGATAAAGTGTAATTAAGATAAAGTATGGCTAATGCTCTTGCTAATAGACTTAAAAGTGGTCTAATTATCAAAACTGTGGGGAAATGGAGTTAAAAGCTACTGAGTTAAAAGTTTTAACATTCTAGGTGTGTTGAAATTTAGAATCCAATTGGAGCCATATAAAAGTTTAAACTTAAGCATCAATTTTAGGCAGTTGGCATGCTTTAGATAATTTGAAAAGTTCAATGTAAATTTTGTTAATATATAATTTCATACCAATTTTGATGATGTTATATATTCTCGTAATTTACTTAGAATCATCTCTTTATTCCAAAAGAAAGCATGAAAACTTGTCGATGTGTTTCCGATTTTTAGAATTGTCGTTATATCATTCCAATTTTGATAATATATCTCTTTTATGGATTCATGTATCATTCCAATTTTTGATGATTCTGAATTTAACCATAATTGATTTGATTGTTCTATCATTCCAATATGAAACATAGTAGAGTTCTTATGTAGAAACTATAATAATTCTAGTTCTTTATTTGTTAAAGAAACTTAATTGGGATCTTGTGTTACATTTTTGCTAAGCTAATTTTGAATCGTACTAAGTTCTTTTGGGGAACTAGATACTTTATTAAATTCGCTAGAATTTTTAGAGATATGTCTCATGATATTCATGTTTGTAACATGCTAGCAAAGATGAAGAAGTTGAATCTGTCAATATAGATTCCAAAATAATGATTTGCTCAAAATGGAGGAGTAAAGATAAAGCAGTGTGCTAAGATAGAGTTTCACTTTATTTCTCTCAAGAATAAATTAGTCACTTGCTTGGTAAAACTTCTTTTGAGTTTAAGACTGTTGTATTCATTGAGCTTAAAACTGTTATTTCGTTCTTGAAGTTTATTTGCTTTGTTTGACTTTGAAACTATGACAGATTTCTCCAGTTGATTTAGTCATTGTGAACTATTCTGTTGTGATATGGTTTGGGAACTATTTAATTATTTTGGTTTAGTCTTTTTTGAACTATTCGGATTTATAATTGATTTAGTCCTTATGAACTGTATATTGTGTGATGCATTTCTTTTATTTAAAGACTGTTATCAGCTAGTCAACTTCACGTTGAGCTGATAAGATAATCTAGTACTCTTATATATTGAGAATATAGGAGAAGATTGTTGGATATTGTTGCCGCTGAAATCGGTGTGGGGCAAACAGATAGATTTATTGATTCGAGGGAAGTTGAATAGTCAAACCTGAACATCTTTCACCGGAGTTTGACCGTGATCTCCCGTCGTTGACCTGCAAAAAGTGCGAAACACCGGGGTTGATTCCGGCGACGCACCCTCCGACGCTCTAGTCAGTAAACAGAAAGATTATGAAAGAGCTTTAATTGGAAAAAGATTGATTACCTGGTAACAGTAGGGGATGGGGGTATTTATAGCCACCTTAGGAACTAGTTTCGGGATAAGATCAAATCCCTACTTCCCAGTGGATGGATAGAAGTGATTAGGGCTGTTGATTACGGACAATCATAAACACTAATTCTATCCAGCTGGACAGGATTTTTTGCGGGTTGGAATCCGCACCCAGTAAGATGGATCCGTTTATGGATTATTGGGCCTTTTGGAAAAAGACCCAGTTCCCATTTCAAACCCGTTTTTGTAGGTCAAATTACCATTTTACCCCCAAGCTTTAAGATTTGTGCCCAATTTGGACGGTTCCGATTTAACCCCATTTTTAGCCATATTACGAGCCCCCCACTCCCGAAGACTGAGTGTGATCAGTCTTTGAGGAGTAGTTTTACTGTTTTAATGGCTTGTGGAGTTGTATTGGAGTTCGAATGAGGGGTGTCGAATCTTAATATGAGGTATTGTAGTGATTTTCGGAGTGGGTCGCATGCTCAAGGTTGTTCTTGAGCTCTTTTAGACCTTTGGGGATTTTTCTTGATTTTTTAGTTATTTTTCGGACCATTTATTCAATTTTGCGGAGCGGTGTTCTATTTTTTGGGAGCGTTGATTAATTATTCTAAGCAATAATTATTGACCCAGCGGCTCAAAAATATTTTCCCGAATTTATAATTATTTTTTAGAATATTTAATCAATTTTTCCGCAATTTTTAAATAAACAATTCGAATTAAATAAATAAAAAATATATTTTTAATCCTATTTATGACGTGGCACGATCTGGGCTCTCCATCAGTATTGGGCGCGAATTTTGGGGAGATCCAATTCCTGTGGTTGCTCAAAGGTATATTTCCCTTCATTCGGTGGTTAGTTGATTCGGCAACGTTGCCGACCCCCGCCAGCTACCTCGAGGAGCTGACACGTGTTGGGAAGGAGGCCGAAGTCTAGGGAGGTTCGGGGTCCCCTATCGAGGTGCAGAGATACCTCGGCGTGGCGACACGTGTCAAAAGGGGTTCGGCGAGTTTTTGCCGAAGTCCGGAGTGAGTTTTTCCATGTTTGAGCATCGCTGCCAAGAGCGCTCGGCAAGGTGTGCCAAAGTCCCAAAGTGAGAATTTTTTTCATGTTTGGGCGTCGATGCCAAGAGCGCTCGGCAATGTACGCCAAAGTCCCAAAGTGAGAATTTTTTCCATGTTTGGGCGTCGGTGCCAAGAGCGCTCGGCAAGGTGCGCCGAAGTCCCAAAGTGAGAATTTTTTCCATACTTGGGCATCGGTGCCAACAGCGCACGGCAAGGTGCGCCGAAGTCCCAAAGTGAGAAATTTTTCCATGTTTGGGCGTCGGTGCCACGAACGCTCGGCAAGGTGTGCCGACGTCCCAAAGTGAAAATTTTTTCCATGTTTGGGCGTCGGTGCCAAGAACGCTCAGCAAGGCATGTCGAAGTCCCAAAGTGAGAATTTTTTTCATGTTTGGGCATCGGTGCCAAGAGCGCTCGGCAAGGTGCGCCGAAGTCCCAAAGTGAGAATTTTTTCCATGTTTGGGCGTCAGTACCAAGAGCGCTCGGCAAGGTGCGCCGAAGTCCCAAAGTGAGAATTTTTTCCATGTTTGGCCATCGGTGCCAAGAACGCTCGGCAAGGTACTCCGAAGTCCTAAAGTGAGAATTTTTTCCATGTTTGGGCGTTAGTGCAAAGAGCGCTCGGCAAGGCATGCCGAAGTCCCAAAGTGAGAATTTTTTCATGTTTGGGCGTCAGTGCCAAGAACGCTCGGCAAGGTGTGCCGAAGTCCCAAAATGAGAATTTTTTCCATGTTTGGGCGTCGGAGCCAAGAGCGCTCGGCAAGGTGCGCCGAAGTCCCAAAGTAAGAATTTTTTCCATGTTTGGGCGTCGGTGCCAAGAGCGCTCGGCAAGGTGCGCCGAAGTCCCAAAGTGAGAATTTTTTCCATGTTTGGGCGTCGGTGCCAAGAAGGCTCGGCAAGGTGCGTCGAAGTCCCAAAGTGAGAATTTTTTCCATGTTTGGGCATCGGTGCCAAGAGCGCTCGGCAAGTTGTGCCGAAGTCCCAAAGTGAGAATTTTTTTCATGTTTGGGCGTCGGTGCCAAGAGCGCTCAGCCAAGTGCGCCGAAGTCCCAAAGTGAAAGTTTGACAGCTTGGAGGCGACAACTGGCCTTTTGACTGTTTATCTTTTGATGATTTTGACCGTTAGTCATTAATGGGATGGTATGACTTTTTGTCGTTTTGTGTAAATGGGCCTGTCGGTTGGGCTTCTAAAGCACAACATCCTCGTTTTATGTGCCAACCCCTATAAGGCTCACCCCCCCCCCCCTCTCATTTTTCACTTCTTCGAATTTTCACTCAGGCGATTATTTTCACTAGAGAGAGATTTCGGCGATCGTCGACAGTACTTCGATGAACTTTCTGACCGAGCGTGTCACATCAAGGTAAATTATACTTAGTTTATTTTAAGTCCAAAATGTCTCTTTCCTCAACTTCGGAGACCTCCCCCTCTGCTGGCAAAGCGCCGTCTCCAAATCAGAAGCCTCGCGTCGGCAAGGGCAAGAAAGTCGATGTTCGAGCCACAATAGTGGAAGATCCGAAGCGAATAGAGGAGTTCGGCAGACTACCAGGCGTGTTGATGGGGCTTCATAGGGTCCGAGAGCTTCCGGAGGAGCACGCTGAGTGAATCGTGCATGGGAGGGGACGGAGCTTCTAGGAGAATGCAGCGAGAGAGACCTCAGAAGCGGACGACACTGTCTCAATTCTTAACGAGGCCGGCCTAGCAGCGATCCAGGAGTGCTTTCATATCCCGGAGGAGTACGAGTTGATGCTGCCGGTTCCCAGGGTGAGGGCCAACTTGACGATGCCAGTAAACATGTGTTTCTGGCCGGTCGATGCCTTCATCGCCGGAGCGCGGCTGACTCTTCACCCGTTCGCCATTCAGGTGCTGAGGTGGTTCGGGGTCAGCCCCATCCAACTGATGCCGAACGCGTGGATGGTCATCAACGGGTCGCACTCCAGTGTCAGTCAACCGAGATCGAGCGGGACTTGAGGGTGCTTCTGACTCTTTATCGGCTTCATCAGCAGCACAAGTCCGAGTTCAGGTACTACTTGGCTCCGAGGCACGGTGCTCGGCTCGTCAACTGCCCCGACTCTATAAAGCACTAGCGAGACAAGTACGTCATAGTCCGGAGCCGCGAACTGTGGAGCATACCCTCGGGTTGGGTGGAGGAGGTGACAAAGAGGGTAAGGCAGTCGTCGATGCTCTACCCCAACGAAGAAGAGATGGTTCAGATTCTTCTCGACCGGCCGAAGTTTGACTGGAGAGATCTGACGGAAGATGCGCTCTTCAGGGAAGGGCTCTGTCGCGTAGATCCTAGTATGTGGCTTTATCCGTTTTTTTTTTATTCGATCATAACTTGTATTTTAACAAACTTTTCTTATTTGCATAGACTATGGATTACGAGGCGATTCTGGTGCAGAGAGCGGCCCTTGGCAACAAGGTGCCTCGGAAGCGCAAGAGGGTCGCTATGAAGGTGGCCGCACAGAAGCCGAAGACCGTCGATGCTGCCGTTCAGGAGGCAGAGGCTTCGGCAACTGTGACCCCGAGGAGGGCACCAGCAACGACCTCGGCATCGCCCAAGGCTGGCGAGTTTCCGATGGTCGCTGCCCTCGGGATGGAGGTGCCCCCATTGACGGCGGACATTGAGGTGTTCCTCACCGAGGAGCACAAGAAGATTTTTCATTTCGGACTGGCAAGTTCGAAAACTTGATGGCTTCCTCGGTGACACGATGTCGAGCATGTAAGCGGTGAAGCACTTGGCGATGCCGAAGGATCGAGCTTCCATGGATGCCGGCAGCAGTGGGTGACGATGCCTTCGAGATCGCACGCTCGGCAGGTATCGGTGAGTATTGATTTCTTTCTTTTAGATAACTTGTATATTTATTTCTCTAAATTTTTTTTTCTATTGTTCGGCTGCAGATAACCGTCCACTTCGGTCATCTTATGGAGAAGATGACGGAGCTCGAGAAGGACCTCAAGAAGGAAGTTGACCGTGCTCGAGCTGAAAAGGCTCGGATCGCCAACGAGCTCGAGAAGCTGAAGATCGAGACGAAGGGGAAGACGATAAGGCTGGAGTACCTCGAAGACCTCATCATGAAACTCGAGGGCGATCTGCTTCGGCAGAGTGAGAAGGCAGTAAAGCAGCAGGCCGAGGTTGTGGAGGCTGCCAAGATTGCAGCGGTGAAGGAGGGCGAAGCTGCAACTATGGAGAAAGCGCAGGGCTTCCTCGCGGCCAACATGGCCAAGGCATATGCTCGCACCATCGAGCAATTGTCGGAGCGGTTCCCCGAGGTCGACTGCTCCGGATGGCGACTCTTCCCCGACCATGTCGACGGCTTCGACGACGAGTCCGAGGGGGAAGTAGGGGACGATCAAAGGGACGCCGAGGTCGAGATCGTCGGCGAACGTCAGGGGTCCGAGGTGACCCCGCTAGCGATGGTCGCGCCTTCGGGGGAATCCGACCCCGTCCCATCCCGGTGCCCTAGGAAAGAGGTCGCCCCTTGACTTCTACTTCTTTTCTTCTTTTTTTGTACTTTTTGATGTATTGCCTAATTGCGGACTGGCCACCGCACTTTTTTGGAATGAATGGAAATCCATCTTTTTTAGTTCGACTAAGCGTTTGTGAGTCCTTGGCAATGAATTTTACAAAAAATTTCTTGAAATTTGGCTAAGTGTTCACGTCGCCCTGCCCAAAGCTTCGGCTACGTGTTCACAAAATCTTTTTGAAATTTTGCTATGTACATGTTGCCTTGTTCAGGAGTTTCGGCTGTGTTTACCAAATTCGCTAATTTTGCTACGTGTTTCTGTCGTTTGCCTTGGAATTTTTAGCTCGTTGAGGTGACACAGCTTGTCGAAGCAGCTCATGCGGCGGAAGAGTTACGTTCTGAGGTTGGCCTCGGCACGACGAAGTTGTGCCTCACCAGGTGCCGAGAGCGCCTTTACGAAGTTGAGTTGGAGCTGCGCAGAGCTGAACGTGAATGAAATCATCTGCAACTAATTGTAGGCCACCGAGATATTGAGATTCAAAGACTAGAAGAGAGGCTTGCTGTGACGGTCCCTGAAGGCGATGATGATGGTTCGTCAACAGCCTTTAGTCTCGGTCTGAGGCTTAAGCGTTTCTGCCACTCCTTGTTGAAGATGACAATGGAGAGAGACGAACTATTAATGGAGAGAGACGAACTATTAGCTGAGGTTCACGACTTGTTGATAGCAGAAGACGAGCTTTTGGCGGGGAGAGAAGAACTAACAGCAGCGATGGGCAAGCTGACGGTGGAGCGCGACGAGTTGTTGGCAATAATGAGCGAGGTGATGGCGGAGGTCGACGAGCTAAAGAGGATTACGGTCGACAAGAGTATTGAGGTTACTCATCTCCGTCAAATTATCGCCGACATTTCTGGTACCGTCGGCTCTGCTGTGCTCCCTCTCTTCAAGATAGCCGTAAAGGATGACTCTCTGAAGCAACGAATTGTCGAGCTAGAGGCGGAGGTTGCTCGCCTCAAGCCACAATCGGGACGGATCAACGTCAGAAGCACTTCGTGTACTCGTGAAGAGAGTGAGAGGGGGATTTCCTTTTACGAGCTTGCGACTCGCTCGCCCATTGCTCGGCGAAGCCCAGGTGACGCACAAAGTGGGGTGGCTGTTTCCTCGAGTGGAGCGTCCGTTGGTGCGACCGTCAGAAGCAGCGCAGAAGATGGGTCTCAGTTTGCCGATCTAGGGACGAGCTCCGAGGTTAGGCACCGCCATCCCCGAGTGTCTTTAAACCGGAACATCCCTGCCCCAAGGAGGCGTTGAGGGAGTCATCTGTGTTTTCGTTCCCCAAGTTTTGCATCTTGTTTAAGCACGAGGAGTCAGTCCTGTAATTTTTTCTTTTTAAATCTTGTAACTTCGTTGTAGAGAAATAGCTGGTCTTGTAATCTGGTTTGTTCCCCAAACGTTATAGAAATGAAGCTTGTTTCCTCTTTTGGACTCGTGTGTTCTGTTAATCACCTGTGGTTGTACTCCTACTTCTAAAGGGCTGACCACTTCTTACCTGCTTTTGGACGAGGAGTGAAAGCAGAGTCGAGCCAAGCTTTGAGCTCCGAATTCTTTGTTTGAGTAAGTTC
The DNA here is from genome assembly GCA_017893485.1 of Hemerocallis citrina. NCBI lineage: Eukaryota > Viridiplantae > Streptophyta > Magnoliopsida > Asparagales > Asphodelaceae > Hemerocallis > Hemerocallis citrina. The sequence continues at coordinate 235,415,621 of CM030364.1, read as the reverse complement.
CAACGGTTGTGGGAGCAGTTCCGAATGGCGAACTACTTCTAACTCGCTTAAGAGCGAGCCTGCGAAGCGGAATCGAGCCAAGTTTTGGACTCCGAACTCGTCGTTCGAGTAAATTTCAACGGTTGTGGGAGCAGTTCTGAATGGCGAACCACTTATAGCTCGCTTAAGAGTGAGCTTGCAAAGCGGAGTCGAGCCAAGTTTTGGACTCCGAACACATCGTTCGAGTAAATTTCAACGGTTGTGGGAGCAGTTCCAAATGGCAAACCACTTCTAGCTCGCTTAAGAGCGAGCTTGCGAAGCATAGTCGAGCCAAGTTTTGGACTCCATACACGTTGTTCGAGTAAATTTCAACATTTGTGGGAGCAGTTCCGAACGGCGAACCACTTCTAGCTCGCTTAAGAGCGAGCTTACGAAGCAGAGTCGAGCCAAGTTTTGGACTCCGAACACGTCGTTCGAGTTAATTTCAATGGTTGTGTGAGCAGTTCCGAATGGCGAACTACTTCTAGCTCGCTTAAGAGCGAGCTTGCGAAGCGGAATCGAGCCAAGTTTTGGACTTCGAACACGTCGTTCGAGTAAATTTCAACGGTTGTGGGAGCAGTTCCGTATGGCGAACCACTTCTAGCTCGCTTAAGAGCGAGCTTGCGAAGTAGAATCGAGCCAAGTTTTGGACTCCAAACACATTGTTCGAGTAAATTTCAACAGTTGTGGGAGCAGTTTTGAATGGCGAACCACTTCTAGCTCGCTTAAGAGCAAGCTTGCGAAGCGGAATCAAGCCAAGTTTTGGACTCCGAACACGTCGTTTGAGTGAGCGCGATTAAAGGTCTTAAATAGAGATAAAATAATCACAAGAGAATTATCAGGGAAAAGAAGTTCTTTATTGATAACTGCTAATCGGCTGCTTCTAAGTTGCAAGCCATTATTACAATGGGAATGTAATGAAGCAAGTACAAATAAAAAGATAGGAATGGCTCGACATTTGAAGGTACTCGGAAAGGCGTTCAAATTCCCTCTTGGTACTTCAGTAAATGGTCGGCGTTCCAATTTCTTGGTATCTCTCTACCTTCGAGGTCTTCAAGACGATATGCTCCTGATCGAACTACCTTGGAGACCTTGTATGTTCCTTCCCAATTCGGGGCTAGCTTGCTCTTTTGACTGGGGAATGAGATGGCTAGCTTTCTGAGGACTAAGTTCCCCTCCTTGAGATCTGTAGGATGGACCCTTTTGTTGTAGGCCTGCTTAATTCTTCTCCAATAATTTTGCTAGCGAATTGAAGCTCTTTCGCGGAGCTCATCGATCAGGTCCAAGTTCGCTCGGAGCTCTTTAGCATTCTGCTCTTCATTATAGGCAATAAGGCGAGGGGATGGCAAGCCAACTTCTAAGGGGATTACAGCCTCGGACCCATAGGTGAGAATGAAGGGCGACTCTCCTGTGGGGGTCCTTTTCATAGTGAGGTAGTTCCACGGTACGTTAGGAAGTTTTTCTGTCCATAAGCCTTTGGCCGACTTGTCTAGTCTCTTCTTGATGCCGGAGAGGATCTGCCTGTTGGCATTTTCTACTTAACCATTGGACTGAGGATGGGAGACAGAGGAGAAGCGTTGCTGAATGCCGAGGTCTTCACATAAAGAGCGGAATGCTGCTTCTGTGAACTGTGTTTCGTTATCTGTTATTAGGACCTGAGGTACACCGAACCTACAGATTACATTTTTCCAGAAGAATTGCAGTACTTTGTTCTCAGTAATAGTAGCCAGTGGTTCAGCCTCATTCCACTTAGAGAAATAGTCGATTGCCACGACTAGGAACTTGAGCTGGCCTGGAGCTGGTGGGAAATTGCGAAGTGAATCGGACTCGATAGAGATGTGAGTTGTGCTTGGGGTAGTCGGTGGATATTGGAGAACTGCTGACAAGGGCTACATTGTCGGACATGTTGCTCGGCATCTCGAAGTAGGGTAGGCCAGAAGTACCCGTAGTTCAAAACTTTCCTGGCGAGAGACCTTAACCCTGAATGGGCTCCGCCTATACCTTCGTGGAGTTCTTGCAAGGCATACAAGGCTTCTTCTGGGAAGAGGCATCTCAAGTAGGGTCTGTCATCTACTTGGGTGTAGGAGCGTTTGTGTAAGACTCCGTCGACAAGGGTGTACCGCTCCGCTCTCGTTCGGATTCTACGGGCTTCTTTAGGATCTTGGGGAAGGGTCCCATCCCTGAGGAACTCTATCAAAGACTTCATCCAATTATCCTTGAGTTGGATAGGCAGCGACTTCATCGAGTCGGGGACTTCCTCTTCGATACTTGGTCTTAGGAGTACTTCGATCAGGACGGTCTGCTCGAGACCCTGGAGGGAGAAGGAGGCCAATTGTAATACCCTGATTTTTCAATTAATGAAAAATTATTTATTTTGCACGTAGTGTGCAAGTGCAATATTTTTGGTTAATATTTTCATCAAGATGAGTAAAGATATTTTAATATATGCTTTTAACTATTTTGTACAAAAGCCTTATTTTAATTAGATAAAAAGCTCTTTTCTTAAAGCCCAGAATGTAATTTATTTATTTTATTTTAAAATAACTATTTTTGCCCATAAACTAAAGCCCATGGACTATATTTTTACACAACTTGTCATGTAGAATACAATCTAAAAGACTATTTTATTTTTATACAAAATTAAATGTACAATTTTGGGCCTAGTTGCATGCACGTGCACTACACGTACACGTGCAATATGCACTTTTCTTCATGGCCGGTTGGGGACTTTTGGAGGGAACTCAAAATTTGAGTGGTGATCATGGTGTAGTGGTTATTTGGATGTGGGTAGTTATTGCAACTCCTACTTTCATCTTGGCCCTCCATCTTTCAACCAACCAATTGATCCTAGCCCTCCATTTCCTTTAACTTTTAGTATAAATACCCCCTCCCATGGCTAGTTATTTTGTGCTTAATATTCTCTTCCAAACCTATAGTCTAATAGTATTATTTAGTAGTATTTTGTGAGTTAAAAAATTGAGAGGGTGTGGAATTGTGCTTGCATTCTATCAAGGAGGAGAGGCCGGCTTTGGAAGTGTTCGGGTTGGCTAGGAGTGCTCGGGTCTTGCTAGTGCGCGTGTTCAAGAAGGTGCACTCGTGTTGCAAAGGACTTTTGTTGCAAATTGTGTTTGTTCTCTCCATACAAGGTGGGTAAAATTTTCCCTATTTCTAAAGTAGGATTGCATGCTAGTTTAATTAGAAAAATTGAGGCATGAAAAATACTAAGAAGAGCACACTTTAATTGGGAAAAATGACTTCTTGAATGATTGAAATGTGGACATACAAATTGGTATGTGGTTCTATTATTTGAGTTGTATGTGAATTGATTAGAATCATGGATTGATTGATAGAAAAATACATTCTTTTACCATCAAGAATTACACACAAAGTTAGTAGCTTGATTATACCCTTTTCATGTGTTAAATAGACCCTTTGTGTTGATATGGGCATGAATAAATTAAAATATGAGTTGTATGTTAGATAAATGATTAAAGTCAGAGAATTAATGTGAAATTTATTGACAAAAGGATTAGAATGCTACAATGCGAAGAAATGTCGAAAAGAGAAGAAATGTGGTATTATAATGTATAATTTGAATTAGTGTATGAAAATACGTTTTAATTATTACAAAAATTATTTTGCTCTTACTGATATGCAAATTATGTGAAGTAGTATTAATCTGGAGTTATACAGTATTTTTTTTATGAAAGCAAAATGAAACGAAAGCTAGTTGAACATCGAAATGTTTAAACAACAGTGAGAATCGGTTCAAAAAGATTCTGAGTTGCACTTAGACCATCTGAGCACATAGCTCACGTGGTTAGAGCGTGCGGTTGGGTTCTCTAAGGTCACGGGTTCGACCCTTGGGAATGCCATCTTTTATGAGTGTTTATTTTTAAAATCCGATCAGTCTGATCCGAGGCATTAACTACCTTTCGCTCCTCTTTTATACCGCTGGCGCATACGGCCTGGTGGTCTGTGCGGTCGGCTGTGTTCTCAGGGGTGCTGGGTTCGATTCTTGCTCTCGGCAAGAATGAAAAATCATTTTTTTGGGGGCTTTTACTTGTCAAAAAATTATGAAAAAAATATGGTTATTCTCCTAAAAATATAAAGGACTTTATAAAAATGATTTGGGGATTATTTGCATGAAAAACACTATGATTTGAGAATGAAAGGTATAAATAGAACTATGGTTTTAAATATATACTTTGTAAAAAATTATAATTTACAAGAATAAATTGAAATGAAGGATTAGAAGATTATTTGGCAAAAAAGAAACTTTATTGTGTGACATGATGCAATTTATTCTCATTTGAGAATGATGTGGAAATTATGAATTGTGAATATTTGTTAGTGATGTGAAATTTTGATATGAAGTGATAATTGATAAAGCATATGAGATTCATGTATAGTTATGGACTATTTGAACAAATTTAGAAATCATGATTGGAAAAGAGAAAGGCTATGTGAGTATGATAACTCAACATAATGAATTTATGAATTGGAAATGCTCATTTTTGGAAATTGTGAATTGAAAATTGAAACAAAAGAGTAGCTAAGTCTCCCCCGGCATTGGAAATGAAATGAAATGAAATTTGAAAAGAAAGACCAAGGTTGGTCATGTTTGAATGAAATGAATAACTTCGGTTAGTGGAGAGGCTAACTCTAGAGCTTTGATTTTTGTTCATGATTCTAATAAAAACTAAGGATTAGTGCATAGTGAAGATGTGATGAAAGTGAAAGAAAAATACAAGTATGAGAACTAGGGTTTACGGTGCGGGTGTGTGAGCCACAGAATGCATGCTTGATGAGTCAAGACATGGCGTGGGCACAACTCAGAATGATCGGACTCTAGCCACGCTTGTGGGATGTTTGGTGACTTCAAGAGGATCGTGTGCCATGAAGTGAGGCTGAATTGGCACAGAATATATGCTTGATGAGTCAAGACATGGCATGGAATTCCCCTCCAGAATTTTCTGTACATGAGCTTGTACTCATAGATCATCTAGGATACTCACCATAGTTACAGTAGTAGATTAAGTCATGGCGAGGGATTGAACCCTACAAAGATGAAGAACGAATAAGAGGCTTGCCCTCGGACCTATGTAGTATGGGATGCATAGAATCCGAACAAGTGCGCATTAGTGTCATCTAATATAAATAATTGCATTAAGGACTAAGTGCACAATCACAAAACGACATCAATAGGGTAGCCCCTTTTGTTTGTAATGTGACAAGTTTGTGTTTGTTAAATATGGAAAATTAAGTTATACAATTTCCGGCGTAGAGAGGATGGCCGTGTATAATGATCATCGGTTGAATAAATTGATGTACCCACAGTCTTATATGCAGGTAAATGGCTAAAGAGGAACAAATGCTTAAAGATTACTCAATATTGTTGCATACTTGTTTTCATTGTTGTAAAATTTTACTTCCGCTGTGCAATGTAAAATGTAATATTGATGTAAACTCTGATGTAAAGTGAAAAGTTTAAATTTCCTTGTAAAGTTATACTAAAAGAAGTGGAAAGATCCTGTAGAACATCTCGAATTCAGTATATTTGGGATTCGGGGCGTTACACCAATTTTGAGAGGGCATCTGCTTGGGAGTTCTCTTCTCTAGTGATCTGCGGGATTTGTGCCTCTTCAAACGAATCCTTGAGACTTTGGACCTTGGCTAGGTACTTGACCATTCGGTCGTCTCGGGCCTCGTAGTCTCCTAAGACCTGATTAACTACCAGCTGCGAGTCACTAAATATTCGGACATGTTGTGCTCCTGCCTTGCGAGCCATGCCCAGGTCTGCTATTAAGGCATCGTACTCTGCTTCGTTATTGGAAGCTTTGAAGTTGATGCAGAGGGAGTATTGGAGGATGAAGTCATCTGGGCCTGCCAGAATGACTCCAGCTCCGCTCCCTTCGATGCAAGAAGACCCGTCTACATACACTGCCCACATGGGTGGCCCATTTGCGGCTTAACTCACTTCCGGGATGGTGCTCTCTACTATAAACTCGGCCAGAGATTGTGCTTTGATAGCAGTCCGAGGCTGATAAGATATGTCATGTTGACTTAGCTCGATTGACCACTTCATCAGACGCCCGGAGGTCTCGAGCTTGTGCAGGACTTGCTTGAGCGGCTGGTCGGTAAGGACGACCACAAAGTGGGATTGAAAATAGGGGCGGAGCTTCCTGGCTACCATAACCAAGGCGTATGCTATCTTTTCCAATCTCAGATAGCAGAGCTCGGCGTCTCTAAGGACCTTGCTCACATAATAGATAGGCTTCTAAGCCTTGTCTTCTTCCCTTACTAGGACAGCACTGAGGGTTTGCTCGGAGGCAGCAAGGTAGAGGTTGAGTGTTTCTTTGGGAGTAGGCTTGCTGAGGAGTGGGGGGTTGACCAGATAGGCTTTCAGTTGGTCGAACGATTCTTGCTGCTGCAGGCCCTACTCAAAGCCTTAGCCCCCCTGAGGGCTTTGAAGAAAGGAAGACACTTCTCCCCTGACTTGGACAGGAAGCGCCCTATAGCCATGAGGCGTTCTGTGAGCTTCTGAACTTCTTTCACATTCGTAGGAGCAGCCATATTGAGAATGGCTTTTTTCTTCTCGGGATTGGCCTCGATCCCCCTTTGACTGACCATAAAGCCCAGGAATTTACCCGATGAAACCCCGAATGCACACTTATTCGGGTTCAGTCTCATGTTATGCTTCCTCAGCACGTCGAAGGCTTCTTGTAGGTCGGCGACATGGACGGACCCATGGATACTTTTTACTAGCATATCATCGACGTAAACTTCCATGTTTCGGCCGATCTGATTCTAGAAGACCTTATTGACGAGGTGTTGGTAGGTGGCACTGGCATTTTTGAGCCCAAAGGGCATTACTCTATAGCAATAGAGACCTTGATCGGTGACGAAGGAGGTCTTCGGGATATCCTGCGGGAACATTTTGATTTGGTTATATTTGGAGAAGGCATCCATGAAGCTCAAAAGCTCATAGCCCGAAGTGGCATCGATTGAGGTATCGATGCTGAGGATTGAAAAAGGATCCTTGGGGCATGCCTTGTTCAGGTCAGTAAAATCGATGCAAATCCTCCAACTTCCATTGGCCTTCTTAACCATAACAACATTAGAGAGCCACTCGGGATAATTGACCTCTTGGATGAACCGGGCTTTAAGGAGCTTCTCCACTTCTTCCTTTATGGCCTGCTGGTGCTCAGAGGTGAATTTATGCCTCTTCTGCTGGACCGGTTTGGACCCCGAAGCAACACTTAAGTGATGGACGAGGAGGTCTTCGGAAATCTCTGGCATGTCGGCAGCAGTCCATGCAAAGAGGTCATAGTTCTTCTTGATACACTGGACTATGTCGGAACAGATGGCAGAGGGGAGGGTCTTGCTGATGAAGAATTTGCTGTTCGGATCTTGCTCTGAAAAGAGCACTTCCTCCAGCTCGTCTACCGGTTCTGACATAGGCTGGGTGTTCCCTTGGGGAATTTCGAGGGTCTTGAGAGAAAAGACGGGTCCTCCGGTCGAGGTCATGTAGCATTTGCGGTCCATCTCCTGGCTCTCCCTTACTTCCCCTACACCTGCCTTGGTGGGGAACTTCATTTTGAGATGATAAGCTGACGGGACAGCTTCTAAAGCAACTAGGCCAGGTCGGCCTAGGATCATATTGTAAGCGGCTGGAACGTTAACAACCATAAAGTCCATTGCCTCCGTCCGGGTAGTAGGAGTTTTGCCAGCGATTACGTCGAAGGTTATGACCCCTTCGATCGTCACTAGCACTCCCGTGAACCCATGGAGAGTGTAGCCGGCGGACTTGAGCCTATCCCGCGATAATTTGAGCCCTCGGAAGGCTGCCAGGAAGAGGATATTGACCGAACTGCCGTTATCCACTAAAATTCTTTCCACTTTGAAGTTAGCCATGTGGAGGTTAATCACCAGTGCATCACAATGGGGGGTTCAGACACCTTCTAGATCTTCATCCGAGAAAGTAACTCTGAAACCTTTGGGAGGGGGTATGTTGTGCATCGAATTTACTTCCCTGATGAAAGCCTTTCGAGAAGAGTTAGAGGTTCCTCCCATTGGGCCATGAGGTGCAAGATGCGCTCTTCTTCAAATTCGGGAGTCTCGTCGCGCCTTTCGGGATGCTTGTTAGCCCCCCTAGGGGGTGGAGGAAGATCGATCCGGTCCTTTCTTACAAATTTGGACGGCTTCCCTCTCTGAATGAGGGCATCAATTTCATACTTCAGGACCCGACAGTTATTGGTGTCGTGGTCGTGGTTTCGATGATAGCGACACCACTTCTCCTTGTCCCTCTTCTTCCCTGGAGTTTTCATCTTCAGGGCAGGAGGTAGGATCCCTTCTTTCTCTACCTCCATGAGAATAGTTGAAACATTGGCGTTGAGAAGGGTAAACTTTTCAAATCTGGGAGGTGGCTGACGCTGACCCCCGTTGTCCTTCTGGAACTTCTTGGCTCCCTCGTCTTCAGCAGCCTTCCTCTTATTTCCAGAAGAGGATCCCTCGAATGTGGGGCGATGTTCAGCCTCCTCCATGCGGATGTACTTCTCGCTTCTGAGAAGAAGGTCGGAAAAATCCTGCAGGGGCTTTTTGGCTAGGGAGGACCGGAGGTTGGAGTTGAGAACATTGGACTGGAAGGCAGCTGCAGCGACCGATTGGTCGAGGGAGGCTATGGATCTGGCTTCTGCGGTAAACCGCTTGACATAATCTCTCAACTTTTTGCCCTTCTTCTGATTGAGGAAGAGTAGTGAAATACTCGTCTTTTCGGAGAGGCGGCTGCCCACAAAGTGGATTATGAAGAGGATCTCGAACTGTTCAAAAGAGAATATGGAGGATGGAGCGAGGCGGTAGTACCATTCCCGAGCTGGACCTTTGAGAGTGGCTGGGAAAGTCTTACATAGGAGGGCATTGGAGGCTTGATGAATCATCATTAGAGTTTTGAAACTTTCAATGTGATCCGTGGGGCCTGACTCCCCCGTATATGTCTCGAACTGCGGGGGCTTGAAGTTTACCGGAACGGGTGCCTCCATGATGGTTTGAGAAAACGGGGGTCTGCTCGGACGGAGGGTCCTTCCTCTCAGTTCCTCGTCTCTATCCAGTTGGCTGAGGTGCCTCTCCATCTCGTGGAGACGGCAGTAGACAGCATCATCCCTTCAACGGTACTCAGGTGAGCTTCTGGACTTATCTTCGTACGAAGGGCGGCAAGGGCTATGGCATCGGTAGCTCGGAGATGGGTGAGGGCTAGGAATGTGATGGCGGTGGCTCGGAGCTTGAGGAGGACTGAGGGACCGATGGCGAGGGCTGCGAACCGATGGAGGAGTGGGGACCCTCTGAACATTATTGTTGTTGTTTGGCTGGAGATTAAGGGCCTGCAAGATTGTTGCCTGGAACTCTTGGAATTTTGCTCGGGTGATAGGCCCGTTCTGATCCCTCTGGGGCAATCGAACAACGGGGGAATGATGCCTTCTTCGACGGTACTCAGGGGACTCCCTCTGCCTCCTATGAAGAGGGGACCTCCTGTGATCGCAGCGGCAAGGGGATCGCGCATTTGGACATTCTGAGCGGGAGGCTCCCTCTCGGGCTCGCCTTTCATCCAAACGGTGGCCAAGGTCCTCCTCTTTCTGCTGGTTGATGAGGATGTTGCAGAGGTCTTCGAAAGGCCTAGGGTTATGGGATGCCATTGAGTAGGTTGAAGGGTTATGTATGGAGATATGGTTGCGGTGAAGAGATTGCTTCTGAGGATGAGGACGAGAGGTCCCAATACCAGCTTTCTGGGGCCCGAGTGGAGCCTGCGATGTTGAAGATTTTGGAGAGGAGGTTGTTCCTGCTACAGGGGCTGATCAGGCTGAGGAGGGAGTTGTCCCTGCTGCTGAACGGTTTGGAGGGGAGCCTCCTGTTGCGGTTGAGGAGGAGTGGGTCCACGATTGGACCCCCTAGATCTCAGTTTCCTTGGAGGCATGGCTGGAGGTGATCTTAACCGATGGGAGAGGGTGGATTGCTATTCGTAGGTTCCCACAGACGGCGCCAATCTGTTGCCGCTGAAATCGGTGTAGGGGCAAATAGATAAATTTGTGGATTCGAGGGAAGTTGAATAGTCAAACCTGAACACCTTTCACTGGAGTTTGACCGTGATCTCCCGCCGTTGACCTGCAAAAAGTGCGAAACACTGGGGTTGATTCCGGCGACGCACCCTCCGACGCTCTAGTCAGTAATCAGAAAGATTATGAAAGAGCTTTGATTAGCAAAAGATTGATTACCTGGTAATGGTGGGGGATGGGGGTATTTATAGCCGCCTTAGGAACCAGTTTCGGGATTAAGATCAAATCCCTACTTCCCAGTGGATGGATAGAAATGATCAGGGCCGTTGATTAAGGACAATCATAAACCCTAATTCTATCCAGCTGGACCGGGTTTTTTGTGGGTTGGAACCCGCACCCAGTAAGATGGATCCGTTTATGGATTATTGGGTCGTTTGAAAAAAGACCCAGTTCCCATTTCAGACCTGTTTTTGTAGTTGAAATTACCATTTTACCCCCGATCTTTAAGATTCGTGTCCAATTTGGTCGGTTCCAATTTAACCCCATTTTTAGTCATATCAGATATATAGATATATTCTTACTATATGAATAATATTATGTGTAATATTATTCTATGGGTAACACGTGTGTTACACGTACTAATTGTATGGATATCGGATCGTGGGTTAAGTGAGTTGAGAATGCAGTACCCAAACCAGTATTTATCCTATAAATACTAGCTTGTGACAGTAGTCTAGGTATTCAAATATTGATACCTAGGTTAATATCTCAACATTCTTATTTAAAAATATTAACCCTAATTTCTCGTATTATTATCTGTCGTAGTCTCTAACATTTTATACCATTATATTTCAGGTGACTCCGTTCTGTCTCTTCAAGAAACCTGAATAACTTTTCAAATTTCTATACAGTATTGTTGCTACTAAACAAACCAAACATACACATTTAAATAGTATTCATTTCACAGTACATAACATTATTTTTTTTATTTGAAAAATATTTATTGCTAGAGCATATGAAGGAAGAGTTTTTAACCTAGAAAGCTCGAGATTTTTCGGTTTTCACTAGGCAAATAGTACTATACTACTTACATTGCATGATGGAAAAGTCTAATGATATATCTCTACTACTATAATGGGAGAGCCCCTGAGTCAGTAACCCAAGTCAGTAACCCAACCCGTTCAACGCACGGATTGGGTTACTTTGGTAAATATTTTCCAAAGTGAACATGTTTGGTAAATATTTTCGAAAGTGGATCAGTTTGGAAATTATTTTCTTATTACTCACGGACTAACGTTGGTAAATATTTCCGTCAGTGGACCTGTTTGGTAAATATTTTCGAAAGTAATCAGTTTAGAAATTATTTTCTTTTTACCCTTTTCATTATCCTCCAATTTTTTCCACGTGCACGTGTGCACGTGTATGATACTAGTAGTATTGATGTGTATTACAGCAACCATAAACAACGATTATCAATGTCGCTAATGGAAGAAGTCATATTAGATTTAGATGTTAGTCTGCTGAAACACGCGTAGTTTATGAATATCGCTACCATTAGTTTATCTTTTTGCCTTAGCACCTAAGCCTTTGAATTTTATTCCTAGGCCATGACTTGAGATTTGATTTTCTTTCCTGCAGCTCTGCCACGACTCACTCAAAATCTCGCGGATTCCAACATTTCAGATCACATAACGGGCGTGAATTTTGAAGGGCCCATATAACTATCCAACGGTCCACATGAGGTCCCATAAGAGCTCTCTAATGCGCATGCACCATAGGATATAATACAGGGCGGAGCATCGAACCTCGACGCGCCGAAATCGACCGTCCACGTGTCCTAATTTAGTCCGATTCGGCAGAGTCGGTGTGTCTAGATTCTTCCATTTTTATGGCCTGATATTATTGTCGCATAGACATTTCCATGCGTGAGGTCATTTTTAAAAAATTTATGGGCACATAATTTTGACGTGTCTGTATCACGATGCCGACCACCGTTTAAACATATCTGGCACGCCGTCCATAAGGTAACCTAACGTTTATTATAGACAAACAAATGCAACAAGTTTTTTTTTTTCATATTAGTATCCTCCAAATGTTCTTATTACATTTATTTACATGTGTCCTGCAAGCTTGCCAAATTCCAAATTAGGTGTCAAATTCTTAATTTCTATTCTCTATTCTAAGTGCATCCACTATTGTTCCAGATAAAATATGGATATTTGGCAATTGAAAAAAAAAATAATGAACGAGTATCGCTGCAATCGTTTAGAGCTAAATCTAGTTGAAAAAAAAAACAAAAAAAATTCAGACGGAAGAACATCCTCCGTCTAATACTTTTTCAATTTTTTTTAATATTAAAAAATTGTCCGACTGAAGATTATTTTCCATTTGGCCAATTTTATTTTTTTTTTTTATTAAAAAAAATGTCAGGCGGAAGATAATCTTCCGTTTGGACAAATTTTGTTTTATTTTTATTTTTTCTTTTAAACTCGATGGAAGATTATCTTCCGTTTGGATTTTTTTTTTAATTAAATTTGGTTAAATGGCATTTTGGTAAACATTGGGATGGCAATTTAGTATTTTACGGAAGATTTTTGAAAGAGAAATATACTGGACGGAAGATCATCTTCCGTCCGAGCATTTTCTTTTTTCTTTTTTCTTTTTTTAATTTTTTTTATTTATTCAAATGACATTTTAGTAATTTTTCTGAAAATATATATTAAAGAATTTGACGAATGGAATATGATCTTCCGTCTGTCATCTTTTAATATTGAAAACTTCACAGACAGAAGATCTTCTTCCGTCTTCTATATTTGGCAATTGCTATAATCTGCTACTATACTTAGCAGTTCACTGTTCATTACTTTTCCAAAAAATAAGTTTTTAGCGAACGATAGTGAAGACGAAATAGTCAAAAAAAGGGTTTTTTGAGCATCTGTGGTCGTTGGCTATTTTCCTCATTTTTTTCAAAAAAAAGAGAAAAGAATCGCTGTAGTCGTTGGCCAAAAACCCAAATTTGGGTTCTTGGTGAACTGTAGACTGCCAAATATGGCAGAAGATTTAGAATTTTGGAAAATATAGCAATCGGAAGATGATTTACCGTCTGTTGCATCGGATGAGAAAAAAAATTTGTTGGAGAGATTTTGACTGTTTAGAAAAGTATCAGACGAAAATTAATTTTTCATCCCAAAAAAAAAATTAAATCGAAGGATGGGAAAAAATTTCCCGTCCGATCGAAAAATTAAAAAAAACAAATACCACATCATTCCTAGGACCGAGGAAAGGAATTTCGTTAGTGTTATTTTTTTATTTTTTTATTTTTTTTAATTTGGATGGACGGAAAAAGATTTTCCCTCCGTTCCAATGTTCTATTAAATTTTTTTTTACTACAGACGAAAATTCGTCTTTCGTCTTAGATTTGGAAATTTTCAAATATCCATTTTTTGGCAATCGATGACTGCAGCGCAAAGCCATTTCTGCCATTTTCATTTGCCAAATACCTAAAATTTGACTCAAGACGATTACAGATGCTTTAGCAAACGATAGTGGATGCTCTAATTGATTCTAGAACGAAGTGGCGGCTACGTTGTAGGTTGCTAATTAGGCCTAGATTCTTCCTTTTGTTTATTATTGACTTGGTTGAGTCTCGGTCCCCATTATGTAGATTCATATATAATTCATATATCATAAAATACGTCCAATACTTTGACTTCAAGTTAATCTTGATATTCCACTATTAATTTGATATTCTACTGTAGTGCTCTCTGAAGTAAAGTTATGAAGAGATGCTTTCCGATCGGATACAGATAAGAGCATTCATCGGTTTAAAACCGAATCGAACCGAACTTTTCGGTTTGGTAAAATTGAAATCGGACTCCGAATCGAACATCTACATTTCGGTTTTAACCGAACCGAAATATATTGGTTCGGTTCGGTTAATAACCGTACTAACCGAACTTAAGAAAGTATTTCAGTTTTGAATATTTATATTATATTTTAAGTGAAAGACTCATTATTCAATATTCATTAAGCAAACAACAGCCAATTAGCAATGCACTCATAATTTTTACACTACTCAAATCAGCAGTCAGCAGACCAGTCATAGTTTTTTTCCACCTCTGGTCCTCTACAGTCTACACCACACTACTAGTAGTAGTAGATATCCTTACACTTACAAAATTACAGTAATAACTAGCAAAAAAGCTTACAATTTACAAGTTACAAATGATTACAACTATAGAAACTTATAATTTACAATTTGAAATTACAAGTTTCTGACTTTCTATAACACTTTTGTAGTTTGCAGGCCTCATCTCAAGCACTTAAGCAATTAGCAGACATTGCAAAGTGAAGCAAAATATAGCAAAGTGAAGCAACAATCAAAATGTAGCAAAAATATAGCAAAGTGAAGCAACAATCAAAATGTACCTCTCTTTACTTAAAACTGAGAAAATGTAGCAAAGTGAAGCTACTCTTTACTTGAAACTGTGCAAATGTACCAAAGTGAAGCAACAATCAAAATGTAGAATATGAACAAAATGTAGCAAAATTAAGCAAAGTGTATATCTGAACAAAATGTAGCATGACCTGAAACAGTGAAACTTGAAGAGTTCTCAAATTGAATAGATAGTTACATAGCAGCAATGCAGCATGACCTAGATACATAGTAGCATCAACATGACCTGCAACTTGCAGTGAAGCAAAATGTAGCAAAATGTAGCAATGTGGCAAAATGCAGTGAAGCAAAATGTAGATTGTAGAATATGAAGTGAAGCAAAATGTAGCAAAATGCAATGAAGCAAAATGTAGTAAAATGCAGTGAAGTGAAACTGTATCTCTCTTTACTTGAAACTGAGCAAATGTAGCAAAGTGAAGCAACTCTTTACTTGAAACTGAGCAAATGTACCAAAGTGAAGCAACTCTCAAAATGTAGAATATTAACAAAATGTAGCAAAGTTAAGCAAAGTGTACATCTGAACAAAATGTAGCATGACAGTGAAACTTGAAGAGTTCTCAAATTGAATACATAGTTACATAGTAGCAATGTAGCATGACCTAGATACATAGTAGCATCAACATGACCTTGCAACTTGCAGTGAAGCAAAATGTAGCAAAATGTAGCAAAGTGGCAAAATGCAGTGAAGCAAAATGTAGATTGTAGCATATGAAGTCAAGGAAAATGTAACAAAAATGTAGTGAAGCAAAATGTAGTAAAATGCAGTGAAGAAAAATATAGCAATGAAAGCAATGTAGCAAAATGCAGTGAAGCAAAATGTAGCAATATAGCAAAATGTAGCAAAATGTAGCAATGAAACTTGCTGTGAAGGAAAATGTAACAAAATGTAGCATTGTAGCAAAATGCAGTGAAGTAATGTAGAAAAATGCAATGAAGCAAAATGCAGTGAAGATAGTGCACAATGTAGCAAAATGCAGTGAAGCAAAATGTAGCAACAAAAGCAATGTAGCAAAATAGTAGTAAAGAAACAACAATCCAAGTGTTAGATCATGATTTATGATTCACTAGTCACTATGGCTGTTCATAGTAATATAGTATGGTTAAACAGAATACCAAACCAAACCGAATCGAAATTTGGCAATTGAACACACACATAAAGCTCAGTTTGGATTATTTTATCACTAATCATACTAACCAAAAAATCATTAAATCAATTAATCATAATCTCAGTCTAACCAGCTTCACCAGAACATTGGTACTGAAAGATAAAGTAAGATGACTTGTATTCTCAAGTGGAAAGTAAGATGAAAGTAAGATGACTTGTATTAGATGAAAGTAAGATGAGAATAAAGTCCAGATTAATAGATTACTATCTGAAAAATTTCATGTCCTGATGTAAAGAGCCAAAGATTCAAAGCAAAATTTTTAGTATCACTGATTCACTGTATGACATAAAAATTCAGTAAAGTAACAATCGTAAAAGTAACAATCATAAAGCTCAGATAGGATTATTTCATCACTAGTCACTCCTATTAAACATTAAATCATAGTGTGCAACTTCAGAAAAATAATCCATCTCATCATCACTTATAACCAATGAGAAAAAATAAAGCTCAGATAGGATATATTCATCACTAGTCACTCCTATAAATCATTAAATAAATGGTTCATAGTGTGCAACTTCAGAAACATGATCTATCTCATCATCACTTGTAAAACTAGAATCCAAGTTATCCAACAAAGAAGCAAACTCACAATCACATGAATATAAAAGATTAGTAGACTACTATAGTATAATAAAGTCATGGTTAACAGTAAACCAAACATAAAATTGAATGATACTTAGCATAATAAAGTCATGGTTAATAGTAAACCAAACATAAAATTGAATGATACTGATTTGTCTCACAACATGCACCACCACCAATCAAACTATCAAATCCTCCAAACCACGAACCCCTACACAAAGAAAATATAATATATGAATGAAGATAAGAAAAAATTAGAAATAATATAACTTCACTATAAGAAGAAAAAAAAATGAAAAGAATCTCACAAAAGGCATTAACTCCATATGCATCAAACTTAAATATCAACAATTGCGGGTTCGGTTCCTCCAATCTTTGTTATTTCTGTTTTAAAGTAAAACAAGCAAATGAGCAATTTGTTAATAAATAAATTTTAATCGATGTTTACAAATTACAATATTAACGATGGGTAGTAGACTACCATTTTCAATCCTATCAAGTTGTTCCAAATCTTCCTCCACACAAATTGGTCGAATATCGGACCGTAGCCAATCTTGTGCACACACAAGTGCTTGCACTAGCTTAGGAGTCAATGAGCTCCTAAATGGATCAAGTATACGTCCGCTGGTGCTAAATGATGATTCTGAAGCAACGGTTGAAATAGGGACAGCCAAAACATCTCTCGCCATTTGCAAGAATAGGAAATCTGATTTCATGTTTCCTCCATCAATCAAGAATTTGAAATTCTTCTTCTTCATCCTCACATTCTTCTGCCAAGTACTTATCCAATTCAGATTTAGAATCTCCACCTCCAGCTTCTTTCTTATATCTCTTGTAAGATTGTTTATAAATAGTTGTACTTTCTGAACCAAAAGTAGATGAAGTACTGGAAGTGTTACAGGAGGATGAAGTGGTCGTAACTGGATCAAGTTTTCTTTTATACTCATTATAAAACTCAACAACAACCTACTTGATTGCAGTCAATTCTCCATTGTCATCATACTGTCTTAAAAAAACAAACTCCACAAATCTCATCTTACGCCTAGGATCTAGCATCACGGCAAGAAAAAGATAGTAGTTTACCTTTTCCAAAGTACCCCAATATTTGTTATATTTGTCTCTCATTTTAAAAGCCATTGAAGCTAAATTCACATCAACACTGCTTTCCCACTGTTTCAAAGGGCAATTAACTTCATCTAACTCGGGCCAAAAATTATTAGCAGTCACATACAAAGACCCTGATACCTTCAAAGTGAGATTATAAATGTGTTCTAAAAATTGTACAAGTTGCCTCACATTAGCCCAATCATTATTATCGGGAATCCCTTCTTCCAAGTCACTCCTACAGAAAGGATCCATATGATTAAATATTTCAAAAGCTCTTTCAAGTTTCTCTGCCGTATCCAACATAAGATATATGGAATTCCACCTAGTGGCAACATCAAGGCACAACATGCACTTACTCTCAATCTTTTCAATCTCATTGCATTCTTTAAATTTTCTTATATGAGAAGGAGATTGTCTAATATATGTCACTGCCGAACGAACTCGAGAAACTGATTTTCCCATCTCCTTTACCCCATCCTGCACTATGAGATTTATTATATGTGCAACACACCTCATATGAAGATACTTGTAATTAAGATTACTATGCCCCAAATTGTTAATTTTCTTCTTCAAGTGATTAACCATAACATCATTTGCGCTTGCATTATCAACTGTTATTGAATATACTTTATCAATACCCCAATCCAACAAGCATTTTTCAACTTCAATGCCTAACTCCTCACCCTTATGAGTAGAAATTGGACAAAATTTAGAAACTTTTTTTGCATTTTCCAATTTTTGTTAATGAAGTGGATAATGATACACATATAATTTATTCTCTGCAAAGAAGTCCAAGTAACTGTGGTAATGGATACTTTTTGACACATTTCTTTCAAGAATTTTTTCAATAACACCTTCTCATCATAAATGTCTCTTGTGATTGTCGAACGTGAAGGAATATGAAACATAGAACAACAAATAGACATGAATTTACGAAACCCATGATGCTCAATATGACTAAATGGAAGCTCATCCACTATCACCATATATGCTAGACCCTTCCTAGCTTCATCTTGGTTAAATCTCTAATTAGTTAATACACCCTCCCCCTTCTCACCTTTTTGAACCGGTTGTAAACTCAATAGATTTTGTGAAGTCTCTTTATTGTGTGGATTATCACGACAACTACCCATGTGATTTTTCAAAGTTGTTGTCCCATTTTTTTTAGTATTGGTATTAAACTGTTTTGCACAATAATTACACTTCGCTTTCACACTTCCATCTAAGTCATTGATCTTAGTAAAATGCAGCCAAACTTCGGATCTAGATTTAATTCTTTTTCTAGTACTTTGTGAGGGTTGCATACTTGCTTCTATTCGGCTTGAATTATCAATGCTAATGAAATTTGAATCCTCATGACCCCTACTATCCATATCAAAATCCATACTAATAGTAGAAAAGTTCACAGTACAGTGAGTACACTAGCACTACAATTCTACAACAATGAACCAGGCAACCACCAAGAGTCCAAGACAGGCAAGTCTTCAAATCAAATCTACCAATTTAAACCAAACAAAACTATAAACTAAAACTTATTATTTTCTAGTTACAAATTTAAAATTTTCACACTTAGAAATGTTAAGATTAATCAATACCTTAGCACCTTAGTTTGAGATGGAGAGGTACTGCGAGGACTGAGGAGAGAGGCACTGTGATGCAAGGACCAGAGGAGGGCGGTCGGGGGAATGACACCAGAGGAGGGATTGAGAGCCGAGAGTCGACTCAGTCGAGAGTGCGAGGAGGCCAGGAGGGATTGAGATCGAGAGTCGAGAGTGAGAGGAGGCTGCATCTGCGTAGGATTTTGAGACGAAGAAGAGAAGAGGAGCCGCCGCCGTCTTAGGGTTAGGGTTTTGAGAGGAAAAGAAAAACTCAAAAAAGGAAAGTGAGTGAATTGAGAGTTAGAGTCGAACAGAATACTATCTTGTCGTATCATCGTATGACTCGTATATCGGCAGTTTAGATCTTACATCCCATTTACCCTAGATCCTATGGCTAGGATTTATTTGGGTCCAAAAAAAGTTTGGTTTTTTTTTCAGTTCGGTTTATTCAAAAGCCAACAAAAAAACCGACCCGAACTCTCTATAAAAACTCTAATTCGGATAAAAACCGAACCAAAATGGTAAATTTCTATTCGGTTCGGTTCGGTTCGGTAATCGGTTTTAACCAAAGTGTTAACAGCCCTAGAGACATATCAGATATTGCCTATACTAACATCTATATAAGCAATCCCAAGACGGATTTGGATACGGATATGAATGACTCAGAAAAAATAAAAATCATATTCATATTCGCAAATTTCGGATGCAGATGCGAATCAGATACAGTCTACCGAATAACGAATACGAATTCGAAAATTAAACATATAATTTTTGCTATATTTGTTGTCCTTAACTAGTACTTAAATTTGTAAATAATGCAAGATTTTTTGTTTTACCATTTACTATTTACCATTCTTATCATTTTACTTTTACCATGCAGACTCTGTCTTGTATTTGGACTACACATTTGTCTCTCCTAGCAATGGTGAATCAATTGATTCATGTGAGGCAGGCTGTGCATTCTTACCGCATAAGAAAAGCATAATCTAATTACATTTTCACAAGCAGCATTACTAAATGACAAGCTTGTAGTCTAAGTAAAAAATGGTTTGCTGGAAAGGTAAAGCAGGAAAGCACTTGGATATAATAAAAAGCTTAAATTCACGTATACCTGCAGAGCAAATGTCATCGTTGTTTGGCAAACGCAACTTAGAATCTAGCATAAAAACATTAACCAGGTCTTGATTGAATTGGAGGACATACCAAAATTTCTACTAGTGCTACAATCTCCATGGTACCTTGGAATCGCCTGATTAGTTAATAAAAACAAAAATAAGATTGATTAGAAATTCATATTTATTTCGTAAATGGAAGAAAAGGAGTTGTATAAATTTTCACCGGATGGGATCTAGTTTTCCATCTGTAATATCCCGAACGGATATTACCTTGTATAAATTATTATTTTATTATTATTTTTGTTTTAATTCCCAAAATTGAAATATTTTGGTGATTTTTGTCCGGTTCGTTCGCAAATACTGTCTGCACACATATACCGGTCTATGTACATCGGTAGTGTATCGAATTGGTACCATGATCTTCTGAGTGGATGATAAAATTTATTTTTATTATTATTTTCAAATTAAACTATTTTATACGGATTATATGAGGATTTTTGGTATATACATACATATACATATACATACATTGTATGGTGCCAAATTAGTACATTATACAAAATATGTAGTATGTACTCTTGGACAATGTGCTTATCTTTGTCATGACCAATTTAAGTTAATTATTAGGGTTTTTAAGAGGCTTAAACCTAGTTTGAGTATGCATGATAAGATTAAGGTAAAACCCTTCTAGAAACCTTATCTTTTCACCATGCTTCCACATCACCCTACACCCATACCTCCACCTCACCCCTACACTCCTACAAGCATGGCCGGCCTCCCCCAAACCCTAAGGGGTTTTGTGCAATTGTGAGTGCAACTTTGCACTCTCCACCCTTTCCCTCCTCCTATAAATACCCCCTCCTTCTCCACTTGTCTCACTTTTTACAAAAACAAAGACAAAAGAAATGAAAGGAAAAAAAAGAGAGAACCCTTTCTAACTTGAGAGTTTTTCTCTTATAGGTTCCATAGAAGTCTAAGAGCTTAGGGGAAGGAGAATTATAAGCAAGCAAGTCCTTCCAACAAAGAAAATTAGGTGGGGGTTTCTCCACATATTTTGTTTGTTTGAGTTGTGGTTTTGGTGCTTCTTCTTCTTATCCTCCTTGTTTTGTTTCTTTTTATTTTGGGTGCTTCTTGTGATGTTGTTGTATGTTGTTTTGTGGTATGTGTTGTAACTTTGTATGGATGAAAGAAAGTAACTAGTGGTAATACCTAATAAACACATAAAGATTGAATCTTTATAGTTGTAGTTGTTGTTCTTGTATGGTTAATTGGACTAAAATAAACATATGCATATGGACTTTGTATACAACCATTGGGGTTGTAGGACTTGACATGGACTCATAACATAAGCATATGGACCTTGTATACAACCATTTTGGGTTGTAGAACATATACTTGAACTTTGGACTAAAAAGGAAAGCATATGATTAGTTGAACCCAAATGGAGGACTCTTTACTTATTTTATTTTGCTTAGTTATTTTATTAATATTAAGTAAAAAGAACCCATCTTTAGATGCTAATTTTAGTATGAAAAAAGATCTAAGTTAGAATGATTAAAAAGATCTCTTTTATGCTTGACTAGTAATAAATAAGAAATAGATGTTATGTTTTTAATAAAGAAGTTTAAGTAGGTATTTTATAGTAGATGTTCATGTTTAATAAAGAAGTTTTAGTAGATGTTTGTGATAAATAAAGTAGCATTAGTAGATGTCTAATAAAGTTGTAATAGATGCTTATGTTTAAATAAAGTAGTTGTAATAGATGTTTATGTTCTAAATGAAGTGGTAGTAGTAGATGTTTATATAAAGTTATAGTTGATGTTTATGTTTAAATGAAGTAGTAGTAGATGTTTATGTTTAAGTAAAGTTGTAATGGATAGTTATGTTATGTTGAAGTAGTAAATGACATTTGCTTTAGAAGTATGCCCCATTGTAGTGGATATCCATGGTTAATTAGTTATAGGTTGATGTTATGTGGTGTTTATATTTTTGTAGAAGTCCATGTTTTGATGTCTACCATGTTGTGGGTTAATGGAACCATGTTTATGATAGGTATCATGTTGTAGGAAAAATACATACATGCTTGTATTGTTGTAGAATTAATGTTAAATTAATCTACCATGCTTAGGATTATTGTAGGTTAATGCTAAGTAATTATCCATGCTTGTATTGTTGTAGGATTAATGTTAAATTAATCTACCATGCTTAGGATTATTGTAGGTTAATGCTAAGTAATTATCCATGCTTGTATTGTAATAGGATTAATGTTAAATTAATCTACCATACTTAGGATTATTGTAGGATAATGCTAAGTAATTATCCATGCTTGTATTGTTGTAGGATTAATGTTAAATTAATCTACCATGTTTAGGATTGTTGTAGGATAATGCTAAGTAATTATCCATGCTTATATTGTTGTAGGATTGATGTTAAATTAATCTACCATGCTTAGGATTGTTGTAGGTTAATGCTAAGTAATTATCCATGCTTATATTGTTGTAGGATCAATGTTAGAATTACCTACCATGCTTAGGAATGTAGCAAGATTCATGCTAATTATATATCCATGCTTGAGTTGTAATGATTAATCATGCTTAAAGTGGTGGAGATCCATGCTTAAAGTGGTAGTAGAGATACATGCTCTAAGTAGTTAGTAGAGATTCATGCTCAATGACATTCATGCTTAGTTGATGGATAATGATATTCATGCTTAAGTAGTTAGTAGATATTCATGCTAGATGATACCCATGTTTAAGGTAACAAATCTATGCTATTGTTGTAGTTAAGGTAAGAAAGTATCATACCATGCTTGATTCATTGTAGGAAAAATATATACTATGCTAGACTATGGTAGGAAACTCCTAAACCATGTATGATGTGTAGCATGTTGTAGGTTAATGGAACCATGCTCATGAGTGTGCCATGTTGTAGGAACCATGCTTATGTTGTGTACATGTTGTAAGGAGTTCATGCTTAAATTATAGTAAAGCTTCATGTTTAGGACGTAGTAACCATTCGTGCTTAAGATAGTTATAAGTGCATGCTCAAATCGTATTCATCCTTAAGAGTGTTGTGAGTTGGTGGTTATATTATATACCATAATTAGATTGTCGTGGGTTGATGGCTATGTTATATACCATATTGGATTGTCGTGAGTTGGTGGTTATGTTATATACCATGACTAGTTGTTGTAGGTTGATGCTTACAATTGTATACCATGCTTAAATTTCTATAGGTTAAGTAATAGGAAAGAATCATGTTGTAATTATAGTGATAACTACCTTGTTGTAGTTAATGTTAGTAAGGAACCATACATACTTGAAGGGTATAGGGTGGCATCCTAGTTAAATAAGCAAGCGGGCGTATGTTCTAGGTTATTCTAGTCAACTTCGAAAAGAACCCATGGACTCTAGTTGTGTGAAATCCTAATTGGAATTAGACTCTATCATGGGGGCATTCCTCATCCTTATGGGTAATAAGGGTTGGGAGGGTCACTAGTAATAGTTTGTTCGATAAAAGTTGTTATGTTGCCTTCGAGCTTTTTGTTGGTAGAATGTCTACCATAGACTATTAGTAGATTCTTGTGTTGCTTCTAGTAATAGAAAATCAAGTTGCTAGTAAGCACGTTTGGTTGCTTCTAGGTTTGATTACCTGTATGATTGTTTGCATATAGTTGTCTCGTACGCAGCTCGACCGGCCCGTGCGTAGCTGTTGGTCTCATATGCGGCATATTTGGCTGGTATGTACGTTGTTATCTCATACGAGGCCCGCCTGGCTCGTAGGGAGTGGTTGGTTCATACGTAGCTTATTGGCTCGTATGTGGTTAGTTTACCCGTATATAGCTTATTAGCTAGTACACAGTTTGTTGTGCTCGTCTAGGGTGATGTTATTACCCTAGGGGCTATCGACCATCAAGACATATATTTTTTTACTCCTAAGGAACTGTGGAGGAGTCACTCCTTGTGTACCGTCGATCTTAGCCGGTGTAGGTTGATCGAGGACCGGAGTATCAACGGAATCTAAGTTCAGGGTAGTGGCATGCATGTATGTTCGCATGGCCGGGGTCTTGGATCGATGGGCCAGGAACCGGATCCTGAGGGATTCTGGTAAGTCTAGGTTAAGCAGCCTAGTAGAGTTATCTTGCGAAATCTAGTTAAAAAGATAACATGTTGTGTTTGTAATATTATCATTCCTAGGATTGTTCGGGGCTAGGGACATCATTAGGGTAGTGACTTATAAAGATCATTTACTTAGACCCTTTGCCGGAAGGAGAGGAGCTGGTTGTAGGGGACGCCTCACGACCTACTTGTCCCTTGGGGCAGGCTTTAGGTGGTGTTATTGGGTTGTACCTTCCCATCAAAGGGATACGTACGGTGGCGTCTCACGGGTTGGGAGCACGGGTTGCGTATCTCGCACTGTTAATTCCTGAAATACCGTGACTTGGGGTGCCACATGATGCATTGTGCAGTCCTGCGCTTGCGAGACCCCAAGGGTGCCACAGGGTAGGCTTCGCGCTATCCTGCGCTTGCGAGACCCTATGATTTTGGATTTGGAATGAGGTCCGGTTAGCCGGGTAGTAGTGGCAAACATAGACACCACGAGCGGATTGCATTAATGGGGCATGGACACCATAAGCATACTGCCTTGGTAGGACTTGACCACATCTGCAACCTCATCAGTCATGTTGTATCTGTCAGGAACAGGTTGTGTACAATTTGAATTCATAACGCGGGTTCAAATCCCTATATATGGAGAAAACAGCTTGAGATGGGGCGCATGTAGTATGGGCTGCATGTTGCTTCGGAGACTTTTTGGCATTAGAATAGGAGCATCATAGTCCTAGTTAATATTGCGTTAGATTCTAGTCATAGCACTCACGAACACTTAAACTACACTGATACAAATTGCCATGTTTTTGTATGTTGTTTGGGAGATTCGCTGCTATGTTATCAGCCTTAAAGCGTCAGTGAATACTGACGTCCCCACTTCCATAGGTACTGGATCGCAGAAGTCAGGTGCAAGATCTAGGGAGACTCAAGGAAAGGAAAGCGTGGAGTCAGTGTCATGTTTAGTTCCGCTGTAACATGTGTGTAGATTATCTATTAGTTGAGGAGTACTCAAGTGAGAGTTACCAAGTATTGTTCTTCATTCCTTGTACTCTGATGTAATTTGTTGAAGGTTGTAATACTTGGGATTGTAAAGGTATTATTGTAACACTATTGTAATGTTTTGCAGTTGTATGATATTCAGACCTGTAATACATTAGGTGTTGAATAAAAAGTTTTAAATTCTCCTGTTTTTTCTGTGTATTGTGACTAATTGAAGAAAAGGTCCTGGCTCGTGTCTCGTTTTCCCAGTGTATGAAAATCGGGGCGCTACACCATCGATTCTCAACTTTTAATTAAAATTAAGTGCTTAAGGTTGTAGATACATATGCCTTTCACAAACCAAAAAATACCAGAGTTCTCATTATTTTACTTGAACAACAAAATGTGAATACGTCATCCAATTTTTCTAAGACTACTAGATTGCATGAGTTTTTGCAATATAATATCTCAACTTTTAATTAAAGGTAAAAAAATCATCTGCAACTTTCACACACAAAAAAATCTTCAAAAACAAAAACTTCCATAAGCAAAGCACATTAATATATACCCTCACAATGCACTGCATGATCAATTGTAAAGAAACTACTTTTAGCTAAATCTTGAAATTTTGTTTGGGTACAATTTTTTGCTCCAACTAAACCAATTTCACACAATTAGAATCAATTCAAATATCAACAAAAACACATCTATGTTTTAGCTTTCAAGAAATCCACATCAAGGCTCAAACTAATCTCATTCTCATGTATTCAACTAAATTTGCAAGAGCTATACTTGTAGTCGAATTAACTCAGAGGAATATCATCAAACATTAGATATGCATAATGAGAACTAGGGAGGAATATGAATGGTGCCTACCATAAGCGACGACGAGGAGGTTGGAAACAGAGAAACATTAACAGTGTTTGGGATTTTTCCGATTTGGATTTGTCAGAGATAGGGTTTCTGATTTGGGCAGTCGTAATTCAATGGGGATGGGTGGAGGAGAAGGTTAGAGCGGGGTTTGGTCGGAGATCTCGACAGCGAGGAGGTTGGAGACGAAGAAGATGAGACCGGATTTGGGGTTTTTCCAATTTGGAAATTATTCCGGTTTGGTGCAGTAGTAAGGAGATGTAGGTGTGAAGACGATGAGGATGGGTGGGGGAGAAGGATGGCGAAGATGTTGGTTGGAGTAATCGACGGCAAGGAGATCGAACGATAGGTTTTGGAGAATCGGGAGGAGGTTGGGCTTCGGAGAATCGGTATTGGATTTTAGAATAGGGTAGGGGTATTTTTCAATATATATATAACTATATATATAATATAGTTATTAAATAAATATATTATAAATTAAGCGGATATCCGTATCCAAATCCATTTTTTTAAGAGATATCCGTATCCGTATCCGTATTCAATTTTTTTTTGGATTTGGATATCCGAATCTGTATCTGTATCCATCCGGATATGGATTTTTCATATTTCATATCCGTATTCGCAAAAATTTTGAATTCAGATACGGATCAAATCGAATATATCCTTATCCGAGAGCATCCCTAATTATGACAAAAAATAAACACTAAACACAAATACTTTAAAAGGTTTTTAATTTGTATACTTGTGTCTTAGATTAAATGAATACTATCAAAGAAACTTAAGGCTGACTCAAATCAACTTCAAAAATAAGAAACAGATAAACCTTACAAAATCTTGAACTGTGTTAATAAAATATTTCTTTTAAATATGAGACAATACAAGTTCAAGTTTTTTACATTTTAAAAAAAATTCTTCGATGATCTCCTGTTATATTTAAGGGTTTATTTAAGGGTTTTTAACATAGTAATCCCTTTGAAACATATAATCTCAAATTAGTCCCTACTTTTACGTTATTTTATAGTAGTTCCATTACTTGAGCCGCATCAAACTAAGTAAGTCCCTCATTTATAATTTTCATTCAAATTCATTACCTTGTAACAGTACAGTAAATGTTCTATTTATAAGCCCGAGAGAAATTCGTGTGCAGAATTGAAATCTCATTGATTTCGAATCTGGAATTTGTTAAATCCTTAATCTTAGGAGCAGGCGGTTACGGCGTGACAGATGGGGTGTCTGGCATGAACTGCAGGTGATGCACCCGGGTATGCAAATGATCCTGCGAAAGGCCCAAGAAACTATCTAGCCTAGACCAGTAGTGAGGTTGGCGCTAGGCTCAATCTGTCACTTTGTGATTCGTGCTAAAATCATTCGGCAGAGATCAGCCATAATTTTTACTCACATCATGAGCCTCCCACTCTAAGGAGTGAGCTGTTGGTCATTTTCGAGGAGTAGATAACTCGTGGGAAAAATGTTGGTGTGAGGGCCGCATTAGTTGTTGGGATTTCGAACCGGTGTCCCCTTCTGAGGCTTGGGTCCGAGGTGTGAACTTTGTGAACGGTGAGTATTGCGAGAAGTTTGGAGTCGGGGCGCCAAGGGTGCTGAGGGTTGAACTAAGGCGTCGATCATTTCCTACCAAAGTCTTGTGCTGGTCAATGGGATGAGGGGCATTAAACCTTCTGTCCACGTGGTTTCTTGCCATGTCAGATTTTGTGGATCTTGAGGAGTCGACACGTGACAGTGGTTGGGGCTCCCTACAAACTAAAATTATCGAGGCCGGAGGAGATTCGACTCCCCCTTGACCAAGAGCTCCAGTGTATGGAGTCTATCCGAAGATATCCTGAAGATCCGAAGGATGAGCCTGGCTTCGATGTTCTACCTTCATCTAATAGGTTGGTAGTAGATGTGGATAAGGCAAAAAGCATCTTGGTCGCTAATGAACTTAGGTCGCTTCAGACAGTTTATCATCTCCCTCCCCAATTCGACTTGATACTTCCGCACCCCGAACGCCAATCTTTTGGGGCCGCTGTGTATAATGAATGTCTACATGTTCCACTCTTACCTGCATTTCCCTCTCCATTCTTTTATAAAGGAGGTGTTGAACTGGGCGGGTTTGGGCCACATGCAATATGCGCCGAACTCATGAAAGTAGTTGACGTGCTTCATCGTGGTCTGTCATGAGAGAGGGGTTCCTCTCCGCCTCAAATAATTTCTGGCGTGTTTAGGCTTTAGAGCGCTGCCCAGTCACCCCTATTGTTGGTATATCTTGCCACATCGGGGGTCTTAAGTGGTGTGCGACTATCCTAATTTGATCAAAGGTTGGAAGAAGAAATACTTTATCGTTCGTGGTACAGAACCGTGGGGCATTCCCATAAAATGGTCGTACGAGGGCCCACCGAAGAAGGATGCCTTGATGTCCCATGACCTGAACTCGGAGGAGAGTGTCGAGTTTCAAAAACTCTTCGAGAAGGGTGCAAGTGTCAATTAGATGCAAATGTCGAAGGAGGGATTAGTCGATGCTGGTCTAACTTTCGCTTGCTTACATAAGTTCTTTTGCTTTCGTCTTATTGTATTGGTATGTTTCCTTATCTGATATTTGAGTTTCTCAGCAGGTGTCGGTGTGATGATTGCCCTAGCATCAGAGCCTAATGAGGCGTCGATAGTTGACTGCAAGGGTAAAAGGAAGATCGATACATCTGCCTTGGAGCACTTACTCAAAAAACCCAAGGCTTTGGAGGTTCGTGGCTCGGAGAAGGCTCCAAGCGGTCGACCGGGCAAGGGTTTGTTGAGGACTAGCGACGAAGTTGTGGGGCTCCCTAGACCAGATTAGTCGATAGGGGAGCCTGGTTCTGTCATGGAGTCGGAGATGGCTCGGAAAGTTGTAGAGAACCTTGCTCGTCTGAGGGACCGAGAGGCTCTCACTCAAGAGACCACAAGCTCATGTTTCCTTCATTTTTCCTAAGGGGTCATACTAGTAAGTGTTCAAGTACTTTGCTTTATAAGAGTGAGCATTCCTTACTTCTCGGGTTTTCCCTGTAGGCCTACGGTGCGGAGATGAAGAAGCAGTATGAGCACTTTCTCGACCTCAGGAAGCAAAAGGCAGGACGGTATGAGAAGAAATACCAGGAGGAGCGCGAGCGCTTCCAGGCATTGGAAAGAAGGTGAAGGAATTAGAGAAGAGGATGGCAAGATCAGTGGACGATCTGGGTGAAGAACGATCTATTCATAAGACTCTGTTGGACAAGAAAGATGAGCTGGAGCACAAATTGGCTGAAGCCCGGTTGGAGTTAATGGGTGCTACCGATGAGATTTTCTATGGTGAGGAGCGTGGTTTCAAACAAGCTATCGAGTGCATCCGACGGGAATACCCCCATCTTAACCTCGGTCATCTTGAATACGACCCAGAGTTTGTCACTTCTATCACGATTCCTGCGCGATTTCCTCTGATCTGGGGGATGGTGTCGATCCTACTTGCAGGGCCTTTGAAGATGTAAGTAATAATGGCTTTCATCCGCCTTCGATGGGGGTTTTGCCCATGACCCTCATCGAGATTCCTTTGGAGTCAGGATCAGATGTCAGATCTATTCTCGGGATCGCAGGAGGGTCGATGCTCATCCGGTTTCTGGGGAGGAGCCCCTCTTGCTTTAGCTTTTATTTTTCATTGTATTTTGCCAAACGCGGACTGGCCACCGCCTATTGTATCCAATTATTTTTGATGAAATGACATGGGCTTTTTGTATTAAGCCTCAATTTTGTTGTGAACATTGAAAATTTTTGATGATCCTCTAGGGTCAGATGGTCATCTTGGGTGGAGGTGTTGGAGAGTCGGGCCCTATTCGCAATTGAGACCGTGTGGGCTTTTGAACTTCGGAGCAACAAAGGCTTGGTGTGGGAATTCAAAGGGTCTCGCTGACAGAGAAACCAACGGTCTAGGGACCCGCATGTTCAAAGCTTGCCATGTAAGTGCACATTATTCGATGTCCCTTTCATGCCTATATATTGCTTTCCTCCGCCTATTTTCCCTTCATGATTTTTCTATCGTTGTCTTCGCTACCCCCTTCTCAATTTTATTCTTCTCTCAGTTATGGTTTCCGACGCGCTTCTGAGGGAAAAGCATCAAGCCAGGAAGGCTGAGAAGGAGGAGGTCGAGACTAAGGTCAGAGCTGAGGCCGAGGCTAAGGCCAGAGCTGAGGCCGAGGCTAAGGCCAAAGCTGGAACCGAGGTGAGGGCAATGGCTGGGCAGAAGTGGAGAAGAAGGCGATCGAGGGGAAGGCCAGGTCGGACAGTGCAGAGGTTGCGATGACTGAGGACCCCAAGGGGAAGAAGACGAAGGGAGGATCCTCGAAGTGCCCCCACTCCCCTTCTTCGATCGCGCCATAGTTGAGGAAGAAGGGTAAATATGTTGACCCCCTAAGTGTTACGGGGTTGTCGGTCCTCACCTAGAGAACCCCACAATCGGGTGGTGGAACGACACTGAAGCCGCCATCACCGGCGAAAGCATGGATTCCCACATGGACCATCACTGAGGCATATATGACAACAGACCGTGCAAATGCAACTCAGGTGGTCGAAAATCTGGCCACTCTCAGAGAACTGGTGTCTCTGAAGAGGGAGACTCAGGACAAAGTCTACGTTCGTTGTGCTTAGGCTTCAGTTCTGGTAATGATATTTTGCTTGTCATTGATGTCTTCCCTTAGTTTTTAATCTCCTTTAACATCTCCTTTTTGCAGGCTACTATCACTGGGATCGAGCTGAAGCGAAAACTCGGTACGATGCTACACGAGCCCAGGAGTCCAAGGGGAACTGTAGGGGATTGGTGCGCCAGAATCACGAGATTTGGCAGGTAGTGAAGGATGTCAAGAATGAGTTTACGAAAGGGGGGGAGGCTCAGTAGGAGTTGCTGGCCGAGAAGGGGAGATGGTCCAAGGAGCGGCTGGCGTGGCAAGCCGAAGAGAAGAGACTACGGGGATAGCTGGATGAGGTAGCTCAGCGGGTGAGTAAGGACAAGGAGTTGGACGAGACCATGCTGCAGGTGCTCGACGCCCATGATGCGGAATACGGCATGAACCTTACGCACGTGAAGATAACGCATAAGTCCTCCAACATCGAAGGCTTTACTTTCGATGCAAATGTGGAGGACTTGCAGCGAGTGGCCGAGCTGGATACCGTGGCCACCGAGAAAGGACCCTTCGTCTCTAAGGGGATGAGATCCATTCCACGAAGCCATTAATAAGCTACTTGTATTTCCGCCTTCTTACGGACTAGCCACCGCCCTTGTGCTATTTTTGTTATGAATAAAATTTTTCTATTCTCTTTCCTTCTTCTCGTATTGCTATTTGGCAATGTCGGACCGGGACTAGGTAGTCAAGGTTACACATCGGCGGTCACACCTCGGCGGTTGTGCGTGGAGAATTGCCATGTATTTTCCTTGGAAGTTGAAGCACTTACCATTTGAACGGTTGTGTTTGCCTACGTCACTTCCTTCATGTAACACCCTGCAAAATTGGAAATTACAATTTTGTCCTCGTGTGTTATGCACGTGTATTTTGTAACGTGTTTTCATCCCGTATTTTGATTATCGACTATTTATTTATTTTCAATATTGATTTTTCCCTATTTTGAATCAACAAAAATATAATATTTCAATCTTCATATTCTACGTGCTTTTTACATGTTTTGATGCACGTGTTTCCATCACTACGTACGATGTTTCTATGGATTTAAATTATTTATTTTATGTATTTAAATCTATTTTATAAAACAAAAATTTATTTTCCCCTTATTTTGATTAAAATGCATTTTTCGATTTTTTGCACGTATAGTGCACGTGCAAATTTTTATTCTCATTTTGCTACTCTCATTTTACTATTTTTAGCATGCATTAGTTTTATTCAGCCTTTCTTTTGATCCATGGACCTATAAACTAAAATGTAGCCCATTAGGAGAGGAGCCCACTAGATAATTAAATAAATTAATTAGTAATGAGCCCATGTAGCAAGCCCACTAGATAATTAAATAAATTAATTAGTAATGAGCCCATGTAGCAAGCCCACTATTAAAATCACATTTTTAGTTAAACATGTACTAATACATGACAAGTTACACATATTAGTACACATTTAGAGTTATAGAAATGTGTTCATATTTGTTTATGCATGTGTGCATGCATACACAAATGTATTTGGACCATTTTTTGGGCAAGGGGAGGAGAAGAGTTGGTAGGTTGAGTTAGTGGAGAGTGGGGAGATGAAGAGATGGAGGTTTTAGGAGTTAGGAAAGTGGAGAGTTGTAAAATAAATTTGAAGAGTTATTAGGATGAGATTTTTGCACTTTAGACCCTTCCAAAATCCTATAAATAGAGTCCCATTTCCTACATTTCTTTTGCACCAAAATCAATATCAAAATAAGTGTAAGAAAAAGAGGGAAAGGAAAGAAGAAAGAGAGTAAGAAAAGAAGTGTTCTCTTGCTTGGAGCTTTTGCTAGGAGGAGAAGAGAACTAGGAGGTGCATGTGAAGCTAGGAGCAAGAAGGAACCATTCTCTTGTAGTTTTCAAGCTTCAATCAAGGTGGGTGTCTCCTACTTTCTATTTTTTTTTTGAATGTGCATGTTAATAGAAATGAATGAGTAATATAGAATTTGATTTGATAAAATAGGACAAACCTATGCATTGGATGTAATGAAATATTGCTTTATTGAGTAAACAAACCCAACTTATGTTAATTAGTAATGAGAAAGAAATGTTGATTTGTTTTGTCATGAATTAGTATGCATGAATGAAGATATAATTGATTGTATGAAAAATGTTGGGAATACATTCTTTTGCAAAAATATTTTTTGTAAAGTTAATTGAATACCATAAACTTGTTTTGATTGTTGCCATGCTAGTTGAAAAGAAGAGTGCAACTAAAGGATTAATTCTATGAACCATATTAGAGTGTTTGCAAATTTGTGATTTGTCAAATGTGTGATATGTAGGAGAATTGTTAAAGTATGCTATATTTCGACATATGATTAGAGATATGATGAAAAAGAAAAGAGAAGGAAATAAATTCTTTTTTATGAAGTATATTGACATATGTCAAAAATACAATTTTTTTTTTGTATGAAAGGAATTCCTTTGAGACATCCACAATCGATTAAAAGATATGTTTGATTCTTAACACAAATTTTTATTTGTAGGATGTTGGGCATAAACTAGTTTTTAGAAAAGCATGATTTTAATTTTCGAGTTTGAAAAGAAATGTAAATTTTGTAAAGAAAGGAAAAATCTTTTTTTTTTAAAATGAGATATATGCTAAAAATAAGTTTGGACTTGTTGATTACTATTTAAGATTTCCTTTTAGTCCAAAGAGAAGTTTATTCCAATATCCTAAAGGATTGGATTATTGGGTAAACAAGTTTTATTAAAAAGAAACAATTTCAGAAAATTGTGAACAAAAGTATATGAATACAACTTTTAAACAAAAAGCACACTAGGACTTACTGGTTAGTCAATGAGCACCTCTTATAAGAGATCTTGGGTTCAAATCTTGATAGCCATCTTTTATTATTTTTTTTTATTTGGTTTTAATAGAATAAGATGTTTTTTTTTTAGTATGAATAAATTCCTATTATGGTTATAAAATAAAATGGAAGCTATTAGAGATTGTTATGGAAATTTTATTGTCTATTTTAAGAAAGTAAAAAATGAGATTATAACCAAATAGGCATGGATACTAGTTTTCATTTCTTTTGTAGGATTTAATTCTAAAAGAAAGATCTAAGTTTTGCAAAAGATGAGAAAAAAAAAAGAAGGAATTTCTTTAAATAAGTGAAAAATAGTATTTTTAATGAATTGGAAATTTTATTAGTTACTATCTTTTCATCTAATATCAAGGAAAGGATTATTCTAAAATTTTGGAAAGAATTGATCTTTTGAATAAACACATTTTATGGAAAAAGACACACTTTGTGGATAGTTGAACAAAAGAACATTTATGCTTTTTCTAAACAGAAAATACATATAGACTTACTGGTTAGCCACTGCAAAATAAAATACTATTGTGATAGGTCTTGGGTTCAAAACTTGATAGTCACATTTCGCTTTTATTCTTTTTTTTATAAATTCCGAAAAGAGAACCAATACATGAAGCTTTCGGCTTAAGACTATGACATCAAAGTCCAATGGACTTATTGGTTAGATGGTTTGGCTTTGGGCTTTGACTGGGTTGACCATGGAGGCCGGGTTCGAAACTTGGGTACCTCCTTCATTTTTTTTTAAAAAAAAAAAACTTCTTTTTGCATATATTAAGATCTTGAATAAAAGAAATCTTAGAATACCAAGTCTAATTTTTAATATAAAAAATGAAATGAAAATACTATGAGATAATTCTTGTATATTTCTTGGAGTGTTAAAAGTGATAAAATTTTTTTATAGAATCATGTGATGGAAAGTAGTATTTTGATCTTTAAGAATAACTACACTTGTATCATGTTTTTGTGAATTGAAATATTGTGAAAATTTAGATTTGTTACAACAAATTCATGTAGTGAACTTGTGGTTGTGATTGATCGAATAGATCATGAAGAGTGGCAAGACAGAATTTTTGTGAATGAATTTAAAAATGGAATTTAAGACGAGCTTAAGACTTTTGATTATTGAGGGTATGAATACCCACGATGCTTATATATGAAAACTGAGATTTAGAGTTAGTGAAACCCTCATTACCGGCATTATTGAAATAAAAGAATGTTGTGTTGTGATTTTGAGATGTGGTTATGGAGCCATCTCGTATTTGTTGACTAAGTCCGGTAGGAGGTAACAACTAATTCTACATGTGGAGATTATTCATGTCTTGAACTTAGGAAAATTTAGGCACATAAGTGAAGATGTAATAAACTTAGGGAAACGTAAGTGGGGTGCTCTATATAGTCGTTGGTGGACTCCAAGACTATAGACCCAGCTGGTGGACTGAGGTTGCCCTATGGGAGACGGATTATTATATTTTAGTCCGGGACTATGAGGACGGGTCAGCGGTGGACTCCGGGATCTTGAGTAGTCGGATCTTGAGTAGTCGGACGGATGGATTTTTGTGTTTACCGTCTCCAATGTATATATATATATATATATATATATATATATATATATATATATATATATATTGGGCTAGAGGGTCACATACGGGACGGTTCGTACGATGTGGAATCTGTTATAACAGCTGGCGGTGGACTCCAAGGCTGGGATTCACATTTGTGGAATAGTCTGAACTTTGTTTTGCTACCGGGTAGTTTTCATGGCGAGGGATCGAGCCCTTTATTGTGGAGAACGTATGCGCTTCCCATCGAACCTATGTAGTATGGGATGCATAGAATCCGAACAAGTGTGCATTAGTGTCATCCTAGTGTAGAATGGTATGCATTAGGCATTAAGACATGACATACACTTATGTTTAGAATAATCACTTTTGACACTTTATATGTTCATTCAATCTTTTTGTGATTTGTTGAAGTATGAGACCGTTATACTATTTCCGGCATAGAGAGGATAGCCGTGTATAACATTTCGTCAGTTGTAAGTAACTGACGTGCCCACAGATTGACATGCAGGTAATGGACTATTCATGAAGCTATAAAGTGGATATGCTGGTGCTGTTTTATTCTAAAGATGTTGTAAATATTTTATTGTAAATTTTATTCTTCCGCTGTGTAAAACCAAGTTGTAATTGAACTCTGATGTATTGTGAATGAAAAGTTTTAAATTCCTTGTAAAATTGTACGAAGTGAAGTAAAGATCCTGTGAAATCTCGAATTTATCCTTATTTGAAATTCGGGGTGTTACAGATGGTATCAGAGCATGCTTCACAAGTAGTACAAGTTTATAAGGAACGATAAAAAAGGGACGATAAATTTGGGAACAAGCTAAAGGAGTCCTTCTGTCAACCGGGTGTAAACAGCCCTAAGCGACACGGTATTTAAGCATCTTCGGACCACCGCTAGCTGGGAACCGACTCCTACAGCTAACCCAAGTAAATCAGAACTTGATAGACTAAAGATTTGTTCAGGAAGAGTAGTAAGATCATTAACTATAGTCTAGAACCCGTGACACCTTATTGAGTAGTTACAATATTATTCCTGCAGACACTAGAGTGTGAGTTTCAGTCTATAGAGATTTAAATGTAAGTGATTTACATTTGTGTTGCTCTATGCACTGATGTTGTTATTGAACTTGCATTCAATTTCATTCATGATGTTCTCCTCGTATACATTAATATGAAAGTGTATGCGAGCACATTTTCCCCTGGGTATCAGAGTGGCGCAGTGGAAGCGTGGTTGGCTTGGACCATCATTCATGACACCTTACACACTTCCATCTCAAATTATTTTTGTAGATTTTTATCATGCTACTTTCTCCATATTTTTTTCCGAATAAATATTTTCTTATGTTATTAAATCATTTGAGTATTTATTATTTGTCTATCTTCCTTAATCTTGATATTTTAAACTTGTTTTTCAAACTTAAAATTTGGTCTTTTATGAATTTATGTCACTTTATGTTTACCCGTTTATATCTACTATTACTTTACGTATTTTGTCGAGTTGTTGTTTATTAAATTAATATTGCAACCACTATTCTCTTCATTTATTATTTTTTTTCTTATGAAATTTTCTTATGTACACTCATTTCCTATGATTTGATCTCTGTGATACTATATTATCTTATCCTATATGTTTTTAACAAGACTGAAATTTTCTACCTATATAAATATAACCTACTATTTTGTTTTATTGCCTACATTCGATACTATTGTTATTACCTGTTATTTGCTAATTTGTTATGATTTACTTTTACTATTAATCACTAATCTTGTAGTTTTTCACTTCTTTATCACTATTTATATATTATATTTTCTCAAATTTTAACTGTCTTTACACTCTTAGTTATTACTTATATTCTTCCAATGATCTCTACATATATATCATATATTTCAATATTCTTATTATAAATATCATTTTACCCTCATCTAATTACTACATTAATATTTTTTGCATATACTTGTTTATGTCTATTGTCCTAATTGGCTACACTATATAATTATTGTTTTCAATTGTGTTTCCATCTCGTGTATGTGCTTTACACTATTTCGTCTTAATGTTATAAAATATTTTCATCACTACAAAATTTTGTATATTCACAAAGTATTTCAACGTATGCTTTCTATTTTTTGTCAAATTGTGTGTATAATTGTTATAGTTACCTTACAAACTATTTTATTAATTGGTATACAAAGTCTTTTTATGTTATCTATACTTTCAACCAAGTCTCATTCCCATTTATTTTTCCAAACTCTTATTTAATGGTCTTGTTCTAAATTGCTAATTTTGCGAATTTTCTACCGTTTATTACATTGATAATTTTTTCTTTCTAAACTACCTATTGACTATGTTTTCTTCACCACATTGTTTTCCGAACTATTTCGAAATTAAAGGCATAATTGACTTTTCCTTTTTATCTAATAGCTCACATAATATTATTTTTGTACGAAAATTTCTCTTAAACTATTCTATCTCTTGTCACATTTCAGTTCTTATGCCATTTTCCTAATTTTCTTGTTCCGTCTTGTAATATCTTAATATTCATAGTTTTCTTATAAAGAGTTTGTCTTGTTTGTTGCGTATACTACATTTATTTTTCTTAAAGTTGCAGTTTTCTAAATACAAATATTTTCTGTGACATGTACAAAATACAATCTTTACCCTAGCGAGTTCCGGGGACGGAACTACTTTAAGGGGGGGGAGAGTGTAACACCCCGCAAAATTGAAAATTACAATTTTTTCCTCGTGTGTTATGCACGTGTATTTTGTAACGTGTTTTCATCCCGTATTTTGATTATCGACTATTTATTTATTTTCAATATTGATTTTTCCCTATTTTGAATCAACAAAAATATAATATTTCAATCTTCATATTCTACGTGCTTTTTACATGTTTTGATGCACGTGTTTCCATCACTACGTACGATGTTTCTATGGATTTAAATTATTTATTTTATGTATTTAAATCTATTTTATAAAACGAAAATTTATTTTCCCCTTATTTTGATTAAAATGCATTTTTCGATTTTTTGCACGTATAGTGCACGTGCAAATTTTTATTCTCATTTTGCTACTCTTATTTTACTATTTTTAGCATGCATTAGTTTTATTCAGCCTTTCTTTTGATCCATGGACCTATAAACTAAAATGTAGCCCATTAGGAGAGGAGCCCACTAGATAATTAAATAAATTAATTAGTAATGAGCCCATGTAGCAAGCCCACTAGATAATTAAATAAATTAATTAGTAATGAGCCCATGTAGCAAGCCCACTATTAAAATCACATTTTTAGTTAAACATGTACTAATACATGACAAGTTACACATATTAGTACACATTTAGAGTTATAGAAATGTGTTCATATTTGTTTATGCATGTGTGCATGCATACACAAATGTATTTGGACCATTTTTTGGGCAAGGGGAGGAGAAGAGTTGGTAGGTTGAGTTAGTGGAGAGTGGGGAGATGAAGAGATGGAGGTTTTAGGAGTTAGGAAAGTGGAGAGTTGTAAAATAAATTTGAAGAGTTATTAGGATGAGATTTTTGCACTTTAGACCCTTCCAAAATCCTATAAATAGAGTCCCATTTCCTACATTTCTCTTGCACCAAAATCAATATCAAAATAAGTGTAAGAAAAAGAGGGAAAGGAAAGAAGAAAGAGAGTAAGAAAAGAAGTGTTCTCTTGCTTGGAGCTTTTGCTAGGAGGAGAAGAGAACTAGGAGGTGCATGTGAAGCTAGGAGCAAGAAAGAACCATTCTCTTGTAGTTTTCAAGCTTCAATCAAGGTGGGTGTCTCCTACTTTCTAATTTTTTTTTGAATGTGCATGTTAATAGAAATGAATGAGTAATATAGAATTTGATTTGATAAAATAGGACAAACCTATGCATTGGATGTAATGAAATATTGCTTTATTGAGTAAACAAACCCAACTTATGTTAATTAGTAATGGGAAAGAAATGTTGATTTGTTTTGTCATGAATTAGTATGCATGAATGAAGATATAATTGATTGTATGAAAAATGTTGGGAATACATTCTTTTGCAAAAATATTTTTTGTAAAGTTAATTGAATACCATAAACTTGTTTTGATTGTTGCCATGCTAGTTGAAAAGAAGAGTGCAACTAAAGGATTAATTCTATGAACCATATTAGAGTGTTTGCAAATTTGTGATTTGTCAAATGTGTGATATGTAGGAGAATTTTTAAAGTATGCTATATTTCGACATATGATTAGAGATATGATGAAAAAGAAAAGAGAAGGAAATAAATTCTTTTTTATGAAGTATATTGACATATGTCAAAAATACAATTTTTTTTATTATGAAAGGATTTCCTTTGAGACATCCACAATCGATTAAAAGATATGTTTGATTCTTAACACAAATTTTTATTTGTAGGATGTTGGACATAAACTAGTTTTTAGAAAAGCATGATTTTAATTTTCGAGTTTGAAAAGAAATGTAAATTTTGTAAAGAAAGGAAAAATCTTTTTTTTTTAAAATGAGATATATGCTAAAAATAAGTTTGGACTTGTTGATTACTATTTAAGATTTCCTTTTAGTCCAAAGAGAAGTTTATTCCAATATCCTAAAGGATTGGATTATTGGGTAAACAAGTTTTATTAAAAAGAAACAATTTCAGAAAATTGTGAACAAAAGTATATGAATACAACTTCTAAACAAAAAGCACACTAGGACTTACTGGTTAGTCAATGAGCACCTCTTATAAGAGATCTTGGGTTCAAATCTTGATAGCCATCTTTTATTATTTTTTTTGATTTGGTTTTAATAGAATAAGATGTTTTTTTTTAGTATGAATAAATTCCTATTATGGTTATAAGATAAAATGGAAGCTATTAGAGATTGTTATGGAAATTTTATTGTCTATTTTAAGAAAGTAAAAAATGAGATTATAACCAAATAAGCATGGATACTAGTTTTCATTTCTTTTGTAGGATTTAATTCTAAAAGAAAGATCTAAGTTTTGCAAAAGATGAGAAAAAAAAAAAGGGAATTTCTTTAAATAAGTGAAAAATAGTATTTTTAATGAATTGGAAATTTTATTAGTTACTATCTTTTTATCTAATATCAAGGAAAGGATTATTCTAAAATTTTGGAAAGAATTGATCTTTTGAATAAACACATTTTATGGAAAAAGACACACTTTGTGGATAGTTGAACAAAAGAACATTTATGCTTTTTCTAAACAGAAAATACATATAGACTTACTGGTTAGCCACTGCAAAATAAAATACTATTGTGATAGGTCTTGGGTTCAAAACTTGATAGTCACATTTCGCTTTTATTCTTTTTTTCATAAATTCCGAAAAGAGAACCAATACATGAAGCTTTCGGCTTAAGACTATGACATCAAAGTCCAATGGACTTATTGGTTAGATGGTTTGGCTTTGGGCTTTGACCGGGTTGACCATGGAGGCCGGGTTCGAAACTTGGGTACCTCCTTCATTTTTTAAAAAAAAAAAAACTTCTTTTTGCATATATTAAGATCTTGAATAAAAGAAATCTTAGAATACCAAGTCTAATTTTTAATATAAAAAATGAAATGAAAATACTATGAGATAATTCTTGTATATTTCTTGGAGTGTTAAAAGTAATAAAAAAAATTTATAGAATCATGTGATGGAAAGTAGTATTTTGATCTTTAAGAATAACTACACTTGTATTATGTTTTTGTGAATTGAAATATTGTGAAAATTTAGATTCGTTACAACAAATTCATGTAGCAAACTTGTGGTTGTGATTGATCGAATAGATCATGAAGAGTGGCAAGATAGAATTTTTGTGAATGAATTTAAAAATGGAATTTATGACGAGCTTAAGACTTTTGATTATTGAGGGTATGAATACCCACGATGCTTATACATGAAAACTGAGATTTAGAATTAGTGAAACCCTCATTACCGGCATTATTGAAATAAAAGAATGTTGAGTTATGATTTTGAGATGTGGTTATGGAGCCATCTCGTATTTGTTGACTAAGTCCGGTAGGAGGTAACAACTAATTCTACATGTGGAGATTATTCATGTCTTGAACTTAGGAAAATTTAGGCACATAAGTGAAGATGTAGTAAACTTAGGGAAACGTAAGTGGGGTGCTCTATATAGTCGTTGGTGGACTCCAAGACTATAGACCCAGTTGGTGGACTGAGGTTGCCCTTTGGGAGACGGATTATTATATTTTAGTCCGGGACTATGATGACGGGTCAGCGGTGGATTCCGGGATCTTGAGTAGTCGGACGGATGGATTTTTGTGTTTACCATCTCCAATGTATATATATATATATATATATATTGGGCTAGAGGGTCACATACGGGACGGTTCGTACGATGTGGAATCTGTTATAACAGCTGGCGGTGGACTCCAAGGCTGGGATTCACATTCGTGGAATAGTCTGAACTTTGTTTTGCTACCGGGTAGTTTTCATGGCGAGGGATCGAGCCCTTTATTGTGGAGAACGTATGCGCTTGCCCTCGAACCTATGTAGTATGGGATGCATAGAATCCGAACAAGTGTGCATTAGTGTCATCCTAGTGTAGAATGGTATGCATTAGGCATTAAGACATGACATACGCTTATGTTTAGAATAATCACTTTTGACACTTTATATGTTCATTCAATCTTTTTGTGATTTGTTAAAGTATGAGACCGTTATACTATTTTCCGGCATAAAGAGGATAGCCGTGTATAACATTTCGTCAGTTGTAAGTAACTGACGTGCCCACAGATTGACATGCTCGAATGGACTATTCATGAAGCTATAAAGTGGATATGCTGGTGCTGTTTTATTCTAAAGATGTTGTAAATGTTTTATTGTAAATATCATTCTTCCGCTGTGTAAAACCAAGTTGTAATTGAACTCTGATGTATTGTGAATGAAAAGTTTTAAATTCCTTGTAAAATTGTACGAAGTGAAGTAAAGATCCTGTGAAATCTCGAATTTATCCTTATTTGAAATTCGGGGTGTTACACTTCATGCTAATCGAGGTTATTGTATGCCATGGAATTTGGAGTGGTCACTGTAGATCTTGGGAGTTGGAGTGATTACTGTAGACCTTGGGAATAGGGGCTACTATAGATGTTTAATTAATGGGGTTGTTGGCAGAGTTGCCTATAAAATCTCACAGTCTCCAAGCCATTTGTTCCAAAAAGTGAATGTTTCCTTGATGAAGTTTTCGGAGAGTTTTTTGAGTCTTCAAGTCTTTGACTTTGGAGGGCT
Source organism: Hemerocallis citrina (assembly GCA_017893485.1). Taxonomy (NCBI): domain Eukaryota; kingdom Viridiplantae; phylum Streptophyta; class Magnoliopsida; order Asparagales; family Asphodelaceae; genus Hemerocallis; species Hemerocallis citrina. The sequence goes on along the minus strand of CM030364.1, from coordinate 235,373,267 downwards.
CGTAGTGCCGAGGCCTTGTCTTGGCTTGCACGGTTTGAATTTCGAGATCTGTAATGGTTGTGACCGAGACTTGGGGATAAAGAGTTACCTATATCAGATGAATCTTCATCCTTCTCTTGGGATTTTCTTAGCTGACCCAAGGATGCGGAGTTACCTATATCAGAGGACTCTTCATTCTTCTCTTGAGATTTACTTAGCTGGGTCATTCGGAGAAATGGAGGTTCGGACTGTTTTTGGCTTCAACTTCCACCTCCTCTAGGGATTCCCGAGCCATGGCGATGAGGGAGACTGACGAGCTGAAAGGGACTTGACGCCTTTTCATAAGTGTCTCCCTTCTTCGTAATGGAGTCCCAGGGTCGACTACTGAGGTGCCTTCACTTCTTTCTTCTCCTAATGTGTAGAGAGTAGCTCGGGTTCCGTGGTACGAAGTGAATCATGTGTAGATGTAGGGTTAGCTTTTAGTATTTTGTATGCCTTTTGCAGACTGACCGCTACCTTTGTAATCACCTTTCGATCAATAAAATTTATCTTTTCTGACTTGCTTTTGTCGAGATCTGAGATGTTGACTTTGTGAACAGTGGAGAGATCTGCGTTAAGTTCGGAGTCAGGGCAACTCCCGGGCTTTACATGTGGTCAAGAGAGACCCCATAGTACCCGGAGTCGGTGTACTTTTTTCGAGGTTTAGATTTAGTAATGTAAACTACGTAAGACTTAGAGTCAAGGTGCTCTGTCGAGTCACTCGTTCCGAGGTTTAGACTTAGCAGTGAGAGCTGCGTAAGACTCAGAGTTGAGGTGCTCTGTCAAAGCACTTTTTCCACGGTTTAGACTTTGTAACCCCTGTTTTCCCAAAATTATATTTTCCGTGTAATTTTTGTATTTAAAAATTTTTGCAAATTATTTTTTTGGTTTTCAAATTTATTTTTTTGTCAAATGGTACTATTAAATCTTCTATTAAAATCTATCAATAATTCTATTGGCTTTCGATTATTACTAGTATTATTATTATTATGTTTATGATTATGATTATTGTTATTATTGTTATTAGTATTATTACTTTGATGGTTTATTTAAAAACCTAGTTCTATTTATAAATTATATTTGTACATATTTCACATAAATTCTATGTTACAATACAAATTGTATTTTGTTAAAAATCTCTATTTTATTGGATATTTTATTAAACCCTACTGGTTTTTAAACCCATACCCAATATAAAAACCAATTTAGCCATATTACCTTAACCCACTATTGGACTACCTAATTACCCTAATTAAACTCAACCCATTATTTATTTAACCAGACCCGTTACCCACACCTAACCCAGACCCGGTTGTCACCCTAAACCCCATTCCCCTATATATATATATATATATATATATATATATATATATATATATATATATATATACCTGTATCCCTCTACCTTTTCATCTTCCATATTCTTCAGCCGCCAACTTCTGCACCGCTTCGTTTTCCTCTCTCCCCCATCCTCCCGTCGCTCCACTCCTCTCCCTTCTTTCCCTGCAGCGATAGTGCCGCCTGCCCTTGTGCCCCGTGACAGCCCTGTCCATACTGTGCCGGTCAGCGATACCCTGTCCTCGTCTCCCCCATCACCTCCCTAACTCCTCCCTACGTCCTCTCGTCGCAGTGTCGATAGCAACAGCTGCGCCTCCTTGATGCGCCAGCCCTTCCCTGCCATCGTTGTCCCCGTGCTGCCCCCTCCAGGCCGCAACAACAGTCAGCCAGTGGTAGCCACTTCTTGGCCGACGACAGCCCGCTGCGTCCCCCAACATTGCCTGGTTTTGCAACCCTCCGATGCTGCGACACTCAGTTCGTCGACCACCTCCTTGCCGATGCTCCCTCATACGCTTTTGTGTGCGGGTGTGTTGGGTGTGGGTGTATTGGATCTCAAGTGTTTTAGTGCAAGTTTTTTCTTGTGTTCGTTTGGAGTTCTTGTGCTCGTCGGGTGTTTGTTGAACCTCGTTCGTTTGTGGGTTGTGTGCAGTTGTCGTGTGTTCGCGGGCTCGTTATTGTGTTCGTGGGATTCGCCGTTCTTCGTTCTTTGTCGTTCATGTGCCCGTTGTGGTTTGTGGTTATTCATTCGGTTGAGTTCGTGTTCCGAGAATACGTTCCCGTTATTCTTGCTTGGAGCCGTTTTCATCACCGGTTAAGGCAAGTAACTTGTACTCAAATTTCTTTGTATGATACAAGTCATAAATACCACTTGTAGTGTAGTTGGGTTCTAGAGACAACTCGTATGTGATGTATGATTGATGAGTTTGTCTCTATAGTGCTATTTGACCAAAGTTGACTCACGGCACAAAATTTGACATGAAACAACCTAGGTTTTGGCCATTCTTGATGTGATGTATATGTGAAGCAATTATGAGAACTTGTGTGCTTGTGAGGCCCATGTGATATACTTGTTGTTGACATATCGTATACCCTATTTCATATTGTTTGGAAACTTAGTAGACTCTAATTCATGTTTAGTTATGTTTCGTTCAAATTTCGTGTGATTCATGTTGGTTTTGTTCCTAAAGGAAATTCTGTGTTTTGTCGATGATTTGTCTTGATCAGTAATTTAGACCATATTAAGATCAGAATCTTAATTTCAGTATAAAACATGAGTTTTAGAGGAATTTGTCTTCTTCCCAACCCCTCTGACCTTGCTCGATTTCTTTTTCGTATATGTGAGATATGGCTATTTTACTACAGAGGTGTATTTCATTTCCAGATTTCGTTTCTTGATAATTTTGATGACTAAACTTTTTTGATACTTGTGCTATACATATTATTTTAATCTGAAATTTTGGTCAATATTTCTATATCTAATTAGAGATTACCCAGAATTTTGGTGGATTTTATTGATAAGTTTTATATGCCGTTTCATGCTTGTTTATAAAGACTATACTTACTGTATTTTACTCGCTTTCTGTAAAGAATCGTATTTTCACCCTGGTTCTTTTGACTGTATACAAAATATTTGTGAAATATGAAAGTTAGTTTATATTGTCTATTTTTATCTCCCTTTGGCGGATTTGGATTTCGTTTCACGGTTTGCGAGATATTAAAGTTTTCGTACAAACTGTGTTGGGAATTCCAGATTTGCCAAACTATCATTTCTAGATGTTTTCTGATTTTTTATGACTAATCTAATTTCACTAGAAAATTATGAAACTTTATATTTGATAATAGGAAGATAGGGGGATACCCCAGATTTTTCGTGGATTTATTTATTGATTATTGATTTTTTGTTGACTGAGAATTTGATTTACTGATTTCTGGCTGAACCTAATTTCTGAATTCAAATCAGTTTTGAGTTATGCTTTTGTGAAGTACTATATGACTTATTTATACTCACTGGATTTAGTTGGGAGTCTATTTTGCTAGACGTTTCGACGGATTCAGATTTGCAAGTTTATAACACTGGAAATTTCAGGTTTTTTTGTCCTGAACTTAAGATTTGGTTATTTCATTCTTTCGTGTGTTACATATTACCCATACGTGTTTATCTTGTAACTTGAACTTGTCACTTGATCATACTATGATATACTTGCTTGTTTTGTGACATATACATGCTTGTTTGACATTAATAATAATTAATCAAGTCGGGGTTTAAGAGAAAGATCGAATAGTGGATAATTCAAAAACGTGTACTCGGAAGGGGACCCGTGTTTCCCATTACTTGTTGCCATGTTTCATGACTACATGATTCGTGCTTGATAATACTTGTTTCCACGTGTTCACGATTACGTGACTCGTGCTTGATATTACTTGCTGCCACGTGTTCACCATTACGTGACTCGTGCTTGATACTACTTACTGCCACGTGTTCACGATTACGTGACTCGTGCTTGATACTACTTGTTTCCACGTGTTCACGATTACGTGACTTGTGCTTGATACTACTTGCTGCCACGTGTTCACGATTACGTGACTCGTGCTTGATATTACTTGTTGCCACGTGTTCACGATTATGTGACTCATGCTTGATATTACTTGTTGCCATGTGTTCACGAGTTCGTGACTCGTGCTTGATACTACTTGCTGCCACGTGTTCATGATTACGTGACTCGTGCTTGATACTTGTTTACTTGATACTTGTCCCTGAGTACACTGCCCTCTATAGTCCATTATGAAATCTAAAGCGAAACTGTTTGTTGTAGCAACCATGTAGTAAAAGCTGTGATGCATGAAGTGCTACCTAGATAGTAATCACTATAAGACTTGAACATGATAATTGTACATAATACTTGACACTTGTACTTGACTACTTGACCCTTGATACTTGTTACTTGATTTCGTGATACTTGATACTTGTTTACATGATACTTGTTCACTTGATACTTGATACATGCTACTTGTACTTGTTCACCTTGCTATGCTAGTTTTTTATTTTTATATCATGCTTATTCCATGTTATTAGTTAGTTTTCCCTATGTACTTGTATCCTGCATTACAAGCGGTCCATAACTTGCAATTGACGGGTACCTTGTTTTCTCTTTTTCTTTTTTCTGCAATTGTTAAATTACAGATTTTGGAGAACAGGTTCCAGACGGTATTGGTGATATGAAATATTAGTGTTGGATCTTGTTATTATTATTATTTCTTGTAGTTGCTTGAACAATATTGTATCTTGATACTTGGATTTATTCTTGTATTTGGGCAATGTGACCCCGGATATTTGTTTTATTCAGATCATGACTATTTGAGATTATTTATTTGGTTTCAAGTATTCTTGTTGGTATTTATGTGCATGTTGGTTGATACTTTTGCTTCCGACTCTGATTATCTCGTGAGATGTTGTAAAGATTCTTGAACAGCTTATGAATTATGAAAATCATTCGCTGGGCTTTTGTCGCATATCTGTATTCCGTATTTTTGGGAAGCGGGGCGTGATAAGGTTTTTAGTGGTTCAGAGCCACAGGTTTGGCTAATGTATTAGTTTCCTAATATATTAGACAAGCTTTGCTCTAACTGGGATCTGCTTAACATTTCACCAACCATGCATGCATAAATGAATTATTATCAACATTGATCTAGATGCTAACTGTTTTTGGTTTTGTACAGACTATGGCTCGTAAGGGTTCTTCTTCTCGTCTTCAGGATGATCATCCAGGGTTTGAGGCTGTCACCAATGTGTTAGAGTGGCTGATCAATATGCTACAAAACCGCAGTGACTTGGTGATGGCTACTTTGGATGCTGCTCGGATTTTGCCACCCGCTGTGCCTATACAGGCAGCTTTTCCTCCCCGTCTGGGTACAGTCACGGACTTCATGAGGTTGCATCCCGAAAGATTTTTCGGACACTGAGACGGCTTTGGAGGCTGAACAGTGGTTGTTCCGGACTGAGCAATTGCTTTTGGCGGCAAGAGTTGCAGATGCTGACAGAGTGGATGTGGTATCCATCCAGTTGGTGGACTTGGATTATATTTGGTGGAGGTCTGAGTCTGAAAGGCTCGAAAGACCGATCACTTGGGCCACTTTCACTAGGAGCTTCTTAAAGAAGTTCTTTCCTAACAGCACTAGAGTTGAGATGGAGCAACAATTCTTGGCCCTGAAACAGGTTGTTCGTCATTTCTAGTAATGGAATTTTGTTACATATTGTCCAAGCAATGTGGTAACATGAGACCTTCTTGAAACAGGGCTCCAGGTCTGTGGACGAGTGCGCAGCTGAATTTACGAGACTTAGTCGCTTCGCAACCGTTCTTGTGGCGAACGAAGAGGATAGGACTCGTAGGTTCATTTTGGGACTTACTCGTGACATCAAGGTGCAGCTTGTCTCTCTCTGCTTACGTACTTACGCTGAAGCTCTCGAGGCATCTCGAGCTCAGGAGCAGGCTCATGGTGGATGGGCTCCTCCCTAGTGGACTGTTCCGCTCTCTTCTGCTGTTGTTAGGCCTTCTGTTGGGCCAATTCGGAGGCCTGTCCCAACCCCTCCTGTCCGGGTAGCTCCTTACACGCCTGCCGCTCCTCGGAGAGAGGGATTCTGTGATTTCTGCCAGATATCCGGGCATGTGCACAGAGACTGCAGGCGTGCCAATCGCTGCTATTTTGGTTGTGGTTCTGCCGATCATACAGTGCAGGATTGTCCACAGCAGCAGCAGATGGCTCTCCCAGCCAGGGGTCACGTTCAGTAGGTTGCCCCAGCTCGTGGTCCACTCAGACCACCGCTTCCTCTGCAGCGCCGGATTGTCGGTGAGAGGACTGCTGCCCCCAGGAGAGGTCAGGCTTTCAACATGATTGCTGCAGATGCTGAGTTTGCTGAAGAAGTTGTTCCGGGTATATTTTGCATTTGTTATTTCATTGTTTCTTTTTTGCTCTTTCATTTTGTCTTGTATTATTCTTTCACATTATATTTCTGCATTGTGTTTTTCCTCCCCCTTGATCATCCATTCCCTTTATCTTTCTTTTGACTCTATCTTAGGCATTGTCCTTGTTTGTTCTTTCATTGCTCATGTTCTCTTTGGTTCCAGTGTAAGCAATCTCTTATTTCTGCTTACCTCATTGATTCCTCCTTATTTTAGCCTGTGTGTCGTTCATTGCTTGTCGTGCCTTGCATTCATCTTCATTGTTGATTCATTTTGAGTATCACACTTGTTGCTTCTTCCCTATCTTATTCTCCTCAAATTTCGGTGCTATCCATTTTTTTTCTTGCCGGTTCTTGCTAGAGCTGATGGATGCTTTTGATGGACTCTTCCCGATCAGAGTGGCGCAGCGGAAGCGTTGTGGGTCCATAACCCACAGGTCCCAAGATTCTCTTGTTGCTTCTTCTTTGTGTTGTTTGCTTCTCTCTATTCCCTGCATTCGTCCTCTTCTGTTGACTCATTGTTTGGTTTGATTCTTCCCTGTTCATTCTTTCTTTGATTCCAGTTCCACCTACTCTCTTATTGCTTTGTTATCTTTTGCTGTTTCTCTCCTTTTGATACCATTTGCTTCTTTTCTTGCATTTCATTTGATCTCATTGTTATTCATTTCCTTCCTTTTCTGGTGTTGGCACTACTTTGTTCCTTTCCCTTTAATCACTTGTTTTGTTACCCTTCCCTAGTTTGCTTTTGCCCCATCCTATGTACCGCCTAAGCAAATTTCGAGGACGAAATTTTGTTGTAAGGTGGGTAGGATTTGTAACCCCTCTTTTCCCAAAATTGTATTTTCCGTGTATTTTCTGTATTTAAAAATTTTCGCAAATTATTTTTTTCGGTTTTCAAATTTATTTTTTTGTCAAATGGTATTATTAAATCTTCTATTAAAATCTATTAATAATTCTATTGGTTTTCGGTTATTACTAGTATTATTATTATTATGTTCATGATTATGATTATTGTTATTATTGTTATTAGTATTATTACTTTGATGGTTTATTTAAAAACCTAGTTCTATTTATAAATTATATTTGTAAATATTTCACATAAATTCTATGTTACAATACAAATTGTATTTTGTTAAAAATCACTATTTTATTGGATATTTTATTAAACCATACTGGATTTTAAACCCATACCCAACATAAAAACCCATTTAGCCATATTCCCTTAACCCACTGTTGGACAACCCAATTACCCTAATTAAACTCAACCCAGTATTTATTTAACCAGACCTGTTACCTACACCTAACCCAGACCCGGTTGTCACCCTAAACCCTATTTCCCCTATATATATATATATATATATATATATCCCTCTACCTTTTCATCTTCCATATTCTTCAGCCACCAACTTCTGCACCGCTTCATCTCTCTCCCCCCCCATTCTTCCGTCGCTCCGCTCCTCTCCCTTCTCTCCCTATAGCGACAGCGCCGCCTGCCCTTGTGCCCCGCGACAGCCCCATCCACCCTGCACCGGTCAGCGATGCCCTGTCCTTGTCTCCCTCGTCACCTCCCTAACTCCTCCCTGCCTCCTCTCGTCGTGGCATTGACAGTAACAGCCGTGCCTCCTTGACGCGCCAGCCCCTCCCTGCCTTCAACGTCCCCGTGCTGCCCCCTCTAGGCCGTGACAATAGTCAGCTAGTGGCAGCCACTTCTTAGCCAACGACAGCCCGCAGCATCCCCCGACGTCGCCTGGTTCCGCAGCCCTCCGACGCTGCGACACTCAGTCCGTCGACCACCTCCTTGCCGACGCTCCCTCACACGCTCTTGTGTGTGGGTGTGTTGGGTGTGGGTTTATTGGATCTCGAGTGTTTTAGTGCGAGTTATTTTGTGTGTTCGTTAGGAGTTCTTGTGCTCTTCGGGTGTTCATTGAACTTCGTTCGTTCGTGGGTTGTGTGCGGTTGTCGTGTGTTCGCGGGCTCGTTATTGTGTTCGTGGGATTCTCCGTTCTTCGTTCTTGGTCGTTTGTATGCCCGTTGTGGTTTGTGGTTATTCGTTCGGTTGAGTTCGTGTTCCGGTAATACATTCCCGCTATTCTTGCTTGGAGTCATTTTCATCACCGATTAAGGCAAGTAACTTGTACTCAAATTCCTTTGTATGATACAAGTCATAAATACCGCTTGTAGTGTAGTTGGGTTCTAGAGACAACTCATGTGTGATGTATGATTGATGAGTTTTTCTCTATAGTGCTATTTGACCATAGTTGACTCACGACACAAAATTTGACATGAAACAACCTAGGTTTTGCCCGTTCTTGATGTGATGTATATATGAAGCAATTATGACAACTTGTGTGCTTGTGAGACCCATGTGATATACTTGTTGTAGACTTATCGTATACCCTATTTCATATTGTTTGGACACTTCGTAGACTCTAATTTATGTTTAGTTTTGTTTCGATCAAGTTTTGTGTGATTCATGTTGGTTTTGTTCCTAAAGGAAATTCTGTGTTTTGTCGATGACCTGTCTTGATCAGTAATTTAGACCATATTAAGGTCAGAATCTAAATTTCAGTATAAAACATGAGTTTTAGAGAAATTCGTCTTCTTCCTAACCCCTCTGACCTAGCTCAATTTCGTTTTCATATGTGTGAGATATGGCTATTTTACTACAGAGGTGTATTTCATTTCCAGATTTCGTTTCTTGATGATTTTGATGACTAAACTATTTTGATACTTATGCTACACATATTATTTTGATCTGAAATTTTGTTCAGTATTTCTATATCTAATTAGGAATTACCTAGAATTTTGGTGGAATTTATTGATGAGTTTTTATACGCCGTTTCATGTTTGTTTATAAAGACTGTACTTGCTGTATTTTACTCGTTGTTCTATAAAGAATCGTATTTTCACCGTGATTATTTTGACTGTATGAAATATATTTGTGAAATAAGAAAGTTAGTTTATATTGTCTATTTCCATCTTCCTTTGGCAGATTTAGATTTCGTTTCACAGTTTGCGAGATATTACAGTTTTCGTACAACTGTGTTGGGAATTTCAGATTTGCCAAACTATCGTTTCTTGATATTTTCTAATTTTTGATGACTAATCTAATTTCACTGTAAAATTATGAAACTTTATATTTTTATACTAGACAGATGGGGGGATACCCCAGATTTTTCTTGGATTTATTTATTGAATTTTGATGCTGTTTTCCTGACTGAGAATTTGATTTACTGATTTCTGGCTGAACCTAATTTCTGAATTCAAATCAGTTTTGAGTTATGCTTTTGTGAAATACTATATGACTTATTTATACTCGCTGGATTTGGTTGGGAGTCTATTTTCTAGACGTCTCGATGGATTCAGATTTGCATATTTATAACACTGGGAATTTCAGTTTTTCTACAGTATGGTCTTGCTATCCTGAACTTGAGATTTGGTTATTTCATTCTTTCGTGTGTTACATATTACCTATACGTGTTTATCTTGCAACTTGAACTTGTCACTTGATCATACTATAATATACTTGCTTGTTTCGTGACACATACATGCTTATTTGACATTAATAATAATTAATCAAGCCGGGGTTTAAAGGAAAGATTGAATAGTAGATAATTCAGAAACGTGTCCTCGGAAGGGGGCCCGTGTTTTCCATTACTTGTTGCCATGTTTCGTGACTACATGACTCGTGTTTGATACTACTTGTTGCCACGTATTCACGATTACGTGACTCATGCTTGATATTACTTCCTGCCACGTGTTCACGATTACATGACTCGTGCTTGATACTACTTGCTGCCACGTGTTCACGATTACGTGACTCGTGCTTGATACTACTTGTTGCCATGTGTTCACGATTATATGACTCGTGCTTGATATTACTTGCTGCCACGTGTTCACGATTACGTGACTTGTGCTTGATATTACTTGTTGCTACATGTTCATGGTTACATGACTCGTGCTTGATACTATTTGCTGTCACGAGTTCACGATTACGTGACTAATGCTTGATACTTGTTTACTTGATACTTGTCTCTGAGTACACTGCCCTCTATTGTCCACTATGAAATCTAAAGTGAAACTGTTTGTTGTAGCAACCATGTGGTAAAAGCTGTGATGCATGAAGTGCTACCTAGATAGTAATCTCTATAAGACTTGAACATGATATTTGAACATAATACTTGACACTTGTACTTGACTACTTGACCCTTGATACTTGTTACTTGATTTCGTGATACTTGATTCGTGATACATTATACTTGTTTACATGATACTTGTTCATTTGACACTTAATACATGCTACTTGTACTTGTTCACCTTGCCATGCTAGTTGTTTATTTTGATATCATGCTTATTCCATATTATTAGTTAGTTTTCCCCATGTACTTGTATCCTGCATTACAAGCGGTCCGTAACTTGCAATTGACGGGTACCTTGTTTTCTCTTTTCCTCTTTCCTGCAATTGTTAAGTTGCAGATTTTGGAGAACAGGTTCCAGACGGTATTGGTGACATGAAGTATTAGTGCTGGATCTTGTTATTATTATTATTATTTCTTGTAGTTGTTTGAACAATATTGTATCTTGATACTTAGATTTATTCTTGTATTTGGGCAATATGACCCAGGATATTTATTTTATTCAGATCATGACTATTTGAGATTATATATTTGGTTTCAAGTATTCTTGTTGGTATTTTGGTTCATATGTGCATGTTGATTAATACTTTTGCTTCCGACTCTGATTATCTCGTGAGATGTTGTAAAGATTCTTGAACAGCTTATAGATGATGAAAATCATTCATTGGGCTTTTGTCACATATCCATATTCCATATTTTTGGAAAGTGGGGCATGACAGACTTAGCAGAGAGAACGGCGTAAGACTCAGAGTTGAGGTGCTCTGTCGAAGCACTTTTTCCAAGGTTTAGACTTAGCAGTGAGAACTGCGTAAGACTCTGACTCAAAGTACTCTGTTGATGCACTCTTTCCGAGGTTTAGATTTAGCAATGAGAACTGCATAAGACTCGAAGTCGAGGTGCTCTGTTGAGGCACTCTTTCCGATGTTTAGACTTAGCAGTGAAAAACTGCGTAAGACTCGGAGTCGAGGTGTGCTATTGATGCACTCTTTCTGAGGTTTAGATTTAGTAGTGAGAACCGCGTAAGACTCAGATTCGAGGTGCTCTATCGAGGTACTCTTTTCGAGGTTTAGATTTAGTAGTGAGAACCGCATAAGACTCAGAGTCAAGGTGCTCTATCGAGGCACTCTTTCCGAGGTTTCGACTTAGCAGTGAGAACTGTATAAAGCTCAGAGTTGAGGTGCTCTGTGAGGCACTCTTTCGGATGTTAGACTTAGCAGTGAGAACTGCGTAAGACTCGGAGTCGAGGTGCTCTTTCCGAGGTTTAGACTTTGTTTTAAAAAGGATTAGAGAAAGGTAGATTGACGAAACTGAAAACAACTTTATTCGGTGGCCGCTGAAAGTTGGTTATTATTTTTGCCTTGTTACAAGTTTGAATCATTTTAAGGGCTTTCATAGAACTTAATCAGGTGCACTGCATTCCAAGTTCTTTTGACTGCCTTACCCCCAGGTCTTCAAGTCGGTAGGTCCCTTGACGGACCACTTTGGAGACCTTATATGGACCTTCCCAATTAGGGGTAAGTTTCTCTTTCTCGGTCGGTTCAGAGATGGTGAGTCTTCGAAGCACAAACTCGCCCTCTTTTATGTTGGTCGGTCGCACCTTCTAATTATGGAAGCATTCGATCCTCTCATGGTAGATGTTCTTTCTGATAGCTGGTTTTTCACGCATCATGTCAAGGAGATTGAGGTTGGCCCTTAGGCCTGCTGAGTTGGAACATCCAACGAAGCTTATGATGCGTGGAGAAGGGAGATCGACTTTCAGAGGAATGATGCTTTGGTTCCGAAAGTTAGGTTGAACGGGGACTCGCTAGTTGAAATTCTTTTAGTGGTTCGATTAGAGTTGTCTAGGCGTTTCTTCAGCCCGTCCAAGATCTGTTTATTGGCGTTCTCAACTTGAGCATTGCACTGGGGGTGCGAAACGGAAGAGAACCTTTACTGGATCCCTAAGTCAGCACATAACTTGTGGAAGTTTTTGCAAGCAAACTGGGTGCCATTTTCAGTGACAAGAATCCGAGGGATACCAAATTGACAAACGATGTTCTTCTAGAAGAATTGTTGTGATTGATGCTCGGTTATGGTGGAGAGGGGTTCCCTCCTTGACATACTTGGTAAAATATTCTATGGCGACGACGAGGAAGCACCTTGGGCTAGTCGCAATTGGAAAAGGGCCGACTAGATGCATTCCCCACATAGCAAAGGGGATCGAACTAGCTAGTGATTTCAGCTCGACTTGGGGAGTGTATCGAATGAAGGAGTACCTTTAACAGGGGCCGCATTTTCTCATAAGGTCCTGAGCATCTTGGAGAAGGGTCAGGCAATAATACATATGATTGAGTATTTTTCTTACAAATGTTCTACTGCCCATGTGGCAGCTGCTAATTACTCCGTGCATTTCTTCTACGCGTATTTGGCTTTCTCAGGATTCAGGCAGCGGAGATAAGATCACCCGTCCGCCTTGGTGTACGAGCGCTTGAAGAGTGTGTCGTCAATGAGTGTGAATATCTTCGAACAGGACCGAACCTTTCTGGCTTCGAATGGATCTTGGGGTAGTTCACCGACCTTTAAGAAGTTCAAAATCGGGTCCATTCAAGTCGTCGCCCCCACAAGTGGGTTGATGCAGTTGACTTCGGGAAGTTTGGTGACTTCTATGCTGGGTTTTAGGAGAACCTCCACCAAAACAATGTGAGCTAATCCTTCGAAGAAGGACGAAGCCAGTTTAGAGAGGGTGTTCGCCTATGTACTCTACTCCTGAGGGATCCGAGCCACTTTGTTTCACGTAAATTCAAGAGAAGAGATCGAATGTGTGCTAGGTATAGGATCATTTGAGCATCGAGAGCCTCATACTCCCCCGAAATCTGATTGAAGACCAGCTGAGAGTCGCTAGAAACACTTACGTGTTTGGCTCCTAGTTTATGGGCTAAGAGGAGTCCTGCGATCATTGCCTCATATTCCGCCTCGTTGTTGGAAGCTGGGAAGTTGAGGAGAAGAGAGTATTGGAGAACGAAGGCGTCTGGGACCTAAGTATGACTCCGGTCCTGTCACACCCCTCTTCCCAAAAGGAATACATAATACGGTACGCGACAAAGTCCAGCGAATAGTTTTTACCATCCATGAACTGTAAGGATCTACTCAATTAGCATAACAGTAAATATAGCAATATACTGAACCACGCATGCATGAATAATTATTAACCAACAACATTTATTTGCAACAAATGTAAATTTTCCAAATAAGTATAAGATCTGGATCAAAGCATAACTTCGGGACTACATGCCCGTTACAAGTTTCAATATAGCAACAAGAATGAAATAACTCAAGCACAAAAATAACTAAGCAAGTTTTTCCAAGCGAAGCCTAAAATGTTTGCTCACCAACTCCCACAGGTAGTTGATCACCAAAGCTTGCTCATATAGCAAATGAAAGATAATAGGAAAACAGGAAAATAGTACGCCCGTTAGTGCAAGTTACGGGCCGCAAGTAGTACAAGCAGAAAGAGTGGGAACGGAAATATGAAACAAGAAACGGGAAATACTAGCATGGAGGATAACAACAGTAGATGAATAGTCTACAAGTAACAGGAAATAGTAACAGGTAAATAGTGACGGAAAACAATAGCGGTAACAGTAAAGGATAATAGTAACAAGTAATGGTAGCAGGTAGTAATAACCGGTAACAGTCTCAGGAAAACAAGGGTGTGCCAGTGAAACATGTTATTCTTAAGTCTATTGTTCAATACTATCTAGGTAGCACTTCATGCATCCCAAATTTTACCACATGGTTGCTATATTCAAACAGTCACGTTTAGATTTCATAGTGGAACCAATAGGCCGTGTAATCAGGCATCCAGTTTACAGTGTCCTGAATTCGCACAATCGGAGTACACCTTCCTATCGGGAAGTATGTATTCAGGTAAACGATAACAGTTGGGGAACATGGCCCCTCCTTCCGAGTACACCCTCCTATAAAGAAATATGTAGTCGGGTAAACGGTAACAGTTGGGGAACACGGTCCCTCCTTCCAAGTACACCCACCTATAAGGAATTATGTAGTCGAGTAAAATAGTAAACAATCAGTGAAACACAGTACAACTGTCACGCCCCGCTTTCCAAAAGAACACGGAATACGGATACGCAACAAAAGCCCAGCGAATAATTTTCATCATCCATAAACTGTTCAAGAAATCTTTATAATATTCACAAGAATCATCAGAGTCGGCAGCAAAAGAATCAACCACATGCACATATGAGCCAAAATACCAACAAGAATACTTGAAACAATATATATAAATCTCAAATAGTCATGATCTGAATAAAACAAATATCTTGGGTCACATTGCCCAAATACAAGCATAAATCCAAGTCTCAAAATCTAATATTGTTCAAGCAAGCTACAAGAAATAGTAATAATAAAAAGTAACACTAATACTTCATGTCTCTGATACCATCTAGAACATGTTCTCCAAAATTTGCAATTCAACGAATGCAGGAAAGAGGAAAAGAGAAAAACAAGTACCCGTCAATTGCAAGTTACGAGCTACTTATAATGTAGGATACAAGCACATGGGGAAACTAACTAGCAACATGGTATAAATGTGATGTCAACATAAACAACTAGCATGGTAAAGTGAAAAAGTGTAAATGGCATATATCGAGTGTCAAGTAATCAAGTATCATGTAAACATGCATCAAGTGTCAAGTATCATGTAATCATGTATCAAGTGTTAAGTTTCAAGTCTCATGTATCATGTAGTCAAGTATCAAGTAAGCATGTATCATGTTCAAGTAACATGTATCAAGTCTTATAGTGATTACTATTTAGGTAGGACTTCATGCAGCCCACCTTACATGGTTGCTGCAACAAACAGTTTCGCTTTAGATTTCATAGTGGACCAGAGAGGGCAGTATACTCGGGGACAAGTCAAGTAATCGAGCTCCAAGCTCCAAGTATCATGTATCATGTAATCATGTGTCAAGTTGTGCAAGTGGCAAGTATCATGTCTTGCGTGCAAGTATCAAGTAATCACGTGTCAAGTATCATATCTCAAGTAATCACTTAGGATCAGTGGATCCCTTTCCGAGTACATGTTTCTGAATTATCCACTATTAGATCTATCCCTTCAACCCCAGTTTAGTTATTTATTATTAATGTCAAACAAGCATGTATATGTGCAAAATATATTAAGAATAACATGGCATGATCATGTGACAAGTAGGGCTGCAAACGAATCGAGCTATTCGCGAGATATTCGGCTCGAGCTCAGTCAAAGCTCGGTCAAAGCTCGGCTCAAACCGAGCTCGAGCCGAGCTCGAGCTCAAAGCCGAGCTCGTTTCGTAAACGAGCTGAGCTCGAGCTTGATTTTTTTTTTTAGGCTAAGCTCGCGAGCTATTCGGCTCGAATATGGTCAAAGCTCAGTCAAAGCTCGGCTCGTTTAGTAAACAAGCCGAGCTCGAGCCTGAAGGTATTCGGCTCGGCTCGGCTCGGCTCAATTTCAGCCCTAGTGACAAGTGCAAGTTGCAAGATAAACATGGACGAGTGCAAGATATCTCATAAAAGAATAAAATAAATAAATCTCAAGTTCAGGATAGCACGACCATATTTTAGTAAAATAGTAATTCCCAGTATTACAAACATCCAAATCTGGATCTGTCAACGGATCTGGAAAATAGAATTTTACACGAATCCAGCGAATATAAATAATTTATATATTAATTCATAAAAATATAGCTCAAAACTGATTTGAATACAGAAAATAGGTTCAGCCAGAAATCAGTAAAACGAATTCAAGATCAGGAAAATAGAATGAAAACACATCAAATAAATCCAAAAAAAATCTGGGGTATTACCCTATATGTCCGATATCTAAATATAAAGTTTCATAATTTTCCAATGAAATTAGAGCAGTCATCAAAAATCGGAAAACATCAATAACCAGTAGTTTGGCAAATCTGGAAATCCTAACACTACTGTACGAAAACTATAATATCTCGCAACCAGTGAAATGAAATCCAATTCTGCCAAAGGGATATGAAAATAGATAAAATATACTAACTTTCGTATTTCACAAATATTTTTCATATAGTAAAAGGAATCAGGGTGAAAATTCGATTCTTTACAGAACAGGGAGTAAAATACAACAAGTATAGTTTTCATAAACGACCATAAAGCGACGCATAAAACTCTTCAATAAAATCTACCAAAATTTTGGATAATCCCTAACTAGATAAAGAAACACTGACCAAATTTTTGGATCAAAATAATATATGTAGCATAGTTAATAAAATGATTTAGTCATCAAAAAATCAAGAAACAAAATCTGGAAAAGATCAACACCTCTGTAGTAAAATAGTCATAAGTCATTCATACAAAAATTAAATCAATCAAGGTCAAAGGGTCTTGAAAATAGACGAAATTCTTTAAAACTCATATTTTATACCGAAATTAAGATACCGGCTTCAAGACAGTCCAAAACAGCAAACAAAACAGATCAGCGACAAAATACAGATTTTTCCCTTTAACAACAACTCCACATAAATCATACAAAACTTGTTCTAAACACAACCAAACATGAAATCGAGTCTACCAAGTGTCCAAACATCATAAGTTAAGGTATCCAGCATGTCCACACCAAGTATATCACATGGGTCTCAACAAAATCACGAATTCTCACAAAAGTCTCACATACATGATCAAATCAAGAATGGGTAAAAGCTAAGTTATTTTATGTCCATATTGTGTCGTGAGGCAACTATGGTCAAGTTTTCACAATAGAGACAAAACCCATCAAACATAACACAAACAAGAGTCGTCTCCAGACCTAATTACACTATAGGTGGTATTTTGACTTGTATCAAACAAATAAATTGGAGTACAAATTACTTGCCTTAACCGAAGATGAAGAACGACGAAAATCAAGAATAACGGGAATGGATCCCCGACAATGAGAAAAATCCATGAACGAAAATCCACGAATGAATGAATCCAAGCAAACTTGAGCGAAAATCTCCACACAAACAATTCCACCAAAAGAGAGATGATCCAAGAGGGATGATGATAATAGTGGCTTGCGGCCACAAGAGAACACCAAGAGAGAGAGATTAGGGATGAGAGATATATATATAAGGGGATTAGGGTTAATGGATAATTGGGTTGTGGGTAATTAGGAGTAGTAGTAGGATTGTTTAATGGGTATTGATATGGATTAATGGCATAGGATTTAAAATAGGATTGGGTTCAATTTAGCTTTGGTAAATCTATTAGGGATCAACAATAGGATTGGGAATAGGATTAGGGTTTTAAAATAGGATTTAAATAAAAGATCAAATCGAATAGATAAAGTAATAAATAAAAGTAGGATTATATATCAAAATATATATTGATCTACATGATAGATATTATTTGAAATACTACAAATACAAATAACAATAGAAATAGATTTTTAAATCAACAATCAAGAGTAAAAGATAAAATAACACGAATAAAAAAATTAACAATAATCATAATAAGCATTAACAAAAATAATATTAATAATACAAAAATCAACACATAATAATAATAAACATAATAATCCAAAGCATAATAAAAATATTTGTATTATAAAAAAAATATCATTGGGAACTAGTTATAAATAAACTATTGATTAATAATAGGTTTTAACAGAATATCTAATAATACATTTTGACAACAGATTTGAAAACAGAAAAATTAATTTACAAAAATTTTAAATATAGAAAAATGCACATAAAATACGGGTTTGGGGAAAAATAGGTTACAAATCCTACCCACTTTACAACAAAATTTCGTCCTCGAAATTTTCTCAGGCGGTACATAGGATAAGGCAAATGCAAACTTAGGGAAAGGGTAACAAAAAAGAGGGTCAAAGGGAAAAGAATAAGATGGTGGAAACAACAGGATAAGAAAGAAAATAGATAATAAGGATGGAATGCATGAAAGAGAACAAACAGTATCAAAGAAAAGAACAGCACACGATAACAAAGCAAGATAGGGAGTAGGTAGAACCGGAATCAAGAATAAAATAGACAGGGACGAATCAAACCAAACAATGAGTCAACGGATCAGAACGAATGCAAGAAATGGAAGAAAGCAAACAAGAGGATCCTAGGACCTATGGGTTATGGGTCCACAATGCTTCCGCTGCGCCGCTCTGATCGGGGAAGACTCTGCCAATAGCATCCAGTGATGCCGACCAAAGAACCAAGCAGGAAGAAAAGGATAGAGGACACTAAAATCAGAAAGATATGGGTACGAAAAGAATAAATTCATACCCAACAAGAAATCAACAAAGAGGAAGACTAAAAGAAACGGAAGAATCAAGGAATCAAGGGATTGAATAAGAAGGGATAAAAAAAAGGAATAAGACTAGTATCCAGATCAATGTTGATTATGATTCATTTATACATGCAAGGTGGTGAAATGTTGAGTAGATTCCAGATCGAGCCAAGCTTGTCTAATATATTAGTCAACTAGTACATTAGCCAAAACTGGGCTCTGATACCATTAAAAACCCTGTCACGCTTCGCTTCCCAAAAGAACACGGAATACAGATACACAACAAAAGCTCAGCGAATGATTTTCATCATCCATAAGCTGTTCAAGAAATCTTTACAACATTAACAAGAATCATCAGAGTCGGAAGCAAAAGAATCAGCCACATGCACATATGAGCCAAAATACCAACAAGCATACTTGAAACAAAATATATAAATCTCAAATAGTCATGATATGAATAAAACAAATATCTTGGATCACATTGCCTAAATACAAGAATAAATCCAAGTCTCAAAATACAATATTGTTCAAGCAAGCTACAAGAAATAGTAATAATAAAAAGCAGCACTAATACTTCATGTCTCCGATACCATCTGGAACCTGTTCACCAAAATCTACAATTCAACGAATGCAGGAAAGAGGAAAAGAGAAAACAAGTACCCGTCAATTGCAAGTTACGGGCTACATATAATGTAGGATACAAGCACATGGGAAAACTAACTAGTAACATGGTATAAGTGTGATGTCAACATAAACAACTAGCATGGTAAACTGAACAAGTGTAAATGGAATGTATCGAGTGTCAAGTAATCAAGTATCATGTAAACATGCATCAAGTGTCAAGTATCATGTAATCATGTATCAAGTGTTAAGTTTCAAGTCTCATGTATCATGTAGTCAAGTATCAAGTAAGCATGTATCATGTTCAAGTAGCATGTATCAAGTCTTGTAGTGATTACTATCTAGGTAGCACTTCATGCAGCCCACCTTACATGGTTGCTACAACAAACAGTTTCACTTTAGATTTCATAGTGGACCAGAGAGGGCAGTATACTCGGGGACAAGTCAAGTAATCGAGCTCCATGCTCCAAGTATTATGTATCATGTAATTACGTGTCAAGTTGTGCAAGTGGCAATTATCGTGTCTTGCGTGCAAGTATCAAGTAATCACATGTCAAGTATCATGTCTCAAGTAATCACATAGGATCAGTGGATTCCCTTCTGAGTATACGTTTCTGAATTATCCACTATTAGATCTGTCCCTTAAACCCCGGCTTGGTTATTTATTATTAATGTTAAACAAGCATGTATAGGTACAAAATATATTAAGAATAACATGGCATGATCATGTGACAAGTGCAAGTTGCAAGATAAACATGGACGAGTCCAAGATATCTCATAAAAGAATAAAATACACAAATCTCAAGTTCAGGACAGCAAAACCATATTGTAGTAAAACAGTGATTCCCAGTATTACAAACAACCAAATCTAGATCCATCGAATGATCTAGCAAATAAACTTCCACACGAATCCAGCAAATATAAATAAGTCATATATTAATTCACAAAAACATAGCTCAAAACTGATTTGAATACAGAAAATAGGTTCAGCCAGAAAATAAAGAAAAGAATTCAAGAATAGGAAAACAGAATGAAAACATATCAAATAAATCCACGAATAATCTGGGGTATTTTCCTATATGTCCAGTATCTAAATATAAAGTTTCATAATTTTCCAGTGAATTTAGATCAGTCATCAAAAATCGGAAAACATCAATAACCAGTAGTTTGGCAAATCTGAAAATCCTAACACTGCTGTACGAAAACTATGATATCTCGCAACCAGTGAAACGAAATTCAATTCCACCAAAGGGATATGAAAATAGATAAAATATACTAACTTTCATATTTCACAAACATTTTTCATACAGTAAAAGGAATCAGGGTGAAAATTCGATTCTTTACAGAACAACGAGTAAAATACAGCAAGTATAGTTTTCATAAACGAGCATAAAGCGACACATAAAACTCTTCAATAAAATCCACAAAAATTTTGGGTAATCCCTAACTAGATAAAGAAACACTGACCAAAGTTTTGGATCAAAATAATATATGTAGCATAGTTAATAAAATGATTTAGTCATCAAAAACACCAAGAAACAAAATCTGGAAAAGATCGACACCTCTGTAGTAAAATAGTCATAAGTCGTTCATACAAAAACGAAATCAAGCAAGGTCAAAAGGGTTTGAAAATAGACGAAATTCTCTAAAACTCATGTTTTATACCGAATCAAGATACCGACTTCAAGACAGTCCAAAACAGTAAACAAAACAGATCAGTGACAAAATATAGATTTTTCTCTTTAACAACAACTCAACATATATCATAAATAAACTATTGATTAATAATAGGCTTTAACAGAAGATCTAATAATACATTTTGACAACAGAATTTGAAAACAGAAAAAATTAATTTACAAAAATTTTAAATATAGAAAAATACACATAAAATACGGGTTTTGGGAAAAAGGGGTTACAACAAAATTAAACAGTTGGGAAAATGGGTCCCCTTCTGAATACGTATTTCTATATTGTCCACTACTAGATCTTTTCCTTAACACCGGCTTGATTACTTGTCAAAACAGGTGTGGAGAGTTCAAACAGGGCAAGAAAACATGGTAAGAACAAGGGACAAGTTCAAGTCGAAAAGGAAACATAAACGGGTCATGAAATGATCTATAACAGTTAGATCAACAAGACTTTCAGTTCTAGACAGTAAGACGTTGTTGCACCAAAACTGAGATTCCCGTTGTCACGGGAAAGCAGATCTGGATCCGTCAGAAAATCTAGGAACTAGACTCTCTGCCGAACCCAGCACATTTATACAAATCATATATCAGCTACAGTAACAGGTTTTAAAACAGGGTTTTATACAGACTTCATGTTCAGCCAGGATATGCAAATCTTGTTTATAAGCATGATGGTGGTAAAAAAATATCATAATTAAATGTAGGAAAAATTCTGGAAGGTTCCCTGGCATGTCTCGTCTCAACATATAAAATTTCATGGCATCCATTACAGATAGTATAGTTTATTTAATTCGGAAAATAGAGTGATGTAGCAAAATTGTAAATCTGAAAGTTCAGAGACAGCAGTACTAAAACAGTGATAATTCACAAAATACAATTCGAAATCCCAATCCATCAAAAGGGTTGTAAAATAGACATACCAGGCTACATTTCATATTCAGAAAGTTTTTATCAAAAATGACTAGAATCAAGTTGAAAGCAGAGTTCTTTATTGAACAGCATGCAGTTTAGCAATTATATGATTGGTTTCACAAGCATGAAATAAGTTATAAAAATTATCAAACTATTCCACAAAAGTTAGGGGTTGATCCCAGTCATGCCTAGTCATACACAAAAAAATATCAAGTCCAAATTTTACTTTTAATATCAGTTTTAAAATAATAATTAATGCAGCAATTTTAAAAATCAGAATCTGGAAATTTCGACAGAGCAACAGTAAAACAGTGATAACTCACACATAAAAAATCGAGATTGAGATTCGTCGAAAGTTATGAAAAATAGACATCGAGGCCTATGAATCATGTTCACAAAATAATTTATTTTACTGACAATAACAAGGTCTAAATTGCTGTACCAAATCGGGACAGCAGCAAAAAGAAACTTCTTTCATGCATTTTATCAAACAACTCATCTACAATAGATCCAAATTAGAGTATGATGCAAGATATGATATATTGGAGATTCAAATCAACATGGCATGGGTATTAGCAATTCCACAACGAAATAACACATCTAGCACATCATTCATGTACCAAAAATCCACAACATACAATAGATCACGAACAAGTATATACACATCAAGATATCTATCTAGATCCAATTTATTTTCATGTAGTGTGTTTGTCAACTTGTTGTGGATAATGAAGATCATGAAATGATGGAAACGGATCAATCGAACAAGATTATGATTTTCAAGGAACTGTCATGAGAATGAAAGCAAAGATGAATGCAAGACTACTTACGGTATTGAAACTTGTACGAGGAACAAAAACAACATTCAAACTACTTACCTTAAAGGAAACGACGAATTCGACAAGAATAGAATAACGGGAACGGATCCCGGCACACGAACATGCACACAAAAGATCACGAAGACAAAGATTTGCGGGATAGGAGACTTGCAGGATAGGAGGAAGATGGCGGGGCTCGGTCGGCGAGGCGGCGGTGCAACGACGGCAAGGCGGTGGACAGGCGGGAGGTCGACGGCGCAAGGGTGAGGGGAGTTCGGGATGAGGGGTTGAGAGCTTGCGGGGTCATCATGGGGGGTTGTGGACGGCTGTGCGGGGAGCGCGCGACAGCGGTCGGGGAGCGACGGCCAGAAGAGGTGATCGCGAGTGTGCGGCGGCAACGAGATGACAGCCCGGGGGGGGTGGGGGGGTTGGTCGACGGGTGTAGTGAAGAGGGAGAGAGAGAGAATTTGATTAGGAGATAATTACTGTAGGGGAAGAGAACAAAATTTGTTAGATTTAATAGGGTTTTGGTAGGTTAGGATTTTACGAATCAAGAGAGCGATCATGGGGAGGGATCTGCTTGTTAGGCAAATAGAGGGAACGTGAGGGAGAGATTTGGGGGAGATTGGGTAAAAGAGGGTATTGGGTAGCAGGTTTAGGATCCAATAGGGCGGATAATAGGTTTAAATAGGGTAAATTGGCTAGAAATCGGATTCAGTAGGTAGAATTCAAATTTAAAAAAAAATGAGACCATGAAATATATGATTTAGAGTCAACAAAAAAAATCATCTATGGGTAAATAATTAGCAGAGGAAAATAATCAGAAGATTTAAATACACAGAATTGAAACGCCGGAAAAAATAGTTAACAAGAACGAAGAAGTGATTACACGGTTCAGGATGGACAAAAGAGTACAATCATTAATAAAGATACCCTGGAAAATAATTAAATACATACGAAATACAAGAAAGAAATACAGGGGTTATAAATCCTATCCACCTAACAAGCAGAATTTCGTTCTCGAAATTCAGACAAGAAGTACATAAGGTAACCCCGAAAGAAAATAACAACAACAAAATAAGAACTACACAAACAAATAAGGGAACCTCTGCTGGATATCCTCCTTCGATTCCCAAGTCGACTCACCCGGCGAGTGAGGATTCCAAGAAACCCAAACCAACTTGATAACCATTTTCTTCAACACCTTCTCCCGCCGATCCAAAATGGCAACTGGCGGAATCTCACAAGACAGATGGCTGCATGGATCACTCCGAGTAGTCGATCATGTGACTCCCATCACGAATGTACTTCCTGAGTTGTGAGACATGGAAGACGTCATGTACCCCAGATAGAGCCGACGGAAATGCCAGACGATAGGCCACCTTGCCTACTCGCTCCACGATGTTAAAAGGCCCGATGAACCTGGGGCTTAGCTTGCCTCCACATCCAAATCGGATAACACCTCTCCACGGCGATACCTTAAGGAATACATGATCTCCCACCTCAAACTCTAAGGCTCTCCTATTAACCATCTCTTTTGCCTGTCTTGTTCTGCCGAAGATGCTTCCTGATCTGAGCCACTGCATCGACAGTCCTGGTGATCAACTCCAGACCCAACAACTTCCTCTCACCAATGTCATCCCACCACACTGGTAACCTACACTTTCGACCATATAGTGCCTCGTACGGTGCAGCTTTAAGACTGACTTGATAGCTGTTATTGTACGAGAACTCTACATGATGCAGGTGATCCTCCCAAGATCCTCCAAATTGTAGCGCTATTATGTCCTCTAGTGTCTGGATATTCTTCTCTGACTACCCATCTTTCTAAGGGTGAAAAGCTGTGCTGTACTTCAATTTACTCCCCAGACTGCTCTGAAGGCTCTCCCAAAACTGAAACCTGAACCTCGTATCTCTGTCAAATACTATACCAACTAGAACCCCATGAAGCCTGACGATCTCTTGCATGTACTTCTTTACTAGGCTCTCAGTCGACTGACCAACTCTGAAGGGAACAAAGTGAGCACTCTTTGTCAACTTGTCCATAATCACCTAAATGGCATTGTGATCCTTGGGACTCCTCGGCAAAGCGGTCACAAAATCCATCGTGGTGTGCTCCCACTTCCACTCTAGAATGGGAAGAGGTTGAAGAAGCCCGGCGGTTCTCTAATGCTCTGCCTTCACCTGATGGCAGATCAAGCACTGAGACACAAATCTCGTTATGGCCCTCTTCATACCATGCCGCCAAAAGTGAAGCTTCAAGTCCCGGTACATCTTAGTACCAGCGGGATGAATAGAGTACAACGACTGGTAGGCTTCCTCAAGCAACTTCTGACGAACCTCACCCTTCGGAACACACAATCTGGACCCAAAACAAAGCGATCCATCAGAGTGAATAACCATATCGATCCTCGTACCTACCTCAACTTTTGCTCTGAACCCCTGCAATTGCTCTTCACCCGTCTGTGCTTCTTTAATCTGCTCTACCAGAGACGACTGCAACTGAAGCATCATGCAACTCTAATCAGATATCGGCAAGATCACATTCAAGTTCGACCTTCTCATCTACTCAATAAGCTCCCTCTGCTTAGTCAGGAACATGGAGAGTGGTCTCCTTCTCAATGCATCTGGCACCAAGTTCACCTTACTTGGGTGGTACTATAAACTGATGTCATAATCGGCCATTAATTCCAACCAGTGCCTCTGCCTCATATTCAACTCCTTCTGGGTGAAAACATACTTGAGACTTTTGTGGTCGATAAAGATTTCTACTCGATCTCCAAGTAGATAGTTCCTCCACAGCTTCAAAGCAAAGATCATCCTAGCCAGCTCCAAATCATGGGTAAGGTAGTTCTTCTCATTTGGTCTCAACTTTCTAGATGTATAAGCAACAACTCGGCCCTTCTGCATCAACACTGCACCTAAACCTCTGCCAGAAGCATCACAGTGAACCACAAATCCACCTGAACAATCCGGTATAGTCAACACTGGCGCTGACATCAACTGTCCCATCAACTCTGCAAAAGCATCGTTGCAAGCCCCATCCCAGACGAATTTCTGATCCTTCCTTGTGAGCTTAGTCAATGGCCGAGCTATCTTCGAAAAGTCTTGGACAAACTTCCGATAATACCCGGCTAGTCCAAGGAAACTTCTCACCTCTGAAACTGACTTAGGCACTGGCCAATCTTTCACCACAGCAATCTTGGACGGATGAACTTAGATTCCCTCGCCCGAGATAATATGCCCTAAGAAGGTAACTCGGTCAAGCCAGAACTCACACTTGCTAAGTTTCCCAAAGAGCTGATTCTCCCTTAGAGTTTGTAGAACCACCCTCAGATGCTCAGCATGCTCCTCCCAGTTCCGAGAAAACACCAGAATGTCATCTATAAAGGCCACCACGAATTTGTCCAGAAATAGGGAGAAGACTATGTTCATCAGACTCATAAACACTGCTGGGGCATTCGTAACTCCGAAAGGCATCACTAGGAACTCGTAATGCCCGTACCTGGTCCTAAACGCAGTCTTCTTGTAACGCCCCGAATTTCCTATATGGAGAATTCGAGACACGAGCCAGGACCTTTTCTTCAATTAGTCACAATACACAGAAAAACAGGAGAATTTAAAACTTTTTATTCAACACCCAATGTATTTCAAGTCTGAATATCATACAACTGCAATACATTACAATAGTGTTACAATAATACCTTTACATTCCTAAGTATTACAACTTACATCATAGTACAAGGAATGAAGAACAACACTTGGTAACTCTCACTTGAGTACTCCTCAACTAATAGATAATCAACGTAATTATTACAGCGGAGCTAAACATGACACTGACCCCTCGCTTTCCTTACCTTGAGTCCTCCTGAATCTCGCACCTGTACTTCTGCGATCCAGTACCTATTGAAGTGGGGACGTCAGTATTCACTGATGCTTTAAGGCTGATAACATAGCAGCAAATCTCCCAAAACATCATACAGAAACATGGCAATTGTGTCGGTGTAGTTTAAGTATTCGTGAGTGCTATGACTAGAATCTAATGTAATATTAACTAAAGCTAGGATGCTCTTATTCTAATGTCAGCAAGTCTCCGAAGCAACATGCAGCACATACTACATGTGCCCCATCTCAAGCCGTTTCTCCATATATAGGGATTGAACCCGCATTATGAATTTCTAATTGTACACAACCTGTTCCTGACAGATACAACGTGACTGATGAGGTTGCAGACGGGGTCAAGTCCTACCAAGACAGTATGCTCATGGTGTCTATGTTTGCCACTACTACCCGGCGAACTGGACCTCACTAAAAAACCAGACGAACCCTCAGGGTTTTCGCCAACAGGAGAGCCCCCTGCCGCCCCCTAGCCAGACCGTAGTCTATGGCCTATTTGCTTCCCCGACATAGGATCCAACGGAGTTCCGGGGTCCATCCCTCTAGCTCCGCCCGCCTTATCATGGCACTTCAGGAATTAACAGTGTGAGATACGCCACCCGTGCTCCCAACTCGTGAGAAGGCACCGTACGTATCCCTTTGAAGGGAAGGTACAACCCAATAACACCACATAAGGTCTGCCCAAAGGACGAGTTAGTTGTAAGGGGCCCCCTGCAACTGACTCCTCTCTTTCCGGCAGAAGGTTTAAGTAAATGATCTTTATGAGTCACTACCCTAATGATGTCACTGACCCTGAATAATCCTAGGGATGACAATATTATAAACACAACATGCTAGGTCTTAAATTAGACTTTGCAAGATAACTCTACTAGGCTGCTCAACCTAGACTTACCAGAATCCCTCAGGATCCGGTTCCTAGCCTATCGATCCAAGACCCCGGCAATACGAACATACATGCATGCCACTACCCTGAACTTGGATTCCGTCTATACTCCGGTCCTCGATCAACCTACACCGGTTAAGATCCGACGGTACACAAGGAGTGACTCCTCCACAGTTCCTTAGGAGTAAGAAAACATATGTCTTGATGGTCGATAGCCCCTAGGGTAATAATATCACCCTAGACGAGCACAACAAACTGTGTACTAGCTAATAAGCTATATACGAGTAACCAGAACACCTACGAGCCAACAAGCTACGTATGGGACCCACAGCTACATATGGGCCAGTCGAGCCACGTACGAGCACAACCATATGCAAACAACCATACAGGTAATCAAACTTAGAAGCAACCAAACGTGCTTACTAGCAAACTTGATCTTCTAATATTAGAAGCAACAGAAGAATCTACTAATAGTCTATGGTAGGCATTCTACCAATGAGAAGCCCGAAGGTGACATAACAACCTTTATCGAACTAACTATTACTAGTGATCTTTCCAATCCTTATTACCCCTACGGATGAGGAATGTCCCCATGATATGGTCCAATTTCAATTAGGACCTCGCACAACTAGAGTCCATGGGTTCTTTTCCCAATTGAACTAGAGCCACATGCAACTAGACTCTTGGGTTCTTTCTCAAGATTGAGCTAGAATCCCCTAGACTAAATGCATGGGTTCTTTTGTCAATTGAGCTAGAACTATCGTGGTACTAGTCCCATGGGTTTCTTTTGAAGTTGACTAGAACAACCTAGAACATACGTCCGCTTCCTTATTTAACTAGGATGCCACCCTATACCCTTCAAGCATGTATGGCTCCTTACTAACATTAACTACAACAATGTAGTTATTACTACAATTACAACATGATTCTATCCTTATTACTTAACCTATAGCAATTTAAGCATGGTATACAATTGTAAGCATCAACCTACAACAACTAGTCATGGTATATAACATAACCATTAACTCATGACAATCCAATCATGGTATATAACATAGCCATCAACCCACAACAATCTAATTATGGTATATAACATAACCATCAACCCACAACACTCCTAAGTACGAATATGATTTAAGCATGCACTTATAACAAGCTTAAGCATGAATAATTACTATGATCTAAACATGAAGCTTTACTATAATTTAAGCATAAGTTATAACTTAAGCATGAATGCTTACTACTTAGAGCATGTATCTCTACTACCACCTTAAGCATGGATCTCCACTACGTAAGCATGATTAATCATTACAACCCAAGCATGGATATATAATTAGCATGAATCTTGCTACATTCCTAAGCATGGTAGATAAGCATTAATCCTACAAAATCTAAGCATGGCATATAATCTTTCTACAACAATCCAACATGGTATGCTACTTAAGTATTCAACCTAAGCATGGTATACGTTTCAAACATAAACCTACAACATTCTAAATATGGTAAGGCTACTTAGCATTAATCTAAGCATGGTGGTTGATTAAACATAAATCTTACACAATCTTAGCATGGTAGGTTGATCTATAATGATCTAAGCCTGAAGACAACTTAGTAGAACATCTACTATTTCAATCTAGCATGGATAGAGCATAAACATAGAATTGCTACAACTAAGCATGGGTAATTACTTTAACTTAAGCATAGAAAATTGCTATCATTATGCATGGATAATTAGTACACCTACACATGGATATTGCAATTTGTCCTACAACAAGGTGAGCATGATCTACAACATGGCATGGGTTCCTACAACAATTTACGCAAGGTATCTACTACAACTCAAGCATGATTATCTACTACACTTTAAGCCTAGATACCTACCACTAAGCATGGATTATAATTTCTACAACAATCTAAGCATGTATAATGGTTCCTACTATAATCTAAGCATGGTATATATTTTTCCTACAATGATCCAAACATGATATAGGATTTTCCTACCATAATCTAAACATGGTATTTATTTTTCCTACAATGTATATACAACCTAAGCATGGTTCCATTAACCTACAACATGGTATCTACTTCAAGAATAAATTTCCTACAACATGATACACATCATAAGTATGGTTTATAATTCCTACAACATGGTATCTACTTCAAGAATGATTATCAACTATACTTTAAGCATGGATATCATTTAAGCAAGAATATCTACTAGCTAAGTATGAATATCATTAAGCATGAACATCTACTAACTTAAGCATGAATAACATTTAAGCATGAACATCTACTAACCAAGCATGAATATTAATCTAACATGATATATGACTTTCCTACAACCATCTAGCAAAATACTTACTTCAAGCATGGGTCTTTTATCAATACTTAAGCATGGATGTATAACCTTTCTACAAAAATATAAACTAAACATAAACATCAACCTATAACTATCTAACCATGGATATCTATTACAATGGGAGCATGGGTTACTACCATACTCCTAACAAAAATGTCCTTTACTACTTCAACATAAACATAAGCATCCACTACAACTTTACTTAAACATAAATATCTACTACTACTTTATTTAGACATAAATATCTACTACTACTTCATTTAAACATAAATATCTACTAATACTTCATTTAAATATAAACATCTACTACAACTTCATTTAATCACAAACATCTACTACAACTTTATATAAACATCTACTACTACTATTTTTCTTAAGAATAAGTATATATTTCTTACCTATTTAAGCATAACCTTTATTATTACTAGTCAAACATAAAAGAGATCTTTTTAACATTCTACCACTAATAACTTAGATTAGTTTCTTTTTCATACTAGAATTAGCATCCAAAATGGGTTCTTTTTAATCAAGATTTATAAAAGGAATTAAGCAAAAATAAAATAAAGTAAAGAATCCTCAATTTGGGTTCAACCAATCATATGCATATTCTTTAGTCCAAAGTTCAAGTTGTATGTTCTACAACCCAAAAATGGGTGTATGCACCAAGTTAATATGCTTATGTATGAGTCCAATATCAAGTCCTACAACTCCAAAAAATGGGTGTATACACAAAGTCCATATGCTTATGTATTTAGTCCAACAACAACAACAAGAACAACAATTATTGCTCAAAGATTCGATTTTTATGTGTTTCATAAGGTCTATCCTTCCTTTCCCTTTTATGTGGTTATTTCTACAACATACAAAATAAGAAACAACATACAACCACACCATCACAAGAATAACCACCCAAAAACAAAAGAAAACAAACCAAGGAAGATAAGAAGAAGAAGAAACCAAAAACAACAAACTTAACAAACAAAAGTAAGTGGAGAACCCCCACCTAAAATTTCCCTTAATGGAAGAACTAGCCTAGCAACCTTCTCCTTCCCCCTAAGCTTGAAAGCTCCTATGAGACCTACAATGAAAACTCTCTTGTTAGAGTGGGTTCTCTCTTTCTTTTCCTTTCCTTTCTTTTGTCTTTGTGTTTTGTAAAAAGTGAGACAAGTGGAGAAAGAAGGGGTATTTATAGGTGGAGGAGAGGGTGGAGAGTGCAAAATTGCACTCACAGAATTGCACAAAACCCCTTAGGGTTGAA
This sequence comes from Hemerocallis citrina, assembly GCA_017893485.1. NCBI lineage: Eukaryota > Viridiplantae > Streptophyta > Magnoliopsida > Asparagales > Asphodelaceae > Hemerocallis > Hemerocallis citrina. Next base: position 235,342,099 of record CM030364.1, on the reverse strand, counting down.
TCCGGCCTTGGTGTAGGGTGAGGGAGGGCATGGGTGTAGGGTGAGGTGGAGGTATGGGCTAGGGTGTGAGGTGGAAGCATGGTGAAAAGATAAGGTTTCTAGAAGAGTTTTTCCTAATCTCTTATGCATGCTTAAACTCTAGATTAAGCCTCCTAAAACCCTATCAATTAACTTAATTTTCCATGACAAATATAAGCACCTTGTCCAAGAGTACATACTACACATTTTGTATAGTATACTAATTTGGTACAATACAAATGTACGTATATGTATATGTATGTGTATACCAAGAAATCCTCATATAATCCATATAAAATAGTTTAATTTTGAAATAATAATAAAATGAGTTTTATTATCAATTCGGAGGATCGCGCTACCCGTTTGATGCACTACGGATGTACACAGACCGGTATATGCGCACAGACAATGTTTATGAACAAACCGGGTGAAAATCACCAAAATATTTCAATTTTGGAATTAAAACAAAATAATAATAAAATAATAATTTATACAAGATAATATCCGTCCGGGATATTACACTTCTGTACATCTGTTGCCTTCACCTTCACCTGATGATACCCCAAGCGAAGGTCCAACTTTGAAAAGACTCCCACTCCACCCAACTGATCAAACAAATCATCAATCCTGGGCAGGGGATACCGGTTCTTCACTGTAACGGTATTCAGGTCACAGTAATCCACGCACAGTCGTTGGATCCCGTCCTTTTTACTGACAAACAAGACTAGAGCTCCCAACAGTGAAACACTGGGCCTGATGAAACCCAAATCCAGCAATCCTTGAACCTACACCTTCAGCTCTGCTAGCTCAAGTGGTGCCATCCAGTAGGGACTTTTTGATATCGGCGCAGTACCTGGCTGAACCTCAATACCGAATTCCACTTTCCTATCTAGGGGTAGCCCAGGAAACTCCTCCGAAAACACATTCAAAATTTCCCGCATTACTAGAGGCGTAGCCTCACAGCCTGTGTGCAACTCCATTGCACAACCTGCATCATCAACCACCTTCTTACCATGCCCAAGAGGTGTCTCCCCAGAATGGAACTCAAACTCTGCACGGCCCGGCATCTTGAATACAACCTTCTTCGCTCGACAATCAATAATAGCATGGGACTCCCCCAGCCAATCCATGCTGAGAATCACATCAAACCCTGAATTTCCGATCACAAACAGATCTGTCTTGAAATCTACACCCCCAATTACCACAGGACTCTGCTTACATTCTCAGGAACAGACGACAACACCGCCACCTGTGGTGATGTTCCAAGCTGCCGGTATAACACTGCACTCCAATTGATGCCGATCCACAAAGCGGGAGGAGACGAAGGAATGGGTTGCCCCGGAATCAAATAGGACATGGGTAGGAAAGGAATGAACTAGAATGATACCTAAGATAGAGTCAAAAAATAAAGGGAAAGATGAACAGTGAAAGATAAATAAGGAATAAGAAGAATGGTGCAGGAAAGACTACATAAATGGATGATGCAAGAGAAATAAATAAAGAAAAGAATCAATAATAGAACAACAAAAAGTAAACACAAAAAGAATACCTACAACGACCTCTTCCGCGGCCTCGGCTTCCTCTGCTGTCGGGTTGAAGGCCTGATCTCTCCCCGGAGCAGTGGTCCTATGACCGATGATCTGTCACTGAGGGGGAAGTGGTGGTCTGACCTGACCACGGACTGGCACACCTGCGGCCTAGTTGTTCCTCCTCTGAGGACAATCCCGGACCAAGTGATCGGTAGCACCACAACCGAGGCACCGGCAGTTAGCCTTCCAGCAATCCTTGCGCAAGTGCCCAGAGATCTGGCAATAGTCACAAACAATATCTCTCCGTGGAGGAGCAGGACGATAGGGGGCTATCCTGATAGCATGGACTGGAGCTAGCCTCCTGATCGGCCCTCCAGTGGGCCTAGCAGCAACAGCGGCGGGGTACTGCACAACCCGCTAAGGAGGGGCCTCCCGAGCTCGAGTCTGCTCTGTCATTCGAGCTGCCTCCAAGGAATATGCATAGGTACAAAGGCGGTGGGTGGCTAGGTGCATCTGAATCCCATGGTCAAGCCCCAAAAGGAACCTCCGTGCTCAGCCCTCCTCGTTCGCCACCAAGGTGGTAGCAAAGCGACAACACCTGGTGAACTCCGCGGCGTACTCGTCCACAGATCTAGTGCCTTGTGCCAAGAAAATTTTGTGTTACAATACTACATATATAATATGTAACAAAATTCAAAACACGGCACTAGCCAGCCAACCAACCTGTTTCGGGGCAAGAAATTGATGCTCAATTTCTACCCCAGGTTATGCTTGGAAAGAATTTCTCCAGATTGCTCCGAGTGAACGTGGCCCAAGCAATAGGCCGCTCTAACCTCTCAGAATCTGCCCTCCACTAGATGTGGGCCAAGTCCACCAACTGGATGCTGACCACATCCACATGGGCTGCATCAGTGACCCTACCTTCCTGTAGCAGACTCTCCATCCGGATCAGCCACTACTCAGCCTTTAGTGGCGTCTTAGTACAGCAAACTTATCAGGATGCACCCTCATGAAGTTCGCAATGGTACCCGGACGAGGGGGCAAGGCTACCTAGGCAGGCACAACGGGGGTCGGGATAGCAGCGTTCCGGTTAGCAGCCTCCAATGCTGCCCTTACTAGTTCGCTGTGCTCCTGCTGCAGCGCCTGAGTAACAGCTGCCAACTCAGGATGGTCAACCTACGAGCGAGAAGACAAAGCATTCTCACGAGCCATAGTCTGCACAAAACCCAAAATAATTAGCATCCAGATCAAGTTGATTATCAATTTTTCGTGCAGTTGCATGGCCTTTTAATAGTTGAGTTAATCCTGACTGAGTCAAGCATGTCTAATGTATTAGTCAAACTAACACATTAGCCAAACCTGGGCTATAATACCACTAAAAACCTGTCACGCCCTGCTTTCCAAAATGAATATAGAATACAGTACGCGATAAAGTCTAGCAAATGATTTTCACCATCCATGAGCTGTAAGGATCTACTCAATCAGCATAACAGTAAATATAGCAATATACTCAACCATGCATGCATGAATAATTATTAAACAACAGCATTTGTTTACAACAAATGTGAATTTTCCAAATAAGTACAAGATCTGGATCAAAGCAAAACTTCGGGACTACAAGCCCGTTACAAGTTTCAATGTAGCAATAAGAATGAAATAACTCAAGCACAAAAATAACTAAGCAATTTTTCCCAAGCGAAGCCTAAAATATTTGTTCACCAACTCTCGCAGGTAGTTGATCACCAAAACCTGCTCATATAGCAATTGAAAGAAAATAAGAAAACATGAAACCAGTACGCCGTTAGTGCATGTTACGGGCCGCAAGTAGTACAAGCAGAAAGAGTGGGAATGGAAATATGAAACAAGAAATAGGAAATACTAGCATGGAGGATAACAACAGTAGATGAATAGCCTACAAGTAACTGGAAACAGTAGCAGGTAAACAGTAATGGAAAATAGTAGAGGTAATAGTAACAAGTGATGGTAGCAGGTAGCAGTATCGGGTAGTCTCAAGAAAATAGGGGTGTTCCGGTGAAACTTATCATTCTTAAGTCTATTGTTCAATACTGTCTAGGTAGCACTTCATGCATCCTAAATTTTACCACATGGTTGCTACATTCAAACAGTTGTGTTTAGATTTCATAGTGGAACCTAGAGGGCTATGAACTCAGACATCCAGTAAACAGTGTCCTGAATTCGCACAATCGGAGTACACCTTCCTATCGAAAAGTATGTAGTCAGGTAAATTTTAACAGTTGGGAAACACGGCCCCTCCTTCCGAGTACACCCTTCTATAAGGACGTATGTAGTCAGGTAAACGGTAACAGTTCGGGAACACGGCCCCTCCTTCTGAGTACACCCTCCTATAAGAAAGTATTTAGTCGAGTAAAATAGTAAAGAGTCGGTGAATCAGGGTACAATAGTAAACAGTTGGAAAAATGGATCCCCTTCTGAGTACACATTTCTATATTGTCCACTACTAGATATTTTCCTTAACCTCGGCTTAATTACTTGTTAAAATAGGTGTGGCGAGCACAAACATGGCAAAAAAATATGGCAAGAACAAGGGACAAGTTCAAGTCAAAAAGGAAACATAAACGGGCAACAAAACAACCTATAACATTTAGATCAACGAGACTTTCAGTTCTGGACAGCAAGACGTTGCTGCACAAAAACAGAGATTTTCGTTGCCACAGGAAGGAAAATCTAGATCCATCAAAAAATCTAGGAACTAGACTCTCTATCGAACCCAACGCATATACACAAGTCATACATCAGCTACAGTAACAGGATTTAAAACAGTGTTTTATACAGAATTCATGTTTAGACAGAATATGCAAATCTTGTTTATAAGCATGAAAGGGGTCTAAAACATCATAATGAAATCTAGGAAAATTCTGGAAGGTTCCCTAGCATGTCTCGTCTCAACATATAAAATTTCACGGCATTCCATTACAGATAGTATAGTCTATTTAATTCTGAAAATAGAGTGATGCAGTAAAATTGTAAATGTGAAAGTTCAGACACAGTAGTACCAAAATAGTGATAATTCAAAAAATACAATTCGAAATCCCAATCCGTCAAAAGAGTTATAAAATAGACATACCAGGCTACATTTCATATTCACAAAGTTTTTATCAAAAATGACTAGAATCAGGTTGAAAACAGAGTTTTTTAATGAACATCATGTAGTTTAGCAATTATATGATTGGTTTCACAAGCATGAAATAAGCTATAAAAATCATTAAACAATTCCACAAAAATTAGGGATTGATCCTAGTCATGCCTAGTCATACCCAAAAAAATATCAAGTCCAAATTTTACTTTTAACATCAGTTTTAAAATAATATTTCATGCAGCGATTTTAAAAATTAGAATCTAGAAATTTTCACACAGCTGCAGTAAAACAGCGATAAGTCACACATCAAAAATCGAGATTGAGATCTGCCGAAAATTCTGAAAAATAGACACCGAGGCCTACGAATCATGTTCACAAAATAATTTATTTTTGTGACATTAATAGGGTCTAAATTGCTGTACCAAATCATAGTAGCAGCAAAAAGAAACTTCTTTCATGAATTTTATCAAACAACTCATCTACGATAGATCCAAATTAGAGTATGATGCAAGATATGATATATTGGAGATTCAAATCAACATGGCATGGGTATTAGTAATTCCACAACGAAATAACACACTTAGCACATCATTCATGTACCAAAAATCCACAACATACAATAGATCATGAACAAGTATATACACATCAAGATATCTATCTAGATCCAATTTATTTTAGTTTACTTTGTGTGTCAACTTATTGTGAATAATTAAGATCATGAAATGATGGAAACGGATCAATCGAACAAGATTATGATTTTCAAGGAACTATTATGAGAATGAAAGCAAAGATGAATGCAAGACTACTTACAGTATTTAAACTTGTATGAGGAACAAAAATAACATACAAGCTACTTGCCTTAAAGGAGACAACGAACATGACGAGAATAGAATAACGGGAACGGATCCCAGTACACGAACACACACACAAATGATCACGAAGACAAAGATTTGCGGGATAGGAGACTTGCGGGATAGGAGGAAGATGGTGGGGCTCGGTCGGCGAGGCGGCGATGCAACGATGGCAGGGCGGTGGACAGTCGGGAGGTCGACAACGCAAGGGTGAGGGGAGTTCGGGATGAGGGGGTTGAGAGCATATGGGGTCTTCTCGGGGGGTCTTGGGTCTCAGGGGGTCGTGGGCGGCGGTGCGGGGAGCGCGCGACGGCAGTCGGGGAGCGACTGCCAGAGGAGGTGATCGCGAGGGCGACGAGATGACAGCCAGCAGGGGGGAAAGGGGTTTGTCGACGGGTGCAGTGAAGAGGGAGAGAGAGAGAATTTGATTAGGAGATAATTACTGTAGAGGAGGAGAACAAATTTGTTTGATTTAATGGGGATATGGTAGGTTAGGATTTTAGGAATCAAGAAAGAGATCATGGGGAGAGATCTGCTTGTTAGGCGGATAGAGGGAACGTGAGGGAGAGATTTGGGGGAGACTGGGTAAAAAGGGTATTGGGTGGCGGGTTTAGGATCCAATAGGGCGGGTTATAGGGTTCAAATAGGGTAAATTGGCTAGAAATTTAATCAAATAGGTAGAATTCAAATAATAAAAAAATGAGACCATGAAATATATGATTTAGAGTCAACAAAAAAATCATCTAGGGTAAATAATTAGCAGAGGAAAATAATCAGAAGATTGAAATACACAGAATTAAAATGACGGAAATATAATAGTTAACAAGAATGAAGAAGTGATTACACGGTTCAGGATGGACAAATGAGTACAATCAGAAATGAAGATACCCAGGAAAATAATTAAATACATACAAAATACTAGGAAGAAATATAGCGATTACAAATCCCGCTCCCGCCTTTGTAGGATGACCAATCAACTTAGAGTTCCCACTCTGGTCTGTCTTCACGGACTGCGGATGTATCGGGAATGGTACATTCAATAATGAATTCAACGAGCGTTTGGCCCTTGATTGCATTTCGGGGCTTATAGTTGATGTCGTGCTGACTCAACTCGATGGACCATTTGATCAAACAGCATGATGTCTTGGGTTTATGGAGTACTTGCTTGAGAGGTTGGTCCATAAGGACTTGAATGGAGTGGGCTTGGAAGTATGGGCAAAGCTTTCTCGCCCCTATCACAAGTGCGTAAGCCAACTTCTCTACTTTAAAGTACCTGAACTCGGCATCGCGGAGAATTTTGCTGACATAATAGATTGGCTTCTGTGACCTGCTTTCTTTCCGAACCAAGACAGCACAAAGCGCCTGCTCAGAAGCTGCCAAGTATAGAGATAGAACTTCACTTGGCTCGAGTTTGCTGAGGAGCAAGGGATTGGCCAAGTATGTCTTCAACTGGTCAAAGACCTGCTGTTGGAGCTCCTCCTACTCGAAGTTTTTAACTCCCCTAAAATCTTTGAAGAACGGTAATGACTTCTCTCTGGACTTAGAAGGAAAATGTCCGATAACTGCTAACCGACCCGTGAGGCGTTACACTTCCTTGACATTCCTTGGAGGGGACATGTCCAGTATGGCCTGATTTTTTTCGGGCTTGGCCTCTATTCCCCGTTGGCTAACCATGAACCTAAGGAACTTTTTGAACGTTACACCAAAGACGCACTTCGAAGGGGTTTAGTCACATGTTGTGGGATCGAAGGACCCCGAATGCTTCTTCAAGATCTTTCACATGATCCCGACCCTGGAGTCTTTTGACAAGCATGTCGTTTACATACACCTCCATGTTACGACCTATTTAATTTATGAAGATCCGATTTACGAGTCTCTGATAGGTTGCTTCGGCGTTCTTCAGCCCGAAGGGCATGACACTGTAGCAATATAGCCTTGGTCGGTCACGAAAACTATCTTGGGGATGTCTGGAGGGTACATCCTGATTTGGTTGTAGCCCGAGAAAGCATCCAAAAAACTGAGAATCTCGTACCTGGAGGTTGCATTAATGAGTGCATCAATACTTTGGAGGGGGAAGGGATCCTTCGGGCAGGCCTTGTTGAGATCCATGAAGTCGATGCAGATCCTCCACTTCTTGTTGGGCTTTTTGACCATCACAACGTTGGTCAGCCACTCTGGGTAGCTCACCTCTTCAATGAACTTGACGGACAGGAGTTTCTGTACTTCTTCCTTAGCCGCCTACTACCGATCAGGCATGAATTTGCAATGCCTCTGTTGCACTGGTTTGGAGTCTGGGTAGATGCTCAGCCTATGCATTATAAGATCCTCGGAGATCCCAGGCATATTCGAGGGCACCATGCAAATCAATTCTGACTTCGACAGACGTAGTTGATGATGTCTCGCCTTAGGTACCGAGGGAGGGATCGGCTCACTTGGAACCACTTGTATGGGTCGTCTTCGCAGAATGGGAACTCTTCCAATTCATCGACTGGCTCTGAACTGGTCATACTCCTTTTGAAGGGGAGCTTGACTGCATTGGGGAGTAGGACTGCCACCCACATAGTGGCCATGTAATAGGTTCGGGCGACCTCCTAATTACCTCAGACAACTCTGACCCCACATTCGGTGGGAAATTTCATCTTCATGTGGTATGTCGAGGGTACTTCTTAGAGGGAGGCAAGGCCCGGGCGACCGAGGATAGTGTTGAAGGCGGCTTGAACATTTACCACCATAAAGTCCATGACCTAGGTTCAGGAAGCTGGAGCCCACCCGACAGTGACGTTGATGGTCACGATTCCCTTTATCTAGATGGGGGCACCTGATAACCCCTGTAGCGTGTACCCTGCTGGCTTTAGCCTTTCCCTAGAGAGTTTTAGGGCTTTGAAGGCTGCCAAAAATAGAATGTTTACTGCGCTCCTATTGTCTACCATGACCAAATGAACCTCATGATTGGCTAAATCGAGGCTGATGACGAGGGCATCGCAATATGGGAGTCGGACACCCTCGATATCTTCGTTGGAGAACGAGACCAATAGCCCTACCACTTGGGGGGTGGTTGATGGTGGACCGCATTGACCTATCTTCGTTGGAGAACGAGACAAATAGCCCCCGCCCCTTGGGGGTGGTTGATGGTGGACCGCGTTGACCACTCGCATGAAAGCTTTGCGGGAGGTGTTTGAGTCTCCTCCCATGGGTGCATCATGTGTAACACCCCGTGTTAAGAACACACACACACACACATATATTCTTAACACGGGGTGTTACACATGATGCACCCATGGGAGGAGACGAAGAGTGCCCTATAGAGATTCTATAGGGGGTATTATATGAATTATTGATTGGGGTCCCATGGTTTGAGAGGCAGAGTGCAGCTTCGCTGCTTCTAATGACGTCAGCGCAGGGCCCGCCAGAGGAGATAGAACAACAAATGCTGCAGCTACTGTGTCTCTCTAGTGACATGACCAAGTTTGTAGGGCCCAGGAGAGAGAGAAGAGATGTGGGAATTGATTGTCCCATATCGGGAGTATTTGGGATCAATTAAATATATATCTATAATAAATTACAAAGAAAGCTATCAAGTGGCTCACAATCAATCCCCCTAAAATCAAAGGCCTAGATCAAACCTTATAAAACATATTTTCCCTCCAAAATTTCAAACCCCAAAACCAAATTTCCCCCCCCAAAACTAAAAAACTTATTACTTTATTACTATCTCTCTCTTCTCTCTTTACTTTTTCATAATTCTCTCTTTCTCTCTCTCTATCTCTATCTCCCATTCTTTATATATTTACTTAAAAATCTAGATTTTCAAAATTTTAAAGTTTTTTTGCACATGTTATTTTGAAAATAGTCAATATCTCTTCAACTCCACACTTAAAGTTCTAAAAAGTTAGATTTTATACTCTCATTTATAATTATTTTTCAACATATACTAATGGAAACATGGACTTTTATTTACAACTAATTATTGTCATATTATTCAAACTTGAGCTACATAATTGTTATTTTACTTTTTACAGGCTTTTCGTGTTTTGTATCGTTCCGAAGACGTGCCGTAGGCACGTGCCCATGGGCAAATCTAGTATATATATAATTTCCTGGGATTAGAGGTCACTAATCAGCTATAACACCTTTTATGAGGCAAACCTGTGGTGGGTAGTTGTTAGAAAAATCGTTGTTTCGAGCTAGGGTGTTACAAATCGTATCAGAGCCAACTTTCGACACTTAGTGTGGGTACAGAGTGATGGTTTTGCTTGAGATGGAGCTAGTAGATGTACTGGTAGGTATGCCTGAGAGAGAGCGAGGTTGGGACAGGTCGCCCGGATAGGGGACTGTACAACTAGCAGAATCAGGATACTGTACAGCTAGCAAAATCATGATACGGCATTCCACATCGGCTAGAAGGGAATCCTGGATCAGGTTGCATGCCTTGGCTTCAGCGAGGACGCTGAATTCGGGAAGGGGGGGGGGTGTAACACCCCGTGTTAAGAATATATATATATATATATATATATAATTGGAAGAGTGCCCTATTGAAATTCTATAGGAGGGGTATTATTTGAATTATTGATTGGGGGGCCCATGGTTTGAGAGGCAGAGTACAGCTTTGCTGCTTTTGCTGACGTCTGCTGACATATCAGCGTAGGGCCCACCAGAGGAGATAGAACAGTAAATGTTGCGACTGCTGTCTCTCTCTGGTGACGTGGCCAAGACTGTGGGGCCTAGGAGAGAGAGAGAGAAGAGATGTGGGAATTGATTGTCCCATATCGAGAGTATTTAAGATCAATTATATATATATATATATATATATAATTACCTAGGATTACAGGTCACCAATCAGCTGTAGCACCTTTTATGAGGCAAGCCTGTAGTGGGAAGTTGTTAGAAAAATCATTGTTTCGGGCCAGAGTGTTACATCATGGATGCAGTGGAGAATAGCTAGCCCATCAACTTTCTTTTGCTCGGGACCCGTTTTCTGATGTATGTCCACCATTTGAGGAGGGGAGGCTCGCCTTGTATTCCGAGTGAACTTGGCAATGTAGAGTCTTTGTATGAGTGCTTCAATCTCCTTCTTAAGATCCTGACAATTGTCGGTCTCGTGGTCATGGTCCCGATGGAATTGATAGTGGAACCTTCGGTTCCTCCTCCTGTTGTTATTGTTGGACCGAGGGGGGGGGGTGCCTAGCTATCCCTTTGTTCTCAATGTCCATGAGGGTGGCCGAGACACTCACAGTGAGCAGGGTGAACTTAACCGAGGGATCGGAGGCTAACGCATTTGACCAGTGGAATCCTTTTGCAATTTTTTCAAGGCTTCGGGCTCATCCGCTTTCCTTTTTGCCTTCATCGGGGTCCCCTTCCAACCGACGGGATGCAGAGCCTCCTCGGCTCGGATATATTTCTCGACCCTATGGAGAAGGACAGAAAAATCGAGAGGAGGTTTCTTGGCCAAGGGGGCCTTCAGCTGGTTATGGCAAACATTGTGCCAGAACACTGCTGAGGTGACCCCGACATCGAGGGAGGAAATCGCCCTGGCTTCAGTAGTGAATCTTTGAACAAAGTCCCTTCTGTTTAAGATCCAGAAGGGAGGCATTCGTTTTCTCTGCCTTGCAACTGGTCACGAAATGCGCAAGAAAATTCTCTTCAAAGTGATCGAAAGAGAAAATCGAGCCGGGGGTGAGCTTCGAATACCATTTCCAAGCAGGGCCACGTAGAGTAGCGGGGAACGCATGACATAGGAGAGGATCCGAGGCGTTATGAATCATCATGAGAGTTTTGAACCCCACTATGTGATCAGCAGGATCTGTCTCTCCATTGTATGTCTCGAACTGGGGAGGCTTGAAGTTTTTCGAAATAGGGGCATCGAGGATTCGAGTGGAGAAGGGAGGTTGGGATGGTTGGCAATCTCGACTGGATCGTCCCCCGTTCTCGGCTATCTGAGCAAGGCGGTCTTCCATCTCTTGGAAACATTTTTAGACATCATCCTGCTGGTTCCCAGATCTGGTCGACCCGTGAGATTCTTCTCTTCTAGGAACCTCGATCTGTTCCTTGCCCGAGTGTCGTTCATCCTTTTCTCTTCCTCGAAGTGCTCGCAGGATCTCAGCCTAGAACTCTCAGAACTCGACACGAGTAACGTGACCTTCTTCTCCATAGTCGTCAGGGTGTCCAGAGTCCCTTGGAGATTGGCTGCGTCATTGATCTCGGCCTTAGGACCGATGGACATTGCAGCTCGGAGCCAAGTTCGACGGCCCAGCTCCACCTCTCGAACGACCAAGTTAGTTTCAGAAGTCACCCTGAATCGGCCGGTTGTTGATGATGATACGGAGGTCACCTACTGTAGGTTGCTCGACTTGCCTCGCAATAGAACGAGATGTGCTCTGGGCTAGTCCTCGCAGATTCTTGGCTCATTGCCTCTGTGACCCTTAGGTGTTCGTGGGGGTGTGAGTCAGTGGAGGAGGGGGTACTCAGGGCCCCGCGATGGCGGTCTTCTTAGCTTTATGTGCCATGATAGTAAATTATTTCGGATTAGAACTCGAATCGAGAGTAGGATCGATTGGCAGTTTCCCACAGATGGCGTCAATCTATTGCTAATATTTTTTGGGGGTGTAGGAGCAACAGATAATGTGAGTTTTTGTAATTGCAGAAATGGCTGTGATCCTGACCTTCGTTCTATATCCGAGGGCGAATCGAGTGGATTGGATGGGGAAGGAGCCGATTTGTCGACCTACAAAAAGAAGCCTAAAATACCGAGAGTATTCCCGACAACAGACCCTCTGATTCTTAAATCAGAAGACAACAATTTAAAGGAAGGAGTTCTGTAGCAAAAAGAGTCATTACCTTGTAACAATACAGTAAATGTTCTATTTATAACCCTGGGGGAAAATCCGTTATCCCTGGGCAGAATTGAAATCTCTTTAATTTCAGATTTGGAATTGGTTAGATCCCGAATCTTAGGAGCAGGAGGTTACGGCGTAACCGATGGGGCGTCTAGCGTGAACTGCGAGTGATTCACCCGGATGCGCAAATGGGCTCGCGGAACACCCGGGAAACTATCTAGCCTGGACCAGTAATGAGGTTGGCGCTGGGGTTCGTCCTAGGATTGTTCGGCGGAGATCAGCCACAATTTTTACCCACGTCAATTGTATTTGTCGGACTAAAAGAATAGATTTTATGGTATTTTGAGGGAAGAAGAATAGTGAAGTTAGTGGAATTTTTTAGAGGAAAACTCATTTATAATATGTGTTTTAGACTAAATTAGCCACCGGCAAAAAAAGGGATGAGAATAAAATGAGGTATTACAAAAATGAGAAAGATTTTGTTAAGCATGATTCTGATTTGAGGAGAAATCCATGGTTAATTTACGGCATGGACTAATTTCATAATTATTGACTCAATTAAAAGACCTAATAGAAAATAGGGGTTTTCCCACATGGGTCAATAACAAATATGGAAATTCCATATACCACACTCAAAAATTGATATTTCCATATAACTCACTCACAATACTGACCAATATATATTTTAAAAAAATTTGTTATTGTCATTCTACTTATGTTAAATCTTACCCTGAGTTTAAAAATGACTATTGTGCCCTCCTTTTAGTTAAAGATTTAGGATTTAGGCTTTAGGGTTAATGTTTTAGGGTTTAAGGTTTAGGGTTTAGGATTAGGATTATGTTAGGGTTAGAGTTTAAAAGATGGCAAAATTGTCATTTTTAACCCTTAATTATAAAAATAGCCCTAACCCTAAATCTTAACCTTTAATTTTAAAGATGGTAAAATATTCATTTTTAAACTCGCGGTTAAATTTAACATAAGAATAGTAAGAATAGCAAGTTAGTGAGTTATATGGAAATATCAATTTGTGAGTGAGGTATATGAAATTTTCACATTTGTTAGTGACCCGTGTGGAATTAAAAAAAAACTTAAAAAATAAGGACTAATTTAAAAATATATGTTTCAAAAGGACTAATATCTTTTAAAAACTCTATATTTAAACTTTAAATAAATAGTAATCTTATTGTAAAAATAATAGAGACGATGTTGTAAAAATAATAGAGACAATGCTGGAAAGTATAAGAGACAGGAGAATAGAGTATAATTTATATTCTCATCCTTTCTTCAAGTCTGTACAAGCCTATTTATAGACTTACAAAAGAAGTTGAAAAGACAAACATGGAGTAAATGGTGACTAGAGAACATGGAGATCATGGGGTTAGTGGAGAAAATGGGATAATGAAGAGACATTCACATTAATTGATTTTTAACACTCCCCCTTGAATGTCTCGTAATTGTGGATAAGAATATGCCTCGATACTGCCTCATTAAAAACCTTATCAAGAAAACCCAATGGGACAAAACTTGGTGAAGGGAAAAAGAATGCAGTGCATATCTTTTCTCCCCCTGAAAAGATCATCCTTTTAGATCTTTCAAACGATGGATCCCAATCATGTTTACCATCTTTTCAAATGTTGTCGTGAGTAGAGCCTTAGTGAACAAATCTGCTGGATTCTCACTTGACTTTATCTGCTGAACACTTATTTCACCCTTTTGTTGAAGATGATGAGTGAAGAAGAACTTTGGTGAGATATGCTTCGTTTTATCACCTTTGATGTAGCCATCCTTTAACTGAGCTATACATGCTGTATTATCTTCAAATAAGGTTGTGGGGATATCTTTATTGACTGAAAGGCCACACGTTCCCCGGATATATTGAGATATCGACCTCAACCAAACACATTCACGACTTGCCTCGTGGATTGCCAATATTTCTGCATGATTAGTTGAAGTTGCTACTAGTGTTTGCTTTGTAGAACGCCATGAAATTGCTGTTCCTCCGCAGGTGAACACATATCCTGATTGAGATCGGGCTTTATGTGGATCAGATAAATATCCTGCATTTGCATACCCAATTAAATCTGATTTGGACAGGTTAGAATAATACAAGCCCATATCCATGGTCACTCGAAGATATCTAAATATATGTTTCACACCATTCCAATGTCTTCGAGTTGGTGAGGAACTATATCTTGCCAATAAATTTACCACAAAAGATATATCAGGACGTGTATTGTTAGCAAGATACATCAATGCTCCAATGGCACTAAGATATGGTACTTCAGGATCAAGTAGTTCTTCATGTTCCTCATGAGGTCTAAACACATCTTTATTAACATCTAATGACCTCACTACCATGGGAGTACTTAAGGGATGAGCTTTATCCATGTAAAACCTTTAAGTACTTTTTCCAGATAAATGGATTGATGTAAGAAAATTCTATCTTTCAAATGTTCAATTTGAAGACTTAAACAATATCTTGTTTTTCCAAGGTCTTTCATTTCAAATTCTCTCTTTAAGCATTGCACGACTTGTAATAACTCTTCAGGAGTTCCGATGATATTTAAATCATCAACATAAACATCAATTATAACAAATTTTGATCCTAAACTTTTTATAAACACACATGGGCATATAGGATCATTATTATAATCCCTTTTTATTAAAAATTCACTCAGACGGTTATACCACATCCGTCATGATTGTTTCAATCCATATAATGCTTTATTTAACTTAACTGAGTAAATTTCCTGGGAATTATCATTATGTGCTTCTGGCACTTTAAATCCTTTAGGAACTTTCATATATATATATATCCTGGTCTAACGAACCATACAAATAGGCCGTGACCACATCCATGAGGTGCATTTCAAGTCTTTCATGCACTGCCAGACATATCAAACATCGAAATGTTATTGCATCCACCACAGGAGAATATGTCTCTTCATAATCAACACCAGGCATCTGGGTAAAACCTTGTGCGACAAGCCGTGCTTTATATCTAGTAATCTCATTTCGTTCATTTCTTTTTCATACAAATACCCATTTATAGCCTACTGGTTTGATCTCTTTTGGTGTTCGGACTACAGGTCCAAAAACTCATCGTTTTTCAAACGAGTCTAATTCAGACTTAATTGCCTCTTTCCATTTTGGCCAATCATTTCTATTTCTACACTCTTCCACAGAGGTAGGTTCATGATCCTCGTTTTCATTTATGATATCGCGCGCTATATTATATACAAAAATATTGTCGACAATTATATTATTCCGGTCCCATCTTCTTCCTGTAATGACATAGTTAATCGAGATCTCTTCATTTTTATTAATTTCAGGTACCTGATTCTCTTCATTATTAACTATGTCAATGGTCTCTTCTGGAGAGACATTCTCGATTTGACAATCATGGTTATTTGCTCCTTTTCTTTCTCGAGGATGTTTATCTTTGGAACCAAGTGGTCTACCACGCTTCAAGCGTGCCTTAGAATCACTATTAATTATAGCTTGTCCTTCAGGGACATCAATTTTGACAGGAGCATTTACAGCTGGAATATAAGATTTTGTTACTCTTTTGTGGTCAGTAAATGTGTCTGGCAGTTGATTTGCAATACCTTGCAAATGAATTGTCCTTTGAACTTCTAATTCACTTTCTTTTGTTCGAGGATCTAAACTTTTCAAGGATAATTCATTCCATTAAATCTCTTTTTCCAACTGTTTATTATCTCCCCCTAATGTTGGGAATAATGATTCATCAAAATGACAATCTGCAAACCTTACAATAAACAAATCTCCAGTCGTCGGTTCAATATACTTGATTATAGATGGAGATTCATACCGAACATATATTCCCGTCCTCCTTTGAGGTCCCATTTTTGTACGTTGTGGTGGATTAATTGGGACATATACCGCACATCCGAAAATTCGTAAATGGAAAATATTTGGTTCCTGACCATGAACCAATTGTAAGGGAGAATTATCATTATAAGTGGTTGGCCGGATGCGTATAAGTTGTGCTGCATGTAAAACAACATGTCCCTAGGCCCAAACAGGGAGATTTGATTTCATAATCATTGGTCTAGCAATCCATTGGATCCGTTTTATAAATGATTCTGTCAAACCATTTTGAGTGTGAACATAGGCTACTGGATGTTCCACTTTTATCCCAATTGACATACAATAATTCATAAAAGATTGGGATGTAAATTCACCAGCATTATCAAGATGAATTGTCTTTATCGGATAATCAGGAAAATGTGCCCGCAACCGAATTATTTGTGCAAGTAATCTTGCAAAAGCCAAATTACGAGATGATAATAAACACACATGTGACCATCGAGTTGATGCGTCAATTAGAACCATAAAATACCAAAACGGTCCACACGGGGGATGAATCGGACCATATATATCACCATGAATTTGTTCTAAAAATAATAGTGATTCGTTCTTTATTTTGGCTAGTGAGGGCCTTGTAATTAACTTTCCTTTGGAACAAGCAACACAAGAAAATTCATGGGATTGAAAAATCTTCTGGTTTTTCAATGAATGACCACATGATTTCTCGATAATTTTCCGCATCATCGTTGAACCGGGATGACCTAACCGATCATGCCAAACCTTAAATATATCTGTAAACTTCTGGTTTACAGTATCAGTAAACTCCATATTTACTGTATTATATGATTCAACCATTCTTATAGTTGTATAATACAATCCAGATGAGAAAGCTGGTAATTTTTCTAACACAAACTTTTTACCATCATAGTTAAGGTAATACAAAGATATTCAATACCTCTTTCATTTATAGTCTCAATATGATAACCATTTAGACGAATATCTTTAAAACTTAATAAGTTTCTTTGAGACTTAGGCGAAAAAAAATGCATTTTCAATTATGAATTTTGTGCCTTCTGGCATTATAAAATTTGCTCTTCCGGAGCCTTCAATTATCTTTGCACAGCCTGATATGGTATTGACATGTGCTTGATCATTTCTCAGATCAGAAAAATATTTCTTATCTTTAAGAATGGTGTGTGTAGTAGCACTGTCTGTAAGACTTATATCCCCAACTTGGATCTTGGATTGATACATATTCATAATCTAGATAAAGAGAAAAAAAATGCGAATAAATAAACTTGAAAGCAATATAAAGCATATAATAATAATGAAGAATGACATTAATTTGAAATAAAATTAAGCTAAAGAAAAACTTTAACAAAACTGAAACAAACTGAAATAAAACATAGTTCATAGCAAACTTAAACATAGAAACAAAATAACAAGCAGAAAGAAACTTCAAATATCATAAGCATCTTGATCACTTCTGGTCACTTCCATCTTCAGGATGGATAAGGAAATCAGTTGCATTCAGGTGCATTAGATCATCGAGACCTTCGGTGAAATCATTGGAGTCGTCAACAATGAAATTTGCTTCAACATTCTTTCCTTTGTTCTTCAACGACTCTTGATAAAGATCGATAAAATGCTTGGGAGTACGATAAGTACGCGACCAATGGCCTTGCATCCCGCATCGGTGGCAGATGCTTTCCTTCATCTTCTTATTCATGTCACCATCATTGTTTCCTCGTGATTCATCCCTAACATTGTGGTTACTTCGACCACCGGGGAAATAACCTCTTCCTCTTCCTCGTCCACATCCACGTCCACGTCCGCGGCCTCGGCCACGACCACGACCATGATTATTATTGAATGCTATCACATTCACTTCAGGGAATGGAGCAAAGCTAGTAGGACGAGACTCATGATTTTTCATCAATAACTCATTATTTTGCTCAGCAATAAGAAGACAGGATATCAAATCCCCGTATTTTGTAAAACCCTTTTCACGGTATTGTTGTTGCAAGAGCACATTAGATGCATGAAACGTGGATAACGTTTTTTCCATCATATCAGAATCAGTAACAGTTTTACCACATAATTTCATTTGTGAACTGATTCGAAAAATAGCCGAGTTATACTCACTAACAGATTTAAAATCTTGAAAATAGAGATGCATCTAGTCGTAACGTGCTTTCGGAAGAATCACACTTTTCTGATGATCATACATCTCTTTCAGTGATTTCTAAAGATCTGCAAGATCTTTGACCGTGAGGTATTCAACTTTCAACCCCTCATGAAGGTGATGGCGAAGAAATATCATTGCTTTCGCCTTATCTTGGTTGGATCTTTGAGACCTTTAACATCCAAATGGATCTCCGCATCCAACACCCACGACAAGTAATTCTTGCCGGTAATATAAAGAGCTTCAAATTCAAGCTTGACAAGGTTCGACATGATGAAACTATATATATATATATATATATATATATATATATATATATATATATATATATATATATATATATATATATATGTGCAATTAGAAAAAAATAAATAAATATTAGATCAAACTATAACTTTTCTGATACACAAGATCCAAATGAATGGCTAGTGTAGAGCATACTTAGTTATAATGACCTTAATATTATAATATGAGTATAAACAAAAAAAATGTAATTGAAATAATTATGAACAAAAAAAATACCTTAAATAGTTGAAGTAGAGCTTCGTGTTAATAACGTATTGTAAAAATAATAGAGACGATGTTGTAAAAATAATAGAGACGATGTTGGAAAGTATAAGAGAAGAGAATAGAGTATAATTTATATTCCCATCCTTTCTTCAAGTCTGTACAAGCCTATTTATAGGCATACAAAAGAAGTTGAAAGGACAAACATGGAGTAAATGGTGAGTGGAGAATATGGAGATCATTAGGTTAGTGGAGAAAATAGGATAATGGAGAGACATTGACATTAATTGATTTTTAAGAGCATCCACAGTCGTTTGTTATATTTGCCAATTTCTCATTTTTTGAGAAATGGCAGGCTGCAATCGTTTGCTATTTTGCCATTTTTTGGCAAAATGGCTACAGTCGTTTCTCAAAAATGAGAAACAAAATGGCAATTCTCAAATTATAAGAGATGATATAACATATACCGTCGCTCTTATTTTTATTTTTTTTAATCGCTTCGGACGGTAGAACATATACCGTCCCAATTTTTTTTTTTTTTTTTTTTTTTTTTAAATGGGGGTCGGACGGTATAACATATACCGTCCCAATTTTTTTTTTAATTTATTTTTTTTTAAAAATCCAACGGCTAGATTTCGTCAAAAAAAATCCCTAAATTCTGTGACGGTACAACATGTACCGTCCTTGAATTTAGGGCAATTAGTAGGCAGGTCAGGTTTAGCTAATTAGGTTTAGTTAGTTTTTAATTAGGTTTAGTTATTATTATATTATTTAATTTATTTAATTAACATATTTTAATAGTTAATAAGTAATTAATTTTTTAAATTTTTTTCTTAAACCAATGAGACAGTACAACATGTACCGTCGCTCGCATTTTTAAAAAAAAAATTGCGCGACGGTAAATATTCTACCGTCCCACGCAATATTTTTAAAAAAATGAAAAACATATAGCAAACAACAACTGCAGCAACTTTCGCTATTTGCTACTACTGTAGCTGCCATTTTAAAAAAAATGAGAAACACCATTGTGATGCTCTAACAACCTTCTTTATTCAAAATAGTGGACTTCTATTATTCTCAATAAAGAAATGTTGATTTTGCAAAAGTGTACAATCTTATAGGATTAATCAAAATCAGCGGGACTTGTTTGCAAAATAACCACGTCCGTCTACTAACACCCCAAATCGAACGGCCCAAATTCCGCCCCCAATTCCATCCTAAATATAAAATCCCACTCCTCTCACTTATCCTTTCAAGATCTCACTCTTTCCAACCCCCAAAATCGAATCAAAAATTCGCGACTGGGATTTCGTCTGCGATTTCAAATGGCGGAACACGCGGAAGAACCCAAGCACGAGTCGCTGATCGAGAAGATCGAGGAGAAGTTCCACCACGATTCGTCCTCTTCGTCCTCAGATTCGGACAACGAAAAGTCCAAATCCGAGGAGACCAAGAACAAGATCTGGCGCCTTTTCGGGCGCGAGCAGCCCGTCCACAAAGTCCTCGGCGGCGGCAAACGTACGGTCCCGATCTCTTCGATTTCGTCCATATTCTTGATTTTTTATTTATAAATGTTTTAAATTTTTTAAAAAGAAATTATCGAATCTGTTCGGATTGATTAAAGAAGTCGATAATCAATTACTTTTAAATAATAAAGTTCACTTTTGAAAAATCACTCTTGAAACCCTAGGTTGTGTTTCTTGATTGCGATTGATGCTTTATTTGATTATAATAAATCATCATTTCTTGAAAAGTTGGAATATTCCATAACCCTAAGGCCATCTCCAACCCTGAACTTCATTTTGGAGCAACTTTTATTCCAAAATGGTGTAACTGTCATAGCAAACAGTAACTTCATCTCCAACCTATGACTCCATTTCTAACTCCAAAAAGGAATATTCTCAGCATATTTTTTTTATCTACTTTTTAAATTAATTCTCTTCTAACTCCCCCACTATTTATTTATTGTAATTGACATTTCGTATTATTTTCTAAATATTAAATATACTAAATATTTAATTAATAACCTTTTCATTTATAGGAGTAGAATGTAATAAACTTTGTTAAGAAAATATTGAATTAGGGTTTAATTAAAATTAAAAAACTTTTAGGGGTTTTTTAAAAAAAAAATTGGCTACTGAGTGAACAGTAGCGTGCCATATATGGCGCGCCACTGTTCACCCGGTCTCCATCCTCGCCAAAAAATGGCGCCAGTAGTGGCGATGGGTTGGAGATGAAATCCAACGCCATACCCCACTCCAGCGCCAAAATGGAGTGGGGTTGGAGATGGCGTAAGTTGGTACTAATATTTATTTTACTTTTAGCGAGATATTTTTTATTATTAATATAAATTCAAACTGTGGTTTCTTGTTTCTATTTAATTATTGGTAGTAATATTTATTTTATTTTTAATAAATAATTCAGATGGACCCTAACTTGGTTGCACATTTGAATAATAAAACTCTATGAGTTCATGATTAAATAGTTTGATGAATTTGGTATTAATAATTATTGTAATTTTGATAAACCCCAAATTTATTGCAGAATTGAATAATCTACTAAATTATCTGAGACCATTCTTTATTGTTTAGATGTTGAATGTTCTGATTAATTGATTAGTAAAATTTTCCTGATTAATTGATTACTAAGATTTTCCTGATTAATTGATTACTAAGATTTTCTTGTTTCTGTACAGCTGCTGATGTTTTTCTGTGGAGGAACATGAAGACCTCTGCCGGTGTCCTCACCGCAGCCACTGCGGTGTGGGTCCTATTCGAGCTGATTGAGTATCACTTCCTCACTTTGATTTGCCACATTTTCATCGCTACACTCACACTCCTTTTCCTCTGGTCCAATGCTTCGTCCTTCATCAACAAGTTGGTATTCTAATCTTATGTTATCTTGTTCAAATCGCTCTTTGTGTAATATGAATGCTTACAGTTGTTGTTTGGTTGTTTTTTACAGGTCAGCACCTCGCATTCCTGAAGTGAGCATCCCGGAAGATTTGACTGTGAACATCGCGCTCTCTCTGAGATATGAGATCAACTGGATTATCACAGTTCTGAGGGAAATTGCGCTGGGAAAGGATCTGAAAAAATTCCTCTCTGTATGTGCATTTTGTTTCAATTTGATTCAAGTATTGGAGTCTGTTTTTGGTGCTGATAGTTTTTTTTGTTTTTGTAGGTTATTGCTGGGTTATGGGTACTATCGATTGTTGGGAGCTACTGTAATTTCTTGACCTTGTCTTATATAAGTAAGTGCATTTTGACCTGTCTTTGTATTTTTTTGGATTATTTGTTCTTTTGACTAACCGTTTATTTCGGTTTATTTCGTTTTTGGGAAACAGCATTTGTGTTGCTGATCACAGTGCCTGTGCTGTACGAGAAGTACGAGGACAAGGTTGATTCGTTTGGGGAGAGAGCGACTAGAGAATTCAGGAAGCACTCTGCTGTGGTGAATGAGAAGTATCTCAGCAAGATCCCGAGGGGGCCATTGAAAGGCAAGAAGCTGCTGTAGGATGGGCGAGTGAGGGGGCCATTGAAAGACGTAGCTGCTGTAGAATGGGCGTGGAAGGTACTTGTGGTTGATCTCATGGTTATTGTCGACTTGTCATGTAGTGTTATTTGTGACTGCTGTGCCGTATCTCCACCTTTATTGTGATATTTAGTGACTAATTACTTTGTTTAACGACTATTGTAAGTTTTAGTGGGCATGATTTCAAGATTTTGTGATGTGGGCCACAATGTAGTTTTTATTAATATGCTTGTAAGAATTGTCTCAAAAGGTATGCTTGTATTTGTTTTTGCCTTATTACTTACATCCTGCCATTTTACTACCATTCGCATTAAGTATTAGCCTGCTTGTCATGAGCCTCACAATAGTTGCATTACATTTAATCGAAGCTGTAGATGATTAAAGCTTCGATAAATTAGCTTTCTGCAGTCTAGCTGTTTGGTTTCGAGTATCTGTATTTATGTGAGTTTAAAGTTTAGTGGCTGGTCTGAGGAAAACTTAGCACACAGAATGTATCACATGCTGATTGGCCATCAAAGTATATGTACTACTACCACTTGCTTTAATTGCCCTTTTAGTGAGTTTCAGCATCATGTCAAAAACACGAGGTAGTGAATAGTTTTCTTTTTCAGTTATGATAATTTTGTTGTCCCTGTTACCAATTGATTGAATAGGCATTATGATTCTGATTTCGTTACATAACTAGATTTGCCCGTGGACATGTGCTTACGACACGTCTTCAGAACGTTACATCATATAAAAAGCCTTGTAAACAGTAGAGTTTGAATAGTATGACAATAATTAGTTGTAAATAAAAGTCCATGTTTCCATATATATATAGATAGATAGATAGATAGATAGATAGACAGACACAAGTCTTTTAGTAGAGAGTATTCCACATAGTGGGTAGGAGTACAAGGAGATACATGATGTTGGTTGATTATAGTTCTCGTAGGTAACAAAAATCTTCACTGCTTGGTTGAAGATACTAGTAGAAGGATGTGCCTTGTTAAAGATATTTAGGATGGTGCTATGCTATGATACAGTGGCCTGTTTTTAGTTCTATTGAAATACCTTTTATGGTTGTACCTAGACACTGGCAATAAGTTTTCAGGGAACAAAGTAGTTGCGGCTTATTTAAGTTTGAGATTTTCCCATCATTTTGAAGATTGTAATTAGGAGATGCGTGATCAAACCTGATCCGCTGAACAGTGCATGTTTATGGGAGCCTCAACTGTTGCATTATTAAATTGTTGTGATTTAAATTGATTGGTGGCAGCAACTAAATCCTTTCGATCTTCATTGGTAATCATCTCCCATTCCAACCTGATGGAACCAATATGTACAAGGAGTAGCACAATATATAGTACTAGAGGACAGTAGGGCATTTCCTTTTGCCATTTTTCTTGACATTTTTATTGCTCAGGTGTGATAAACGATTTTTTTTCTCTTCTTTTTGCTAAACATGAACGGATTTTTCTGCTGAAGTATTCGTGGTAACCACACTTGTTCACCTTTTAGTTGGCTGCTTATATATTGAGGCATATTTAGTGAAGTTTAGCGAGGTTTTAGTGAGGGCTGTCTTTGAGTAATGATGTTATCTGGCTATTTGGCTATCTGAGTTTTTGATGTAAAACCAATCCTAAAATAGAGAATTTTCAAGAATTTTAATGGGTTAATTTTACCAACACGTTACGCGGATTAAAGTCAGGAATTTTAAACAATTAATTGGTTGGATGGATTTTCAAGAACTGAATTACGCTAACAATCCCAATTAATAATTCAATCTTACGATCAACAATTAAATTCCTATGTCTTAGCAAGTAATAAGTTTAATATCGATTCGTACTCTATTCTAGCATGTGGATCACTCAATCTCAGTTATTTTGTGGTCGACAGGCAAATTAGATAATATACTAGATAATAGAGCAGTTAAACACAAATATTTAATAAGGGAACGAGTATACTAATGCGA
The DNA here is from genome assembly GCA_017893485.1 of Hemerocallis citrina. Lineage (NCBI taxonomy): Eukaryota > Viridiplantae > Streptophyta > Magnoliopsida > Asparagales > Asphodelaceae > Hemerocallis > Hemerocallis citrina. Next base: position 235,317,739 of record CM030364.1, on the reverse strand, counting down.
AGAAGCCAGTGTCAATCTCAGAGTTGGACAGTGACAGCAACACAGTGAGCAAAGTCAGTAACGAAGCCACGTAGTGGCAGATCTGGTCGCCGGCGATGAGGGGAGACAGCGAGCGGGACGGCGGCGTCGGGATGGCGAGGCGCTGACGCTGGGGTCAGGGAGTCGGGGAGAGGGAGGGGTAGCGGACGAGGAGGCTGTAGTGGTGGTGACGGGTCGACGGAGTTTGGGGGTGAAGGAGTGGGTCGCGGTGGGGTGGTGACGGGAAGAGGTCAAGGGCGGAGGTAGGGGTTTTGGGCGTCGGAAACGGGCGTGGATTCGAAGGTCGGGAGATGGGTCGAAAGGGGTTGATGGGGCGAGGTCGATGATGAGGGATTTGGAGCTGTTGGGTTTGGGGTTCGGGAGAATTTGGGGGAGACGAAGAGTGGGTTTTTTTTTCTTTATTTTTTTGTTGGTCGGGAGTGGGGAAGAGGAAGAGAAAAAGATGGAGTATGTGGCGGCTGGTGTAGGGAAAGTAGGGGATTAGGGTTTGGATTAGGGATTTTTAAGTTGGGGATAGATTTTAGAATTAATCACTAATTCTAAAATTGATTAGGACTTATCACAAACCCTAATTTTAGCTCTCAGTTGTATCACACAAAAGAGAAGGAGGAAGAGCAAAACTCAACACAGATTTTTTTAATCAGTAATGGCATGCTTTTTCATTAATCTCAAGGCCTTTAAATAGGCTCAAAATACATCTTGATACACATTTTCCAAATATTCTCAAAATCTAAAAAATACAAAAAGATTACATATGGGTATAAATGCCAGAAACAAAAATGGTAATGAAATAAACTAAACAGGAAAGATGTCCTCATCATTCTCTCCGGGTGGGAGAGAGCTCGACCCAGTCGAGTCAAAACCAGTGATCCTGCCATGGTGCTCCAAAAGATCCTGATCCAGTTGCGGGAGCCCCTTACGATCACTGCAAGTGTCATTCGACTTCGGTTTGTTTTTCCACCTCACCAAATACTTGTGCATACCACCATCTCTTGTGGAGATTATCTGATCATCTACAATATTATCCAATTCTTCTGTCGGTGGGTGAATAGTATCAGGTAAAGGGGTAAATGTGGGAATCTCACCATTAGGCTGCAGGGTAGGCTCGTCTATAAGAAAATTTTTAGGGTTGAATTTTGAGCCTTCATAAAGTACTAGATGCTCAATATTGAAAGTCTTACTTATGCCAAAACCTTCAGGAAGGTCAACGACATAGGTATTATCATTGATTGCATGTAGAATCTTAAATGGGCCTGCAACATGTATGTTCAAGTTCTTAACGGGTCCAACAGGAAACCGTTCCGGATGAATCCGAACCATCACTTCGTCACCAATGTCAAAAATTATAAATTTCCTTTCAGTATCTGCTATTAACTTGTAGTTAAAATTATTCTCATTGAGTTCCTTGAAAATTTTTCTATGCAAGTCATGAATGTTATATGCAAATGTGGGTGTAGACTATGTGACTTTGTGATGTTCTAACACAGGGGTAAAATCTATGGGTTGCCAGGTGACTTGGGAAGGAATGAGTGACTCAGGTATACTCAATGGAGGTGACTGAACAGGCTGAATACAATTGAGAGACTGGTCATCCTCTTTTTCATCAAAGTCATCACTTATATTAGGTTCATAGGTAAACTCATTGTCGGGCTCATCAGCGATGACTGCGGTTTCCTCTACTATATTGATCCTACTTGGACTAGGACAGTTGCCAGCAACATGACCGTATCCCTTACATTTATAGCACTTAGTGAGAGGATCAATCTTAGAATAGTCTCTTTCAGTGTTCTTACCCGTATTGGCATTTTTTAGTGGATAGGAATTTGAAGTATGTTTATTTGGGTAAGACTTATTAAGGTACTGAGGAGATGAGTGCTCAGGTCTAGAGGGGTCAGGCGGATTCATTCTAGAGGAATGATACATCGAATTGCTGGACTTGTAATGGGAACTAGCTTTAAGGGAATCCATATCGAGGACTAGGGCGTAGGCTGCCGCTATTGAGTCCTCGTTCCTAAGGTCAGCTCGTTCTTAAGGTCAGCTCGTAGTCCAGCTCTGAACCTAGAGAGAGTTTGTTCTTCACTCTCTTTACCTAAAGCATTGCACCGAATAAGGATGTCATCGAATTTATCAACATATTTTTGTGTGGATTTACTTTCTTGATAGAGTTGGTTTCATGAATCTAGCAATCGGGTATGGAACGATAGCGGTACATATCTCTCAGTGAGCTTCTCTTTCATGGCCTTCCAAGTGGCTATAGGTGCCAGGCCTCGGCCTCTGCGGGCATGTTCAAGATTGGTTCAATGTTGTTGAGCTTTACCCGTTAATTTCATAGTGGCAAATTTAACTTTAAGGGCTTCGCTCATGTCGAACCACACAAAGTAGTGGTCCATGGCACGGATCCAATCGAGGTAAGCTTGGGGTTCCATGTGGCCTTCAAACTGGGGAACATCAGCCTTAACGTTCTTTTTATAATGTTCGTCAGGGTCACGTTCTTGACGTCGATCGTCATGAACATTCCCTTGAGGGATCTGACGATGGGCATGAAGCTCAGGGACAATGGTTTGATTTAGCTCCACTTTCTCAAGCCTCTGATTGATATTGGCAAGAGTTGCTTGGATGACAGCTAGGGTAGTGGAGATATCAGGGTTGTCCATTTCAGGTCTGGGAAGTCTAGGGTTCCTAATTGGGTGATTGGGAAGGGATAGGAAAGGTTCTTCAGGGTCTGTGATGGTGCTGCGAAGACGCATTCACCAAAAGTGGAAACTAGGGGTCGTGTGTCTCCTAATTTTTATTTATTTATTTATTTATTTATTTTTTTAATGAATCTGAAATGACCTAAAATAAACATAATAAAAGGCAAAAATAAAATAAAAGACTAAACAATCCTAAATGAATGCAAAAATAATGCCTACGATGCAAGAACTAGAGTTTTAAGAACCTTCGCTCTGATACCAAAATGATGTAAAACCAACCCTAAAATAGAGAATTTCCAAGAATTTTAATGAGTTAATTTTACCAACACGTTACGCGGATTAAAGTCAGGAATTTTAAACAATTAATTGGTTGGATGGATTTTCAAGAACTGAATTACGCTAACAGTCCCAATTAATAATTCAATCTTATGATCAACAATTAAATTCCTATGTGTTAGCAAGTAATAAGTTCAATATTGATTTGTACTCTATTCTAGCATGTGGATCACTCAGTCTCAGTTATTTTGTGGTCGACAGGCAAATTAGATAATATACTAGATAATAGAGCAGTAAAACACAAATATTTAATAAGGGAACGAGTATACTGAATGCGAAGAAGCCAGTGTCAATCTCAGAGTTGGACAGTGACAGCAACACAGTGAGCAAAGTCAGTAACGAAGCCACGTAGTGGCAGATCTGGTCGCCGGCGATGAGGGGAGACAGCGAGCGGGGCGGCGGCGTCGGGATGGCGAGGCGCTGACGCTGGGGTCAGGGAGTCGGGGAGAGGGAGAGGTAGCGGACGAGGAGGCTGTAGTGGTGGTGACGGGTCGACAGAGTTTGGGGGTGAAGGAGTGGGTCGCGGTGGGGCGGTGACGGGAAGAGGTCAAGGGCGGAGGTAGGGGTTTTGGGCGTCGGACACGGGCGTGGATTCGAAGGTCGGGAGATGGGTCGAAAGGGGTTGACGGGGTGAGGTCGATGATGAGGGATTTGGAGCTGTTGGGTTTGGGGTTCGGGAGAATTTGGGGGAGACGAAGAGTGGGTTTTTTTTTCTTTATTTTTTTGTTGGTCGGGAGTGGGGAAGAGGAAGAGAAGAAGATGGAGTATGTGGTGGCTGGTGTAGGGAAAGTAGGGGATTAGGGTTTGGATTAGGGATTTTTAAGTTGGGGATAGATTTTAGAATTAATCACTAATTCTAAAATTGATTAGGACTTATCACAAACCCTAATTTTAGCTCTCAGTTGTATCACACAAAAGAGAAGGAGGAAGAGCAAAACTCAACACAGATTTTTTTTAATCAGTAATGGCATGCTTTTTCATTAATCTCAAGGCCTTTAAATAGGCTCAAAATACTTCTTGATACACATTTTCCAAATATTCTCAAAATCTAAAAAATACAAAAAGATTACATATGGGTATAAATGCCAGAAACAAAAATGGTAATTAAATAAACTAAACAGGAAAGATGTCCTCATCAGTTTTGTTGGATATGAAATGTGCCTAGGATGATAACTACATATGAAAGATACTTACGGTGGATAATACGGTGAAGGTGTGGTAGGTCGGAGTGTTGTGCTGCACAATTTGTGGTGAAGAGGTGTTACAGAAAGATTGTCGAGGTCACAGGTCTGATAATTTAGATTGTTTAGGCTTGCTTCTGGACTGCATGTTTGATCTCTTTTTAGATCTGTTTGCTTGTGTTTGATGAGCTAGTGCTATTGCAGTTTTTGCATCATCTTGAACACATTATGGTTATTATGTTTGTCAATATATGGTATGTATGGCTGTTTGTCAAATAAAGGTTGAAAATGAATTACATAGTGCAAACAGAGGATTCAGAAGAATGTCTATGGCACCAAAGATGTAACCCAGATTACAATATCTGATGCAGATGCAATAATGGAACTTTTTTGTGAAGCTTGGTTTTCATCCTGCAAAACCAAGAATCCCATTTAGGAATTCTCCCGCGCACTACCATTTCTGCAAGGTATTCTTTGTGTATAAAGCATTTCTGCAAGGTGTTATTTATGCATATAAAGCACTGAACTAAAGACGTTTGAATTGCATTGTGATACATGTTATCTGTTGTTTCTTGTGCTGTATCTATGAATCATACTGTATGTTTTTCCAAAAGTAATCATTAAACATACTTGTTCTTTCTTCTTTGAAGAGAGCTACCCTACAAATCACTGAATTAGTTGGTTTGGTGAATTTGCTTATCATCTCTTCAGTGCTCTTGCCTGTATTCAGATTTCAGAGTGAGCGTATCTAACTTGTTCAGTGCGGAACTGAATTTCTCATATTTTTTATTTAAATAAAAGCAGCCGAATTCTTTACACCTGTTTGACAGGAGATGGGGATAAAACTGCCAACCTTACCATTTTTGGTCTTTTTTTGGGGCTAGGCTTCATTCAGTCGCATCACTTATCCATCCATGCCTTTCTCATCTCCATGAGCTTTTACTTGTATGACATGATCAAATGGGCATTTTGTTCATTCTGCCTTTAAATTTGTAAGTGTTGAATAATTTCATTAAAAAAAGGTCGGAAAAAATTTGTGACTCTGATAGATCACGCTGGAATTTGTGTGCTTGTTTGCCCTCCTTGGCGCCTTACTAACAGTGTCCACAAGTAACTGCAGAAAAAGATTTTATAGTGGACCTAACTGAGATTTATTTTAGCGAGAATCAACCCAAAAATTATCTTTATAGAGAAGTAGGGTTTGCAATTTGGCGTTACTATATCATTGGTAGAGTTTAATGTTGCATATTCGTGGACAGAGGAGGGTCACTCACAGGTGTATCACAGCCACAGCTGCTCTATCTGTTTAGAGAATGTATGCACAATGTCAGTACTATTTTGTTTTTCCTGCTAATAAATGCTTTTCTTTCTTTTTTGAGTCGAGAAGGTAAATATTAGAGTAATACTACACCCACTACTAATTTCATTATATTTCTCTTCCCCATTTTAGGTGGCATACTCCAATAGATAAGCCAATAAATGTGTCACGTAGTGAAGAGAATGACAGTGAAACTGGTAGTGAATGAAGCATTACTGATTATCGGTTCATCAAAAGGTGGTACACGAAACAAGAATAAATAAAACCATGGATTGGTCTCCAAGGCCAAGGGTCAAAGGTATTGAGAGAAATCCAAAAAAACTAAAGTGCAGAAACCAATATTACAGAAAGCATGATAGACAGAGAATAAAAACAGAGAGCTACATAGGCTAGATCAAAATAATTTCTGCTTCCGTAATTGTAATCATAGATTTCATGTCTTTATGCATAAAATCTTACATTGTATTCATGCTTGGGCAGATCATGTAGGAGTTAGGAAGAAGCTGCGATTGGAAGGAGAGTGACTGAGCAGACAGGGGGAGGTAGTGTTGTTGGTTCTTTTCTTTGATTTTCAGTAGGGATATGTATTTAGTTGGATTTTTTGTCTTTTGGGGCATCACTCTATGGGGATGCTAGATCTGCTGTGGCACTGTAGTATTTTGTGTTGTCATGTATTTGGTACTTCTATATTTCGTTAATTCAACATTAATAAAACGATGACTTTAGTCAATCTTTATTCTATAAAAAAAAAACAGAGCTACATAGAGTGGTAAAAGATCCCACTGAACACTGCACTCTGCAGCTGTATGAATGTCGCGCTCCACCTCGTGACTGTGCCCCTCGTACTTAAGCTTCAGCTAGTAGTGTATCCGCCTTAGTCTAACTCTCCTGTTGGTAACCCCTTGTTCGTTCCCTCCCCCTTCCCCTTCTCCCCTCATGTTGTCCACTTGTCCAGCCACTGTAATCATGCTCAAAGACGATATAAAGGTCAATACTTGGTGCATTGTAAGAAATGAAATTTTCAGATAAAAGTTTTAAAAGTTTGACAGATAATTATACTTTTTTTTTGGGCATGTAACCCTTTTTATGTTTTTTTAGTTAGGCAGTATGACCCCGTCTATTTTTGGGTGTTTTCTGAAAAAAAATATTGTTGTTTCTACTTTTCAAATACCCTTATGATAATCTTTATATATATAAGATAAGGAGTGGAAACACTAAAAATGATTATGAGGGAAAATTAAGGAGATTTGGCGAAAAAATTGAGGGATTTCTTCAGATTGTGGATCAAGCTCAATGTCAAAGTGAATTTCTTCTTAACCTCACGGTCTATCAGCTAATAAGATGTTGATGATTGTAGATGTAATGAGTTGGTCTAGTTTATTACTCTAAATGGTTATCCGGATTTTTGGGATAAATTGTTACTATTTTTTGGGTGAAGATCCGTAGATTGAGTGTGAAAATTATTTTGATTTGCTGAAAGACACTTACTTTTGTAGGAACATAAGAATCTGTAGGGTATTTGATTATGTAGTAGATAAGGGTACTAATTCTTGTGTGTACATGAAAATCACATATCATATTAATTACATGTATTTTGTTTGATTTGTTTCAGGATGGCTAGTTCAAGCACAAACAGCAGGAAAAAATATTCGTCCGCAGTCAGTCATCCTTGGGGGAAGTTAACCAGTTCCTCCTCACACCCCCATGCAAATGCAATCTCATCATACGAGTAAAGTGCTCCAATTCGGTAACAAATTTTGGTAAACCCTATATCAATTACCCCAATTTTGCAAAAGGTTGCCAGTTTTTTCTGTGGTACTCGGAGTATATGAGAATTTTCAAGTGAGCAGCCAATTACCACAATCTTGGAAGTCCAGCTGGCAACGAACTGTTGTATGATCATATTGATTTTCTGACTGAGGAGCTCAGCACTGCAAGACAGGAGCCGAGGGAAGACTATGTTATTTTTAGGAGGAAGGGTTAGAAAGAAGGGTTTGTTGCTGTCATGCTTGTGTGTATGTTATTATTTGTTGTCTTGTATGTGTTCAAGTAGTAGTAGACATGAGCATGGAAATGGTATTTTGGGCACCAGTGTGGTAATTGCAAGATGATATGCAGATGATTTTGTAAGATATTTTGAACTTATTATGAATCTATGAGATGACAGTGGTATGTAAGAATTGATGTAATTTTCTGATGTTATAGAATGTTGATGAAACGAAGATGATGTATACTTTGGTGAAAGAATTGATGAAATAAAATGATGAAATGAAGATGGTGTATGTTATATAATGTCGATGAAAAGTAGATGATGTAAGAATTGATGAAACTGCCTGATGCTATATAATGTTGCTGATATAGTGACACAACACTGCATTTCAATTGTGTAACTGATATATTAGTGTAACTGAAATGAAGATAGTGTAAGAGTTGATGAAATAGCCTCTGTTTCGATTTTGTAACTGATATATCAGTTTGTGTGATTAACAACATCATAGATTTTGTAAGAATTGATGATATATCAGTGAGAGTGATTAACAACATCATAAATACATATCCTTAAAAAGTATGCAACACTCTTTAAAACTTCACAAAATTTTGGTTACTAGCAGCTTAAACAAAGTCACTGCTTGTATGCTTCACTGCTTCGAACAGTCAGAGAGTAAAACAACACTGTATTTCATGATTGAAGCCAAACAGCCAAATAATTCAAACAAAGGCTAATATGTTATTAGAGAAATAACATGTATTGGCTACAGAATCACTGAAATTCACTTCGAAAACCTGATGCATTTATCTCAGACATTACATAGAAACAGAACATGAGAATATTTGGTGCAAAAATTGTATTTCACTTAAAAGTGAGTTAAATACAAATGTTCATCTCTCAGATGCACCCAAAAAGACTAAATGCAACATCATTACATGACTTAGAAGAGTAGTACAGAGTAAAATTATAATTCTAATGCATTTGATAGCAGCATTTTGAGACAGCAAACCCTGCGAAGCTCCAGTTCCATCTTAGTCTTCATGTTGTATGAGCTGCTTGATTACTGCTTGATTACATGCATTAAGCACCGATACATTTACTCCAAGCATATACAAAAACTTTAAAAAACAGAAAAGACTAACTGTCTATGTGCATCATTAATGCTTGATTACATACATTAAGCACTGATACATTTACTCCAAGCATATACAAAAACTTTAAAAAACAAAAAAGATTAGCTGTCTATGTGCAGCATTAATCAATACCCCATTAACTACATGTTCATTTACTCCAACCAGGTACAAAAACTCAAAAACAAAAAAAGATGAGCTTTAACTCCATTAACTTCATTTTCTCCGGTTGCATCTCTGTCTAGATGCCTGCATTAATTCCAGAAGAATGATATTTGCAAGTGGATTTATAGCTTGAAATGAACTTGAAAATTTTAAAATTGAAGCATTGATAAAAAGTTTTGTATACCTATATACATAAACTTCTTACTTTCACTGTTTTGGTCCTTGTGAAGCTCCAATGGTTGCTTCCTGAAATTGAATATATAAACAAATATTAGCATAAAGATGTTTATAGCTTTAAATGACTTAATTAAAAATATGCAACTTCATATTTGGTTTGAATTATCGGACATCCACACAACCTTAGTTTGTTGGGCAAGGGGGACATTAACATGTGAAGTGGTAGTATTTTGAGAACCCCGTATTTCAAACACATTTCTTGCTGCTTGACTGAGCATGTAGCGTCCCGAATTTCTAATAAGATATTTTAGAAAATACGTGGCACATTCCCAGCGATCCACTTCAATACAATATTAAATATAACCAACATCACTAAAATTTTCAACATTTATTACAACAAATCTTTTACAAATCACAGCGGAATTCAAAACAAACTCAACTCAATATTTTCCTTATTTACAACCCAAATTCATCTCAACTGATATTACAATTTTACACAAAGCACTTAAGATTCAATTTAACTCAAATATGCCTCTAGCATCCAAATCTCCATCACTAAGCGACTACCTGCATCATGTGAGGCTAGAGATGATCCCTAACCCCCAAACTAAAGGGGTCAGCCATAAATGGTGTGAGAAATATAAAAATAAACAAACCACGTAAAAGATCATATCTCATAAATTCTTAAACAACAAGCACTAAATAAGAATATGAGAAATACGAAATGACAGTACATAAAACATCAAGTGGAGCTAAACTAAGTGTCGGGTGTAGAAAACAGGAAAAACCAAAAGCATAAAACCAAGCCAAGAGACAATTACTCTAGATGCAGACTCTCTAATGCGTACTTGTCGAAGTCTATGCATCCCATTCTACATAGGTTCGGTGCAAGCCCTTAACGTCTTCACTTCATAGGGTTCAATCCCCGCGTTATGAACTAATCCTAATACGATGACTACTACGAGATAAAGATAAACCATGGATAGTATCTCATGCCCGATAATTCCGGAGATGGATCCCACACCCAAGATATTTCACTTGAATAATTCCGGAGATCATCCCACACCGAAACATTGACACGTCACCACAATATACCACATGTGCTTCACATCGACTCCGATAATTCCGGAGATCAATCCCACACCACAAATAGTTACCGTGATAATTCCGGAGATTGTCCCACACCACATGACTGTGATAATTTCGGAGACATATCCCACACCACTAATAATCTACTGTGATAATTCCGGAGATTAAATCCCACACCGAAAGCCATACTGAGGTTCTTGACTCATGTTCCCGTTCATCATATCACCACTAGTGCCTGTCCTTATCATTTTGCTTAATTGTTTACTTAACGAATCTCCTAGAGTGGTATACCCTACCGGCCTAAATTCAAAACTCAATAACTGAAATGCCTCAATGGGCCTCAACAAAATACTCAACACCGGTATACTAGGGTCATACACCTTTAGAGACTCAACTCAAATATCCAAACAAGGTTCCACTAAACCAAGTGGCTCAACTAAATGTCTCAAATGAAATACTTATCTGATTATCTCAAAGTCAATTGCTTAATCATATACTAAACTGGATGACAAGTATATACTATATTATCTGGGAAACAAATCATTCGAATTAACACTGAAGTTTACAAATATCCTTCAGTACTAGTCGACTCATGCTGATGATAAGTCGACAGTCCAGAGGACCAAATTCAAGATTTTACAAAAATAAACTAAGTCATTTAACAGTCGACTTAAGAAGGGATCAGTCGACTTACCCGAGGTAATTTCCAATAATCTTCTCAAAATATTCTAAGTATATAAGTCGACTTAAAGGATTATAGGTCGACTGTCCGAAGGACTAATAATTTTTACAAAAATAATTTCTTCAGTGGACCAGTCGACTGCCTACTGGCTAGGTCGACTGTCCAGAACAACTATTTCAAGGATTCTAAAAATACAGTATCAGGCTCATACCAGTCGACTGCACAGTAGGCCAGTCGACTGTCGGCCTACAGATTTCAAAGTTTGGTCTGATTACCAAACCAAATTCTGAAGCTTTCTAACGATCAATGTTTATGAAAATGGTTCGTATTCAGGAAAATAATAAATCTCGACGAATCTTCTTCAGGTATATGTATATATATTACTCAAAACATCAATACGTCAAATTTAAGTTCTCATGTTCTAAATCAAAATTCTTTCATTAGGGTTTTACAAGATCTAAATTTCTTCGCAAATCTAAATCAAATTTGAATTATGAATCTAATGTCCAGGTATCCATACACAAATCTCAACATGCTTTTAGCAACCAATATCAAAAATAAAGATCTATTATTTCATTCCCAATTATTCACATGATTCATACCACATTACGAGACCTAATTTGTTCCAAACATTAAATCAATATATCAATGATACTTGCACACATAGATCAACATCAAGACAAATTTCTTCCATGCATAACATCAAATCAAACAACAAAATATACATCAAACAACAAAACAATTTTTATATATCTCACATAAATCAAACAACAAAACAAATTTCTATATCTCTCACCTTGAATTAGGAAAAGTCCACGAAAAAGAATCTTCCTTTTGCTAGATCCAAAGACTCCTTTTCTCCACCAAAATAGATCTCCAAAATTCTGTGTTTTATCGATAATGACGGCTGGGAGAAAAATCTCTTAAATATGCCGAATTGATTATTAGGGTTTCACCCACACTTTTGCAAAATAATCCTTTCCAAAAATACAATTTGCATGTATAGATCATTCTTTGGAAATTCCATCAAAACTCATTTAAATTTGGATTTAAAAGAAAATATACATCCCAAATCTCAATCAATACTGTTCAAAACGTCCAGAATATACATTTTACACTTGAACCCTTAAAAATGTCAGTTTTGCAAAAAGATCATTCTTTTCTCAAAAATTGCAAATAGTTCCAATTAATTTCAGAAAAATCTGGAAAAATACTAATTAAATCTCAAATATTAAATAAAGATTTTTCATAAAGAAAACTAAATTTTCACACTTCTCATAAAAGCATTTGCACGTGTTTTGCACGTGTACAAAAGATAAATTCTTCTGAAAATATTCATTAAATCCCCAAAAACAAATTTAAATTCATTTTCAAATATAAAAATAATATTTTAAAATACGGGGTTCTACATCACTCTCTCCTTAGAAGAGTTCTGTCCTCAGAACTATTACTAATGAGTCCAAACACATGTCATCAAAAGAAATAATATTTCATAAATAGAACATAGTCCAAACAATATATCAACAAGGAAATCAATATCTTATAATGGAAACATAGTTCAAACAATTGCATATCAAAATAAGAGAAATACAACTCAAACCAAAGTACTGTCATTCAAAAGAATTACAATCACATAATAGAAATACACTCATACAAACAGTCCAGGGAAATCCTTCTGCATGCGATCCTCAGGCTCCCAAGTAGCCTCCTCGAACTGCTGATTCCTCCACAATTCCTTGACCATAGGTATCACCTTGCGCCTGAGAACTTTCTCCCTACGGTCAACGATCTCAACAGGCTGTTCCTTATAACTCAAGTTCACCTGTAGATCTTCAGGAATCTCTACCAACTGATGATTCTGATTTGGCACATACTTCCTCAACAATGACACATGAAATACATCATGCACCTGTGCCAACTCCTCTGGAAGCTTCAATCTATAAGCGGTCTTGCCAATTCGCTCCATGATCCTGTATGGACCAATATACCTTGGCGCCAACTTGCCTCCCTTACCGAACCTGATTACTCCTTTGGTCGGAGAAACCTTGAGAAAAACTGCATCCCCAACTTCAAACTCCAAGTCTCTTCGTCGAGTATCAGCATAACTCTTCTGTCGACTCTGAGCCTCAACTAACCTCTTGCGAATCAGCTCAATCTTCTCGGATGTCTGCTGCACAATCTCAGGACCATACATCTGCCTCTCGCCAACCTCATACCAACAAACAGGTGTCCTGCACCTCCGCCCGTACAAAGCCTCATACGGTGCCATCCCAATACTCGCATGGTAACTGTTGTTATAAGCAAACTCAACCAATGCCAAGTATCTTTCCCAACTACCACCAAAATCTATAACACAAGCCCTCAACATATCTTCCAGCACTCGATTCACCCTCTCAGTCTGATCATCGGTCTGTGGATGAAAAGCTGTACTGAAATCAGTCCTGGTGCCTAAAACTGCTTGTAGGCTCTTCCAAAACCTTGAAGTAAACCTTGCATCCCTGTCGGATACAATCGACACAGGAACTCCATGAAGTCTCACAATTTCACCAATGTACAACTCAGCCAATTTCTCCATCGACCAAGTAATCTTCATGGCTAGAAAGTGAGCCGACTTAGTCAAACGGTCCACAACGACCCAAATCGAGTCATTGCCCTTCGAACTCCTCGGCAAACCTGTGATGAAATCCATACTGATATTCTCCCACTTCCACTCCGGAATGGGTAACGGCTGTAACAAACCTCCAGGTCTCTGATTTTCTGCTTTGATCTGCTGACAAGTCAGACACCTTGCCACAAAATCTGCTACATCCCGCTTCATACCAGACCACCAAAAATGCTGTTTGATGTCCCTGTACATCTTCGTGCCTCCTGGATGAATTGACAACAATGTACTGTGTGCTTCCTGCAAGATACTCTCTCTCAAATCTGCATTATCCGGAACACACAACCTCTCACCCATCCAAAGAACTCCATCTTGGACACGAAACTCTGATAGCTTGCCTTCTGAAACCTGTTGCAACATCTTCTGAATCTCTGAATCTGATTTCTGACCTTCCACAATCCTCTCTCTCAAGGACGGTGTAACTCCTGTTTCCTCGTATTTGTATTTTTATACTGTATTTTGCTCAATTGTACTCTTTTATATATTTGAGATCCAGTATTTTATTTTCGTTCGAATAAAACCATCAAATTGTTTTCCATTCAATTACTGGTCCTTGTATCGAATTCGTTTGTATTTGTATCGAATTCGTTTGTATGCTCTTTGTGTCATTATTCATGAAGAAATGGCTAATTCTTCATATTCATCTCTTTAATCCACATTTTAATGCATTTTGATCAATTCTCCTGTTGGGCCCTATTCGAAGCGGATATCCTAAAACCCTCAAACCCGCTAACCCTAGTATTTAAACCCCTAACCCTAATCCCTAACCCTAATCACTACTGTTTAAACCTAATCATCTCTAACCTTCCGCCGCTAATCCCCTCTCCATCATTTTTCCCCAACCAAATCCTTCGCTCGTACCCAACCCATCTCCGATCCCCACTTCGACCGTCATCCTCGTCGACCTCCTCGTCAACCCACTCCCGCTCGCCTTCTCACCACCACAGAACCTCACTATCGACCTCCTTCGCCATTAACCCAACGCCTCCGAACCCATCTTCTCCCTCGACGTTCAAATCCTTCGAACGCCTCCGACCACCTCTACTCGACCCCTCACCGCTTCGTCGACCCCCTCAGCACCACCGCCTCCACAAACCCCCATCGGCGTCGCCTCCATCTCCCTCAGCGCCGCCGAGTCCCTGATTTCCTCTCCCCTGTTCGAAACCACGAACAGAGTCCCCGCCGAGCGTCGCTTCTCGACGTCGCCGCCTCACCGCACTCCGTCACCGCCGCAGTCGCCGCCTGAGAACCAGCCACGCCGTTGCTCCTCTCCCTCGAGCTTCGCTCAGCGATCGGAGAACGGAGAAGGAGATCGAACGAAGAAGAAGAGGAGAAAGAGCGGGAGCGATTCTCAGCCGCCAGATCTCATCAAGATTCGTGCTGGTGATCGGTGTCCCGTGTTCGTCCACAGCAGATCCCGAAGCCGTGTACGCTGTTCTGGCCTGGGATCCGGTGCACAGGATCAATCTGATTCGCCTGTTTCGGTGTCCGCTGTTCTACCCGCAGCCGATCCACTTGCTGCTTGCTGTTTTGATCCGATCGTGCGTGCAAGGAAAGCTCGATCTTTGGTATATTTTGCACGCGCATTTCGAGGACATTTCCGGGGATTTTTCTACTCTTTTTGCTTCAACAAGCGGAGATTTTAATCGTCATTTAAGGCAAGTAACCTTGTACATCTTATCGTTCTAGTACAAGTCTCTTTGAAATACCACATGTAGTTAGTTTGTGACTCCCTTTGAATATCATAGTATATCAATTTGAACCTTCAAACTCACCAATCTAAGAGTCACAAAACTTCCTCGCATTAAATAATAATTCAATTGGACTCTTTTATCCCCTTGAACTTGTGAATCACTTGGACATATGAATTAAGGACCCCTAGAAATTGTAGACGCATATAAATTTAGTGTTTTGGCAAATTTGTGATTATTATGACTTGAAAAATATTATTATTCGCTGTTTGATTCCCATTACCATGTATTTGTGCCACATAATGATTTTAGACACCAAATTACATAATTCTATGAAATCTACATTAGTGAATTATTTCCCTATGTTGCTGTCTGGATTTTCTTTTGAGGTTCCGACCCTTTTAACATTGGAATTTGGACCCGAGCCCTGAATATGAAACATAGATCAGGATGTGTAGATGTCGATAGACTCCAGAATGATTGAATTTGGAGTTACGGTCTAGGAGATATGGCTGTTATACGGCAGCTGTGTCAGTAGGCGCAGTTCTGTAAAAACTGCTGTATATATTGACTTTGCGAATTATTTTAGCTGTACAAACAGCGTGCGTTTGACCCCGAATTTTGTGTGTAGCTGCTGGACATCATCTAGGACATCCCTAAATTTTTCTAGAATTAATTTACAACATTTACTTAGGTGTGCTTGCTTGATAAGAGTTAATAACAATAACAAGCCGGGGTTTGGGAAAGATTCTAGAGTGGACAATATAGATACGTGTACTCGGAAGGGGGCCCGTGTTTCCCAATACTTGGTTCATGAACTTGTTGTATCTTGTTTGATTCATGGAGTCGGTTACTCGGCTCATGAACTTGTTTGATTCTTGAACCCATTGTGTGGTTCTTGAACTTGCTTGTGGATTCGCGAACTTGCTTCGTGAACTTGTTATTTAATTTTCGATTCATGAACCATGGCTTGCTTGATACTTGATACCTGAGTACGCCGCCCTATAAAATCCATTACTAGATCTAAACGAAAGTGTTTGACTGTAGCAACCATGTAGTATAATGGATGCATGTCGTGCTACCTAGCTAGTAACTCACCACTAGACTTGAACTTGATGACTTGGACTCGATAACTTGAACTAGACTTGGACTTGATAACTTGAGCTAGATAACTTGACACTTGGACTTGATGACTTGACATTTGAGACCTAACATTTGAAATAACATATGACACTAGACTTGAGGTTGTTGCTTGACATTAATTACCCTTATAGGTGTACCTGACATGTGTTTCACCACTAGCAGTTGTTATCCAACCTAGTTATTAAGATGTTCCCTCTTGCTAGCTAGTCTTTGAATTTGCCACTACTTCTTATAACCTTGCTTATTCTTGATTCCGATTCTTGTTTTCCCCTTTCTTGTACTTGCTTTTACTATTTGTGGCCCTAGCTTGCACTAAGGGCATTTTCTCTTGTTTCCCCTCTTGTTTCCTGTTTATATTTATTAAGCAGACTTGGGAGACAAACTACCTGCCGGAATTGGTGAGCAGACATTTCAGGTTTTGCTTGGAGCAAGGACCTGTTTAAATGGTTGCTTCCTTAAGGTATTTATTTCTTCTGCTGTTTAAGACTTGTTTCCGAGTTTACACTCGATCCAGACATGAGAACCATTTGAATATTATTATTTGTTTAAATTGTTTTCTGTTGCTTAATAAGTTATTCATGCATGCTTGGTTATGTATATTTCTCTTGTATATTCTTGTTATGATGCTGGGTCGATCCTACAGCTTATGGATGATGTAAAAATCATTCGCTGGGCTTCGTCACATGCTCGTATTCCATATTTTTGGGAAGCGGGGCGTGACAAGGTTTTTAGTGGTATCAGAGCCAGGTTTGGCTAATGTGTTGGTCCGACTAATACATTAGACAGGCTTGACTCAGTCAGGATTAACTCAACATTAAACATGCCATGCAACCACATGAATAATTTAATAGTCAACTCGATCTGGATACAAGTCTTATCTCATCCATTTTGATCCCTTCATATTCAATTCTTTGATTCATTGCTTCTTTCCATCTCTTGCAGTCATCCTGATCTATTGATTCCTTATTGGGTACAAATTTATTCTTTCCGTACCCATATTCTTTTAATTCCGGTGCTAGCAATCTCTGATTTTCTGCTTGCCTCGTTGAACCCTCCTTATTCTGGCTCGTGTGTCGTTCATTATTTTCCCTGCTTTGCATTCATTACCATTTGTTGATTCATATTGAGTATCATGTTGGTTGTTTCTTCCCTGCTATATTCTCTTCGATTCCGATTTTGCCCTCGTCCTCCTTCCTTCTTATTCAATTCCTTAATTTTCTTTCGTCCCTTCTAGTCATCATTCTTATAAACTCCTTATTGGATGTAGCTTCATTTTTCTCCTACCTATTTATCTCTTTACAATTATTTTTCTTCCAAATACTTTTTGTATTTCGATGATTAATTATTATATTTATTTTCGATCTTCTATGAAGATGTATCTCAACAAGGATTTTGTTATTTCGAACAATGATGTATTTTAACTCACTTTTCATTTTCATTCGACTATATATTTCTACTGAATTATTATTAGATAAGGCAAATTCTTATTTCGTTGTATAATGCTATTTTTTACTACCATTAGTATCATTGCTATTATTTTCACTATCATTACTAATATTATTATTATTGTTACTACTATTGATATTCTTATTGTTGTTTTCACTATTTCATTATTATTGTTAATATTATTATTATTGTTATCATTCTTTCGCTATTACTATTATTATTATTGTCATGATCATTGTTATTCTATTGTTATTAATATGGACCTTTTTATATTATTATTGTTATTAGTACTATTATTTTCTTTCGTTACTACTATCATTATTATTAAATTGTTTTGAGCCTGATCATGCTCAATTTTATATACATTTCACTACTGATGCTGTTTATTTCTGAGGCACGTGTGGAAGCACCAGGTGTGAGTTCGAACTCAATTTGTATTGAAGGAGATTGCCGCTCGTCTGCCGACCTTCGGTTGACCTTCTGGGGCCTACGATGAGCTCGGAAAGGCGTTGAAGGTTGGGCTCGGATCGGAAGGGTCGGATCCGAGGTCTTGTGTACCTGCAGACGGTCCTGAAACACCGGGGTTTGTCCCGGTGGCGGACCCTCCGACGCTCTAGTCAGTCTCTGTGAGAGAGTAGCAATAACTAGGTATATTTAAGTGGCAAAAGATTGATTACCTTCCAAAGGTGGGTGAGGGTCTAGTATTTATAGAGAATCCCAACCGGGTTTGGTTCCGAAAGCCCATGGGCCTGACGTGGCAGAAGGCCCAGGGGGTTTAGGGCGGTTGTGGTGATACCAGGAGTGGTATAGGGCTGACGTGGCGAAACCCTTGGCGGTATTTGGATCTGACGTGGTCCATCGTGAGTCCTCTGTGCCTCTGGGGGAATCGGAGGGCCTAGGCTGCGCCAGGTCATCCTCTCGCCCCGTCAGAGAGGGGGGACGGCCTGAGGGACTGCTCCGGATCGGACTCCGGGGGATACTGAGGCTCGTCAGCACGAGGAAGTCGGCACTGTGGGGGCAAACACGAGGTTCGGCGCCGACCCTAAAGGGGTCCGGAGCCGAACCAGGTTGTTATTCTTGCTTTTCTGAGTAGGAATAGTATTGGGCCCTGGTTGGGCCTCAGGCCATTTTTACACTGTCACACAAGCCCCCCACTCCTGCAGGGGGTGCGGGAGCTAGCCGTGGAGGAGTGTTCATGATTGTAAAAAATGGGAGGGCGGATCATAGGGCCTTTCTGGTGGTGCTGTCCTGAAGCTTGGATAGGACCTCGAGCTAGTCGAGGGTCAAGGTGTAGGTGAAGGCGATGGCGAACCGTTGTCTCTTCCGGAGAAGAGTACCCTGGTGTTCGATTGAACCTCGAGGGGTCGAGGGATTACGCGTCGACAAGGGTGATGGCGAGCCGTTGCTTCTTCCTGAGAAGAGTACCCGGGTGCCAGACCTAACCTCGAGACGAGGGGGAATTACGGGCTGGTAAGGGTGATGGCCCGTCGGTGGATCTTCCGAAGAAGAGTACCCGGGTGCCGAGCCGAACCTCGAGCTGGCGAGGGATTATGGGCCGGTGAGGGTGAAGGCGAGCCGTAGTTTCTTCTTGAGAAGAGTACCCCGGTGCCAAGCCGAACCTCGAGACGAGGGGGGATTACGGGCTGGTAAGGGTGATGGCCCGCCGGTGGATCTTCTGAAGAAGAGTACTTTAGTGCTGGCGAAGGCGAGTCGTTATTTTGTCCGAACCGGCCCCGTACCGTGCTGCCAGCCTGGCACTGGGTGACGTCAGCAGCACGTGCTTCGAGGATGTGGCGTGATTTCCTAGGCGGTAGTTGCACGTCAATCGGTGAATAGTGACTGCGAAAATCGAGGAGTTGTTCTTATCCCCTATAAATGTTCCCCCCTCTCCTCCCGCCGCCCAATTCTCTCCTGCCTCTTACTTTTTGAAAAAATCCTTCAACTCTTCAGCGCTCGCCCCTTCAGCTTCCGGCAGCAAGGTCGTGTTTCCGAGGTGATTTCAGGTTAGTTGGTAATCCTGTTTTAACTTAGGCACGGATGGATAGGGCTCAGTCCGGCTCGTTGGCGTCGACCTCTGGGGAGGGGCCGGTAGGCAAGGAGGAGGTCGTACACAGCGTGAAGCCTTTGCGATCTCGGAGGCATTTCGTGGTAGAAAGCAGCGACTCTGAGGAGGGAGGCGGCAGCTCAGACGAAGTCCAAACCCTAGGGTCGGCTTCCGGAGAGGAGGGTGGCTCCGAGGGAGAAGGTTCCGCGGGGTCTCCGAATCCGCCCGTTCTGGGGCGCTTGTCTACACCTTCGCCGGAACGGACTAAGAGGAGGAGGGTTCCGAAGAAGAAGAAATCGAAGATTGGCGGCCCGAGCGACTTGGGGATAGGGTCGTCCGCACAACCCCGGCCTTTCCGTTGCTACCCCGACGTTCTCTCCGATAAGGAGTCCTCGGGGGTCCAGCCGTCGTCGTCAAGCCGGAAGAGGTTGATGGTGGACGCCTCCCCGACCGCTCTGGAGGCAAGCGACTTGGGGGCTCTGCAGTTGGCCTACCACATAGGGCCCAGTTATGAGCTTATGCTGCCGAGTTCTTCTCTTCGACCGACCGATCCCCTGCCGGACAGGTATTGTATCTTCCCTGTGGACGCCTTTATCTCCGGCCTGAGGCTGCCCATCCACCCATTCGTTCGGGAGGTGTTAAATTGGTCGTCCCTGGCGCCGATGCAGTTCGGGCCGAACTCCTGGAAGCAGATCATCTGCTTCGTGCTGTTGTGCGAGGAACGGAGGGTACCCTTACGGCTGGGCGTGTTCCGAGCGATGCTATTGATTGGCTCATCGGCAGAAGGGGTATATTATATCTCGCCTCGAGGTAAGGCGAAGGTTGTCCACGGTCATCCGGATTCCATTAAGTTCTGGAAGAAGAAGTATCTGGTGATCCGGAGTGAGGACCCTTGGGCTATCCCTACTCGGTGGAACCATACTAAGCCGAGCTACCCAGCACCGGGGCCAGGGGATTTGACGGCGGAGGAGTGGAGACTCGTTGAGCGCCTCCGTCTGTCGCATAGCATTAATTGGGGGAAGGTGACGGAGGCCCACCTGGCGAGCGTCGGACTGAGCCCCAGCCCGGCCGTGCCTCGTACGTGGTTGTTTCTTTCCTCACATTCTTCTTGTACTTTTTTGCTCATTTGTTCTTAATGGATCTCTTTACAGAAATGGATGAGGAGTCGATTAAGGCGCTGAGGCTCGCCATGAAGAAGAAGAAGGTCGAGAAGAAGGATGTCGCGGTGAAGACCACCGAGTTGTCCCAGGTTGTCTCCGAGGCCCCCATTCAGCCGAGGATGAAGAGGACTCGATCAGAGACGGGTGGGGACGCCGTGGTCCAGGGGGGTTCGGATCAGGGTGCGGCCGCCGCGCCTGATAAGGGGAAGGGTCCCCCGGTGGATCCCGGACTTGAGGAGAGGCTTCGGCGAAGGTGGGTGCCGGATTGGTCGATCCGCGAGGGTGATTGCCTGGTCCGGGGGCGCCAGGCCGTGGAGGTTGCAGATAAGTTGGCGACCCCTCGGGACCGCTCGGATATGAAGTCCCAGACCCTGGACGAGGCGTATGTTCGTCTTGCGCAGGCCACGGTGCTGGTAAGTCGATCGAACCTCCTAGCTTTCAGGTGATGTTATTTTAAGGAAGATTTCTTAGTAGTGTCTGGTCCTGGCAGGCGACCGTGCAGGGGGCCCATGTGAGGGGCCTCTACGAGGCGGCGTTGCAGCGAGAGTGAGATCGGGCTGACAAGGCCGAGCAGGAGGTGACGGAATTGAAGAGAGAGCTCGAAGGCTCTCGTAAGAAGGAGGCGGAGACGAAGGTGGCTTTTGACAAGGAGAAGGAGGAATGGGCGAAGGCGAGGGCGGCTCAGGAGGAGAGGTCGGAGAAGGAGAAGGATGAGGTGACTAAGTCGTGTCAGATCCTGGTGATCAATGCCCAGGATAGTAGTTATGCGAAGGCCCTCAGCCATGTGAGGCACTTTTATCCGACCATCGACCTGTCCAACTTCGAGTATGATATGGAGATTGAGGGGACACCGAAGACCCCTGGCGGACAAGGGTCAGATGACAAATTGGTTACCGACCCTCCAACGGATCCGGCTGATATCGAGGTGGGAAAACCCGCTGTATAATTTTTGTCCTTCTTTTTCCTTCTCTCGATTGTATTTGCCTTCCGCGGACTGGCCACCGCATTTTTTGTATGGGGAAACTGAATTTATAAAAAGAGGGTTTTCTGGCTGGCTAAGTGTTCCAACTTTGAAAAATTTCTGAACCTCCTTGCATATATGTCTTGAGCGGGCTGGTTCTCTTGTAGGTCACGGCTCCCCTTCCTGAGGTGGACCCCCTTCGTTCCGACGTGGCGTGGCTTCGAGGCAAGGTCGAGGCCTTAGAGGCCACTTTGGTTCGGTATCGAAAGAGGGCTCGCGACACTGATGCGGCCTTCCATTATTACAGGAACAAGTCTGAAGCCCTGAGTGAGGAGGCGAGCCGGCTGAGGAGGGCGATGGTGGATCGGGAGCTAGGGGGCGTTGGTCTTGGATACACCATGTCAAGTTCTTCGGTGCAGAGGCCTTCCTCCGAGAAGCTTCTTCGCGATGTGATAGTGGAAAAGGAGATGGAGATACACCGCTATAGGACCATGTTGGGTGTTTCGACATCTTCCTCGAGGGACCGGCGAGCAGAGGGGGCTCCCTCGGCGTTGCCACTGATGGAGTGCATTCGATCCGTGGATGCCCAGAGCTCCGTGGCCGGGGTGTCGACGGTGGCAGAACCGAAGGATCGTCATGACGAGGAGAGAGTCCCCAGTCGTTTGGTCGGAGTGGTTCCTCCCTTTACCGGGTCCGAGGGGCCCTAAGTCGGAGATCCCCTTTAGTTTGAGATGAGGGGAGTGGTTCTGTAACGGTATTTGCTTGTTTTCTCCGTACAAAAATAAAAGAGTATGAATAAAGCTTTCTTTTCCTTCTTTGCTCTGGTTATCGGGGTGGTGAAGGGCGGTTTAGGCGAGGTCGGGCTCCGCCGATTCGTGAGGAATCGATGCGGGGCGGCCGGGAGACCTCCTGCCCGTAGTTGGGTCGCGCCTGCCGAGGCATTTGGGGATGAGACCCGAGGGAGAACCCCGATGCCGCCCGCCTTGCCCGGTACCGGGTCGGCGTTGCCGAGGTATTTAACTTTTGACAGAAGAGACTTCTTTTATACCAGACTGAGGGGGGTCGCTGAAGCGGCCCTTTACACATGAATGTTTACAAAGGTTTTAATTTACTTAAGCCACGCTGGAACCTAAGCTTGCTCTCCCCGGAATTTCATGAGGTGCTCAGCGTTCCAGGGTCGGCTGATGGGTCGGTCATTCATATCCGTCAGTCGGTATGTACCCGGGCGTACAGCCTCGACTACGCGGTATGGGCCTTCCCAGTTGGGAGCCAGTTTCCTCTTCTTGGTTGGGTCAGAGACAGATAGCTTTCGCAACACTAGGTCTCCTGCCTGGATGCTGGTGGGGCGGACTTTCTTGTTGTAAAATCTCTCGATCCGTTGCTGATAAATGCTCCTTCGGACCGCGGACTTTTCTCGTACCTCGGCGACGAAGTCTAGGTTAGCCCTCAGGGCGGACGCGTTGTCGTCTTCATCGAAGGCTATGATCCGGGGGGAAGGCAATCCGACTTCGACGGGGATGACTGCCTCAGTCCCATAGGTCAGATTGAAGGGTGTCTCCCCCGTGGGGATCCTCTGCGTGGTTCGGTGTGCCCATAGTACGCTGGGCAGCTCCTCCACCCAGAGCCCCTTGGGGGAACTGTCAAGGCGCTTTTTGAGGCCATCGAGGATTTGCCTGTTCGCATTTTCTGCTTGGCCGTTAGATTGAGGGTGGCAAATGGCGGAGAAACGTTGCTGGATGCCGATGTCCTGACAGAAAGATTGGAAGTTTTGCCCTTGGAACTGGGTTCCGTTGTCCGTGATGAGGATTCGGGGGATCCCGAATCGACAAATGATGTTCTTCCAGAAGAATTGTTGCACTTGGCGTTCGGTGATGCTGGACAGCGGTTCGGCTTCGATCCACTTGGTGAAGTAGTCGATGGCGACAATCAGGAATTTCTTCTGTCCTACCGCTGGGGGGAAGGGCCCCACAAGGTCCATACCCCACATGGCGAAGGGCGTAGGGCTCGCCAAGGATCGGAGGTTGGCTTGAGGAAGCCTTTTGATGGGAGAGAACCTTTGGCAGGGGCCGCACCTCTTGACTAAGTCTTGTGAGTCTTGGAGCATGGTGGGCCAATAGTACCCTTGATTCAGAGCCTTTCGGGCAAGCGTCCTACTCCCCATGTGGCATCCGCCGATCCCCTCGTGCAGGTCTTTGAGGACGTAGCTGGCCTCGTCCTTGGCGAGGCAGCGGAGGTAGGGTTTGCCGTCGGCCAGGGTGTACGAGCGTTTGAAGAGGATGTTATCGATTATGACGAACCTTTCCGCTCGGATTCTGATTCGCCTGGCCTCGGCTTTGTCTTCAGGAAGCTCGGCCTGGCTCAGGAATTTTCGGATGGGAGTGGTCCAGTCGTCCGGGCTGGTTCCTTCTTGTACGCACATTGCTTCTGGCTCTGGGCTAAGGATGCTTGGCTCCAAGAGGACCTCGACGAGCACCGTACGATCGAGGCCTTCGAAGGAAGAAGAGGCGAGTTTGGATAGCGCGTCGGCTTGGGCGTTCTGTTCCCTGGGGACTCTGACAACCGCAGTGTTGTCGAAGAGCGCCAAGAGTCGTCGGACCGCCGCCAAATATCTCACCATTCGGTCGTCGCGGGCTTCGTACTCTCCGTTGATCTGGTGGATCACGAGTTGAGAGTCGCTGAACGCCCGGATTCGCTTGGCACCGGCTCGGTGGGCGAGGGTCAGTCCGGCGATCATGGCCTCATATTCTGCCTCGTTGTTGGAGGCGGGAAAGTTGAGGCGCAGGGAGTATTGAAGTAGGAATTGGTCGGGGCCACGAAGGATGACGCCCGCCCCACTCCCCGTTTCGCAGGATGAGCCATCAACAAAGACCTCCCAGGTCAGATCCGGCTCTTCTACGTCAGGCTGCTCGGAGACAGTGCATTCAGTTATGAACTCGGCGAGGGCCTGCCCTTTAATGGCTGCCCTGGGATGATAGCTGATGTCGAACTGGCTCAGCTCGATCGACCACTTGACTAATCGGCCGGAGTTTTCGGGCTTGTGGAGGACGGTCTTCAGCGGTTGGTCTGTCAGAACTTGGACGGAGTGGGCCTGGAAGTAAGGTCGGAGTTTTCGGGCTGCCATAACCAGGGCATAGGCTACCTTTTCTATCTTCGCGTATCTCGTCTCGGCCGGGTGTAGCACTTTGCTTACATAGTACAGGGGTTTCTGAACTCCTGCCTCCTCTCGGACGAGGACGGCGCTGAGGGCGTGGTCCGAGGCGGACAGGTAGAGCCAAAGCGGCTCGCCTGGTTCGGGCTTGCTGAGGAGAGGCGGGTTGGCGAGGTACCGTTTCAGCTGTTCGAAGGCTTCCTGTTGAGGGGTACCCCACTCGAAGCCCCCTTTCCCGCGCAAGGCCTTGAAGAAGGGGAGAGATTTCTCCCCTGACTTGGAGAGAAAACGGCCGATCGCCGCCAACCGACCCGTGAGCCTCTGAACTTCTTTGACATTCCGGGGTGGGGACATGTTGATGATGGCCTGTATTTTTTCGGGGTTTGCCTCGATGCCGCGCTGGCTGACAATGAACCCTAGGAACTTCCCCGTGGAGACGCCGAAGGCGCATTTAGCCGGGTTAAGCCTCATGTTGTGGCGTCGGAGGACACCGAAGGCTTCCTCGAGGTCGGCGACGTGGTCCGGCCCAGCCCGGCTCTTGACAAGCATGTCGTCGACGTAAACTTCTACGTTGCGGCCGATCAGGTCCTTGAAGATTCTGTTGACGAGTCGCTGGTACGTGGCTCCGGCGTTTTTCAGCCCGAAGGGCATGACACGGTAACAATAAAGACCTTGGTCGGTGACGAATGAGGTCTTGGAGATGTCTGGCGGAAACATCCGGATCTGATTGTACCCCGAGAAAGCGTCCATGAAGGACAGTAGCTCGTGCCCTGAGGTCGCGTCTATCAAAGCGTCGATGCGCGGGAGGGGGAAAGGATCTTTTGGACACGCTTTGTTAAGGTCCGTGAAGTCAATGCAGATTCGCCAACCCCCTGTAGCTTTCTTCACCATGACGACATTGGCCAACCATTCGGGGTAGGTGACTTCCTGGATGAATCGAGCGGACAAGAGCTTGTCTACTTCTGTTTTTATAATTAGTTGCCTCTCCGGGGCGACTTTGCGCCTCTTTTGGACGATCGGTTTAGAGTCAGGGAGGACACTCAGTCGGTGCATGATCAAGTCTTCGGAGATCCCGGGCATATCGGAGGGCTTCCAAGCGAAGAGATCAACGTTGCGGCGGACGCAAGCGATGATGCCCGCCTTCAGGTCCTCGGCGAGTGAGCGGCTCACCCGGAACCATTTGGACTCATCTTCAGCGTCGAATAGGATCTCCTCCAGCTCGTCCACGGGCTCGGGGGCGGGGCCGTCTTTCTCGGGTTCGAGTTCAACGGCGCTGAGGAGGAGTACGCCCGTGCTGAGGGGGGGTACGCCCCTTCTCCCTTTGAGTTCCAGATGGTGGGCCGAAGGTATCGCCTGGATGGAGTTTAGCCCGGGTCTGCCGAGGATGGCGTTGTAGGCCGCCTTGGCGTGGATGACCATGAAATCCAAGGACTCGGTCCTCTTGACAGGATCCGGTCCAGTGGTGACGTTGAGGGTAATAATTCCCTTCACCATGATCGGGACGCCCGCAAGCTTGAGCAACGTGCCTCCTGCTGGTTTGAGTTTCCCTCTGGGCAATCTGAGGCTTTCGAAGGTTCTGAGGAAGAGAATATTTACCGGGTTGCCGCTGTCAACAAGGATTCGGCGAACTTCACAATTGGCCATGCTGAGGCTAACGACGAGGCCCCCGCCGCGGGGGAGGTGAATTCCTTCGGGGCCCTCTCCTGAGAAGGAGACTGGCCGCGGTTGTAGCTCAGGGGAGGGGCTGTATTGAATGGCGTTCGTCCCCTGGGTGAAGGTTCTTTGGGAAGTATCATTTTCTCCCCTCACCGGTCCCCCGTGGATGTAGTGTAGGGTGAAGGGCGTATCCAGGGATACCTCGTATTCGGGATCCTGACCCTGGGTGCGGTTTGGGTCAGGCTTCGGGGTTGGTGATCCCCGGTTCCTATCACCTTGCCGATCCCGTGGGCCGTCATCCCTGTGGGTCCTCCTCGGATGGTTCGGGGCCGAGTTGGAAGCGGCCCTTCCCCAGTTGTGGGTAATCTTGTGGTTGAGGATTACTCTTTGTAGGTCCGGCTGGGCCGTCCAGCCGACGCTCGTTTGGGACTCTCGAGGGGGAGCCTTGTGTTTCGACGTGCGGGGCCCGGCTTCATCAGAGGGTGGGGGCGGGTCCCGTTGGTTGACGGAGGGAGCAGCCCCCTTGCCTTTGGAGGTCATGAGGATTCGGCTGTCGATGGCCTTCGAGGGTCTGGGTCGGATCGGCTTCTGGAGCAGCGGTTCCCACAGACGGCGCCAACCTGATGCTGTTTATTTCTGAGGCACGTGTGGAAGCACCAGGTGTGAGTTCGAACTCAATTTGTATTGAAGGAGATTGCCGCTCGTCTGCCGACCTTCGGTTGACCTTCTGGGGCCTACGATGAGCTCGGAAAGGCGTTGAAGGTTGGGCTCGGATCGGAAGGGTCGGATCCGAGGTCTTGTGTACCTGCAGACGGTCCTGAAACACCGGGGTTTGTCCCGGTGGCGGACCCTCCGACGCTCTAGTCAGTCTCTGTGAGAGAGTAGCAATAACTAGGTATATTTAAGTGGCAAAAGATTGATTACCTTCCAAAGGTGGGTGAGGGTCTAGTATTTATAGAGAATCCCAACCGGGTTTGGTTCCGAAAGCCCATGGGCCTGACGTGGCAGAAGGCCCAGGGGGTTTAGGGCGGTTGTGGTGATACCAGGAGTGGTATAGGGCTGACGTGGCGAAACCCTTGGCGGTATTTGGATCTGACGTGGTCCATCGTGAGTCCTCTGTGCCTCTGGGGGAATCGGAGGGCCTAGGCTGCGCCAGGTCATCCTCTCGCCCCGTCAGAGAGGGGGGACGGCCTGAGGGACTGCTCCGGATCGGACTCCGGGGGATACTGAGGCTCGTCAGCACGAGGAAGTCGGCACTGTGGGGGCAAACACGAGGTTCGGCGCCGACCCTAAAGGGGTCCGGAGCCGAACCAGGTTGTTATTCTTGCTTTTCTGAGTAGGAATAGTATTGGGCCCTGGTTGGGCCTCAGGCCATTTTTACACTGTCACAACTACTTTGGTGCAACCTAATGTCGAGATGGCAAATATGCAACTCGATGTCAATGGAGGCAAATTGCAACTAGATATCGGCGAGGCAAAATGTGCAGCCGAATATTTGGATGGCAATTTGAAACCTGATGTCGTGAAGGCAAATATGTAACTTGATGTTAAGGAGGCAAGATTTTCTACCTATTACTAATTTATTTTTCAAGACTCGTTACTTATATAATGAAACTGATGGTAAAAGAATACTTTCGTTATTATTGGTATTATTAATATTACTGTCATTTCAATTGATGTTATTATTATCGTTTCATCACCTTTACTACTGTTATTATTTTTATTATTATTACTGTTGCTTTATTGATATCATTGTTATTTTTGCTATTGTTATATTATTATTATCATTATTGATATTATTTTTAATGCTATTATTATTATTATTGCGTTATTTTCATGAATGTGTTGAATTCTATTTTGTCATGTATGTGCTATCATTATTATTAGAATTGTTGATATTTTTATGTTATTATTACCTGTATGATTATGACGATTTTTATTTCTGTTATTAATATTGTTATTATTATTATTTTGTTACTGTTATTATTACTATTTTTATCATTATCATTGTTATATTTATTTTTGTTATTGTTATTACTATTCTATCACTATCGATTTTATTGTTAACATTTGTTGTTATAATTATTCCTATTAAAGTCATTAGTTTTGATATATATACTATATATTTTGATTATTTGAATTGAAGCTCAAGCCTTATATCCATTTTGCATTATCGCCTATCTCTATTTGGAACTCATACTCTCTTTGATTCTGGTGTCTCATCCTTTCTTCCTGCTCGGATCGTCGCTTGGTGTCACGTTGTCTACAACGACATGTTTGGAGCTTGGAGTGTCACCATCAGAGTAGCGCAGCGGAAGCGCGGTGGGCCCATGACCCACAGGACCCAGGATCATGTTGTTGTTTCTCCTTCCTTGTATTTGATTTTGTTCCATTCCTTGCACCAATTGCTGTCCCCTATCTCTTGCTTTTGTTCTCATCCATTGACTCATTGCGTGGTGCATCTTTCCCTTGTCGCTCCCTTCTTCGATTTCAGCTCTTTCTATTCGTTCACCTCCTTGCCTTGTTATCTTGCAAGTCTTGTGGTGTTCAGTGTTCTTCTTCGTTTTTGATACCGGTTATTTCCTTCTTGCATTCCATCCTGCCATCATGTACTCATTCATTATTGGATTCAATTCTTTCCTGTCTTCCATCTCCTTGGTTTCAGTTCTGCCTACTCCTTCATCGTATTTATTATCTTGGGTTATTTGGATCCTTTAGATACTGTTATTCATTTTCATGTCATCCAGTTGACATCGTTGCCTTCCACTCCCTCCCTATTTTGGTGTTACCGCCAAGTTGACTTTTCTTTGGATCCCTTGTTTGTTACCCTCCCCTAAATTACTTTTACCCCGTCCTATGTACCGCCTAAGCAAATTTCGAGGACGAAATTTTTGTGTAAGGTGGGTAGGATTTGTAACTCCTGTTTCCTCGTATTTGTATTTTTATACTGTATTTTGCTCAATTGTACTCTTTTATATATTTGAGATCCAGTATTTTATTTTCGTTCGAATAAAACCATCAAATTGTTTTCCATTCAATTACTGGTCCTTGTATCGAATTCGTTTGTATTTGTATCGAATTCGTTTGTATGCTCTTTGTGTCATTATTCATGAAGAAATGGCTAATTCTTCATATTCATCTCTTTAATCCACATTTTAATGCATTTTGATCAATTCTCCTGTTGGGCCCTATTCGAAGCGGATATCCTAAAACCCTCAAACCCGCTAACCCTAGTATTTAAACCCCTAACCCTAATCCCTAACCCTAATCACTACTGTTTAAACCTAATCATCTCTAACCTTCCGCCGCTAATCCCCTCTCCATCATTTTTCCCCAACCAAATCCTTCGCTCGTACCCAACCCATCTCCGATCCCCACTTCGACCGTCATCCTCGTCGACCTCCTCGTCAACCCACTCCCGCTCGCCTTCTCACCACCACAGAACCTCACTATCGACCTCCTTCGCCATTAACCCAACGCCTCCGAACCCATCTTCTCCCTCGACGTTCAAATCCTTCGAACGCCTCCGACCACCTCTACTCGACCCCTCACCGCTTCGTCGACCCCCTCAGCACCACCGCCTCCACAAACCCCCATCGGCGTCGCCTCCATCTCCCTCAGCGCCGCCGAGTCCCTGATTTCCTCTCCCCTGTTCGAAACCACGAACAGAGTCCCCGCCGAGCGTCGCTTCTTGACGTCACCGCCTCACCGCACTCCGTCACCGCCGCAGTCGCCGCCTGAGAACCAGCCACGCCGTTGCTCCTCTCCCTCGAGCTTCGCTCAGCGATCGGAGAACGGAGAAGGAGATCGAACGAAGAAGAAGAGGAGAAAGAGCGGGAGCGATTCTCAGCCGCCAGATCTCATCAAGATTCGTGCTGGTGATCGGTGTCCCGTGTTCGTCCACAGCAGATCCCGAAGCCGTGTACGCTGTTCTGGCCTGGGATCCGGTGCACAGGATCAATCTGATTCGCCTGTTTCGGTGTCCGCTGTTCTACCCGCAGCCGATCCACTTGCTGCTTGCTGTTTTGATCCGATCGTGCGTGCAAGGAAAGCTCGATCTTTGGTATATTTTGCACGCGCATTTCGAGGACATTTCCGGGGATTTTTCTACTCTTTTTGCTTCAACAAGCGGAGATTTTAATCGTCATTTAAGGCAAGTAACCTTGTACATCTTATCGTTCTAGTACAAGTCTCTTTGAAATACCACATGTAGTTAGTTTGTGACTCCCTTTGAATATCATAGTATATCAATTTGAACCTTCAAACTCACCAATCTAAGAGTCACAAAACTTCCTCGCATTAAATAATAATTCAATTGGACTCTTTTATCCCCTTGAACTTGTGAATCACTTGGACATATGAATTAAGGACCCCTAGAAATTGTAGACGCATATAAATTTAGTGTTTTGGCAAATTTGTGATTATTATGACTTGAAAAATATTATTATTCGCTGTTTGATTCCCATTACCATGTATTTGTGCCACATAATGATTTTAGACACCAAATTACATAATTCTATGAAATCTACATTAGTGAATTATTTCCCTATGTTGCTGTCTGGATTTTCTTTTGAGGTTCCGACCCTTTTAACATTGGAATTTGGACCCGAGCCCTGAATATGAAACATAGATCAGGATGTGTAGATGTCGATAGACTCCAGAATGATTGAATTTGGAGTTACGGTCTAGGAGATATGGCTGTTATACGGCAGCTGTGTCAGTAGGCGCAGTTCTGTAAAAACTGCTGTATATATTGACTTTGCGAATTATTTTAGCTGTACAAACAGCGTGCGTTTGACCCCGAATTTTGTGTGTAGCTGCTGGACATCATCTAGGACATCCCTAAATTTTTCTAGAATTAATTTACAACATTTACTTAGGTGTGCTTGCTTGATAAGAGTTAATAACAATAACAAGCCGGGGTTTGGGAAAGATTCTAGAGTGGACAATATAGATACGTGTACTCGGAAGGGGGCCCGTGTTTCCCAATACTTGGTTCATGAACTTGTTGTATCTTGTTTGATTCATGGAGTCGGTTACTCGGCTCATGAACTTGTTTGATTCTTGAACCCATTGTGTGGTTCTTGAACTTGCTTGTGGATTCGCGAACTTGCTTCGTGAACTTGTTATTTAATTTTCGATTCATGAACCATGGCTTGCTTGATACTTGATACCTGAGTACGCCGCCCTATAAAATCCATTACTAGATCTAAACGAAAGTGTTTGACTGTAGCAACCATGTAGTATAATGGATGCATGTCGTGCTACCTAGCTAGTAACTCACCACTAGACTTGAACTTGATGACTTGGACTCGATAACTTGAACTAGACTTGGACTTGATAACTTGAGCTAGATAACTTGACACTTGGACTTGATGACTTGACATTTGAGACCTAACATTTGAAATAACATATGACACTAGACTTGAGGTTGTTGCTTGACATTAATTACCCTTATAGGTGTACCTGACATGTGTTTCACCACTAGCAGTTGTTATCCAACCTAGTTATTAAGATGTTCCCTCTTGCTAGCTAGTCTTTGAATTTGCCACTACTTCTTATAACCTTGCTTATTCTTGATTCCGATTCTTGTTTTCCCCTTTCTTGTACTTGCTTTTACTATTTGTGGCCCTAGCTTGCACTAAGGGCATTTTCTCTTGTTTCCCCTCTTGTTTCCTGTTTATATTTATTAAGCAGACTTGGGAGACAAACTACCTGCCGGAATTGGTGAGCAGACATTTCAGGTTTTGCTTGGAGCAAGGACCTGTTTAAATGGTTGCTTCCTTAAGGTATTTATTTCTTCTGCTGTTTAAGACTTGTTTCCGAGTTTACACTCGATCCAGACATGAGAACCATTTGAATATTATTATTTGTTTAAATTGTTTTCTGTTGCTTAATAAGTTATTCATGCATGCTTGGTTATGTATATTTCTCTTGTATATTCTTGTTATGATGCTGGGTCGATCCTACAGCTTATGGATGATGTAAAAATCATTCGCTGGGCTTCGTCACGTGCTCGTATTCCATATTTTTGGGAAGCGGGGCGTGACAGACGGCTACAGCCTCAACTGAGCCAAAGATGCCCCTAAACCTTGCAGTACCACCTCGATACCTGCCTGATCGATCTCTGCTGCTAACTCTCTTCGAGTAGTAATCAAACTCGATAAACTACTCTTCCTGCTAAGTCCATCAGCCACCACATTCGCTTTACCCGGATGATACTTGATCTCGGGACGAATGTCTTCCAATACCTCCAACCACCTTCTCTGCCTAAGATTAAGATCCTTCTGCTGATAAATGTACTTCAGGCTCTTGTGATCAGTGTACATATTAACCTTCTCACCATAGACATAATGCCACCACAGCTTCAAGGCATAAATGATAGCTGCTAGCTCCAAATCATGCATCGGGTAATTCTTCTCATGCGGACGCAACTGCCTTGAACCATAAGCAATAACCTTGCCTTCTTGCATCAAGACACAACCCAAACCTCTGAGAGATGCATCACTGTAGATATCATAATCCTTCCCAGCTTGCGGCAAAGCTAAGATAGGTGCAGTAGTGAGCCTTTCCTTTAACTCAAGGAAACTCTCCTCACACTTATCTGTCCACACAAATGCCACACTCTTTCGGGGTCAAACCTGTCAAAGGAACAGTAATCTGAGAATAACCCTGGATAAATCTCCTGTAGTAACCAGCTAAACCCAAGAAACTCTTGACTTCCTTCACAGACGTTGGCCTGGGCCAATCCTTCACTGCTTTAACTTTTTGAGGATCAGTAGCTACTCCCTCCTTAGAAAGAATATGACCAAGGAAAGCTACCTCAGACTTCCAAAACTCACACTTCGACAACTTGGCATACAAGCTATGCTCCTGCAATTTCTGTAACACCGCTGTCAAGTGCGTAGAATGCTCCTCCTCCGACTTCGAATACACCAAAATATCATCGATGAATACTACCACGAAGGAGTCAATAAATGGCCTCAAAACCCGATTCATCATATCCATGAAAACTGCTGGCGCATTCGTCAACCCGAATGGCATTACCAGAAACTCATAGAGTCCATGACGAGTCCTGAAAGCTGTCTTACTCACATCTTCCTCCTTGACTCGTACCTGATGATACCCTGACCTCAAATCAATCTTCGAAAACACAGCTGCTCCTCGAAGCCTGTCGAACAAATCATCAATCCGCAGTAGTGGATACTTGTTCTGAATAGTCACCCTATTCAATTCCCGATAGTCAATGCACATCCTCATTGACCCATCCTTCTTCTTGACCAATAACACTGGCGCTTCCCACGGAGAAGAACTCGGCCTAATAAGCCC
The DNA here is from genome assembly GCA_017893485.1 of Hemerocallis citrina. Lineage (NCBI taxonomy): Eukaryota > Viridiplantae > Streptophyta > Magnoliopsida > Asparagales > Asphodelaceae > Hemerocallis > Hemerocallis citrina. The sequence continues at coordinate 235,283,699 of CM030364.1, read as the reverse complement.
TTTGCTCAACAGCTCCTCAATCTGCTTCTTCACTTCATCCTTCTCTACAGGTGCCATCCTGTACGGAGCCTTGGAAATTGGCGCACTCCCCGGCTGAATATTGATGCAAAACTCCACATCTCTCTGCGGCGGTAATCCTGAAAAGTCATCCAAGAACACCTTAGGAAAATCTCTGACAACCGGAATGCCCTTGATTTCATCTGGAATTACCATCTTAGATACCATTGCAGTCACCTTCGGAATCTTCTTCTTCCCTTGGAAAGTCACTGCAGGTCCACCTGGTGCTTTCACCAACACCTCCTTCTGCTTGCATTCGATTGTGGCATCATATATTGCCATCCAATCAATGCCCACGATGACATCCACACCCAATACTTTCAGCTCGATCATATCAATGCCGAACAACCTCCTACCAATATCGATATCACAGCCCTCGTAATATCGATCCGCAATCAGCTCTTCACCTGACGGTGTTGCCACCGACAAAACCCTGCCTGGAAACAACTTAGGTTCCACACATAATATCTTTGCAAAACTTGGCGATACAAAAGTATGCGATGAACCAGTGTCAAATAAAACCTTAGCCTTTATTCCATTAACTAAAACAACTCCTGTTACAATAAGAATGATACTCAATCTTAAATTGTTCTCAAATAAAGGTTTCACTTATTACATTGATTCAAAATAAAAAAATCAGAATTCTTGCATACCCTGTATTACATTTTCCGAGTTACCAGCGTCTTCCTCGGTTAATGCAAATACTCGCCCTTGCCTCTTCTGAAATTTGCTCCCACCAGAACCATCCTTCTTCTGTTGTGGACAATGGGGCTGAGTATGCCCTGCCTGCCCACACTGGGAACAAACCTGCTTTGCCAACTTCGGACATGCTGACCTGTAATGTCCTGCCTCCTTGCAGTAATAACAGGTCACCCCTTGAGCTGCAAGTGCCTTCTGCATCGGACCACTGAACTTGGCCTGCTTCGCAGGGAATCCCTTCCCACTCTGGCCTGATGCTGGTCTCTTGTTCTGGTTCCATGTATCTTGCTTCTTCTGGAACTGGTCCATGTCCTCCTCAGTCATCGCTGCTCTCTTGACCAGCTTGTCGAATCGTCTGATATCCAACGGGATCATCCTCGACCTCAAGCTTGGCCTCAAGCCCTGCTCAAACTTTTTGGCCTTCTTTGCCTCATCAACAACCAACTCTGGCGCATACCGCGAAAGCTGAGCAAATTTGGTCTCATACTCCCGCATGGTCATGCTGCCCTGCTGAAGGTTCAAGAACTCAGTCGCCTTCTTTTCCTGAACATCTAGGGGAAAGAAGCGATCTCTGAACTCCTCCAGAAAAGCTTCCCAAGTGAACGGCTGGTCTCCCAAAGCCCTTTTCACTGACTCCCACCAGACACCAGCGTCCTTCTCAAGCTGCATCGAAGCTAACTTCACCATGCTGGCTGCTGGAGTCTCCGATACTTCGAAGATCGTCTCCATCTTCCTAATCTAATCATCAGCTACGGTTGGATCAGCTTGCCCCTCAAAGACTGGCGGCCTCATCCTTTTAAAGGATTCAATTTGCTTGATAGGATCGCCGTTCACCAATCCATGTCCAGCTCCATGATTTGGCTGCGGATTCTGCTGCTGCACTTGCTGCTGCGCCACGTTGAATGCCATCAGCGTGTTCAGCGTCTGGTACACCTTGGCGAATTCAGCCTCAAGGTCGATCCCATTTCCTCGGGAACTACTAGATCCATCCTCATTGTTGCCACCATTCTTGCCCCTGGGTGCAACCATTTTGAATACTGCAAAACGAGGAAAAAGTTAGAGCATCACACACACAATTCAAACTCACATCAACATCCTTTGGCAAAATCTCAATTGAATCCCAAAGGTAAAACATCATATTCAATTCTATGTGATACTCACTCTTTAATGTCCACACCTAGGTACTCACACTCTAGTGTCCACACCTAGGTCATTTTTATGTCATGTTTAGTATTACTATTGAAACGTCGCTCTGATACCAATCTTTGTAGCGCCCCGAATTTCTAATAAGATATCTTAGAAAATACGTGGCACATTCCCAATGATCCACTTCAATAGAATATTAAACATAACCAACACCACTAAAATTTTCAACATTTATTACAACAAATCTTTTACAAATCACAGCGGAATTCAAAACAAACTCAACTCAATATTTTCTTTATTTACAACCCAAATTCATCTCAACTGATATTACAATTTTACACAAAGCACTTAAGATTCAATTTAACTCAAATATGCCTCTAGCATCCAAATCTCCATCACTAAGCGACTACTTGCATCATGTGAGGCTAGAGATGATCCCTAACCCCCAAACTAAAGGGGTCAGCCATAAATGGTGTGAGAAATATAAAAATAAACAAACCACATAAAAGATCATATCTCATAAATTCTTAAACAACAAGCACTAAATAAGAATATGAGAAATACGAAATGACAGTACATAAAACATCAAGTGGAGCTAAACTAAGTGTCGGGTATAGAAAACAGGAAAAACCAAAAGCATAAAACCAAGCCAAAAGACAATTACTCTAGATGCAGACTCACTAATGCGTACTTGTCAAAGTCTATGCATCCCATTCTACATAGGTTCGGTGTAAGCCCTTAACGTCTTCACTTCATAGGGTTCAATCCCCGCGTTATGAACTAATCCTAACACGATGACTACTACGAGATAAAGATAAACCATGGATAGTATCTCATGCCCGATAATTCCGGAGATGGATCCTACACCCAAGATATTTCACTTGAATAATTCCGGAGATCATCCCACACCGAAACATTGACACGTCACCACAATATACCACATGTGCTTCACATCGACTCCGATAATTCCGGAGATCAATCCCACACCACAAATAGTTACCGTGATAATTCCGGAGATTGTCCCACACCACATGACTGTGATAATTTCGGAGACATATCCCACACCACTAATAATCTACTGTGATAATTCCGGAGATTAAATCCCACACCGAAAGCCATACTGAGGTTCTTGACTCATGTTCCCGTTCATCATATCACCACTACACTGTCCTTATCATTTTGCTTAATTGTTTACTTAACGAATCTCCTAGAGTGGTATACCCTACCGGCCTAAATTCAAAACTCAATAACTGAAATGCCTCAATGGGCCTCAACAAAATACTCAACACCGGTATACTAGGGTCATACACCTTTAGAGACTCAACTCAAATATCCAAACAAGGTTCCACTAAACCAAGTGGCTCAACTAAATGTCTCAAATGAAATACTTATCTGATTATCTCAAAGTCAATTGCTTAATCATATACTAAACTGGATGACAAGTATATACTATATTATCTGGGAAACCAATCATTCGAATTAACACTGAAGTTTACAAATATCCTTCAGTACTAGTGACTCATGCTGATGATAAGTCGACAGTCCAGAGGACCAAATTCAAGAATTTACAAAAATAAACTAAGTCATTTAACAGTCGACTTAAGAAGGGATCAGTCGACTTACCCGAGGTAATTTCCAATAATCTTCTCAAAATATTCTAAGTATATAAGTCGACTTAAAGGATTATAGGTCGACTGTCCGAAGGACTAATAATTTTTACAAAAATAATTTCTTCAGTGGACCAGTCGACTGCCTACTGGCTAGGTCGACTGTCCAGAACAACTATTTCAAGGATTCTAAAAATACAGTATCAGGCTCGTACCAGTCGACTGTACAGTAGGCCAGTCGACTGTCGGCCTACAGATTTCAAAGTTTGGTCTGATTACCAAATCAAATTCTGAAGCTTTCTAACGATCAATGTTTATGAAAATAGTTCGTATTCAGGAAAATAATAAATCTCGACGAATCTTCTTCAGGTATATGTATATATATTACTCAAAACATCAATACGTCAAATTTAAGTTCTCATGTTCTAAATCAAAATTCTTTCATTAGGGTTTTACAAGATCTAAATTTCTTCGCAAATCTAAATCAAATCTGAATTATGAATCTAATGTCCAGGTATCCATACACAAATCTCAACATGCTTTTAGCAACCAATATAAAAAATGAAGATCTATTATTTCATTCCCAATTATTCACATGATTCATACCACATTACGAGACCTAATTTGTTCCAAACATTAAATCAATATATCAATGATACTTGCATACATAGATCAACATCAAGACAAATTTCTTCCATGCATAACATCAAATCAAACAACAAAATATACATCAAACAACAAAACAATTTTTATATATCTCACATAAATCAAACAACAAAATAAATTTCTATATCTCTCACCTTGAATTGGGAAAAGTCCACGAAAAAGAATCCTCCTTTTGCTAGATCCAAAGACTCCTTTTCTCCACCAAAATAGATCTCCAAAATTCTGTGTTTTATCGATAATGACGGCTGGGAGAAAAATCTCTTAAATATGCCGAATTGATTATTAGGGTTTTACCCACACTTTTGCAAAATAATCCTTTCCAAAAATACAATTTACATGTATAGATCATTCTTTGGAAATTCTATCAAAACTCATTTAAATTTGGATTTAAAAGAAAATATCCATCCCAAATCTCAATCAATACTGTTCAAAACGTCCAGAATATACATTTTACACTTAAACCCTTAAAAATATCAGTTTTGCAAAAAGATCCTTCTTTTCTCAAAAATTGCAAATAGTTCCAATTAATTTCGGAAAAATCTGGAAAAATACTAATTAAATCTCAAATATTAAATAAAGATTTTTCATAAAGAAAACTAAATTTTCACACTTCTCATAAAAGCATTTGCACGTGTTTTGCACGTGTACAAAAGATAAATTCTTCTGAAAATATTCATTAAATCCCCAAAAATAAATTTAAATTCATTTTCAAATATAAAAATAATATTTGAAAATACAGGGTTCTACAGAGCACTCCAACACTAGTGTTTGCTAGCATTGATCTACCTCTTCCTCTACTTGTCCCTCCTGCCATTTTCTGGAACAATTGTCCTGCACCACCCGATGGCATCCACCCTCCACCACCACTCCTTCCACTGCTCATTTAGTATTCTACCTCTATTTGTCCTGCCTCCTACTATTCTTCCCCTACCTTTGTCTCCTCTTGTGTGTGCTTCTTGTAATTACGAATAGTTGGTGCCTTAGCAGCAGTTTCTGTTGATACCCTACTCTCCACCATTGGGACCTCAGCATTGATATCATGAAAAATTGACTTGATGCTTCCAATCTTCTCTCTTGGTATAGATGGCATTCCTCCCTTTGACTTGATTTTTGCTATCCACTTCTGCTTCCACATTCTACGTAGATCGAGTGGAAACTTTTCTTGTTCCAATTTGGAGAAAATGTCAGATTGAGTTTCGAAGAGGAAAATGAAGAGTTCAGACAGTGATTAGGTTTTTAATCTTTTTTTTTTAAAGTTACTTTACCTGTTTATACTGCCTAGGGTTATTTTAGTTGTTTCATACTAAACATTGCGGTGTCAAACAGTTTACTGGGCTCCTAATGGAAAAAAAACTTAACTAGGGTTATATGCAAAAAAAATTAAGTATGATTATCTTTCAAACTTGTAAAACTCAGTAGGATTATCTGAAATTTACCCAAAGTATTTTCGGTGAAAACATAAATAAATCAAAAATGAAATCACCCATGTATCCCTATCTATCTATCCTCACTCCTAAATCTATTATCTCTCCGCTCTTCCCACCCACCCACCCACCCACCCACCGAAACTGACCCAGGACAATCAAGAGTTTGAAATGTTGAACCCTTAACATATGATTTTTCCTACTAGCTTTGCCTAGTCACGCGTCAGCAGAGATTTGCTCTGTAGTGGCATAATATCTACTATGCGAACACCAACATATAAATTATTAACAAATTAAGGTATCCATTTTTCTATTTTTGCAGGTTGTAGCATAAATAAATTTAATTAATAAACAGAAAGAAAAAAAAAACAAAAGGTACAAAAAGTACATGTGGGCTGAGCAAAGATTCACTCAAAATTTGTCAAAATATTTCATCAAAATTTGTCAAAATATGTGTACTAAATAACGTCACTAACCTGCCTGGGTGATGGCAAATGGGCCGGGTTGACCCACGACCAACTCACTCGAATCCGACCCGCAAATAGGCGGTTCAGGTCCGGATCGAATCCGTGGATCGATCCGGATTGACCTGAGTCGAAAAAATAGGAAATCCAACCCGCTCGCCCCGACCCGCGAACTCGTTGACCAATTCAAACCCGTCCGCAACTCGCAACTCGACCTGCAGGTTTGGACCCGTTTAACCCTCAAACGTTCGACCTGCGGGTTGAATGGGCCAAAATCGAAAAAAAACAGAGCCAACGACTTTGTTTTCGGCCGTTGGGTTTTGCTTTTTTTAATTAACTTTTTCCTATAAATACCCTCTTAATTCAATCTATAAATTTCCATACTTTATTCTCTTACTCTCTCTACTACTACTACATTTTTTTCCACAAAGAAGCAAGAAACAAAGAAGTGAAAATTTTCGATCTTATCGAATTGTGTTGATTCAACTGCCAACAACGTCTACTTCAACTACTCCAACAAAGAAGCGCTCTCTCTCTCTCTCAACGACTACCGGACTACGTGACGTTGTGACAATGTCTACTACATTTCTCTACTTTTATTTTCTCTCTCATTTCTATATTCGATTATCCGCGAAGTACGGTATCAAAATTTCACAACTCTCCTATTGTCTTGATTTTTGTTATAGTTCTAATTTTTTATATCATATTTGTTTATTGGTTTTTTGCCTTTCTCTCTTTAAACCCTAATTTTGTTTTTAGATTTTATTTTTTAACATATACCTTATATTTTTTGTTTTGTATTATTGTACATACACTAGTAAAACACTAGTAAAACACTAGTAAAACCCTCCTCATATTATTGTACATGCACTAGTAAAACACTTGATTTTTTTCTTCTTTCATATTACTATGTCTAGATCACGAGGAAGTGACCATAGCCAAAGTAGACAAGATTCCACCGGTACTTCACGTTGGCCTCCAATACTTCCACATATAGAGCCCGAATTTATACCGAATCCTATTGTAAGATCTCACGATGTCCTTCCATACGACATAGAAGAACAAATGCATAATGTTGACACACAAATATAACAAACCGAACCCACTAGTAGTAGAAAAACTAGAGGGAAAACAAGTGATTGGCACAGATTTTATGTCTATATCTCCGATGAGAATAATCCGGGTATAGGACATAAGATTTGTAAACATTGTGACAAAAGTTACAAATGGAAGAAGGGTGAGGGAACATGAACAATTAAACGACACATTTTAAATGTACAAAAAGAATTATTACAAGACCAACAAGGCCAACAAAAAATCAACCCTAGGACCGGACAAATAGATAGCCAACCCTATGATCCAGGACTTGTTCGTTGGGAAATGGCCCAACTAGTTATTAAGGATGAGCTAGTTTTTCCCTATTCCGAGAGTAGAAATGTAGAGTCTTTCAACCAAAATGCACTAAATGCATATTTTAGAAAAATTTGTAGAAACACACTAAAGTCTGATTGTTTTAATTAACTTCCGATTGTTGGAAAGGTTATAACGATATTCCGATGATGGACTTAACTTGTCATTGGATAGATAGTGATTGAATGATTCAAAAGCGAATCATCTCACTTGTGGCTTTGCCGTATCCCCATAATGGATTGGTTATTGCAATACGTATTTTAGAAGTTTGTAATTTATATCATATTCGTAATAAAAAAAATTACTGCTTTGATTAGTACATTAGAAACACAATTAGCTTCTTCATGTAATGAAATATTTCATGTTAGATGTGCATATCATATTTTAAATTTATATGTACAAGATGCATTGAAAGTAACTAATTCATATGTAATTACAATTAGAAATTGTGTACATTTTATTGTTTTAAGTGGTCCTATGCTTCAAGAAAAGGATGTTGTAAAGCTAGGGGAATATATTTTAGAAAATTTCCTAAAGATATTAAACACCGATGGAACTCTACTTTCAATTTACTAAATGTTGTTACTCAATATATACAAAGATATTATAAATGATTTTTGTCTTGCCAAAAATATGAAATTTTTTCAAATGACTACTCAATCATGGTTTTTTGCCGAATCTTTATTACGATTTTTGGAACATTTTAGAACTGCAACTGTGAAGTTTTCTACATCGTATAATTCTACTTCTAGTAGTATTTTTATTTCAATCATTATTATGATGCAAACTTTTCAAGAAATGATTTCGGCCAAATACAAGCCATATTGTTGATTCTGCTTATAAAAAAAATTAAAGTATATTAATCCTCCATTTATGTTGTATGGTATTACTATTGTCATTGATTATCGTATCAAATTAGCAGGTATGAAAAGTTTGATTGAAATATTTTTTACTTTACTTGGAGATGATTTCGAATATGATTGTAATGAATTTTTAGCTAGCTTTGAATCGACATTGAATAACTTGTATGATTATTATGATAGAACTTTTGTATCTAGTAGTACAACTAGTATATTTACTTCTTCTTCTACTTTTAGAGGTAAGGGTAAGAGTACATTAGAAGATGTCACTGCTAATTTACTTGTTCGTATTTATCAAAAAAAAACCTAGGACTAATGCTGTAACATCCTGAATTTTTCAATTTATCAATGTAAAGTTTTTCTTTAATTTTTCATGTGTTTTACACGTGCAAATTTGATATGTGTATTTTAGTTTTAAACGTATTTCTTATATCATGAATAAACATTCTTCTCTTTTTTATTTAAAGCCTATTTTAATATCTAGGCCTAATCGTCTAAATCTAGCCCACTTAATTAATTAGTTGATTTAATTAAAGAGCCAATGGTTTTCTAGCCGACCTAAATAGCCCATTAGTTATTTTTAATAAGAATTAATACAGCTTGTAGTGTAGACTTGATCAAATGGCTAATTAAATTAACAATTTAATGTACACCTAATTTGTAGTGTGCTTTGTGTGACACGTGCTTTGCAAAAGCACGTGGAGTGCAAGAGAAGGGGGTAGGCCGGATTGTGCATGGAGTGGAAGAGAGGGAGAGTGAGTGGTGAGTAGTTATGTGGTCATGGGTAGTTGTTCTAACTCCCTAATGCATCATAGCCTCTCATCTAAACTCATCCAAACTAATCTTAGCCCCCCATTTGTGCTTGAAAAGTGTATAAATACCCCCCCTCACCTTCTTCATGAATTGCACTAGATTATTCATAAGAGAAAGAGAAGAAAAGAAACAAGTTGTGAGTAAAAAGATTGAGAGTAGTGTGAGTAAAAAAATGATAGATTGTGTGGCGTGTTCTTGCACTAGTGGAGACGGGCCTACATCAAGAGGAGAAGGAAGGAGCCCGGGTTTCATCTAGCAAGGAGGAGGAGGCTAATTTTGGTGGCACAAACTAGGAGGAGAAGGGAACCGTTCGTGCGTTCAAGGAGCTTCCTAGGAGTTTTCTATTTCTTTCTTCAATAAGGTGGGCAATTTCTCAAGCTTCAAACTTAGATACCATGCTAGGATTTTAAACTGTGAATATGCTAGAAACAATAGGAAAAATTTGCTTGTACTTGTTTGAAGAAACTAGTAGGAAAGAAACTCTAGCTTATCTACATGAAAAATTAGTAAAAATTAAATGAGATGTGTTAATTAAGACTTGTTACGATGCTTGGTTAATATATTTGCATGCTAGAATTGATGAATTATGATTTTATGAAAAAATTGCTTATGAATAAATTGTAGAATGCAATATGTAAAAAATTGTACTTATGGATGATTTTATAGAATGCAAACTAGTAAACCATGGATTATGAAATAGACTGGTTTGTGGTAAAAAGTGTGTTTCATAGCCATTTATGAGTAATATTGTAGTCACTAGATTATCATCCATTGTTGCTCCTTGAAACATAAGAGAAAGATTAGTTTTGTAAGAATAAGACTAATTTAAAGAGCTTGATCTTTGTTAAAGAACGAAAAATTGTATAAACTCATTATGAATGAAAGGGAAATTTGTTGATAAGAGATTATTCTAAAAAGAAATGTGTCTATGTCGAAAATGTATTCATGATCTACTTTTTTTTTCAATGAACTAAAGAAAAATAGTTTATTATGTGTTTAAAAATGAGTTTTATATATTCTAAGAAAGTATAAGTTACTATTTTACAAAAAAATAATAATTTGGAAAAATCTAGATTTTATCAGTACAAATAAAATGAGAAAAATCGAGTTTGCTAAAGAAGAACTAGTTCCAGGCAGTTTATACAAAAACGTTTTAATCTCTTCCTATACTGGTTAGTCACTCAGACCTACTGGTCAGTGGGTGCATTTTGGGAGCGTTACTGTAGCTCGGCGGAGCACTTGGTCTTGGGTTTGAGTCTCTCAAGAGACTCTGTTTTTCTAAAATCTGATTTTTACTCAAAAACCGAAAGCCAAACTTAAGTACATATTAAGTTCTCCATATGACAGGTTAGTCACTCAGACCAATTGGTCCTTGGGTGCGATTGGGGTGTGTTACTATTCATCGAGTAGGGGTTCGGTTCTGGGTTCGATCCGGCCTCTGGCCATTTTAATTTTTTTTTGTTTTCTTTTGATATTTTGATATTTTAAAGAAATTTTAATGTATAAAAAATCGAGAAAAAATATTAGAATTATTCTTAAAATGCCTAGACTTCATAAAAATTGTTTCTATAATATTTGACCCATTATAATGAGAATTAGAAGTAATTTAGAGAAGAAGAACTAATAAGTTTTTAGAATATGACTTTTCTTTATAATCAAAGACAAATATTTTTGGAATAAAGAGAAATTTCGTGTAGAGTTCTAAAAGGAGATTTTTGCCTTGGAAATATTGAGTAAAACAAAATATGAGATTGTTGATTAAAATCAATGCAAATATGTATGGAAAATGAAATAAGAAGAAATATGATGAAATATGAAATTTGTGAATATGAATACTCTCATTTTAATGTACATGAAAAGAGAATTGAGACTAGAGTTTTAGTTAAGTCCTCACATCGGTATGAATGAAATTTTAAAAGAGAAATGTGATAAATAAAGACCAAGAATGGGTCATGTTAATGATTGATGTTTAAGACCGATGTAGAGGTAAAGCTAATTCTAGAGTATTAATTTTTATTCATGATTCTATTAACTAAGGATTAGATACATAGTGAAGATGTGATGAAAGTAAGAGAAAAATACAAGTATGAGGGTCTCGGATCAACAGTGTGAGAGTATTCATAGGTTGCCTACTTGATGCATCATGTCATGGCATGGATACATCTCTGGAATTATCGGGACCGTGGCGACGCTTGTAGGGCGTTTGGTGACTATGTAGTGCCAACGTTCTGTGATGGAGGCAAATTGTTCATAGGCTTTGCATGATGCGTTAGGTCACGACGTAGGATTCCCCTCTAGGCAGTCTGGGTATGGGCTCGTAACTCATGGAACATCTAGGATACTTACCGTAGTTACCATAGTAATTTAAATCATAGCGTGGGAATCAATCCTACAAGATGGAGAACGATTAAGAGCTTGCCCTCGGACTTATGTAGTATGGGATGCATAGAATCCGAACAAGTGCGCATTAGTGTCATCTAATATAAATAACTGCATTAAGGAGTAAGTGCACATTCACACACGACATCAATAGGATAGTCCCCTTAGCTTTGTTTTGTGATAAGTGTGTGTTTTCTAAGTAAGAAAAATTGATGTATTATATCCTAGCGTCAGTTGTATGCAACTGACGTGCCCACAGTTTCTATGCAGGATAAAGTGATTGACAAGACTAAAGAGTGAATGCTGCTTAAAGAAATGTACAAGTTGTTGATTAATTCATGTATCATGCTGTAATTTATAATTCCGATGCGTTAATGTAATTATTGTTGTAAATAAAGTTCTTAATTACTTGTAAAATTGTACGAAGTGAAGTGTAAAGATCTTGTGGAACTTCGAATTCAGTCTTATTTGGAATTCAGGGTGTTACAAATGCACCTAATGAATTAAATTGGTATAATCAACAAGATAGTGAGAGTTCTAGTACTAAGATTGAAGTGCTACAATGGTGGAAAGAACAAGAAATTTTTTTTCTTATTATTTCACATATGGCTAAGGTCTACTAACTCATCTTGTCTCCACAGTTGCTTGAGAAAGTGTTTTTTCTACAAGCGGCAGAGTTCTAACAGATTACAGGAATCGCTTGAAGCTGGATTCGTTGGAGATACGCATGTGCACTGGAGATTGGATGAAGGCTAAAGACAAGTGTCATGCCCGCTTCCTAAAAATACGAAACACAAGTGCGTGACATTGGACCATCGAATGACTTGCGTCATCCATAAGCTGTTATTGTTCAACTCAACAATATAACATAATAAATACAACCACGCATGCAATAAGAACGATCACATGAATAACAATACTTAGAATAAAATATGAAATAACCAAATACGATAATCTAACGTCTGGAAACAAAATAACAATCTCTGGGTCAAAAGCTGAATATACAATGTTAATAAAACTCAATACAAGAAGTCCAATAAAATAACGATGAATCTAGAAAGCAATAAATCCTCAGAAAGACTATTCTCCAAGTCCTGCAGGTAACTCTCCGTGATCACCTGTGAATACCTCATCTAAAGAGAGGAGAAAAATTATCCTTAGAGCAAGTTATGGACAACAAGTAGAGAAAGCAATGAACAATGGAAATACGGTATAACAATGAATTCGATAAAACAATACGAATCAATAACAATGGACGATAGCAACAATCATTACCAATGGTAATAATGCAATGGGTATAACAATAAATGATATTTCAATATTTGATGTCAATACTTATGGTCGGTGTCAATACTAATAAACAATATTCGATATTAATAGCAATGACGATGTTCAATATACAGTGTCAATATTGTATCAATTCTTAAGTCTAATAGCTTTTACCCTAACTAATGCACGTACTATTGCGTCCCATACCACAGGTTTGGTGCATACAATCAATGTCATTTATACTCTAGTGGTGTACTCTATAGATCATGTACTCGGCAATGATGAACAATAATGATCGATGATTTAATGATCGATGATCGATGCACGATTCAATCGGAATACTGTAATCAGTAATCCGCAATCAATCGATGACCGATATGACCGTTATAACCGATAAATAGGGAAACACGGGCCCCTCCTCCGATTATAGTCTCTATATTATTCACTACTAAGGTCAACCCTTAACCCCTATCGATGCAATCAATATTATATATGCAAATTAGAGAAATCCGATAAACGATGGTATCAATAAAAGTAACAACAGGACGATCAATTAGAATGGGACACTTAGAATGCTATAAATAGTATATTAGGATCATGCAATGCAATTTATATACTTCAATGCATTCAATATAACGCTATATATACAATTATATTAAGAAAAATATGGACACACAATTCTGGTCAACAATAGGTATTGTACCAAAATCAAGTTTTCCGCTGCTACATAAATTCAAAACTGGATCTGTCAGAAGTTCTAGAAAGTAGACTCCGGCTCGGTTCCAACGAATATTTAAAATACAAAACCCGACAACAATAGATAGGTTAATTACATCGTTCTCTACAGATTACACGTTCTGACTGAAAATCAAGATCAAGTTGTTATATTTATAAAATCAGTAAAAACTCAATTTTAAATTCATCAAAAATATTTGCCAAGCACCTAATTATGTTGACTAACAATATGGAAATTATTTGGGTCACATTCTAACCTTAACTTAGTTTTTTAATAACTTAAACATGAAGAGATACATGAATCAGGAATTCTGGAAGTAAAAAACAGCAGTAGTAAAAACACCATAACTTTTACAGTAAAACTCGGAATTCAAATATTTTAGATGTTCTGGAAACTAGAAACACATGGCTACAATTTTCGTTTAGAAAGATATAATTTTTTTTGTCCAATACTGGGTGAAAAAGATCTCACAAATTCCAGGAAGACAGTGAAAATCAGGTTTGACATATATCATGAAATAAAAGCGATCTAAACATGAGGAACTTCAACTCAACAATTAACAAATATTTGATTCAGCATGGTAAGAAAAATAATATGGTAAGCACAATGAAGAATACACCCATGCACTAGTTTAACATCAATGAGGCATCAGTCAATCATTCAAGCAAAACAACCTAATAATCAATTCTACAATAGTTTATTTGTGTGGTGTTATGCATGAATAACTCCTATTATCAATACTACATGAATACATGAAAGATTCGATATTCTAGAGTCAATAATGGAACGAAGTCAAGAATATCTTGGGTTAGCTCGTGTAAACCCTCAATATACTCAATGGAAGATAAACAATATACCAATACGGTAAACAATTCATGATCTACTTACAAAGTTTCAGTAAAACATCGAATTTGACACAATATGCAATTCAAGAGGGAAGTGACTTACCTTTAGAAGATTATCTGGTAGTTAATAGACTAACGGGATTAGGATCCTGACGGCAACAATGGCGACGATCGCGAACAAGAGAATCTTAATGTGATGATCACGATCGGGTACGGATTTTGATGACGATCGATGATCGAAGATCAAGTGCAAGATCAAGCAATCCACGACTGAGATCAAAGATCAAGATGGTTAAAGATCAGAGATCGGGATGGAGCTCGGATGTTGATGATCCGGGTTGCTGGCTTTGGCGGCGATGGATGGATCAACTGTGGTGGCAGAGGTCGAAGGCGGCAATGGCAAGACGACGACAATGGCAACGAGGAACAATAGATGGGTGCTGCGGCAGGTGGTCGATGAGGGTGCAGAAGATGGCGTTGCTCTGTTTTGGAAGAAAATAGAGGAAGAGGAGGGGATGTCGACTATGGGTGGTTGTGAGCGACAAAGGATGAGGGTGCTTCAGTGGGCTGGCGACGAGGACGGGATGAAGGCAGAAGTGGCGTGCTCTATTTCGGGAAGGAAATAGATGAAGGAGGCGAAGGTGATGGCAATGGCAATGGGAGTCGAGGTGGGGATGAGTTGCTGCGGCGGGAGTCGATGACTGGATTGCGATGGCAGGGGCGGAGTCGATGAGATGAGCAAGAGTGGAGGAAGAAGACGATGGCAGTGTGGGTTCTCGGGGGATGAGAAGCTTGACAAAGAAGACGATATGGTTGGGTGTCGGAAGGAGAACAGAGGGGGAAGATGAGAGGATTAGGCGACTGATGAAGAAGGATTAGATGATAATGATTAGGGTTAATGATAATGAGAGTATTTATAGGGGATTATTAGGTTGTGGGTTATAGGGTTTTGGGTTTAGGAACCCAATAAGAATGGGCTGTAGATTTTTGGGTTTAAATCCAATAGAAAAAACAAATAGGATTTAGATTAAAAACTGAAAAAATAGATCAATGGTAATATAATATAATATTTAAATCAAATAATATGCATTACATTAATACTCAACTACTAATAAATACAATAGAATGTATGGATTCACAAAATAAATACGATTGGATTTGATTTGGCTAAAATATAATAAATAGCAATATAGTAGTACATATTAATTAATTAAATCAGATAGTACACATTAAATTCGTACTCCAATGATAATAAAATATAGATTAAGGTCAAAATGCTTCACAAATCAATAAATAAAAACAGATTAATTTTAATAAACAAACAATAAATAATAATAATAATAATAATAATAATAATAATAATAATAATAATAATAATAATAATAATAATAATAATAATAATAAGAAGAAGAAGAAGAAGAAGTTCATATAAAAAATATGAGTTTTATTACAATATATTATTTGAAAATAACAATAAATACAATTAATGAATAGAAATGGAATTTAACAGGAGATCCAAAATAAATCTAAGACAAAAATGAATTTAAGAAAACAGAAAATTTTATAAAGAATCCAAACCCAGAAAATACACAGAAAATATGTATAAATGGAAACGGGGGTTACAATCTTACCCACCTTACAAAAAGAATTTTGTCCTCAAATTTCAATCAGGCGGAACGTAGGACAAAGCAAAAGCAAACGTATGAGATAACAAAACTGAGAATTAAAGGGAAAGAAACAAAATGGTGGCAACACCAGAATAAGAAATACATGGATAGGAATGGAGTGATCTAGAATGATGTTAAATAATGAACTGATGCATGATGACGAACGGAATGCATGGAAGGAAGTAAACGGTATCAGAAGGAAAGAAACAACACAAGACTTGTGAGATAATGAAGCAAGAAGCCGAAAGAGTAGATGAAACTGAAATCAAAGAGAGAATGGATAGGGAAGGATTGAACCAAACAATGAGTCAATGGATGAGGATGAATGCAAGGAAAAATGAAGCAAGCAATGCAAGGAAGGAGAAACAACATGAGAATCCCAAGCTTGTGGGTTATGGGCCCCCCATGCTTCTGCTGCGCCACTCTGATCGGATGGACTCCGTCATCAACATCCATTAACTTCAACAATCTACCTCGTGGCTCACCATATCCTGGACACATCCAACCAGCATCTCTCTAGCATGAAGTTCGAACTCCTGATCACATGGGATTCAGAACACTTCCCGAGATCCTGGGACTCTGCTTGCACATCTTGGAACAAAGACGACACTTCCTCTTCTGGTGATGATCCAAGCCGTTGACATGTTGTTGCAGATCAAGCGATGCCGATCGACTAACCGAACAGGAATAAAAAGAAGGGATTGCACCAGAATCAAAGAATATGGGTATGACAAGGATGAAATTATACCCAATAAGGAATCAATGAATGTGAAAGAATGGAATGGAAGAAAGAAAATAAGAAATGAAGGAACTGAATATGAAGGGATAAAAAAGTGGATCAAAAAAAGATAAATATCTAGATTGTAAGTTGGTTATCAATTATCCATGTGATTCACGTGTTGTACATATTGTTGAGTTAAACCGGTTAAACCCAAACTAATTAGGGTCAAATCTGGCTAAAGCCAAACCTGACTAACATATTAGCCAACACTGACTAACACATTTGCCAAACCTGGCTCTGATACCACTAAAAACCTTGTCACGTCCTGCTTTCCAAAAACATGGAAAACAAGCGCGTGACAATGGCCCATCGAATGACTTGCATCATCCATAAGCTGTTATTGTTCAACTCAACAATATAACAAGATAAATACAACCACACATGCAATAAGAACACTCACATGAATAACAATACTTGGAATAAAACATGAATTAACCAAATACGATAATCCAACATTTGGAAATAAAATAACAATCTCTGGGTCAAAAGCCCAATATACAATGTTGGTAATACTCAATACAAGAAGTCCAATAAAATAACGATCAATCTAGGAAGCAAAAAGTCCACAGAAAGACTGTTCTCTAAGTCCTGCAGGTAACTCCCTGTGATCACCTGTGAATACCTCATCTAAAAAAAGAGAAAAATTATTCGTAGTACAAGTCATGGATAGCAAGTAGAGAAAGCAATGAACAATAGAAATACAGTATAATAATGAATTCGATAAAACAATATGAATCAATAACAATGAACGATAGCAATAATCATTATCAATGGTAATAATGTGATAGGTATAACAATAAACGATATTTCAATATTCGATGTCAATACTCAATGGTCGATGCCAATATCAATAAACAATGTTCGATATTAATAGCAATGACGATGTTCAATGTGTAGTGTCAATATGGTATAAATTCTTAAGTCTAATAGCTTTTAGCCTAACTAATGCATGTACTAATGCGTCCCATACTATAGGTTCGGTGCATACAATCAATGTCGTTTAGACTCTAGTGGTGTACTCTATAGATCATGTACTCGACAACGATGAACAATAATGACCGATGATTTAATGATTGATGACCAATGACCGATGCATGATTCAATCGAGATAGTGTAATCAGTAATCCACAATCAATCGATGACTGATACGACCGATACGACCGATAAATAGGGAAACACGGGCCCCTCTTTCGAGTATCGTCTCTATATTGTCCACTACTAAGGTCAACCCTTAACCCCGGCTTGTTAAGCATTTTATCAATACAATCAATACATTATGCTATTTAGATAAATTCGTTTAACAACTGAACGATCAATTAGAATGTGACAATTAGAATGGTGTAAATAGTATATTAGGATCATGCAATGCAATTTATACACTTCAATGCATTCAATATAACGATATATATACAATTATATTAAGAAAAATATGGAAACACAATTCTGGACAGCAACATGTTACTGTACCAAAATCAAGTTTCCTGCTGCTAAAGAAATCCAAAACTAGATCTGTCCGAAGTTCGAGAAAGTAGACTCCTGCCCAGTTCCAACGCATATTTAAAATACGAAATCAGATAACAATAGATAGGTTAATTACATCGTTCTTTATAGATTACATGTTCTGATCGAAAATCAAGATCAAGTTGTTATATTTGTAAAATCAGTAAAAACTCAATTTTAAATTCATCAAAAATATTTGTCAAGCCCCTAATCATGTTGAATAACAATCTGGAAATTATCCGGGCCAAATTCTAACATTAACTTAGCTTTTTAATAACTTAAACATGAAAATATATATGAATCAGAAATTCTGGAAGTAAAAAGCAGCAGTAGTAGTAAAAACACCATAACTTTTGAAATAAAACTCGAAATTCAAATATTTTAGATGTTCTAGAAACTAAAAACAGAGGGTTACAATTTTTGTTTAGAAAGAAATAATCTTTTATGTCACATACTGGGTCAAAAAGATCTTACAAATTCCAGGAAGACAGTGAAAATCAGGGTTCGACATATTTCATGGAATAAAAGCGGTCTAAACATGAGGAACTTCAACTCAATAGTTAACAAATCTTAGATTCAATGTGGTAAGCACAATGAAGAATACATCCATACATTAGTTTAACATTAATGAGGCATCAATCAATCATTCAAGCACAACAACCTAATAATCAATTCTACAATAGTTTATTTGTGCGGTGTTATGCATGAATAACTCCTATTATCAATACTACATAAATGCATGAAATATTTGATATTCTAGAGTCAATAATGGTACGAAGTCAAGAATATTTTGGGTTAGCTCGTGTAAACCCTCAATATACTCAATGGAAAATGATATAGCAATACGATAAACAATTCATGATCTACTTGCAGATTTTTAGTAAAACCTTGAATTTGACACAATATGCAATTCAAGAGAGAAGTGGCTTGCCTTTAGACGATTATCCGGTAGTTAATAGAATAACAAGATTAGGATCCTGACGGCAACAACGGCAATGATCACGAACAAGCAAATCTTGATGTGATGATCACGATCGGGTACAAATTTTGATGACGATCGACGATCGATGATCAAGTGCAAGATCAAAAAATCAACGGTCGAGATCAAAGATCAAGATGATCAAAGATCAGAGATCAGGATGGGGCTCCGATGTTGATGATCAGGGTTGCTGGCTTCGGCTGCGATGGATGGAGCAACTGTGGTGGCAGAGGTCAACAACGGCAACGACAACGGCAGTGAGGAACCACAGATGGGTGCTGCGACAGTGGTCGAGGAGGGTGCAGGGATGGCACTGCTCTGTTTTGGAAGAAAACAAAGGAAGAGGAGGGGATGGAGACTGTGGGTGGTAGTGAGCGGTAGTCGACAGGGATGGATGAGGGTGCTTCAGTGGGCTGGCGATGAGGACCGGATGAAGGATGAAGGCAGGAAGTGGCGTACTCTATTTTGGGAATGAAACAGAGGAAGGAGGCGAAGGTGATGGCAATGGTGACGGGAGTCGAGGTGGGGATGGGTTGCAGCGGCGGGAGTCGAGGACTAGATTGCGATGGCAGGGGCGGAGTCAATGAGATGAGTGAGAGTGAAGGAAGTGACGATGGCGGTGTGGGTTCTCGGGGGATGAGAAGCTCAACAAAGAAGATGACATGCTTGGGTTTCAGAAGGAGATCAGAGGGGAAAGATGAGAGGATTAGGCGGCTGGTGAAGAAGGATTAGATGATAATGATTAGGGTTAATGATAATGAGAGTATTTATAGGGGATTATTAGGTTGTGGGTTATAGGGTAACGGGTTTTGGGTTTAGGAATCCAATAAGAATGGGCTATAGGTTTTTGGGTTTAAACCCAATAGGTAAAAACAAATAGGATTTAGATTAAAAATTGAACAAATAAATCAATGGTAATATAATATAATATTTAAATCAAATAATATGCATTACATTAATACTCAACTGCTAATAAATACAATAGAATGTATGGAATCACAAAATAAATACAACTGGATTTGATTTGGTTAAAATGTAATATATAGCAATATAGTAGTACATATTAATTAATTAAATCAGATAGTACACATAAAATTCATACCGCAATGATAATAAAATATACATTACGATCTATAGGCTTTCACAAATCAATAAAAACCAACAGATGAATTTTAATAAACAATCAAGAAATAATAATAATAATAATAATAATAATAATAATAATAATAATAATAATAATAATAGTAGTAGTAGTAGTAGTAAGATCATATAAAAAAATATGATCTTTATTACAATATAGAAATTCTTTGAAAATAACAATAAATACAATTAATGAATAGTAATGGAATTTAATAGGAGATCCAAAATGAATTTAAGATAAAATGAATTTAAGAAAATGGAAAATTTTATAAAGAATCCAAACCCAGAAAATACACAGATAATATGTATATATGGAAATGGGGGTTATAACAAGACTCAAGAAAAATCGGCATCTACATCAACAAGTGGAAGCAACTCGCCTGAAGTCCAACAATAAGATTAGGAAATTTATGGCGATGAGATTCTAGGTTTAGGTTAAGTGGAGGTGCACGACAGTAGTCCACTGCCCTCTCTTCAATCTAACTCTAGGCTATCTCATACTCTATATTCTAATTATCCACTCAAACATGTAAATATAAAATTGTAAATCAATAAATATTGTATGTTCTTTATACGTTTATGTTACTTGTATTTGTATATAAAAAAACTTGTAAAAAATTTATAGTAGTTGAAATGTATAACATATGCATTTTTTCACTCTTATAGAGTTATAATTGTTGTAAAAAAAATTGTAAGTGAAGTTGTAAAAAAAAAAACAAAAAAAAGAATTCTAATTTTTTTTTTTGTTTTTTTTTTTAACCAGGCCAACCCGCGACCCGGCCTGACCCGAAACCGGTTCGACCCGAATGGGTTCGCGAGTCGACCAGGTCAAAATTTTGGATTTCCGACCTGGCCCGGTTAAGCCTGCGACCCAACCCGAACCCACCCAAACTTGTAGCAACCCGCACAGGTCCGACCCGATCCGGCCCGGTCGACCTGAATGCCACCCATGAACCTGCCCAAAAGGCTAGCCTCATAATAAAATTATTACACACACATTTTTGTTGGAAATCTAGTTGTACTCACTAATGTCAGAATCCTCTGTTTGTTGTATAGACCACAGCAGTAAAAATACACATAAAAATCCAACCGCGATGAATAATTTTATGCGGCATGAAATTGAGATCCACTACAGAAAACTCCAGCTATATAACTAAGGATGTTCTCGAATAAGGATATATCTGATCTGTATTCGTATTCATATCCAAAATTTTTGCGAATACGGATTTGAAAAATCCTTATCCGTGTGGATACAATTACAGATTTTGATATCCAAATCCCAAAAAAAATCCTACACAAATTATATATATATATATATATATATATATATATATATATATATATATATATATATATATATATATATATAATTAGGAATTTTCCATTACAAACTCACTTTAGTAGCGGCATCAGTGCAAATGATGCCGCTATTCAGGATAGCGACATCATGCTTAATATACCGATGCTGCTATCCTTAATAGTGGCATCAATTATTTGCAATGCTTCGGTGCATTTGCAATGAAATATATATATATATATATATATATATATATATATATATATATATATATATATATGAACCGTTCACATTGATCTACACATATAAATTAGTCTAAATATGTAAAATCAAATCATTTAAAATTTATTTGCCCATCCATTAAATTGTTACAAAATTGTATGGCTGAAAAATCGTTGTTTTTTATAGTCACATTGTGTGTGTGTGTGTGTGTGTGGTGGTGGTGGTGGGGGGGAGGGGGGGTAAATAAATTTCAAATAATTTAATTTTACATATTTAGACTAATTTAGATGTGTAGATCAATGTGAACGGTTCGGATCGTCGAGACGAAGGCGAAAAGGCCGAGTGCATACGAGTGCACACGGAGGCCTAGTGCATAATGAAACATTACTATATATATATATATATATATATATATATATATATATATATATATGAGCTTCTATAAGACTATAACCCTAACTAAGTAACTATCACTATATGTCTTCCTTTCCTCTCCCAAAATCCCTAAAATACTTCCCCAATCTCCCAAGTCCCAACTGTGAAGCTCTCACTCCCAACCTTCGACGACTTATCCGAGGAATAGAATCTCTACTCTGACTTCGAACTCCGAAGCCGGAATCCCCAATCTCCCAATCCTTAAATTCTTATTCCCTAAATCCCAATCTCCGAACTCTGAATTCCGAACTCCAAAGCCCGAATCTCTCACTCCTGACCTCCAACGACTTATCTAACGACCCAACCTCTTTCATTCCTAAGTCCTAACCCTATTAAGATCTACTCCCAAAATCCGAAAATCCCCAATCCCCGATCTCCGAATCTTTCACTCCTGACTTTCGACCTCCTCTTTTGTCGGCCCAACATCTTCTCTGACGATCACTACCTTTCTGTTGATGTTGTTGTGTGTTTTCGTGATCTAAGCGTATATCCGGTTCCGATTATTGTATTGCTAATCTTCTTTTCGATGAATTTTGTGAAGTTCTATTACTTTCTAAATGAATGGGAGAGAAGTTCAGATACTATAATTGTAAGAATGAAAATTGTGATGAAGATCATGAAGTATTGGTTGAAAGCTAACAAGCTTTTTATAGTTGCGACTTTTCTTGCCCCAATGTATAAGTTAATAGCCATTAAATTGTATTATGAAGAGATATATGGTTATGATGGTGCAAGGTGGTTAGGGAATATTCTCAAATTAATCAAGGAATTTCATGGTGAATATTCGCAAAATTCTCGTAAGAAAAATCAATGTATACCAAAAGAAGTTAGTTAAGCAATTCTTCACAAATGGTAGAATGTGTTGGTGAAAAGAGAAAGACTATATTTGATCAATATATTAAGATTTGTGAAAGCATTCCTTCAAAGAAGGATTTAGACATTTATATGGAAGATGGTGTTTTTAGGTGGAATGAGTCTACAATGGGGAAATTGGATATATTAGCTTGGTGGAGAGGGAATATAGGAAATTATTTTTCACTTGCAAGGATTGCACGAGATATTTTTGTTGTCTCAGTTTCCATAGTGGCTTCCTGTAGCACCCCAAATTTTCAATAAAGAAAATTAGAAATACATAGCACAAATTCCAGAATCGACTTCAATTGTAATCATAAACACAGAAACCAAATACAGGGAAATTTAATACTTTTACTACATCAACTCTTTTACAATGCACAACGGAATTTAAACACTTTGAATTACAATTCTTTTTACAACCCAACGGTATTTAAAAGCACCATAAATACAATTTTCTCTTTACAATCATTTCCTTTACAAGATATGCATAAACATTAAACATTCTACCACATGCTCTCAATTCCATGCTAATGGTACCTACCTGTAAAACATGAGTCTAGAGATATCCCTAACTCCCAAACTGCAGGGGTCAGCCATAACGGTCTGAGTGATATTCAAAGGAAATACAACTTTAAGGAAAACATATAAGAATAAAATCATAAATCAATAAGTGAGATATACTAACATAGTAATAACAGATGGAACATAAAATAACAATAAATGAAACATAAATCATCAAGTGAAACTAGAATAAGTGTCAAGTGTAAGAAAACAGAAAAGCAATATGCATAGAACAAGTCAAGAAGCACAAATTCTTATGATAATTTCTAATGCATACTTGTCGGATTCTATGCATCCCGCTCTACATAGGTCCGGTGCAAGCCTTATCGTCCTACACTTTATAGAGTTCAATCCCTCGTTATGCAACTAATCCTACTACGGTGATATAAACAACATCTAGAATACTCCGTGAATAGGCCTACTAACCATCGATGTGCGAGCATCATATAAGTATTGCTTTGACCCCCGGAGAATCAACTCCCCGCCGTGTACCCCGTGAATAGGCCTAGGCCTACCGACCATCGACGCGCAAATACACTGTATATTCCGCGAATAGGCCTGCCGACCATGGATGCACGAATATACCCTATGTTCCATGAATAGGCCTGCCGACCATCGACACGCGAACATACCAAAACCGCCTCACTGCTAGACATTCCGTGAATAGGCATGCCGACCATCGACACGCGAACATACTAGAGAGACACAAAAAACGTACAGCCCAGGAATACATCCATGCGACTGGCAATAGAGCTCATACTTACATTTCTCAAGATCTATCACATCTTCACGAGTGCATGTCCTTATGTTTATTATGTTTAATTAATTAATTAGAACACAGTCTCTCTAGAGTTAATGTACCCAACCAGACTTAACACAACTAAACCAAGAATAAAGACCCCAACTGGTCAACTTCCACAAAAATCTCATTTGCCGGTATACAAGGGTTCCACTCAACCTCTAGAGTCTCACAACCCAAAGTATCATTAATAGTCTTTCTAGAGTCCACATCATAATCCTAAGCCTCAAATCAAACTCATCTAGTTTTTTATTATAAAAAAATACTCTTCATTAATAACATGTCTCTTAATCAACCAATATTGCCATGAGAATTCATTTATATGTATGGAAGCACATTTCATCTATGAAAATATAGATTTTTGCCAAATTTGAAAATTATAAGATTTTTTTACTCAAAAAAGCACACTCTAAAATCAATATTAAATTCTGAAAAAATTCACTTAAATCCAGCACATAACAAGGAATCCACCATAAAAATCTGGGCTCAAATAAACTAGTTTAAAGGGTTGATATTCAATAAATTCTGGAAACTATCTTTCATTCAAAAATCTGAAAGTTACATGATTTCGTTCCTCAAAACAGTACATCTATAGTCGATATTAAATTCTGGAAAATTCAAATTAATTTAAGCACATAACGAGGAGTTCACCATAAAATTATGGGCTCAAGTAAATTAGTTTAAAGGATTCATATTCAATAAATTCTGAAAACTAATCGTTATTTTAAAAATCTGAAACTACGATAGTACAGTGGTAGAAATTGCATATCGTACAATCTATAAGTCGGATTGAGGATCCATTAGATGTTATGGAAACTAGACACAGTGAGCTACAATTTCTATTTTATAAGTTTATGTAATTTCATCAGCAACTAAGTCGAAATCTCATTCCGAAATGAAACAGACGACAGTCCAGACCATACAATGTCTTTAAAATCTCATCAAAACTCGACCAAACCACTCATATATATTTTTTTAAATCCATATATAGATGCCCCCATACGTATACTAGAGTCCCCCAACATAGCACACAAAACCACGCACAAAAATCACTCGAAAACACCAAAAAATCCAACAAAACCCTCAAAAATAGCAAGCTGCTACTGCTGTTATTACTGTAGCTGGGGTTGAATAGTAACCGAGGGTTACTGTTCATCCGAAACCCAGTACTGTTCAGGTTTGAACAGTAACCCCCGGTTACTGTTCACTCGAACCCTGACCTATGGATTTGATTACTATTATTATTATTATTATTATTATTATTATTATTATTATTATTATTTGTATATATCTTGCCAAAAATACTTCTTACATACACAGCAATTACATAGAATCATACAACTTTATTTTAATATTAGAACAATGAAAAAGATCTAACATCTTTTATTCATCCAAAACATGTTTCTTGAATCATACACCAAGATCCAACATCTCAAATAACATATAGTCTCATTAGATTTATTTCTTTAAGCAAAATATTGACCTTTTATGCATAAGCCACTTCAAAATACATTACTTTCAATCCATACAACAAATATTCAAACCCTAATTTTTAGTTTCAATTTTGACAATTAAAACAACGAATAACATGGAAAGATCTCAACTTTATAATTAATCAAGCATGAATTCAAGAGCATAGAGTAAGTTCTAATTATTTCTACATATCTTTATTAACTACAATTAAATCCATAGATCTCAAGTTAGATTTTTCATCCATCTTCAATATTTAACATTCAAAATTAATACAACATGATCATCTCTCATAAAAATTGCATCTTTAGTTCATGTAAAAATATATACGTTCATTCATCATGATAATATGAGTAAAACACATTAAAAGACTAGAAGTATCACTCACCTCAAAGAAGATCAACTTGAAGAATAATAATAGAAATAAAGAAAAGCCTTTTCCTTACAAAAGTCCAAGATCCAAGTTTTAAACTGCAAAAAAATAATGAGAACATATGTTTCTGGGTTCACCAAGAGGTAGACGGCTGCTGCCCCTAATGTAGGCCAGGATTAGGTCTTTAGGGTTTCTCAAAGTTTGCCAAAATACTCCTCAAGAAATTATTTATATACATATATGGAACCTTCCAATTATTATTTAATTAAATCAATTTAAAATAAAATAAAATTAATTCCCTTCACATCCAGATCTGGATGACCAACATATGTAGCCCAAAATTTCGAAATCTGATGTTTTTACTCTAAGTGGCAATTTTGCACAAAAGTCCTTCATTTTGAGTATTTGTAAATAAGCCATAAAATATTCATAAAAAATCCAGAAAAATTAGAATTATTATCTACTAATAAATATTAGATTTTCTAAATAAATTTTCTGAACTTTATACTCCAGGAAGAATATGTTAAATAAAGCCCCCAACAATCTGAAAATTGTGTAATTATATATTTATTCAATTAAATCAATAAAAATCAACAAAATATGGAAATATTCTAATTCCTTTGAGACTTCTACTAGCTGGCCCTAAATGCAGGCAAAAAAAATTTAAATTAAATTTTCACCCCTAAATGACTTTTTACGAAAAGACCCCTTTCTTTCAAAAATTTACAAAAAAAGTTTTCTTTATTCAGAAAAATATCAAAAATTCAAATATACCAAATAACAAATAATTGAATTTGTACATTAACTCAAAATTTTAAATTCACACTTTGAAAATATTTGACGTGTTTTGCACGTGTGAAAATGTCAATTTCACGAAAATTCAAAATAATTAAATAAATTGACTTTAAAATTATTTATTAATTCAAGATATTGTATTAAAAATTATGGGGCGTTACATCACTCTCCCCTTAGACTAGTTCTGTCCTCAGAACTATCCTTAGTAAGAGGAAAACAAACAAAAAAAATACAAAACTTACATAATGGTTTCAGAAAATTATTATATCTTTATTTTCTAATTACCTTGGATTGCTAACTAAAGAAAATAACGTATAATAAGAACAGTAAGGTAAATATGAAAACTGATAGAGCAACAAGTATAAGCAAAAATCCATAAAGCATAAAACTAATCTCAAGAAGATATATAAGATTGTATAAAAAAATATAAACCATGCAATAACTTGTTGAAATTAACTAGATAATCAATTAATGCGTATGAATTTCAACAACATAATTATCATAACTGATATAAATTAGTCAATAATACTTTAAAGCACACAAAGGAATCGAAAGCTTCCTTAAAACTTAAATACACTATAAACACAATGCACTATAGACTTATAATTACATTGAAAATAGACAAACGTACATAACACAAAATTTAGACACGAACATGGGTAAAAGAAGACTGTCTAAAGTAACACATAACAATAAGTTGAGTCAGTAAAACAAAACATTAAGCACTCCAAAGTTCGTTAAAACATTTGAATAAAACCATGAAATGCAAAAATAGATATATGAACAGAGTAACAAAAAATTGATTACTGATCGTAAAAGGTCATTATAGCAAGAAAATAATAAGGCCAACCGTGCAAAATAAGAAGCAAAAAGAAAAAGTTAAGAACATGAATAATGGCAAAAGTAAATAAGAATAAAAGTAATACAAAGAATACAAACTTAAAGATGATAAAAAATATATATAGGCATGGAAGATATGTTGTTGTATGCCCTAGAGGCCAGTTGTGTATTGACATTACTAGTTTACATTGCATTATGACATTTATTTCATATATATGAGGCATTTAATTTATTGTGTTGTTTATTATGATTAAATAAGCATAATAAAGTTCTTAGAATAGTAGGTTCAATACCATGGGATATCAAGTGCATGGCCTGATTGTGAGATCCTATTGGTTGTAATCAGAACACTATTATTAAATGTCCCTAGTCAAGTATTATTGTGAATTAGGATAACAATAATGCATAAAGACTAGTATGTGCATAGACTGATGACCATATCTCACGGGTCATGGATATGAGATATCAAGTCTTCACATGGGTACATATTAAAGTAATAATGTACTGGACTGACCCACCATAAAAACGCTGCATGGATCGTTACGTGAGTGTCATAAGCGGTTCTCACAGTGACCATGGTGTATGTAGTCCTTTGACTTGAAGTCACTGCGGTTCCCTACATGAGAAGTTATATATTTTAATGTCGTCAAATGTTACCTGTAATAAGGTGATTATAAAGTCGACTATTGGATATACTACAAATCATGCAGAGGGATGTGAGTGACTTAGATAAGATTTGTCCCTCTTACATAACAGGAGCGATATCTATAGGCCCCTTGATTGAGTGAGACTACAAAATGCATGACCATGCTCAAATGAGTCAATATGAGATATTGAGCTCATTTGTTTTTAGTAAGTCTACTTGGAGATCAAGAACCAAAGATTGAACTATAAAAGGGTGACACGCTCTATGCCTTGTGATCAATTAAGATATTTGGACAAAGGGACTATACTACATGGTAACATTGGTCACGGATAAGTTAGGTCTAATCACTGACATTCTCGTTATTTGAGTAGCAGTGATGTATTGCTAGATACCGCTTACTGTTTGTAATACTAAAATATAATTTATTATTACTGTCAATATAATAAGAACCTACAGGGTCACACACTTAGAATTGATCAAAATTGGAATTTAAATTCATAAGATGAATTTAATTGGGAATCCAAGTAAGACTCGGACTCCTGATATTGGTTGAATATTTAATTAGATTAAATGGGCTGACTAAAGTTCAGAGGCGCACACACGAATCTGACCCAGGTCGGATTGTGAGGCCAATGACCTCATTATTCTCTTAGAGTTAATTTTTTGCAGCTATATATATGATACATATCTGTGGAAACGAGTTACACGAGAAATCCCTAGCCATTACAGAAATTGTGAGAGAGAGATCATGAGGAACAACCCCATCCCGCAGCTAGCACCCCGGCGTGAGGAAAGCTTGGTTTTGATCCGTTCGTGTGGATACCTTAGAGGCACCACAACATTGGAGTGCTGTGATCGACATATCTTGGAGACAACAGATCCATCCATAAAGTATAATTCTTAAACACGATTTATGGTTTTCACATGGATCCATGGCTTTATGGTTTTCACATGGATCCATGGCTAGGTTTCAATCACTTTTGTAATTTTTCCGTTGTGTATTCAATCTGTGTTTGCCATTGCAACCTAATAGTGGTATCAGAGCCACTAGAGAAACCATAATTCGGTTATGAAAGATATGTGACTATTTGTGTCGCACTTTTGGTAGAAAGATTCGTATGAGATACATTTTTTTACAACAGTTGCAATATAAGGATTCGTTTATGTGTTGGTTGTTAACACATATGCCACACTAGGGTAGCCATCGGTTTGGAACCATTGATAACCCTGGAAATATTTGATTTGCAGTGACGTTAGGATTTCTTAAAGTATGAATAGTTCTTGCACCTGCGTCGTCTGCAGTGGTGTTAGGATTTCTTAAAACATGAAAAGTTCATGCTCTAGCGGTGGTAAGGGATGATGAGGCAATTTTTACTCCAGTCAGCGGGACCCCCGTGACGGCTCTGCGTAGGGCAATAATGATTCCCCAAAAACCAATCCTTTTTAAATAAACTAAATAAAATGATAACAACATATTCTTTGATTATTATGTTCTGTAATGCATGGTGCTTGGTTGTGGCCTTAGTTCTGTAATGCTTGGTTCTGTTCTGTGATGAATGGTTTATATTCTGTGATGTATTTTGATATTTTGAATACGACCTGCTTGTCGTGTCTTTCTCTCTACATTCTCGATGTAATTCTTTCTCTCTACACTCCAATTGTACATTCTTTCTTTATATGTAAATGTAATCTCACTGAGGAGGCAAAGAATTGACAACTATATAAGGACAAGATTGAGAAGCTGCTTGGAGAAGACGGTATAATCCCTTTGTTCAGTTTTTGATACTCTCATTGGCTTGAGAGAATCAGTGTGTTAGTGCCACAATCATGTCACATAAATTTTATGCTTTTTATTTGGTATGAGATGCATTGTTGTAATGGATGATGAATGGTGAGATCAGTTAATAAAATAACAAAAAAGAACCCTCAAAGTAAATATTAAGTTGCAATAAGATGTCTTCCAATGCATGATACTCGTCTAAGCTAGAATCGATTAAGTATAGGTCTGCCAAAGTAGGGTGCCTTTATCTATCCTAGTGAGACGCGACGGGAAAAAAGTAATATTCAATTGCCAACCATTGGGTCTGACTTAACTAAACTATTTCAATAGGATTGAAGGTTTAGAGGCATAGAGTTGGGCTTTAGTCTACAAGATAGATTAGAGTAAGTGTTATTCACCTAACTATCCAATAGTTGCATACGATGTAATTGGGAAATGTTCCCTACCAAAATAGCTGAATTTTGGGTGATCAGCCAAAGCTGACTCAGAACTAGGTGAAATATGGATCTTGGCCTACTAGAAACTCTTACGATGGGATTTTCTGAGTCAATGAGGAGGGTCGTTGATTTGAATAAAATAGTAGGAGGTATATTTAATAAAAGACCTTATTAAATATTTCATTGTCATGATACATACTCTGCATATTTCTGTTGATGGTTAAATATTTCTTACTTTGGATATTTCTGTGAAATAATATTTATTTTGCATATTTCTATTGATAGATTACCATGGCATCCAACACATCAAATAACCTATCATTGCAATCCGTCTTTGAGAAGGACAAACTGTCTGAGACAAATTTTCTAGACTGGTACAGGAACCTAAGTATAGTTCTTAGGCATGAGAAAAAGTTGTATGTTATAGAGCAACATGTTCCTAAACCACTCACTGTAAGTGCCATTCGCACCAAAAACGATGCTCATAAGAAACATCAAGATGACGCCTTGGACGTTGGATGTCTCATGCTAGCCACCATGAACTCTGAGTGTAACATCCCGTATAAAATTTTTAAATGAAAAATACATTTCTTATTTTTACACGTGCAATGCACGTGCAATTTCATCTTATAATTTTTATTCTCAATTTTATTTAAAAGTTATGCACAATTTTCTTTCATTCATTTTTGTTGCATATTAGAATCCATAGGCCTAATAGAAGACTTAGTCCATTAAAATAAATTAAATAAATAAAAATAGACCAAGCCCACAAGAGGAAGCCCACTAAAAAAATCCTACAATTAGTTGTACACTTGTCATGTAAACAACATGTACAAATAAATAACAATTAACAAATGAGAGTGTGCTTGTGGGTTGCACGTGCACGTAGTGCAACCCAAAAGTCACAAGAAGAGTTAGCCATGCATAAGAATAGAAAGAGTTTGGAGTTTGTGAGAGTAATGGTGAGTGGACAATTAGTGAAGGGGGTTATGTAGGTTATGAATTAGAACACTTAATTTGAGTAGCAGAAGTGCCTTCTCAAACCCTATAAATACCATCCCCTTTCCTTCATAATCTTGCACCAAAGATCAAAAGAAATAAAAGATAAAAATAACAAAGAGCGGAAAAGAAAGAGAGAATTGTTTGAGTTCTTACTTGGAGGAAGGAGAGCTTGCTAGGAGAAGAAGAAAGTCCCATTCTTGGAGCTAGAAGAAACTTCTAGGAGTCTTCTTCTACTTTAGAATCTTAATTTGATGTGGGTGTCTTCTTGAGCTTTCTTCTTGAGCTTTCTAATTTATAGTATCATGTATGTGTAGGTAAATTGATATATAAACTTGATATGCATATGAGTAGTGATTAAATTGAAATGATGATATTTAGAATGAAGATGCATGCTAATTGAAAGATTTTCATGAAGATAAGTTGAATTGATGTTGTTTAATTGCATGGTACTACATCTTGATTAGATTAAATGATATGAAAATAGATTTGTACACAGTTACTAATTCATGCAAAGAAAGTTATTGTTTTAAATTTTGTTTACACTTCAGAAAATCATATCTAATAAAATAGTTGGAATCTGGAACTAAAACTTTTTGGGGAGCATCTTGTGTATGTCAGTTGCATCCTTTTAAAATTTCATAAGATTTGGAGTTCGTTTACTATTTTAATAAATTCTAAACTCAAAATTGGTTAGTAGTTGGCTGATTGCAGGAATTCTGCACACCTTTCGGTTTTTGATTAATTTAGCATTATAAATGAAATAATTTGAGAAAAGCCAGAACTAAGAAATTATAGTAGACACGTTAACCTTTCTGAAAAGTCCAAGAACTCAAATCATCATAAAGAATTGGATTTTATATGAATTTTACAAGACTGTACGGTAGCTGTATTTCAGTATCTCGACCTCACTGTATATTTTGAAGAATTCAGGGTTATAGATTTGGTATTTTGAGAAAACTTATAACTACAAAATGAAAGCAGACTTGTATACCTTCAGTTTGAGATAAAGAATGCTAAGTTTCGTGAAGTATACAATTTTCTATGATTTTTATAAATAACATGAAATGCAGTTTTCTAACTTTGAATTTACTGTTTTGCAATGTTACTTAAACGGCTTGATTGAAATGATATATTCTCATTGTTTTAAGTTATATTTTGGGAAAGTAAATATCATATTCATGAGTATATGAAATGTGAACTTAAGAAAGACATATATATATATATATATATATATATATATAGGATTAAAATGTTAAGATTAGTTCAAAATAAATCAAAGGAAGATTATGAGATTGATTTTCAAAGATAAATTTTGAAGAGATTATGTCCTAATCTTAATTAACTTGATTCAAGAAAGTTTTGGATGAATATGAAAAGTGTTTGTGAAAATGAATAGGTTGATATTGTATCTATTGATGAATGAATAAGAATGCATGAAAGAATTTGAATAAATTATGAATACATGAAATTTGAGAATATGAATTATAAGGGGATGAGTACCCCAAGTTGTTGAACATGGAAAGATGTTGATTCTGGAGGTTTAGTGATACCCAGGTACCGAAAAAAGTAATGGTAATGAATAATTGATTTTTGATAAGTGTCCAATAAGGGTGACGTTCTCGGTATTTTTGTGTAAGACCGACAGGAAGGTAAATTAGCTCTAGGTAGTATTATTTATTCATGTTCAAACTTAAAATTAGGCACTAAGTGAAGATGTAATAAACTTGGGCAAACATAAGTGGAGAGCCTCTATATTGTCAGGTGGTGGATTCCGGAACTATAGACCTAGTTGGGCGGTGGATTCCGGGACCGTGGTTGCTTGCGATGGAGGCGAGCCTTAATTAAATTCGGGATTATGATTGATCGGGCGGTGAATTCCGGGATCATGAATAGTCGGGCAGATAGTAGGCCGTAATCCAGTGTATATGTGTATACCGGGGCTAGAGGGACACTTGCGGGATGTTCACACGACGAGGATTCTGTATAGTCGGGCAGTGGATCTCCGGGACTGGAATTCGTACTCGTGGAATATCTAAACTTTGTTTTATTACTGGGTAGTTATCATGGTGAGCGGTTAAACCCTTTACTATGGAGTACGTAGGTACTTGCCCTCGGACCTATGTAGTATGGAATGCATAGAATTTGAACAAGTATGCATTAGTGTCATTGTAGTATAACACCTGCATTAGGAATTAAGTCATGTCATACACTAACATATCTAGGGTATTCACTCTTTACACTTTTATAGCATTCAAGTTTGTAATTTGTTAAAGTAAGAGATTTCGTTATAATACAGCATAGAGAGGATCGTTGTTTGTAACATTGCGTCGGCAGTAAGCAACTTATGTGCCCACCGTTTCATATGCCGGACTTGGATCTTACAAGGAGATATAGAGATGAATTTGATGCTGATGATTAGTTACATGTTTGAGATGTTGAAATTGTATGTTTATCATGTTGTACTTCATTTATTTTTGCTGCGTTATTGATGTAAAAGAACAATAATGTAATAAATATTTCAAAATTCCTTGTAAAATTGTACGAAGTGAAGTGTAGATCCTGATGAGCTACGAATTACCATATTTTGGTATTCAGGGCATTACACTGAGCTTCAGAAGCAACATAAGAACATGGATGCCTACGATATGATCGTACACCTCAAGAGGCTCTACCAAGAGTAGGCTAGGCATGAGAGGTTTGAAGTCTCAAAGGCATTGTTTCAGTGCAAACTGGTAGAAGGAAGCCCTGTTGAAACTCATGTGCTCAAGATGATTGGGTACATAGAGAACCTTGAAAGGCTTGGTTTCCCTTTGGGTCAAGAGTTGGCCACTGACTTGGTCCTGAAATCGTTGCCGAAAAGTTATAGTCAATTCGTCATGAACTACAATATGAATGAGATTGACAAATCTCTGCCAGAACTGCTAAGCATGTTGAGAACTGCTGAGCAAAACATTACTAAGGGAAAGACCATTTTGATGGTTCAACAGGCCCAAGGTAAGGGCAAGGGCAAAAAACAGATTGAGAAACCCAAGGGCAAGGGGAAGGGCAAGGGCAATTCCAAGCCTAGAACTTCTGCCTTGAAACCTAAGGGTGGGGTGGCCAAGGAGGGCACATGCTTTCACTGTGTTGAGATCAGACATTAGAAGAGGAACTACCATAAGTACCTGGAAGAGCTTAAGAAGAAGAAAGAAGGTGAGACTTCCACTACATGTATTTTTGTTATAGAAGTCAATTATCTACTTCTTCATCTTGGGTATTGATATTGGATGTGGGTCTCACATTTGTGTAAATGTGCAGGATCTCAAAAGGAGTAGACCATTGGCTGAGGGTGAAGTTGACCTACGAGTTGGAAATGGAGCAAAAGTTGCTGCTTTGGCTGTAGGAACTTGTCATTTATCATTGCCCACTAGGCTTATTATTGAGTTAGAGAAATGTTATTTTGTGCCTGCTATTAGTAAGAATATTATTTCTATTTCTTGTTTGGACAAAAAGGGTTTTCATTTATAATAAAGGACAAAAGTTTTTTTATTTATTTGAATGATATTTTTTATGGCAGTGCACAATTGAGTAATGGACTTTATATTCTTGACCTCGAAATGCCCGTCTATAATATAAATACTAAGAGGTTCAATTCAAATGATATGAAACCCAACTGATCTCTGACATTGTCGTTTGGGCCACATAAATGAGAACCACATATCCAAACTCCATAAAGATGGATTCCTGAACTCATTTGATTTTGAAACATATAGCTATGTGAACCTTGTTTGTTGGGCAAGATGAAAAAAGCTCAATTCACTGGAAAATGTGAAAGGTCTAGTGATCTTTTAGGTCTCCAACTCATACATAGTGATGTCTGGAGACCTTTCAACACATTGGTTAGAGAAGGTTTTCAGTACTTAATTACATTTACTAATGATTCCAGTAGATATGGGTTTGTGTTTCTCATGAAACACAAATAGAATCGTTTGAAAGTATTAAATTCCTTTGATCAGATCGAGGAGTTGAGTACTTAAGCCAAAATTTTGATGACCATCTAAAAGAGTGTGGGATAATATCTCCACTAACTCCTCCTAGAATACTGCAATGGAATGGTGTCTCTGAGAGGTGAAACCGGACCTTGTTGGACATGGTCCGATCCATGATGAGTCATGCAGATTTTGCTTGCTCCTTCTGGGGAGAGATTGGCCGATACATCAACTAGATGTTATTAACAGCTGCCTTCACACTTAACCGTGTTCCATTTAAAACATTTCAAGAGACACCATATGAGATATGGACTGTGAGGCATCCTAGTGTGTCCTTCATGAGAATTTGGGGTTGTGAGGTCTATGTAAGGTGCCAAGTCCCTGAAAAACTTGGTCCCAAATCTGATAAGTACTTCTTTGTAGGATATCCCAAGGAAACCAAGGGATACTATATCTATAATCCGACCGAAGGCAAAGTGTTTGTTTCACGGACTGTTGTGTTCCTAGAGAGAGAATTTGTCTCCAAAAGAACTAGTAGGAGAACAATAGAACTTGAAGAAATTCAAACTTCACAAAGTAGCAGCGAACCAATGGTGAAAATGAAGCAGACTCCTCAAATTGTTGTGGAACAATCACCTGCTCAAGTTGCACAAGGCCTACGTAAGTCTAGTAGGATACCTCATCAACCCAAGAGATATAGATTTCTCGTGACTCAACATAGTGATGTATTGGTCATGGATCAAGATGAGCCTACGACTTATGAGGAAGCTGTAAAAGGTCCAGATTTTGAGAAATGGCTTGAGGCCATGAGATCTGACAAGGAATCCATGTATACCAACCAAGTATGGATCTTGGTAGACCCACCTGAAGGGTTAAAACCTATTGGGTGCAAATGGGTATTCAAGAAGAAAACTGACATGGATGGTAACGTGTCACGCCTCGCTTCCCAAAAAGAAATACGGAATACGGATACGCAACACAATGCTTTCACCATTTATGAGCTGTAAGGATCCTTACAACAATACACAAGAATAAACAAGGAATAAACATGAAATAATCATCCGCGCATGCATGAAACAAATTATTATAACCAACAAAATTACTTGAAACAAACACAAATTTATCAAATTATCATATCTGGAAACAAGAAGTTATATGTTCTGGGATAAAATGCCCAATACAAATCCAAGTAGCAAGAATACAATTTATTAAAAAAAAATAGGAAGACTAACTCTTAATCAATAACAGAATCAAGTAACATGGTTAGATAACATGGTACCAGTAACATGTAATAGGTATCAAGTAGCTTGCAAGCAAGTAAACAAGTAACATATGTCAGGTAGCATGTACGGGTAAATATGTAACAGGAACATGCAAGTGATCATGTTATTCTGAAGTCTTATATTTAGTCCTATCTAGGTAGCACTTCATGCGTCCCAAATTTTACCACATGGTTGCTACATTCAAATAAGTTGCGTTTAGATTTCGTAGTGAATTGTATAGGGCTGTGTACGCGAGTATCAGGTAAACAAGGTCATATATCATATATTCATATAATTATAACAGGTAATCAGGTATCAGGTAGGACCTATGGGTCCCCTCCGAGTACACCCTCCTATAAGGAAGTATGTAGTCGGGTAAACAGGTGGGAAACGCTGGCCCCATTCTGAGTACACCTTCTCATAGGAAAGTATCTAGTCAGGTAATCATGTAAACAGGTAATCAGGATCATGTATCATGTAATAATGTAACATGTAACATGTGGGAAACACGGCCCCCCTACCAAGTACATATTTTTATATATTCCACTACTAGATCTTTTTCTTAACCCCGGCTTGATTATTTGTTATTATTGCTAAAGCAGGCGTATACGTGCACAAATAGGTCAAGAAAAGCATGGCAAGAAACAAGGAATAGTTTCAGGTCAGATAGAAACATGCACGGGTGACAGACAACTCATAATAGGCTAGGACAACGAAACTTTCAATTCTGGACAGCAAGACTATATTGCGCCAAATCTGATATTCTCGTTGTCACAAGATTGAAAACCTGGATCCGTCAGAAAATCTAGAAACTAGACTCTCAGCCAAATCTAGCGCATATACACAAGTCACATAACGAGTACAACAACATGGTTCAAAACAGCATTTCACACAGAATTCATTTTCAGCCAGAAATTGGAAGTTTGATTTATAAGCATGAAAATAGCACAAAAACTTAATGATTAAATCTACGAAAAATCTAGAAGATTTCCTAGTATGTCTAGTGCCAGCAAATAAAATTTCATAATATTCCATTACAGATAGCATAGTCAAATAAATTCGGAAGACAGAAAGATACAACAAGCTTGTGAATCTGAAATTTTAGACACAGCGATAGATCACAAAGTATAACTTGAAATCTAAATCCGTCAAAAGGATTGTAAAATAGACACAGTGGGCTACATTTCAAATTCACAAGTTTTTAATCAACAACGACTGGAATCAGGTTAAAAATAGAGTTCATTACTTAACAGCATGCAGTTTGGAAATATATTGGCTTGTTCACAAGCATGGAACAAATTTAAAAATCATTAAATAAATGGGAGAATGACCTGTTGGCACCCAAAGTTACTCATAATAACCTATGCACACCTGAAGTTACGTTAATACCTCAATCACACCCAAAGTTACTCATAATTGGACCTATAGGCACCCGCCGTTTGAATATCCGTTAAGTTAGTGGAATATTCATGTTATATTTCTCTTAACGGGTTCATACCTGTTAAGAAGATTGTGAGAAGATGAAGAAGCCCTCGCCCTCTCTTCAGCTTCTTTTCTTCATGGTACTACCTTCCTACCCTTTCTAAACCCTAACCAGTCAATTCGAAAATTTGGGAATCCCAAATCGAAACCCTAAGTACTGTATATCTTTCATCTCTGATCTTCGATTCTTCGATTCCTCATTGTTGCCGCTGAATCTGGTGTGGGGGCAATAAACAAAATTTGTAGGTTCGTAGGAACTCGAACGGGCAAAATCCTACTTCTTCCTTGTTGACAAGTTGACTCCTTGGTGCTCCCGCGGACCTGCACAAATGTTCAAAACACCGGGATGGATCCCGGCGACGAACTCTCCGATGCTCTTGTCAATACCAGAAAAAGTAATAGGAAAGAGCTCAAGTGCACAAAGAGTGATCACCTGTGACAGTAGGAGGTAGGGCAGTATTTATAGCCGTCGTGAGGATCTTTTTTAGGATAAGAGTGAATCCCTACTTCCCGGTGAGGATGAATAGGGATGGTTATAACCACCTCCTTAAGATAAGGACTAGTCAGAATTTCCTCCAATCCTGTTGAGCTGGCCACTAACGGGTTGGGACCCATTCTTGACTGGACGGATCCATTCATGGGTTGGCGGGTCTAAGAGAAGAGACCCGGTACCCAATTCGGACCTGTCCATAGGTGAAATTACCATCTTGCCCCTGCGTCTTTAAGATTCGTGCCCACTTTGAACGGTTCCAATTTAACCCTATTTTTAGCCATATCACGAGCCCCCCACTCCCAAAGACTGGGTATTACAGCCTTTGAGGTAGTTTTGTTGTTTGAATGGCGTATAGGGCTTTATCGGAGCCTTTAAAGGGTGTTCGAATACCGTTTAAGGGGTGATGGTGCTTTTCTGAGCTAGTAGTGTACCCAAGTTTGCTTTTAGGCTCCTCTGGATTTTTGGGGATTTTATAAGATTTTTTAATTATTTTTTGGATCATTTATTCAATTTTGCGAAGTGACGATTTATTTTTCGGGACCGTCAATTAATTATTCTAACCATTAATTATTTACCAAGGGACTCAAAAATATTTCCCCAAATTTATAATTATTTTTTAGAATTTTTAATTGTTGGATCCTGTAAACAAGGCAAGAAACACTATAGGAGGGGTGAATAGTGTTGTATAAAAAATAATTGCGAAATTGAAAGTTTTCTTCTATCCAGTCGACTGTAAAACAGATATCAGTCGACTGGGACGTCAGAGTAGAAGAGTATTTTTGAGACTAATCTGATAAGTCGACTTAAATAGAAGAGATAGTCGGCTTGCCAGAAGAGTTTTTAAGACGATTGTTATACCAGTCTGATAAGTCGACTTAAATAGAAGAGACAGTCAACTTGCCAGAAGAGTTTTTAAGACGATTGTTATACCAGTCTGATCAGTCGACTTAGGATGGAGATCCAGTCGACTTACCAGAAAGATTTCGAGTAAATTGAAATGCAAGTAATGAAAAGAGTTCAAAGAGATACAACCAAAGAGATACCAATCACATAGTACACACGATATATCTGGTTCGGTCCTCCTGACCTACATCCAGTTTCCAAGCAACCCACTTGAGATTTTTCACTATTCTTGAAAATGTACAGGAATACCCTACGGCGTTAGACAACAACCTTGTCCAACCCATAGTCCTCCCCCACAACTAGAGAGAGCAAACCCACTCTTCTACCAAGAGTGAAAAACTGACTCTACACCCTAGAGTCCTACTCTCCAACTGAGAGGAACCACTCTCACAACCGAGAGTAAAAGAAAAATAATAAATATGTTTACAATCAACCTATAGCCTTGTAGTGTTTGTGATTTTGCAAGTGGCTATTCAGTCAACTTATGAAATCAGCCCAAAACGAATTCGATGTTATGCTGGACTGAAATCAGAGAACCAAGACTTTAGAGAATTTGAAAGCTTTTGAACTCTTGTTCTCTTTTTGAAACTGAGGACTTGAAAGCTTATCAAAAAGAGAGTGTCACTTTTTCCAAGTGATTTCTACACTTTATTTATAGAGTTAGAATCACTGGACGTTGAGAAACAGCTGTACCAACTATAAACCAACGGAATAAATCTTTTGAATTCGAAAAATCAAGTTTTGAAATCAGTAAACTGTCGAAACAACTTGAACAGTCGACTGGGTTAGCGTTATGAGTCGACTGGCCAGAGTTTGAAGAAGATCAGACAGTTTTGTACAGATTCAGTCGACTGGTCCTTAACGGCAGTCGACTAGTACTCAACAGCTGATCTAGTTTCAAGCTGTTTAGACCTTTAGATTTTGTAAAACACACAGTTATAAAATTATATGAGTGTGTGTGTGTGACAAGGCTGTACATCAATCTAAGACTCAACAAAGAGAAAAATTACATTTGATTTTACAAGACACAAAATAAAAGACATTTAAGCTTTGGTCTTGACTTGAGTCTTGAGTCTTGAGTGAAGCTTTAGCCATTGTCTTTGTATGACGCTTTGCTTGATCATTCTTAAGCTTTAGAATATTGTGACTTGCTTGATTAATTTGCTTTAAGGCCTTTGTGTATCATACAAGATAAACTTTGATACAATCTAAAATATATATGAGAAATAGCACAACAAACTTTGCATTGTGTTGTAATCATCAAAATCAAGAATCAACATTCTCCCCCTTTTTGATGATGACAACACAATAGCCTACAATAATATAAATAGATATTACACATGCTCCCCTATCAAATGTTCAACATGCATAGGTTTAAAAAACATGCACAAAGATATGCTACTCAACATGCACAAAGATATGCTACTCAAAACAGACAACACAAAACAAAGCAACACATATTTCTCCCCTTTTGTCATCAACAAAAAAACAACAAAAAATAGGAGGAAAAAAAATATATATATATCAATGCAAGAAAACAAAAGATCACAAATAATGCCAAGTTTATACATGGAAATTTAAAAGACAAAGTTCAAAAGATTACAGAAAAGGAGAAAATACATTAAAATAAAAATAAAAAAATATCGCTAATCAGTCTTCGTCATCTTCATCTTGAGCACCTTGAGAGGGAGGAGGAAACTGGGAGGTGAACAACTGAGTGAGATGAGAAATACATGCTTCAAGAGCATCTTGACGATCCATGAGAACGTCTTGACGATCCATAATATACTTAACAGAAGTGTAAAGACTTCTTGGATCATCAAAATAAGCACGAGGACGAGATGAACTAGAAGCAGAAGACCGACGGGTTGAAGTGGCTAAGGGGATAGGAGGTACATTCCTAGAAGGAGACCTAGGTGGAGAATTTAGCAACATCATACGTGCTAAACTAGCACGATCAAATAAATCAAAGTGTTTTACAACATCCGTCTCAGATTCGAGATCAACATCATAAGCATAGAAGACGTGAGTGAGTAAAGCACCAAATGGAAGAAATGAAGTATGAGTCTCAGCAAGACGTTTAAAGATGACGAGACCCCAATTTATTTTAATATTGTCGAATATTGCATAAACAGCTTGTTGCAACTCAAGTGAATACTGATCATAACTCCCAGTTTTGGGAATAATGTTATATGACAGTATGCGTGCAACTAGCTTAGCAATAGGAGTGATAGATAGATTGGTCATAGGAGGACCATTATTGGGCAAATAAATTTTAGAAAAAACAGAGTCATCATCCATATCAACATCTCCTAAGTCACATCCTTCATCAGACAGACTCAAAATAAGACTAAGTCTAGCAGGGGAGATTTTCATACGTTTATCTTTGACAGACGATAAAATAAAAATCTCATTACCATCCTCCGAAGTAGTAATATATTAGGTGAGGATAGTAAGATGGTTGACTGACAAGAGACAATAGATCAAATAACCCACATTGCTCAAACAATGGGGAACTTATCTAAATCCGGAAAATTCACAAACCTACCCGGAAAAATGATAATGGAACAAATAATGTACCATTTATCAATGAGATTCGGATTTCTCAAATATTGAAGATAGTTTCTAGATCCTTGTCCTTCTTCTACATTAGAGGAATGAGATCTTTTGGGGGTCATAACAAAAAATAAATCCTAAAAATCAAGAGAGGAAAATAGTTCTAAGAAGATATACAGACAAAGAGGTAGCAAAGAGAAGTAAAGAACTTCAAGAGATCTTCTGAGAATCACTAGAAATTGAAAGAGAGCTTCAATCTAGGGTTTCAAAATCCTTGAAATCGTCAAGCAACAACAGCCGAATTGAGTGCTCGGTAGAGAGAGAGAGTTAGGGTAAAAGTTAAAGAACGAGAGTAAAGAGTTAGGGTTTTTACTTTGAATGGACGACTGAGATGAAGGTTAGGGAGTTTCATTGGCTCAGATCGGTCAAAGGGTAGTAGTGTCAATTTTTGAATTTGAAGAATACTGATTCACGACAGTCGACTGGTCTTAGAGGGCAGACGACTTAGTCGAGAGCAAAATAAAAAACGAACATAGCACTAATACAATGGGTCAGTCGACTGGGTACTATGCACAGTCGATTGTCCAAAGCATAAAACTCAGACAAAAACTTCAAAAAATAAAGATACTTCGCAGTCGACTAAAAAATACTTGTAAGTCGACTTACCAGATAAATTCAAAAAACATCATGAAAACTACAAATCCATAGTTCTCTCCTTAAGGTGATTAATGTGTCTTCCTTAAGAGGTTTGGTAAAGATGTCAGCTATCTGTTTATCAGTAGAAATAAAGTCTAAAGAAATGTCTCCCTTTAAAACATGATCACGTAAAAAATGATGTCGAATATCAATATGTTTTGTACGTGAGTGTTGAACCAGATTTTTAGATAAGTTAATGGCACTGATATTATCACACATTATTGAAGGTTTTTCAAATGAAATACCGTAGTCTAATAGGGTTTGTTTCATCCATAAAATTTGGACACAAGCCAAACTTGCAGCGATATATTCAGCTTCTGTAGTAGATAGAGATACCGAATTTTGCTTCTTACTGCACCAAGAGACTAGTGAATGTCCCAAAAATTGACATGTCCCACTAGTGCTCTTGCGGTCAGTTTCTACCGACAAAATTTGCATCACTATATGACAAAAGTTGAAAATTATTGGTGCGTGGATAAAATAGACCATATTCAGACGTGCCTTTAAGGTACCTTAAAATACGTTTCACAGCTTTTAAGTGAGACTCTTTAGGACTTGACTAATATCTAGCACACAAATATACACTAAACATAATGTCCGGTCTATTAGCAGTTATATATAAGATTGAACCGATCATACCTCGATAGAGTTTTTGATCGACACTCTTACCTAATTCATCTTTGTTAAGGGTAGTGGTAGTAGCCATAGGTGTCATCTTACTACTCGCGCCATCTATGTTAAACCCTTTGAGTAATTCCTTAGCATATTTTCCTAGATTAATAAATATGCCATTTGGTGACTATTTAATTTGTAGTCCAAGGAAATAGTTGAGTTCACCCATGT
The DNA here is from genome assembly GCA_017893485.1 of Hemerocallis citrina. Taxonomy (NCBI): domain Eukaryota; kingdom Viridiplantae; phylum Streptophyta; class Magnoliopsida; order Asparagales; family Asphodelaceae; genus Hemerocallis; species Hemerocallis citrina. Next base: position 235,239,542 of record CM030364.1, on the reverse strand, counting down.
GGCTCATCTCAAACTTGTTTTTCAAGGTGTTATCAAACTCTTGATAGAGATTACTATTAGTACATACAAAGATTATGTCGTCTATATATATTTGTATGATCAAGATATCTATTTTTATTTTCCTAATAAACAGGGTAGTGTCTACTTTACCTATTTCAAAATCTGTTTCTAAAAGAAAAGTCTTCAATCGATCATACCAAACACGTGGTGCTTGTTTAAGACCATATAAAGACTTTTTCAATTTAAAAACATGGCTTGGGAATTGTTCATGTTCGAAACCTGGTAGTTGCTTAACATAAACATCTTCCTTTATAAATCCATTAAGGAAAGAACTTTTAACATCCATCTGAAAGAGTGAAAAATTCATAAAACAAGCAAAAGATAATAAGATATATATTGATTCTAATCTAGTAACAGGAGCAAATGTTTCATCAAAATCTATGCCTTCTTCTTGATTATACCATTGAGCAACTAGTCTAGATTTATTCCTAACAACTTGTCCTGATTCATCTAACTTATTCTTGAATACCCATTTGGTACCAATTATAGTATGATCATGAGGTCGTGGAACTAAATCCCATACATCATTCCTTATAAATTGGTTTAACTCATATTGCATGGCATTCATCCAAAACTCATTCTCACAAGCTTCTTGTATATTCTTCGGCTCAAAATCCGACAAGAAAGCTGTGTGAGAAAACATGTTAACATGTGATCTTGTCTGAATACCATGTGAGATGTCACCAATTATTAAGTCATGAGGATGATCTCTAACTTCAACAAAATATTTTGGTAAAGTTGGAGACATCACAACAGGATCAGTCAACGTGACAAGTTCATCAATCGACTGATTTACAGCAGTCGACTTGACTTCTTTATCGGTCGATTTATCCGCAAGGCTAGTTTGCTCTAAAGATGTAATTACTTTATTTAAAGGTGATGAATCAATTTCATCATCTTCAATTAAAGTCGATGAAGACAGAGATTCATCAAATGCAACATGCATGGATTCTTCAATAGTCATTGTTGACTTGTTGAAGATCATACGCCTTACTCCTATTTGAGTATCCTATAAAGATACCCTCATTAGATCTAGGATCAAACTTATTTAAATTATCCTTGGTGTTCAAAATAAAACACTTACATCTAAATATTTTGAAGTAAGAGACCTTAGGAATTCTATCAAAAAATAGCTCATAACATGTTTTCTTTAGCTTAGGCCTTATCAAAATTCTATTTAAAACATAACAACCTGTAGCAACGGCTTCAGCCCAAAAATACTTAGGTAAATTGCTTTCAACAAGTATGGTACGTGCACATTCTTGCAAAGTTCTATTCTTCCTTTCAGCCACTCCATTTTGTGGTGAAGCTCTAGGAAATGCAAACGAATGAGTTATACCATTTTTGTTGCAATATTCTGCAAACGTTTCATTTTCAAATTCTCCACTATGATCACTTCTAATAGTGACTATGGTTAGAGACTTTTGATTTTGAATTCGTTTATAAAAATTAGCAAATTCTACAAAAGCATCATTCTTATGTTTTAAAAAGAAAGTCCAAGTGAATCGTGAAAAATCGTCTACTAAAATAAATACATACCTACTTTTATTTAAAGAAGCAACTCTAGTAGGGCCAAATAAATCCATGTGGATTAATTCGAGCAGCCTACCAGTAGAAATTACTTTTTTTGTTTTAAAAGTAGATTTAATTTGTTTACCTAGTTGACATGCATCACATAACTTATCCTTTTTCAAGGATAGTCTTGGCAACCCTTTAACTAGGTTGTATTTAGACAATTTAGAGAGATTTTTCATATTCACATGGCCAAAACGTTTATGCCATAGCCAAGAATCATTATTAGAAGTTACTAAGCAAAAATCATTCGAAAAATCATATGCCATTAAACATAGTTCATAAATGTTATTTTTCCTAAATCCTTGAAAAATTATATTTTGCATGGTAGAATCATAAATTAAGCATGCATCTTTTTCAAACATGATTTTATAACCCTTATCACATAGTTGGCTAATACTCAACAAGTTATGCTTAAGTCCACTAACTAATAAAACATCTTCTATAGAAGGATTAGTGTACTTACCGACCATACCAATTCCAATGACTTTCCTTTGTTGTTGTCACCAAATGTGATTGTTCCTCCATCAATGTCTTGAATGGAAGATAGGAGGTTGGCATGACCAGTCATGTGCTTTGAGCATCCGCTGTCAAGTATCCAACGATCTCTCTTAGGTACCTATAAAATATTCAATGTGAATATGGTACCATTTTTATTGGGTCCAAAATAGATTAGTTTTTGGGAAACCAAATCCAAGAAGAGTTTGATTTTCCATCATAAGCAGAAATATAATTAGCAGAATTACATACAGTAAGCATATATGAATTAATATAGGCAATTCTATCTTTAAGACTCAGGTTGACTGGAACCCATATATTTTTGCTCTATCCAGTCGACTTTATTATACCTTTCAGTCGACTGTGACTGATATGCAGTCGACTGTGAGGTAGTATAGGTCGACTTATCTGAGGTGTTTATCTCGTTGAATGAGACTTAGTACCTCTGGACAGGCGACTCATGAGTGGGTTCAGTCGAATGGTCTGAACTACAGATTTGCCTTTATCATTAAAACTTACAATTTTAGGCTTTTCAAAAAACTCATACAATTTATGCTTAACACTGGAAATAGATGCAATTTTATTTACACTAGTGTTCTTTGAAGCATGAGATTTTTCAAGAGATTTTTGAAAACCAAGTCCAAACCTTTTATTGGATTGAACTTGATTTTGAAGAACATCATTTAAATTCTCCTTTCCTTTATTAAATATAGATACGTTCTTGGATATCTCTTCATAATCTTTCTTTAGAGACACAAGATCTATATCAAACTCGAAATACGAGAATTTAAAGATTTCACTTCTTTATCAAGGTTAAAATTCTCTTGAGAAAGTGTTTGATTAACTTTCTCCAAGTTCTTAACTCTAATTTTTTCTTTTTATAGTTCTTGAAAAATCTCGTTGAAAGCATCAAGTAAATCATTAGAGTCATAGTCATTACTTACTTGATTTTGAGACGCCATAAAACACACATTAGCAACCTCATTTGTCTCTTCATTTTCTTCTTCCGATGAAGAGTCGCTATCATCCCAAGTTGCTTGATAGACCTTTTTGTTCTTCATGAACTTGTTCTTTGTGTACTTGTCCTTCTTGAAGTTGGATGCCTTTTCCTTAGATTTCACGTTCTCTAGTGGGCAATCCTTCTTCATATGGCCTGTTTTGTTACACCTGAAACAAGTTGGAAGTTCATTAGATTCCTTAGATTTTGAATTAAACTTACCTTTCCTTATGAACTTTTTGAACTTTCTCATGAACATGGTAGTCTCTTCCTTATATTCTTCTTCATCCTCGGAATCCGACATGGCCGTGAATGCTAGTGTCTTCTTCTTGGATTGTTGAGGTTCTTGATCCTTCTTGCGCTCTTCAAGTTGTACCTCATATGCCATAAGATTTCCTACAAGATTCTCAAGAGAAAGTTGTGTTAAATCGTTGGCCTCTTCTATGGTGATGGTCTTCTTCTCCCATTCGGGTGTTAGTGCACGAAGTACCTTTCTCACCATCTCGGCTTGAGTGTACGTCTTTCTAAGTGTCACAAGTGAATTGGTAATGTCAGTGAACCTTGTAATCATCTCAGACACATTCTCATTCTCCTTCATGCGGAACATTTCAAACATGTGAACAAGAACAGATATTTTAGATTCTTTTACTTTATTTGTTCCTTCATGAGTTACCTCAAGTGTGTGTCAAATTTGATGTGTAGTTATTGCATTGGACACACGGTTGAAATCCTCCTTTGTAAGGGCACAAAATAGCGCATTCATTGCCTTTGCATTGTTCATTATTTGGTTCATCGTTCCATTGTGCATATGGAATGGTAGGAGCGGTGTACTCGGTCTCTATCATGTTCTATATTTCATAGTTGATGGACTGAAGGTAGATCTTCATTCTACACTTCCAATAGTTGTAATTGGTTCCATCGAAGAGGGGTGGCCTTTGTGTAGATTGGCCTTCGTGATATTGATTTGCATTAGAAGTAGTTTCCATTGCATTCAATCAGGCTCTGATACCAAGTGTTGGATCATGTAGGCAAGGCAAGAAACGCTAGAGGGTGGGTGAATAGTGTTGTATAAAAAACAATTGCGGAATTGAAAGTTTTTTTCTTTCCAATCGACTGTAAAACAGATATCAGTCGACTGGGGTGTCAGGGTAGAAAAGTATTTTTGAGACTAGTTAGATAAGTCGACATAAATAGAAGAGACAGTCGGCTTGCCAGAAGAGTTTTTAAGACGATTGTTATACCAGTCTGATAAGTCGACTTAAATAGAAGAGACAGTCAACTTGTCAGAAGAGTTTTTAAGACGATTGTTATACCAGTCTGATCAGTCGACTTAGGATGGAGATCCAGTCGACTTACCAGAAAGATTTCGAGTAAATTGAAATGCAAGTAATGAAAAGAGTTCAAAGAGATACAACCATAGAGATACCAATCACAGAGTACACACGATGTATCCTGGTTCGGTCCTCCCGACCTACATCCAGTTCCCAAGCAACCCACTTGAGATTTTCCACCATTCTTGAAAATGTACAAGAATACCCTACTGCGTTAGACAACAACCTTGTCCAACCCGTAGTCCTCCCTCACAACTAGAGAGAAAGCAAACCCACTCTTCTACCAAGAGTGAAAAACTGACTCTACACCCTAAAGTCCTACTCTTCAACCGAGAGGAACCACTCTCACAACCGAGAGTAAAAGAAAAACAATAAAGATATTTACAATCAAACTATAGCCTTGTAGTGTTTGTGATTTTGCAAGTGGCTATTCGGTCAACTTCTGAAATCAGTCCAAAACGAATTTGATGTTATACTGGACTGAAATCAGAGAACCAAGACTTTAGAGAATTTGAAAGCTTTGATCTCTTGTTCTCTTTTTGAAACTAAGGACTTGAAAGCTTATCAAAAAGAGAGTGTCACTTTTTTCAAGTGATTTCTACACTCTATTTATAGAGTTAGAATCACTGGACATTGAGAAACAGTTGTACCAACTATCAACCAACGGAAATAAATCTTTTGAATTCGAAAATCAAGTTTTGAAATCAGTAAACTGTCGAAACGACTTGAACAGTCGACTGGGTTGCCGTTATGAGTCAACTGGCTAGAGTTTGAAGAAGATCAGACAGTTTTGTACAAATTCAGTCGACTGGTCCTTAACGGCAGTCGACTGGTACTCAACAACTGATCTAGTTCAAGCTGTTTCGACCTTTAGATTTTGTAAAACACACAGTTATAAAATTATGTGTGAGTGTGTGTGTGTGACAAGGCTGTACATCAATCTAAGACTCAACAAAGAGAAAAAATTATATTTTATTTTACAAGACACAAAATAAAAGACATTTAAGCTTTGGTCATGACTTGAGTCTTGAGTCCTGAGTGAAGCTTTAGCCATTGTCTTTGTATGACGCTTTGCTTGATCATTCTTCAGCTTTAGAACATCGTGACTTGCTTGATCAATTTGCTTTGAGGCCTTTGTGTATCATACAAGATAAACTTTGATACAATCTGTAATATATGAGAAATATCATAACAAACTTTGCATTGTGTTGTAATCATCAAAATCAAGAATCAACATTAATTAATTTTCCTGAATTTTAATCATTTTTCTTAATTTTTAAATAGATAATTCGAAATAATAATTAAAAATATATTTTAATTACCTATTTATGACGTGGCCGAATCTGGGCCCTTGATCACGCCACCGCGAGTAATTCCAGAGGATCAGACGGCTGCGAAGATGGGGAACTTTGCCTGTAGGAAGGTCAGCGGCAGCTGACATCGGGATGCTCGCCGAAGTCTAGGCGAGCGACACGTGGCTTTTGGATCCCTTCCACTTCTCTTCCTGGACGTCGGTGGCAATTGACTTTGGGGATGAATTGGAGAGCACCACGAGGTCGGTGGGTCCCAGCCACTGTTGACCGATCAACGCAATTTCTTGCGTTTCGACGTCGATGGCAGTCGACTTTGAGGACGAATAGAAGAGCACCACATGGCCAGTGGGTCCTAGCCACCGTTGATTGGTTAACACATTTTCTTGCGTTTCGACATCGGTGGCAATCAACTTCAGGGATGAATAGGAGAGAGCCATGTGGCCAGTGGGTCCCAGCCACCATTGACTGGTTAACGCATTTTCTTGCGTTTCGACGTTGGTGGAAATTGACTTCGGGGACGAATAGGAGAGTGCCACGTGGCCAGTGGGTCCCAGCCACCGTTGACTGGTCAACACATTTTCTTGCGTTTCGATGTCGGTGGCAATCGACTTTGGGGACGAATAGGAGAGCGCCATGTGGCCAATAGGTCCCAGCCACCGTTGACTGGTCAATGCATTTTCTTGCGTTTTGACGTCGGTGGCAATCTTCTTTGGGAACGAATAGGAGACCGCCATGTGGCTTGTGTGTCCCAGCCACCATTGACTGGTCAATGTATTTTCTTCCGTTTCAACATCGGTGGCAATCGACTTTGGGGACGAATAGGAGATCACCATGTGGCCAGTGGGTCCCAGTCACCATTGACTAGTCAACGCAGTTTCTTGCATTTTGACTTCGGTGGCAATCGACTTCAGGGACGAATAGGAGAGCACCACATGGCCAGTGGGTCCCAGCCACCGTTGACTGGTTAACGTATTTTCTTGCAATTCGACGTTGGTGGCAATCGACTTCGGAGACGAATAGGAGAGCGCCACGTGGCCAGTGGATCCCAGCCACCATTGACTGGTCAACACATTTTCTTGCATTTCGACGTCGGTGGCAATCGACTTCGGGGACGAATAGGAGAGTGCCACATGGCCAGTGGGTCCCAGCCACCGTTGACTGGTCAACGCATTTTCTTGCATTTCGACGTTGGTGGCAATCGTCTTCGGGGATGAATAGGAGACCGCCACGTGGCTTGTAGGTCCCAGCCACCATTGACTGGTCAACGTATTTTCTTGCATTTCGACGTCGGTGGCAATCGACTTCGGGGACGAATTGGGTGCCGCCACGTGGTTGGTGGGTCCCAGTCACCGTTGACTGATCAACGCATTTTCTTGCATTTCGACGTTGGTGGAAATCGACTTCGGAAACGAATAGGAGAGCGCCATGTGGCCAGTGGGTCCCAGCCACCGTTGATTAGTCAATGCATTTTCTTACTTTTTGATGTTAGTGGCAATCGACTTCGGAGACGAATAGGAGAGCGCCATGTGGCCAGTGGGTCCCAGCCATCGTTGACTGGTCAACATATTTTCTTGCGTTTCGACGTCAGTGGAAATTGACTTCAAGGACGAATTAGGTGCTGCCACGTGGCTTGTAGGTACCAAGGCCGTTTGATCGGTCAACATAATTTCCTACGTCCTCGACTAAATGTGTTGGGCCTTTGCTTCGTTGGGGGCCTCTTAACCCTGGTAACTACGCCGCCAATCCCCATCTCTATAAATCTCCACTCCCCCTCTCATTTGCTCACCATTCTCGCTTTTTACTCAGGCGAGATCTTTACTCTACGAGTGCTTTCGATGAGTTTTCACCATCTTCCGGTGTGTTTTCCGACCGTAGCTGTATCAAGGTAACTTCATACTTAGTTTATTTTCCCTTTTGAAAATGTCTATCGACCCTTCGAAGGAGACTTCCTATCTTCTTGCCCCCAAGGCTTCCTCCAGTCAAGTCCCCCCAATCGACAAAGGCAAAGCCGTAGTAGGGCAGACTTCGGTGGTCGTTGAGACGACGATCAGAGGTTAGGAGAGTTCACGAGGTTGCCTGGGGTTCTGACCAGACTACCGATGGTTCGAGAGCTCTCAGAGGACCAGGCAGAGAAGATAATGTACGGGATGGGCCGAAGCTTCGAGGAAAACGAGGCCACGGAGACGTCGGAAGCAGACGAGATGATCTCTATCCTTACCGAGGAGGACTTGGTAAGGGTTCGAGAGAACTTCCAAATCCCTAGGGAGTTCGACTTAATGCTCCCTGGGCCAGGGGTGAGAGCTAACTTGCCAATGCTCGTTGACATGTGCTTCTAGCCGGTTGATGCATTCTTGGCTGGAGTTTGACTCCCACTTCACCCCTTCATCGCCGAAGTGCTGAGGTGGTTCCGCGTCAACCCCGTTCAGTACATGACGAACATGTGGAGGCTGATAAACGAATTCGTCCTCTACTGTCAGGCATCGGGCTTTGGGCCGAGGTTGAGCGTGCTCCGGAAGGTGTACCGAATGCACCAGCAGCATAAGGACGTTTACTGTTGGTATTTGGCTCCGAGGTTCGGGACGAAGCTGGTCAGCTGCCCGGACTCGATAAAGAATTGGAAGGATAAGTACTTCTTGATCCGAAGTCGAGGGCCATGGGGGATCCCTACAGCTTGGGTACAGCTTGGGTAGAGTCGGTGCTGAAGAAAGTCAAGCAGAGCCCATCCCTCAGCACCGAGGAAGAGGATATGGTTCAGACGTTGCTCGATCGCCCGAAGTTCGATTGGAAGGACTTGACCGAAGAGGCGCTCTTTCGGGGGGTGGGGGGGGGCTTAGCTCGATAAACCCTAGTATAATTTTGCTTCTTTTTTTTTTGGTTAATGTCGGCGATAGATTTCCTTCATGTAGCTAGGAGAGTATGCAAATTTTTTTTCTAACTCTCCACCCTCTTCTTTGTAGAATTGATGGACTTTGACGACTTGGTGGGGAAGCACGGGGCTCTGAGCAGTAAGGCCCTAAAGAAGAGGAAGTAGGTCACATCGAAGACTGCCTCGGAAAGGGTGCAGGCGCACCGTGCTGCAGCAGAGCAGCTGGCGAAGCAACCCCCCTTGGCTCCGAAGCCTCTGATCGCAGTGTTGGCTTCAGCTCCTACGGGCACGGGGGCCTTTCTACTATCGGCAGCCTTGGGGCTCGCAGCTCCGCCGTTAACTGCCGAAGCTGAGGTGTTCCTAACCGAGGAGCACAAGAAGATCTTCGTTCTGGACTGGCAGGTTCGCAAGCTCGACGGGTTCCTCGGTGACTTGTCGACGTGCATGCAGGTGGTTCGGCACCTGGCCACGCCGAAGGACGAGGTGGCAATGGAAGTGGGTAGTGTAGGGGACGATGCGCTCGAGGTCGCACGATCAGTAATGTCGGTAAGTTTCGAAGCTCGTGCTCTCTTTTGCCGAGCGCTTAGAGATTTTTCTTTTACTCCCCGCAGATTACTTGCCACTTCGGCCACTTGAGGAAGAAGATAGCCGAACAAGAGAAAGAGCTGATGTCCGAGGCAGATAAGGTTCGAGAGGAGAAGGCCCAGATTGCCAAGGAGCTCAAGAAGGCGAAGGTTGAGGCCGAGTCGAAGAACTCGAGGTTGGTGAACCTCGAAGCTGTGGTCGCCAAGCTGGAGGCGGACAACGCCCGGCTCCTCCAAGCTACCGAGCAGGCGGCAAAAGAGAAGGCAAACGAGGTTGCCATGGCGAGGCTAGAGGCGGCAAAGGAGGCTGAGGAGCAGGCTATGGAGAAGGCGAAGGGGTTCCTCATCCTGAACATGGCGAAGGCGTATGCTTGAGCCATAGACGAGGTGAGGGAGAAATTCCCCGAAGTGGATTGCGCCAAATGGCGCCCTTTTTTTGGACCCTATCCCCAAGTTTGACGAAGTCTCCGAAGATGACGAAGAGCCGAAGAGGGCGAAGAAGAAGAGGAGGCCGAAGGGGTTGAGGAAGGAGATGTAGAGGCCGAGGCAGACGCTCCGTCGGAGGCCACGCCCCTGGCCATAGTGTTGCCTGAGGAGACGCCTTCAACAGAGACCACTCGAAAGAGGTCAACCCCTGATCTGTCTCGTACCTCGCTTCTTTCTCTTTCTTTTGATTTTGACTATGTAGTGCCGAACTGCGGACTGGCCACCGCTTGTAATCTTGCAATTTCAATGAAAATTTTTGAACAAGTTTTGAAGCTCGGAATTGAGTGAAATAACCCTCTTTTTTTTAAACAAGTGTTGGAGTTCGGCATTGCTTTGGAGCACTCCCTTGAACAAGTGTTGAAACACTTTTTTGAACAAGTGTGGGTGCTCGGTATTGCTTTGAAGCACTCCATTGGACAAGTGTTAAAACACTTTATTGAACAAGTGTTGGTGCTCGGCATTGCTTGGGTCTGCCCCACTCATTGGTCATCTTGTCGTGGACTTGTTTAGTTTTGGCTTTGCCACATAGTGTCCTTAGTCGTGGATAATTTATTTGCTGCTGTGGGCTTTTTTCAAATTGTTGAAGCGCTACCACTCATCGATGTATCTCAGGTGGCCGAAGTGGCACGTCTCAAGGCTGGTCTAGGGGCAACAAGATTGGGACTCACGAGGAACCAAGAGTGGCTTCACGAGATGGGGTTGGATCTCCGTAAGGTGTGGTGTGAGCTGAATCACCTGAGGTCGATCCTAGTTCGCCGAGACATAGAGAGGAGGTGATTAGAGGAGCGGATCAATGAGAAGACCCCCAAAGGTGATGACGTGGGCTCGTCGGCAGAAGCCAACCATGGCCTGAAGCTTAAGCGCCTTCGTCACTCTTTGTCTAAGGTGACAGCAGAGAGGGATGAGCTGAAGAAGGTGACCCTCGACAAGAGCATGGAGGTTGCTCACCTCCGGCGGATGATCACCGATGGCTCTCGAGGGGCAGGCTCGATGCGACTACCTCGTCCGAAGATAAAGGTGAAAGACGCATCGCTTAAAGAGCAAATTGTCAAGCTCGAGGTGAAGGTCGCTCGTCTTCAAGCGCGATCGGAGCGGAGCAATGTCAGATCCACTTCTTGTACTCGGGAGGAGCATGATAGAGGGATAACTTTTTACGAGCTTGCGCGTCGCTCACCCCCTATACGTTGAAGTCCAGGCGATGCACAAAGTGGGGTGGCCGCTTCGTCGAGCGGAGCATCTGTTGGGGCCACCGTTAGAATGGGGGTAGACGATGCCTCTGTGCTTGCCGGCTTAGAGACGAGCGCCGAGGTAGGGCATCAGCAGTATAACATTCATTTCCCCCGGGTGTCTCTCAACCGAAGTATCCCCGCTCCTAAGAGGCGTTGAAGTAGCTCCCTGTAGTCTTGTACTTTTCGTTTCACAAGTTTTGTATCTCGCTGTAAAGATGAGTAGTTGGTCTTGTAATTAGACTCGTTCCTCATACTTTAATGAAATAACACTTGTTTTTCGCACTTGTGTGTTTTGTTAGCATTTGTAGTTGTCAACAGTTGTAGGAGCGATTCTGAATGGTGGGACACTTGGTGCTTACTCGTTCGCGAGTAGCAAAAGTTCTATCGAACCAAGTGTTGGACTCCAAACTTGTCGTTTAGAAAGTATCAACAGCTGTAGGAGCAATTCCGAATGGTGATATGCTCTTTACTCGCTTAGGAGCAAGTAGTTGAAGCGGAGTCGAACCAAGTGTTGGACTCCAAGCGCGTCGTTTTGAAAATATCAACAGCTGTAGGAGCAATCTCGAATTGTGACCCGCTTCGTACTCGCTTACAAGTAAGTAGTTGAAGCGGAGTCGAACCAACTGTTGGACTCCAAGCGCGTCGTTTTGAAAATATCAACAGCTGTAGGAGCAATTTCGAATGGTGATCCGCTTCGTACTCGCTCAGAAGCAAGTAGTTGAAGCGGAGTCGAACCAAGTGTTAGAATCCAAGCGTGTCTTTTAGAAAGTATCAACAGCTGTAGGAGCAATTTTGAATGGTGATCCGCTTCATACTCGCTTAGAAGCAAGCAGTTGAAGCAGGAATCGAACTAAGTGTTGGATTCCGAGCACGTCATTTTAATGAGAATTTTTTTTTGTAAGTAGAGTTAAACAACCCCCAAAATAGAGAATTTGCTAGGTGGAGTTAGACTACTCAAAAAATGGAAAACTGAATTTGCTAGGTGGAGTTAGACTACTCAAGAAATGGAAAACTTGAGAGGTAGAGTTAAACAACTCAAAAGATAGAAAAGTTGTGGAGAAAGATTTCTTTTTATTGAGAACAACTGGGCGACCGCTTCTATGTTGCGAGCCGTCTTTACACTTTAATAAAAAGAAAATACAAGTAAGGACTTTGGACATGTCTTCTGGTGCGCTCATTGGGGAAGTTGCTTGGAGCGGTGTCTAGACACCCTCTTGGTACTTCATCAAGTGCTCCGCATTCCATGTCCTCGGTATTCTCCTGCCCCCCCGGGTCTACTAGTTGATACGCACCCGGGTGAATACTAGAGACCCTATATGGTCCTTCCCAATTGGGTGCCAACTTGCCGCTTTTGATTGAATCGGAGATCGAAAACTTTCTGAGCACTAGGTCTCCCTCTTTTAGGTTGGCTGGTCATACCCTCTTATTGTAAGCCTAAGTGATCCTACGGTGGTAGGTCTCTTGCTGAATTGCGGCTCTCTCGCGGACCTTGTTAATGAGGTCTAGGCAGTTGCGAAGCTGGTTCGCGTTCTGCGCTTCACTATAAGCTATGAGTCTGGGTGAAGGTAGACCCACCTCCAAAGGGATGAGAGCTCCGGATCCGTACGTGAGGTTGAAGGGGGACTCTCTCGTTGGAGTTCTTTTGGTGGTGCGATAGTTCCACAACACATTAGGGAGTTGTTCGACCCATAGCCCCTTAGTAGATTTGTCAAGCCTCTTCTTCAAGCCAGAGAAGATTTGTCGGTTTGCGTTCTCTGCTTGGCCTTTGGACTGGGGGTGAGCTACCAAGGAGAACCGTTGCTGAATGCCGAGGTCGGTGCAAAAGTTGCGAAAGGTCTCTCTCGTGAATTGAGTCCCGTTGTCAGTTATGAGGATGCGAGGTACCCCGAACCGACAGACGATGTTCTTCCAAAAGAACTTCTGGGCCGTGTGATCGGTGATTGTCAAAAGAGGTTCAGCCTCGATCCATTTTGAGAAGTAGTCTATTGCTACCACTAAGAACTTCAGTTGGCCTGGTGCTGGAGGGAAGGGTCCGAGCAAATCCATTCCCCACATTGCGAAGGGGATTGGACTCACCAAGGAAGTGAGTTGCGCTTGGGGCAGGTGACGGATTGGGACAAATTTCTGGCAGGAGTCGCACTGGCGGACGTACTCCTCAGAGTCACTTAGTAGTGGGGATCAGAAGTAGTTGTATTTCAAGAGTTTCCGGGTGAGGGATCTCATTCCCAAGTGCACGCCACGTAGGCCATCATGGACCTCCTTTAGGGCATAGAGTGCTTCCTCCGGGGAGAGGCACTTCAGATAGGGTCGACCATCGATCTGGGTGTAGGAGCATTTGTACATGACCCCGTCCAGGAGTGTGTACCGCTCGGCTCGTGTCCTGATCATCCTTGCTTCTTTCAGGTCTTCGGGAAGGACTCCATCTCGGAGGAACTCGAGGAGGGGCTTCATCCGGTTTTCCCCAAGTGTTAGGGGGTAGGCTTCCATTGGCTCTGGACCGTCTTCATCAATGCTTGGTCTGAGAAGGACCTCTATTAAGATGGTCCGTTCTAGACCATGGAGAGACGAGGAAGCGAGCTTAGAGAGGGCGTCCGATTGCGAGTTTTCCTCTCGGGGAATCCGCTGAAATTGAACATCTTCGAATAGGGCTAGAAGCTCCCTCACCTTTGCCAAGTACCTGACCATACGCTTGCCCCTCGCCTCATATTCCCCTGACACTTGGTTGAGGACCAATTGCGAATCACTGAAGACTCTGTGTCACGCCCCGCTTCCCAAAAAGAATATGGAATACGGATACGTGACTAAGCCCAGCAAATGATTTTCATCACCCATAAGCTGTTCAAGAATCTTTACAACATTTCACAAGTATAATCAGAGTCGGAAGCAAAAGAATCAACCAACATGCACATATGAACCAATATCAACAAGAATACTTAAAACCAAATACATTAATCTCAATAATCATGATCTGAATAAATTAAATATCCTAGGTCACATTGCCCAAATACAAAAATAAATCCAAGTATCAAAATACAATGTTGTTCAAGCAAGCTACAAGAAATAATAATAATAAAATCCGGCACTAATACTTCATGTCACCAATACCGTCTGGAACCTGTTCTCCAAAATCTGCAATTTAACAATTACAGAGAAGAAGAAAAGAGAAAAACAAGTACCCGTCAATTGCAAGTTATAGGCCGCTTATAATGTAGGATACAAGTACATGGGAAACTAACTAGTAACATGGTATAAGCATGATGTCCAAATATAGCAACTAGCATGGTAAATGAACAAGTATAAGTGACATGTATCAAGTGTCAAGTAAACAAGTATCATGTAACAAGTGTCAAGTATCAAGTGTTATGTATCACGAAATCAAGTAACAAGTAACAAGTGTCAAGTAGCCAAGTACAAGTGTCAAGTATCATGTTCAAGCATCAAGTCTCATGTATCAAGTAATCAAGTGTCAAGTAAGCATGTATCATATTCAAGTGTCGTATATTAAATCTTGTAGTTATTACTATCTAGGTAGCACTTCATGTGCCATCCTTTTATCACATGGTTGCTACGGTCAATACAATTTCGTTTTAGATTTCATAGTAGACAATAGAGGGCAGTGTACTCAGGGACAAGCCTCAAGAAATCAAGTATCAAGTCTCAAGTATCAAGTATCAAGCCAAGTAAAATATCAAGCCTCAAGTAATGAAATATCAAGCCTTAAGTAGTGAAATATCAAGCCTCAAGTATCAAGTATCAAGCCAAGTGAAATATCAAGCCTCAAGTAGTGAAATATCAAACCTCAAGTAACGAAATATCAAGGCTCAAGTATCACATAGGATCAAAATATCCTCTTCTGAGTACACGTTTCTGAATTATCTACTATTAGATTGTCCCTTTAAAACACCGGCTTGGATAATTTATTATTAATGTCAAACAAGAAAGTATGTATCACGAAACAACCAAGTATATTATGGTATAATCAAGTGACAAGTTCAAGATGCAAGATAAACACGTACAAGTCCAAGATAACTTATAAAGGGATAAAATAACAAAGTCTCAAGTTCAGGACAACAAGACCATACTGTAGTAAAACTGAAATTCCCAGTGTTACAAAAATACAAATATGAATCTGTTGAAACGTATAGAAAATTGACTCCCAACCGAATCCAGCGAATACAAATAAGTCATATAGTAATTCACAAAATCATAACTCAAAACTGATTTTAATCCATAAAACACGTTCAGCCAGAAATCAGTAAAACCAATTCTCAGTCAGGAAAACAACATCAAAACTCAACAAATAAATTCACGAAAAATCTGGGGTATTCTCCTATATGTCTAGTATCAGGATATAAAGTTTCAGAATTTTTCAGTAAAATTAGATCAGTCATCAAAAATCAGAAAACTTCAAGGAACGATAGTTTGGCAAATCTGGAATTCCCAACACAGCTGTACGAAAACTGTCATATCTCGCAAACCGTGAAACGAAATCCAAATCGCCAAAGGAAGATGAAAATAAACAAAATATTCTAACTTTCATATTTTACAAATATTTTTCATACAGTAAAACGAATCAGGGTGAAATTACAAATCCTTACAAAACAGCGAGCAAAATACAGCAAGTACAGTCTTTAGAAACAAGCATGAAATGGCATATAAAACTCATCAATAAAATCCACCAAAATTCTGGGTAATCCCTAAGTAGAAATAGATAAACTGACCAAAGTTTCATATTAAAATAATATGTGTAGCATAAGTATCAAAATGATTTAGTCATCAAAATCACCAATAAACGAAATCTGGAAACGAATTACACCTCTGTAGTAAAACAGTCATATCTCAAACATACGAAAACGAAATCGAGCAAGGTTAGAGGGGTTGGAAAGAAGACGAATTTCTCTACAAATCATGTTTTGAACTGAAATTAAGATACTGACTTTAATATGGTCTAAATTACTGATCAAGACAGATTATCGGCAAAATACAGAATTTCCTCAAAAACCAAAATCAATATAGATTCAACGAAACTTGATCCAAACACAACCAAACATGAAATTGAGTCTACCAAGTGTCCAAACATCATAACATAGGGTAATTAACATATCCAAAACAAGTCTATCACATGGTTCTCCACAAATACCCAAATTCTCACAAGAAGTCTCACATACATGATCAAATCAAGAACGGGAAAAACCTAAGTTGTTTCATATCAAATTTTGTATCGTGAGGCAACTATGGTCAAATCACTATAGAAAAAATATCAACAAGGGGATTCACACACAAATTGTCTCTAGAACCCAACTACACTACAAGCGGTATTTTTGACTTGTATCATACAAAGGAATTTGAGTACAAGTTACTTGCCTTAACCGACAACCAGAACGATACCAAGCAAGAATAACGGGAACGGGTTTTCGGCACGAACACAACGAACAAAGAACCCACGAACAATCACGAACAAGATCACGAACAAGATGAAGACGATCGAGATCACGATCGGACGGCTCAGACTAAAGATCAAGATGATCAAACAATGATCGGACGGATCGGCACGGATGAGATCAACATCAAGATCAACAAGATCGGACGGTCTAGATCAAGGTGATGATGAAGTTGATGGTGATCGCGATCGAACGACCAAGATCACCCCGATGGTGACGATCAAGATGATGATGATCAAAGTAGATCCGACGGCCAGGAATCAATCAATCAAGTTCAAGATTAAGGGATCATGATCACAATCAAACGGACGGCCCACAACAAAGATGAAGAAGAAGATGATGAGATCCAACGGCCAATAATCCACTTGATCAAAACTGACCAAACTCCAACCACACAAGCAGGGATAGCCGGGGGGGTGGTATGCTCACTGCGATGGAGTAACGGTGGCAAGAGAGACGGCAAAACGGCGGCGAGCGGTAGCGACAGGAGGTTGCTGCTGCTGTTGAGAGGTTGGCATCTGCACAGGGAGGACTGTGGGGCTGTCGAGAGGAGGCAGGGGTGATTGTGGTGGTGTGATGAGAGGGGCATATCCAGCCAAGGGTTGTGGCGGAGACCAGGGGATACAGCAGTGGTGCTGTAGCTTTATGGTGTCGCGAAGAGCGTGACAGGAGGGGGGAGCACCGGGGGGTCGACAGCGGGGCTCTGGCTGTCGTGCGCCACCGTACAGGGGGAGCAGAAGCAGCAAAAGTCAAGGAGAACAGGGAGTTGGGAGAGAGATGGAAGATGAAGCGGCAGGGGAAGGAGACGAACAGTTGTGCATGGGGTTATATAGGAGATGGAGTTAGGGTTAAGCGGGGGAAACAGGTTTGGGTTATTGGCTGCAGGGGTTTTGGGTGGGCATTTTGGGTTGTGGATAGTTTTACGAAAATGGGTTGTTAAAATGGGTAATTAAAAGGGTTAATGGGTTATTGGATGCTATAGGGTCTGGGTGTAAACGGATATGGGGTATTTGGGTATATAGAAAAATACAATAACCAATAAAATATACAATTAGGATTTTATAAAAATTTTAAGAATAATAATAAAAACAATAATAACAAAAATAATAATAATAACAGTATTAAAAATAACAATAAAAATAATAATACTGACAATAATAATAATATTAAGAAAAGTGATAAAACAATAATAGTAGTAATAATAATAGAAACCCAAGTAATAATGAAAATAATAAGATTGGTATTATAATATAATTTCATTGGAAAATAGTAGCAAATAAAACCATTGATTAAAAATATATTTTAATAGAAAGTCCAATAATGCATTTTAACAAAAATAGTTCGAAAGCGAAAAACTAATTTACAAAAATTTGAAATACCGAAAATACACAGAAAATATATTTTTGGAGAAATAGGGGTTACACTCTGACCCGCTTGGCCCCGGCTTTGTGAGCCATGCAGAGCCTTGCTATGAGGGCCTCATACTCTGCCTTGTTGTTTGATTTCGGGAAGTTTAAGCGGAGGGAGTATTGGAGGGTGAAAGCGTCGGGGTCGGCTAAAATAGCACCTGCCTCACTTCCGTCGGCGCAAGAAGAGCCGTCTACATAAACAGTCCAGACGAAGAGGTCGGCAGACAACTCGCAAGGGTCGGGGATGGTGCTCTCCACAACGATTTCGGCCAGAGCTTGAGCCTTGATTGCTGTTCTGGGTTGGTAGCTGATGTCGTGTTGGCTCGGCTCGATGGACCACTTCATCAAATGTCCGGAGGTCTCGGGCTTGTCGAGAACTTGCTTGAGGGGCTGGTCGGTTAGGATGACAACCGAATGGGATTGGAAGTAGGGGCGAAGCTTCTGGGCCACCATGACCAAGGCAAGGACCACCTTCTCCAGCTTCTGGTAATGGAGTTCGGCATCCCGAAGGACCTTACTCACATAATAAATGGGCCTCTGCGTTCTGTCCTTTTCTCTTACAAGGACCACACTGAGGGTTTGCTCCGAAGCAGCGAGATATAGGTAGAGCACCTTTCCAGTCGTTGGCTTGCTCAAGAGCGGGGGGTTAGCTAGGTATGCCTTGAGCTGGTCGAAGGACTTCTGCTGCTGCTCCCCCCATTCGAAACCTTTAGCCCCCCTAAGGGCCTTGAAGAAGGGGAGGCACTTTTTCTCGGACTTGGAGAGGAACCACCTAATTGCTGCGAGGTGTCCGTGAGCCTCTGTACCTATTTGACGTTGGAGGGAGGGTCCATTTTGAGAATGGCCTGGATCTTCTTGGGGTTGGCCTTTATGCCCCTCTGGCTGACCATAAACCCCAAGAACTTGCCGGACGAAACTCCGAATGCACACTTGTTCGGATTCAGCCTCATATTGTTCCTCCTGAGCACCTCGAACGCTTCTTGAAGGTCGAGGACATGCTCCTGCCCTCGAGTGCTCTTGACCAACATGTCGATTACGTAGACTTCCATATTTCGGCCAATCTGGTCTCGGAAGACCTTATTCACGAGGCACTGGTAAGTGGCTCCCACGTTCTTCAAACCGAACAGTATTACCCTGTAGCAGTACAGGGCCTGGTCCGTCACGAAGGAGATCTTTGGGATGTTGAGAGGGAACATCCGAATCGGATTGTACCCTGAGAAAGCATCCATGAAGCTGAGGATCTCGTGCCCAGAGGTTGCATCGATCCCCAGACTGATGGACAGTCAGAGCGAACTATTTAGATTCATTAGGACATGTTGCGATCCTGTATGTTGCAGTTTGGTGGATCTTGGGAGGGCCATTTGCTTCTCATGGAATTCTCGTACAATAACAGCTTTCAGGCCAGTGTTAAAGCTGCACCGTTCAGGGCACTTTATGGACTTAAATGCAGATCACCAGTGTGCTGAGATGACATTGGTGAGAGGTAGTTGTTGGGTCAGGAGTTGATCACCAGGACAGTTGATGTTGTGAATCAGATCAGAAAGCATCTTCAGGCTGCTCAGGATAGGCAGAGGCGGTGGGCTGATGTCCATCGGAGGGCTTTGGAGTTTGTTGTTGGTGACCATGTTTTCCTGAAGGTATTTCCGTGATGCGGTGTCATTCGGTTCGGTGGTGGAGGCAAGCTTAGCCCTAGGTTTATTGGACCGTTTGAGATTTTGGAGCGAGTAGGCAAGGTGACATATCGTCTTGCTTTGCCGCCAGCGTTATCAGAAGTGCACGATATTTTCCATGTCTCATAACTAAGGAGATATATCCGCGATGAGAGTCACGTGATCGACTACTCTGAGTTGACCGTGTGGTCGGATTTGACTTGTGAGATTCCGCCAATTGTTATTGTGGATCGGCGGAAGAAAGTGCTTAAGAACAAGGTCATCAAGTTGGTTCGTGTTGCTTGGAATTCTCACTCTCCTAGTGAGTCAACTTGGGAGCTGGAGGAGGAGATTTAGCAGAAGTTTCCTCATTTGTTTGGGTAGTGGTTGTTTTGTTTTGTTTTGCCTTGTTTTCTTCCTTTTGGGTTACCTTATGCTTCTTCTTTTTGAACTTCGATGACGAAATTCTTTTTGTTAGGTGGGTAGGATTGTAACTCCCGTTTTCCATTTTTCTTATTTTTGGTGTATTTTTCTCTTTCTTGAGTATTTATACTCTCTTGTATTTTTCTTGGACCGTATATTGGAGTTGTTTTCAATATATATTCATTTTATTTCATTTTGAGCTCTTTTGTGTTTGATTTGTTGTCTTTTGCTTCATTCTTCATCGATTGTTGTTCTTTTCTCTTATTTGGGTCTCGTTCTCTTTATTTTTGTTCTTGAGTGCTCATAGTGATTTGGTTGCTCATCCTATTACCAATCCTATTGTTTTATCCCTAATTGATTACCAAAGTCAAATTAAACCACAATCCTATTTTGAATCCTATACAATTTATCCTAATCAATCCTATTAAACTAATCCTATTATTACTCCTAAACTATCCACAACCCAATACCCAATTACCCACCTCATATTGCTAAACCCTAAATACACCTTATATATACTCTCTCCCTAAAACCTAAATGCTAACCCTAACTCCTAGACACCCGGCCTCCCTCTCCACCATGTTGCGTCAGCCGCCAACACCCCAGCCCCACACCCAACGCCCTCCACCTTCGGCCTGTGCACCCAACACCCGACCAAGCCCATCCCGGTCACCCCTACCATTGCCAACCACCCAAGCCGCAACCTCCTACACCAAGCACCACCATCTCCTCCCCTTGCCATTCCCTTGGCCGTCCATCGCCGTCGGCCAGCAGCAGCACTGACAGTAGCAGCAGCAACAGCCGCAAGGAGCCCGACGCTCTCTCTCTCTTGCTCTAGGGTTTTGCATGTGCACGGAGTTGCACGTGTGACCGTTGGTTCGTGGATTGTAATTCGTGGATTTTTTCGTTGCCCGGGAATCCATTCCTGTTATTCCTGGTGTTCTTCGTTTTTGTCTTCGGTTAAGGCAAGTAACTTGTACTCCAATTCCTTTGTATGATACAAGTCAAAAATACCGCTTATTGTTGGGTTCTAGAGACAACTCTTGTGTGTGTTATCTTTGATAGGTTTTTTCTCTACTATGTTATTGACCATAGTTGTCTCACGACACAAAATTGACATGAAAATAACTAGGTTTGACCGTTCCTGATCTATTCATATATGTGAGATAATTAGGTAAAATTATGTGTTTGATGAGATCCATATGATATGATGGTTGTGAATATGTTATATACTCAATTTCATGATGTTTGGACACTTAGTAGACTCTATACCATGTTTGATTATGATTGGAACAAGTTTCGTATGATTTATGGTGGTTTTGTTGTTAGAGAAAAATCTGTAATTGTCGATGATCAGTTTTGATTTGTATCTTAAACCATATTAAGTTCAGAATTCTTAATTTTTATATTTGACATTAATTGTAGAGAAATCTGTCTTCTTTCCAATCTCTCTAACTTTGATCGATTTTGTTTTCATATGAGTGAGTTATGGCTGTTTTACTACAGAGGTGTATTTTATTTCCAGATTTCATTTCTTGAAGATTTTGATGATTAAACTATTTTGATACTAGTCCTAACTATATTATTTTGATCTAAAACTTTGCACAGTATTTCTATACCTATTTAGAGATTACTCAGAATTTTGGTGGATTTTATTGATGAGTTTTATACGCTGTTTCATGCTTGTTTATAAAAGCTATACTTACTGTATTTTGCTCGCTGTTCTATAAAGAATCGTATTTTCACCCTATTTCCTTTTCTTGTATAAAAAAATATTTATGAAATATGAAAGTTAGATTATTTTGTCTATTTTCATCTCCCTTTGGAGGATTTGGATTTCGTTGCACGGTTTGCGAGATATTACAGTTTTCGTACAGCAGTGTTGGAAATTCCAGATTTGCCAAACTATCGTTTCTTGATATTTTCTGATTTTTGTTGACTAAACTAATTTTACTGAAATATTATGAAACTCTATATTCTGATACTAGACAGATAAGGGATTACCCCAGATTTTTTTTGAATTTATTTGAGGAGTTTTAATGCTGTTTTTCTGACTGAGAATTTGGTTTACTGATTTCTGGCTGAACGTGTTTTCTGGATTCAAATCAGTTTTGAGTTATGATTTTGTGAAAAAATATATGGCTTATATATAATCTCTGGATTTGTGTGGAAGTCTATTTTCCAAATTCTTTGACGGATTCAGATTTGGATTTCTGTAGTAAAGGGAATCACTGTTTTAGTACTGTACTGTCATGCTGTCCTGAATATGAACATATACTGTTTTGCTCGTTTATATGACCGTATATCACCTATGCATATTTATTTGTTTCCCTAAACCTAATACTTATTGTATCATATTAGTTTGACACTCTTTCATACACTACCATGTATGTTGATAACCATAATAAAAGTAATCAAGCCGGGATCTCTTAAGGGAAGATCTAGTAGTGGAAAATATGGAAACGTGTACTTGGAAGAGAACTAGTGTTCCATAATGTTACTGTTACTGCTACTGTTACTTTTACTGCTAGTTACTGTTACTTTTACTGCTACTACTACTGTTACTGATACCTGAGTACACTGCTCCATTATGGTCCACTATGAAATCTAAAAACGAAACTGTTTGTTGTAGCAACCATGTATTATAACATGGGGCGCATGAAGTGCTACCTAGCTAGTGATATACAAAAGACTGTAAGAACATAAGACTAATACTATTAGACTGATACTTTTGGACTGATACTGTTATGCTGTTACACTGATATACTGAGTTTACTGTTACTGGACACTGTTAGTTGCCATACGACACTATACTTGACGCATTCATTTGTACTGTTAGTATACCATGCTAGTTGACTTTGTTTTACTGATTCATGCTAGTTATTACTGTTGATGCATTATTCCATGCTATTTATTTACCTTTTTCCATGTACTTGTATCCTACATTATTAGTGGCCCGTTGTAATACCATGATTTTCATTTATTGTGAAATTGTTGATTTTACGTGTTGTGCATGTGCAATCTTGGATGTATTTTCGTATACAAACTAACTTTTATTACATGAAAAAATAAATATAATTCTTTCTCTTTGTTTTCTTATAAAAGCCTATTTTATAAATCCTAAGATTTATTTCTCTATTTTGAGCCCATCCTAATTATTTAATTATTTTTAATTGGCCCTTGGATTTGAGCCCACTATTTTAAAGCCCACAACAATTATTCTCTTAAATTGCCCTAACTTGTCATGTAGACAGATTTTGTAGGCAATTGATTAATTAAATATGTATAACTTAATAATGGGGAAACTAGAAAGTTTGTGCATGCACTAAGGTGTGCAATGCACACCAATTCTAGGGTAGGCCGGATGGTGATGAAGAGAGTGGGAGAGATGGAGGTGGTTACTCTCATAGGTAGTATTTCATCTAAGCCCTTAATCTCTAACCATTGGATCTAATCCTAGCCCTCCATTCACCCTAAGAATTTGTATAAATACCTCCCCCCCCCCCCAATTAACTCTCATTGCACCTAAAAGAAAAGAATAGAAAGAGGGAGAAAAAAAAAATTTTAAGTTGTGAGACAAAAGATTGAAGAGTTTTGTGAGTGAAAAGATTGAGTGCTAGTGTGTTCTTCATCCAAGGAGTGGTGGCCGGTTTTTCCAAGGAGGGAGGCTCGGTTTCTAGCAGTGCATCAAGGAGGAGGTGGCTTGTGGCTTGATCTAGGAGGAGAAGGCTTTGTTCATTTGTTGTAGGAGATTCCTTAGGAGCTTCTTTGAGTTTCTCTCCAAATAAGGTGGGTGTTTTTCATGCTTCTAATCTAGTTACCATGCTAGGAATAAATTGCTACAAAGAGAAAACTAAGTGATTTGGACATATGGTTGTTTTTGAGATGAAATGATAAAATAAAGAATGATTGATAAATGATTGCTAAATTGAGAATTTAAAGTGTTAGAAATTATCATCTTACCATGCTATATGTTTATGAGTTATGCTTTATGGAGATTTTGTGCTTGTGAGACAAATAATTAATTAAATGCATCATGGATATTTGTTTGGTTGAATTTAAGTTATACTAATGTAGAAAAATGAGATTTGGTATCCTAAAAATGTTGTAGGTTGATTAATGAGTAAAGAACAAAGAATTTGTTGTCTTGTGAAAAATCGAATTCTTGAATTATGTAGAAATGTAAATCGTTCTCAATGTCGGAACTATGGACATAGAACATAAAATAAGACCAAAAATGTATTTTTATAAAGCAAATAATGATTATAAAAATATTAGTTTACTGTAGTTTTATATATTTTACGTTCTGGAAAGTTTGGTTTCAAAAGGAGAAGAAAAGAGACTAAAAACGTTTTGGGAATTTTGTGAAACAATTAGAAATGGACAACGACTAGATTAAAACACAATCAAACTATTTTCTTTACAACCTAGCCCCTTAGACCAAGTGGTTGAGTTGCGGTGGGGTTTTACTATAGCTGTGAGCTGTCTAAGAGGTCTCGGGTTCGATACTAGATAAGAGCTTTTTAATTCGATTTTTTATTAAAAGTCCAAATAACTCGAAAGTTAATACACATGGATAAGGACCCATTTCATATCGCTTTGGGACTTTGGCACAGTGGCTTTGGGCGCCACGGTGTGGACACTGTAGCGCCACGTGGCCTAGGGTAGCGGGTTCGATTCCGAGCGTGGGTTTCGGTTTTAAAAAAAATGATTTTTTTGGGGAAAAAAATTTAGTATTTTGAGAGTTTTTTAAATTGAATAAAATTGAGAAAAATTACAGAAAAATCCCTGAAAATATGTAGTTTTTTATGAAATAATTTTTATAACTTTTGGTGTATTGTATTTGAAATTTTGAGACTATTTTCAAGAAAGGATTTGTTTTATTTTGAGAAAGAAAAATAAATGAGTTGTTTGAAGAAATTCAAAATGAGACTTTGTAATAAGAAATTGTGACTTGTGAAATAAAAGTAAGGATTTGTGAAATTAGTATGGATTAATATAAGAGTAAGAGAATTATGTGGAAAGCACAAATTGTTGAATGTGACTAGTGGGAAAATTGAATTCATTCGTTTATGCATGATAGTGTACATGAAATTGAAAGCGAATGTTTGATTGAGTTATAAAAGATCTTATGGATATAAATATTTGAATGCTATGAACATGGAATGAGAATTTTTGTTAATCATGAAAAGAACTTATGAGTATGAAAGAACTCAATGTTGTGTTTATGAGTTGAAATTAAGAACTAGAGGGTAGCTGAGCCTCATACCGGCAATAAAAGAAATGTTGATATGATATTTGAGGTGATAGACCAGGTTTGGGTCAAATGCATTGATTGATGGTTAAGACCGGTATAGAGGAAAGAGTTAACCCTAGAAATTGATTTTTGTTCAAGATTCATACAATTAAGGACCAAACAATAGAGAAGACATGATGAAAGTAAAAGAAAAACACAAGTATGAGGGCCTCGAGTCTACGGTGTGAGAGTGATTCATAGGTTGCCTAGTTGATGAGTCAAGTCTTGGCATGGACACTACTCCGAAATTATCGGGATCGTGGCGATGCTTGTGGGATGTTTGATTGACTACGGGTGGTGCCATGATTCATGACGGAGGCTGAATTGACCATAGGCTCTGCATGATGCATCATATCACGACATGGGATTTCCCTCCAGGTTGTCTGGACATAGGCTCGTTACTCATAGAACATCTAGGATACTTACCATAGTTACAGTAGTAGATTAAGTCATGGCGAGGGATCGAACCCTACAAGTTGAAGAACGATTAAGGGCTTGCCCTCTGACCTATGTAGTATGGTATGCATAGAATCCGAACAAGTGCGCATTAGTGTCATCTAATAATAATAATAAATTGCATTAAGGACTAGGCGCACAATCATAACACGAAATCAATAGGATAGTTCCCTTAGCTTTGTTTGTGAACAAGTTTGTGGTTTGTTAAGCATTGAAAATTGTTATACTGTTTCGGCATAGAGAGGATGGCCGTATATAATATTTCGTCAGTTGAATGAACTGACATGCCCACAGTCTTTATGCAGGATAAAGGAATTGACAAAGATTAAAGTACGCAAGCAGCTTAAAGAATGTTTCAAGTGCTGTATATCTATTTATGTATATATTGTAAATTGCTTCCGCTGTTTAAGTTTAAATGTAAATGTAACTTTGATGTAAAGTAAAGTTTTAAATTTCCTTGTAAGATTGTACGAAGAGAAGTGTAAAGATCCTGTGGAACTTCGAATTCAGTTGTATTTTGGAATTCGGGGTGTTACAGAGTGGTATCAGAGCCACGCTTCCAAGTAATACAAATTTATAAGGAACGACACCCTAGAGTGGACATTAGAGCGTGTGTTGAGTCTAGAGATTTAAATATAAGTCACTTACATTTGTGTTGCTCTATGATTTATGCTTCTTCTTGTCCTTTCTCTAAGATGGCGGACCATTTTGACCCAGCTAGAGATAACAATTGGCACATCGTTGAGAAGGATTAATACCCCGGGCAAGCTGATTCAGACGAAGAAGGTCCTAAAGAAGTGGGAGAGGAATGGCCTGAGTCCAGAGAGATCACTCCACCTCCGGATTCATCTGATGATTCCTCTGACAAGGAAGAACCAGTTCCGAATAGTCTCATTGTGTCTCTTCAGAGGCAGGTAGAGACTCAATGGAAAAGAGTCGGGCTACTGGAGACTCAGTTGGCGGAGCGCAAGGATGATATTGCACTTCTCAGTCATCGTGTTTGGGAACTCAAGAAGAGGAAAAATATGTACGATGTACTGAAGGAGGAAGTGGAAGAACTACGGGAAGAGCTTCGTGAAGCCAAGAGGAACCGTAGGAACTAGACTTTCATTTAATGTCAGAAATGTTTTAAATTCGAATGTATAAAGTTTGAAATTCAATGAAATGAAAAGTTAATTTAAAATTCATATTTTTCTACTTCGAATTTAATGGATCTTTTGCATCAGAATATGGCTAGAAGAGGAGCTCGAAATGGTGAATGTCTGGACTTGGAAATAGAATTAGCGAGGGTCTACCAGACACTCAATGCCGTTGCCATGAATCAGAACTAAGGGAGGGTACCTGTGAATCTAGTACCTAAAGCTATCAAACTTGTGGAATCATTCAAACGGATGAAACCACCAGTATTCGAAGGGAAGTCAGATCCTGACGTGGCTGACAACTGGATCCGACAGGTAGAGACTATCTTCGAAGTCTTGGAGACTCCGGAGTGTAGCAAGGTGAAGTTGGTGGCACTGCAGTAAGAGAACGATGCGGGTGTGTGGTGGCAGTCGATGAAGCGGACGATGGGAGATGTTGTTCTTGGCTGGGATGAATTTTTAAAGGAATTCTGCAGTCATTATTTTCCGTCAGACGTCCAGGAGAAGAAAGCCATGGAATTTCTGGCGCTGCAGCAGGGCGGCATGTCGAGGTATGCTCCCGAATTGGTGATGGACGAGGCGAAGAAAGCTCGAAAGTTTGAGCACGGTTTAAGGCCAAGTCTGAGATCCAAGATGATACCCCTTGGTGTCCGGAGGTTTGACAAGTTGGTCAAAAGAGCTGCAGCTACGAAAGAGGACATGGAGCAGTTCCACGCTGTTCAGAATAGAAGGAACAACTGGAACGTGGGGAAAGGGCCCGCAGCTTCTGGCAATTTCAGGGGATAACCACAAGCTTAAAGGTTCAAAACGACAGGGGTGAACGTTGTTAACATGGTTGGAAGACCCGGAAATAGTTTTGTGAGACCTCCTGTAGTGACTTATTTCAACTGTGGAGAGACCGGTCATTACAGGTCTCACTGCCCAAAGTTGCGAGATATCGTCCGCAATGGACCAACGCAGCAAAATGGGAAGAAGCCGTACTAGCAGGGTGAGTATTTGCCTTTACTGAAGCTGACACTGATGAGGTGGATCATGTCATCAGGTACGAGGGGGAATATTTAAGAGTGTTTTCTTTTGTTTCTTTCTCCCGCTTTAATAGTGAACTGTTATGTAATGAGTGTGTGTTATGTAACAGGAGAACTTTATTTGAATGGAAAGAAGGCTGTTGTTTTGTTCGATACTGGGTCCTCTCATACTTTTATGTCACCTAAATTTGCTAAAGTTTTGGGAGTCGAACCGAAAGTCTTTCCAGGCAAGGTCTTGGAGGTAGCTACTCCATCAGGGGAGACTCTAACCACTGATCGGTACTATGCGGACTGTGATATCGTGATTGGGAACAGAATTTTCGGGATTGATCTGATCGAGCTGACTATCTTAGGAGTTGATGTTATCATTGGCATTGATTGGATGTCGGTGTACAGTGCAAGTATCGAGTGCAAGACCAAGGAAGTGACAGTGAAGGCTTCAGGTGGACCTGAAGTCACTTTCCAAGGGAAAAGGAGATATTCAGAGTTGGTTGCGGCTATTAGCTAGAAGAAATGGATTCCTATAGAGGTGCAGCAGATTCCAGTGGTTCGGAATTATTCGACGGTATTCTTGGAAGATTTGCTTGGGTTACCCCCGCATCGTGATATGGAGTTCAGCATCACTATTCAGCCAGGAAGTGCACCTATTTCCAAGGCACCGTATAGGATGGCACTTGTGGAGCAGGATGAGATCAAATAGTAGATTGAGGAACTATTGGAGAAAGGCTTTATTCAACCGAGTGCGTCACCTTGGGGAGCACCGGTGCTACTGGTAAAGAAGAAGGATGGTTCGATGAGAATGTGTATCGATTACCAGGAGCTGAATAAGGTCACTGTTGAGAACAAATATCCGATTCCAAGAATTGATGAATTGTTCGATTGTCTACAAGGGGTAGCTATTTTCTCCAAAATAGATCTTCGATCAGAATATCATAATGTTCGAGTGAAAGCTGAAGATGTGCATAAGACTGCGTTCAGAACTCAACACGGGCATTATGAATTCTTAGTTATGCCGTTTGGAGTGATGAATGCACCTGTAATTTTCATGGATATGATGAACAGAGTTCTAAGGCCGTTGATTGATTCTTTCGTCGTGGTGTTTATCGACAATATTCTCGTGTACTCCAAGTCGGAGGAGGAACACACGGAGCATCTGGCAGCAATTTTAAGGAAGCTTCAGCAGCATGAGTTGTATGCCAAGTTGTCCAAGTGCGATTTTTGGAAATCGGAAGTGGCATTCCTAGGTCACATCCTTTCTAAGGAGGGAGTGGCAACTGATCTGTAGAAGATAGAGGCGGTGAGAGATTGGGCAAGGCCTACTACAGTAAAGGAAATTAGGAGTTTCCTTGGATTGACAGGATACTACAGAAGGTTCATTCAGGGCTATGCTCAGATAGCCGTGCTGCTCACTGGTCTGACCAAGAAGAATGTGAATTTCAAGTGGGCTGAACAGTGCGAGGCAAGCTTTTGGGAGTTGAAAGAGAGGCTGACTACTGCTCCCATTTTAGCTTTGCCTAGAGCAGGTGTTGAGTACGATATTTACAGTAATGTTTCACATCGCGGACTTGGTTGTGTCTTAATGCAAGAAGGGAAAGTGATCGCTTATGGGTCTAGGCAGCTAAGACCGCATGAGAAAAATTACCCGACTCATGATCTGGAGTTGGCTGCGATTATCTTCGCCTTGAAGCAATGGAGGCATTACGTGTATGGTGAGAAGCTGAATATGTACACGAACCATAAGAGCCTGAAATACATCTATCAGTAGAAGGATCTGAACCTGAGGCAAAGGAGATGGCTGGAGGTGCTTAAGGACATTCGTCCGGAGATTAAGTACCATCCTGAGAAGGCTAATATTGTGGCTGATGTTTCAGTTTATAAAACGAATTCGAAAAAGTTATAAAAATAAATAGTTTAAATACGTAGAAACATTACACGTAATGGTGGAATATACGTAATCCTTACGTGTATTGAAAAACACATGCAATGCACGTAAAGACACCAAGATTAAAAATAAATGTTTAAGTTGGCTCAGAATAGGATAGAAATGAATTTTGAGATGGCAGAAAAATAATTAAATAATCAAAATACAAAATACGCTGGATATTCCTATTAAAATACGTTACAGATATTACCCGTAACAGTACAAAATACACGTGCGTAACACATGAGGGACAAAATTGTCATAACTTAATTTTGTGGGGTGTTACAATGAAAATTTCTTGTTATTACATGCATTACAAGAACACATGATTATGAAGTACATGCATATTGATACATGTCCAGATTCGTTGTTATTTGATCGTGTTATGACCTAAAAGTGTGAATATTAATTTTATATTAATATCTTAGATATAAAGATTTTTGCCATGCTAAAAGTAGAAATTCATCCTAACTAATGAATGTGTATGTTTGTTAAATTTTGATTATAAGACTATATATTTAGAATCACAATCGTCATAGTTTCAAGTACTATAATTTTGTCCTGCTGCCTGCCTAAACTTGTTCTGAGAATTCAACCTAGATCCGGCTAATTTAATTTAGAACTTTATAAATGAAAGTTGCATCTCTCCGCGTCTGGAATCCAGATCATCTGACAATTTTGCAATCCGACTCACGGATTGCAAGATATTTAGATTTCTGTACTATAACAGCTGAATTCCAGAATTCCGTTTATAAATACGTTGAAATGTTTAGTTAATTGAAACAGTAAGTAAAATTCGGAATTAATACCTGAGATATACCGATTTTTTCCCAAAA
Organism: Hemerocallis citrina; assembly: GCA_017893485.1. NCBI lineage: Eukaryota > Viridiplantae > Streptophyta > Magnoliopsida > Asparagales > Asphodelaceae > Hemerocallis > Hemerocallis citrina. Next base: position 235,209,011 of record CM030364.1, on the reverse strand, counting down.
TGACACTTTTTTTGAAAGTTTTTCCCAAACCGACCTACTTTTTTTTTTAATTTCCAAAGCGACCCACTCGGTCTTTGAAAGACCGAGTCTAGTATAAACTAGCGCGGTCTTTCAAAGACCGAGTCTTGCACTTCGAAAAATCGAAGAGCAAGACTCGGTCTTTGAAAGACCGCGCTAGTTTATACTAGACTCGGTCTCTGCACTTTGGGGTTTTAATATCGCATATCTCCTTTATTCTTCTTCTCTCTCTCTCTACTTTACTCTATTCTATTTCTCTAACCCATCTTCCTAAATCTAGGGTGACCTCCTACCCACAAAATCTACGAGAATACGCAACGACATGGATGTGAGAGATAATTCTAGCAGGGGTACGGAAATGAAATGTTCAAGTTGCGGTTTGGAAGGACACAACAAGCGTCGATGTACTAACAGAGTATCTCAAAACAATTAAATTTTGATTATGTGCTTTCTTGTGTGTTTGTAATATTTATATCGAACTAAGCACTTAGTTTGGATATGTTTAATTGTCAAAAAAGTATGATTGATTGAGGTTTAAATATTGTCCAAAGAGAGTTTTTTGGATTCATTAAGTTTCAATTATATTCGATTCAAAGTGTCTTGAAGTTTCAAAAAAATTCAATCATCCTCAAGACTCGGTCTTTCAAAGACCGTTGTCATTTTAACTAGACTCGGTCTTTGAAAGACCGAGTTTTGATGCTGATTGCAAAATTTTGCTTACAGATTTAAGACTCGGTTTTTCAAAGACCGAGTCTAGTTATATTTAGAACGGTCTTTGAAAGACCGAGTCTAGTATAAACTAGCGCGGTCTTTCAAAGACCGAGTCTTGCTCTTCGATTTTTCGAAGAGCAAGACTCGGTCTTTGAAAGACCGCGCTAGTTTATACTAGACTGGGTCTTGCACTTTAGGGGTTTTAACTGTGCAGATCTCCTTTCTTCTTCTTCTTTCTCTCTCTACTTTACTCTATTCTATTTCTCCAACTCATCATCTATTTCTCCAACTCATCAGAGGTAGCATGTCCACATCATCTCCACAACATCTCCACAATTCCAGAAACTCATTAACATCTCCACAATATCAACAAACTCATTAACATCTCCACAATATCAACAAACTCATTAACATCTCCATATGTCCAACATCTCAACAATATCAAAAATCTCATTAACATCTCCACAACCACATCATCTCCAACATGTCCACAACCACATCAACAATCTCATTAACATCTCCACAAGTTCAATAACATCTCCACAATATTGTTAATATCATATCCACAACCACATCAACAATTTCAATAACATCTCCACAATATCATCTCAACATATGCCCAACAGAACATTGAAAAAACTAGAGACATTAACAACATACTACTCTAAACTCAAGACAGAACATTAAAAAACTACAAAATCAAACTAACTAAAAATATTACAACACCTACCAAATCCAAATTCGTTGAGGGTTAGAGAGAAGAAGAAAAAAATACGAAAAGTGCAAGAAAGACCGAGTCTTGTATAAACTAGCGCGGTCTTTCAAAGACCGAGTCTTGCTCTTCGATTTTTCGAAGTGCAAGACTCGTTTTTTGAAAGACCGCGCTAGTTTATACTAGACTCGGTCTTTCAAAGACTGAGTGGGTCGCTTTGGGAATTAAAAAAAAGGGTCGGTTTGGAAAAAACTTTCAAAAAAAGGGTCGTTTTGGGAAAAAATTCAGATATACCAGTATACTACTTAACACTATTAAGAGTTAGTGTATAACTTTTCTGAGATTTTTAAATGAATTTACAGCTGAGTGATATATACAAAAATTTGACCCTATGTTGCTGCCAGAATTCTAACTTGTAAAGAATTGACTAATTGGCCTTGCTATTGTAATGATACTGTATCGTGTGTATATGCGTTGGAACGGGTAGGGAGTCTAGTTTCTGGAACCCATGATGGAACTGATTTTTCTTTTCCGTAGGAGTGGGAAAGTTAGTTTTTGTACAGCAACGTATTGCTGCCCAGAATTATATTTTCATGTTTTTAAATATAAATATATTTAATTTTGCATTTAATTAATTTGCATAGCCATTGATACATCCTTGATCATGTTCCGATACAATTCCTATTGATTGCATGTCCATGTTTATCGATTATGTTACTTTTTGTGTTTACCGATCATGTTTATTGTTCATGTTTAATTATAGTAAAAGTATAACAAGCTGGGTAATAAGAGTAAGACCTAATAGTGGACAATATATGAGAGTGTACTCGAAAGGGGGCCCGTATTTTCTGTGATAACGAAACATGTTTGCAAGTTATATGAAACTAAGTGTCACGTCATGGGTTGACGGGGGTTACCACTAGAGCCTACGGGGGTTACCTCTAGAGCCTATTACCTTATTACATGCTTTCCTGTTTACATGATACCTGTTTACAGGTTATATGAAACTAAGTGCCACGTAGAACTGAGTGTCACGTCATGGGTTGACGGGGGTCACATTTAGATCCTGCGAGGGTTACCTTTAGAGCTCATTACTTGTTCACTTTTTCTTGTTTCATGTTATTGTTATTATGAGACCCGAACCTGTGGTATGCAAATAATTCTTATTTACATGATCTTATAAAATTCACCATTAGAGTCTAAACATTGTTTAATTGTATGCACCCGAACCTGTGGTATGAGATGTAAGATTATTTGCATTAGATAGGATTGATAAAAGTTTGATAGACTTAAGATCAACACTGAACACGTGCATGTTCCCCATTTACAAGTTACATGATTCCTTTTTACAAGTTACATGATTCCTGTTTACAAGCTTGCATGTTTTCCTATTCACATGACATGTACTTGACTCCTTGTTCCTGTTTGACTATGCTTTGAAACTTGTTCAGTTGTCACTCGATTATGTTGTTTCTGTAATTGCATCGTTACATATATTGTTTCTCATTTTCATGCTTATTCCATAATTGAATTGCCAGTTCTTATTGCTTTCCCGGTTATGTTGGCCTTTTGTTCATATTTTGCTTGTTACTACTTGTAGTCCGTGGCTTGCTCTAACGAACCTTTTTCCCCCCAACTCTAGATGTGGAGATTGCAGGTACTGAAGATGGAATGACCAAAGGAACTTGGTGAACTGTTTACTGCATTGTATATTCTCTGGCATTTGGTAAGTTCTTGTATCTCAGATATTGGTTATTGTATTATATTCTTGTTCATGAGATTATTATTGTATTGTTGATCTTACTGGTATTATACAGCTTATGGATGGTATAAGTTGGTATACTTATATCATTCGCTGGGCCTTAGTTGCGTGCCCGTATTTTCATATTTTGGGAAGCGGAGCATGACAGGTTTTTAGTGGTATCAGAGCCAGGATAGGTACTAGTCATGTTTGGAGAATATGTTTGCTAGGTTAGGCCCTAGCTTGGTTAGGCTATTGCCAGGTTTGGTTTGATTCGAACCATGTTAAGTTCAACAAGTATACACACCGCAATTGATCACATGAACAGGTAATAACCATCTTGCAATCTGGATACGGTGCATCATTCTTTTATTTCTGCTTGGTTCGTCGATCGGCATCGCTTGATCTTCTGCGACATGTCAGCGGCTTGGAACCGTCACCATGAGAGGATGCGTTATTTCGCTCTAAGGTTTACATGCAGAGTCCCCGGATCCAAGGGAGTGTTTAGAATGTCAAGTCGCTAGGAGTTTAAATTTTGTGCTAAAGATATACCATTTGGGCGCGACAAGGATTTGGAGAGGCATGAAGTAAATTGTTAGAAATCATGGATGCAGATGGCGGAGTTCCCGATCAGAGATGCATAGCGGAAGGGCAGTGGTCCCATAACCCAGGAGAGCAACTATGCAGGAAATGCAAGCCGTTACTATCGCAACCTTCAGGAGGACCGATACGGAGGCCAACTCACAAATCGACGGCTATAGCATAACCCTAATCACCTGTTGCTGCAAAGAAGAACCCAACATGCAATTATTGGTCACCTACGCGAGGACTGCAGACTACCAACCGCCAGTGCTTTGTGTGTGGAGCAAGTGATCACATGGCTCGAGATTGCCCGAAAAACATGTACATACACTAGCAAGAGGATCAACTCACTTGAAGGGAAAGACTGGAGAACGTGGCAAGTCTTAAAAACTGACTGCAGGGAAGGCAGAATTGCCGAAGGCGTGATTGTAGTTAATTTTCCAACCTCTTTATATTCAGTCCCTATATCGCTTATTTCACTCTTGCATTGCTTATTTTCTACCATTCCTTACATTCAACCTCGTCCATTGACTCATTATTTGATTCACTTCTTCCTTACCCATTCTCTCTTCGATTCCAGTTATACCCACTCTTCCATTTTCTTGCTTCGTTATTTCACAAGTTTTGTGCTATTTATTTCCTACTCATATCGTTTACCTTCTCCTCATTTTGCATTCGTGATTATTCATCTGCCTTTATTCAACGTCATTCTAGATCACTCCGTTCCTATCAATGTTCTTTCTTATTTCGGTGTTGCCACCACTTTGTTTCCATCCCTCTCAGTTCTTGCTTCGTTATATGATAAGTTCTACTTTGATTCTGTCCTATGTTCCACCTGAAAGAATTTTCAAGGACTACTTACTCGCGTATTAGCACTCATGCAGTTTCCACTAGAAATATGAAGAACAAGTTTACAATCTCTGTAGATATCACTGTTGGGATGGGGTGTCTACAAACATATCGGCGGCGTAGTAGAACCGATTGAGGATGGCGAAGTAGATCGACCAATCAATTGAACAACCAAACAAATAGATCCACCAATCTAACACAAACACAACGAGGATTTATCCTGGTTAGCTTTCGCTTAATCCGGAAGGAAAATATAGGGACATATAACATTTAACTAGAAGAGATTACAAGGAGTTAGTGATTCACTCAATACAAAGAATTAAACTCACTCATCAAGAACTAGGCTGCTATCGGGTCCTATCGGGTCGGGTCCTCCACTACCTGGACTCAGACCCGGTACCTCATAGGCCTGGATCCGGACTTATGAGAATCGGGTTCGGGTGCAGGTCCGGGTCCTAATTAAAAAAATCTATCTGTCGGGTCTGGTAGCGAGAAATAAATATTTGCACTTAAGTTTTTTTGTACCCGATATCCTACGATTTCAACAATTTTCGTACTTAAGTACATGAATAAATATTATATTTACATATATCTCTTCAATAATTACTATTGACATGTATATTCCTATAACTCTATTATTCAAATTTCATATTTTTCGGGGTAATTTTTAACGGGTCCGGGTCCGGGTCGGTTCTATTTTGAGCGAACCCGGACCTTGACCCGAAAGTACATTGGGTCTAACCTTCGAACCCGAAACCAGACCCATATAGATCGGGTCGGTACCGGTCCAATGTCGAGTCCGGATCGGGACCCGGTTGGGTCCGGATATCGGGTAAATGTGACAGTGCTACAAAGAACTATCTCTCTCAAGACTCTCTTTGCAATGGAAAAAATAATGTGAATAAAATTCTACCTCTCATATTGGAGGTGTAACACCCCGTAATTTTCATATATATATATATATATATATATATATATATATATATATATATATATATATATATATATAAGAGGAATTTGGTGCTCGCCCCATAGAATTTCCTATGGGGTATTATATATGAATTAATGAAGGGGAGCTGTGCTTGACAACACATGGTAAGGGGGGGGGGGGCACAGAGAGAGAAAGAGGCAGAGAAAGGCTCAGCCTTTGCTATGCTTGCGGTTGCTGACGTCACCCAGGGTGACGTGTTGTGTAGGGCTGCCCAGGAGTTTCAGCGGTGCGTTCTTTCGCGAAGAGAGTGGCAGCGGAAATGAGTAGGATTTGTCCCACATCGGGAATACAAATAGATTAATTAACTATAAATAATAATGCCTATGATCAGGAGTCACCAATCCGGTTAACCACCTTTTGAGAGGTAGCCTATGGTGGGCAGTTGTACTAAAAAATAAATAATTTGTCTCGTAAATTGTATAAATTGTCTGAGTTTGGGGCAGGGGTGTTACAGAGGTGATTACAATAAATAGAAGAAGAATAGAAAGAACCCTAGGTTAATCTTGATTCACAGTCATCTGATATATCCTGTAGAAGAAGTAATTGAATAAGAGCTGTACGATCTGACTTGGAGTTAAAGATTGAGCTAAAACGACCTAACAAATCGAGGCCTAAAATAACACAGCTATTGATGTCGGTCGACTGCACCACAAGTGCGATCGACTGTCCCCTTCTTGGGAAAACCCTGTACAGTGGTTGGTTGGGTGTGTGGGCAACCGCCACCTTAGACAGTCGACTCGTCACTCTGCCAACGATTGCTTTTTCACTTCCACCCTCTTTGACTGCTTTGACCTCCGTGCTACATCGTATCTTCTTCTAATCTCAACCACGAGTATACAAGACATATTCCTATTAACCTCCACCTTGGATTGCATACTAGTGCTATCAACATGATGTGATTACTCATTTCCAAACTCTACTAAACTCCACTTGCGAATCATACTTGGAACAATAGTTTATTCTACAAGTTAAACAAATCTTCTACCTAATCTCACTGTTCATTATACCCCCTCAAGGGCACACCTCAGTAGGCATTACTATGGAGTTGTCAACCTCTGCACGAACTTCACTTACATTGAGGCACTCTCCACCTCTCGACGATATTCGAACATCGTAATCTTGCTTCGATGATACTAGTTGTAGCAAACTAGATGAACTTGCGAGAATAACGAAAAAAGTATCAACACTTGCGCAAGTATTTCAGATTTCCCAAAGTTTGTAGAGATTGTGTTAGCTTGTCCCAACCACTCTCATACCTCTTATCATCTTACGACGACCCTGAAAAACAGACAGAACTCCACATCGAGCTGTGTACCTACAATCCCGTGCTTCAGGAGTTTCCATGGAAATTAAATTCTGTTTCAGTAGAGGATTATGCAAGACTTTTCTTAGAGTGAACATCTTTAGACCTGACATCTTCAACTTAACTCTCCCCTCACCTATTACTTCACAAGTGACTCCAGTTCCCATTCTCATAGAACGCCCTGTAGTAGACTGATAAGTAGAAAACAACTCCCTCTCGGAGCAAGTACGAACAGAACTCCCTGAGTTAAGAAACCAACTAGAATTCACTTCTAAAGAATTGGAAACAAGAAGACAAAAATCACCTGATTCAGAAAGGTAGACTACATTTTCGGTAGTGTTGTCATCCTAGGCGCTTTTCTGATCTGGAATTTCCAATAATCCTTCTTGATTTTCACTGACCTCTTGCAATATCGGCAACAGATCGAATCCTTTCTCAATGATCTTTTTCTTCTAGTTGAATGGCCTTCCACTGCTAGATAACTTGGAGTAGACGATGATTTCTGAGTTTCCTTCTTAAGTTGATTTTTCATCAATGCTTTGATTACACCATCTATTGTAATACTCTCATTGGCAGATTTATCCTGTAATATGGTAGTAATCAAATGTTCATACGAATTCGGCAGTGAATATATCAAATTGAAAGTTTTATCTTCTCCACTCACATCCGCGTTACTTGCTTGTAGTTCAGATAACACCTTGTTGAACTCTGTGATGTGATCGTGAAGATCGGTACCTTTCTTCATTAATAAACGGAATAACTTCATCTTCCAATGTATCCGATATAATAACGACGAACCAAAGTAGTCAGCTATGAGTTTTTTCCACAAACTCACCGCACCAGTTTCATCAAGGTATCTACACATGACCTCGTTTTTCAATGATAGTCGGACTAGACTTACAGCTCTTTTACAAATATCATCCCAAAGATCTTCCTTCATATTGGATAGATTTTCCTTCTTCTTGACTGCTAACTGTAGACGTACTTGAACTAGGACATCATACACGTCTATCTTCCAAAGATTGAAGTTGATCATTCCATCGAATTGCTTGATCTTCAACAGAATGTGACCTGCCATCTTAACCAAGGGATTCAGCAACATGAAGCTCTAATACCACTTTGTTGCGATGGGGTGTTTACAAATACACCGGTGGCACAGCAGAACAGATTAGAGCAATAAAGATGGCAAAGTAGATGCGACCAATCAATTGAACAACCAAATAAATAGATCCACCAATTAAACACAAACACAATGAGAATTTATCCCAGTTAGCTTTCGCTTAAATCGGTAGGAAAATATAGGGAGATATAATATTCAACTAGAAAAAATTATACGGAGTTAATGATTCACTCAATACAAGGAAATAAACTCACTCACCAAGAACTTTCTCTCTCAAGCATCTCTTTGCAATAGAGAAAATGATGTTAATAAAGTACTACCTCTCATATTGGAGGTGATTATAATAAATAGAAGAAGAATAGAGAGAGCCCTAGGTTAATCTTGATAATCAGTCGTCCAATATGTAATATAGAAGAAGTAACTGAATAGGAGTCGTGCATCTGACTTCGACGCCTCTCCTCCTTGTCAATCTTCTTCAACTTATTGTCAATCTTCTCCTCATCCACAACTGTTGATGAGTTTTGAGTCACGGTATATGGAATTCAACGTTGGAAGCAATGACTGCAGGAGTGCCAGTAATTGCATGGCCATTTTATGCAGACGATAAACAAAGTATTTTTGGTGAAGGAGGAGAAAGTGGCAATAGAGATGGAGGGGAGTGATGAGAACGTGAAAGAGAACGAGGTAGAGAAGAAGGTGAGGTGGCTGATAAAGTTGGAGGGTGGGAGGCAGTTGAAGGAGAGGGCGAAGGGGACGAGAGAGAGAGAGAGCGGTGAGAGATATGAAGGATGGAGGATTGTCGGAACAAGCGTAGATAGATTTTGTTAATGGATTGACAGAAGATCAGATCATAGTATAAATGTGAAGGTCCAGTAGTTTATGTGAATACTGATTGATTAATGTGTCCAGCATTGTCTTTTTTTTTTTTTTTTTTTCTTTTTTTCTCTTTCTCTTACATTCAATCCCTTGAAATATTATCAAACATGGTATTTAGATAGGTTTTATTAGATCTCTGCAAGAAGATTTCATAAAACATTAATTATTGTGGACAATTTTATGCTTCATTGCTAAAACCCCAAAACCAATGAGTTTTTTTTCTCATTTTCTCCTTTAATTTCCCCAAATAATTTTTCTTTTCTATGTCGTAAACTAAGATTCATGTTTTAGGCATCCTAGAGGACTAACGTATTTCAAGATAATAATACCAATTCCTACTTTCTCACCCTTGCAACCAAAAATCATCTTATTCTCTCAAAATAGTTTAGTTTCTTTTTTCAATTGCAAAATTTCTTCTAAACCATCCTACTTAAGATCAATATTTTCTCAACGATTGGTTCAATAGATCAGATGTTGGTATTAGAGTTATGACTAACTTGAAATTGAATGATGAGCTAATATGAAATACCAATTTGTGAGTAAGATCTATGGAGTTAATTAGATATCGGTTAGAGAGCTCGAATTGTTGGACTTCCTCCCTATCAATAAGAAAGAAGCAAATTTGACTTTTCACAAAGAAGGAAGCTAAACTGACTATTCAATGACAATTAATTTGCGTCCTACTACTCTTTTATTACTAATTAACAAGCAACAATTATCACGCACATTGTCAACTATTATTGATTTTTTAAATCTTAACGGATCCATATCTAATCCGGATTCCTTTAATTGTTCTGTTAAAGGCCCTCCCTCGCTCCCTCGGATCTCTGGAAAATTGCTTATAATAAGCCCGCTTAGATAATGTTGAAATACAGAACAGCCTCCCGTGGAGTAGGCACCTTGAATCGTTAGAATTCCGATACCGGCTAATAAGCTAGCTAGTTAGTACGGCGAAGGAGTGATCTTAACCGTAGAAAGACGAGTTTCACCTCATTTGTATATTTGGTGGAATTTGGCATATCTTATCTTTTTCCTATAAGAGATCTTGTGGGAAAAGTTTTGTAAAATTTATCCCATCAGCTATTTCACATGTGACTACAAGAGGAACTAAAACAAAATACTTTTTTTGTGTGGGTGTGATTGATGGAATTTTGTATACACTTAAGCAACATGCATAAAACATTGATAACAACCTAAATCATGTTTCTATAGATCTAGATCTTAATCATGTTACAAAAGTACTTTAATATAAATATCTAATAATCATGAAACTATAGATCTTTGCTAAATCAAAGAATAACAACATAAAAGCAGAAGCACTAACCTGAAGCCAATGATGGAGATTGTGCAGAGGATTTGAATCTTTCTATATAATACGCACTTCTATGAGAGACCGTCTCTTTTTTTCTTTTCTGTTGATGGGATGACAGATGGAATAGGAAGATATGTATATATAGGGGACCATAACCCAAATGGATAATTATTGATTTCCAGTTTTGCCTATCACAAAATAAGAAATTTACTTTACGGTTTCTACACGTAATATACCAGACTTTAAATTATATGCTTTTAACCCATTACTTTATCTTGATTAGATCACTTTAATTTGTGTTAGACTTTAAAATAGCAATTATACATTTAGTTACATATGTGAGCCCATATAGATTATTTTCCAACAGCGATCCGTTGGACATAAATTCAATTTTGCAATTTTTTGGATTCCTTCGCATTTTTTTTCTTCAATGAAACTTTGAAATTACGTTGAAATGGCCTCTTCAGCCTACTCTTTTTTTCATAAGCAAACCAAAATGATGGGAAATGGGCCACAACATTATGATGACTGAACTCGACAGGCTCTTCACCACCACCACCACCACTTTCTCCGCCTCCATCATCATCTTCGACCCCCCATCCGATGTCACCTCCTCCATCGAGTCCTTCCATCACTCACATCACCTCTGCCAACCCCTCCATCTCCTTCCATCACCTCCCAAAACCTTCACTCCCATTGATTACCTCTCCGATGCTCGCAAACCCTTTGGTTTGGCTTTGACCTCCGCTGCTTCTCAAACCCTCAACTTACTGGATTCCTTACATCTTATTCAGAAACCTTTAATATATGTGCGCTGATTCTCGATATGTTCTACTCCGCCTCACTGGACGTTGCTCATCAACTTCACATTCCAACATTCTTCTTCTACTCGAGTGGTGTTTTCATCCTCGCTTCCTTTGTTTCAGTTCCGAATATTTGGTGATAAAGGAAAACCAGTTTGAAAGGAACTACCATTACGAGTGGGTACCCTATAGCTGATGGGATAATTGCCAGCCGAAAGTGGTTCAGGCAGTGAATGATGGGCATTAGAATCCAATGCCCTTGTTTTATTGTATAGGCCAGTTAATTGCAAATCAAATAGATGAAAAGCATGAGTGCCTGAAATGGCTTGATGAACAGCAGAAAGGGAATGTTTGTGTATTTATGCTTTCACTACAACAAAAAAGGGCTACACTGATGTATCTACACCGGCGTTTGGGTAGCAACGTCGGGTAGCCCCATGAATTTAAAAAAAAAACACCCCGCTCTACCCCAGCGTTCGTATGTGAAAACGGCAGGTAGAGGGTTTTAACTTATAAAATTTTCAATTCTCCCGCAAATTCATTATTCCCCTCCCCCTCCACTCTCAACCAAACCCCAAGTGAAATTTTGAGCCCCCGACCGTGCCCTCATCACCGCTGTGCCTCTCATTGCCTCTACTTTCTCACTAATCAAACCCTTACCCAAATTTTTCACTCACCTCGCCGCCCTCGTCGTTCCCCTATAGTTGTTTCCCCGTCGTCGTCCCTCATCTTTGGGTTTTGTTCCTCCTCTTTAATTTGTTAGTTTAATTGATTTGTGATTTGGGTTTGTTTGATTGTTAGTTTTTGTTATTTGTTTGATTTTTCGAGGAAAGGAGGAAGCTTGGGCAGTGGAGAAGATGAGGAATAAGAGGCTTGCAAATTTGATTGGGTATTGTTGGGATGAGGATGCAAGAATTTTGGTTGGGGAGTACATGTCAAATGATAATCTTACCAAGCACTTGTTCCATTACAAGTGTTCTTGATCTTGTCTCTTTTTTATTGAGTTTAGGTTTGTGTTTCATTATAGACATGATTATGCAGTCCATAGCGATTATGAGTCTCTCATCAAAATCCTAGTTAATTTCTTGAAATTACTTAACATATTTTAGAAAAGTACATTGCTCGTTAATTATTTGATAACATGCCTATGTTTGTGAAAATGCTTGCATGCAATATTGCCAATTAACTTCCATTGTAAATAACTTATATGATACTCCAAGATATCTTAGACTAATTGAGGAGTTGAAGTTGTACCATACATGAACTGGTCAACATTGTATTCTTACTGATAATGAGATCTCGCTAGTGATCATCCTGTTGACATATAGAAGAAAGGATAATAAATTAAGGCAGTCTATTTGTCTTCTCTGTATTTCTTACCTTCGCCATTTTAAAACATCATTTCCTCTATTTTTGTTAATTACTTTACGCAGGCGAGTCCTCATGTATCTCCCTTTCATGATTCATATGTTACATTCCAAAACCTAGTATAGGTTACTCATATCTTCTACAATGGCTATTTGTTTTTTCTGATTGGATCTAGGCAAGAGCATTTATTGTGATCGATAGGATGAAGAGCAGTTTATTGAACTCTATAGCCAAGAGAGTGCTAAGAACTATTAATAATCTAATTCTAATTTTCAGTCAAACAAGAGGCTAAGGTTTGTACTATTGAAACTATTTAGCATGTCTTATGTATCTTCTGTTCTGCCTCCTCTAAGGGGCTGGTGAATGCTTATCAAATCATATTTTATCCATATCATATCCAGTGAGTGTTTCAATTCAAATTGAGCAATTTATAGCATATAGTTTGATGGAATTCAAGTTAACTTCTTCTATTAAAGCGTAATGGTTAATTTCTATGATGTAGATGCAAGTCAGGAAATAGTTTGTTTGTACGAAACAACATTGATCGATAAGTACAACGGAGTGGGAGAAGATTTCATGTTTCACATGGTCATAAACATGTTCATCAAACCGAAATATGAATGGTCAACATCTTCACATGGTCATATACATCTTAATACTTGTGCTTCTCAACACTTTTTTTATTTGTTATGATGATTTATAACATGTTGATGTTGATGTTGAATTCATATAGATTAACCGAAGAAGCAACCAATGGCAATCCATGGGTTCCTGATGTCGGAAAATCTACTCCTAACTCGTAGTGCTAATAGCAGAAACACACCAAAAGCAATAGAAACTCCCAAGACTTAGATGAACCAAGAACGAGCCACCACAATACTAAGCAAGATCTCACAAGAACACAATCAATATGCAGAGATAACCAATAATTCTTATTCCCAAAGAAATATAAAGAGTACAAAGAGATTACAACTCTCAATCTCTATCTCTCTCACCTTTGAAACACTCGGCACAATCCCCTCTTGAAGTTGAACAATGATAACGGCTCACAAAAGGTCATCAAAGATATCCAAACCCTAGAGTTTACGACCATATATATAGCCCCCAAGTAAACCTTAACAGATAAACACAAATCTATCAATTGGGCCATTAAACTCGTAAGCCCAAAAACAATCAGCCACCGATGTTGGTCGACCGCACCCCGAGTGACGGTCGACTGCAATGTGTAGAACCAACCTAGAGAGCTGACCGGTCGACTGCACCCCCTAGGTCGGTCGACCATCCTCTCCTCTGTTGGACTTATACAATCGAAGAACTCTCAGTCTAGGGTCGGTCGACCGCACCCCCTGGTTTGTAACACCCTGAATTCCAAATACAGCTGAATTCGAGATTTCCACAGGATCTTTATACTTCTTTCGTACAATTTTAAAAGGAATTTAAATCTTTTTTTTCAACAATGATTACATTAGAGTCTTTTACATCAATACGCAGCGGAATCAATAAAAATACAACAACAATAAAGGTACAATGGTTACAACTTTAACATTTAAGTAGTCAACAACATCAAATCATCTTTATATCTTCATGTAACTCCAAATCCTGCATATAAAACTGTGGACGCGTCAGTTTCTTACAACTGACGAAATATTATACATGGCCATCCTCTCTATGCTGGAAACAGTATAACGATTCTTAAATACTTTAGCAAACATAAACTTGATCACAAACAAAGCTACAAAGGGACTATCCTGTTGATGTCGTGTTGTGCGGTGCACTTAGTCCTTAATGCAGTTATTTATATTACATGACACTAATGCACACTTGTTCGGATTCTATGCATCCCATACTACATAGGTCCGAGGGCAAGCCTCTTAACCGTTCTTCATCTTTGTAGGGTTCAATCCCTCGCCATGACTTAATCTACTACTGTAATTACGGTAAGTGTCTTAGATGATTTTTGATTACAAGCACGTGTACAGAAAATTCTGGAGGGGAATCCCACGTCATGTCACGACGCATCGTGAAGATAGCCTGTGGTAATTCAGCCTCACTTCATGGCACACGATCCTCTTGCAGTCACCAAACATCCCACAAGCGTCGCCACCGGGACGATAATTCTGGAGTAGTGCCCACGCCATGTCTTGACGCATCAAGCAGACAGCCTGTGGATCACTCTCACACCGTCAATCCGATGGCCCTCATACTCGTGTTTTTCTCCTACTTTCATTACATCTCCACTATGTATCTATCTGTAATTTCGGTAAGTATCTTAGATGTTCTATGAGTACAAGCACGTGTACAGAAAATTCTGGAGGGGAAATCCCACGTCATGTCACGACATAACGTGAAGACAGCCTGTGGCAATTCAGCCTCACTTCATGGCACACGATCCTCTTGCAGTCACCAAACATCCCACAAGCGTCGCCACCGGAATGGTACTCTGGAGTAGTATCCACGTCATGTCACGATGCATCGTGAAGACAGCCTGTGCATACCCTCACAACACCCATCCAACGGCCCTCATACTCATGTTTTTCTCTTACTTTCATTACATCCCTACAATGTTTGTTTTAAAAGAAAATCATCACAACCTAGAGCTAGCTTACCCTACCGGACTTAAATCAAAACAAAAGAGACAGTCAGCCTACCTGGCTACTTCTCAAGAGACGCTCAACCCTCAACGGTTAGCTCTCAAATCATAAATAAAACTGCCGGTCACTAGGGTCTCGCCTAGCCTCTAGATTCCAACAACTATCTCTTCTAGAGATCAACAATATTTCATAATCAATCTCAAATAATCATTTCCATTTCTTTTGTTCACAACTCTTTTCTCAAAACATTTCTTTTATAATCTCATAACATGAGAATAATTCAATTCGATAACTTTATCAATTTCATCTTTCACACCCTTGTTCACAATAAACTCAATCAAAATATTAATAATCATAAAATCTCGTATTCAAACTTATTTAACTTTCATTTATCAAAAATCCAATCTAACTCAAGAACCAGAAAATAGTTCGGTTCAGTCGACTGGTGACAGTATCAATCGACTGTTCTGCGAACATCAAAATATCTCAGTCAGTTCAGTCGACTGTTGACAAAGAACCAGTCGGCTGTTCCGCTAATACTTTGAAAACATCAAACATCAAAATTCAGGACAGTAGCAGTTGACTGTGAAAGTAGACAGTCGACTGTCCTGCCGACGAAAAACCCAATTTCTTATACTTTCCAGTTGACTGTAGAAGGTAAACAGTCGACTGTCAATTACACCAATTACAGTCTGCATATATTTTTCAACCTTTTAATTGATTTGTACTCCATATAAAAATATAAATCATTTCCCGAATGTATTCCTTTTTAAAAATAATTCCGTATGTGTTCACAAATCCACAAGTTTCTCATTTTTCAATAAAATCTTTAAAATGCATCAAAACATATTTTCCAATCAATTTTCCAAATAAACGGTTGTCTTTTATCAAAATTACTTTACAAAAATCTCTATACTCGTATAAATAACATTTTGAGGTTATAATCACATTTCTTTGCCACATTCTCAACAAACAACATATTTGCATTATTCTAATCCTATCTCAACATGCATCAATTTCATATAAATCATTTCAATTCTAGCATCTCAACTAACAATCATAATCATTTAGAAAAATAGAATAGCAATTTGCATCTACCACACCAATCAAGATTTAACTATTCATTTCTACATTAATTTGCATGTAATTTCATAATACCAATTCAATTTCAACCAAATGAATCATATATCATCTATCATGCATTTTCTACTCCTAAATTAGAAAGCATTTAAGAAACACCCACCTAAAGTTGAAGAAATACGAATAGAAAGCTCCTAGAAAATCCCTTAGAATGCACGAATAGATCCTTCTCCTCCTAGCTCCTTGTCAAAACCGAAAGCCTCAAATTGGGTTGTATAGCTGACCTCCAATGGGGAAAACTCAAAACTACTCAATCTTTTTCTTACTCAAATCTTTTCTCTCTTTAATAAATTTTTCTAATGTACTAAGATAAGAAGAAACTATGGGATATTTATACATAATTTTGGGTGGATTGAATGGCTAGGATTAGATCAACTAGTTAGAGATTAAGGGCTAGAATGAATTAGGGAGTTGTAGCAACTACCCATGAGGAGATAACTACCTCCACACTACTCCCATTTTCTAAAATTTAAACTTACTTTCCCTCCTACTTTCAAAACCAAACTTTCAGATTTCCCTCTTCTCATAATCAGCCCGGCCCCCAAAGGTGAGCACATCGCACGTGTGCACGTGCACATGCTTTGTGTACACTACAAAATAATTTATTTAATTAGTCCCCTTAAAACAATTTATTTATATATGTAATAAATATACAAAATTAACTTTAAAATTATACTTTTCACGCACAATTAAAATAGACACACAATTTCATGAAATTCATTTTGAAAGAATAATACGCTTAAAACACGTGCACCGAAATACGTGCATCGCCCGTAAAATCTCAAAAATACAAAAATTGACTTTATCGACCGAAAAATATTTATAGTTAATTGTGATGCAACATAAAGTATATTTAATATACATTTTCGATGATATACTCAAACATACAGAAAACACGTGTATTGCACGTAAAATTTATTTTAGTTATAAAAAATTGAATTCTATTTACGAAAAACATGTTTATAAAAATAAATAATTGAAACTCCTCAAAAACTTTGCACGTAACGGTGGAATACCCAAAATTGACACGTGCATCGATAATACGTAAAAAGCACGTAAAATTCAAAGATTGAAATTTAGCATTTGAGTTGTCTCAAATGAGACTTTAAGAATACGGGATTGCATAAATAATTAGAATTCCAAATACATATCAAAATGGGTTATGAATATAATCAATAACAGTACAAAATGCACGTGCGTAACACCCGAGGGCAAAATTGTCATTTAAATTTTACGGGGTGTTACATGGTTGGTCGACCGCAACCCTCCAGGCTACTCTTCTTCTACTTGCTGCTTGTATTCTCTTGCTTCTTTGTCTAATCCTCTTCTTCTCCAACTTCAAATGCTCCGTGCCTACGTGTATTTGAGGCCACAATTCCTAACAATCACCCACTTGGACCAAATACACCACGCTTCAAAGTTATTGCAATCTTTCCTTGCATTATCTCTGCCATCTCCCACTTTAATGGAAGACCCAAGTACTCCCCACTCTCATGAAGAGCACCTCCGCCACTTCACCATGTGGAGTGCACCAACCACCGCTCATTGCCTCACGAAGGATGTGCTCCACCAATTGCATAGAGCACGAATATCAGAGAAACAATCTCCTGTGCCGGGTTCCGTGTTTTGAGACTTCCCAACTCGCAAGATCTCCATCAACATCGGACATGGTTCAAAGCCTCTCAATGCACCCTCTGAACTAGAAACCTCTGTGGATGATACCTCCACAAACTCCACAGACTGTTCAACCCCTACAGTACCAATTCGGTTACCCACATGACATCATCCCGCATATCGATATCAGTGCGCTCTATCACACAAGAGCGACTTGAAGCTTCAACTGCCATATCGCAAAGTACCCTCACCGTAGCAACATCTTGCCCTCTAGGATTACTTCCATGGCCAGCAGCTCCCACTAAATTAGTAACCTCTCCTCCATAATTGAAAGAACTCGGTTGCACCCCACACAACCTACTACTCGATTCCGGCTGAGAGTCAACTACAGGAGAAATGCCCCTCACGTCTCTAAGCAAATACATCGTTTCCTCACGCTTCCCTTTTGCAATCACCCTTGAACCTGCAGCTAAGCATAACTCCTCCCGAGCTGATAAGCATAACTCCTCAACAAGCCCTCCTTGGACTTCCTTTGGGTTATCTTTCTTCGGTTTCTCATGTTTCTTCTTCATATAAGCCTTGCAACTGCGCATCATGTGACCCTTCTTGTGACAATACCAGCACCCAGGCCCATGTCCCCCATCACTGTCATCAGACCCACTGTCAGATGAACTACTCTGATCCTTTCTTCTTCGACTGCTTTTAGATCTCCCACGTCTCTTCATAATGTACATGGTGGAAACTCTAGAAGATAATGATGGATATCCTCTATTTCTCACCCTTCTCACCTCCTCGTTCAGAATGCTACTCACCACATCCTGTAGAGTCATCGAATCTGTCATAGTTCCTATAATAGTCTGTTACACCGTACCATAACTATCGGGTAAAGTAGATAGAATTAATAATGACCGCCCCCTCTCTGAAAACTTCAAACCTGCAGCTTCCATCTGGTTGTAAACCATACAGTAATTGTTCACATGTTCTGCTACTGAACTATTAGATCCTGTAGGCAAGAAAAGAAACACTAGAGAGGAGGGGGGGGGTGAATAATGTTATATAAAAATTAAAAACAAAATTGAACTTTTTTCTTCTGTTCAGTCGACTTGAAAAGAGAAATAAGTCGACTGAGGCATCGGATTAGAAGAGTATTTTAGACAAGTCTCATCAGTCGACTTATAGCAGAAACCAGTCGACTTGCCAGACAAGTTTTAGAAGAGTATGTTATATCAGTCTGACCAGTCGACTTAAATAAGAGAGGAAGTCGACTGTCCAGACAAGTTTCACAGAGTAATAAAAAAGCAAGTAAAGAAAATGCAAGATCAGAGAAATACAACCACAGAGTACTCACGATGTATCCTGGTTCGGTCCTCCCGACCTACATCCAGTCCCTAAGAAACCCACTTGAGATTTTCGACTATTCTCGAAAAAAATACAAGAATACTCTACGGCGTTTAGACAACAACCTTGTACAACCCGTAAATCTCTCTCACCACTAGAGAGAGCAAACCCACTCTTACACCAAGAGTAAAAACCTGACTCTACAACTTAGAGCCCTACTCTCCAATCGAGAGGACCACTCTCACAACCCGAGAGTGAAGAAAAACAACAAAAGAGTTACAATCAACCTATAGCCTTAGTTTTTGATTGTGATTTTTGTAAGTGGATACGGTCAACTTCTGAATTCAGTCCAAAATGAATTCAATGTTATATTGGATAGAAAATCAGAGAACCAAGACTTAGAAGATTAGAGTGCTGGTTTGAATACTTGTTCTTTTGAAAGCAATAAACTTAAATTTTCTTTCAAATGCTTAGAACCTTTCAATGGTGATTCATAAGCTCTATTTATAGAGAGGAATCCCTTGAACGTTGTAAATCAGTTTATAAAACTGATTTAAAATGGATATAATCTATTGAAAATCGAAAAACAAGTTTTGAAATCAGAAAACTGTTGAAACGACTTAAATAGTCTACTTAGTTGCCATGATGAGTCGACTGGCCAGAGTTTGAAAGAGTTCAGATAGTTTCGTACTGATACATCTACTGGGGCCATAAGGCAGTCGACTAGAACTCAACAGCTGTTCTAATTCAAACTGTTTCGACCTTTAATTTTTTGAAAAACACTCAATTATAAAGATGTGTGAGTGTGTGTGTGTGACAAGACTGTTACATCAATCTAAGACTAAAAAAAAGGAAAATTACAATTGTTTTAAAAGACATGTAATATAACACATTGAAGCATAGATCTTGTCTTGAGTCTTGAGTCTTGAGATGGAGCTTTAGCCTTTGTCTTTGTTTTTGAAGCTTGCTTGATCAATCTTGAACTTTAGAACCTTGCAGCTTTCTTGATTAATTTGCTTTGAGAGCTTCGTTTGAACACTTTGCCTTTGTGTATACAAGGTATTGATACAACCTGCAATATATAAGAGGTATCAAAACAACTTTGCATTGTGTTGTAATCATCAAAACCAAGAATCAGCATGAACCCCCTTCCCTCAACTTCATATAAACCAATTTCTTCAGATGAAGAATTTGATTAGATGCCGACGGTTTCTCATACATATCCGTGAGAATCTCTATAACCTCCTTTGTGGTCTTTGCCTTCGAGATATGAAATAATGCCTTCCTACTCAGCCCCAACTGAATCTGCCCCAATGCCTTCTGATCCAAACGATTCCAATCTGCTAAGACCTTTGTATCCTTGTCTGTACCTACCGGTTTCTCATCAAACAACGGATCATCAAGATCTTTCTGACGAAGATATGCTATCATCTGAATCTTCCACATCGCGAAGTCACTCCCATCGAATCTCTCGATCTTCATCTTGTTATCGGCCATCTCGAACCAACTGCTCTGATACCACTTGTCGGAGAAATCTACTCCCAACCCGTAGTGCTAATAGCGGAAACACATCCCTAGCAATAAAAACTCCCATGACTTAGATGAATCAAGAACAAGCCACCACAATACTAAGCAAGATCTCACAAGTACACAATAAATATGCAGAGATAACCAATAATTCTTATTTCCAAAGTCGAAGATTACATAGAGATTACAACTCTCAATCTCTCTCTCTCTCACCTTTGAAACACTCGGCACAATCCCCTCTTGAAGTTGAACAATAATAACGGCTCACAAAAGATCATCAAAGATATCCAAACCCTAGAGTTCACAGTCATATATATAGCCTCCAAGTAAACCCTAACAGATAAACACAAATCTAGCAATTAGGCATTTAAACTCGTAAGCCCAAAAATAATCAGCCGTCGATATCGATCGACCGCATCCCTAGTGACGGTCGACTACAATGTGCAGAACCAACCCAGAGAGCTGACCGATCGACTGCACCTCCTAGGTCAGTCGACCTTCCTCTCCTCTATTGGACTTATACACTCAAAGAACTCTCAGTCTAGGGTCGGTCAACCGCACCCCCTGGTCAGTCGACCGCAACCCTCTAGGCTACTCTTCTTCTACTTACTACTTATCTTCTCTTGCTTCTTTCTCTCCTCCTCTTCTTCTCCAACTTCATGTACTCCGTGCCTACATGTATTTGAGGCCACACCTGATGCAAAGACCATGCCAGAATATCTGAGGTAGCTTATGACATATACAATTATTGGAGGATCGTCGACATCATACACAGGAGGTAATTAACAGGGCTACTGGTAAAATTTCCACTCTTCTAATTTAATTACAGAGTCGTAGAAACCATTGTAAATAAAAGAGCAGTATTTGATTTAGATTGGAAGCTTACAAAATAGTTAGTATTTTTTATTAAAAGATGTAACACAAAATACTTGTTAATCAAGGAGTTCAAATGTAAAAAAAACTCACAACTCTTTCCCCCTTAATGCGAAGGTTGCGATATGTGAATTACAAGGAATAGAGGCAGGCCTACAAAACCTTGGTGTTGCTCGAATTCTTGCTGACACATGGACCTGAGCATATGTTTGAATAATTCCATGGAGACCGCTGTCATTGGAGAGCTTGGAAAAATGAATTACGTTGATGAGAGGGGGTAAGAAAAATACTCTCTAAAAGCAAAATCTTGCTTTCAGTTTATAGTCAACAATAGACCTGGGAAAAAAATGATTCAAGGATAGTTGTGTTATCAAAAAATAAGTCTATATATATTGCTGTCAATGATTCTTTGAAGCTTACAGTAAATGCCTTAAATGAATGTCACTGCTTTACTTAATATTACTTTAGCCTTTAAACTGAAGAAAAATGTTTGACTTGTTTCAAATCTAGAATGTGGACAATTTTTGTACTTTAGCTCTAAGACATTTATTTGAGAACTATGCACGGTTTTAATCAATCAATATGATGTGTATGGGTTGGCATTTCTCTCAAACATGTTTCATTGCCTATTTCAGTAATCATGTCTTAAGGAAGAGGTAGATGGAAAAAAGAGCTTAAAATTGAGTTTTAATCAATCAATATGATGTGTATGGGTTGGCATTTCTCTCAAACATGTTTCATTGCCTATTTCAGTAATCATGTCTTATGGAAGAGGTGGATGGAAAAAAGAGCTTAAAATTGAGAAGTGCCGACGAGAACTGTTGGAGAAGGAGAAGATCAAGCACTAAGAGCATATGGTAATTATGATAACTAGGGTGATAACTTAATTTTGTTATGTTGGTGTTTGCATGTATGTATGGATATATATGTATTTGGATGTTGATTGTATGTGGACGAACATTAAATATTATTTTTGTGTATATTATTGCTATATATTTGAATATTCTTTTGAATTTAGTATTTGTTACTAAATGTTTGTGTGTTATTGTTTGCAATTATAAATGTGTAGGGTGAAAAAAAAATCAAAGACCCTACCTCGGCGTTTTTTCCCAATTTTAATTAAGAAATGATAATAAATAACTAAAAATTAAAAAAAATATTAAAAAATTGAAAATAGTTCTTCCTCGGCATTTTTGCAAATGCAGGGGTAAACCCCAGACTACCGACGCGAGCTACCCCGATTTGTGTTGTAGTGTTTGGGAGCATGGGCTGATTTCAGGTGGATTAAGTGAAGGAGATTGCTATAGGGTTGGAGTGAAGTGGGCAGAGGTTTTTATGGTTGCTCTGAAGCCTAGTGCAGCCTAACTCAGCGGATAATTGGGTCAGAATGGGGAAGAGTTCGGACTTGGGCTTGGATGAGTTGCTACAGTTTCTGGAAAGGACAAAGGGAAGGGGGATGGTGGTGAAATTGTGGGTGCCACAATGGGCAGTCCTAGGGCACGAGGCAGTGAGTTGGTTTGTGAGTCACTCCGGGTGGAATTCAACATTGGAAGCAGTTACTCCCGGAGTGACAATGGTTGCATGGCCGTTGTATGCAAACCAGAAGGTGAACAAGCTATTTTTGGTGGAGGAGGCGAAGGTAGCATTGGAGATACAATAAAATATTAGCGAATTATGCCCATTAGGATCTTGTTGAGTTATGCAATACGATCAAAACAAATCACCAAGTAAATAGAAGATCACACCAAACACATAAAGTACACAATTTTGTTCCGGTTTGAGCAAGCCCTAATTCGGGAAAGAAAAACCAATATGATATTCAACTAGAGAAGATACGAAAGTTAAAACTCTCACAACCACCCTCTCTCTACCCGGACCAGAAAATACTAGTTGTTTAAAACTGGAAAACCTCTCAAACTCTCTTCAATAAATTACTCGCTCTCTTGGCTCTCAATGGAGGCCAATTACAATAATATTTAGATATTTAGAGAAATCCCAGTTTGATATCTTGATGCAATAGTCATCCGATATTTCCTGAAGAATAAGTAACCCGACAGGAGTCGTACGATCTAATTAAGAAGAAATCGGGCTTCAAATGAATTCCCAAGACCTGTACCCGAACACAAATAGCCGTGACGCAATTGACTTTCCAAAGTGCATTCGACCGTATTTGACTCCAGTCAAATCCGAGGGGGTGTCGGTTCACTGTACAGTCGACCGAAAATGGGAGGAGGTGGAGAAGAAGGTGAGGTGGTTAATGGAGTCGGATGGTGGGAAAGAGTTGAAAAGGAGAGGATGAGGTTGATGAAGCAGAATGCAGTGGGAGCTAGCTAGGATGAAAGGAGAATCATCAGATTTGGCATGGATGGAGTTTGTAATAGGCCCGAAAGAAAGTTTGTCCATTGCCAATTGATGAACATTTGGCATTAGTGGAAACTGATTTCGATTATATTTGAATTATGCAGTATTCTATGAAAAAGTGGGGCCTGTAATTAATCACTGTAAATGATATGGGTAAAAATAGAACTAAATCGGGACCATTCAAATCAGGTACAAATCTTAAAGCTGTCAAGGGTAAACCAGAAAATTTCGCTAGAAATGGGCCCGTAAATGGGAGTTGGGCATCTTTCAAGCCCAACAACCCAAAATTGGCTTATTTAACTGGGTTGTCATAACAGCCCAACATGAATGAGTTCATGATTATCTAAAAATCAGTTTAAACTCAAAATTATCCATATGAGATGGTTTGAAAACCATATCTCTTTGTAAGAGAAGTGTCATAACTCTTTCTCCACAACCACTTATATCTGTTCATGAAGAAAGGATTCAACTAACACTATCTCTTTATCAAAAGAATGGTAACCAGCCATACATCTTCATGAAGAAGAGAATAAGCAACTTTATCAAAACACCGTGAAGTAGAGATAAATCATTATCTGCAAAAATTGGCACCCTAAGAGACTATAAAAACCCTGTGATATCAAGAAGAACTAGGTAATCAGTATTTTGCTACTAAAAACCTCTTATATCTTTCTGAGTTCTGACTTGAGTGTCGGAGGGTCTGTCGCCGGGGTCAACCCCATTGTTTCAGACTTTTGCAGGTTAATCAGAGTGATCATCACCATCCAGATCAGATCCAACGGTTCAAACAAGTTAGATTCAGGAGTTAAGATCAGTTGGAAATAGTCAATACCGGCAAAAACTAAAAGGTCACTTTTCTTTATTGTTTTTAAAATAATTCACATCATATGTTTGCTCCCACACAGAAAAATGCAGCAATAGGTTGGCGTCATCTGTGGGAATAGAAAAAGCAATCTGACCGAAATTTGCTAGTAAAGACTGTTTTCAAACATGCCTCCAAAGGGGAAAGGGAAAGCGCCGGCCTCAAGCCGACGAGCCAACCCTCTTACTCCAGCTCATCATGAGAACATGCCTCCAACCTCTCAACAGGATCACCCCCCTCAACCGGATCAACCTCTTCAACTGGAACATCCCTAAAAACCTACCCAGCCTCCCTCTTGAAAGGCTCCACTGGGGGCTCCCAAAGAAGTCAGCACCGTGTGCAGCATACTGGTGAGAATAGAGGGTCGATCTACACATCGATGCCTTCTGTGGTACACCCTACAGCACCTCAAACGCACCAGAACCTCCGCTAGATCATAATCACCACACAACAGGGGTCTGTCTGCCGAGGCTGCTTGAGGGGACTGCGAGCCCGAGACGAGCTCCCTCATCCAGCAAGCCAGGAAGGCACAAGGAGCCCCTCTCCTCAAAGTCAGGGATGCAGAAGTGCCCTGTCTCCTAAAGGGCAAAGAAGTCATCACTATCCAGGGGGATAAAGAAGGACTCCTCGCGGGAGGAGAAACCCAACTCCAACCAGCCAATCAGCACCCAGGAGAGGTAGAGAGGAAGAAGCACCCATCACCAGGCAGACAAAATCCTCTAAGCTCTCCACAACTTTCCTAGCATGACCCGAAAAAATAGCATCACCGCTCTACTCGTCCATGACGTAAGGAATCCCATGGGTCTACTAGATTTGAAGAACAAGACAATGTTGTCTTCCATTGCCTCCACAAGATGGAAGACGGTCTAGCACTGTTGAAACAAGAAGAAGGAAGACATGATGGAACACACCGCCCCATCTGAGTCCCATCTCTAGAAAAATCATTGAGACTCATTTTCCAGTTAACTTCAAAATTCTAGCCTTTGAATCATATGACAGAGAGTCTGACTGATGGACCACACTAAGAGTTTCAAAACCTTAATGATGATCCACCAAGCATCTGACTCCCTCCTATGCAAGACTTTCCAGCAACATGAGAATGTTCTCTCGCTCTGTCCAGGGTCCATCTTCTCCACAGTTCATCACCAGCCGCAAGACATCGAAGACAAGTGCCTCCTTACTTGACTTGAAGCAAAGGGACGGAGAGTCCCTCAAGAGTTATGTTCGGCATTTCACAGCTGAGTCCCAATCTATCCCCTCACTTGATTAAGCCGTAGCCATGCTGCCTTCAGGTACAATGTGAATCATAACCACCTCAATGCTTCTCTTGTCAAAAGACCCGTGCAGGACTTCTCTGACCTCCTTCAAAGAGTCGAGAAATGCGTCCGAGTGGAAGATGATATTCGACCCTAAGAACAGAAGGTGCCATCATCTGGGAATAAACAGAAGAGCACCAATGAATATGAACCCAGGCTAACCTAGAAGGATGCCATCGGCCAGCTTCATCCACTCCTAGTACCACGTTTTGAGAAGTACACTCCGCTTAATGCCAACATCTCTGCAATTCTCATGAAAGTTGATAAGGAGGAACTGTAGTTCAAATCGAAGGAAAAGTCACCCTTGACGTGAGTGTGGGGAAACTCCAGCTACTCGCAAGGAAGCATTAATTTTATGGTTGGTGACATGAAGTCATCCCACAAAGCCATCTTTGGTCGCCTTAGGCTAGCATCCCTTCATGTGGTTGTCTCAGCCTACCACATGAAGATGAAGTTCCCTATAGCAGCAGGGGTAGGAGAAGCCAAGAAGCGGCTCGAGCAAATTACACTGCCACAATGCGAAGCTCGGTCCTCTCCCTCAATGCTATGGAACTCGCACAAGATAGGGGACTAGCCAGCTCTGAACCCATAGACGAACTAGCTGAAATCCCCTTCTCCCATTGTTTTCGGGTAAGTAAGGCACTCCCCCATTAAGTCAAGGAGCAACCCATCACTTGCATTAGGTAGAACCGAGATCTTTTCGCTTGGGCCACCTCAGACATGCCAGGTATATCCGAGGATCTAATCATGCACCGGTTAAGTCTGAACCTAGAAGTCAGGCCCGTCCAATAGAAGCACCGCATGTTTGCTCCCGAAAGGCAGCAAGCAGTCAAGGAAGAAGTAGAGAAACTCCTAGCCGCTATAAGAAGTTAGCTACCCCGAGTGGTTATCGAATGTGGTGATGGTCAAGAAAGCCAACGGCAAATGGAGAATCTGCACAGACTTCACCGACCTCAACAAAGCTTATCCGAAGGACCGCTTCCCTCAACCAAGCATAGATGCCTTGATCGATGCCACCTCAGGCCATGAGCTCTTATGCTTCATGGACGAATTCTTGGAATACAACCAAATTCGAATGTTTCCACCTAATATCCCGGAGACATCTTTCATCACTAACCAAGTCCTCTACTATTATCGAGTCATGCCCTTTAGGCTAAACAACATCGAGGCCATATAACAGCGATTGGTGAACCAAGTCTTCAAGGAGAAAATCGGCCAAAACATGAAGGGATATGTGGATGATATGCTCGTGAAGCGCCATAGGAAAGAAGACCACGTGTCCGACCTTCAAGAAGCTTTTGCCGTACTGCGGAGACATAACATGAGACTGGACATATTGAAATGTGTCTTTGGGGTCTCCTCGAGGATGTTCCTAGGCTTCATGCTAAGCCAAAGAGGAATCGAAGCCAACCCTGAGAACATTAAAGCCACACCCGACATGTATCTCCTGTCTACCATCAAAGAAGTTCAGAAGCTGATGTGAATATTTGCAAGTGTACAAAATTGTAACAAGTAGTATAGTTAAGTGAAAATAGTGTCGAACCCACAGGGACTAATTATTTTATTAAGTACTGAATCACTAGATGAATCATTATTTGGAAGATCGAAATTAAAAAGGATAAAATGACTAAATTAAATTAATCTAAAGACAACTAACTAAATTAATGAAGAGGGAGCGGGCTGTGAAATTTTTGTAATTTGTTAGTGGCAAAATTAATTCTAGGGCTTTTGACTTTACCTAGTTTATTACACACAATTTATAACTCCATTTGAATAAAAATATTATTTTTCCAAGTAGACCAAAATCTCAAAATTATTCAATACTCTCTCTCAAGCAGTATCAAAAATATTCTCAACTAATTATTTGTCTTAGTTCATTCACAAATTATCAATTGAAAATTTATTAAGATCTATGGATTTCTTAACGGTCACATTAACAGCAGTTCACTCCTATAACGGTGTTTAATTTTTATTAACCACAAATTACCAGTTCGGTCTCTTCATGATTTAAAAGATTATACAAATGTCTATCCACCAATTGTACGCATTAAGAATAAAAATCAACACACAACCATGAAAAATAGAAAAATAATAAGGAATTAAAATTATGTTCTCAAAACTAAGCTACATCGAAGCCCTAGATGAATAATATTTGGTTCATAATAATCTTTCGACTAACAAATATTGTCTTGAATTGTATGATAAAATTAGAGAAAAAAAGATACAAAAAGAACTAAAGAAAATTGCAACCAAACAGTAGGTCACTTCTCTGTCTTGTTTTGTTTTGTTTATGTCTCGGAGAACGAGTCGCACAGTGCAGCGCCATGTCAGATGCATCAGAAGGGCACCCGTCGCTGTCGCGTCTTTAACATCGCGCCCTTGCCACATCACTGCGTCCCTCTGCCCTGAACCGCCGTCACGTCAGCAGGTCAGCAGGTCAGCACGCCTTGGACCTCGTTCTTGTTCTGCCCTGAACTGCCGTCACGTCAGATCAATGATGTCTCTTCGAATGCTGATGTGGCATTTTGGAAACAGAGCTCACGTTAATTTCTGAAGACCGTTCTGAATCTCTCTCTCTCTCTCTTTTTTCTTTTAGCAGCCATCACCACTTGTTCTCTATGTGCGTGCCTTGGTATATATTTATAGGCGAACGGAAAAACGAATTAGGGTTTACTCTTTGCAGAAAAATCCCCTCCTTTTTCATTTATTTCCTTCATTCTTTAATCTGATCTTTATTTCTTTCTCCTTTTTCTTTTCTTTCCTTTTCTTGCAAATACGTGCTGCATACACAAAAATAATACCAGAAATTAGGGTTTAAAAATAAAATAAAATTAATTAGTTTGAAATTAATTAAACTAACTAAAAATCATA
The DNA here is from genome assembly GCA_017893485.1 of Hemerocallis citrina. Classification (NCBI taxonomy): domain Eukaryota; kingdom Viridiplantae; phylum Streptophyta; class Magnoliopsida; order Asparagales; family Asphodelaceae; genus Hemerocallis; species Hemerocallis citrina. Next base: position 235,180,132 of record CM030364.1, on the reverse strand, counting down.
TTAGCTCATTTAAACCCTTTTAAAATTATTTATTGCACTTTAAGCACAATTGGCAAATTAAAATTCAACAAAACAATAAATTAATAAATTAATAGTTTTGCTTTGTTTGTTGATTTTTTCCAAAAAATCTTCACATTTTGCTTCAAAAATCTTATTTCTTCAAAAATAGTTAATTACTTGAAACCTTATAGAAATAAGATGAAATATTGACAAGATAGAAAAAAAACAAGCAATTTAATGGGTAAATGAGTACAAATATTTGTATAAAAATTAGACACATCAGAAGCTCATCAGCCGCATCGCTGCCATTAGGCGCATCCTCTCTAAGTCTGAAGAGAAGTGCCTACTATTCATCAAAGCTCCCTGAGGAGCGAAGAATATCGAGTGGGGAGAAGAACAACAATCGGCCTTTGAAAGTCTCAATGCGCGCCTTGTCAATCCTTTTTTCCTCAGCAAGCTCAAGCCGGGAGAGGTCCTCTACCTCTACTTAGCTACCTCAAATCAGACACAAAGTGTCTTCCTAATAAGGGAAGAAGATAGTGTACAGATTTCGATCTACTATGTAAGCAAGGTACTCCATGATGTCGAACTTCAATACTCGAAGATGGAGAAAATGGCATATGCACTAGTTGTAGCTGCCCAAAAGCTCCAACACTACTTCTAAGCGCACTCTTTTTGGGTCATCACCGATCGACCACTTAAAAAATTCTGACACAAACCAGAAATCTCCGAAAGACTTCTGAAGTGGTCTATTGAGCTAAGTCGACATGATATAATTTCTCGACTGAGAACATCAATCAAGGACCAAGCCTTAGCTTAATTCATCATCGAGAGAACCATTCCTGATTCTCCCGAGGAAGGAGACAACCCGTCCCCCCCCTCTAGCCCACTATGGAGTGTCTACATGGATGGGACCTCTTTCCTTGAAGGGAGTGCAGTCGGAGTCATCTTGCTCGGTCCCAACAAGTTCACCCTCCAATACTCATTGCACCTCAACTTCACAGCTTCCAATAATGAGGACGAGTATGAAGCCATCATCGCAGGGCTCCTCTTAGCAAAGAAAGTAGGGAGTGTTCAACGACTCCCAACAACCAAATTTGGAGCAAATACGAAACCAGATATGACCGCATGATCAAGTACTTGGCCTAGGTGAAGAAACTTATGTCGACTTTCAAAGAAGTCAAAGTCACTCTCATTCCACGCGAGGAAAATGGGCAAGTAGATGCTATCTCCAAACTAGCATCTTCATCATTCAATGGACTCGACCAAAATGTGCTCATTGAGGTCCTACTCAATCCAAGCATCAAATAAGAGACATTGGAGCTCATGTCCATCACCCCCCCCCCAAGCACCTGGAGATTGTGGGATGAAATCCTTGATCGACTTCCTTGACAAGGGATTCCTCCCTACGGACCCCAAAGAATTAAGAAAGATCTGAGAAAGGGCTGAAAGATATACACTCGTTGAAGGAGTTATCTACAAGCATTCCTACACTCAAGTTGATGGCTGACCTTACCTACGATGCCTCTCTCCCGAAGAGGCCGATTACACCCTCAAAAAGGTACATGAAGGAATATGAGGCAGTCATCTAGGCGCGAGGTCTCTTGCATGAAAAATTATGTACCATGGATACTATTGGCCCCCTCTCCTCAACGATGCCCAAGCATGCATCCACCGATTTATCCCCTGCCATAAGTACTCCTCCATCAAGCAGGTACCCCAAGCCAACCTCAGCTTTATGTCAAGACTCATCCCATTCGCAATATAGGGAATGGACTTGCCTGGACCATTTCCTCCTGCCACTGGACAACAGATCTTTCTAGTGGTCGCCGTCGACTACTTCACAAAGTGGATCGAGGTGGAACCACTTGCAACCATCACAGAGCATAAGGTTCAACAATTCTCCTGGAAGAACATAGTCTACCGGTTTGGGATTCCATGCACACTAGTTACCGGCATTGCAACCCATTTTGTTGGAAAAGGGTTCCGCAAGTTTTGCACTGATCTGGGGTTGAACAACGCTTCTCATCAATCTCACACCCCCATATCATTGGTCAAGCCGAGAATGCCAATCAGCAAATCTTGGATGGACACAAGAAGAGACTTGGTGGAGCATGAAGAGGCTATGGGTAGAAGAACCATAAAGAGAATCCCAATGGGAGAATCCCTATTCAACCTCATCTTTGGCACGAAAGCACTCATCACTCTAGAAGTAGGACTACATACCTAGTGCCTTCTTTCCTTCAACAAAGAGAAGTACTCAAATGACCTCCCGAGCCAACCGAGATCCCGTTGAAGATGTCCAGGAGAATTTCTCCATGTGAAGACATATCTATGAGCAGAGGGTAGAGAAATTCGACAACAAGAAGTTCCGCCAGGTCAACCTCAAAAAGATGGACCTCGTCCTTCGAAAACTTAAGATATCCAACCCATGCTAGAAGGGAAAGCTTACCTCTAACTGGGAGGGACCATTCATGGTCTCACAAGTGGTTCGCCCATGAACTTACCGACTTGAAGACCAGGGGGAAGAAAATATCAAGTACCTTGAATATCGAGCACAAGATGAAGTACAATAAGGGCACTTAACACCCTCCCCTAGTGGTTAGTTTCAAAACATGTAATAAAGGTCGACACCTATAAAGGTCACAGCATGTAATAAAGGCTTGCAAACAAAGCAACCACTTAGTTTTATTCTTCAACTAAAATTTATTTTTTTCTTTTGCAAAATTCTTGTACAATTCAATCGGATGCAAACAATGAGTTAGACACATGGTTCAATGATGTGTCGAATTTATATACAAATATTTGTACTCATTTACCTATTAAAATGGCTTGTTTTCGCTCATATTGTCTATAATTCATCTTATTTCTATATGATTTTATTTAATTAATTATTTTTGAAGAAATAATATTTTTGATGCAAAAAGTAAAGAATTGTGGAAAAAAATCAACAAGCAAAGTAAAATAATTGATTTATCGATTTTATTGTTTTGTTGAGTTAAAAGTGTGACAAATAATGTTTAAAAGGATTTTTATACGCTAATATGATTTTTAGTTAGTTTAATTAATTTTAAACTAATTAATTTTATTTTATTTAAATCCTAATTTTTGCTATTATTTTGTGTATGCAGAAGAACGTGGTTAGCAGAAATGGAAGAAAAGAAAGAAGGAGAAATAAATAAAACTATGGATTAAATAAAGAAGGAAATAAAGAAAAGGAGTGGGGTTTTCTGCAAAAGTGCAAACCCTAATGGTTCTCCCCATTATCTATAAATACAAGGCAAAGGAGAGATGATAAAGTAGGAGGTGACGGCTGTACAATAACACAAAAAAAAAATAAAATTAAAAGAAAAAGAGAGAAAAAGAGTGCGGCACACGAGCTCCAAGGAAGGACAGCATGTGTGGGCAGTAGGGCCTGCTTCTTCTCGGCACGGGTTTCGAAGTGCACCCAACAAGAACAACTGACTTGGCGTGCGGCACAGTAAACAAGGGGATAGAAGAAGCATTGTGACAGGCTGTCTTCTTCTTCTTCATTCGGACGTGGGACCCACGTGACGTGACAGCGGGGGCAACTTGACGTGGACTGCGAAGGCTCGACGTGACAGCGCAGTGACAGCGCGCTGACCAGCCCTGACTTCGACAGCACGCACGCTCAGTTTCCAAGGCGACAGCGCAGCAGGTGGATAGACTGCTGTATTGTTTTCGAGGCGACAGCGACTGCAAGTTTTGAGACAGAAAGAGAGAAAAGGAAACTGGTTTGCATTAATTTTTTGTATCTTTTCTTCTCTATATTTTTTAGATGCAATCCAAACAATTCTATTAATTGCAAATCCAACATGAACTGAATTTATTGTTCTAGAGGCTAAGGTGTAGCCGAGTTTTGTAGAACACAAATTTTAACTCCTTATTATTACTCTATTTTTCCTGATTGTGTTTTAATTTTTATTATTTATACGTACAACATGGTGGATAGACATTTGCATGATTTTTCAAATCATAAAGAGACCGAACAGGTTATTTGTGATTAATAAAAATTAAGACCGTATATTGGAGGACGTGACCGTTAAGAAATCCAATTTCTCAATTAATAATTTGGTAGATAGACGAATGATTAATTGAGAATAATTTTTAGACTACGTTGATGGAGTGGTTAATATCTTTAGGATTTTGGTCGACAATTTGGGAAAGATAATATTTTTATTTATAAGGAATTATAATTTGTGTGTGTGTGATAAACGAGGTGAACCAAGAGCCCTAGAACAAATTTTACCATTAAACAAATACAAGTGCTTCATCGTTTCACAGCCTTCTCCCTCTTCACCAATTTAGTTAGATAATTAGATTAAAGTTAATTTAGTAGCTTTATTATTAATAAAATTCGACCTTCCAAATAGTGATTCATCTAGCGATATCGGTACTCAGTAAAATATCTAGTCCCTGTGGGTTCGACACTCTGCTCATCTATCTATATTACTTGTGCGATTTTGTCCACTTGCAAATATCAACATCATTCAACCCTGAGCAGCAACATCTACTCACTAAGCATCCCAATTAACGAATGTGAAATTCATGCTCATGGTTCTTAGAGTCGCTCTAGCTGCTTGCCACCTAGCAAGTGTGTCGGACACGGCTCGCTATTCGATTGCTCCCAAAACTTGTTGTCAACCTGTTCGAATTCCATACTCATGGTTCTTAGAGTTGCTCTAGCCACTTGCCACTTGCCACTGAGCAAGGGCAGGGCACACCTTGTAGCACCCCAAATTTTTAATAAATAATAGAAATAAGTGGCACAATTTCCAGCATCAACTTCAATTGCAATTATAAACATAGTACAAACACAGGAAAAAAATTAAAACTTTTCATTTCATTAACTCTCTTTACAACAGCACAGCGGAATTTAAACACTTTAAATTACAATTCTTTTTTACAACACAACGGTATTTAAAAACACCATAAATACAACTTTCTTTTTACAATCATTCCTTTTACAAAATATGTATAAATATTTAAATGTTCTACCACATGCTCCCAATTCCATGCTAATGGTACCTACATGTAAAACATGAGGCTAGAGATCCCTAACTCCCAAAACTACAGGGGTCAGCCATAACGGTGTGAGTGATAATCAAAGGAAATACAAACTTAAATGGAGACATAAAGAATAAAATCATAAGTCAACAAGTAAAACATATTAACATAGTAATAATAGATGGAACATGAAATAACAATAAATGAAGCATAAATCATCAAGTGAAGCTAGGCTAAGTGTCAAGTGTAAGAAAACAGAAAACAAGCATGCATAATATAAGTCAAGAAAACACAAATGCACATGATGATTACTAATACATACTTATCGGTTTCTATGCATCCCATTCTACATAGGTCCGGTGCAAGTCCTTATCGTTCTTCACTTTATAGGGTTCAATCCCCTGCCATTCAATCCTATAATAATGACAAAAGACAAGATTTGGACATTTTGTGAATATTGGCTTTAGTCCCGGAATCCATCCTGCCGACCATACAGAACCCTCACCACACAAACATCCTTCAAGCGTCGCTCTAGCCCGGAATGCTGGAGATCCGTCTACCTTCCGCCCGACTACTCATAATCCCGGTGTACATCCGCTCGATCATTCATAGCCCCCGAAATAATTGAGACACATCTCATTCGCATGATGAACATTCTCAAAATACACCCGCCCGTCTGTAACTATAGTCCCGGAATACTTCCGCCCATCTATATATAGCCCCCCCTCCCCCCCACCCACTTAGGTTTGCTCAAGTTTCATCATAAATCCAACTAGTGTCTGTCCTTATGTTTATTTTTATTAATTGAATCACATTCTCCTTAGAGTTGGTGTACCCTGCCGGACTTAATTAATTCAACCACAAGGCCCCACTGGCCAACATCCATAAAAATTTCATTTGCATCAATATTTCTAGGGTTCTCATCATAACCCTAACTCACAAATCAAAACCCAACTTGGTTCAATAATACAAAATATTCTTCATTAGTCACATTATTATAAACCAACCAATGTTGTCACAAAGGACTCTTTCATACATGATAATATATTCAACTTACAAAATTCCTTTAAAAAATCATCTTTTAAACATCACTCTCCATTTATTTGTAAAGTTCCATAAATTCAACTATAATTTCATTCGACCAAAACCGAAACAAATCTCTTAAAAGCTGAGAATTTCATTTACAAAATTTTAGATTTATTTACCACAATTCATTATTTGATTGCACCAAAAATTGAAACTAGAATTTCACCCAAATCTGAAAGTCACTCATTTTCGTTCTTCAAAACAGTATACTTCAAAATCATTAATAAATTCAGGAAAAATTTCATTAAGTCAGACACATACCAAGGAACTCACCATACAAATCTGGGCTCCAATAAATTTATTTAAAGGGTTCATATTTAACAAATTCTGAGAACTATCTTTTATTAAAATCTGAAGGTTACATAATTTCGTTTTTCAAAACAGTACGCAATAAAATCATTATTAAATTCTAGAAAAATAAATTTAAGTCCATCATATAACAGGGAACTCATCATAAAAATTAGAGCTCAAATTAATTAATTTAAAGGGTTGATATTGAATAATTTCTGAAAACTATCTTTCATCCAAAAATTTGAAAGTTACATGATTTCGTTCCTTAAAACAGTACATTCTATTATCAATATTGATTTCTGGAAAAAATCAATTTAAATTCAGCACATAACGAAGAATTCACCAATAAAAAATTGAACTCAAATAAGTTTATTCAAGGGGTTCATATCCAGCAAATTCTGAAAACTAACTGTTATTTTAAAAATCTGGAACTACAACAGTATTGTGGTAGAAATTGCATATTTTACAACCTATGAGTCTGATTGAGGATCCGTAAAATGTTCTGGAAACTAGACACATTGAGCTACAATTTCTATTTAATAAGTTTTAGGTAATATCATCAGCAACTATGTCGAAATCTTTCCAATCCGGAACAAACAACAGTCTAGAGTAAAAACAACTTTGAAATCTCATCCAACTCGATCAAATCTCTTATAATTATTAGTTTAAACACATGTATAAACACTTCTATATGTATACTAGGCTTCCCTCACCTTAGCACAAAAAATCACACAAAAAACACCTGAAAACACCAAAAATCGAACCAAAACCAAAAACAACAGCAACCCTTGCCTAGTTAATGTTCATCCGAGAAAAGCAATACCCCAAACCCCATTTTTTTGACCTCCAACCCTAACCCCTTTATGTATAAATGCATTTTTTGTATATACCTTTCCATATTCACACATTCATGACTAAAAGTTAAGGGTTTAAGAATTTTATTTTCATTAAAACATCAAATAGTTTATCAAAACTTCGTCTTTTAATTATTCAACAATGCAAGCTATTAATTCAAAAGATCCACATCCAAAACCTAGCACATCAATCCATTTGTTACCGCTGAATCTGGTGTGGGGGCAAACAGATAATATTTGTGGATTCTTGAAAAACCTGAATAGCAAACCTGAACCTGTTATGTTAGAGTCTGACTGCTGACTCCCGTCGTTCACCTGCAAAAAGTGCGAGACACCAGGATTGATCCCGGTGATGCACCCTCTGATGCTCAAGTAAGTAATCAGGGAAGATTATGAAAGAGCATAAATTGGCAAAAGATTGATTACCTCTTAATGGAGATGGATGGGGGGTATTTATAGCCGCCGTTGGGATCAAATTAGGAATGTAATCCCTGTAATCAGATAAGGAATGTAAACCCTAATCCCCAGTGAAAGGATAGATATGAATCAGGGCCGTTGATTAGGATTAATCAGAAACCCTAATTCTATCCTGCTGGACTGGGTTCGTTGCGGGTTGAAACCCGCACCCAGTTGAGGTGGATCTGTTCGCGGGTTAATGGATCTTTTGGGGAACAGACCCAGGACCCACTTCAGACCCATTGGTAGGCAAAATTACCATTTTACCCCTAGGCTTTAAGATTCGTTCCCGATTTGAATGGTTTCGATTTAACCCCATTTTTAGCCATATCACGACCCCCCCACTCCCGAAGACTGATCTTGATCAGCCTTTGAGGAGTAGTTTTACTGTTTTAATGGCTGGCAGAGTTGTATCGGAGTCCAAATGGAAGGTTTCGAATCTTCGCAGGAGGTAGTATGGTGACTTTCTAAGTTAGTTGCGTGCTCTGAGTTGTTCTTGAGCTCTTCTAGACATTTAGTGATTTTTATCTATTTTTTCGGAATATTTAATTAATTTTGCGAAGTGTCGATTCTTCGTTCGGGGGTCTTAGTAAATGGTCCTAGGCAATAATTATTTACTCGGGGGTTCAAAAATATTTTCCGACTTTATAATTATTTTCTAGGATTTTAAACTATTTTTTTCGAATTTTTAATCATTTTTTCACAATTTTTAAGTAAATAAAAATTATTTTAATAAATAAAAATACCGAATTATGGTGTGGCGCGATCTGGACCGTTGATCTTGTGCGGGCGCGAATTTCTGAAAGATAGGATGGACAGAGTCGCTCGGCCTCAATTTCTCCGCTTGTTCTGGTCGGATTGGCACTTACTCGGAATCCCAGCGAAGTGGCTCAGTTTTTCCTTCGTGCGAGTGGCTCGGATCGCTAGTCGCTCGGCTCGGATTTCATAGTGACGTGGAGCGATATGAGCCGTCGGATCTAGGCACGAATCTCGAGGCGGACACAGTTCCCAAGAAAACACTATCTTGTCGTCTAGTGGACGTGGCATAATCTGGACCGTCCATCATCTCAGGTGTGATTTTCGAAGTGATCTAATGGTTGGAGATGCTCGGTAGCATTTTTCTTCACTTTCAAGGGTCGGATTGGCACTTGCTCGGATTCCGAGTGAAGTGGCTCGGATCTTCCCTCGCACGAGTGGCTCGGATCGCTGGTCGCTCGGCTCGGATTTCTGAGTGACGTGGAGCGATCTGAGACGTCGGATCTTGGTGCAAATCTCGAGGCGGCACAGTTCCCAAGAAAATGCTATCTTGTCATTTAGTGACGCTGGAAAGATCTGGGCCGTCCGATCGAAATCTTACGCGAATTTTGAGGGGAAAGTCATTTTTCTCCAATTCGTAGCTCGGATTGGCACTTGCTCGGAATCCGAGCGATATAGCTCGGTAGCCAATCGTATAGCTCGGTGGCTGAACTATTAGCTCGTTATTCCGAGCTATCCTATTTGTGGCGGAGGTCGAATTGCCTGTCGCTCAGATTTTGGTTCCGAGGGACGTGGGATGATTGGAGCCATTGGATGATGGCACAGATCTCGATGCTGGCTCAGTTCCCAAGAAAACACTATCTTGTCGTGTAGTGGCGCTGGCAAGATCTGAGCCGTCCGATCGAAATCTTACACGAATTTTGAGGAGAAAGTCGTTTTTCTCCATTTCATAGCTCGGATTGGCACTTGCTCGGAATTCGAGCTATCATCTTCGTTGTTGAGGTCGGATCGCCTGTCGCTCAGATTTTGGTTCCGAGGGACGTGGGGCGATCAGAGCCATTGGATGATGGCACAGATCTCGATACTGGCTCAGTTTCCAAGAAAATACTTTCTTGTCGTGTAGTGGCGCTGGTAAGATCTGAGCCATCCGATCGAAATCTTACACGAATTTTGAGGAGAAAGTCGTTTTTCTTCATTTCGTAGCTCGAATTGGCACTTGCTCGGAATTCGAGCTATCTTCTTCGTTGTTGAGGTCGGATCTCCTGTCGCTCGGATTTTGGTTCCGAGGGACGTGGGGCGATCGGAGCCATTGGATGATGGCACAGATTTCGACGATGGCTGAGTTCCCAAGAAAACACTATCTTGTCGTGTAATGGCGCTGGTAAGATCTGAGCCGTCCGATCGAAATCTTACGCAAATTTTGAGGAGAAAGTCGTTTTTCTCCATTTCGTAGCTCGGATTAGCACTTGCTCGGAATCCGAGCGACGTAGCTCGGTAGCCAATCGTATAGCTCGGTGGCTGAACTATTAGCTCGTTATTCCGAGCTATCCTATTTGTGGCGGAGGTTGGATCGCCTGTCGCTCGGATTTTGGTTCCAAGGGATGTGGGGCGATCGGAGCCGTTGGATGATGGCACAGATCTCGATGCTGGCTCAGTTCCCAAGAAAACACTATCTTGTCGTGTAGTGGCACTGGCAAGATCTGAGCCGTCCAATCGAAATCTTACACGAATTTTGAGGAGAAAGTCATTTTTCTCCATTTCGTAGCTCGGATTGGCACTTGCTCGGAATCCGAGCTATCTTCTTCGTTGTGGAGGTCGGATCTCCTGTAGCTCAGGTTTTGGATCCGAGGCACCGAGCAATTTTAATTGGATCGAAACGTCGCTTCCTTTGTCAACAGTTGTGGCTCTTCGTTACTTAGCCTTTTGGGCTTTTATAACGTTTCAAGGGAGGCCCAAGAGTTGCGCCCTTACGTTACAAAGCTCTAGAGGCGTTGTTTTTACTATAAGTTTTCACCCCCTCAACACTTTACCTCATTTCTCACTTTCACTTTCTCACTCTTTTTTTTTTACTTCTTAGCGAAGTTTTTAGCTCTTGAGCGGTGCTACTAGCTGTCGCGGCGAGGCATTTTAAACTCCGGTGATCTTTTTTGGCCGTACAAGTCACTTCAAGGTCAGTCCCTCTCCTCATCTTTGTTAAAAATGGTTAAGTTTTCTTCTACGGATAAGACCCCCTCCTCGGACCTAGGCGTCGGCCGAGCGGTCAGGCCAAGTAAGGATAAAGGGAAGGAAGTCGTGGAGCCGACTGAAGAGACGACGGTCAGGCCAAACACTGATGCAGAGGTTGCCGAGCCTCTTCAGGAGGTAATGGTTCGAGCCAACAAGGGCAAGGGGGTGGAAACGATAATTGAGCACCCAAAGACTGCGGGGGAGTTGGGTCGACTTCCGGGCGTTCTGTCGAGCATTGGCGGTGTGCGGAGCTACTCCAGAGATCTATTGGAGAAGGTGACGGATGGCATCGCCAAGTCGATCGAGGAGAATGAGTCGAGGGAAACTTCCGAGGTGGATCAGATCTCTTCGGTCCTGACCAAGGAGGATTTGCATCGTATCCGGAGTGGGTTCCGAATCCCTGCGGAGTACGCGCTCCTTCTCCCCGTCCCTGGCTTCCGAGCGTGCACCTCTTCCTCGGCTGATAAGTGTGTTTTTCCCGCCGACTCCCTGAATGCCGGACTTCGGCTGCCGCTACACCCTTTCGTGATCGAGGTGCTGCAGTGGTACGGCTTGTGTCCGGTTCAGCTAATGCCGAACACCTGGCGGCACGTTATGGCGTTCGTTCTTCAATCTCAGGAGGTCGGCGCTCTGCCCAACATGTTCATCCATCGGAGTCTATACCGTCCCTTGCAAACCGAACAAAAATAAGCAGAGGTACTACCTCTCACCGAGGAAGGGAGTGAAGCTGATCGAGAACCCGGACTCGATCAAGCATTGGAAGGAGAAGTACTTCCTCGTCCGTGTTCCCGAGCCATGGGTGATCCCGACGGTGTGGTCGAGGGACGGCCTTCCGAAGCGGGCGAAGAAAGAGCCCGCGCTCAGCAATGAAGAGGCAGAAATCATAGAGAAGCTGCTCGGGCTTCCGATCCTCAGTTGGAAAGACATCACCGAGGAGGCATTATTCCGAGGGGGTCTCAGTCCGATTGATCCTAGTACGCTTCTCCTATTCTTGTTTTGTCTTTGAAGTTTGGAAAATTTTTCTAACTTTTTTCATTCGGTTTGTACAGAAACTCCCGGCATGGACTACAAGGGTCTGATGGCGAAGGCCAGGGCGGCGAAGGAGCAGGAGGTGAGGAAGAGGAAGAGGACCATGTCCGGACCTCAAGGCGGCCGAGCGCCCAAGATCCTCTCGGTCTCTCCGACCCTCGAGCATCCGGTGGTCGAGGTTCCTCTGGTCGAACCCGATCAAGGCCTCGTGGTGCTGTCTGCCCCACCTACCTCGGATGCACCGACCCCAACGGCGCGAATAGATGCTCCAGGTTCTTCCGACGGAGCCTTCAACATTAGCGCGGCGCTGGCTCTCGATGTCCCGCCCCTCACTGCCGACGCGGAGGCAATCCTGACCGAGGAGCACAAGTGCATCTTCGTCCTCGACTGGCGGGTGATGAAGGTCGGCGAGTTCTTTGGGGACGGTAACATTTGCATGCAGGCGGTGAAGCACCTGCCGACCCCTAAAGACCGAGCGGCGCTTAAGGCGGGCGAAGTTGGTGACGCCGCGATGCAGATTGTTCAGAACACCATGTCGGTAAGTAGTAGAGGACTTTCTTCAAAATTAGATTAAGTTTTTGTGCTCATGCTTGACTGCTTCTCGTATGGCTTGTAGACCCTCTGCCACTTCAATTATTTGCTCGAGGAGTTCGCGAGCAAGGAAAAGGAGATGACCGTTCTGAATGACCGTGAATGGTCGGAGCGGTCTAAGCCAGTGAAGCAGCTGGAGGCCGAACAGTTGCATTCTGCTTCACTCGAGGCCGAAGTTGCCGACCTGAACGCTCAGCTCGCCGAGGCGCTGAGGAGCTCGGCCGCCGAGGCTTCCAAGGTCGAGACCCTTCAAAAGGAGACGGCTCGACTCGAAGGGGAGCTGTCTAAGGCCCAGAAGGCATCGGAGGATGCCCTGAGCAAATAAGCGTCGAAGGTGGTGGCCGCGGAGAAGGCGGTTCGGGATGAAGCCAAGGCTCACATGTTGACCAACATGGAAGAGGCGTACGGCCGAGCATTGAAGCATATCGTCGCTCGGAACCGCGCATTCGAGGTCTCGTCCTTCTACTTCTACGACTCCGTAGAGGGTGAGGAAGGGCTGCCCCCTGGCCGAGCTCGCTCCGGGGCCGGAGGGCGAAGATTCCGAAGGCGAGGGAGGAGCCGAGCGTGCGATTGTAGCTGTGCCGACCGATGATGAGGTCGACCCCTGACTTTGTCGCTTCTTCACATTTTTCTTTTTTCTTTTTTTGTAATGCCTAACTGCGGACTGGCCACCGCTTTTTGTAGCTCTTGAACTTTTAATGAAATGATTTCTTTTTGGCTGAATATTACAAAATTTCGCAAAGTTATTCAACTCTTTTTGCTCGGATTGTGTCTTTGAGTATTGAGGACTTCTTTTGATACTCCTCAACTTTTCAGGTCGAGTTGAGCCCGATCACTGAGGTCTCCCATCTTCGTACTGAGCTAGAGAAAACAAAGCGGGCTCTTTCTCGCAGTCGGAATAAAGCGTTTTACGACTTCCTAAAATTGGAGGACATCAAAGCAACTGCGAGAGGGTATTTTCGCGAGTTGAGGGAACTGCGGAAGCAACCTCGACAGACTCATCTCGAAGGCGAGATAGAGTTGCTCCGTAAGGATCTCTTCGATGTCGACCAAAAGAATAGTGAACTACTGGCAGAGGTTCATCATTTAGAGGTAACAGTGAAAGAACATTCAGCGGAGGAAGAGGATTTAGCTTCGAGGGTAGGGAAGTTGATGTCCGAGCGCGATGAGCTCACGGCCAGAATTGACAAACTGAGGAGGATCACCATCAATGGAGGTATCGAAGTGACTCATTTCCGTCATATTGTGGTCGACAGTACTAACGTTGCAGGCTCGTCTAAACTTCCCCGTCTCAAAGTATCGGCAGAGAGCGATATTCTGAGAGATAGGATCGTCGAGCTAGAGGAGGAGATTGTATCGCTGAAACCTCAACCCGTAAGGATCAATGTTCGCAGTACGTCGTGTACTCGCCAAGAGAGCGAAAGAGGTATCTCGTTCTACGAACTTGTGACTCGTTCGCCTGCCGTTATGCGGAGCTCAGCTGACGCTTAGAGCGGTGTAGCTATTTCGTCTAGTGGCACCTCGGTTGGGGCCACAACTAGAATTAGCAGTGAAGGGGGTTCTCGCTTTGCTGGTTTAGAGTCGAGCTCAGAGGTAAGGCGATGCCGGCCTCGTGTGTCTTTGAACTGAAGCGTTCCCCTTTCAAAGAAGCGCTAAACAAGTTGTATTATGCTATTCAAGTTATTGTAAAAATCTGTTGTAGTGTCAGCCTTGTCCGGGCTCTTAATAAAAAAGTTTGTTTTGCCTCTGATGTTCGAATGTTGCGTTGGCTGGTATTAGTTCAAGTATCACTCCTCTAACTTTTGACCACTACTCAAAATCAGAAGCAAATCTTCCTTCTTATAGGCGAACAACCTTTGGCCTGCGTAATAGCGATTGAGAAGCGGAGTCGAGCTAAGTGTTGGACTCCGAACTCGTTGCTAGAGTTTGTTCAACGGTTGTGGGAGCAATTCCGAATGGCGAACCACTCCTAGCCCGCTTAAGAGCGAGCTTGCGGAGCAGAGTTGAACCTTGTGTTAGACTCCGAACTCGTCGTCAGAGTTTGTTCAACAGTTGTGGGAGCAATTCCAAATGGCGAACCACTCCTAGCTTGCTTAAGAGCGAGCTTGCAGAGCAGAGTCGAACCAAGTGTTGGACTCCAAACTCATCGTTAGAGTTTGTTCAACGGTTGTGGGAGAAATTTCGAATGGCGAACTACTCCTAGCTCGCTTAATAGTGAGCTTGCAGAGCAGAGTCGAACCAAGTGTTGGACTCCGAACTCGTCGTTAGAGTTTGTTCAACGGTTGTGGGAGCAATTCCGAATGGCGAACCCCTTCTAGCCCGCTTAAGAGCGAGCTTGCAAAGAGGAGTCGAGCCAGGTGTTGGACTTCGAACTCGTTGTTAGGGTGAAGAGTAAAAGCAGAGAGATACAAGCAATTTTACAAGTAAAATATGAGAAAACTTTCTTTATTGATAACTAACAGTTGGCTGCTTCTAAGTTGCGAGCCGTTATTACATGAGAGAAATAAAGGAAAAAACACAAGTAAAAGGAGAGGAACGGTTCGACATCGCAGAATACTTAGAGAGGCGTCAATGCTCTCTCTTGGTATTTCAAAAGATGGTCGGCATTCCAAGTCCTGGAGATCTCTCTGCCTTCGAGGTCTTCTAGTCGATATGTCTCGGGCCGAACTACTTTGGTGATCTTGTAGGGTCCCTCCCAATTTGGGGCTAGTTTGCTCTTCTGGCCAGGAAAAGAGATTGCTAACTTTCTGAGGACCAAGTTCCCTTCTTTGAGGTCGGTAGGACGGACTCTCTTATTGTATGCCAACTCGATCCTCCTCCGATAACCCTGTTGGCGGATTGACACTCTTTCCCGTAGCTCGTCAACCAAGTCTAAGTTTGCCCGAAGTTCTCTGGCATTCTGTTCTTCTTCGAAGGCAAGAAGGCGAGGAGAAGGTATGTCGACTTCCAATGGGATCACAGCCTCGGACCCATAGGTGAGGTTGAATGGCGACTCTCCTGTGGGGGTCCGTTTCGTGGTGCGGTAGTTCTACAGCACGTTTGGGAGCTGATCAACCCATAAGCCTTTAGAGCACTTATTCAGCCTTTCCTTAATACCAGTGAGGATCTGTCAGTTAGCATTCTCCACTTGACCATTCGACTGTGGATGGGAGACAGAAGAGAAACGTTGTTGGATGGCGAGGTCTTCACATAGAGCTCGGAAGGCAGCCCCAGTAAACTGTGTTCCGTTGTCTGTTATGAGGACTCGAGGGACACCGAATCGGCAGATAACGTTCTTTCAGAAGAACTGAAGTACTTTGTTCTCGGTGATTGTGGCCAAGGGCTTGGCCTCTATCCACTTCGAGAAGTAGTCGATTACCACGACTAAGAATTTGAGCTGGCCGGCAGCTGGTGGGAATGGCCCTAGTAAATCCATCCCCCACATTGCGAAAGGGATAGGACTTGATAGGGAGGTGAGTGGAGCTTGTGGGAGGCAGCGGACGTTGGAGTATTTCTGACAAGAGCTGCATTGCCGAACGTGTAGTTCGGCGTCTTGAAGGAGAGTGGGCCAGAAATATCCATAATTCAACACTTTTCGGGCTAGGGATCTGGACCCTGAATGTGCCCCGCCGATGCCTTCGTGGAGCTCTTGCAGGGCGTATTCGGCTTGATCCGGGGAGAGGCATCTCAAATAAGGCCTACCGTCTACTTGTGTGAAGGAGCGCTTGTATAGGATGCCGTCGATAAGTGTGTATCGCTCTGCTCGGGTTCTCACTCGTCGAGCTTCTTTAGGGTCTTCGGGGAGGATCCCATCCCTTAGGAATTCTACCAGGGGTTTCATCCAGTTATCTTAAAGCAGGACAGGTAGCGACTCCATGGAGTCGGAAGTTTCATCTTCTATACTAGGCTTCAGGAGCACCTCAATCAAGACGATCTGCTCGAGACCTTGGAGAGAGGAGGAGGCTAGCTTGGAGAGGGCATCATCTTGGGAATTCTCCTCTCGGGGGATTCGCTAGATGAGAGCTTCTTCAAATAGGGCCATGAGATTCCTGACCTTGGCTAGGTACTTAGCCATTCGGTCATCTCGTGTCTCATACTCGCCTAGGACCTGATTTACGACTAGCTGAGAGTCACTAAAGATCCGGAGGCGCTGCGCCACTGCATTGCGAGCCATTCTGAGGTCGGCTATGAGTGCTTCATATTCTGCTTCGTTGTTTGAGGCCTTGAAGTTGATCCAGAGGGAGTATTGGAGGATGAAATCATCTAGGCCGGCCAGAATGACCCCGGCTCCGCTTCCCTCATTACATGGGGACCCATCTACATAAACCAACCAGATAGGTGGTCCCTTCATTGCTTGACTGACCTCGGGGATGTCACTTTCAACTATGAATTCAGCTAGGGCTTGAGCCTTGATCGTGGTCTGAGGCCGATACGTTATATCATGCTGGCTCAGCTCGATAGACCACTTCATGAGGTGAACGAAGGTCTCTGGTTTGTAGAGAACTTGCTTCAGCGGTTGGTCGGTAAGAACGACCACCTAATGGGATTGGAAGTATGGGCGAAGCTTTCTTGCGGCCATGATTAAGGCGTATGCCATCTTCTCTATCCTCGGGTAGCGGAGCTCAGCATCCCGAAGTACCTTGCTCACGTAATAAATAGGCTTTTGAGTCCTATCTTCTTTCCTCACGTGGACGGCACTGAGGGTCTGCTCGGAGGCTGCTAAGTAGAGGTAGCCCAAGAACAGGTTTGCTGAGGAGAGGAGGATTGACTAGGTAAGCCTTCAGCTGATCGAATGAGTCTTGTTGCTGCTGACCCCACTCGAAGCCTTTAGCCCCCCTGAGAGTCTTGAAGAAGGGAAGACACTTCTCTCCTGACTTGGAAAAGAAGCGCCCTATGGCTGCCAGGCGACCCGTTATCTTCTGAACCTCTTTAACATTCTTCGGGGGAGCCATGTCTAATATGGCTTTGATCTTTTCGGGGTTGGCCTCGATTCATCTTTAGCTGACCATGAAGCCTAGGAATTTTTCCGACGAGACTCCGAACGCACACTTGTTCGGATTGAGCCTCATGTCATGCTTTCTGAGTACATCGAACGCCTCCTGCAGATCGGCCACATGATCGGCCCCGTGGATGCTCTTCACAAGCATATCGTCAACATAAACCTCCATATTTCGGCTGATTTGTGCTTGAAAAACCTTGTTGACGAGGCAGTGATAAGTGGCACCTGCATTCTTCAAACCGAAGGGCATTACCCTATAGCAATAGAGGCCCTGATCGGTTACAAAGGAGGTCTTCGGGATATCTGGGAGAAACATACAAATCTGATTGTAGCCTGAGAAGGCGTCCATGAAGCTGAGGAGTTCATGGCCCAAAGTGGCGTCAATCAAGTATCGATACTTGGGAGAGGGAATGGATCTTTGGGGCATGCTTTGTTGAGGTCGATAAAGTCGATACAAATCCTCCAGGTCCCATTGGACTTCTTCACCATAACTACATTCGAGAGCCATTCGGGATAGTTTACCTCCTGTATGAACTGAGCCTTCAAGAGTTTGTCCACCTCCTCTTTTATAGCTTGCTGGCGCTCGGGAGCGAACTTGCGCCTATTCTGTTGGACCGGTTTGGACCCCTGAGCGACGCTGAGGTGGTGGACTAAAAGTTCTTCGGAAATTCTGGGCATGTCCGTGGCCGACCAAGCAAAGAGGTCACGATTCCTTCGGATGCACTGGACTATGTCGGAGCATAGGGCAGATGGGATGGTCTTGCTAACAAAGAACTTTCGGCTTGGATCCTGCTCAGAGAAGAGCACTTCCTCCAACTCATCCACCGGCTCGGACGTTGGTCGGACAACAACTTGGGGGATTTCAAGAGTTTCGAGGGAAAGGACTGGACCCAGAGTTGAGGTCATGTAGCACTTGCGGGCCGTTTCCTGATTGCCTTTTACTTCCCCTACTCCTGCCCAGGTGGGGAATTTCATCTTGAGGTGATAGGCGGAAGGGACGGCTTCGAGAGCAGCTAAGCCGGACCGACCCAAAATGACATTGTAGGCTGCAGGGACATCCACGACCATAAAGTCCATTGACTCCGTTCGGGTAGTAGGAGTTTTGCCAGCGGTTACGTCCAGGGTGATAACCCCTTCAATAGTCACTAGCACTCCCGTGAACCCATAGAGTGTGTAGCCGGCGGGCTTAAGTCTGTCTTGGGATAGTTTGAGGCCTTTGAAAGCAGGCGAGGAATATGATGTTAACGGAGCTGCCATTTTCCACTAGGATCCTTTCCACTTTAAAGTTCGCCATATGGAGGTTGATGATGAGTGCGTCACAATGGGGCGTTCGGACACCCTCAAGGTCTTCATCTGAGAATGTGACGGACACTCTGAGGCCTTTAGGAGGAGGTGTGGCGCGGACCGAATTAACTTCCTTAATAAATGCCTTTCGAGAGGAGTTGGAGGAGCCCCCCATTGGGCCTCCATTAATGAGGTGCAGGACACGCTCCTCTTCGAATTCGGGCGTTTCATCGCATTCAGGACGCTTGTTAGCCCCCCGAGGCAGGGGAGAAAGGTCGGCTCGGTCCTTTCTCACAAACTTGGTTAGCTGACCCCTCTGGATGAGGGCTTCTATCTCGTTCTTTAGGGCCCGACAATCATTGGTGTCGTGGCCATGGTCCTGGTGATAGCGGCACCATTTCTCTTTATCCCTCTTCTTGCCAGGGGTGTTCATTTTTGGTGCAGGAGGTATCACCCCCTCCTTCTCAACTTCCATGAGAATTGTGGAGATGTTGGCATTAAGGAGAGTAAACTTTTCAAATCTGGGGGGAGGTCGGCGCTGCACGCCATTATCCTTCTGGAGCTTCTTGGCTCCTTCTTCTTCTGTTCCCTTTCTCTTGGACCCGGAGGAAGGCCCCTCGAAGTTGGGGCGGTGCTCAGCTTCCTCGGCCCGAATATACTTTTCACTCCGGAGGAGGAGGTCAGAGAAGTTCTGTGGGGGCTTCTTGGCGAGGGAGGAGCGGAGGCTGGAGTTGAGGACATTGGATTGGAATGCGGCTGCAGCGACCGACTGGTCGAGGGATGCTATGGACCTGACTTCCGCTGTGAACCTTTTTACATAGTCTCTTAGCTTCTCACCCTTCTTCTGGTTGAGATAGAGTAGCGAAATGCTGGTCTTCTCAGTTCGGCGGCTACTCACGAAGTGGGTGACGAAGAGGGTCTCAAATTGCTCAAAGGAGAATATTGAGGATGGGGCAAGGCGAGAGTACCATTCTCGAGCCGGACCCTTGAGAGTAGCGGGGAAGGTCTTGCACAGCAGAGCATCAGAAGCTTGATGGATGAGCATGAGGATCTTAAAGCTTTCGATGTGATCGACGGGGTCAGAATCCCCGGAATAAGTCTCGAATTGAGGAGGTTTAAAGCCAATTGGTACAGGTGCCTTCATTATGGCTCGGAAAAAAGGAGGTCGACTTGGGCGAAGGGTCCTTCCTCTAAGCTCTTCTTCTCTATCTAACTGACCCAAGAGCCTCTCCATTTCGTGGAGACGGCGGTAGACAGCATCATCCCTTCGACGGTAATCAACCGAGCCTCTAGACTAGTCTTCGTACGAGGGAGAGCGGGGGCTACGACGATGGTAGCTCCTGGAATGGCGAGGCCTAGGAATGTACTGGGGGTTGCTAGGAGCTGGGGGAGGAGTTAGGGACCATCGGCGAGGACTTCGGACCAGAGGAGGAGTGGGAATCCTTGGAGCATTGGTGTTGTTGGGTCGGAGATTGAGGGCTTGTAGGACGGTGGCTTGGAATTGCTGGAACTCGGCACGAGTGATGGGTGCCTCATCGTTCCTCGGATGCTACCGACCGGCTGGGGAATGGGGTCTTCTCCGGTGATGCTCGGGGGACTCTCTCCGCCCTCTTCGGGTAGGGGACCTTCTGTAGTCACGGCGGTGAGGAGATCGCTCATCCGGACGTTGTTGGCAGGAGGCTCCCTCTCGGGCCCGCTTTTCATCCAGACGGCGGTGAAGATCCTCATCCTTCTGCCGATTGAGGATGGTATTACGAAGGTCGGAAGCTCGGGGATTGTGGGAGGCTATGGAATCCGAGAGGCATTGTGTATTGAGACGTGGTCCTGATGGAGAGGTTGTTTCTGCGGGTTGGGACGCGAGACCCTTATACCGGCATTTTGAAGACCGGGGGGATCCTTAGGAGGTTGCTGAATCTGAAGAGGAGGCTGGTCCTGTTGGAGAGGGTCCTCTGCTTGAGGAGGAAGTTGCCCCTGCTGCTGAGCGGGTTGGATGGGGACTTCCTATTGCTGATCGACGGGGTTGGGTCCACGGTTAGACCCTCTGGATCTTAATTTCCTAGGAGGCATGGCTGGAGAAGATCTGACCAACGCGAAGAGGGGAGGATGCTATTCGTTTGATTCCCATAGACGGCGCCAATCTGTTACCGCTGAATCTGGTGTAGTGGCAAACAGATAGTATTTGTGGATTCTTGGAAAACCTGAATAGCAAACCTGAACCTGTTCTGTTGGAGTCTAACTGCTGACTCCTGCCGTTCACCTGCAAAAAGTGCAAGACACCGGGGTTGATCCTGGCGACGCACCCTCCGACGCTCAAGTCAGTAATCAGGGAAAATTATGAAAGAGCGTAAATTGGCAAAAGATTGATTACCAATGGAGATGGATGGGGGGTATTTATAGCTGCCGTTGGGATCAAATTAGGAATGTAATCCCTGTAATCAGATAAGGAATGTAATCCCTAATCCCCAGTGAAAGGATAGATATGAATCAGGGCCGTTGATTAGGATTAATCAGAAACCCTAATTCTATCCTGCTGGACTGGGTTCGTTGCGGGTTGAAACCCGCACCCAGTTGAGGTGGATCCGTTCATGGTTTAATGGATCTTTTGGGGAAAAGACCCAGGACCCACTTCAGACCCAATGGTAGGCGAAATTACCATTTTACCCCTAGGCTTTAAGATTCGTTCCCGATTTGGACGGTTCCGATTTAACCCCATTTTTAGCCATATGACCATTCTACCATGAAAACACAACAAGAAAATTTGAATAACTACTCACCTCAATTTGAAGAAGTCCCAAGTTGAAGGAAATAATAAAAAAAGATTCAATCCTCCTTCTTGCAAAAATCCAAGATCCAATCCACGAAAAAATCTAAGAAAAAAATAATAATAAAGTTTGGGTTCACAACAGGGAATAAGCAGCTGTTGCCCCTATATTGGCCGAAATTTTGGGTTTTTCGGGTTTTACAAGGTTTACAAAAATACTCAAGAAAAAATATTTATTTACATATATGGATTCTTCCAATTTTGAGTTAATCAAATCAATTTAAAATAAAATCAAATCAAATCCCCTAACTCTTTGATTTGGTCGGCCCAAATGCACAGCCCAGAAAAATCGAAATCTGGAGTTTTTACTCCAAGTGGCAATTTTGAACATAAGTCATTCTCTTTGTAATATTTGCAAACAAGTCATAAAATATTCGTAAAAATCCAGAAAATTATTATCTACAAATAAAGATTAGGTTTTTCAAATAAAATTTCTGACTTTTACTCTCTAGGAAGAATATTTACAATAAAGTCCCCAACAATCCCAAAATTGCGTAATTATATATATTTTTCAATTCAATCAATAAAGTCAATCAAATATGGATATAATCTAATTCCTTAGAGCCTTCTACTGAATAGATGGTCCAAAATGCAGCCAAACCATTTTTAAGTTTAGTTTCCACCCCCAAACGACTTTTTACAAAAAAAACGCATTTCTTTCAAAAATTTAAAAAAGTATTTTTCTTTATTAAGAAAAATCGCAAAAATTCAAATATACCCAATAACAAATAATAGAAGTTGTTCATCAACTAATAATTCTGAATTCACACTTCGAAAATATTTGCACGTGTGAAAATGTCAATTTTACGAAAATTCTAAATTATTAAATAAATTGATTTAAAAGTTATTTATTAATTAAAAGTATTGTATTAAAAATTATGGGGTGTTACATCACTCCCTCTTTAGAAAAGTTCTGTTCTCAGAACTATTCTAAGCAAAAGAAAACAAAATACAAAACTTATAAGACAGTTTCGGAAAATTATTCTATCATTATTTTATAGTCAGATTAATTACTAAGTAAAACAAAAATAACATCTAATTATAGCTCGAAGAGTAAAAGGTGGAAACTGACATGGCAAAAGTATAAGAAATCCAATTGAATAGACAATTAATCCCAAAATGTAAGAATTTAGCAAGACTATTCTTATAGAATAAGACGTCAAAAGTGAAGAGTTAAGACCCAAATATTAAAAAAAGTTAGTAATAATACAAACAACGAAGGAACACAAACTTAAAGGTTATATAAAAATAGATTTGGGAAAATAACCAGTCAAAGATTCATAGAAATAAGAACAAATTTAGCTAAGTAAAGAAAAATATTAATAACACTGAATGTACAAAAAGAAAACAAAGAATAATGAGTATACTAGTGAATGTTGACATTATAATCAATACTCTAAAAGCACATTAAAAGGTAACAAGCAAAATAGACCAAGATATATATGCAAGAAGACTTAAAAGAAGTACATTGAGTATTACAAAAGTAAGCGTCAAATCATTAATTAGGACGTTAAAACAAAAGTAAGTGAGAAAATTTAAAATGTTTCATAATTGAGAAACGGTAGCAATAAATAGTAATTACAAAAGAACAAAAGCTTAGACCATAGTTGATGTACTCAATTCTGACGTAAATAAATTTGAAATTGCATGAAAATTGAAATAAAGTAAAACCAAATATACTAGTTCAAGTTACCTGAAAATATAAACTATAATAGTGTAAGACATAAAGAAAAGAAATTGGATGTGGAACTTAAATTTTTGTTAAATTAAAACTATGAAATTTAGAATAGTGAAAGAACATACATTACTTAAGTGAATCTATAAACATTTATTAATACTTAAATCTGAACCAACTGAAAATCTGCAATTTGTACTCCGTAAAAAGTAAAATTATATGTTTCCAAATAAGAAATTATATTCACTCAGATCTAAAATTTCGTGTTTTCAAATCTATAACTATATGCTTAAAAAATAGGGAATTATATTGTATCAATCCTGAAATTGTAAATCTGGAATTACATCATACTAAACTGGAACATTTATATACTCAAATATGAAGTTTACCATCTCGAAACTTAATAAATTCAAGAAATCTTAAACTAGACAATTAAAATTGAAGTTAATCTACTTTGAACATAGTGTTAATCAATCCAAAATTTTCAAGAATAACCGGTCAAATACGAATGTTTCTCATTCTAAAAATCCGAAATCATTCGAATCGGAAACCAACAATAATAAAATACGAAAAATCTGAAATCATACAAATTCTAAACTTGTTAAAAATCTGAAAATAACAACATAAATTCTAAATTCACGTGAATTTGAAACTTACAAAAATCTAAAATTAATAATAAATAAATAAATAAATAAATAAATTTAAAACTGATAAAATCTGATACCAATAATATTAAAATAAAAATCTGAAATAAATAACAATAGAAAAAAATTAAAAAAAGAAATTGAAACAAATCCAATTTAAATCTTAAAGGTTAAACTGTTCAATATAATAAAGCCATCATAAAATTTTGATTGTATTACTATACAATTGTACATGTATACAAATCGTTAACTTTCGCATTATATAAAATATATATATATATATAAAATATATCGTCAAGTGCAACTTTAAAAAGCTATTGTTAATTGACCTAAATAGCTATATATATAAACATAATATATTCAAAACAATAACCGAAAAAGATAAAATTTAAGTAAAAATTGTTAATTATAATGTAATCAATATAGTCTCCGTCACACAAAAGTGACAAACAAAAATCAAGCATTACGTTATTCAAAAACTATAAACTGCAAACACCAATAGTGAAAGAGAAGCTAGATTCACCATGTTCCAAACTTCAATAATAAAAGTTGTTTTTATAAAACACAAAACTTATAGAACAAATGAACTATAATCAGTAAACAAACTTTTAAAAATTTAAAAAATTATAATTAGACTTGTACTAAAATAGATAAGTTAGTAAATTAATATAATTATCACAATTAAACGTCAATAATAATAAAAATGATTAAAAAGTAATTATAACAGCAAGAGAAAAACTAATCATCTATTTTTTATTTATGCAAAAACAATCAACACACTTACGATAAAGAAATTTTTATTTGAATCAGGACATACAAATAATTCAAATATCACTATAAGCATTCATGATCAACCAACCAAGTCACACACATATAATGTCCACTCGTGAACTTACACATCTAATGTCCACCTAGGTTTTCACACATAAAATATTCACTTATGTACTCACACATCTAATGTCCACCTAGGTTCTCAAACATCAAATGTCCACTTATGTTTATTCCCGATACCATGTTTACATTACTAATTGAAGCATGCTCTGCTACCAACTTGTAGCTCTCCGAATTTCCAATATACAAAATTAGAAATAAGTGGCACAATTCCCAGCATTAACTTTAATTGTAATTATAAACATAGTACAAACACACGAAAAAAATTAAAACTTTTTATATCATTAACTCTCTTTACAACAGTACAGCGGAATTTAAATACTTTAAATTACAATCTTTTTTACAACACAATGGTATTTAAAAGCACCACAAATACAACTTGCTTTTTACAATCATTCCTTTTACAAAATATGCATAAACATTTAAATGTTCTACCACATGCTTCCAATTTCATGCTAATGGTACCTACCAGTAAAATATGAGGCTAGAGATTTCCCTAACCCCCAAAACTACAGGGGTCAGCCATAACGGTGTGAGTGATATTCAAAAAAAATACAAACTTAAATGGAAACATAAAGAATAAAATCATAAGTCAACAAGTGAAACATATTAACACAGTAATAACAGATGGAACATGAAATAACAATAAATAAAGTATAAATCATCAAGTGAAGCTAGGTTAAGTGTCAAGTATAAGAAAACAGAAAACAAGCATGCATAATACAAGTCAAGATAACACAAATGCACATGATAATTACTAATGCATACTTGTCGGATTCTATGCATCCCATTCTACATAGGTCCGGTATAAGTCTTTATCGTTCTCCATTTTATAGGGTTCAATCCCCCTCCATGCAATCCTATAATAGTGACAAAAGAAAATATTTAGACATTTTGCGAATATTGGCTCCAGTCTCGGAATCCATCCGCTCGATCATACAGAACCCTCACTGCGCAAACATCCTGCAAACGTCGCTCTAGCCCAGAATACTGAAGATCCATCTCCCTTCTGCCTGACTATTCATAATCCCAGAGTACATCTACCCAACCATTCATAGCCCAAGAAATAATTGAGACACGTCTCCTCTGCTTGACAAGCAGTCCCGGAATACATCAACCCGATTGCAACTATAGTCCCAGAATACAACCTCCTAACTGTATATAGAGCCCCCCACTCACGTTTGCTCAAGTTTCATCACAACTCCAACTAGTGCATGTTCTTATATTTATTTTTATAAATTGAATCACAACCACCCTAGAGTTGATGTACCCTGCCGGACCTAACTAATTCAACCACAAGGCCCCACTGACCAACATCCATAAAAATCTCATCTGCTAGCATGTTAGGGTCCCACTCAACATATAGAGTCTCACAACTCAAAATCCGCATCAATGTTTCTAGGGTTCTAATTACAGCCCTAACTCACAAATCTAAACCCAACTTGGTTCAATAATACAAAATATTCTTCATTAGTCACATTATTATAAACCAACCAATGTTGTCACGAAAGACTCCTTCATACATGTTAATATATTCAACTTACGAAATTCCTTAAAAAAATCAACTTTTAAACATCACTCTCCATTTATTTGTAAAGTTCCATAAATTCAACTACAATTTCATTCTAAAACTGAAACAAATCTCTTAAAAGCTGAGAATTTCATCTACAAAATTTTAGATCAATTTACCACAATCCATTATTTGATTGCACCGAAAATTGAAACTAGAATTTTACGCAAATCTCAAAGTCACACGTTTTCGTTCTTCAAAATAGTACACTTTAAAATTATATTAAATTCTGGAAAAATTTCATTAATTCCAACACATATCAAGGAACTCGTCATAAAATTTTGCACTCAAATAAATTTATTTAAAGGTTTCATAATTAGCATATTCTAAGAACTATCTTTTATTAAAATTTGAAGGTTACATGATTTCGTTTTTCAAAATCGTACACTCTAAAATCATCATTATATTCTAGAAAAATACATTTATGTCCAGCATATAACAAGGAACTCATCTTAAAAATTTGAACTCAAATTAATTAATTTAAAGGGTTGATATTCAATAATTTCTGAAAACTACCTTTAATGCAAAAATATGAAAGTTACATAATTTCGTTCCTTAAAACAGTACATTCTATAGTCGATATTAATTTCTGGGAAAAAATCAATTTAAATTCATCACATATCGAGGAACTCACCATAAAAAAATTGAACTCAAATAAATTTATTCAAGGGGTTCATATCTAGCAAATTCTGAAAACTAACCATTATTTTAAAAATCTATAACTACGACAGTACGGTGGTAGAAATTGCATATTTTACAATTTATGAGTCGGATTGAGGATCGCCAGATATTCTAGAAACTAGACACAGTGAGATACAATTTCTATTTAATAAGTTTTAGGTAATATCATCAGCAACTATGTCGAAATCTCATTCCAATCGGAACAGACAATAGTCCAGAGTAAAAACAACTTCGAAATCTCATCCAAATCGATCAAATCTCTCAAAATTATTAGTTTAAACACTTGTATAAACACTTCTATATGTTTACTAGGCTTCCCCCCAACTTAGCACACAAAATCACACAAGAAAAACACCGAAATCACCAAAAATCCAACCAAAAATAGGCGGCTACTACCTCTATACTGGCCGAAATTTTGGGTTTTTAGGGTTTTACAAAGTTTACAAAAATACTCTCAAGAGAAAATATTTATTTACATATATGGATTCTTCAAATTATGAGTTAATCAAATCAATTTAAAATAAAATAAAATAAAATCCCTTAACTCTCCTGATTTGGCCAGCCAAAATGTAGAGCCCAGAAAAACCAAAATTTGGAGTTTTTACTCCAAGTGGCAATTTTGCACAAAAGTCATTCTATTTGTAATATTTGCAAACAAGTTATAAAATATTCGTAAAAATCCAGAAAAATTAGAATTATTATCTACAAATAAAGATTAGATTTTCCAAATAAAATTTCTGACTTTTACTCTCCAGAAAGATATTTGCAATAAAATCCCAACAATCCCAAAATTGCATAATTATATATTTATTCAATTAAATCAATTAAATCAATCAAATATGAATATAATCTAATTCATTTGAGCCTTCTACTGAATAGCCGGTTTTTAAGTTTAGTTTCTACCCCTAAACGACTTTTTACCAAAAAAACCATTTCTTTCAAAAATTTATAAAAGTAGTTTTGTTTATTCAGAAAAATAACAAAAATTAAAATATACCCAATAAAAAATAATAGAAGTTTTTCATCAACTCATAATTCTAAATTCACATATTTGCACGTGCTTTGCACGTGTGAAAATGTCAATTTTACGAATATTCAAAATAATTAAATAAATTGATTTAAAAATTATTTATTAATTCAAAATATAGTATTAAAAATTATGGGGCGTTACGCGCCTAGATATTCGATCTACTTCCAAAATAATCCCTGACAATTGCGGAGTCCATACTCATGGTTCTTAGAGTTGCTCTAGCCACTTGCCGCCAAGTGTGCGGGGCACACCTTACCATTTGATTACTCCCATAACTAGTTTTCAACCCGTTCGGAGTCCATACTCATGGCTCCTAGAGTCGCTCTAGTCACTTGCCACCAAGCAAGACCAGGGCATGCCTCGTCATTCGATCTGCTCCCAAAATAACTCTGGACAAGTGCGAGTCCATACTCAAGGTTCTTAGAGTCGATCCAGCACCTTACCACCAAACAAGTGTGCGGAGCACGCCTCGCCATTCGATTGCTCCCAAAACTCGTCGTCCACATGTTCGGAGTCCATACCCATGGTTCTTAGAGTCGCTATAGCCACTGGTCACCAAGCAAGAACAGGGCACGCCTTACCAGTCGATCTACTCCCAAAATAATCATCGAACAAGTTCGGAGTCCATACTCATGCTTCATGGAGTCGCTCTAGCCACTTGCCACCGAGCAAGGGCAGGGGCATGCCTCGTCATTCGATCTTCTCCCAAAACCCGATGTCAACCCGTTCGGAGTCAATACTTGTGGTTCACAGAGTCGGTCAAGTAGCATGTACCCGAGCAAGCTCAGAGACTCAACTCTTCACTCGTTCTACTTCTAAGGTGCTTAAAACAAACAAGCATATAGTCTACACCCCTGGCATGAAGTTGAGAGACTCAACTCTTCACTCGTTCTACTCCTAAGGTGCTTAAAACAAACAAGCCTATAGTCTACACCCTTGGCATGAAGTTGCCTTAGCAACATACAAACAACTGAATTAGATAGCCTAACTTGTCATTTGGAGCAAGCTACCGCAACAGAATAGCCACCCCAATTAACAAAAATGGGGTCAAGCCCTGCCCGAAGGATATTCCCACATCTCGCCACAACAAGAGTACAAGAAGTCCAGCCCTCTGCTAAAGTTGTCACAACAACTCTAAACACAAAGAGATTCTACTCAGAGGGACAATGCTTGAACACGTAGAAGAATTTCTATTTCACATCAAAATCTCAATTCAAGTTCAAAAGAAGCTGTTAAAAAAATTATAAGTCTCCCTCAGAGTCATCTCTACTCTTCCATGGTAAGGGAATTGTAACCCCTGTTTCCCCAAATACGTATTTTCCGTATATTTTTTGTATTTAAAATTTTTGCAAATTTTTTTTTTCTGGTTTTCAAATTCTTTTGTCAAATTGTATTATTGGATCTCCTATTAATATCTGTTTTCGATCAATAACTTTATTTGTAAATATTTTCAATGATTTTTTTATGTTGTAATACAATTCTTTTTTTTTTGGTTATTACTACTCTTATTATTATTATTGTTATTAGTATTATTGCTATTATTGATATTTTTGACTGGTTATTAAAAATCCAATTTTATTCACTAACTGTACTTGTAGTATTTTAAATAAATTCTATTTTGTAATGCAAATTATATTTTAATTCATATTTTTATTGGTTATTTCATATATTCTATTGGATCTTTTATATAAACCCTATACTCTTTTATTAAACACTATTATTCTTGTTATTATTATTATTCTTATTATTATTGTTATTATTGTTTCTATTATTATTATTATTATTATTATTATTATTATTATTTATAACCCCTGTTTTTTATTTTGTGTATTTTTGAGTGTATTTTTCGTTTTGGTGTATTTTCTCTCTTATATCCCTCTTGTATTTCTCTTTGACCGTATATTGGAGTTGTTTCCAATATACATATTTTTTTTTATTGCATTTTGAGCACTTGTGTTTGATCTGTTGTCTGGTTGCTTCGTTCTTCATAGATCGTGTTTCTTTCTTTTTATTTGGTTCGGGTCCTCTTTATTTTGTGCTTGGGTGCTCATGGTGATTTGGTTGCTCAACCTATTTCTTTTGATACCAAAGCCAAATTAAAACACTATCCTATTTCAAGTCCTATTAAACTAATCCTACTACTACTCCTAAACTATCCACTACCCAAATACCCAATTAAACCCAATTACCCATCTCCTAATACAAACCCTAAAATTCCCATATATATATATATATATATATATATATATATATATATATATATATATCTCACCAAAACCCTAACCCTACTTCACCTAAAACCCGGCCTCCCTACCCTCTTCCTCTCTTCCACTGTTGCGTTGCCCAACACAGCCAACACCCCAGCCCAGGCCGACCCTCCCCTGTTTCGGCATGCACCTAACCTGACGCCGCTAGCCCCGATCGCCATCTCCCCTAGCCACACCCTATCACCCGAGCTCCCTTGCACCCCCTCTCAATCTCTCTCCCTGTCTCTTCCCTCCGGTGCCGTCGTTAGCTAGTGCCCAGGCCGCACTCCCGACCCCGCTCTCTCTCTCTTGTGGTCTTTCTCTTTATTGCTTGAGAGCTTGCACATGTGATTGTACGAGTCATTCGTGGGTTCGTTGCTTTTGGTTCGTTGATTCTGATTTGTGTATTTTGCTCGTTGGCTAGGAATCCGTTCCCGTTATTCTTGGTGTTCGTTTCGTCTTTGGTTAAGGCAAGTAACTTGTACTCAAATTTTTTTGTATGATACAAATCAAAAATATCGCTTGTAGTGTAGTTGCATTCTAGAGACAATTGTGTGTGAAACCCCTTATTGATATTGTCTCTATAGTGATTTGACCCTAGTTGCCTTAAGACACAATATTGACATGAATTAACTTAAGTTTTGCCCGTTCTTGAATTGATCATATATGTGAGACTTATTGTGAGAATTGGGTATTTGATGAGAACCATGTGATAGGATTGCCTTGGATATATTAATTACCCAATTTCATGATGTTTGGACACTTGGTAGACTCGATTTCATGTTTGGATCTGTTTGGATCAAGTTTCGTTGAATCTATGTTGATTATGGTTTTTGAGGAAATTCTGTGTTTTGTCGATATTCTGTCTTGATAAGTAATTTATACCATATTAAGATCAGAATCTTAATTTTAGTATAAAACATGATTTGTAGAGAAATTCGTCTGCTTTCCAACCCTTCTGACCTTGGTCGATTTCGTTTTCGTATGTGTGAAATATGACTGTTTTACTATAGAGGTGTAATTCGTTTCTAGATTTCGTTTCGTGATGATTTTGATGATTAAATTATTTTGATACTTGTGCTACACATTATTTTGATCTGAAACTTTGGTCAGTTTTTCTATACTTATTTAGGGATTATCTAGAATTTTGGTGGATTTTATCAATAAATTTTATATGTCGTTTCCTGCTTGTTTATAAATACTGTATTTGCTGAAAATTGCTCGTTGTTCTGTAAAGATTTGTATTTTCACCCTGATTCCTTTTACTGTATGAAAAATATTTGTGAAATATGAAAGTTAATATATTTTTTCTATTTTCATCCCCCTTTTGCATATTTGGATTTCGTTTCACGGTTTGCGAGATATTACAATTTTCGTACAGCTGTGTTGGGAATTCCAATTTGCCAAACTATCGTTTCTTGATGTTTTCTGATTTTTATTGGCTAAACTAATTTTACTGAAAAATTATGAAATTTTGTATTCTGATACTAGACATATAGAGGAATATCCCAGATTTTTCGTGGATTTATTTATTGAGTTTTGACGCTGTTTTCCTGCTCTTTAATTTGTTTTCCTGATTTTTGGCTAAAACTAATTTCTGAATTTAAATCAGTTTAGAGTTATGCTTTTGTGAAATACTATATGACTTATTTATACTCTTTGGATTCAGTTAGGAGTATATTTTCTAGACGTTTCAATGGGTTCAGATTTTTATGTTTATACACTGGGGATTTCAGTTTTGCTACAGTGTGGTCTTGCTGTCCTGAAATTGAGATTTGGTTGTTTCATTCTTTCGTGTGTTACATATTATTCATACCTGTTTATCTTGCAACTTGAACTTGTTACTTGATCATACCATGATATACTTTCTTGTTTCATACACATACTTGGTTGTTTGACATTAATAATAAATTAATCAAGCCGGGGTTTAAAGGGACATATCTAATAGTGGATAATTCAAAAACGTGTACTCGGAAGAGAATCTATTGATTCTATGTGATACTTGGCTTGATACTTAAGACTTGGCTTAATACATGGGATTTGCCTTGATATTTCACTTGAGGCTTGATATTTTACTTGAGGCTTGATACTTCACTCTTGAGGCTTATTTACTTGATACTTGAGGCCTGATACTTGATACTTGATTCTTGAGGCTTGTCCCTGAGTACACTATCCTATATGGTCCACTATGAAATCTAAAACGAAACTATATTGACTGTAACAACCATGTGATAAAAGGATGGCACATGACGTGTTTCCTAGATAGTAATAATACAAGATATTTAACACATGATACTTGAACTTGAAACCTGAGCTTGAAACCTAAACTTGATACATAATTACTTGATACTTGATTACATGATACGTAATACTTGACACTTGACTACTTAACTACTTGACACTTGATTTCGTGATACTTGATACATGACACTTGACACTTGTTTACATGATACATGTTCACATGACACATGATACATGCCTCTTATACTTGTTCATTTGCCATGCTAGTTGCTATACTTGGATATCATGCGTATACCATATTGCTAGCTAGTTCCTATGTACTTATATCCTGCATTACAAGCGGCCCGTAACTTGCAATTGATGGGTATATTGTTTTCTCTTTTTCTCTTCCCTGCAACTATTAAATTGTAGATTTTGAAGAATAGGTTCCAGACGATATTGGTGAGATGAAGTATTAGTGCTGGATCTTGTTATTATTATTTTTGTAGTTGCTTGAACAATATTGTATTTTGATACTTCGATTTATATTTGTATTTGGGCAATGTGACCTAGGATATTTGTCTTATTCAGATCATGACTATTTGAGATTAATGTATTTGGTTTCAAGTATTCTTGTTGGTGTTTTTGGTTCATATGTGCATGTTGGTTGATCCTTTTGCTTCCGACTCTGATGATTCTCGTGAATGTTGTAAACATTCATGAACAGCTTATGGATGACGGAAATCATTCGCTGGGTCTTTGTCGCGTATCTGTATTCCATATCCTTTTTGGAAAGCATGGCCTGACAGGATTTTTTGTGGTATCAGAGCACCAGATTTGGCTAATGTATTAGTTGCCTAATATAATAGACAAGCTTTGCTCGAACTGGGATCTGCTCAATATTTCACCAACCATGCATGCATAAATAAATTATTATCAACATTGATTTGGATGCTAACTGTTTTTGATTTTGTGCAAATTATGGCTCGTAGAGGTTCTTCTCGTGTCCCGGGTGATCAGCTTGAGCTTGAGGCTGTCACCGTTGTGCAAGGGCGCTTGATTAATCAGCAGCAGAACCATAGTAATTTGGTGATGGCTGCTTTAAAAGCCACTCGAGTTCCTTCGCCCATTGGGCCAAGGCAGGATGTTCTTCCTCCCCATCCTGGAATGGTCACAGATTTTATGAGGCTGCATCCCGATAGGTTTTCAGGCACTGAGATGCCTTTAGAGGCTGAACAGTGGTTGATTCGAACAGAGCAACTGCTTTTGGCAGCTAAAGTTGCAAATGCGGATCCTGTGGATGTGGTTACCATCTAGCTGGTGGACTTGGCTCATATCTGGTGGATGTCCGAGTCCGAAAGGCTCGAAAGACCGATCACTTGGGCCACTTTCACTAGGAGCTTCTTGGATAAGTTCTTTCCTATCAGCACTAGAGTGAATATGGAGCAACAATTTTTGGCCCTGAAACAGGTTGGTCGTTATTTCTAGTAATGGAATTTTGTTACATATTGTCCAAGCAATGTTGTAACATGAGACTTTCTTGAAATACGGCTCCAGGTCTGTGGACGAGGACGCAGCTGAATTTACGAGAATTAGTCGCTTCGCAGTCATTTTTCTAGCGAACGAAGAGGATAGGGCTCGTAGATTTACTTTGGGGCTTGAGCATGAGATTAGGGTGCAGCTTCTCTTCCTCCGCTTGCACACTTATGCAGAAGCTCTTGAGGCAGCTCGTGCTCAAGAGCATGCTAGTGGTGGATTGATGCTTTCTCAGTGGACTGTTTCGCACTCAGTTGCTAGGCCTTCTGGTGGGCCTGTTCGGGGGCCTGTCCCAGCCCATCCGGCCAGGGCAGCTCCTTACTCTTCTGCAGTTCCTTAGCGGACCATTTTTTGCGACTTTTGTCGTCTTGCTGGGCATGAGGTAGGGATTGTCGGCATGCCAATCGCCGCTTCTTTGGTTGTGGTGCTTCTGATCATATTGCGCGGGATTGCCCGCGACAGCAGCAGATGGCTCTTCCAACCAGGGGTCCCTTTCAGCAGGTTGCTCCAGCTCGTGGTCCAGTTAGACCACCTCTTCCTCTGCAGCGCCAGATTGTCGGTCAGAGGATCGCTGCCCCCAGAAGAGGTCAGGCTTTCAACCTGACTGTTGCTGATGCTGAGTCAGCTGAGGGTGTGGTTGCAGGTATTTTTGGTTTTATTGTTTTATTGTTCTGTTGTTTCTCTTTGTTTCTTCATTTCCTTTGCTTTATTTCTTTCTATTTATTCTTTCTGCATTTTTGTTTTCCTCACCCCTGTTTGACCATTCTTTTTCTTTGTCCCTTTTGTTTTCTGCCTTAGGTGTTGTTCTTGTTTGCTCTTTTCCTGCTCATGTTCTTTTTGATTACGGGGCAACCCATTCTTTTGTCTCCTCTCTATTTGTGGCTCGCCATCAGTTGGAGTGCAGCAACATGTCAGAGACTTGGAACATTATGACAGGTGGTAGAGTTGTCATTTGTTCCCGGGAGTGCAGGTAGTGTCCTGTAATTATTGGTAGCGCAGATTTCAAAGCCAATCTGATTGTATTTGGGAATTCAGAATTCGACGTTATTCTGGGTATGGATTGGTTGGGAAAACCCACGCCATTATTGATTGTCGTGCCAAGATAGTTGTGTTCCAGATTCCAAATCGCACAAAGTTTGAGTTCCATGCCGGAGAGTCTTCCTTTGGCCGAGCTGCAGTTGATCAGGAGATTTGTGCGATGGAGTTGCATTCAGGTTGTGAGGCTGCGCCTCTAGTAGTTTGGGATTTCCTGGATGTTTTTCCAGAGGAGTTTCCAGGCTTACCCCCTGATAGGGATGTGGAGTTCGGTATTGAAGTTCAGCCGGGTACGGCACCTATATCGAAGAGTCCCTATAGGATGGCACCTATTGAGTTAGCTGAGCTTAAGGTGTAGATTCAGGAGTTGCTTGATTTGAATTTCATCAGATCCATTGTTTCTCCTTGGGGTGCTCCAGTCCTTTTTGTCAACAAGAAGGATGGTAGTCGTCGACTGTGTGTGGATTATCGAGAACTGAACAGTGTTATTGTGAAGAATCGGTATCCATTGCCCAAGATCGATGATTTGTTTGACCAGTTGAGTGGGACTGCTATTTTCTCGGAGTTGGATCTTCATTCTGGATATCACCAAGTCAAAGTGAAGGCAACTAGTGTGCAGAAGACTGCTTTCAGAACCAGATATGGCCACTATGAGAATCTTGTGATGCCGTTTGGAGTCACGAACGTGCCTGCTGTATTCATGAGTCTTATGAACCAGGTCTTCTCTCAGTTCCTAGATCATTTTGTGGTGATCTTCATTGATGATATTTTAGTGTACTCTCGTTATCGGGAAGATCATGCTGAGCAT
The DNA here is from genome assembly GCA_017893485.1 of Hemerocallis citrina. Taxonomy (NCBI): domain Eukaryota; kingdom Viridiplantae; phylum Streptophyta; class Magnoliopsida; order Asparagales; family Asphodelaceae; genus Hemerocallis; species Hemerocallis citrina. Next base: position 235,144,396 of record CM030364.1, on the reverse strand, counting down.
CTTAGAGTGGTTCTGCAGACTTTGAGAGAGAATCAGCTCTATGAGAAACTTAACAAGTGCGAGTTTTGGCTCGACAGGGTTTCATTCTTGGGGCACAATATTTCAGGTGATAGTATTTCTGTGGATCCTGCCAAGGTTGAGGATGTGAAGGATTGGTATGTTCCCAAGTCAGTTTCTGAAGTCAGGAGTTTTCTTGGTTTAGCTGGCTATTATTGAATTTTCGAAGATAGCATGACCGTTGACTAAGTTGACTGGGAAGGATCAGAAGTTCTGTTGGTCTGATGAGTGTGGTGTGGCTTTTGTTGAGTTGAAGAGCAGATTGACGTCCGTCCCTGTGTTGACTATTCCCGATGGTTCAGGTGGATTTGTAATTCACTGTGATGCTTCTGGTAAGGGCCTAGGAGTAGTTTTGATGCAGAATGGCTGAGTCATTGCGTATGCATCAAGGCAGTTAAGGCCGCATGAGAAAAACTATCCGACTCATGACTTCGAGTTAGCAGCAGTGATTTATGCTTTGAAGCTATGGAGACATTATTTACTTAGAGACCGAGTGGAGATCTTTACAGACCACAAAAGTCTCAAGTACGTCTTCACCCAGAAGGAGCTAAATATGAGGCAAAGGTGTTGGTTGGAGCTTATGGCCGATTATGACATCAGTTTGCAATACCATCCTGGTAAAGTAAACTTGGTGCATGATGCTTTGAGCAGAAGGCCGGCAGTTATGTTCTTGACTCAGTAGAAGGATTTGATTGAGCAGATGAGGAGGTTGGAGTTGGAGGTTTTGTTGCCGAGTTCTGATCGGAGTTATTTTCTGATCCAGCTGCAGTCGTCTCTTGTTGATCAAATTAAAGAGGCACAGGTTGGTGACACGCAGTTGTAGAATTTTCGAGCTGAGGTTGAGTTTGGATCCAGGACAGACATGGTTATTCATGCTGATGGTTCGCTTCATTTTGGGTCCAGATTATGTGTCCCAAAGGGTGAAGTTCGTCAGAGGTTTCTTGAGGAAGCCCATTAGTCATCCTATTCTATCCATCCTGGTGGTAGTAAGATGTATCGGAATTTGAAGCTTCATTTCTGGTGGCATGGTATGAAGAGGGCTGTGGCTCGGTTTGTTTCTCGGTGCTTGATCTGCTAGCAGGTTAAGGGAGAGCATCAGAGGACCGCTGGACTTCTTCAGCCGCTTCCTATTCCAGAGTGGAAGTAGGAACATATCACCATGGATTTTGTAACTGCTTTGCCGAGTAATCCTAAGGGTCATAATGCCACGTAGGTGATTGTCGACCGTTTGACGAAGAGTGCTCACTTTATTCCTTTTCTTGTCGGGCAGTCTACTAAGAGCCTAGATGAGAGGTATATGCAAGAGATTGCCAGACTTCATAGGGTTCTAGTTAGTATTGTATCCTACAGGGATACGAGATTCAGATCTCAGTTCTGTGAAAGTCTTCAGAAAAGTTTGGAGAGTAAATTAAAGTACAGTACAACTTTTCATCTCCAGACCGATGGACAGTCAGAGAGGACTATTCAGATTCTTAAGGGCATGTTGAGGTCCTGTATGCTTCAGTTTGGTGGATCTTAGGGATGACCATTTGCATCTCGTGGAGTTCACGTACAATAACAGCTTTCAAGCCAGTATTAAAGCTGTTTCGTTCGAGGCACTCTATCGGCGGACGTGCAGATCACCAGTGTGCTGGGATGACATTGGTGAGAGGAAGTTGTTGGGTCCAGAGTTGATCACCAAGACAGTTGATGCTGTGGTTCAGATCAGGAAGCATTTGCAGGTAGCTCAGGATAGGCAGAGGCGATGGGCTGATGTCCATCGGAAGGCTTTGGAGTTTGGTGTTGATGACCATGTTTTTCTAAAGGTATCGCCATGGGGCGGTGTCATTCGATTCGGTGGTGGGGGCAAGCTTAGCTCTAGGTTTACCGGACCATTTGAGATTTTGGAGCGAGTAGGCAAGGTGGCCTATCGTCTCACATTGTCGCCAGCTTTATCAGGAGTGCACGATGTTTTCCATGTCTCACAACTCAAGAGATATATCCGAGATGAGAGCCACGTGATAAACTATTCTGAGTTGACCGTTCGGCCAGATTTGACTTGTGAGATTCTGCCAGTTGCTATTGTGGATCGGCGGGAGAAAGTACTTATGAACAAGGTTATCAAATTGGTTCATGTTGCTTGAAATCTTCACTCGCCCGGTGAGTCGACTTGGGAGCTGGAGGAGGAGATTCAGCAGAAATTTTCTCATTTGTTTGAGTAGTTTTTGTTTGTTCTTTTCGTTGTTTTGGGGTTACCCTATGTATCTTCTTTTTAAATTTTGACGACGAAATTCTTCTTGTTAGGTGGGTAGGATTGTTACCCCTGTTTTTCGTTTTGTGTATTTTTTTAGTGTATTTTTCGTTTTGGTGTATTTTCTCTTTTGTATCCCTCTTGTATTTCTCTTTGACCGTATATTGGAGTTGTTTCCAATATATATACATATTTTATATCATTTTGAGCTCTTGTGTTTGATCTGTTGTCTGGTTGCTTCGTTGTTCATAGATCGTGGTTCTTTCTTTTTATTTGGTTCGGGTCCTCTTTATTTTGTACTTGAGTGTTCATAGTAATTTGGTTGCTCAACCTATTTCTTTTGATCCCTAATTGTTTACGAAAGCCAAATTAAACCACCATCCTATTTCAAGTTCTATTAAACTAATCCTACTACTACTCCTAAACTATCCACAACCCAAATACCCAATTAAACCCAATTACCCATCTCCTAATACAAACCCTAAAATTCCCATATATATATATATATATATATATATATATATATATATATATATATATATATCCCTCACCAAAACCCTAACCCTACTTCACCTAAACCCCGGCCTCCCTACCCTCTCCCTCTCTCCCGCTGTTGCACCGCCCAACACAGCCAACACCCCAGCCCAGGCCGACACTCCCCTGTTTCAGCTTGCACCTAACCCGATGCCGCTAGCCCCGATTGCCATCTCCCCTAGCCGCACCCTCCATCACCCGAGCTCCCTTGCACCCCCTCTCATTCTCTCTCCCCGTCTCTTCCCACCGGTGCCGTCGTCAGCCAGCGCCCAGGCCGCACCCCCAACCCTGCTCTCTTTCTCTTGTGGTCTCTCTCTATTGCTTGAGAGCTTGCACGTGTGATTGTACGAGTCGTTCGTGGATTCGTTGCTTTTGGTTCATTGATTTTGATTCGTGTATTTTGCTCGTTGGCCGGGAATCCGTTCCTGTTATTCTTGGTGTTCGTTTCGTCTTTGGTTAAGGCAAGTAACTTGTACTCAAATTTCTTTGTATGATACAAGTCAAAAAAATTGCTTATATTGTAGTTGGGTTCTAGAGACAAATGTGTGTAAAACTCCTTATTGATATTGTCTCTATAGTGATTTGACCCTAGTTGCCTTAAGTCACAATATTGACATGAATTAACTTAGGTTTTGTCCGTTCTTGAATTGATCATGTATGTGAGACTTCTTGTGAGAATTGGGTATTTGATGAGAACCATGTGATAGGATTGCCTTGGATATATTAATTGCCCTATTTCATGATGTTTGGACACTTGGTAGACTCGATTTCATGTTTGGATCTATTTGGATCAAGTTTCGTTGAATCTATGTTGATTTTGGTTTTTGAGGAAATTTTGTGTTTTGTCGATATTCTGTCTTGATAAGTAATTTATACCATATTAAGATCAGAATCTTAATTTTAGTATAAAACATGATTTCTAGCGAAATTTGTCTGCTTTCCAACCCCTTTGACCTTGTTCAATTTCGTTTTCGTATGTGTGAAATATGATTGTTTTACTACAGAGGTGTAATTCGTTTCTAGATTTCGTTTCTTGATGATTTTGATGATTAAATTATTTTGATACTTGTGCAACACATTATTTTGATCTGAAACTTTGGTCATTTTTTCTATACTTATTTTGGGATTATCTAGAATTTTGGTGGATTTTATCGATGAATTTTATATGCCGTTTCCTGCTTGTTTATAAATACTGTATTTGCTGAAAATTACTCGTTGTTCTGTAAAGATTTGTATTTTCACCCTGATTCCTTTTACTATATGAAAAATGTTTGTGAAATATGAAAGTTAATATATTTTGTCTATTTTCATCTCCCTTTTGCGGATTTGGATTTCGTTTCACGGTTTACGAGATATTACAGTTTTTGTACAGCTGTGTTGGGAATTCCAGATTTGCCAAACTATCGTTTCTTGATGTTTTCTGATTTTTGTTGGCTAAATAAATTTTACTAGAAAATTATGAAATTTTATATTATGATACTAGACATATATGGAAATATCCCAGATTTTTCGTGAATTTATTTATTGATTTTTATGTTGTTTTCCTGCTCTTGAATTCGTTTTCCGGATCTCTGGCTGAACCTAATTTCTGAATTCAAATCAGTTTTGAGTTATACTTTTGTGAAATACTATATGACTTATTTATACTCGCTGGATTCGGTTGGGAGTCTATTTTCTATACGTTTCGATGGATTCAGATTTGCATGTTTATAACACTGGAAATTTCAGTTTTGCTACAGTGTGATCTTGCTGTCCTGAACTTGAGATTTGGTTATTTCATTCTTTCGTGTGTTACATATTACCCATACCTGTTTATCTTGCAACTTGAACTTTTTACTTGATCATACCATGATATACTTGATTGTTTCATGACACATACTTGCTTGTTTTACATTAATAATAAATTAACCAAGCCGGAGTTTAAAGGGACAGATCTAACAGTGGATAATTCAGAAACGTGTACTCGAAAGAGAATCTATTGATTCTATGTGATACTTAGCTTGATACTTGACACTTGTCTTGATACTTGAGATTTGGCTTGATATTTCACTTGAGCCTTGATAATTCACTTGAGCCATGATATTTTCTTGAGGCTTGATACTTCACTCTTGAGGCTTGTTTACTTGATACTTGACGCTTGATACTTGATACTTGATTCTTGAGGCTTGTCCCTGAGTACACTGTCCTATATGGTCCACTATGAAATCTAAAATGAAACTGAATTGACTGTAACAACCATGTGATAAAAGGATGGCACATGAAGTATTACCTAGATAGTAATAATACAAGATATTTAACACATGATACTTGAACTTGAAACCTGAACTTGATACATAATTACTTGATACTTGATTACATGATACGTGATACTTGACATTTGATTTCATGATACTTGATACATGACACTTGACACTTGTTTACATGATACTTGTTCACTTGACACATGATACATGCCTCTTATACTTGTTCATTTGCCATGCTAGTTTTTATACTTGGATATCATGCTTATACGATGTTGCTAGCTAGTTCCCATGTATTGTATTATGTATTACAAGCGGCCCGTAACTTGCAATTGACGGGTGCTTGTTTTCTCTTTTCTCTTCCCTATAACTGTTAAATTGTAGAGTTTGGAGAACAGGTTTCAGACGGTATTGGTGAGATGAAGTATTAGTGCTGGATCTTATTATTATTATTTTTGTAGTTGCTTGAACAATATTGTATTTTGATACTTGGATTTATATTTGTATTTGGGCAATGTGATCCAGGATATTTGTCTTATTCAGATCATGACTATTTGAGATTAATGTGTTTGGTTTCAAGTATTCTTGTAGGTATTTTTGGTTCATATGTGCAAGTTGGCTGATCCTTTTGCTTCCGACTCTGATGATTCTCCTGAATGTTGTAACGATTCTTGAACAGCTTAAGGATGATGGAAATCATTCGCTGGGTTTTGTCGCGTATCCGTATTACGTATCCTTTTTGGGAAGCGGGGCGTGACATTTTTACTACTGTTAGTATTATTTTTATTGATTTTATCTTTTGATTTTATATTCAAAGACCTATTTTTATTTGATATATTTTCCCATTTCCTTATTGGATACCCATTAACCCCTATTACCCATTAACCCATTTGTAACCCATTAAATACCCTAAAACCCCTTTAGCCCATTATCCACTAACTCTAAATACCCATCATCCCCAAACCCGTTACTATCTCAACCCGTCACCTACATAACCTTCTCTTCCCCACTATATATATATTCTGTTCATATCCTAAACCCTAAACTACAGCCGCTCTATTTACCCCCCTATTCACTTCATCTTCCTCTCTCCCACTCATCCGCTCCTCCTGTTTACCCACTCCCATCGCCTTCTTCCTCCCGCACCTCATCCCCGTGATGCCAGCCCCCAGTCTCTCCCGTCCACCCCTCTCCTTGGTTGCGCCGCTCAGCCCCGGTGTCGCTGCAGCCAGCGAACTCCCTCCTACGTCGCGCCCACCGCCACGACCTCCCCTCATCTGCAGCAGCCCAACAGCCACAGCAACCCCCCCTATTTTTCGACTGCAGCGCCAGCCAGCAACTCCCGAGCTTTCCCCTATGCTTCCCCTCCTCCGTTGACAGGCCAGCAGCCCTCTCGGCCTGTTCCTTGCACCGGCCGCCATTTTACCACCCCGCTGTTGTGCCACTTCTGTACCGGACGCCATTTGCCACCAAGCCGGGGCTGCACCATTGATGTGTGTTGTTGATATTGGTTTTGATCATGGCTTTTTATGTGAGCCGTCTGATCGACTTGATCATCTTGATCATCATGCTTGATTGGATGTGGGTCGTCGATCTCCTCTTGATCATCTGATTAGATTATAACCGTCCGATCTCTTCTTGATCGTCACGATCATGATGATCATCAATTTCCTTTAATCACAACCGTTCGATCGATCGATCGTGATCTTCATCATTATCTTCATCATCGGGGAAATCTGACCGTCCGATCTGATCCGATCATCTTGATCTTGATCTTCGATCTCAGCCGTCCGATTGTGTTCGTGATCTCGATCGTCTTCATCTTTTTCATGATCGGTTGTCCATCTTGTTCGTGATCATCTGGTTCGTAATCCGTTCGTTGTGTTCGTGTCCTGAGAATCCGTTCCCACTATTCTTGCTTTTGCTTCGTTTCCGTCGTCATCTTCCAGGCAAGTAACTTGTATTAAATTCTTTTGCAAATACAAATAATAAATACTGCTTGTAGTGTAGTTGGGTTTTAGAGACAATTTGTGTGTGAATTTCCTTATTTATATTGTCTCTATTGTGATGATTTGACCATAGTTGCCTCACGACATACATGACATGAATTAACCAAGGATTGACCACTTTTGATATATATGTTCATGCTACTATCAGATCTGTGCTTGATGTGTTATGCATGATATACTTGTCAAATACTTGCAAAATACCCAATATCATGTTATTTGGACATCTAGTACACTATATTTCATATTTGGATTGATTTGGATGAGTTTCGTATAATCTATGTTGTTTGTGTGTGAAGAATAAATCTGTATTTTCTGTTACCCTGATATTGTTCAGTAATTTAGACCCTATTAAGGTCAGTATTTGAAAATATTTTGTGAACATGAACTGTAGAGGATTCTGTCTATTTTCCAACCCTTTTGACGGATCTCATTTTCGATTTACGGTTTGTGAGTTGTGTCGATTTTACTACATATGTGTAGAGTGGTTTACAAATTTTGTTTTCTATGAATTCTGAAGAGTAATCTTTTTTTATTCTGGTGTTAAAATTATTATTTTGATCTAAAATTTTGCACAATACTCTCTAGACTTGATTGAGGTTTACCCAGAATTTTGGTGGATTTATTTGAGTTGTTTTACAAACCTTTTCATGCTCGCAAATAAAGATTTTACATGCAGAATTTTACTATTATTTAGTAAAGAACTTGATTTTCGTCCGAATTGCTACTTGCTGTTTCTAAAATGTTCCTGAATATGAAAGTTTGCCTACTATATCTACTTTATTACCCTTTTGGCGGATTTGGATTTCGATTTATGGTTTGTGAGATATTGCTTTTTTCGTACTGCAGTGTTTGTGATTTCAGATTTACAAAACTGTCGTGTCTTGTTGTTTTCTGATTTTACTTAACTACTCTATTTTTGTTGGAAAATTATGAAACTTGTTTTTATGTTACTAAACATATAGGGAAATACCCCATTTTTTTTTGTGGATTTAATTAATGAGTTTTCATGCTGTTTTCCTGACTTTGAATACAAAATACTGATTTCTGACTGAACACGTTTTCTGGATTCAAACCTGTTTTGAGCTATGACTTTGTGAAATACTATATGACTTATATATGTATGCTGGATTTAGAAGGGAGTCTATTTTACAGATCCTTCGACGGATTCATGTTTGCATTTTTGTAGCAACGGGAATCTCTGTTTTAGTACTGTACTATCTGGCTATCCTGAATTAGAACTTACACTGTTTCACTCTTTTATATGACTGTCTATCATCTGGACATGTTTATCTGTCACCTATTACATGTTTATACCATGTTATTTTTGACCTGTTTATGACACATACATGCATGTCTGATAATAATAATAAATAACCAAGCCGGGGTTAAGGGAAATATTTAGTAGTGGGAAATTATAGAAATATGTACTTGGAAGGGGGCCTGTGTTTCCCATACTGAGCATCTGTTATACTGTTATACTGAGAACCTGACTGCACACTTCCCTATAGGAAGGTGCACTCAGAGGACTGTTACTGATTACCTGACTTCACACTTCCCTATAGGAAGGTGTACTCGGAGGAGGACCACTAGGTTTGATTGTTATTGTTACTGTTACTGCTACTGTTATTGTTACTGCTACTTTTACTGTTACTGCTACTGTTACTGATACCTGAGTACACTGCCCTATATGATCCCCTACGAAATCTTAAACGAAACTGTTTGAATGTAGCAACCATGTAGTATGAGCTGCATGAAGTGCTACCTAGATAGTAACAAACACAAGACTGTAAGAACTGACATTTGTTACACTGTTATCTGTTACATGCTACTGAACACTGTTACCTGCTACCATCCGACTGTTGCCTGACACTGTTATCTGTTACTGTCTGACTATTATCTGATACTGCTATCTATATATCTGTCTGCATACTGTTAACACTTGACACATGTTATCTATACTTGTTAGTATACCATGCTAGTTGATTTTGTTTCCCAGATTCAGGTTAGACATTATATTCTGTTGATATACCTTGCCATGTTTGTTCTGTTGCTGTTTTATAGTTGTTATTTATCCCATGTACTTGTATCCTGCACTACAAGCCGCCTGTAACTTGCATTGAAGGGAGTTTATTTTTTTTTCTCTTCCTACAATTTATTAAATTGCAGATTTTGGAGATCAGCTGCCAGATTGAATAGGCGAGATGAGATACTAGTTGTTGGAGTTTTTCTATCATATTTTTTCTGCTATTATTATTATTTCTTGTTGCTTATTTTGAATAATTGTATCTTGTACTTGGATTTATTTGTATTTGGGCAATGTGACCCAGGATATTTGACTTATTCAGATCTGGATTATTTAAGATTATAATATTTTGGTTTCAAGTATTTCTGTTGGTATATTTGATTCGATTATACATACTTGGTTGATTCTTTTGCTTCCGACTCTGATTATTTCTGTGAGATGTTGTAAAGATTCTAAACAGCTTAAGGATGATGAAAATCATTCGCTGAGTTTAGTCACGTATCCGTATTCCGTATTCTCTTTTGGGAAGCGATGCATGACAGAAATATTCCTGTTAAGGGACACGTGTAGCCTACAGCCTCCCTGGGTACCAAAACACCACCTCGATCTTTCAATCCATCTGAAGGGAAGACCAAATCTGTATATTGAGTTCGAGTCGCGTGGCCACCAACACGTGTTGCCCCTTCAGCCGAGGCAACACTTGATGAACCGGCCAATCTGCTTTGGGCATCTCCCGGATTCCTCGAGATCCCGTGCGGATGTAAATCCAATTCATAGAATGACCTCCCTTTATTTTTCTCATAACGAGAGCAAGAAGTTCTCCTGGTCCTAGTCCCCTCAAGAAGCCGCTTCAACCTATGGATCCCCACCTCCTACTCGACAAGCCTCTCCTTGTGGTGGGCATCCTTCACCCTAAAATCTTCCAACGAATGCGACCCGAACAGTTCGGACAAGTCTCTCCCGAGAATTTAGGGACAAAATCTTGCAGATGAGAAACTTTCAAGCTCTTCTTAAATACCACGTTCTTCAACTCATCCCTCTCGGTTGTTGTCGCAAACAAAGAACGACAAATGGATTTAATCTCTAAGTCCCTCCCGATGACCATCTCAACAAGCGGAGTCTCATCTTCGTGTAAGCGCCCCTCCTCGTCGGGTAGAGATGTCTCAAAACAGTGTGTTTTGGTGTTCCTCCTCATCAACACTCTCTTCAAGTGATCGAGCTCCACATCGGCCTTGAATAGCTTCTACCGTAAGCAGCAAGCCCCAATTCTGCTACGCGTAGCCAAGTACGGAGATGACCAGTCTCGCCATCATGGGATCGCTCCCAACATACACGATGACCTGCTAGTGCGAAATAACAGGGGTCAACGAGGTAATAAGAGCTACTAGAGATGTAAATACTCAAGAGTTCAAATCCAACACATCGAAAATAGCTGTCAGTGAAACAAACACAAGTATCGAATACCAGAAGAAGTTTTCATTGCAATTCAAATACATCAAGCGGTGGTCAATCCACTTTTAGGCACATACAAAAGAAAAATTAAATAGAAAATACAACAAAAACAAAGAAGATCCACCTCGATAGACGGAGTCGGGGGGAAGAGGTCCCAATAACCTCCCTCCCCTTCGCTGATGCACCCCCTATGGGGCCTCCACCTCTACACTAGCGATATCTCCATGCTCCATCTCCTCATCCTCCTCCTCCTCATCCCCTGGCAGCAGCTTCTCTCCTCACTGCAAGCCCAGGTGGTACCCCCTCCCGTCAAAATGGGGGACGTGCTCAATAACGTCATTGATGGCCTTGCGGTAAGACTTCTTCATGTTTGTAAACATATGGTTCTCTGCCTCCAATCTAATATGAGCGAACACCTCTTCCATCACCCTGATCGCCTCCTCCTCCCTCTTCAACTCCACCTCAAGCCGAGCAACCTTCTCACCGAATGTCTCTTCCCGGATTTCAGCCGCCTCCCAAGCCTTTATGGCCTTTGCCTTCTCCGAGTTGGCCATGTCGACCTCCGACCTCCAGCTCTTCTCATCCTCCAAAACCTGTATGAGCAGGTTGCTAAGATGGTAGGTGATCTACAAAAAGAATACAAAATAACTTCAGAACATGGGAGATGCATGTAAAAATTTCAAGAACAATCGAACAAAAGCAAAACAACAACACATAACGACATGTTGGCCCAAGCCAATTCCATGGCAGAGGTACCAGGCCCCTCCGTGGCTATCCTAGCCCTATCCTTCGAAGTCGAGAGATGCCGGGTCGCCTCTATACAACTATCTTTGTCCTCGAGAAAACCATCATGCAGCTTGATGGTCCAGTCCAGGGCGTAGATTGACTTCAACCGATCCAAGAGAACTGCATTAGCAAAAGCGACAGGGATGGGCTCTCCCGCTTGACCAAAGACATCAAGGAAGCACCCCCGGGAGCGTGAATCCTAGAAGACGCCCAGTGTGAGCCCACTCTCACTGTAGAGGAAGAAGGTGACGAGCTCCTAGCCGCCATCCCACCAACGAGTCACATCAAATTCCTCTTCCTCCTCTGCCGTTCAGGCACCTTGGAACCGAGCCCAATGTGCTTCATCGTTATCGCCGCAAAATCCATACCCGTTGTATCTGGAAAACAAGGAGAGATGTCAAAATAAGAAGTAAAATATAGGAAAAATAAAACACTAAAATATTTAAGCAAATAAAGGGCAAAAGTCGTATTGGGGGCTATCGGGCTCAGACCCCCAAGAAAGAGAACCTCCTCTATGACCTGCCTCCACCTCAATGGCTTCCGCCTAAGGAGGTTTTCGCACTGCTTCTTCTCCACCTCCCCTAACATCGGCACTACCCTAACTCGCTTCGGAACCGCCGTTTGTCATTTAGTGGGAATCCCCCATAGCTCTGGACTATGCACTACGAAGAACTTCTCTTTCTAAATCTTGATAGAGTTCGGGATCTCAATTAGTTTCACCCCAGTAAGGGGAGTGAGTGACACGTTCTGCTTCCCATTATACAGGAACACAGACGCATAACTGAGGCCCTTCGAATGATATAAGTATGCAACTCATATTATCCATAAGTTGTACAATACCAGTAAGCTCAACAATGCAATAATAATCACATAAACAAGAATATAATATAATAACCAAATCTGGGATACAACAACTTATAAAATAGACGAAGAATGATACAATGTAATAACAGTTTGCTAAGATTCTTCAGTAACCCATCATCAGTACCTGTATAAACAGTAACTCAAAATAAATATGGAGAGTACCCGTTAGAGCAAGCTTCGGGCGACAAGTAGTTGCAAGTAGTGAAGGACGCAAAGAACTATAAAAAAACAAGAGAAATTGGAACGATATCGGAGTCAACAAATGATAAACGATAACAAAATCAAAAGTCGATAATCAATAATTCAGTAATCAGGAATCAATGTTCAATAACCAGTATTTAGTATCAGTGTCAATATTTAGTGTTCCTCTCATATCTGTCAGTCTTTTATCAATCCTAACTAATGTACGCAATCCTACACCCTATACCACAGGTTCGGGTGCACACAATCAAGTGAACGTTTAGACTATAGTGGCGAATTCTACAGAATCATGTACTCGGGTCTTGTAATATTAATGACCAATGACCGATGACCGATGACCGATGATCGATGACCGATGACCGATGACTGAAGAACGATGACCAATACACAATAAATCGGGATACTGTAGTCAGTAATCCACAATCAGTCGATGTCCAATATGATAGATAATAATGACCAATATGGGCTGTGATCAATATTCCCTTCCGAGTACACTGCCCTATATTGTCCACTACTAAGTCAACCCTTATTTTCCCGTCTTATTATCATTTTATTACAATAAATTATGAACATGTAATTAATACGATCAATGAGAACGGTAGTATCAAGAACTGTGCAACGGGTATAATCGATGAAAATGATGGTATTAATTAAATATTAAGGAGATGTCAAGGCTATCTAATACATGAAATATATATAGTTCAATTCATTAAATATATAAAATAACAGATTTATGTGCAAAAATTTAACAATATAGGTTCTAGACAGCAGCACCTATAGGTACTCAAATTCACTTTCCCGCTGCTACGGGAATGCAAATCTGATTCTGTCAGAGATTCTAAAATCTCTGCCAATCCCAATGCATATTCACACAATACATTAAAGCTACAGTAACTAGGTCGATCTATCAATTCTTTATGGGTTTCGTGTGCAGTATCGGTTCTGTAAATTATAACATGCTAGTACTAAAAAAGTGATAAAATTTATAATCTATAAATTGGATTGAGGATCCGTAAGATATTTTGGAAAAAATACACATTACAGTGTGTATGTACAAGGTTTTAAGTTTTGATGTCAGGAACTAGGTCGAAACCTCAGTACAAAATCAAGAAATTGACACGACAGCAAGGTTAAAAGTTCCATAATACAATAAATTAACGTTTAAAGAATTTAATTGATAACAATGGCATGATAAGAAGACTACGAGTCAATAAAAATGGTATCATAAACAACAATGAATCAATAATGAATTCAACTAGATGCAATATTCAATTCAATTACTACTTGCCGGATTTCAAAGAGTATTTACTTAAACTAGAACAATAAAAATGAGTTCAAGAGTCGCTTGCCTGTTAGATGACGATTTTGAATGTAAAAGAATAGCGTGACGAGTGTCCCGACGGCAATAGGTGCAACTACGGACACCATGACACATGCAAAGCATGAAACGGCAACATGTGCACACAACTTAACAAAAAGAGCACGTGCAATCCACATGCACAGCGAGAGGCAGCAGCGACAGCGCGGCGATAGCAACAGCAGTATGCAGCAGCAACAACTGTGGCAGGGCCAACAACAACAACAGAATGAGACGACGGTAGCGAACACTAGAGACAGCAACAACAGTCAGCGGCAATGGCATTGGTGCGGCAATGAAAAGGTGGCAGTCGGTTGGGCTGCGGAGGGAGGTAGCAAAAGTGGCTGGCGATGGCCGCTGGTGGGGAGGCAACTGCGAAGGTGGAGGCACCGGTGTTCTCGTTCAGTGGTCGACAGGGCTCGGGAGGAGCAGCGAGGAGGAGGAGCGACAGTGGTCGAGGCTACAGTGGAGCTTCGGGGTGGTTTGAGGTTGGAGCACAGTCGGTTGCTTGAGCGGTGATGGAGGTGATGATGAGATGAGAATAGGGTCGAGCGGTGGTCAGAGAGGTGACGATGGTGGTTGCTACAATGGTGGATGCAGGTGGCAGTGCACAGGGGTCAATTGCGGTGATGGCAGGAGCTTCAAAGCAGCACTGGAGGTCGAGGTGGTGGGTGGAGATAGAGGCGAGGTCGAGGCTTGGAGTGGTGGCTTTGGAGGAAAACGAATGGGTGTGACTGCGGCGAAAGGCAGCAGCAGAGGGAGAGCGGCGGCAATGGCGATTGTAGGGTGGTAACTGCGGTAATGGTGGTCGAGTGAGTTGCGGCTCGATGGGGATGGGTTCGAAAGCAGGGGCTTCGAATCGCGGAGCATGGGGTGGTGTGATGGTCAATTGGGTCACGAATGGAGCAGGCGGTGTGTGGCGGGAGAGTGGAGATATGGGGGTCGCGAGGGCAGCGGGGGGTGCTCTGTTCCGTTTCAGAATAGAGGAAGACGAAGAGAAGAGAGAGGGAGAGAGAGAGAGAGAGGGAGGGAGGGAGAGAGAGAGAGAGAGAGAGAGAGAGAGAGTACGGGGGGGTTATAATAATATAATATATTATAATGGGTATTGATTATGGGGTTATGGGAAGAGATAGTGGGCAGTAATTAGGAGAAAGTGGGTGCAGTTATGAGAGATGAGAGGATCTAGTTGGGTTTTGGGTAGTGTATTTTAAAATGTGGGTTTGGGTTATGATCCAATAGGATTTGTTTAGGGTTAAAAAGTGTGGACTTGGATTAGTAGACTTGGGCTTTAGGTTTGGGCTTCACAATATAAAATACATAATTATAAATGGGATAAAAGATTGGGCTCCAATCAATAATAAAATAATATGGACTAGGGATTAAAGAAGGTTTGCCAAATAAATAATTTGGACTAATTATAGAATGGACCAGGATTGGGCTTAAGTTCAAAATTAATAAATCAAATAATATTTTATAGAATAGTTTCAAATTAATTAAAATAATCAAATAATAACAATAGGCCTGGTCTGGGTTATAAATAATTCAAATAAGAAAATAATAAATTTTTTACAATTAAAGTATGTAATCGTTTGAAAATAACTACAAATACAATTAATGTTTAGAATTGACTTTAATAGAAAGTCTACGTTAAATAAAAAATAAATTTGAGTGCAGAAAAAATTTATAAGGAATTGAAATACAAAAATACGTAGAAAATACGACGAAAACGGGGGTTACAGTGAGGTAGAAGTGGAACTCTGACTTACTCTTTTGATGTATTCTAAAGAGTGCCCGAAGCACCGCTAAGCTAGGCTCGACACCAACTGTACGCCACTGTAGAATGAAGGCGGTTACCTGCCTCCACATCTTCGACACAAACTGTACCGGGCTTATCGTGTACCACCTCAGGACGTCCATCACCAAGGGGTGTATCAGGAAGAAAAAGCCGATGTGAAGAGTATCAAAAGAGAAGAAACAGTACTTATTTGGGAGCGTCGTACACACTCTTGCTCTGGGAAGGGGCAGAAGAAGCTTGAACTGAGGGATCGCGAAACTGTCCCTAATAGTATGAAGATTTTCCTCCAATAAGATACTCAGAACAGAGTCAACCTCAGTCACCTCACGGAACTCGGCTCCTCGTATCGAAGACCATGCTCCTCTAAATCCTCTAAGTCTTCAGCTTACTGACGAACACGAGTGAGACCCGTTAAAGGGCACGGTACTCTCCCAAACTTACCAACTCTCCTATCTACCTTTACAATCTCCTCTACCTTCATATAAGCTCGCTCCACTATCCCTTTCCCTTTCTCTCTTCTACTGGATCGAGAAGTTGACACTTCTTCAACATATCGATCTGAGGAGCAGGAGTCGCTCAATGAGACCCTAGACATCCTAATAAAATATTATTATATGTTACCTGAAGTGACCCGTACGGTCGAAAAAGTTCGCTAGGTTTTTTTGGAGAAAATTATCGGAACAAAGAAGAGAAGGAATGAGAGAATGGGGAAAGAGTCAGGGATTTAAAACCTCCGGAGTTATTTAATTTTTTTACTTTGGGCCCCCACCAGGGAAAGCCCATTAAAAAAAAGGAAAAAGAGAAGGGGAAAGCTCAAGACACAGGAAGATAATAAAATAAAAATAGAAATGAAAAGGAGGAGGCGGGGCACATGCGCCGCACGTACCCCAAGCAACACGTATCGCCACTAGAAAGAAAGAAAGAAAAAAAGGGTCAGCTCTGGCCAGGTCAATATTGACAAATCAACACTGACGTGGCACCACCCCTAGCATGCCATGCTGCGCCATACCCGGGCGCCACACTAGTTAACTGCGATATCGGGTAACACGCGTGTGAAGCGCCATATGTGCCACCCGATCTCCTCAATCAACGTGCCAACGACGATCGAAGGCTCAGATATCCTCACATGCGTACCCGGCGTTGTGCACGAGGTAAGAGAGGCACTGGGTAAAGCGGGGGAAGATCTCCACCATCCAATCTCTTCAGTGCGCGGAAACGCCAGCGATCGACTGCTCTGATTCGGCCATGCCATAGGTACTATTTTAATTCATTTATTTAATTATTAAACTAAATTAATTATTTAAAAATTCCAAAAAATAAATAAAATTTTGAATTAATTTATTAAAAATTCAAATAATAAATATTAATTCGGTAAAATATTTTAAATTTTCAAAAAATAATTATAAATTGAGAATAGTTAAATTAAAATTCAAAAATAAATATTCAAAATTCAAAATTTGAATTTTTTTTTTGTTGAAAAATGAATAAAAATTCAAAAATAAATCAGAAAAAATTGTGAAATCACAAACAAAATTCAGAAAATTCTAAAAATAATTATGGGTATTTTACAAGCTCAAAATAGCACTGTTACACCCCAAGCAAGATTCAAATGTCCTCGAAAACTCCGATAAATTCTGTAAACCATTAAAAATGACGAACTTCTCCTCAAAGGCCGTGAAACATAATCTTCGGGAGTAGAGGGCATGTGATATGGGTAAAAATAGAACAAAATCGGGACCGTCCAAATTGTTCATGAATCGTAAAGCTCTGAGGGGTAAATCGATAAATTTCACTTGAAACGGGCCCGTAAACAAGAGTTTGGCATCTTTCAAGCCCAACAACCCAAAACTGGATTGTCATAACAGCCCTACATGAATGAGTTCATGATTATCTAAAAATCAGTTTCAACCCATAATTATCCATATGAGATGATTTGAAAGCAATATCTCTTTGCAAGAGAAGAATCCTAATTCTATATCCACAACCACTTCTATCTCTTCATGAAGAAGAGAGTCAATTAACCCTATCTCTTTATCAAGAGAACGGTAGCCGACCATATCTCTTCATGAAAAAGAGAATAACCAACTCTACCAAAACACCAAAAAGTAGAGATAAATCATTATCTTTAAACTGACCCCCTAAGTGACTATAAATACTCCATTACCTCCACAAGAACCAGGTAATCTGATTTTTCCACTAAAAACCTCTCATATCTTTCTTAGTTCTAATTTGAGCGTCGGAGGGTCTGTCGCCGGGGTCAACCCCGATATTTCAGACTTTTGCAGGTCAATCGGAGCGATCATCACCATCTGGATCTGATCCAACGGTTCAAACAAGTCAGATTCAGGAGTCAATATCACTTGGAAATAGTCAGTATCGGTGAAAACTAAAAGATCGGTCTTTTTTATTGTTTTTCAAAGAATTCACATCATCTTTTTGCCCTGAAACAAGAAAAAAAAACAGCAACAGTAAACACATTGATTTTCTACATGAAAATCCTGATTTTCTCTTATTAACCTACTTCCATTTAAATTACAATAGTAACGTTAGTAGTATTTTCTTGTATTAGTTTGATTTGATTGTGCAAGTTCAAGTTTGATCTATCTCTTACTATAGGAGTGTTTTACCACTAAACTATTATGGTACTTGCAACAGCATAAAAGCTTACACTGAGCTGAAAATAGTCAGATTTTTTAGACTTAGAAATGCATGTACTGGAAAATGGTTATTTTTTTGGAGAATAAAAAAAAAGTGCAGTGTTAAAAAAAAGAACATAAATAAGAGAATAGCATGCACAGAGTTGAAAATACCAATCAAGTATAACTAATAAATTTTTATTGATGTTAACATATATAATATAGATGTTCATCAGTTAATCCAAACTCGCAAATTATAAGAGAAAAGATTATAACAAAAATTCAGATGATAATTGCTATGACTTTCAAAATTGAAATTAAAGAAAAGAAGAAAAGAACAAAAATTTAAAATCTGAAAAATTAAGAAGAGTTGGCGCGCGAGGGGTAGGGATGGCATTAGGGTTGGGCTAGCACGAGACTGGCCCAGCCCGGCCCGCCCAAAACCGGGCTGAACCGCGGCCAACCCGCCCAAACCACCAGGTCCGGTCCGGTTCGCATTTCCCCCCCAAAAAACCGCCAGTGGCCCAGCCCGCTCAGACCCGGGAACGGGTTGAACCGGTCCGGACCGGCCCGCGAGCCGACCGTTGGGATTTTCTATTTTTTTCCATAATTTTTTTAAATATTGTGTTTGTGTAATTACTAAAATACTCCCAATGGATCTATACTAGCTAGTTTTAGGGGTGTTTTATATATACAACCTCATTTCATTCAATTCTCTTCACAAATTCACTCAACTCTATCTACTATCTCTCATCTCTCAACAAATCAACAACAATCAACAACATTCAACTACTCTCTTGCAAGAATCAACATCAACAACATTAAAAATATCAACAACAATCAACAACATCAACAACACTCCAAGCTCTTAACTCTCTCTACCTTCATTCTTCAATCTACATTCTACACTCATACGATATTTTTTTATTTGTATAATTTTTTGTAACCCTCATTCCCGTAAATAAGTATTTTCTATGTATTTTCTATATTTTGATTATTTATAAATTTATTTTGTGCTAAATTTGTTTCAGATCTTTTATTAAAGCGTTTTCTAATCGAAAACTATATTTATTTCTAATAATGATATATTTTAATTTTAATTTTCTAATTCTTATTGATCGACTATTTATATTTGAGTCAAATGTATTATTGCTATTTGGGTTATTTTAATAAATTTATATTTTGTTATATAATCTTATTATTATCGTTATTGTTATTTTTATCCTTGTGATTATTATTATTGTTATTATTGTTGTTATTATTATTGTTACCCTCATTGATATTAGTATTATTATTTTGTTATTATCATTGTTATTATTATTGATATTAGTATTATTATTATTTAATATATATATATATATATATATATTAAATCAAATAGTGAAATACATATTAAAAGGAGCATGTTCGGGCTCAAATAGTGATATATATATATATATATATATATATATATATATATATATATATATATATATATATATATATTATAGACTCTATAATCTTATTTTATTTATTTATTCTTTTATTCCCTATTGAATTTGTACCCAATACCCAATAACCCACACTTTCCCTATATATACTAACCTAAAATCCTACCCTACCCTACCCTACCTAACCCTAGCCCCCTTCCACTGTGCAGCCGCCAACCCTCAACAACACTGTTCATACCCCTTCTTCAACCTCTCGACCCTTTCTCTCTGTTTTCCCCTGTACACCCCAGCATCTCCGAACCCATCCTCCGCCTGCCACAATAGCCCTTGCCATCGCCTACATCATCACATCCACCCTGGGTCCACCATCTCGTCATCCTCTCCGTCACCCCGTCTGCGTCAAACCCAACAGAGCACCGTGAAGCCGAAGCCCAACACCAAGCCCTTCCGCCTCATCGACTGTGCCCAACACCTCTGAACCCATCAACACCCCTGCCGTCGACGAACTTGTCATTCCGACCTCCACCTCATCTCCATCTCCTCACCTATTGCCGCTTCCCCTTCCTCAGTTTCCTTCTCGAAATAGAGCCCCATCAGCCTCTTCATCTTCCGCCCTCCCATCGACCTCCGGAGCCCCACAGTCTCCGTCATCCTGCTACTCTTCCATCATCTTCACCCCATCTCCTCGTGCATCCCCTTGTTCCCCTGTGTTGCCGCAATCGTCCCCTACCTCCGAGCTCCGAACCCATTGACCTCCATTACTACCCATGCCCTCAACCACAGCACCACCCCGTCAACCTTGCTGCCGTCACCAGTCGCCACCAGCATTGCTAGTCCCCCACCGTCGAGCCACTCTCTCTCCATCGACCTTGCTGTTGGCTGTTGAGAGGAGGAAGGGAATCTTGTTTGCTATTTTGGGAAGGGAGTTGGGATTGTTTATGGAATTGTGTTTGCTGTTCAAGTAGTGAAAAAGGATTGGTTCGTTGTTTGCCATTTTGGGTGAGTGTTTCCATGTAGATTGCAAGTGTTTCTTTGATTGCGATCGCGTTTGTTGCTCCAAGATTCTCATCCCGTTATTCTTGGTATTCAATTTCTTCATCTAACAGGAAAGTCACTTTCCCCTTGAATTGAACATCGTATCAAATTCAAGGTTTATTGAAATTCTTACAAATAGATCATATTCGTTATCGTATCATTGTATTGATTATCCTTCGTTGAGTCTATTGAGGGTTTACACAAACTAACCCCAATATTCTTGACATCGTGCCACTTTTGACCTAAAGATTGAATATTTCATGTGTTCATATAGAATTGAGAATAGGGTTGTTCATATAATTATCACAAAATTAATCTATTGTAGAAATGATTGCTAGGTTGAATGTTTGTTTGATTGATTGTTGTTATTTGATTGATGTTAAATTAGTGTATATATGTGATTTTATTTTTAATTTTCACCCATCATGCTAATTGAGAAATTATCGACTAGTAGAATTGATACCCATCATGTTTAATTAATTTATTTCATGAAAAATACCCTAAATCCTGTATGTTGCTTGTTGGCTATGTTTTGACTTCTATTTTCGACCCAGTAAATGATCTTAAAATGAATAACTTTCTGAATAAAAATTGTAGCCTTATATTTATAGTTTCCAGAACATCTTGAATTTCTAAATTTCGAGTTGTGTAGTAAAAGTTATGCTCATTTTACTATAACTATGTTTTTATCTCCAGATTTTCAGATTCTTGTATCTTTCATGTTTAAACTATTAAAAGGACGATGAAATGATGAAATTTTGCTCAGATAATTTTCATATTATTAGTAATCATTTTTAGTAGTGTAATAAATATTTTTAAAGAATTTAATATTGATTTTTTGCTGATTCTAAAATTTTAACAACTTGATGTCGAATTTCAGCCTAAACATGAAATCTGTAAAGAATTGCATGTTTGACCTAGCTACTGTCGTCAGATTTTGAAGTTAAATTTGCGTTGGAACCGTGCGAAAATCTAGTTTTTAGAAATTTTGACGGATTCAGTTTTCGAGTTCTAAAACAGCGGGAAACTGTATTTTTGTACAAACTATTCTTGTTGTCCAGAAATTTATATTCCTAATTTTAATTGCTAAATTATTTCTATATCGTAGTATTGCATGAATCGAAGTATGTATCTTGCATTGCATGATCCTAGTGTCCTATTGTCATTATTTTAATTGTCCTATTTCATATTACCATCGTATTGTTCCTCTATTGTTACTTTCGTTCATCTAATATCTCATATTTGTATATTGTATTGTATTGTTACATCGATAAAATAATTAACAAGCCGGGGTTTAAGGGTTGACTTTAGTAGTGGACAATACAGGGACTGTACTCGGAGGAGGGGCTCGTGTTTCCCTAAATATTGTTATCGGCTATTATTTTACCGTGTGATTGTGGATTACGACGGTAACCCAATCTACTGTGTATTGTATCGTTTCCGAATTATCGTATCGTGCATTGAATATTGAATCGTGACTATTGAATATTGATTATCGTTGCCGAGTACATGAACTATAAAATCCACCACTAAGTCTAAACGTAACTTGTTTGTATGTAGCAACCATGTGGTAAATATATAGGATGCATGAAGTGCTATATTAGTTAGGATTAAAATGATTAATAGACTAAAGAATTGACACAATATCGACACTGCATATTGTTCATTATTTTCCTATTGACATCGAATATTGGCTAAGCATTATTGATATTGATCACTGAATATTGTTGTCGAATATTGAATAATTGTTTATAACCATTGCGTTGACTCCCATGATATTTCTTATTACTATCGTCCCATGTTGTTGATTCCTATTGATCTATTGAATTTATTGCTATATCGTTATTCAATTGTTCCTTGCTTTCTCTACTTACTATCCATGACTTTCTCTAAGGAAAATTTTTTTCCTCTTTTTAGATGAAGTGTTCACAGGTGATGAAAGAGAATTGCCTGCTGGGATTGGAGAACAAAGATTATAAAGTTAATGCTTTCTAATTGCTTATTGTTTTAATGAACTTATTGTATTGAGACTTATTACATTTGTGTTGGGATTTTTTATTGTATTGGGCTTATGTTCCGAATTTTATTATTGTTTCCAGACGTTGGTTTATTATATTTGGATATTTCATTTTGCTTCATTCCAAGTATTATTGTTCATGAGATTATTATTATTGCCTGCGCAATTGTTCTGTATTGATTATATTGTTGAGTTGATCGGATAAATAACTTATGGATGACGTTAGTCATTCGCTGGGCCAATGTCATGTACTCGTATTCCGTATTTTTGGGAAGCGGGGCGTGACATTTTTAGAATTAGCGTTGTTGTTTGTTCTCATTTATTTGTCTTAATTAGATTGAGTTTTGTTGTACTTCTTCTTCTTCTTTTTAGATTTTTTTAATTTTATTTGGTAATCATACACTAGTTTATTCATTTTATTGTTGTTGTTGTATTGAAATATTTGTTCTTTTTGTTTAGAATTTTTTTATTAATATACACCGCTTTATAGTAGAATTTTATTTAACTTTATTTATTTTGTAGAATTATTTTCTATAACATATACTAGTTTATCTATCTTTACCTGTTTTGTAGAATTAAATTTTAAAACATACACTACAATTGATATTTTATACACTTCCCTCTCCCGTCAGCTTTTTCTCTTAGATCTGGCGCCTCCACTCTCTTCCTCCTCCACCTCCCCTCATTAAAGTTATTCGCCTCTCCGAGCTCTCCAAACCCATTTCCTTTTTAGCCTTCGATTCACTATTTTCGACCTCTACCTTTTCGAGCCCATCTGACTCTTCCCCGTTGCGACTGTGTCCGGTAGAGCTCTGCTAGGAGCTCGTGACGCCCTCGTTTTGGTGTTCGTCGACTTCGTAGATTCGTCTGCCCCCCAGCGATTTCCTCTCTTCCTCTTCCTTCGCATTACGGTTCCTCCCCCTCGGAGATTCGTACCGTGCTCCCCGTCGCTGAGTGTCGCCACGAGGGCCCCTCGGAGCTCCCTTGGCGATCCTGTTCCTCTAGTTCGGCGTGGTGGTCCCCGACCAGAATTTTTGCGCCTCCTTCAGGTGTCGCCCGTTCCTCGCCCGTTCGTCGGATATTCCCTTCACGGTGAGTATCCTTCCCGTGATGCTCCCTCTACCCAAGCGTTCCAGTCCATCCTTTAGCCGATCACTGTGAGTTTTGTACGCTTTAGCGGTTAGCTTTAATTTCTGGTAGTGTTCTTTTTGGGAGAGTGGTTGGGGCTGTTATTGTGCTTTGTTGTGTCGTCTGTGCGGTGTTGGGGTGTTGGTTAGGCGTGAGGCTGGTGTTTGGACCTCAATTCCCCTACCATCCGTGGTAGGCTTGAGGTCATTTGGAGCGGTGGAGGTTTTTTTGCCCCACAGTGCACTGCTTTGCCGGTGGTGGGCTGAGATATTGTGGTGTTTAAGGTTCAGCTTTACTTCTCTGTTCTGAAATTTTGTGACCTCAAATTCGCTGTGGGTTTGGATCATTCCGATTCCCTGATGCGTGATTTTAGGTAGCTCCTGTTCATAGTATTGCTTTGGTAGCTTTACCCTGGATCAGTTGCGATCTGTCATCCTCTTTGTTCTAACTCTTTCTGTCGTTACTAGTCTTCTCAGTAGCTATTTCCACTACCCTGCTTAGGTATCCTCTATCACTCTCCATTTCTCGGGTCTTGGGTCATGGCCCCGTTATGCCCGTCTGGGATTGAGGCCGTCAAAAAAAGCAGGCACTTTAAATTTGGTCGCTCAAGTAGCGTTTCCATATCCCCTATTCACCTCTCCTTTTGCACTTCTGATCCGCACCTGGTTTGCTTCAGGTGCCTCCTACCTGGGCATCTTAAACGAGGATGAGTGAACAAAATGAAATGCTTCTTCTGTGACAAGTTTGGTCACTTGCGCAAGAGATGTTTTTCCCTTCAAAAACTCATCGGACTACCGAGAGGCAAACCCTTACCGGACAAACTCCTCTCCTTTCTTAACTATCCGCTTTTAAAGTGCAAGCTTAATGCTTGTCTGGCGAGAAAGGTTAGTTTGGAGCCGAAGAAGGAATTTGACTCCTCGGCAGTTTTGCCTTATCCTATTAAGAACTCATCTTATTCTTCCAAAGGTTATGGTGACTCCCTGGCCATGCTTCAGCGTCCTAATGTTGCTAACCTGTTTCAGGATCGCACGATTTATACGAAACTCGTTTCCTTTCCTCGTTGGGGATCTTATCAGGCTCGTCCCCTATCTAAAGCCATGAGGTCGTCGTTGTTTAGGAGCCTGGACAAGGTCTTTGTTTTGGCTAAATTCTTATCGGCCAATCGTTGCTCTCAAATTACCTCTCTCCTCTTTAGGCGCAAGCTTCTCGCTAGCGTCGCGCGGAAGAGTAGTTTAGAGCATGACAAGAACATCATCTCCCCGGTAGTGGTTCCTTATCCATCTGAGAACCCCACTACCGTTGCCACTGCTCTTGGTGCTTCACTTACTACTTCTCAGTGTCCTTATCTTGCTAACCAATTTAAGGGTCGCTCGATTTTCAAAGTCTTAGTGCCCCTCCTGCGGTTGGGTACTTCTCAGTCTACTGTTGTGAGACTTTCGGTGAGTAAGAATCGGGATAAGCAGTCTGCATTGGTTAAATCATTAGGATTTGGCCTTGATTGGCTTCGTAGTGCGAAGGGACACGTTCTTAAACCAATTCTTGGTGTGTCGTCCCTTTTCCGTTATTCTTTCTCTACTAATTACATCCATCTTTCATCCTTAGTTTCTTCCAGTTCCCTCTTTCCCGCTTCCCGCCTTAACAAAGTCGAGGCGAGCTTGCCAGTATGTAGTGTGAGTTCGCTCTCTTTGGCGGAGGTTGTTCCTCCCCCGCTAAGCGTAAATACAATAAGAAACTCTATTCTAATGCGTCAACTCGTGTGAGTGCTCGTATTTTAGCGAAGCAAGCTGCCCCTCCGTGCCACATCATTGTAGACGCTTCTTCATCTGTCCTTGAGGCATTTTCGCCCCCTTCTGCGAGGGCTTCCCATCCCCCCATCAAGCGAGGTTTCAATAAGAAAGTTTTCGATCATTCGAAGACTCGAGTGAGCGCTCGCCTTCTTGCGAGGAAAGAAGGTGCCGTGTCAGCTGCTCAGCTAGGGCACAGATGAGTTATGCCTACTCATGGACATCCCTGGTGTAAGCAATGCATTCCCGCCGTTGAGCCACTAGAGTCCCTCTAGACTGCTAGTGGAGTTGGAGGTCGTTGTGAGGGGATTTTCATCCCCCGTTTCTCTTGGATTTATTGCTTAGTTCCAGCTCCTCTCTCAGGTTCGGCATTTTGTTTTTGGTCTCCTTATTGCTTGCGTCACCGGGCTGTTTGCTCCGCTATCTGGTATCGGGGTGGTGCGCCTTTGCCGTGATGTTGCCCTTTGTGTAGCTGCTTGTTATTGTATTTCTTTTTTTGTTCGCTAATTTCTATTTTACCTCTTGTAAAACCTTTGATGCTTGTTTGTATTATTACTGTTTTATTGATTAATATATTTTTGGATGGCTGGAGCCTTTTGGCTCTATCCGATATATCAAAAAAAAAATATTTTATGCATACACTAGAATTAATTTTTAGAACATACACTAGTTTAGATGGCATCTAACCGATCATGCGATGGACATAGTAACCAAAAGTCCACTAGTAGTCATTGCATTCCTTCCATTCCAACTCCATATGTAAAGAGTGAAGAAACACTTATCAATTATGAAACTATTCCTGATTTTCATGAAACACAAACAGATCAAGTAGAAGTGAAAGACGTAGAACCACAACCATCGAAACAAGGTCCTTCTCAATATCGTAAAACAAGAGAGAACACTTCCGAAGTACACAAATATTTTGACTATGTCCCTTCACAAAATGATAAGAGTGTAGCACTAAAAATTTTAAAACACCCTATAAGTTTAAAATAGGATCGAGAACAGATACATTTCAACGTCACTTAAATAAATGTCAACCCGAAATTTGTAAAGACAATCTCATACAACAAAAAATACATTCTAAGATTGGTCAAGTAGATAGTCATAGCTACGATCACGATATCGTTCGTAGAAAAATGGCTAAGTTAGTAATTAGAGTACCATATTCATTAAGTGAAAGTAGGAATGTAGAGACTTTTGCACAAACCGCATTAAACCCCCATTATAAAAAAATGCTAGGAATGTAGTTAAGGGTGATTGTAAATTAGTTTGCAATGAGGTTAATGATTTTTTAGTAGCAACACTAACATCACTAAACACTAGAGCTTTTTTTGACATCGGATGGGTGGGTAGGATTGAACCACGTACCAATGATGTGTGTAAAATGTCATTGGATAGATTCCAATTGGATAATTCAAAAAAGGATAATTTTATTCGGATTTATTAGGTACCCACATAAGGGTGAAATAATTGCCACATATCTTGGAAGTATGTAATAATTTCGGTAAAGTTTTTGCTATTGATTTTGATAATGCCTTTAATAATACTAAGGCAATAGTTAGTTTGAAAATTACATTAAATCCTATAGAACATGAAATTTTTCATTTTAGGTGTGCTTATCATATTTTAAATCTTTGTGTACAAGATGCACTAAAATATGGACACAATAAAATTGAGGCAGTAAAAAATTGTGTTCATTTTATTACGTTGAGTGGTCCAATATATCAAGCTTTTCATGATTGGTGTCAACTTAGGGGAATTGTATTTAAACGTTTTCCTAAAGAAGTTAGACATCGTTGGAATTCTACTTATGATTTACTAGGTGTTGTTCTTCACTATCGTTTTAATCTTAGAGAATTTTATGTTGCAATGGATATGCAGGATTGTATGTTAGATAATGATTTTTGGTTTTTTTCCGATAGTTTGTATAAACTTTTGGAACATTTTAATGATGCTACTTTACATTTTTCAAAAGCATATACATCTACAACTAGTGGTTTTTACTTGCAATTGTCACTATGATGACAACATTAATGATTTGACAAATGACCATTTTATTGGAGAAATGATTTATGCCACTTATATTAAATTTTAAAAAGAAATTCATCCACTTCCTATGTTATATTATGTTGCTAGTGTAATGAATCTCATGATTAAGTTAGTGGGCACAAAAAAATTTAATTAAGGTTTTTTATATTTATGCTCCACACGATAAAATATAAGGTTTTGATCATGTTGTTTTCACTACAAATTTTGAGCTTGTTTTGACTAGTTAATATGATAGTTACATTAGACTTTATTCAACTAACACTTCACAATCAAAAAATGTTAGTTCTTCTTCTTCTTCTATATTATCAAAGGGAAAGGGACTTGCAACTAGTAGTGTTTTAAATCTCATAAAATTAAAAAAAACCAATAACCAAAGCACCAAATGAGTTGAATTGGTATAATGCACAATCTCCCATTGATGATGTAGTAGATGTGTTTCATTTTTGGAAACCAATAAAAATATTTTTACTATTTTTTCTCGGATGGCTAACGATTTGCTAACTATACCAGTGTAAACCTTTGCTTTGGAAAGTATTTTTTCTCTTAGTGGCAGGATTATGAGCCCGAATAGGAATCGGTTGACATTAAAAGATTTGGAGATATTAGTATGCACCGAAGATTGGATGATAGCGGAAGATAGGACCCTAGATTTACATGAAGCATACAATGGCTCAACAAGTAGCGACGAATAAACATCTAGTACAATGAAGTTTGGATAATGTACCCTAAATATTTAGGAAATTTATGGGGATGAGATTCTATATTTAGGTTAAGTAGAAGTGCACGACAATAGTCCACTGCCTTTTCTTCAATCTAAATAGAGGTCATCTCAATCTCTAAATATAAATGTTCCCCTCATATTGTAAGTTGATAAAATTTATGAAATGTTACTAATCTATTTGATTGTATATTAAACTTTGTAATTCATAAATACAATTTCATTTATGAATAATTCTATTATCTATATGTTCTTGATAATTCTTAACAATTTTCCTTCTTCGTTGTCTTTATACATACATATATATATATATATATATATATATATATATATATATATATATATATATATCATCGTGGCCCGGCCCGGCCCTCGAGCCAGGTCAGGACTGGCATTTCACTGGCGAGGCCCGGCTCGCCAATGTGCCAGCCCGGCCCGCTAGGCCCGAATGCCAATCGGAGGTGGGTTGAAAGGACATATCGTGATAAAGAAATAAAAGAATTCAAATTTAATACCTATCGAAAATAGTGAATGAATGACGTTTTATACTTTTATGTACAGCAACTCGTCCGGGGAGGCCGATCTGGGCCGCGGTCCATAGGGCCCGACCATGTAGCGTGTCGGTCCCGATCTGGGATGCCTTTGGAACCGGTCTGGTCCCGAAGATGGAGGATCCCAACCAGGGCATCCTGGTTTTTGGGTTGAACCGAACTGGGCCGGGCAAAGTCTTTTAATTTATTTATTAATTGTTTAAATTTTTTTCTCCGTTTCTCTTAACATATACAACATGTTACAAAAAATATATAATATTGTAAGAAATTTCGATGTACAAGAATTATTTTAAAAAATTATATTACTTTTTGGTGTGAAGAAATAATTGAAAGAATTATTTGAAAGTCTTGACTTAAGAGAGTGGTTTAGAATGAACTGAGAGAGTTAAAAGAATTTGAAAGTTTTGGTGTGAATAAAATTATATAGAAGGGGTCTATATTTTTGTGTTTCCTGTTTTACCCAAAAATTACCCAAAAAACTGGTTTGGGGGGGGGGGGGGGGGGGGGGGAGGGGGGGCGGGGGGGAGGTATTTTAAGTAATCTATGATTTTTTTTAAAGTTAGATCCCAAAAAAAAATCCTAGATTACTAAAATACCCCCTTTCCCCCCCACGGCCGGCCGAGAGGGGCCAACTGTTGAGCCTGTCGAGATGGCCCATACCGAACTCGGCCGATCATGTCCTAGTCGAAACCCGGCAGGGCAGGCTCTTAAATGATATGGTTCAAAACCTACTGCTTAGGGTTTTCTATAGCCTGAACCGACCAGCATATTTTATGCGAGCCAGCCAGGAAGCGAACCACCTAAGGGATGTCCGCTTTGGTTCATGCCCAAGCCGGACCGGTCCAAGCAGGTTTCGGGCTAGCCTTGCCCAGTTACCACCCCTACTTTTATGTATGATCAGCATCAAAATGAGTGTTCTAAATCAAAACCTAGCTGCGTAAAAAAAACTTGTGCAGGCCAGACGATGTTCGCTGTTCACTCGTACCAATAATGAGAACACTTTCTACTCGTAGTTGAGAATGGGCCTAGATGTGGATCAAACTTTTATTGGGTGAGAATGGGCTTTGTATAAGGCCGAATAGAATACATGTTAACATAATAATATGTAGTGTAAAATGTCTTGTACATAGTATACACTAATTTCGTTATTTAATTGGTACATTAATCTACTGCACGAGCTAGTCAATATTTTTGACGATGTTGAGTTGGCACCCGAAGATGATGCCAGGCTGTCTATAGTACACGTGAATCAAAATGTAGTTTGTATCTTTGTTTATCAAAAAAATCAAAAATAAATATATTGTTAATATTTTTGAAGTTGAATGAGCTCCAGTGGTGGTGGTGAAAATCGCAGAAAATTATGACCATATGATTTCAACACAAATCCTAAAGCTTTTACGGACGGATTATTCGTCACGGGCCTCTTTAACAGGTCCGGATTTTCTTCAAACCCATTTACAAGATATGAGCCGCTCTGAAACCCATTAAAAGCGACTAGACCCACTTGAAGGGACATCTAACCCTTGATGGTTGTAAGTCAAATCTCTTATCTCCAGACAAGAGAGTCTTATCTCTTAAGAGGGGAAATCGACAGGAGATAAAAGATTCGTATTAATCTAACGAATCCAAACCAATCTCCTAAACTATTTTTCAGACCAATAAATACCCTCCCCCCACCTCAGTCAAAAGGTAATTACCAAATTGGCAATTTCTCTCTTAAAACTCTCATTCTCTCTCAGGTTCTGACTTGAGCATCGGATGGTCTGTCACAGGGCTACCCCTAATATTTCAGGCTTTTTGCAGGTCCATCGGCTGCGTCAGTAACCTTCGAATTCATATCATGGTGCTCTTTCAATTATCCAGATTCAATCTCGGGAGATCCAACCACATTTTACGGTGACAATCAAATGTTAGATCTTTAGTAATTTCCTTCAATATATAAACTCAGTATCGGTTTGTTCCCACATCAAAATAAGCAGCAACAGATTAGCATCGCATGTGGAAAACTACACAGATCCACTGTGTAGATCAAAAATTGTCGTGAGAAATACCGAATTCTCCTATCATGCCATCAAGGCTAAGGAGGAGAGCGGCGGCCTCAAGCCGTCGAACCAACTCTCTTCGTCAACCAGCTCTTTTAGTCGAGGACCCGATTCCTCCTCAACAGCCGGATCTGCCCCTACAGCCTAACCAATCTCCTATCAATGGAGGGGCACCCGGGGGCTCCCGACAAAGCTGTCATGAAAGCACCCTCTACATGATCATATCTGAGTCCATAATCCTTCTAGCGATTCAATGGCCTCGCAAGGTCCCCGGGGGTTAATAGATCTTCGTAAAATCATCAACGCCGGACAGCAATGGACCTATCTAAGGATTTGTATGGACGAGATGCGTGCACAGACTGAGGCCTCTCTCTCAGAACATCAAGTGAACCGAAGAAGCAACTCCCCCTATGGAAGAGATCAAGACACTCCTCCTCTCATAGGAGGCGCACTGTAGAAAGAAGCCTGACTCATGAGAGTCGAAAGCATCATGAGAGAAACAAAGAGAAAGAGGACCCAGTCACTACGGTAGAACTGGAAAACTTTAAGATTGACATACTCTGAGCCATCCAAGGCAATCAAGATCAGGGTCGACACCTAAAAGAAGAGTAGTCTGGCTACTCAACTGGATCCAAGAAGAAGGATGATCAAGTCCTTCACTGCATCTGAGAAGTAGAAATCTTCTGGAATAGATGAAGAATGACGGGAACCGCTCCAGCAAGGTCTACCCTCCAAGTCGACCTCCTTCCAGCAAAACCATCCTTGATGCACCTATTTTAAAGAACTTCAAAGCTCTTCAGTTCGAATCATACAATGGTGAATTAGACTCGACCGACCATATTAAGAGTTTCAAAACTCTCATGATTGTTTACAATGCCACTAATGCGCTCATGAGCCTAACATTTCCCGTAACTTTGAAAGGATCAGCAAAGGAATGGTACTCCCGCCTAAAACCAGAGTCAATATTATCCTTCGACCAGCTCGAGGAGCTCTTCATAGTGCACTTCGTTACTAGCTGAAAGGCTAATAAAACGAGTGCTTCCCTATTAGAACTAAAGCAAAAGGATGGAAAACTGCTGAAAGACTTTGTCAAACGCTTCACAGCTGAAGCAAGGTCTATCTCTTCCCTGGACTCTTCAGTGGCGGCTGCCGCCCTTTGCCACAATGTCACTCACCGAGAATTGCAAGCCTCCCTCACGAAGAAGCCACCCAGGGATTCCACTAAGCTTCTGGAGAAGAGCGACAAGTGTATCAGAGCCGAGGAAGCTGTCTACCCTCAAGGTAAGAAATGGCCACCTTCCGAGAACAAACGGAAGAACACAAGTGAAGAGGCCCCAAGAAGTTTCAGAAAGATGATGCAGGTCAATGCCGTCCGCCTCCAACACCACGCATTGACAAGTTCACCCCCCTGAATGGAAATGTGTATGCTATCCTCATGGCAGTCGAAAAAGACGGAATACTCCATCCTCCTCCCAAGATGACAACGACCAGCAAAAGAAGAGATACGAATAAGTGGTGCGCATTTCACAAAGACCATGGACACATCATCAAAAAATGCCGAGCCCTCAAAGACGAACTAAGCGGTCTAATTTACTGATGCTACCTCTCCCAATTCGTTCAGAAAGACAATAACGCTGGAACCCCTCCGGCACGGGGGGCTAAAAAGTGTCGAGAGAGGTCATCCAAATCATAAGACTTTGAACACATGACCATTTTTCACTCCATTCATGGAGGACCGATGGGGAGAGAGTCCAATTCCTCCTACAAAGCCTTTGTCCGAGAGGTATACTCAATTCATAACATCCCCCCTGCCAAAGGCACATGAGTCCGGATATCTTTCTCAGACAAAGAACTAACAGGTGTCTGAACACCTCATTGTGACGCTTTGGTTATAAACATGTGCATGGTAAAACATGAGGTACACCGCATCTCGGTGTACAATGGCAGCTCATGAACACTTTCAATGGCCTCAAGCTCTCCCAAGACCGGCTCATGCCTGCCGACTATACACTCCACGAAATCTCTGGTGTCCCCATTAAAATTAAAGGAATCGTCACACAGGATGTGACAGTAGGAAAGCCTTTCGCCACTCAAACAGAAGCGCTGGACTTTATGGAAGTGAATGTTAAAGCCACATACAATGCAATATTTAGTCGACCAGGCCTAGTAGCTTCCAACAAAGCAAGTTTAAAGTTCAACTTGCCATTCAATATGCTCATATAACTTGTTAATACCTAAACTAACAAATTCAGAATCCATACCCATGGCTCGGAGTTACTTTAGCAACCTACAATCAAGCACGTTCATAGTTCAACTCACTATTCGATCTGTTCCTTAAACTAGTTAAAATTTCTTAAAGACAGATTAGAGGTCCAAAATTGTGGATTGTAGTTATTCCAATAAAACTTGCAAAAGTAACATTTGAGGTTCAACTCGCCACTTGATGTGACTCACAATTCGTTGGAGGGCCCACATACCAAGTTTGGAAAATAACTCATTCTCAGAATTGCTCCTACAACTAGATAAACAAGGCCTTGTTCTTTAGCTACCAAGACCCCAATCGACGGCTCATCAATTCAACAAGTTACACATCAAGGATCAAACTTATGAAAGCATTCTCCAAATCACAAAACTATTGCAAGTTTATGTATTCAGATCCAGTGCCCCTATAAATATTTACGTGTAAAAAACTACACGCCATACTACAAGCATCGAACTACAATGAGTTTGCAAGTGAAAGAATCATTACAAAAGCATGCCGAAACAACTAAATGGCATAGAAATCCTTCAATATGATCTACAAACCATCCTTTCGGCTACGAGGAGGGAATGTTATTCCTAAGAGACACAAGCCTCCTTTACGGACTTTTGACGGACACCACCTTCCCCTGGCCGTTTGCATCCTTGACATAAAGGGTCGATCCTACATGGGCAGAAGCCAAACTCGACAAGGTGGTCACCCAACTTTGAGCATCACCAGGATGACGAGGGGGTACCAAACAGCCAAACCTGCTCCTTTGACAGTCGGCCCATCTCCGGCAACCGTTGCATCCTTTTTCACACAAACAGTATGCAAAGTGCTAGCGTTCACAACCCGCCAAGCTTCGCTTGGAGATGGTATATCTCCAAGTCTTTCTCAATAATTACTTCTCTTAGAATGGCACACTCCTAGACATTGTCTTTTGTCACCTTTGGAGGCAAGGGCATACCAGCATGGCGACCAATGCGCAGGAGGGCTAACACGTAGTCCCTCTCAATAAGCACCGACTTGAAGCGAAAAGTCTCCAACCACTCGTCTTCTGACTGAACACGCAAATGATCGACAGCTAACTCTATTATGCATAGTCGTTTACAAAGCTGCTCAACATTGTCACCACGGGGTTTCTCCCTCATTCTCGCAATCATCTGTCAACAAGACAAATAGTACCGTCACAAAAGAGGCAATCAACTAAGCGTTACAATCAAAAGAACTAAGTGTCGCAATCAAAAGTCACTCCAAAGCATACCAACTTGATACACAGGTAATAACAAAGCAAGAAAATGTTCTTTCATATATCAAAATGAAGATACAAAGTGCGGTGGCCAGTCCTCAATAAGGCATCATACAAAGACTAAATCATAACAGGGGGAATCAAGCATCCACCTGCTTCGGAGCAACCAAGAGCAAAGAGCCCCCGGCCGCCTCCTTCTCCTTGTTCTTCTTTCCTGAACTACTCTTCACACCCCTCGCAGGATTTTCATCCTCACCACCGTCCTCCTTGTTTCCACTTATACTAGGAGCCTCTCAAGGACGGAGAAGAACGTGGTAGCCCTCCCCGGTGAAGTCGGGGACATGCCCCACCACATGGGAGATAGCCTGTGCATAGTATTTAACTATCATGCTCTACAACTTGGTCTTGGCCACCCCGACCTTCAAATCCAATGCCACAACAACATGGGACTTCTCTAACTCCAACAAGAGGTCGGCTACCCTCTTCTCCAGCGCCTTAAGGTTGAGGCAAGTCTCCTCCTCCATCTTCCCTGATGCCTCCTCCTTTTTCATCGACACCTCCAACTCAAGGCGTGCCCCCTTTCCTCCTTCTTCAGTTACTCCACCTCCGCCTTCAACTCCTTGACGGGCTTCTTTTTGTCCCGCTCAGCATGCATGACCTGCGCCCTCATGTTCTTCTCCTCGACCGTGTAAAAATCGACCAAATTTCTAAAGTGTCTCATCATCTGAAATTAAGAGAAAACGATCAAGACACCATGTTGCAAATAGGGAGAAAAAGAAATAAAAAATTAAAAAAATGGAAAATTAAAAAAAATAAAAAAAAACACTGGAACATACCGTCATCTGTGTGCGTGCGATCTCCAGGACCGATCTCTCTGGGGGCTCCATCTTCAGTCTCTCCCGATTAGCGGGAGTGAGGAGGTGACGGATCACATCAAGGAAAGCGAAAAATTTGCCGAGAAAACTTTCCTGCTGCATTACGCTCTAGTCAGGAACATGAACCATCTCTATCCCATCGGTGTGAATCGTCGTAGCCTCGGCGATAAGATGAACAGGTGTGGAATTCGCCATGATCGTAGCCAAGGAAGAACCTTCCGCTGTACTGCCAGGCGGCGCCCCCGAAGGCAACTCGGTCGGAACATTGGGGGCTGGTCCAAATGAGTCCTACAAAAGAGGAGGACAGCTAGCCAACCTCTTGCACTTCTTAGGCTCCTCAGTCCTCTTATTGCGAACTGTAGTGCCCCGAATTTCCAATATAATATCTCAGAAATACGTGCCATAATTCCCAGCATCAACCTCAATTGTAATAGTAAATATAACCAAAACAGAGATAAATTTTTCAACTTTTATTACTTCAATTCATTACAAAGCACAGCAGAAAATAAACACCTTGAATTACAAATTCTTTATTTTACAATACATTCTTTTACAATTTACATAAGCCACAATCATCATTCTATCTCATGCATCCAAATTCCAAAGTTATAGGTACCTACTTGTAAAACATGAGGCTAGAGATAACCCTAACCCCCAAAACTATATAGGTCAGCCATAACGGTGTGAGTGACATAAAAGAAATGCAACATAAATAAAACATAAAGCATAAAGTCATAAACTACATGTATCAACAGTAGCAAAGAATGGAATATGAAATAATGATAAATAATACATGAAAATATCAAGTGAAACTAGACTAAGTGTCGAGTGTAGGAAAATGGAAAAAAAACATGCATAAAACCAAGTCAAGAAGAACACAGTGCTATATGCTGACTCTGTAATGCATACTTGTCAGATTCTATGCATCCGACTCTATATAGGTCCGGTGCAAGCCCTTATCGTTCTCTATTTGATAAGATTTAATCCCCCGTTATGCAACTAATCCTAATACAATGACTACTATGAGATTTAGACATTCTACAAGTATCGGTTCTTGACCTTGGAATACTGGAGGCCAATCCCACTCTGCGGATCAATCAGTGGCCCTTACGTCCATCGTCCCGAAAAATTGGGGATTGCCTCACTCCGCAGGTCATCCTGGAACCCTTATTGCACAAACATCCAATGAGCGTTGTTCTCATCCTCGGAATACTGGAAATCAATCTCACTCCACGGATCACTCTGTGGTCCTTACGTCCATCGCCCCGGGATACTGGGGAATATCTCACTCCTTGGATCATCCTGGAGTCCATAACTCATGTTTGCTCTCGTTTCATCATATCACCATCTAGTGCCTATTCTTATCTTGTTAAATAAATTAATTATTTAATAGATTGTGAATCTGTTAGAGTTGGTGTACCCTACCGGGCTAAACTCAACTGAACAACAACCAAAATCTCAACTGCCGGTAGTTAGGGGCTCACTCAATCTCTAAAGACTCATAACTCGACCATCAATACCAAAATTTTTCAATAAAACTCATAAACCCATCATCAAAATGTTTATAATAAGAAGACGACAAAATCCAAATCCATTTAAAGTACTCATGAAATTCCAGAATTCAAATAAAATATTAAATCCATTAATTAGCAGAAAATCATATTTTGAAGTTATAGAATATCACAAAACACCAATTCCTTTGAAAATCACATATATCTCTCTTTATAAAGCCAAAGGAATGTAACTTAAATTCTATTATAAACAAAATATAACTTTCTGTAAAATACTGTAATCTATAGTAAAATATCACTTAAAATCGTAGATCAATAATCCATAATATCGAGGAAATAACCGTTTAAAGAAACGAAGAAAAACTCAATAAAACAACTCAAAACAACAAGTGAGGTCGAATGCCAAAACAGTGCAAAATAACGGCGGTTGTCCGTCCCTTTTGAAATTCTCAAAAAAATAGAATGGCGGTCGACCGCTAACTGCTATGTAGCCAGGTTAAAATCTCGTGCATGTTTCGACTGATACGTCAATTTCACTTTGTAAAATCACAAATTTGAAAAACCAATTTCCTGAGATGAGTTAATATATCTTGTAGAACATATAGGAGTTTATAAAATACATCAAAATCACATCGAATCCATAAAAGAGTAAGTTTTCACAAATTTCTTCAAAACAGCCAACTTATATATATTCATATAAGTGTTTAAGCATCAGTTTTAGCAGTAAAATTCACCAAATAGGAGTAGTACAATATCCCATTCAATCTCAGTATGAAAATAATTAGGATTCAATTTAAAACTTCACAAGATACACAATATCTCCAAAACAGTGAAATGGTGTTCATATGCATATACATATAAGTGTATGTGTGCATATTTGTATCAGTAAACATCAAGAATTCGTAGTATGTATGTAATATAATGTTCTCAATTAAACTCAGTATCAAACAACTCAGATCTAACTCAAAATTCTCCACAAGGGTACCAAACCAGTTTCCGGCCGACACATCTACAGACCCGAAACTCAAAATCCTTCTTTTCCTCAAAACTTGATCTTTTTAATTCAAAAGCTCTTCTGAAATTCATTTAACTCAAATACAACCACTCACAATAGTTTACTCATGAATATAAGCAACTATAACATGTTTTTAATCAAGTTCTTATTCATCTAAAATCCAAACAGAGCATATCCATATATATACACAGCAAAGGTCCACTTTTACTCAATTTTATGAATACTCACATCATACAACTCTTTATAATGAATCAAAACAGCAAGTATATGAAGGAAAACTTACTACTCATGAGTTCTATTAGGATGTTTGACAATCTCAAATAATCTATTAGGGTTTTAATTCATTAATGGCATAGTTTTATGAAAAGATTCAATTTTTAGTTCATCTACTCATCAAAAATTCATATTATCATCATACAATCCCAAATCATGCTTTCTAATACACAAATCATCACATACAACATGCTTAGAACAAAAGAAAACAATATATGTCACTCACCTTATTGAAAAATCAACCGAAGATAATAAAGAGAATAAGAAAATTATTTCTTTCACAAGAAAACCAAGATCCTCGCTTTGAAACTCTAAGAAAATAATAATAAAGAAATCCTTTGTGTAGTGCAGCAAAGAGACGGGTGCACCACCCCTTATATTGGTCGGAAATTAAGGTATCTAGTGTTTGTGAATAGATTTGCAAAATACTTCTTTTGAATATATCTTTACATATATAAATCCTTATATTTGAAAATTAAATAAAACCAATTCAATTTGTATTTAAAAACAAAACCAACACTCCAGATCTGGCCGGCACTGTTGTAAAACTCAGCAAAACAAAATTGTACTTTTTGCCCTCTGAGTGGCAATTTTGCAAAGAGATCATTCTTTATCAAAACTTGCAAAATAAACCAAATTTATGAGAACAAAAGGTAAACTCTTTAACTCTAAATTGACTAGGCATCATGCTCAGCCCAAAAATCTGAAAATCTGGAGTTTTCACTCCAAGTGGTAATTGTAACTTCCCAATTTTCATACACTGGGAAACCGTGACATAAGCCAGAATCTTTTCCTTCAATTAGCCAAAATATACAGAAAAATAGGAAAATTTAAAACTTTTTATTGACCACAAATGTATTACAAGTCTGAATATTATAAAACTGCAATACATTATACCAGTATTACAATAATGTCATACAAGCCCAAGTGTTATAAACTTTCAATAAAAATTACATCAAAGTACAATGAATAATACATAACACTTGGTACATTCACTTCGATGATTTTCAACAATTAATGAATTACAACGTAAATTACAATTGAAATAAATCAACACTTTGCTGCTTTTGCCTTGAGTCCTCCTAAATCCTGTACCTGTAGCTCTGCAATCCAGTACCTGTAATTTTGTAATTCAGTACCTATTAAAATGGGGACGTCAGCACATATACTGATGCTTTAAGGCTGATGCCTAGCAGCGATTCTCAACTTTAAACAAACAGATTGATGAAAAGAGAAGCGTGTAGATATATAATTGATGTGTCAGTGTATGCTATGACTTAGACTTTAATGCAAGATTAACTAATGCAATGATGCTCTTATTCTAATGCAAGCGAGTTTGCAGAACAGTATGCGTCACATACCATATACGCCCATAACAAGCCGTTTCTTCTTATATAGGGATTTGAACCCGCGCCATGAATTCTACTCTTGTACTCAACATGTTTCTGAAGATACAACATGACTGATGAGGTTACAGACGTGGTCAAGTTCCACTAATGTAGTCATCTCGTGGTTCCTATGTTTGCCACTACTACCCGGCATACCGGACCTCTCAAAAATCTGACGAACATAGGGTATCCGAAAGCACAGGTTAGCTCAAAGCATCCCCTGTGGCCCCCTAGCAGATAGATCGTAGTCTCTGGCTTGTTCGCCCTTCTTGATATAGAACATGACAAAGTTTCGGGATCCATCCCCTAGCTCTGACAGGAATCACTCCCGCCCTTATCATGGCACTTCAGAAATTAACAAACGAGATACGAATCCCGTGCTCCCAACTCGTGAGAAGGCACAGATCGTATCCCTTTGACATGAATGGTACAACCAATAACACCACCTAGTGTTGGCCTATAGAACAGGTCGGATCATAAGGTATCACCCTTAACACCAACTCTTTTCCTCCGACAAGAAAATGATAATAAATAAAGGTTAAGTAGTAATAGTCATAAGTTAAGTTACTACCCTAACAATGTTACTAACCCTAAACAATCTGAGGGATGACAGCAGTACTAACACAACATGCTAGGTCTTAAGTTAGACTTCGCAAGATAATTCTACTGGGTGCTCAACCTAGATTTACCAGAATTCCTAAGGATCCTATTCATAGCTTATCGATCCAAGACCCCGGCAATACGAACGTATTCGCATGCTACTGCCCTGAACTTGGATTCCGTGTACGCTCCGGCCTGCAATCAACCTACACCGGTTAAATCTGACGGTACACGAGGAGTGACTCGTCCACAGTCCCTTAGGAGTAAAATAAATACACGTCTTGATGGTCAATGCCCCCTAGGAGAATGATATCACCCTAAACGAGCACAACAAACTGCGTACTAGCTAATAAGCTATGTACGAGTAAACAAAACACATACGATCTAAACGAGTTGTGTATGAAACCAACAACTACGTACGAGCCAGGTGAGCTGCGTACGAGACAACCGCATATCTACGAGCCAAATAAGCTACATACGAGACAGATGAATCATATAGAAGCAACATAAAGTCTTCTGACAACCTAGAAGCAAAGTAATATGCTCACTAGCAAAACTTGATCTTTTATAATTAGAAGCATCAGAATAATATTCTAACAGTCTAATATAAGCATACTACTAATGAGTACACAAAAGCAACATAAAAAGCCTTCTAAAAATCTAGAAGCAAACAGTACTGCGCTTATCAGAATTCGACAAAATTAGACTTTTTAAAAAGGTGAGAACATCTACTACAACTCTCTAGTTGAACACCTTCAGATTCGGTAAGGAACTCAAAATCTGGTCTGTTAGACACCATTTCAAACAATAACAGTACAGCTAAAAGTTGAAACTTTCCCAGCTCATAACTTTTTCTATACTTGTCGGAATTTAACGAAATAGGAAATTTTGAAAAGGTGAGAACATCTACTACAAATCTTTAGTTAAACACTTTTTCAGATTCCTTATGGAATTCAATTCCCCATCCCTTGAACACAATACAAAGACAACGAAAGACAGCACAAGCTGAAAAGTTGTAAAGCTCACAACTTTTGCTATACTTGTCGGAATCTAACCAAATTATACAATGTGGAAAGGTGGTAACATATACTACAACTATCTAGTTGAACACTTTTTCAGATTCATTATGGAATTCAATTTTCCGTCCCTTGAACACACGCAAAAATTAACCAACATCAGATTTTTTTAACAAAAAGCTGAAACTTTGAAAGCTTGCAACTTTTGCTCTACCTGTTGGAATCTAACAAAATTATACAATTTGGAATGGTTGGAACATATACTACAACTCTCTAATTGAACACTTTTTTTAGATTCCTTATGGAATTCAATTCTCCCTCCCTTGAGCACATGCAAAAATTAACCAACAGCAGATTTCTTAACAAAAAAATGAAACTTTGAAAGCTTGTAACTTGTGATCTACTTGTCAGAATCTAACGAAATTATACTATTTGGAAAGGTGGAAAAATATATTACAACTCTCTAGTTGAACACTTTTTCATATTCCTTATGGAATTCAATTTCCCGTCCCTTGAACACACACAAAAATTAACCAACACCAGATTTCTTAACAAAAAGCTGAAACTTTAGAAGCTTGTAACTCCTACTCCGCTTATCGGAATCTAACCAAATAAGTCATTTTGGAAAGGTGAGAATATCTACTACAACTCTCTAGTTGAATACTTTCCCAAATTCAGTTATTAAAAGGTACAAAAACTTTGAACAATCCGAATTTCAGCCAAAATGTCAGATGCTGTAATTTTGTTAGGGTCATAACTTTTGCTCTGCTTATCTGAATCTAACCAAATATGAAATTTTGGAAAGGTAAGAGACTCTACTACAACTCTCTAGTTGAACACTTTTTCATATTGAATCAATAAGAGGTGCAAAAACTTCGAACAATCCAAACAGCGGGCTTTATCCAAAAAGCTGGCTGCTGAGATTTGTAAAGCTCATAACTTTTGCAATACTTATCGGAATCTAACCAAATAGGCCATTTTGGAAAGGGGAGAACATCTACTACAACTTTCTAGTTGAACACTTTTTCAGATTCCGCATGGAACTCAAAATCCGGTCCTTTAAACACAAGTTGAATGAACCAAAATAGCGATTTCTTTTCGATGCTCGCTG
This sequence comes from Hemerocallis citrina, assembly GCA_017893485.1. Taxonomy (NCBI): domain Eukaryota; kingdom Viridiplantae; phylum Streptophyta; class Magnoliopsida; order Asparagales; family Asphodelaceae; genus Hemerocallis; species Hemerocallis citrina. Next base: position 235,102,175 of record CM030364.1, on the reverse strand, counting down.
TTTTAAGGAGATGATTTGTTTCACCCATCAAATTAATCCCAAAAAATCTATAAAAACTAGCACATGGTAGTAACACAACCAAGAAGCTCTCAAATTAATTTGGAGTTAAAATTCCAACTTGAACACAAGTAATTAATTCTAACTACATAGTAGTTTAGGGTTGATTCTTAGTTTTCTATTTTGTGTTCTACCCTTCAATCTTGTATGCCCTTTTTATTCTAGTCCATAGACATCCATATGCACATGATTTAGTCCATGTTTTTACACCTAACAAGTAAATAATAATAATAATAACAATACAAAGGTTGATAACCCCCACCCAAATCGGTTGGAAGAACTAGCCTTGCCCTTCTCCTCCTTGCTCCTTGTTCTTGCTCCCCTTAAAAGAGAACCCATGAAAAAAAAACCCACTCTATTTCTTTTTATTTGACCTCACTTTCTTTTTCTTTCTTCTCAATTTTTTTCCAAAAATAAAGCAATTAAAAGTAGAAGGAGATTGAGATGAGAAGGGGATGAAAACACAAGATGAAATGAAGGGTTTCTTGCCCTTTTTTTGGGTTTGGCCGGCCATAGGAGGGGAGAGGGATTTATAGGAGAGTGGGGTTGAGTTTTGTGGTGTGAGAAGAGACCACTTGTCACTCTTTTCATGGTTCAACAATTGGACGTTCGATTTGCAATTTTAAATTGCAATCAAACCCAATAAATTTGCAATCAACACCCAATCTAATCCCTACCCTCCATTTGATCATGGTTGATAAAAAGTAGGAGACATTTTCCCAAAATCACATACTACATGATTTTGTACAAACGTACGAAATCGATACAGTACATATACGTACCTATATCTGTCTATACATATAATTTTTATTCGTTAAAACGAAGAATCTCTACCAAAAATGTTTTAATTCAAAAATAATAATAAAAATAATTTTATTATCAGCTCGGAAGATTCCAGTATCAATTTGATACAATTTAGATATATAAAGACTAGTGTGTATATATATATATATATATATATATATATATATATATATATATATATATATATAGATAATGTTTATTAACAAAACCGGTTAATATCCACCAAAAATATTTTAATTTGGAAAATAATAATAAAATAATAATTTTTAATACCAGCCCGAGATTTTACAGACATTTTCTCAAAAACGCATTTTACAGGATTTTGTACAAGTGCTCAAAACCGATACAATACATATATATACTTACTAGTATATATATATATATATATATATATATATATATATATATATATATATATATATATATATATACAGATAACTTTTTATTAGTAAAACTAAGAAAATTTCCATAAAAAATATTTTAATTTTAAAAATAATAATAATACAAATATAATATCCAACCGAGATATTACAGTAGTTTTGCATAAAAGTCCATCTTTTTTGTAATATTTGCAAATATGTCAAATAATTATCAGAAAAATCCAGAAAATTCACAAATAATATCTATTAATAAATAAAGGGTTTCCCCAAAATAATTTCTGACTTTGAACTTTCCAAGAAAATATTTGCACGTGTTTTACACGTGTAAAGAGGTAAATTTCAGAAAAATATTTATTAAATGACCAAAAACCATTTTAATTTACTTATTAATCTTAAAAAATTTATTTAAAAGATCTGGGGTATTACACGAAGCGCCTCCATATCCGCTTTCAAATCTTCGAAGCCCATACTCACTTTTCCCTGCAAAGTGAAGCACCAAAAGATTAGAACTTGTGGTGCAAAACAAAGCAATGTGAAAATAGCAAATATATAAATCAAACAACGGGATATGGAAGTAAAAAAAACATTAAACCGTACTGGGATAAACCGGGCTAAGACCACCTTCGAAGAGCACTTCGTCGGTGATATCTTGCCAAGCCAACACCTTCAACGTGAGAAGAGCATCACTAACACTCTTCTCTGTCACGGTCACCACCGGCTTCACCCTCATAACCGATAGAAACAACTCAGCACTTTGAACAACAAGAAACTTCTCGTTCTAATACCTAATTGAGCTGGGAACATCGATTACCCCCGATTGTTATGGGTGCCAAGGTACCATCGCTCCTCCATTTTTCTGTTGAACAACCCTGAAGTGTCTCCTGAACACAGTGAAACTCGGTTCTACCCCGAGCCTACGACATTGTAGGACGAATCCCACCACGTGCTTTCACACGTTTGTCATAAGCTGCATCGGGCTCAGTGTAGCGCCCCAAATTTCCAATAAATAAAATTAGAAATAAGTGGCACAATTTTCAGAATCAACTTCAATGTAATCATACACAGTATCAAATACAGGAAAATTTAAAAATTTTATTACAACTGTTCTTTCTTACATTTACAAAGCAGAAAATTTATTACAATATTTACAACACAACCCAACATTTAAACTTTGATCATTTTAAATCCAAGATTCTATTTTACTCAGGCAACTCACTTGCAAGTCCTGCGAAAAACAAACTGAAGAGTGAGCACGTCAGTTGAAGGCAACTAACGTCAACTATAATAATAGTGATACTTCTAGATCTTACAATCACAAGCTTGATGCATATAATATAACAGTAATGAAAGATGCATAAAAATAATAAGTAGAACAACAAGTGAAACATATTAACACAGTAATAATAGATGGAACATGAAACAACGATGAATGAAACGTAAAATAACAAGTGAAGCTAGGCTAAGTGTCAAGTGTATGAGATGAAAACAGAAAACAAGCATGCATAAAACAAGTCAAGAAAATACAAATGCATATGATGATTTCTAATGCATACTTGTTGAATTATATGCATCCCATACTACATAGGTCCGGTGCAAGCCCTTATCGTTCACCACTTTATAGGATTCAATCCCACGTTGTGCAATTAACCTACTACAGTGATTACTTTAATGATTAGAGTATTCTATGAGTATCTAGTGCCATGCCCCAGTAATCCCTGAGAATCAACTTTCCATCGTCCATGATTTTGGGTACACACCCTCACACCCCGATAATTTTAGAAATTGAAACCCACATCGTCCGCCAATGGTATCTCATCACACAAATATCCCATGAGTGTCTCCCCGACCCCGGTAATCCCGAAGATACATCCCACACCGTCCGTGATCACACCCCGGTAATTCCTGAGATTATCTTCCACCATCCGATCATATGAGGCCCCCTACCCATGTTTTCTCTTATTTCATCACAACTCTAACTAGTGCATGTCCTTAGGTTTATTATTATTATTTAAGTCACAATCATCCCATAGAGTTTGTGTACCCTGCCGGGCTTAACTCAACTAAATCAACAAGAAGGCCCCACAGGCAAATATCCACAAAAGTCTCATCTGCCGGCATGGTAGGGTTCCACCCAACCTCTAGAGTCCTTACAATTAAAACATTACCACATTCATTGTCTAGGGTATCCCACATTAACCCTAATCTCAAAAATAACTCTCAACGGTTCATTCACAATCTTCTCAATTTTCACAAAAATCCAATTTTCCACAAACCACATTAATCTCAATTCAATGCATCTTTAATCTTTTCACATTCAACTCATAAATCATTAATTTTAGCAAACAAATAGTGCGTATAAAATATTCTTTCCTCATTTTAAAAAAACAACCCCTTCCATAATTATTCAATTTCATTCATGGAAATAAATCCAAAATCACCAAAAAAATATTCTCATGTCATCTTATAACATTTCTTTCCATATTCGACATTTCAATTATTAAATTATGGGATTCTAATCAACGTAAAACTAAAATAACTCATTTAAAAATATGGAATTATATGCCTTCAAAATCTGAAATTAAATTATCAAAAGTTGAAGTCTTAGAATCAATAATCTATAACATTGAAATTTATCAAATAAATTTTCCACCAAACAAATTTTCTTCTTTTTATTTTAAAGGCTTTGAAACACAAAAAAGAAAGACCCAAAAGAAGCAAAATAAAAGGGCTTAAAAAAACCAAAAAAAGAAACTCAATAGAAACAAAATAAAGCCTAAAACTAAAAAAAAAGAAACTCAAAGAAACCAACTGGGCCTCACCCGGGCTCGATCCCTGCACACCCAGCACCCAAGCCCAGCGCTCAAAGCGCCATTGGCTAGCCAACTCCCCAAGTGCCGCTCACTGTCTTACTTAAAAGCTAAAATATTCATATATCCAGAATCACTGTACAGACCCTAATCTATACAACCCAAAACCCTATTTCTCCAAACCCTAATAAAATAATTTGGGTTACTGTTCACCTCATGAACAGTGAACCCGAAACCTAATATACTCCAATTCAACCATACAACAATTATTCAAACCGTAATATTAAACTTGAACTTTTTAAGAATTAAAAAAAACAAAATTACATGGAAAATTTATGTGTCTAATTTTTATATAAATATTTGTACTCATTTATCCACAAAAATTTCTTGTATTCGTTTATCATGTTAATAATTTATCTTATTTCCATAGATTTCAGTTAATTAATTATTTTTGAAGTAATAATATTTTTTGATGCAAAAGGTGAATATTTTCAGTAAAAATCAACAAACAAAACAAGGAGAATGACAGATTAATTTTTTTTCGATTTGTTGAGTTTTGAATTTTACAATTTGGCCATGTGAAAAGCAAAATAGAAATGTTAAATTACTAATAGAGGTGACAATGAAATAAACAAATTTAAAAAGGGTTTAAAAGAGCTAATGTGATTATTAGTTAGTTTAAATAATTTAAACCAATTAATTTTAATTTTATTCTGAATTTATTTTTTGTGTGTACAGCACATGTTTCAAGAAAAAGAAAGAGAAAAAAAGAAGCAAGATATAAAGAGCAAACCAAATAAGGAATGAAATAAATAAAGATATGGGTTTTCGACAAAAATAAACTCTAATACCCACGTTCGGATCCCTATAAATAGAAGAGCAAAAAGCAATTGAGGGACACACAAAAACGAAGAGAGAGAGCGACGACAGATCTCTAACATAATAAAAAAAATACTCAAAGAAAAAAACTGAAAGAAGAAAACTAAGTGAGAAAGAAAGAAACGGATGAAAGAAAGAAACACCGAGAGAGAGAAAGAAAAGGACGAAAGAAGAGAAGGGCGTGGGTTGCTGAAGTGGGTTTGGGCGGCACGGGAATCAAGACAAGAAGAGAGAGAAGCCAGAGGCTGACGTGCTTGTGTGTAGGCACGATTTTCAAGAAGAAGAAAGAGAAAGAGAGGCAGACTATGCGGCGCGAGTTTCGAGGCTTTGGTTTGCAATTTCTTTTACAAAACATTTCATTTTGTATCTCTTTTCTCTTTGTCTAAATTTTTAATGAAATCCAAGACAGTATTTGTTAGTTACAATTTTATTATGAACTAAATTTTATTTTTCTAGAGCTTTGATGCAGCCTAGTTTTGGTAACACAATTTTAATTTCATATTATTTTTCTGATTTTCCATAGTTGAGTGTTTGATTTTTGTGTTTGATGCTTACAATTGTTTGGCCAACTGCTGTATAATTTATTGGATCATGGAGAGACCGAGAGGTAATTTGTGATTTAGGACTATTAAATTAAACACCATTGATTGAGCGAAATTAGAGATGATTTACCACGATTGATGTTACTATAAAGAAATCCATAAAACTTAATGAGTCTTCAATTAATTAAATTTGCATAGAGATATGACAAAATATTAGTTGAAGATAATTTTGGTGTTGTTCGAGAGAAAGCATTGAATACTTGGGGGATTTTGGTCTACAACTTGGAAAAGTAACATTTGTTGTCAAATAGAATTATGAAATGTGTGACATTAACTAGGTGAAATCGAAAGCCCTATAATTAGTTTTGCAATTAATAAACAAAAAAATTTCAGATTCTGCTCCTTTTAATTAATTTAGTTAGTTCTTTAGATTAATTTAATTTAGTTGTTTTCTTTATTGAATTTCGATTTTCCAAATAGTAGTTAATCTAGTAATTTTGGTACTCGATAAAATAATTATTCCTTGTGGGCTCGACACTCTTTTTACATAACTACACTACTTGTTGCGATTTTGTACACTTGCAAAAATATTCACATCAAGTTTTTGGTGCCGTTGCCAGGGTCTAATTATTCTTTTATTGATACTGATAATTGCTAGATTGTTCCTAATTTGAATTTTCTATTTATTTTTTATTTATTTTTTTTGTTTTTTTTAATAGCTATATTTCAGGACATAGAAGTGTATCACGATGGCATCCAACAGTTACCAATGGTCTTCAGAAAGAGCAATGCCAAGAAAAGTGGCTAGAGTTTTTGAGCTTGATCATATTGCCACAATGACTACACAAATTGATATTTTATCTAAACAATTAGGTAATATGAATGTTAATTCTATTCAAACTAATATTATTTGTAATCGTTGTGCAGGAAATCACCCAAGTATTGATTGCCAAGTGGGAAATCCTTTTGCTCAATCAAATTTCAACATAGCAAATTACGTGCCCAATTTTCAACATCAAAACAATCATTATTTGAACACGTATCATCATGAATGGAGAAACCACCCCAATTTTTCTTGGAACAACAATCAAGGAGCAATTAGACCACCTCAAAACTTTTTACAACAAGAAAAGAAGCCGATACTTGAAGAGATGTTGACGCAATAATTGCAGAAGACAGTTTTGGTGATACAAAACAATACGGCTTTAATTCACAATCATGAGCCTCAGATTGGTCAAATTTCAAATATTCTTAAAGAGAGAACAACAGGAACCTTACCCAGTAACACCGTAACAAATCCCGATGAGCATGTCAAAGTAATAACACTAAAAAGCGGAAGAACAATTGAGCAGCCACAAGAAGAAATTGCCGACCAAAATGTGGTTGAAAAGCAAAGTGAGAACGAGTAAAGTGTGGATGAACAAACAAAACACTTGACCAATCATCATTCTAAGAAGGATAAAGGAGTTTCAAGCCAGACAATTTCAGGTAAGTTTAATTCTGAAACTTATCCTAATTCACCTTATGATCCACCTATTTCTTTTCCGCAAAGACTTCAAAAGAATAATCTCGAAAATCAATTTTCTAAATTTTTAAATTTTATTAAGAAATTGCATATTAATATTTCTCTTATTGAAGCTTTGGAACATAAGCCTAAATACGCTAAATTTTTGAAATTTTTTTTATCAAACAAGCGAAAAATGGAGGAACAGGAAATGGTGATGCTAACAGAAGAAAGTAGTGCAATTTTACAAAACAAACTGCTGCCTAAACTTAAAGATCCAGAGAGTTTTACAATTCCTTGCACTATTGGAAATATTTATTTTCATAAAGCATTATGTGATTTAGGAACAAGTATTTATGCCATATTCTATTTTCAGGAAACTTGGTATTGGAGAAACAAAATCTACCACAATTTTATTGCAATTGGCGGACAGATCTATCAAGTACCCAAGAGGAATAATTGAAGGTTTTGGTAAAAGTAGACAAGTTCATATTTCCAGTTAATTTTGTAGTGCTTGACATGAAGGAAGATGAACAAATCTCTTTGATTTTGGGGCGACCTTTTCTAGCTATAGGAAGAGCTTTGATTGATGTCCAACAAGGAAAACTGATTTTGTGGGTTGAGGATGAGCAAGTAACGTTTGATATTTTTAAATCCATAAAGTTTCCTACTAAAGAACAATCGTGTTTTCAAGTAAGTAAAATTGATTTAACTGCGGGCGAGAAACATAGTGCTAAAATTGAAAAGTTACCTATAAAAGTATGTCTAACAAATTCAGCAACTCTTGAAACTGAGAAAGAAAATATTTCAGAATGTGTTATGTATTTGGATGCTACACCATCTATTCATCCATTTTCTCAGCTAAAATTAAAAGAGGTGGGGATATCAAAGACTTCATCTTCAAGAAAGAAACACCTTAAACACGAGTTTAGATCACTATCATTTAGCTTGAGGGATGCACAGAGAAAATATAATCCACGCATGAAGGGAATTATTACAAAAGAGGCTCTTATGTTGTTGGATGTTGGCGTCACATAACCATCACAACTATTATGTCGACTAAAGACTTAAAATATAGCGCTTTTTGGTAGGCAACCCATGTTTTCTTTTTACTCCATTAGATTTGTCTTTTTTCTTTTTATTTTAATTTAATTTTAATTTTTGATTTAATTTATTTTATAGGATTGCATGAGTTTGGAACAGTTTTATATTGTAAATCAATTTTATATTGTAAATCTTGAATATGTCATGGTAAATCATCTGTCGGAGCTCAATAAGGAGTAGTACATGATTCTAGTGTAAGCTAGCTTATAATCATGCTTATTAAAATGGAGCACGTACATTCTTAGCAAATTATAAAAGCTTTCTAAACAATCAAAAGCTTATAATCATGCTTAGTAAAAAATTGTCATGCTTACAAATAGATAATATATATATATATATATATATATATATATATATATATATATATGGGAAAGGATCGGTTGAGCACTCCTCTAGTGCTCAACGCGTGAACACTAGGCCTTCGGGCGTTCATATCGAAAATCCGAACCGTTCACACTGATCTACACATCTAAATTAGTTTAAATATGTAAAATCAAATCATTTGAAATTCATTTGCCCATCCATCATGTGACTATAAAAACAATGATTTTCAGCCATACAATTTTGTAACACTTCAATGAATGGGCAAATGAATTTCAAATGATTTAATTTTACAGATTTAGACTAATTTAGATGTGTAGATCAATGTGAATGGTTCGGATTTTCGATATGAACGCCCGAAGGCCTACTGTTCATGCGATGAGCACTAGAGGGGTGCTCAACCGATCCTTTCCATATATATATATATATATATATATATATATATATATATATATATATATAGGGGTATCTTCCATTGCAAACGCAAATGTCGTGCATACCCATGCACACCACTTAACCCGTCATTAGGGATGACGGGTTAAATGGTGTGCACGTTCGGAACTGCTACAGTAGCGTTTGCAACGGAAGAAGCCTCATATATATATATATACGTTTTTATAAGTCACCTTATTTGCAAATTTTTTAAATGTAACAAAAAATTCCGGCTCTAAATTATTTGACACACATTTCCAATATTATGCCCTCCTTATCACTTCCTTCAAACAAAAAATGGGATCGAATAAAATATTAGGAATTCGCTGAGTTTACCAACAACCGATCAAAGGAACAATTAAATAAGTTGATCAAACCAAACACATAAAGCACACAATATTTGTTCCAGTTTGACACTACCTAATACAAAAAAAAATGGAAATTTTTTTTTAACCAAAGAAGAAACAAGAGATACAACACCCTCACAAAGAACCTATGTACCTCTCAAGTCTCATTGAAAGATAATTTGTTGTTTACAATGAAGAACTTGTTGGGTTTATATGTCTTGCATAAACATGTTCGATGAAAAGACGATGAAGTGATGAGATGGAATCGAAGCGAATAGTTGAAGATAAAGAAGAAAACAGTCAGCAGTAGCAACAGTAACAGAGAGGTGGATAGTCGACTTGTTGGTGTATGCCCTAGAGGTCAGTTGTGTATTGACATTACTAGTTTGCAATGTATCATGACATTTATTTCATATTGAGACATTTTATTTATTGTGAATTAAATGAACATAATAAAGTCCTTAGAATAATAAGTTCAATTTCATGGGATATCAAGTGCATGACTTGATTGTCAGATCATATTGGCTGAAATCAGAACACTATTCTTAAATGTCCCTAATCAAATATTATTGTGAATTAGGACAATGATAATACATAGAGACTTGTGTGTGAGTAGACTGATGACCATTCTCACTGATCATGAATATGAGATATCAAGTCTTCACAGAGGTACATATTAGAGTAATAATGTACTGGACTGACCCACCATGAGAACGTTGCATGGATCGTTACGTGAGTATTATAAGCGGTTCTCACAGTGACCATGGTTTATGTAGTCCTTTGACTTGAAGTCACTACGGTTCCCTACATGAGGAGTTATATATTTTAATGCCGTCAAACATTGCCTGTAATAAGATGATTATAAAGTAAACTATTGGATATACAACATATCATGCGGAGGGATGTGAGTGACTTAGATATGATTTGTCCCTCCTACATAACATGAGAGATATCTACGGGCCCCTTGATTGAGTGAGAGTGCAAAATGCATGGTGATACTCAAATGAGTCAATATGAGATATTGAGCTCATTTGTTTTAGTAAATCTACTCTGACATCAAGAAACCAAATATTGAACTATACAAGGGTAACATGCTCTATATCTCGTGGTCAATTAAGATATCTGGACAAAAAAGACTAGACTACATGTAAACATTGGTCACATATAGGTTATGTCAAATTACTGGCATTCCCATTACTTAAGTAGCAGTGTTGTATTGCTAGATACCGCTCACTCTTTGTAACGCTAGAATAGGATTTTAGTATTAATGTCAACATAATGAGAACCTACAGGGTCACACACTTAGAATGTATCGAAATTAGGATTTAAATTCATGAGATGAACTTAATATGGAATCCTAGTAAGACTTGGATTCCTGACATGGTTGGGTAAATAATTAGATTAAATGGGCCAACTAAAATAAGGAGAGCCCCACACGAATCTAACGAAGTTAGATTGTGAGCCCAACCGCCTCACCACTCTCTTAGGATTAAGTTTTGCACCTATATATACGATATATTTTTGTGAAAAAGATACAGGAAAAAACCTAGGCATCACATAAACTGTGTGAGAGAGAGAGATCGTGAGAACATACCCTTCCCGCAGCTAATACTGCGGCATGAGGGAGAGCTTGATTTGATCCGTTCGTGTGGTTATAGTAGAGGCACCACAATCTTTGTAGTGCTATGATTGGCATATTGTAGAAACACCATATCCATCTTTAAGGTATAACTCCTAAATATGATTTATGGTTTTCACATGGATCTATGTCTAGATTTTGATATTTGTGATTTTTCCGTTACATATTTATCTATGATTGTCCTCGAAACCTAACACGACTGTCACCCCCTCGGGTGTCAATCTTGGTGATTGCGGTCAACCACAACTTGTGCAGTCGACCGTCTTGCACGCTGATGAGATTTTTGGGGTTAGGTCTTGGAGATTCGTGAGAAGCACAATTTTTTCTTCAAGTTAGATCGTACGGCTCACAACACTTCAGTATACATCGGATGATTAGTGTATCAAACTAGGGTTTCTCTAGATCTCTATATAATTAATTGTAATGGCTCCAAGAACAACATGATTATATTGAGTGCCGAATAGAAGAAGAGAGTACTTCATCTGTAAACAGCAAGTAGTTCTAGTTAACCTTGAGAGAGGTTCGTGTTGATTGTAATATTCTTATATCTTCTCTAGTTGAATAACTTCTCGATTCTTCCTCCCCTAGATTAAGGCGAAAGCCCCAACCGGGACAATTCTTGTGTGCTTCATGTGATTTTGTGATCTAGTATTTGCTTGATTGTTTGTATTGATCATGTTGAAGACTCAACAAGATCCTCTGGAGGGAATAATTTCCTAACAAGTGGTATCAGAGCATCAAGTTCGTGGGATTGTTTGAATTCCTTGGAGAAGATGGTAGATCAAAAGACAAAAATCAAGTAGTTTGATGGTAAGATCAACTTCAATCTGTGGAAGGTGGACATGTACGTTGTATTTGTTCAGAAGGACTTACACCTTTCCTTAAAGGTGAAGAAGCCAACACATGAAGCATAAGAAGTTGGAGCAATTGGCGAAAAAATTCAAGTGTAATATCCTTAAGGAGAAAAGTAATTCGATTCTATGGGCAAGACTCAAATTTGACTACTCAGGATCGTCGTTGTTGGATCGGATGTACTGGAAGAGGAAGCTTTTTCGTTTCTCAATGAAGGAAGGTACCCATCTGTAAGATCATATTGTGGAGTTCAAAAAGGTAATATCTGAACTGAAAGCAATTAACTCTGATGATCTTAGCAACGAAGATAAAGCTTTCAACTTGAAATATTCACTGTCAATTTCTTATGATCACTTGATAACTACCATGCTACATGGGAAATCAGTCAAGGAGAGACTTATAGTTGCCGAGGTGATTAAGGGTCTGAAAGAAGATGAACTTAGGAATGAGACTCATACAGGGAGGTCTACTTCTGCAGGTTGTTTAGCAGTGGATTGTGATATTTCAATTGGAAGGGATAAGGCACATAAGGGTAAGATCTATTGCCACCATTATAAAGAAATTGGGCATTACAAGAGAGACTGTCGCAAGTTGCTAAGTTAGAAGAGTACTACTATAGGAAGTGATCAAGCCAACATAGCTAGTCCGACTGGTTCAATTGAATTTGGTAAATTTGAATTATGTTTTCTTGTTTTAAGTTCTTCAAATTTGGATTTGAGTTGGTATCTTGATACGGGGATTTCTTCTTATATTTTCTCCTAGACGAAGATGTTTTCTACTTAAAAGTCGTTAACATGCCATAGTGTGGGAACGGTGATTGGGGAAATTTGTGAAGTGGTGGGTGAGGGAACAGTGGAATTGGAGATGCTAGATGGTAAATGGTTCACATTAAAAGTGGTCATGCATATTCCTTAGATAAAGTAGAATCTGATATCCTTAGGGACTCTTGATTCTCGGAGCTGCAGGTACACAACTCGAGGTAGAGTTTTGATATTTTGGGAGAGTTGTCGTAAGGTGACAAAAGGGTAAGAGGGAAATTGGGTAGGGTCAGTTCAACCTCTACCAGTTTTGTGGGAGCAGAAAAATTTGGCCGTTGTTTGAAAGCCCATTTTTTCTAAAGCATCATCTAGTAAACATTCACTAGAATCACCGAAGTGAGATTGCAACGTTCGAATATCGTTGGAAGGTGGAGAGAGCCGTAGGGTAGGTGGATTTCTTCTGGAGGATGGCACCTCCATGAGAACATCTACTGGGGTGTGCCACAGATAGGGGTGTACGATTGGAGAAAAAGAGGTTGTGGTAGATTCAACTAGCAGAAGAAGCCATAGAACCAGGTTATTTACAAAGCGGATATAAAAGATACTAGAAGAGTTTAAATCACTGTCATGCCCCGCTTCCCAAAAGAGAATACAAAATAAAGATACACGACAAAAGTCTGACGAATGATTTTTATTATCCATAAGCTGTTCAAGAATCTTTACAACATCTCACGAAATAATCAGAGTCGGAAGCAAAAGAATTAAGCAGGCATGCATAATTGAAACAAGATACCAACAGAAATTACTTGAAACCAAATATAATAATATCAAATAATCAAATTCTGAACAAGTTAATATCCTGGGTCACATCGCCCAAATACAAGATAAATATCCAAGTACTCAAAATACAATATTGTTCAAATAACTACAAAAATAATAATAATAAGATCCAGCACTAATACTTCATGTCACCAATACCGTATGGAACCTGATCTCCAAAATCTGTAATACAACAATTGCAGAGAAGAGGAAAAGAGAAAACAACTACCCGTCAATTGCAAGTTACGGGCCGCTTGTAATGCAGGATACAAGTACATGGGAAAAACTAACTAATAACATGGAATAAGCATGATAATAATGTATAACAACTAGCATGGTAAGGTTAGCAAGTACAAGTGGCATGTATTAAGTGTCATGTAAACAAGCATCATGTAAACATGTGTCAAGGTTCAAGTATCAAGTAAACATGTATCAAGTGTCAAGTATCAAGTCTTATGTATCATGTAGTCAAGTAACAAGTGTCATGTATCATGTAGTCAAGTTCAAGTATCATGTTCACATGTTATGTATCCAATCTTGTAGTGATTACTATCTAGGTAGCACTTCATGCATCCCACACCGCATGGTTGCTACAACAAACAATTTCACTTTAAATTTCATAGTGGACCATAGAAGGCAGTGTACTCAGGGAACAGAACATAAATGGGAACAGGTTCATGAATCAAACAGGTACACGAATAATCCGATTCATGCATTAACAGGTTCATGAATCAATAGGTACACGACCAACAGGTCCGTGCATCAACAAGTAATAGGTACATGACCAATAGGTCCGTGCATTAACAGGTAACAGGTACATGAACCAACAGGTCCATGCATCAACAGGTAATAGGTATATGAACCAACAGGTCCATGCAGCAATAGGTAATAGGTTCATGTATCAACATGAATCAAAATGGGAAACACGGGCCCCCTTCTGAGTGCACGTTTCTGAATTATCCACTATTAGATCTTTCCCTTAAAACCCCGACTTGATTATTTATTATTAATGTCAAACAAGCATGTAGGTGTGCAAAATATATCAAAAATAACATGGCATGATCATGTGACAAGTTCAAGTTGCAAGATAAACATGTACGAGTACAAGATAACTCATAAAGGAATAAAATAGTCAAATCTCTAGTTCAGGACAGCAAGACCATACTGTAGTAAAACAGTGATTCCTAGTGTTACAAATATGCAAATCTAAATCCGTCGAAACGTTTAGAAAATAGACTCCCAACCAAATCCAGCAAATATAAATAAGTCATATAGTATTTCACAAAAATATAGTACAAAACTGTTTTGAATCCTATTAATAGGTTCAGTCAGAAATCAGGAAAACGAATTTACAGTCAGTAAAACAGCATCAAAACTCAATAAATAAATCCACAAAAAATCTGGGGTTTTCCCCTATCTGTCTAGTATAAAAATATAAAGTTTCATAATTTCCAGTAAAATTAGATCAGTCATCAAAAATCAGGAAACATCAATAAACGATAGTTTGACAAATCTGGAATTCCCAACACAGTTGTACGAAAACTGTATCTCGCAAACCGTGAAACGAAATCCAAATTCGCCAAAGAGAGGTGAAAATAGAAAATATAAACTAACTTTCATATTTTACAAATATTTTTCATACAGTCAAAGGAATCGGGGTGAAAATATGATTCTTTACGGAACAACGAGTAAAATACAACAAGTATAGTCTTTATAAACAAGTATGAAACGGCATATAAAACTCATCAATAAAACCCACCAAAATTTTGGGTAATACCTAACTAGATAAAGAAATACTGACCAAAGGTTTGGATCAAAATAATATATGTAGCACAAGTATCAAAATGATTCAGTCATCAAAATCACCAAGAAACAAAATTTGAAAACGATCTACACCTCTGTAGTAAAACAGTCATATCTCACACATACGGAAACAAAATCAAGCAAGGTTAGAGGGGTTGGAAAGAAGACGAATTCCTCTAAAACTCCTATTTTATACTGAAATTAAGATTCAATATGGTCTAAATTACTGATCAAGACAGATCATCGACAAAACACAAAATTTTCTCAAAAACCAAAATCAACATAGATTCAGCGAAACTTGATCCCAACACAACCAAACACGAAATCAAGTCTACCAAGTGTCCAAACATCATGAAACAGTGTAATTAACATATCTACAACAAGTATCTCACATGGATCTCACAAGCACATGAGTTCTCATAATTGTTTCACATGTACCTCATATCAAGAACGGGCAAAACCTAAGGTTGTTTCATGTCAAATTTTGTGTCGTGAGTCAACTATGGTCAAGACACTATAGAGATAAACTCAACAAGAATATCACACACACGAGTTGTCTCTAGAACCCAACTACACTACATGCGGTATTTATGACTTGTATCATACAAAGAAATTTGAGTACATGTTACTTGCCTGAGAGATGACGATCAATCCAATAAAAGCAAGAGAATAAGAGAAACGGATTTCCGGGCACATATACAAAATCACGAGCAGATGAACACGAACAAGATGAACAATCAATCACGATCAGGCACGGATCTTGATGATCAAGAGGATGATCAAGATGATGAAGATCAAGAGATCCAACAGCTAGATCAAGATCATATTAGATCGGACGGCTCTGATCGAAGATCAAGACCAAGATCAAGATGTGATCGGTATCTTGATGATGATAATGATGATCGGATCAGATTGACGATCGGACGACCACCAATCAAAGTGATCAAAGAACTCCATGACGATGATCATGATGATCAAGAATGGATGGCCAATATTCAAACCATCAAAACCCAATACAAAAGCAACAACAAAGCCATGGGGAGTGCACTGGCTGACTATTGCTCGGGAGGAGCACAGCACCGAGGATAGCGATGTTGGCCAGGGGACACGGCAGACGGGGGTCTGCACAGCGGTGAGGGTGATGGACGGCGGCCAGGGGCAGCACCGATGCAACTGGCTGCATCGAAAAGAGAGAGCAGCGCTACAGTGGCTGCTGGGGACTGGGCGCGAGGCTCTGGTTGTGCGACAGGGCCAAGGAGGCTGGCATGAATATGAAGGGGCACCGTGAGGCACTGCAGGGTTGTTGCTATTGCGGCACTGGGGTAAGCGGCACAGGGGACAGGGCAGGAGCAACTGCGATGCTAGGCTGCTGCGGGATCGTCACGGCTGAGCGGGACGCAAGAGGGGAGATGAAGCATAGTCGGGGCACTACGGCGTTGCAATGCAGGGCGGAGGGAGAGAGAACGAACGAGAGAGAAGGAGATGAAGAGGCGGCTGACGGGGGAGGTGAAGAGGTAGGGACAGGGTATATGGGTTTATATGTATGTGAAGATTTTAAGGTTAGGAGAGTAATCAAGGTGACAGCTGAAAAGAGTGCAAACGGGTTTGGGTGTGCACATGGGTTTCGGGTAGGATTGAAGAACAGGGTTTGGGTAAATGGGTTAAACAGGGTATAGTTTAATAAATGGGTATTGGGTTTTATTAAAGATCCAATAGGGTTTAAAAATTCAATAAAATAATGGGTTTAAAGCAAAAGATCCAATAAGAATAGAAATAGGGTTTTGGGAAAATAAAACCAATAAAAATATACAATTAAGATTTTATAGAAATACTAATAATAATAATAAAACAATAATAATAACAATAATAATAATAATAACAGTATTAAAAATAACAATAATAATAATAATACTGACAACAATGACAATAATAAGAAAATGATAAAAATAATAATAGTATTAATAACAACAATCGAAATCAAAGTAATAATAACGAAAATAAGATTTGCATTACAATATAAATCATTGAAAATAGTTGAAATAGAATTATTGGTCAAAAACAGATTTTGATAGGTAATCCAACAATACATTTTGACAAAATAATTCGAAAACCAAAAAAAAAAATAATTTACAAAAGTTTTAAATATAGAAAATACACGAAAAATACAATAGTGGGAAAACAGGTGTTACAATCACATAGGTGTGGATTCGTGAGTATGCAATCCAAGGCGGAGACTGTTAGGTTTATATATCTTGCATACACATGTTCGATGAGAAGAAGATGAAGCTGTAAGATGGAATCGAAGTGAATAGTTGAAGATAGAGAAGAAAGTAGTCAGTAGTAGACAGCAATAGAGATAAGGACATCGATTATTACCCCCTCGGGTGTCAATTTTGGTGATTGCGATCGACTGCAACTTGTGTAGCTGATCATTTTTGCGTGTTGGTGGGATTTTTGGGTCGGGTCTTGGAGATTCATGAGAAGCCCAACTTCGTCTTCAAGTTAGATTGTATGGCTCTCAACATATGGTTATCTCTTCAGTATACATCATGTTGGTATAAGCCCTAAAGGCCAGCCTTATATTGATCTTACTAGTTTACATTGTATCAAGACATTTATTTCATATATAAGGTATTTTATTTATTGTATTGTTTATTGTGATTAAATGAATATAATAAAGTCATTAGAATAGTAGGTTCAATACCATGAGACATCAACTGCATGATTTGATTATGAGATCCTATTGGTTGAAATCAGAACACTATTCTTAATCGAGAAATCTCTACAGGAGCGGGTGCTATCAGAGAACAATTAGCCGATTTGGATTTGCGAATTATTATAGATAATTCGTGGAAAAGGGGGAGAGCTCTCTATTCCTGGTTCTCCTATAGCTGGATTCTCCGGAACCACAAGAATCCTTAGAATGGGATTCTTTTCCTCTTCTTCTTCTTTTTCCTCTTCTTCTTTTTCTTCTATTTCTTCTTCTTCCATTTTTCCTCGAAAGGGTCCGTTCATAGTCAAGTATTATTGTGAATTAGGGAAATAATAATACATAGAGACTAGTATGTGCATAGACTGATGACAATATCTCACAGGTCATGAATATGAGATATCAAGTCTTCACTTGGGTATATATTAGAGTAATAATGTATTAGACTAACCAAAACTCCATTGAAGCCCTGACCGTAGCCGCTGCCTCTTCTTCAACTCACCACCAACATCAGCCTGCACCACCGACCGCCGATAACCACTGCTCCGACCCACGGGTCTTTTGGTGTTGCTGCCGCGTAGCTGTTACTGCATCCTGCAACTAGGGCTGCAAACGAATCGAGCTATTCGTGAGCTATTCGGCTCGAGCTCGGTCAAAGCTCGACTCGAGACGAGCTCGAACCGAGCTCGAGCTCGAGCTTGGGTTTTTTTATTATTAGGCTAAGCTCGCGAGCTACTCGATTCGAATTTGGTCAAAGCTCGACTCGAGACGTGCTCTAGCTTGAAAACTGAGCTCTCAAAGCTCGACTCGAGATGAGCTCGAGCTGAGCTCAATTGTTAACGAGCCGAGCTCGAGCCTCAAGATATTTGGCTCGGCTCGGCTCGATTGCAGCACTACCTACAACCACTGAGCAGCACCCCAACTCCATGCCCGCACACCTTCGACAACCCTTCACGCCGATAGCCCTGTAGCACCACCGAACGCCACCTCTTTCACCATCCATTCCATTGCAGCCGGTGTCTCCTCTCCCCGCAACCCGAAGAGCGCACACTTATTGTCGAACCACCACTACTTCTTCCTGCTGTGTGTTCTACATTCACTGTTATTGTCTCTCTTGGCTCTTTCTGCGTATGCTGCCCTTGTGTCATCCCATCTTTCCTTGCACAATCGGAACCATCACATAATAAGGCAACCGTTCTTTGACCTCCCGCAAGTAGTTCTATTTCCTTATCTATTATGTTACTGATCCCTTTTTGTCTTCCATATATCATTCGTACTTGATTCGTTCGACCTATGCTATTTTATTGTTTCCATCATACCGACACTTGTGAAAGACCATAAAACTTCTTTTTATTGCATGCACTGCACAAACGCATATTATGGATATACGTATATGGATACATGTTACAAGTTAACCATATTTCAATTGTATTGAATGCAGTGGTGTAAATATTAATATTATATTTAATTCTATTAAAATAACAATTTTTGTCATGTTAACAATAGGAATCTACCTTAACTACTAAATATGAATTCATGTTCAATTCTGGTCGTAAGACTAGATTTTTGTGAATCATAATCATTACAAATGCAAATATTGCACTTCTGCCTTGCTATTTATCCGAACATGTACCGAGATTTTGATATAGTTTCATGTAAAATAATTTATAATCCTGTATAAAACAGTTGTAGCCCTTTGTGTCTAGAATCCATATCATCTGATGATTTTGCAATCCAACTTACGGATTGTAAGATATTCATATTTTTCGTACTGTAAGATCTTAATTCCAGAATGCTATTTGAAAATATATCATCATGTTTAATTAGTTGAAACAGGAGGTTAACTTAGAAGTTAATTTATGATTTTTTTGTCATGCTCCGCTTCCCATTTACGGAAACACAGACATGTAATTGAGGCCCAGCGAATGATATAAGTTTTTAAACTCACATCATCCATCAGCTGTACAATACCATTAAGCTCAATAATACAATAATAATCACATGAAGAAGAATAAAATACAATAACTAATTTCGGGATACAAGAACTTACAAAATGCCGAGAATG
The DNA here is from genome assembly GCA_017893485.1 of Hemerocallis citrina. NCBI lineage: Eukaryota > Viridiplantae > Streptophyta > Magnoliopsida > Asparagales > Asphodelaceae > Hemerocallis > Hemerocallis citrina. The sequence continues at coordinate 235,082,352 of CM030364.1, read as the reverse complement.
TATAATGTAATAAACATTCGCTACAACTAGTAGTGACAGGAAAGTTGAGAAATAGCAGTATTAGTTCCATCACGATTGTCAGGAGAGTATGTTCACCAAATTCCTTCTCTATCTCATCATCTGTACCTGTATAAACATTCACTAAAAAGTAGGAGGGAGTATCTGTTATAGCTAGCTTCGGATAGCAAGTAGCAACAAGTAGTGTGTAACCCCCGTTTCAGATTATACGGAATTGTATTTTATTTTATTTTATTTGAATTATTGTGTCTTCAATTCTTCCATAATTCTCTTTGTTCTTTTAAATCATATTGCATATTCAATAAGTTTTATTTTATCAAGCCCAATATGTAAGCCCATATTAAACTCTTTCTAGAATTATTCATTTTAATTTCTAGCACAATCTATTTTAATTGCTATTATATTTTTCTCCTAGCCCATCCTAAAAATTTTATTTGAGAAGCTGAACTCAACTATTTATTCTATTTCTTATGTAGCACATACCCACAAGCCCATTTCAACCCAACAAACCATGACAAACTCCCAAACCCTTTCACGTCCTATAACTGCATAACTCTCCAAAAATTATAACCCATTATAACCTATTAAATCATTACCTACCCCACTAACCCTAAATTAATTATCCCTATTAAACACCTCGCATTATAATATTATTAATATATTATAATAACCCCCTCTTTCTCTCTCTCCCCCCTGCACTCCCTCTCCCCGATCTCTCTCTCTCCCCCCGATCACTCTCTCTCTTTCATCCCTTTCTTCTTCCTCCTACCTTGTACACCGAAACCCACCCTCTGTCTCTCTCCCATCGACCTCTCTACCACCAACGCGACCTCCTCCCCCACCGATTCCACCCGTCGCCAGACTCTGTCGTCAACCTCGCCAACTCCCGAGCTTCACAGCAACTTGAGCACCACTCTTCACTGCAGCACCACCATTGCTCCGCCTTCACCGCACCGCTGCTTCCACCTTCACCCTCCACCGTCGACTCGCAGCACCAACCTCCACTGCACTCACAACCCAATGCCAAACAACACCCCGACTGCCTCTCCACCATCGCAAACACCGCAACCCCCAGTTGTCGAACCCCCGCTCGACTGTCGGTGCCTCACCATCGAACCCACATCAAACCACCGAGGTGCCCCCTGCTCGCGCACGGTGCAACCCGCAACCACCGACAACACTACCCCTGCTTGCAGCTTCACTCCGGTGCCACCTTCGCGACCACCGCAACTGCCACTACGACCCCTCTCTCGCCGTCAACCTCGTCGACAACCACCCTGACCACCACTCTCCTCTGCTATTGCTGTCGACCGCCTCTCTGTTCTTCCTCCCCTGTTCTTGACCTCATCACAACACCGACTTCCACAATCGCAGTGCCACCTTCTCTCCACCGATGTCGATAACCACAGCCCCGTACCTGCACCATTGTTGCTGACCGCCATTACGAACTCCACCTTGATTGCTTTCTCCGATGACAACAACCTGATATCCCCTTGCTGTCGTTATTGCTCGTGTTGCTGCACTCCTTGCTTGGGTATCGCTGTCGCCGTATGTTGTAGCCACTGCCATTGCCATGCAATTGCTTGTTGTTTTGCCGTTTCCATGGCTTGCACATGCTATTTCACTGTTGGCACGTGCTCTCGCCGTTCCTCCGGATGCACGTGTGTTGCAGCGGTTGGGATTCTTCATATCATCTTCGTTAACATTAAGAATAATCGTCATAAAAGGCAAGCATCTTATACAGTCTTTTTGTTCTTGTGCAAGCACCTTTTTGATCCTCGCAAGTAGAGTTTCCCTCTTTTATATCCATGTTAATCCTATTCGTTTCTGACGATTATTGTTGAATTCGAATTATCCATCCTTCATCATTCATTCAATTTCCATCAACTCGAATATTATTGAAACACATGAGAAACTGTTCGTATATACATATGATACACAAACACGAACTAGAAGCACAAAATTATAAAAGAAAGAAGGATTTGAATGAAATGTGTGTTTGCATTTGATTATGTGGTTATAGTCATAGTTTAATATTGTTAAAAGTTATAATATTCGGCATGTTAATAATAGACACCATGCTAATTTTTAGATGTAATTGTATGTTCAGTTTTAACCATAAAACTATACACTTGCAAATATAAGATTGTTACAAATCAACTTAGTATGTTCTGGATTGCTGTCTGCTCCATATTGGAACGAGAATTCGACACAGTTACTAACGATACTATCTAAAACTTATTAAATAGAAATTGTAGCAAAATGTGTCTAGTTTCTAGATCATCTTACGGATTCTTAATCCAATTTATGGATTGTAAGTTATCGCTGTTTTAGTACTGGCATATTATAATTTCCAAAACCGAGATTGTGCATGAAACCCGTAAAGAATTGATTGATTGACCTAGATAATGTAATCGAAATGTATCGTATGAATATGCATTAGAACAGACAGAGATTCTAGTTTGATGGATTCTGATTTGCTTTCCTGTAGCAGTAGGAAAGTTTTTGTACAGCAAGGTACTGCTGTGCAGATTGTGTTCTCGTACATTTTAATTATGAATCTAGTGACTTTGCATCCATGAATTGCATTACATATCGATTATTGCACAACCATTGATATCTCATTGTTACTGTTCCTTGACACCGTTCCATCGACTGCATATGCATGACTCATTGTAATAAAATAATGACAAGCAGGGTAAAGTGGAAATGACTTAGTAGTGGATAGTATAGAAGAGTGTACTCGGAAGGGGGCCAGTATTTTCTGTATCGACATATTATTATTTTATCGATTAATTGTGGATTACTGACTGCAGTATCCCAATTTCTCATCTATTGTATCGTGTATTATTTATTTATAATTGAATATTGTTATTGCAAGACCCGAGTACATGATTCTGTAGAATTCACCATTATATTGATAAAAGACTGATAGACATGAGAATAACCCTGAGCATCGACACTCGCATTATTGATTATTGAATATTGTTTATCGATCATTGATTATTATACATTGTTTATCGATTATTGATTATTGAATATTGGTTACCGATCATTGCATCATTGTTTATTATTTATTGATCACTGCATTATCGACTATTGTTTACCGATTCTTGCTCTCTTGATCAATGATATCGTCTGCTGTTAATTGACCTTGATATCATTCCAATTTCTTGTTTTTGATATATCATCTTTTTATTGTTTCACTACTTGCCACTACTTGTGGCCCGTAACTTATTCTAACGGGTACCATCCATCTTTTCTTTTGAGTTAATGTATATAGGTGTAACCATGTGATATTAAAGGAACATGGCGAACTACTTACTAGATTGTTCATTCTCAGACTTATTGTAAGTTCTTGTATCTCAAATATTGGTTATTCATGCTATTGTTGTTCATGTGATTATTATTAGTGTACTGTTGAGCTTACTGGTATTGTACAATTTATGGATAATATGAGTTGATATACTTATATCATTCGCTGGGCCTCAGTTAAGTACTTGTATTTCCGTATAACAGGAAGTAGGGCATGACACATTGAACAATAAATTATGATATAGCAATAAACAATGAACTAGATCAATATGATCATGTATGATGCAACTAAAATCAATAATCGGTAAAGTATAATCAATTGGTTGAACAGTGTTCAGTAATCAATAATCAGTAATTAGGTTAATCATTCGGTATGTAGTGGTCAATAAACAATATTCGGTAACATGATCAATAGTCGATAACCAATGATGCAATGGTCGATAAAGAATAATCAATAATAGGTTTAATAGTCGATAACCAATGGTTGATAAACAATAATCAATAATCAATAATTCAATGGTCGATAAACAATGTTCAATAATAATTGGTTCAATGGTCTTTAAACAATATTCGATGATCAATGGTAGATATTCAATAATGTCAATCTTAGGTATATCAGTCTTTTATTAACCTATCTAATGCACACAATTCTGCGTCCCATAGTACAAGTTCGGGTGCATATAATCAAGTGAACTTTTAGACTTAAATGATGAATTATACAGGGTCATGTACTCGACAACAATAATCAATAATAATAATCGGTACACGATGCAATACACGATACAATCAAGCAATTGTAGTTAGTAATCCGCAATCAATCGATAAAATAATAACTAATAGAAATAACCAATATGGGATACACGGGCCCCTCCTCCGAGTGCAGTCTCCTATATTTTCCACTACTAAGTCGTTCTCTTATTACCCCCAACTTGTTATTCTTTTATTACAATCAATTATGGACATGCAATCAATACGATCAATGAGAACGGTAATATCAAGAATTATGCAATGTATGACATGGAGTTGTTCTATTTATCGATTATATCAGTTCAATTCATTAAATACGGAAAATAACATGTTTATATGCAAAAAATATAACGATGCGATTCTGGATATTAGTACACTATGGTACAAAAACTCACCTTCCTGTCCCCACGAAAAAGTAAATCCGATTCCGTTAGAGATTCTAGAAAGTGGACTCTCTGCCGGTTCTAATGATTATTCACACAACACATTCTAAGGATAGTAGCTATGTGTAAATTCATTATTTACGTATTTTGTGTACAAGCTATTATCTGAAAATTTAGATGTTGCAGTACTAAAACAGTGATATCTCACAATCTATAAATCAAATTGTGAAATCATAAATTTTTCTGGATTCTAAATACGGCGGGCTACAACTTTCATATATAAAGTTCTAAATTTCAGTATTGGGAACTGTGTCAAATTATCAGTACAATTTTCGGAAAATGATAGGGCATAACATTCAGGTATTCTATCGCATGGTATGAAGTGTGTTAATGGTTCAATATTTGAACATATGATATGGCACAATAAAGAAAAATATTATTCCGAATCGCTGATGAATCAAAATAGAATTTCTTGATATACGATGATTAATACAAAAAACTACTTGCGGGAGTTCAATAATTGTTTCTTGAACATGAAAAATAATAGAAGTTCAAGAGATGCTTGCCTTAACGCAAAGATTTCAAGTGTGAACGAGCAATGGGAAAAAGAGAATCCCCAATGGCAACGGCGGCAAGCAATAGTCAGCAAGTGCAACAACAGTAATACTGCAAGTACACAAGATCTGATGTTGCTGTCAATCCATAGTTCCCATCATCCCCTATAACAGTAAACAGAGGGACAAATTCTTTACAATATTGACTTGCTTACGTACGCAACTGCTTCTAGCCTTGGCTTGAACTACCTTTGTTTCTCTTATGAAAATCTCGATTATGGAATGACTTTGAGGTAAACCCAGATAGGAATGGCTTTAAGTGGAGGCAGCGGTGTCGGGTGGTGCTGCGGTGGAGGTCGGGCAACAATGGAGTCGAAGTGGAGATGCGGGATGAATAGCTTTTGGCAATGAAGGAGGGAAGGAGGTTCGGCTACAGGTTGGTCGGCGGCACGTAGGGGGGTGATCGGGATGTTTTGGTGACAGGAGGTGGACGTTGTGGCTTGCGGTAGTGGTGCAGTCGGGGGTTCGGTTGGTTGGAGTTGACGCTGGTTGCGGTTTGATGTGGGAGGTTTTTAATGGAGTTGCGGCAGTGGGATGATGGAGATGACAATGGAGGAAGTAGGTGGAGGGTGTGAGGGGGTGCAGGTTGTGAGAGGACAAAGCAGTGAAGAGGGGTTTGGGAGTTGGGTTTGGATGGTGCTATCGGAGTTCGTTAGCGACAAGGTCAGGAATGCAGTGGAGGAAGAAGGAGGGTGAGATGGTGAGGATATGATGAAGAAGGCGAAGGGCTGTGGTCGGGATGAAGGAGAAGCTCGAGATGGGTTGGAAGCTGTGAGGAAGAGGTGATGCTATTCGGGTTCGGTGGAGGTTTAAGATGCAGGGTAAGAGAAGAAGAAGTTAATGAGGAGGTGGAGGCAGTTAAGGAGAAGATTAGGGAAATAGTCGAGGGTTAATAGGAATTAATAATGGGGTTAGTTAGGGATTAGGTCATGGAGAAATGAATAGGATAATGGGGTCAATTATGGAGATGAAGGGATGGGAGTTGGCTGTTATGTTTGGGAATTTTATTTGGGGATTGGGTTAACTTGAGTTAGGCTAAGAATTGAGTTTGGGCTTCACAATAAAAGAAGAATTAAATAATAAAATTATAGGATGGGCTAGGATTGAGTTTTACACTCTAACAAATTATAAATATAGAAGGAAATATCATTGGGATTCATTCTATAATAACATAATAAAATACTTATAGTACGCATTAGAGTTTTGGGTTCTAACAATATAATTGAATGTCCAAAAGAAAGAAATCTGATTCAACTGAATAACATGATTAATATTTAAAATTGGAATACATGAATACGAAGAAAAATAAAATCCTTACAATCGAAAATGGGAGTTACATTTTTATAGGATTTGTTAAAGACTTTCAAGTTGAATTATATGTACAGGAACTTGACACTAAGTTGTTGTCTGAACAGTATACTCCAAAAAGAACTGACTGGTAGACATAGTTACTTTGATTGGGAATATGTTGTGTGAATATGCTTTGGAACCGGAAGTGAGTCTATTTCTAGAACCCCTTATGGAATCTGATTTGTCTTTCCTTAGCAGTGGGAAAGTGAGTTTTTGTACAGCAACGTTTGTTGTCCAGAATTGTACCTTCATGCTTTTAATTGTAAATATGTTTAATTTTGCATGTAATGAATTGAACTCTATACCATGCATTGTACAACCCTTGATACCTCTTGATCCTGTTCTGATACCTATTTCCATTTGTAACACCCCGAATTTCAAATAAGATCGAATTCGATGTTCCACAAGATCTTTACACTTCTCTTTGTACAATTTTACAAGGAATTTAAAACTTTATTACATCAGAGTTACATTTATAAACATCGGAAGCAAAATTACAACAATTACATGTATGAAATAAAATAACACTTGAATAGTTCTTTAAGCATAAATTCCTCCTTAGTCTTTTTCATTCATTTTATCCTGCATAAAATACTGTGGGCACGTCAGTTCATTCAACTGACTCAAGGATATAATATATCAATTTCTCTTACTTAGAAAGCACACACTTGTCACAAACAAAGCTATGAGGACTATCCTATTGATGTCGTGTGTGAATGTGCACTTAGTCCTTCATGCAATTATTTATGTTACATGACACTAATGCGCACTTGTTCGGATTCTATGCATCCCATACTACATAGGTCCGAGGGAAAGCCCTTAACCGTTCTTTATCTTGTAGGATTCAATCCCTCACTATGACTTAAACTACTACGGTAACTACGATAAGTATCCTAAATGTTCTATGAGATACGAGCTCATGTTCAGACAGCCTGGAGGAGAATTCCATGCCATGACACGATGCATCGTGTAGAACCTATGGACAATTTAGCCTCCGTCATGGGACATGACACCATTCACAGTCACCAAACACCCCACAAGCGTCGCTTGTGGTACGGACTCCTGGAGACATATCCACGTCATGACACGACACATCGTGTAGACAGCCTAAGAATACTCTCTCGTCGTAGCTACGAGGCCCTCATACTCGTATTTTTCTCTTACTTTCATTACATCTTCACTATGTGACTCATGATTTGGAGTTGGCTGCGATTATCTTTGTTTTGAAACAATGGGGACATTGCGTGTATGGTGAGAAGCTGAACATGTACACGGACCATAAGAGCTTGAAGTACATCTATCAGTAGAAGGATCTGAATCTGAGGCAACGGGAATGGATGGAAGTACTTGAGGACGTTCATCCAGAGATTAAGTACCATCCTGGGGAGGCTAATGTTGTTGTTGATGCACTTAGCCGTAAGAGCAGTCTGGCTAGTTTGATTATAACTTAGAGGCATCTTGTAGAGGAGTTGGATCGGGCTGGTATTGATATTGTTCTGCAAGGTTTAGAAGCATTCTTAGCTCAATTGAGGCTTCAGCCCACACTGAATGAAAGGATTATAGAAAGTCAGAGAGAAGATGCAGAGATTCAGAAGATGAAGGAGCAGGTTGGTGTAGGCAGGTTGTCGTAATTTCAGATCAGGAATGGAGTGTTGTGATTTGGAGAGAGGCTGTGTGTTCCAGATCAGTCGGACTTGAAGGATATTATTGTTTAGGAGGCGCATGCTACTCTTTTGTCGGTACATCCTGGGAGCACTAAGATGTACAAGGACATTAATTAGCATTTCTGGTGGTCAGGATTGAAGCGAGATGTGGCTGAATTTGTGGCGAGGTGTGAGATTTGTCAGCAGGTGAAAGCCGAGAATCAGAAGTCCGGAGGTTTATTACAACCGTTACCTATTCTGGAGTGGAAGTGGGATAACATCAGCATGGATTTCATCACGGGTTTGCCAAAGAGTTAAAAGGGCAATGATGCAATTTGGTTTATAGTCGATCGACTAACCAAGTCTGCTTATTTCTTGGCAATGAAACTCACTTCGTCTATGGAAAAGTTAGCCGAGCTGTATGTTGGAAAGATTGTCAGGTTTCATGGTGTTACGTTAACCATTGTTTCTGATCGAGATGCGCGGTTTACTTCGCATTTCTGGAGGAGTTTTCAGACAGCTTTGGGTTCCAAGACCGATTTCAGCAATGCTTTTCATCCTCAGACCGATGGGAAAATCGAGAGAGTCAATCGTATTCTTGAGGATATGCTTCGGTGTTGTGTGCTAGATTTTGGAGGCAGTTGGGAAAGGCATCTAGCTCTGGTAGAGTTTGCCTACAACAATAGTTTTCAAACTAGTATCGGGATGGCACCGTACGAATCTATGTATGGCAGGAAGTGCAGAACACCAGTTTGTTGGTTTGAAGTGGGGGAGCAGCATATATTTGGGCCTGAGATTGTACAGCAGACCTCTGAAAAGATCGATCTGATCAGAAAAAGGTTAGTGGATGCTCAGAGTAGGCAGAAGAGCTATGCAGACAACCGGAGGAGGGACCTTGAGTTCGAGGTTGGTGAATTTGTCTTTCTGAAGGTATCACCTAGCAAAAGTGTGATTCGTTTTGGCAGATGCGGGAAGTTAGCCCCAAGGTTCATAGGCCCGTATAAGATATTGAAGCAGATTGGGAAAACTGCTTATCGGTTAGAGTTGCCGGAAGAGTTGTTTCAGGTGCAGAATGTCTTCCATGTGTCTATGCTGAGAGGTTACATTCCAAATCCAAGTCACCATTTGCCCGAAGTGCCAGAGGGTTTGTAGTTGGATTTGAGTTACATTGAGCTCCTGTTTGAGATTGTGGATCGTCGGGAGAAAGTCTTGAGGAACAAGACGATACCGATGGTCAAAGTAGCCTGGAGAAACCAATTGGTTGAAGGGGCTACTTGGGAATCTGAGGAGAGGATGATGAAGGATCATCCCGAGCACTTTGCTTGATTTGTATCTTCTTTTCATTTCTTCTGGTTGTGTTCTGTTTTCTCAATCTTTAAGCGTAGTTCCGAGGACGGAACTATTCTAAGGAGGGAGTGTTGTAACATCCTAAACTTTTATTTATAATTAATTGAGAAGTTATTGATTTTACTTGTTTTGCACATACAAATTCTTGTACATTTCCCTTAAATATTATCTCTCTTATAACATAAACAAATGATCATTTTAAATTCTTCTTTTTAATTTCTAAAAGCCTATTTTAAAAATCCTAAGGCCTATTTTTCTAATTTAGCCCATCCTAATTAATTAAGTGTTTTATTAATAACCCATGGATCTAAGGCCGACTAATTTGAAGCCCACTAATTAAATTACCTTTTAATTGTTGTAACATGTAGTGTGTAGACACATTTAGTAGACAATAATTAATTAATCTTGTACAACATTTAATAGGGGGTACTATGGGAGACACGTGCATTGCACTAGCACGTGTCTAGTGTGCCTAGGGGGTGTGGCCGGATGGTACAAAGAGATAGGGGGAGATGGAGAGAGTGGTGTAGTGGATGGGGTGGTTATGTGATCATGGGTAGTTGCTACAACTCCCTAACACATCCTAGCCTTCTATTCTTAACCATCTAGATCAACCCTAGCCATCTATTTTGCTCTCAAAAAAGTATAAATACCCCCCCTCACCCTTCTCATGTAGTACATTAGAAATATTAAAGAAAGAAAGATAGAAAAAAATTAGAATGAGAAAAGACTGAGAGATTAGTGAGTAAAATATTGAGTGGCTTTTGTGTGCATGTTCTTTCTCAGGTGGTGGCCAACCTACTTCAAGAAACAAGAGAGAGGGTTCGGGTTTTGCTAGCACAAGGAGGAGGAGGCACATTGGTGGCTCAAACTAGGAGGAGAATGATCCATTCGTACATTCTAGGAGATTTCTAGGGGCTTTCTATTCGTTTTTTTTCTCCAAATAGGTGGCTGATTTCTCATGCTTCTACTTTAGACATCATGCTAGGGTTTGGATTGATAGAAAGGCTAAGAAAAATAGAATGATATAGCCTCATGTTTGTCTATGTAGAGAAAAATTGTAGCTAAAGAGAATGCTTGGTAAATTGATTGCTAGATGTTAAAATTGTGATTAATATGCTAGAATCTATCATGTTGCCATGAAATGTGTATTTGAAATAAGCTTTACTGAGGAATTTGTGCTTATGAGACGATTAATTGATTAAAAACACCATGGAGATTTGATTATCTAAATTAAGGCAACACTAATGTAGAAAAATGAAAATTTGTGTTCTAAAAATATTGTAGGATAACAACAAGTAAAAATAAAGAGATGAGGCAGTTCTTGTGGAAATCTTGGTTATAAATTATGTGAAAATGTTATTTGTTCTCAATGTCGAAATTATGGACATAGAACATAAAATAAAACCAAGAATGCATGTTTTATAAGTCAAATAATGATTATAAAAATATTTTTTTACTGTAAATTTATAGAATTTATAATCTGGAAAGTTTTGATACAAAAAGAGAAGAAAAAGAACTAAAAACGTTTTTGAATTATGAAAAGTTAGTAATAAACAGAGAACTGGATCAAAACCAACTCAACTCGTCTTTAAGACAGATTAGTCACATATACTTATTGGTCTTCGGGTGCACAACAGAGCACTTACTGTAGCTCTATGTTGGTCTTTAGTTGCGGGTTCGAAACTCGGCAGAGCCCTTTTATTTTTCTTTTTTGTAAAAAAAATCCAAACAGCGAAGAAATGAACCACAGGAATTAGAACCCATCTCATGACACCTTGGTGCCTTGGACTCTGTGATCTTCGGTGGCGCCACAGTTCGGTCACTGTAGCGAGCTGACACGGCTTGCGGTTGTGGGTTCGAAACTTGGGGATGGGTTTTGATTAAAAAATGTGATTTTTGGGGTTTTTAATATTATAAGGGTACTAGATTTGCCCGTGGGCACGTGCCTACGGCACGTCTTCGGAACGATACAAAACACGAAAAGGCATGTAAACAGTAAAACAATAATTATGTAGCTCAAGTTTGAATAGCATGACAATAATTAGTTATAAATAAAAGTTTATGTTGAAAAATAATTATAAATGAGGGTATACAATCTAACTTGTTAGAATTTTAAGTGTGGAAAATAATGAAATTTAATTGTTGAACAGATATTTGCTATTAAAAATTCTGAAATTTTACAAAACCGAAATCTTAAAATCAAAATTTCTAAGTAAATAAAGAAAGAATGGGAGAGAGAGAGATAGAGAGAGATAGAGAAAGAGAGAAATATGAAAAAGTAAAGAGAGAAGAGAGAGATAGTAATAAAGTAATGAGTTTTTTAGGGGGGAAATTTTGGTTTTGGGGTTTGAAATTTTGGAGGGAAAATGTGTTTTGTGAGGTTTGATATGGGCCTTTGATTTTGGGGGGGATTGATTGTGAGCCATTTGATAGCTTTCTTTGTAATTTATTATATAGATTAGAAGTGAATGAAAATTTGGGAAAAAATATTAGAAAAATTCAAATAATGTCTAGACTTAATGAGAATTTTCCTATAACTCTTGGCCTATTTATAAGTAAGATTTAAGACTATTTCAAGAAGATTTTTATACATATTGTCTTATTGAGTTGTGATTAAATAAAGAAAATGAATATTTTATTCCAAAGGTTTTAATAAAGAGTTGGAATGAGTTTTGGGTAATAGAAATTAAAAGTATGTTTTGAACTTAATATTTGCACTTTGAGAATAAAAGGAATTATGTGAATGAATGAATTATGAAAATGACAAGTTGAAAAATGAATTTATTGTCTTATGCATGAAATTGTACATGAAAGTGAAATAAAATATCATAATGAATTATGAAAGGTCTTATGAAAATGAATACTCAAATGCTATGAACATGAAATGGAATTAATAGCTAGAAGGTAGCTAAGCCTTATACCGGCATTGAATTAATACTTTTGAGATGAGATATTGAAAAGAAAAGACCAAGTTTGGGTCGTATTGTGGAATTGATGATTAAGACTGGTATAGAGGGAATGCTGACTCTAGGGTATTGATTTTATTCATGATTCAATAACTAAGGATTAGATACATAGTGAATACTTGATGAAAGTAAAAGAAAAACACGAGTATGAGGGCCTCGGAGCGACGACGTGAGAGTATTCGCAGGCTGTCTACACGAGACATCGTGTCATGATGTGGATATGTCTCGAGGAGTCCGTACTGCAGGCGACGCTTGTTGGTTGTTTGGTGACTGCGGTGGTTTCATGTCCCATGACGGAGGCTGAATTTTCCATAGGATCTACACGATGCGTCGTGTCATGACATGGAATTCCCCTCCAGGCTGTCGGGACATGAGCTCGTAACTCATAGAACATCTAGGATACTTAACTACGTAGTAGTTTAAGTCATAGCGAGGGATTGAACCCTACAAAATGAAGAACGATTAGGGGCTTGCCCTCGGACCTATGTAGTATGGGATGCATAGAATCCGAACAAGTGCCCATTAGTGTCATGTAACATAAATAATTGCATCAAGGACTAAGTGCACATTCACACACGACATCAATATGATAGTTCCCGTAGCTTTGTTTGTGACAAGTGTGTGCTTTCTAAGTAAGAGTAATTGATATATTATATCCTTGCATCAGTTGAATGAACTGATGTGCCCACAGTTTTATATGCAGGATAAAGTGAATGAAAAAGACTAAGGAGGAATTGATGCATAAAGAACTATTCAAGTGTTATTTTATTTCATACATGTAATTGTTCTAATTTTACTTCCGTTGTTTAAAAATGAAACTCTGATATAATAAAGTTTTAAATTCCTTGTAAAATTGTACAAAGAGAAGTGTAAAGATCTTGTGAAACTTCGAATTCGATCTTATTTGGAATTCAGGGTGTTACACCATTGAATGCATGTTCATGAGTAATTACTACAAGAGAATAATCAGTCAGGGTAATAAAGGGAAAGACCTAGTAGTGGAAAATATAAGAGAGTGTACTCGGAAGGGGACCTGTGTTTCCCGTAATAGTGACTCCCGTTAAGTGCCACGTAGAACTAAGTTCAACGTCGTAGGATGACGGGGGCCACCTGTAGAGTTTCCGGGGGCCACCTCTAGTGTTCATTACCTGACTACATATTTCATGTTTACAAATTACCCATTTACAGGTTACATGAAAGTAGTACCACATAGAACTAAGTGTCACGTCGTGGGATGACAGAAGCTAACTTTAGAGTCTGCGAGGGCCATCTCTAGATTCCATTACTTGACTACATGATTGTCTGTTTACATATTCTTGTTCACATGATATGATTTCTGTTATTGTCACTACAAGGCCCGAGTACATAGCCGTGTAAAATTCATCACTAGAGTCTAAACGTTCATTTGATTGTATGCACCCGAACCTGTGGTATGGGACACATGATTGTGTGCATTAGATAGAACAGATAAAAGATAGATAGACTTAAAATTAACACTAAGCACGTGCATATTTCCTGTTTATAAGTTATATGATTCCTGTTTACAAGTTATAAATTCTTGTTGACAAGTTTGCATGTTTTCCCACTTATATGACATGATCCTGTATACCTGACTTGTCACGCCCCGCTTCCCAAAAAGAATACGGAATACGGATAAGCGACAAAAGCCCAGCGAATGATTTTCATCATCCATAAGCTATTCAAGATTCTTTACAACATTCATAAGAATCATCAGAGTCGGAAGCAAAAGTATCAACCAACATGCACACATGAACCAAAATACCAACAAGAATACTTGAAACCAAATATATAAATCTCAAATAGTCATGATCTGAATAAGACAAAATCCTGGGTCACATTGCCCAAATACAAGAATAAATCCAAGTATCAAAATACAATATTGTTCAAGCAGGCTACAAGATATAATAATAATAAAATCCAGCACTAATACTTCATGTCACCAATACCGTCTGGAACCTGTTCTCCAAAATCTGCAATTCAACAATTGCAGGGAAGAGGAAAAGAGATAACAAGGTACCCGTCAATTGGAATTTACGGGCCGCTTGTAATGCAGGATATAAGTACATGGGGAAAACTAACTAATAACATGGAATAAGCATGATATCAAAATATAACAACTAGCATGGCAAAGTGAACAAGTATAAATGGCATGAATCATGTATAAAGTAAACAAGTATCATGTAAACAAATATCAAGTGTCAAGCATCATGTAATCATGTATCAAGTGTCATGCTTCAAGTCTCATGTATCCAAGTCTCATGTATCATGTAGTCAAGTATCAAGTAAGCATGTATCAAGTTCAAGTATCATGTTTCAGTATCATGTATCAAGTCTTGTAGTGATTACTATCTAGGTAGCACTTCATGCATCTCGCTTTTTACTACATGGTTGCTACAACAAACAGTTTCGCTTTAGATTTCATAGTGGACTGTAGAGGACAGTGTACTCAGGGACAAGTCAAGTAATCGAGCTCCAAGCTCTAAGTATCATGTATCATGTGTCACATAGCACGTGTCAGGTTATGCAAGTGGCAAGTAACGTGTCTTGCGTGCAAGTGTCAAGTATCATGTCTCAAGTCATCACGTAAGATCAGTGGATCCCCTTCCGAGTACACGTTTCTAAATTATCCACTGTTAGATCTTTTCCTTAAACCCCAGTTTGGTTATTTATTATTAATGTCAAATAAGCATGTAGGTGTACAAAATATATCAAGAATAACATGACATGATCATATGACAAGTTCAAGTTGCAAGACAAACATACACGAGTACAAGATATCTCATAAAAGAATAAAATAAATAAATCTCAAGTTCAGGACAGCAAGACTATACTGTAGTAAAACAGTGATTCTCAGTGTTACAAACATGCAAATCTGAATACTTCGAATGTCTAGAAAATAGACTCCCAACCGAATCCAGCGAATATATAAGTCACATACTAATTCACAAAAACATAGCTCAAAACTGATTTGAATACAGAAAATACGTTCAGCTAGAAATCAGGAAATCGAATTCAAGAGCAGGAAAACAGCATGAAAACACATTAAATAAACCAAAGAAAAATCTACAGTATTCCCCTGTATGTCTAGTATCAGAATAAAGTTTCATAATTTTCCAGTAATATTAACTTAGCCATAAAAACCAAAAAACATCATGAAATGATAGTTTGGCAAATCTGGAATTCCCAATACTGCTGTACGAGAAATGTAATATCTCGCAAACCGTGAAACGAAATCCAAATCCGCCAAAGGGAGATGAAAATAGACAAAATGTACTAACTTTCATATTTGATAATTATTTTTCATACAGGAAAAGGAATCAGGGTGAAAATACAAATCTTTACAGAAGAGTGAGCAAAATACAGTAAATACAGTCCTTATAAACAAGCATGAAACGGCATATAAAACTCATCAATAAAATCCTCTAAAATTCTGGGTAATCCCTAATTAGATATAGAAATACTGACCAAAATTTCAGATCAAAATAACATGTTTAGAACTAGTATCAAAATATTTTAGTCATCAAAATCATCAAGAAACGAAATCTGGAAACGAATTACACATCTGTAGTAAAACAGTCATATCTCACACATACAAGAACGAAATCAATCAAGGTTAGAGGGGTTGGAAAGAAGACGAATTCCTCTACAAATCATGTTCTATACTGAAATTAAGTTTCTGACCTTAATATGGTCTAAATTACTGATCAAGATAGATTATCGGCAAAATACAGAATTTCCTCAAAAAACCAAAATCAACATAGATCCAACGAAACTTAATCCAAACACAACCAAACTTGAAATCGAGTCTACCAAGTGTCCAAGCATCATGAAATAGGATAATTAACATATCTAAAACAAGTCTATCACATGGATCTCAACAAATACCCAAATTCTCACAAAATCCCACATATATGATCAAATCAAGAACGAGCTAAATCTAACTTGTTTCATGTCAAATTTTGTGTCGTGAGTCAACTATGGTCAAATGTCACTATAGAGAGAAACTCATCAATCATACAACACACACGAGTTGTCTCTAGAACCCAACTACACTACATGCGGAGTTTATGACTTGTATCATACAAAGAAATTTGAGTACAAGTTACTTGCCTTAACCGGAGACGAAACCCATGAAAAATCAAGAATAAGACTAACAGGAACGGATTCCCGGCAATGAACGCGAGCGAACGAGTCAACGAACCAAAGCGAGCACAACCCACGAACATTACTACGAAACAAATACTCCAAGAACGAACGGAAAAAACCCCCACAAGCAAGAACGTCCCGCAACACGAACCAACTAGAACACACCCACAATCACCCGAGATCCAACACACAACCCACGAACGAATAACCACACACCCACACTCAACCCCGAGAGTACGAGGAAGAGAGTGAGAGAGAACGGTGAACAGCCGGTGATGCAATGAGAGCTGTACCGGGCAATGTTGGGAGGAGGAAAGGGCAGGGCAAGGAGATCGAGCAGGGGAGAGAGAGGAAAGGGAGTAAGGCTAGGAGTTAGGGGTTCGGTTGAGGAGGCAGCTAGGGAAAAATGTAGGAGGTGAGCGGGGGCATGCACTTGGGTTATACAGGTGCAGAAATAGGGTTTTTGAGATCAAGGGAGAGGCAGCACAGGGGTCAAATGGGTCGGGTCTGGTTGGGTGCAACAGGGGGGGTTTTTGGTTGCATGTGTTAAACACCCAGGGAAGGGAAGAAGTGTATACATGGGTAATTATTTGAATGGGCTTTAAGTGGTTGGGTATGGGTAGGAGTTAGGGTAATGGGTTATAGGGATGTGATTAAACAGGGCAAGGAATAAATGGGTTTGAGTTTGATAGTGGTTTTAAAAGCAACGAACCTGGGGTAATTTGCTGGGTATAATAATTAATGGATTGCTAATGAGTTGCAACCGGGTATGAGAATCAAAAATTGATAGGACAAAATGAATGTATTAAAAATAACAGAGTGGAAGAAAAAAAAATAAATAATAAATTAAATCTAACAATGGGAATCAAAAATAATGGCACGAACAAAAGTGACAATTCAAAGGGAGACAACCGAATCAAGAACTCAAATAAAAGATGATAAAACAATATTAAAATAATATTGAAACAAAAGATCCAATATACGGTCCAAAAGAAGTACAACGGAATCAAATACAAGAGAAAAGGAAATACACTCACAAATACGAAAAAATGAAAACAGGGGTTACAATCCTACCTACCTAACAATAAGAATTTCGTCCTCGAAATTCAAACAAGAAGATACATAGGGTAACCCTAAAAAAACCAAAAGAACAAAACAAAAAATACTCATACAAATGAGTAAACTTCTGCTGAATCTCCTTCTCCAGCTCCCAAGTCGACTCACCGGGCGGGTGAGGATTCCAAGCAACACAAACCAACTTGATGACCTTGTTCTTAAACACTTTCTCCCACCGATCCACAGTAGCAACTGGTGGAATCTTACAAGTCAAATCCTGCCGAACAGTCAACTCAGAATAGTCGATCACGTGGCTCTCATCTCGGATATATCTCCTGAGTTGTGAGACATGGAAAACATCGTGCACACCTGATAAAGCTTGCGGCAATGCAAGACGATAGGTTACCTTGCCTACTCGCTCCAAAATCTCAAACAGTCCAATAAATCTAGGGCTAAGCTTGCTCCCATCACCGAACTGAATGACACCGTGCCACGGTGATACCTTTAGGAAAACATGGTCACCAACACCAAACTCCAAAGCTCTCCGATGGACATCAGCCCATCGCTTCTGCCGATCCTGAGCCACCTGCAAATGCTTTCTGATCTGAACCACTACATCAATTCCGGACCCAACAATTTCCTCTCACCAATGTCATTCCAGCACACTGGCGATCTGCATTTCCGCCCATAGAGTGCCTCGAACGGAGTAGCTTTAATACTGGCTTGAAAGCTGTTATTGCACAAGAACTCTACGAGATGCAAATGGTCCTCCCAAGATCCACCAAAGTGAAGCATACAGGACCTCAATATGTCCTCAAGAATCTGAATAGTCCGCTCTGACTGTCCATCAGTCTGGGGATGAAAAGCAGTGTTGTACTTTAATTTGCTCCCCAAACTGTTCTGAAGACTCTCCTAGAACTAAGATCTGAATCTCGTATCCCTGTCGGATACAATACTGACTGGAACCCCATGAAGTCTAACAAACTCTTGCATTCACCTCTCAGCTAGGCTCTCAGTAGATTGCCCGACACGAAAAGGAATGAAGTGAGCACTCTTCTTCAAACGATCGACAATCACCCAAATAGCATTATGACCCTTAGGACTCCTCAGCAAAGTGGTCACAAAATCCATAGTGATATGTTCCCACCTCCACTCTGGAATAGGAAGCAGTTGAAGAAGTACAGCAGTTCTCTGATGCTTTGCCTTAACCTGCTGGCAGATCAAACACTGAGAAACAAACCGAACTACAGCTCCCTTCATACCATGCCACCAAAAATGAAGCTTCAAATCTCGATACATCTTAGTACCACCAGGATGGATAGAATATGATGACTGATAGGCTTCCTCAAGCAACCTCTGACAAACTTCACCTTTCGAGACACATAATCTGGACCCAAAACGAAGCGATCCATCAGCATGAATAACCATGTCCATCCTGGACCCAGACTTAACCTTAGCTCGAAGACTCTACAACTGTGCATCACCAGCCTGCACCTCTTTAATCTGATCAACAAGAGATGACTGCAGTTGGAGCACAAAACAACTCGGATCAGAACTCCGCAACAAAACTTCCAACTCCATCATCCTCATCTGCTCAATCAAATCCCTCTACTGAGTCAAAAACATCACTGCCAGTCTCCTGCTCAAAGTATCTGGCACTAAGTTTACTTTACCAAGATGGTATTGCAAACTGATATCATAATCGGCCATAAGTTTCAACCAACGCCTTTGCCTCATGTTTAACTCCTTCTGGGTAAAGACGTACTTGAGACTTTTGTTGTCTGTAATGATCTCCACTTGATCTCCAAGTAAATAATGTCTCCACAGCTTCAAAGCATAAATCATTGCCGCTAACTCCGAGTCATGAGTTGGATAGTTCTTCTCATGCGGCCTCAACTGCCTCGATGCATATGCAATGACTCAGCCCTTTTGCATCAAAACTACTCCAAGACCCTTACCAGAAGCATCACAGTGAATTACAAATCTGCCTGAACCATCGGGAATAGTCAACACAAGCATTGACGTCAATCTATTCTTCAACTCAACAAAAGCCACACTACACTAATCTGACCAATAGAACTTCTGATCCTTCCCAGTCAACTTAGTCAATGGTCCTGCTATCTTCGAAAAATCTTGGACGAATTTTCGATAATAGCTAGCCAAACCGAGAAAACTCCTAACTTCAGAAACTGACTTGGGAACAGGCCAATCCTTCACAGCCTCAACCTTGGCAGGATCCACAGAAATACCATTGCCTGAAATTATGTGCCCCAAGAATGAAACCCTGTCGAGCCAAAACTCACACTTGCTGAGTTTTCCATAGAGCTGATTCTCTCTCAAAGTCTGCAGAACCACTCTCAGATGCTAGCATGATATTCCCAATTCCGAGAATACACCAAAATATCATCAATGAAGACCACCACAAATCTATCCAAGAACTGAGAGAAGATCCTGTTCATAAGACTCATGAATACAGCCGGCGCGTTCGTAACTCCGAACGACATCACAAGATTTCACAGTGGCCATATCTGGTCCTGAAAGCAGTCTTCTGCACATTAGTTGCCTTCACTTTGACTTGATGGTACCCAGAACAAAGATCCAACTTCGAGAAAATAGCAGCCCCACTCAACTGGTCAAACAAATCATTGATCCCGGGCAACGGATACCGATTCTTCACAGTAACACAATTCAGTTCCCAATAATTCACACACAGTCGACGACTACCATCCTTCTTGTTGACAAAAAGGACCAGAGTACCCCAAGGCGAAATACTAGGTCTGATGAAACCCAAATCAAGCAACTCCTGAATTTGCACCTTAAGCTCAGCTAACTCAACCGGTGCCATTGTAGAACCCCGTATTTTCAAATATTAATTTTATATTTGAAAATGAATTTAAATTTATTTTTGGAGATTTAATGAATATTTTCAGAAAAATTTATCTTTTTGTACACGTGCAAAACACGTGCAAGTACTTTTGAGAAGTTTGAAAAATTAAGTTTTATTCATGGAAAATCATTATTTAATATTTGGGATTTATTTAGTATTTTTCCAGATTTTTCTGAAATTAATTGGAACTATTTACAACTTTTGAGAAAAGGACCTTTTTGCAAATCCGACATTTTTAGGGATTAAAGTGCAAATGTGCATTCTGGACGTTTTGAACAGTATTGATTGAGATTTAGAATGTATATTTTCTTTTAAATCCTAATTTAAATGAGTTTTGATGGAATTTCCAAGGATAGAACTATATATGTAAATTGTATTTTGGAAAGGATTGTTTCGCAGAAGTGTGGGTAAAAGCCTAATATTCAATCCCGAATATTTAAGGGATATTTTCTCCAGCCGTCATTGTTGATAATATGCATAATTTTTGGAGATTTGTTTGGTGGAGAAAGGAATTTTTGGATCTAGCAAAGAGGAGAACTTTTCGTGGACTTTTCTCAATTCAAGGTGAGATATATAAAAATTGTTTTTGTTGTTTGATTCATGTGAGTGACTTTGTTTTGTTCGTTTGATTTTGTGAATATTATAATTCGTCTTGTTGTTGATCTATGTGTGCAAGTATCAATGATGCATTGATTTGATGTTTTGAACGATGTAAATCTTGTATTATGGTATGGATCATGTGAATAATTGTGGATGAAATAGTAGATCTTTATTATTGAAATTGTGTTGCTAAAGGCATGTTGAGATTTGAATACGAACATCTGGGCATTGAATTTATAAATCAGACTTTGATTTAGAATTGTGAAAGGAAGTTAGATCTTGTAAAACCCTAATGAAAGAAATTGTGATTTAGAACATGAGAACTTGAGTTTTGATATATTTGATATTTTGAGCAATATAACCATGGTGAAGTTTTGTTGAGATTTATCATTTTTCCTGAATACGAACTATTTTTCATAAATATTGAATCATTAGAAAACTCCAGACTTGATTTTGTAATCAGACCTAAATTTTGAGAACTGTAGGCCGACAGTCGACTGGCCTACTGTACAGTCGGCTGGTACGAGCCTGATACTGTATTTTTAGAATCTTTGAAATAGTTGTTCTGGACAGTCGACCTAGCTCCTAGGCAGTCGACTGGTCCTCTGAGAAATTTATTTTGAAAAATTATTAGTCCTTCTGGACAGTCGACCTATGACTCCTTTAAGTCGACTTATATACTTAGAATAATTTTGAGAAGATTATTGGAAATTACCTCGGATAAGTCGACTGATCCCTTCTTAAGTCGACTTATATGACTTAGTTTATTTTTGTGAAATTTTGGATATTGTCTTCTGGACAGTCGACTTACTACGGTATAAGTCGACTGGTACTGATGGACTTTTGTAAACTTGAGTGTTTCTTGAGTGTTTGGTTCCCAGACAATTCAGTCTATTCTAAGATATTCAGTTAAGAATTTGTTTTAAGACTTTCAGTTGAGCCACTTTGTTTAGTGGGACTTTGGTTTAGACTTTGAGTTTAAGTCTCTAGAGGTGTGTGACCCTGGTATACCGGTGTTGAGTTGTATGTTGAGGCCAATGGAGGCATTTCAGTTATTTAGTTTTGAATATTAGGCCGGTAGGGTATACCACTCTAGGAGATTTGTTAAGTAATTAAATAACCCAAAATGATAAGGACAGGCACTAGTGGTGATATGATGAACGGGAACATGAGTCAAGAACCTCAGTATGGCTTTCGGTGTGGGATTTAATCTCCGGAATTATCACAGTAGATTATTAGTGGTGTGGGATATGTCTCCGAAATTATCACAGTCTTGTGGTGTGGGACAATCTCCGGAATTATCATGGTAACTACTTGTGGTGTGGGATTGATCTCCGGAATTATCGGAGTCGAGGTGAAGCACATG
The DNA here is from genome assembly GCA_017893485.1 of Hemerocallis citrina. NCBI lineage: Eukaryota > Viridiplantae > Streptophyta > Magnoliopsida > Asparagales > Asphodelaceae > Hemerocallis > Hemerocallis citrina. The sequence continues at coordinate 235,059,890 of CM030364.1, read as the reverse complement.
TGGTATTCGTGTGGTGATGTGTCAATGTTTCGGTGTGGGATGATCTCCGAAATTATTCAAGTAAAACATCTTGGGTGTGGGATCCATCTCCGGAATTATCAGGCATGAGACACTATCCATGGTTTATCTTTATCTCATAGTAGTCATCGTGTTAGGATTAGTTGCATAGCGCGGGATTGAACCCTATGAAGAGGAGACGTTAAGGGCTTGCACCGAACCTATGTAGAATGGGATGCATAGACTTCGACAAATACGCATTAGAGAGTCTGCATCTAGAGTATTTGTTTCTTGGCTTGGTTTTATGCACTTGGTTTTCCTGTTCTCTACACCTAACACTTAGTTTAGCTCCACTTGATGTTTTATGTTATCCGTCAGTTCGTATTTCCCATATTCTTATTTAGTACCTGTTGTTTAAGAATTTATGAGGCATGATTTTTATGTTGTATGTTTGTTTTTATATCTCTCACACCATTTATGGCTGAACCCGTTAGTTTTGGGGGTTAGGGATCATCTCTGGCCTTGTATGTTGCAGGTTGTTGCTTAGAATCGGAGATTGGATGCTTGAGTTGTTTTTTGAGAAAAAGTGATTCAATAAGAGTTTTGTGTAAAATTGTAATAGCAGTTTTGAGATAAATTTGTGTTGTAAATAAAAGAAATTATGAGTTGTGTTGTTTTGAATTCCGCTGTGATTCGTAAAAGATTTGTTGTAATAAAAGTTGAATAATTTAGTAGTGTTAGTTGTGTTTAATGTTATATTGAAGTGGATCGCTGGGAATGTGCCACGTATTTTCTAAGATATCTTATTAGAAATTCAGGGCACTATAGAGATTGGTATCAGAGCGTGCTTCAATAGTAATACTAAACATGACATAAAAATAACTTAGGTATGGACATTAGAGTGTGAGTACCTAGGTGTGGACATTAAAGAGTGAGTATCACATAGAACTGAATATGATGTTTTTACCTTTGGGATACAAGTGGTGTTTTGCCAAAGGATATTGATGTGAATTTGAATTGTGTGTGTGATGCTCTAACTTTTCCCTCATTTTGCAGTATTCAGAATGGTTGCACCCAGGGGCAGGAATGGTGGCAACAATGACGATGGATCTGGTAGTTCCTGAGGAAATGGGATCGACCTTGAGGCTAAATTCGCCAAGGTGTATCAGACCCTGAATACGCTGATGGCATTCAACATGGCGCAGCAACAAGCACAGCAGCAGAATCCGCAGCCAAATCATGGAGCTGGACCGGGATTGTTAACGCCGATTATATTAAGCAAATTGAATCCTTTAAGAGGATGAGGCCGCCAGTCTTTGAGGGGCAAGCTGATCCAACCGCAGCAGATGATTGGATTAGGAAGATGGAGACGATCTTCGAGGTATCGGAGACTCTGGTAGCCAGCAAGGTGAAGTTAGCTTCGATGCAGCTTGAGAAGGACGCTGGTGTCTGGTGGGAGTCAGTGAAAAGGGCTTTGGGAAACCAGTCGTTGACTTGGGAAGCTTTTCTGGAGGAGTTCAGAGATCGCTTCTTTCCCCTAGATGTTCAAGAGAAGAAGGCGACCGAGTTCTTGAACCTTCAGCAGGGTAGCATGACCGTACGGGAGTCTGAGACCAAATTTGCTCAACTTTCGAGGTATGCACCAGAGTTGGTCATTGATGAGGCAAAGAAGGCCAAAAAGTTTGAGCAGGGCTTGAGGCCAAGCTTGAGGTCGAGGATGATCCCGTTGGGTATCAGACGGTTCGACAAGCTGGTCAGGAGAGCAGCTATGACCGAAGAGGACATGGACCAGTTCCAGAAGAAGCAAGATACATGGAACCAGAACAAGAGGCCAGCATCAGGCCAGAGTGGGAAGGGATTCCCTGCGAAGGAGGCCAAATTCAGTGATCCAGTGCAGAAGGCATCTGCAACCCAGGGAGTGACCTATTATTACTGCAAGGAGGCAGGACATTACAGGTCAGCATGTCCAAAGTTGGCGAAGCAGGTTTGTTCCCAGTGTGGGCAGGCTGGACATTCTCAGTCTCATTGTCCACAATTGAGGAAGGATGGTTCTGGTGGAAGCAAATTTCAGAAGAGGCAAGGGCGAGTATTTGCATTAACCGAGGAAGACGCTGGTAACTCGGAAGATGTAATCCAGGGTATGCAAGAATTCTGATTTTTATTTTGAATCAATGTAATAAGTAAAACCTTTATTTGAGAACAATTTAAGATTGAGTATCATTCTTATTGTAATAAGAGTTGTTTTAATTAATGGAATAAAGGCAAAGGTTTTATTTGACACTGGTTCATCGCATACTTTTGTATCGCCAAGTTTTGCAAAGATCTTAGGTGTAGAACCTAAGTTGTTTCCAGGCAGGATTTGTCGGTGGCAACGCCATCAGGTGAAGAGCTGATTGCGGATCGATATTACGAGGGTTGTGATATCGAGATTGGTGGGAGGTTGTTCGGCATTGATTTGATCGAGCTGAAAGTCTTGGGAGTGGATGTCATCGTGGGCATTGATTGGATGGCAATATATGATGCCACAATCGAATGCAAGCAGAAGGAGGTGTTGGTGAAAGCACCTGGTGGACCTGCAGTGACTTTCCAAGGGAAGAAGAAGATTCCGAAGGTGGCTGCAATGGTATCCAAGATGGCTATTTCAGATGAAGTCGAGAGCATTCCGGTTGTCAGAGATTTTCCTCAGGTATTCTTGGATGATTTTCCAGGATTACCGCCGTAGAGAGATGTGGAGTTTTGCATTAATGTTCAGCCGGGAAGTGCACCGATTTCCAAGGCTCCGTACAGGATGGCACCTGTAGAGCAGGATGAAGTGAAGAAGCAGATTGAGGAGCTGTTGAGCAAAGGGCTTATTAGGTCGAGTTCTTCCCCGTGGGGAGCGCCAGTGCTGTTAGTCAAGAAGAAGGATGGGTCAATGAGGATGTGCATTGACTATCAGGAGTTGAATAGGGTGACTATTCAGAACCAGTATCCACTGCTGCGGATTGATGATTTGTTCGACAGGCTTCGAGGAGCAGCTGTGTTTTCGAAGATTGACTTGAGATCAGGGTATCATCAGGTTCGAGTCAAGGAGGAAGATGTGAGTAAGACAGCTTTCAGGACTCGTCATGGACTCTATGAGTTTCTGGTAATGCCATTCGGGTTGACGAATGCGCCAGCAGTGTTCATGGATATGATGAATCGGGTTTTGAGGCCATTTATTGACTCCTTCGTGGTGGTATTCATCCATGATATTTTGGTGTACTCGAAGTCGGAGGAGGAGCATTCTACGCACTTGACAGCGGTGTTACAGAAATTGTAGGAGCATAGCTTGTATGCCAAGTTATCGAAGTGTGAGTTTTGGAAGTCGGAGGTAGCTTTCCTTGGTCATATTCTTTCTAAGGAGGGAGTATCTACTGATCCTCAGAAAGTTGAAGCAGTGAAGGTTTGGCCCAGGCCAACATCCGTGAAGGAAGTCAGAAGTTTCTTAGGTTTAGCTGGTTACTACAGGAGATTTATCCAGGGTTATTCTCAGATTGCAGTTCCTTTGACAGGTTTGACCCGGAAGAATGTGGCATTTGTGTGGAATGATAAGTGCGAGGAGAGTTTCCTTGAGTTAAAAGAAAGGTTAACTACTGCACCTATCTTAGCTTTGCCGCAAGCTGGAAAGGATTATGATATCTACAGTGATACATCCCTCAGAGGTTTGGGTTGTGTCTTAATGCAAGAAGGCAAGGTTATTACTTATGGTTCGAGGCAATTGCGTCCGCATGAGAAGAATTATTCGACGCATGATTTGGAGCTAGCCGCTATCATTTATGCCTTGAAGCTGTGGAGGCATTATGTTTATGGTGAGAAGGTTAATATGTACACTGACCACAAGAGCCTGAAGTACATTTATCAACAGAAGGATCTTAATCTTCGACAGAGAAGGAGGTTGGAAGTTTTGGAAGACATTCGTCCCGAGATCAAGTATCATCCGGGCAAAGCGAATGTGGTGGCTGATGGACTTAGCAGGAAGAGTAGTCTATCAAGTTTGATCACTACTCGAAGGGAGTTAGCAGCAGAGATCGATCAGGCAGGTATCTAGGTGGTGCTGCAAGGTTTAGGGGCATCTTTGGCTCAGTTGAGGCTACAGCCGTCCTTGAGAGAGAGGATTGTGGAAGGTCAGAGATCAGATTCAGAGATTCAGAAGATGTTGTGACAGGTTTCAGAGGGCAAGCTATCCGAGTTTCGTGTCCAAGATGGAGTTCTTTGGTTGGGTGAGAGGTTGTGTGTTCCAGATAATACAGATTTGAGAGAGAGTATCTTGCAGGAAGCACACAGTACATTGTTTTCAGTTCATCCAGGAGGCACGAAGATGTACAGGGACATCAAACAGCATTTTTGGTGGTCTGGTATGAAGAGGGATGTGGCAGATTTTGTGGCAAGGTGTCTGACTTGTCAGCAGATCAAAGCAAAAAATCAGAGACCTGGAGGTTTGTTACAGCCGTTGCCTATTTCGGAGTGGAAGTGGGAGAATATCAGTATGGATTTCATCACGGGTTTGCCAAGGAGTTCGAAGGACAATGACTCGATTTGGGTTATTGTGGACCGTTTGACTAAGTCGGCTCACTTTCTAGCCATGAAGATTACTTGGTCGATGGAGAAATTGGCGGAGTTGTACATTGGTGAAATTGTGAGACTTCATGGAGTTCCTGTGTCGATTGTATCCGACAGAGATGCAAGGTTTACTTCGAGGTTTTGGAAGAGCCTACAAGCAGCTCTAGGCACCAGAACTGATTTCAGTACTGCTTTTCATCCACAGATCGATGGTCAGACGGAAAGGGTGAATCGAGTGCTGGAAGATATGTTGAGGGCTTGTGTTATGGATTTCGGTGGTAGTTGGGAGAGATACTTGGCATTGGTTGAGTTTGCTTATAACAATAGTTACCATGCGAGTATTGGGATGGCACCGTATGAGGCTTTGTACGGGAGGAGGTGCAGGACACCTGTTTGTTGGTATGAGGTTAGCGAGAGGCAGATGTATGGTCCTGAGATCGTTCAGCAGACGTCAGAGCAGATTGAGCTGATTCGCAAGAGATTGGTTGAGGCTCAGAGTCGGCAGAAGAGTTATGCTAATACTCGTCGAAGAGACTTGGAGTTTGAAGTTGGGGATGCAGTTTTTCTCAAGGTTTCTCCGACCAAAGGAGTGATCAGGTTTGGTAAGGGAGGCAAGTTAGCGCCAAGGTATATTGGTCCATACAAGATCATGGAGCGGATTGGCAAGACAGCATATAGATTGAAGCTTCCAGAGGAGTTGGCACAGGTGCATGATGTATTTCATGCGTCATTGTTGAGGAAGTATGTGCCAGATCAGAATCATCAGTTGGTAGAGATTCCTGAAGGTCTACAGGTGAACTTGAGTTACAAGGAACAGCCTGTTGAGATTGTTGACCGTAGAGAGAAAGTTCTCAGGCGCAAGGTGATACCTATGGTCAAGGTGTTGCGGAAGAATCGGCAGTTCGAGGAGGCTACTTGGGAGCCTGAGGACCGCATACAGAAGGATTTCCCCGAGCTTTTTGCATGAGTGTATTTCTATTATGTGATTGTAATTCTTTGAATGATAGTACTCTGAGTTGAATTGTATTTCTCTTATTTTGATTGAATTGTCATATGCAATTGTTTGAACTATGTTTCCATTATGAGATGTTGATTTCCTTGTTGATATATTGTTTGGACTCATTAGTAGTAGTTCTGAGGACAGAACTCTTCTATGGAGGAAGTGATGTAGAACCCAGTATTTTCAAATATTAATTTTATATTTGAAAATGAATTTAAATTTATTTTTGGAGATTTAATGAATATTTTCAGAAAAATTTATCTTTTTGTACACGTGCAAAACACGTGCAAGTACTTTTGAGAAGTTTGAAAAATTAAGTTTTATTCATGGAAAATCATTATTTAATATTTGGGATTTATTTAGTATTTTTTTCAGATTTTTCTGAAATTAATTGGAACTATTTACAACTTTTGAGAAAAGAAGGACCTTTTTGCAAATCCGACATTTTTAGGGGTTAAAGTGCAAATGTGCATTCTGGACGTTTTGAACAGTATTGATTGAGATTTAGAATGTATATTTTCTTTTAAATCCTAATTTAAATGAGTTTTGATAGAATTTCCAACGATAGAACTATATATGTAAATTGTATTTTGGAAAGGATTGTTTCGCAAAAGTGTGGGTAAAACCCTAATATTCAATCCCGGATATTTAAGGGATTTTTTCTCCAGCCGTCATTGTTGATAATATACAGTTTTTTTGGAGATTTGTTTGGTGGAGAAAGGAGTTTTTGGATCTAGCAAAGAGGAGAACTTTTCGTGGACTTTTCTCAATTCAAGGTGAGATATATAAAAATTGTTTTTGTTGTTTGATTCATGTGAGTGACTTTGTTTTGTTCGTTTGATTTTGTGAATATTATAATTTGTCTTGTTGTTGATCTATGTGTGCAAGTATCAATGATGCATTGATTTGATGTTGTGAACGATGTAGATCTTGTATTGTGGTATGGATCATGTGAATAATTGTGGATGAAATAGTAGATCTTTATTATTGAAATTGTGTTGCTAAAGGCATGTTGAGATTTGAGTACGAACATCTGGGCATTGAATTTATAAATCAGACTTTGATTTAGAATTGTGAAAGGAAGTTAGATCTTGTAAAACCCTAACGAAAGAAATTGTGATTTAGAACATGAGAACTTGAGTTTTGATATATTTGATATTTTGAGCAATATAACCACGGTGAAGTTTTGTTGAGATTTATCATTTTTCCTGAATACGAACTATTTTTCATAAATATTGAATCATTAGAAAACTCCAGACTTGATTTTGTAATCAGACCTAAATTTTGAGAACTGTAGGCCGACAGTCGACTGGCCTACTGTACAGTCGACTGGTACGAGCCTGATACTGTATTTTTAGAATCTTTGAAATAGTCGTTCTGGACAGTCGACCTAGCTCCTAGGCAGTCGACTGGTCCTCTGAGAAATTTATTTTGAAAAATTATTAGTCATTCTGGACAGTCGACCTATGACTCCTTTAAGTCGACTTATATACTTAGAATAATTTTGAGAAGATTATTGGAAATTACCTCTGGTAAGTCGACTGATCCCTTCTTAAGTCGACTTATATGACTTAGTTTATTTTTGTGAAATTTTGGATATTGTCTTCTGGACAGTCGACTTACTACGGTATAAGTCGACTGGTACTGATGGACTTTTGTAAACTTGAGTGTTTCTTGAGTGTTTGGTTCCCAGACAATTCAGTCTATTCTAAGATATTCAGTTAAGAATTTATTTTAAGACTTTTAGTTGAGCCACTTTGTTTAGTGGGACTTTGGTTTAGACTTTGAGTTTGAGTCTCTAGAGGTGTGTGACCCTAGTATACCGGTGTTGAGTTGTATGTTGAGGCCAATGGAGGCATTTCAGTTATTTAGTTTTGAATATTAGGCCGGTAGGGTATACCACTCTAGGAGATTCGTTAAGTAATTAAATAACCTAAAATGATAAGGACAGGCACTAGTTGTGATATGATGAACGGGAACATGAGTCAAGAACCTCAGTATGGCTTTCGGTGTGGGATTTAATCTCCGGAATTATCACAGTAGATTATTAGTGGTGTGGGATATGTCTCCGGAATTATCACAGTCTTGTGGTGTGGGACAATCTCCGAAATTATCACGGTAACTACTTGTGGTGTGGGATTGATCTCCGGAATTATCGGAGTCGATGTGAAGCACATGTGGTATTCGTGTGGTGATGTGTCAATGTTTCGGTGTGGGATGATCTCCGGAATTATTCAAGTAAAACATCTTGGGTGTGGGATCCATCTCCGGAATTATCAAGCATGAGACACTATCCATGGTTTATCTTTATCTCGTAGTAGTCATCGTGTTAGGATTAGTTGCATAGCGGGGGATTGAACCCTATGAAGAGGAGACGTTAAGGGCTTGCACCGAACCTATGTAGAATGGGATGCATAAACTTCGACAAGTACGCATTAGAGAGTCTGCATCTAGAGTATTTGTTTCTTGGCTTGGTTTTATGCACTTGGTTTTCCTGTTCTCTACACCTAACACTTAGTTTAGCTCCACTTGATGTTTTATGTTATCCGTCAGTTCGTATTTCCCATATTCTTATTTAGTACCTGTTGTTTAAGAATTTATGAGGCATGATTTTTATGTTGTATGTTTGTTTTTATATCTCTCACACCATTTATGGCTGAACCCATTAGTTTTGGGGGTTAGGGATCATCTCTAGCCTTATATGTTGCAGGTTGTTGCTTAGAATCGGAGATTGGATGCTTGAGTTGTTTTTTGAGAAAAAGTGATTCAATAAGAGTTTTGTGTAAAATTGTAATAGCAGTTTTGAGATAAATTTGTGTTGTAAATAAAAGAAATTATGAGTTGAGTTGTTTTGAATTCCGCTGTGATTCGTAAAAGATTTGTTGTAATAAAAGTTGAAAATTTTAGTAGTGTTAGTTGTGTTTAATATTATATTGAAGTGGATCGCTGGGAATGTGCCACGTATTTTCTAAGATATCTTATTAGAAATTCGGGGCGCTACAGCCATCCTGTAGGGACTCTTCGATATATGTATTGTACCCGGCTGAACTTTAGTACCGAACTCCACATCCCTATCAAGGGGTAGGCCAGGCAACTCCTCTGGAAAAAAATCCAGGAAATCCCAAACTACGAGAGGCGCAGCCTCACAGCCTGAATGCAACTCCATTGCACAAATCTCCTGACCAACTACAGCACGACCAAGGGAAGACTCCCCTACATGGAACTCAAACTCTGCACGATCTGGAATCTGGAACACAACTTTCTTGGCACGGCAATCAATGATGGCATGGGTTTTACCCAACCAATCCATACCCAGAATAACATTGAATCCTGAATTTCCAATTACAATCAGATTGGCTTTGAACTCTGTGCTGCCAATAATTATAGGACACTGCCTGCACTCCCGGGAACATATAACAACTCCACCACCTATCACAATGTTGCAAGCCTCTGACATGTTGCTGCACTCCAACTGATGGCGAGCGACAAATCGAGAGGAGACAAAAGAATGGGTTGCCCCAGAATCAAAAAGAACATGAGCAGGGAAGGAGCAAACACGGACAACACCTAAGACAGAAAGCAAAAAAGATAAAGAAAAGAATGGTTGAACAGGGGTGAGGAAGAACAATATGCAGAAAGAACAAACAGAAAGAAATAAAGAGAAGGAAATGAAGAAACAAAAAGAACAACAAAACAACAAAACAAAAGATACCTGCAACCACACCCTCAGCTGACTCAGCATCTGCAGCAGTCAGGTTGAAAGCCTGACCTCTCCTAGGAGCAGCAGGTCCTCTGACTGACAATCTGACGCTGCGGAGGAAGCGGTGGTCTAACTGGACCACGAGCTACGGCAACTGGCTGAACAGGACCCCTGGCTGGAGGAGCCAACTGTGGACAATCCCACACCGAATGGTCAGCAGCACCACATCCAAAACAACGACGATTGGCACGTCGGCAATCCTTGTGCTCATGCCCTGGAAGACGGCAAAAGTGGCAGAAACCAACTCCCGAAGGACCCGCAGAAGAGTAAGGAGCTGTCCTGACTAGAGGGGCTGGAACAAGTCTCCGAATAGGCCCACCAGAAGACCTAGGAACTGAGTGCGGAACAGTCTGCTAAGAAGGAACCAATCCACCACGAGCCTGCTTTTGAGCTCTAGCTGCCTCAAGAGCCTCAGCATAGGTATGCAAGCGAAGAGAGACAAGCTGTACTTTGATGTCTCGCTCAAGCCCCAAAATGAATCTACGAGCCCTATCCTCTTCGTTCGCCACAAGAACGGCTGTGAAGTGACTAAGTCTCGTAAATTCAGCTGCGTACTTGTCTACAGACCTGGAGCCATGTTTCAAGAAAGTCTCATGTTACAACATTGCATAAACAATATGTAACAACATTCCATTACTAGAAATAACGACCAATCTATTTCAGGGCTAGGAATTGTTGCTCCATCTCCACTCTGGTGCTGCTAGGAAAGAACTTCTCCAAGAAGCTCCTAGTGAAAGTGTCCCAAGTGATCGGTCGTTCGAGCCTTTCGGACTCGGACCTCCACCAGATATGAGCCAAGTCCACCAACTTGATGGTCACCACATCCACACGATCTGCATCTACAACACTAGCTGCCAAAAGCAGCTGCTCTATCCTGATCAACCACTGTTCAGCCTCCAAAGGCATCCTAGTGCCTGAAAACCTGTCGGGATGCAGCCTCATAAAGTCTGTGACTGTTCCCGGATGGGGAGGAAGAACATCCTACCTAGGAACAACAGGCAGAGGAACTTAAGCGGCTTCCAAAGCAGCCATCACCAAATCACTATGGTTCTGATGCATATTGATGAAGCGTTCAAGCACAGTGGTGACAGCCTCAAGCTCAGGCTGATCACCCAGAACACGAAAAGAACCTCTACGAGCCATAGTCTACACAAAACCAAAAACAGTTAGCATCCAGATCAATGTTGATAATAATAATTCATTTATGCATGCATGGTTGGTGAAATGTTGAGCAGATCCCAGTTCGAGCCAAGCTTATCTAATATCTTAGGCAACTAATACATTAACCAAACCTGGCGCTCTGATACCACTAAAAACCTTGTCATGTCCCACTTTCCAAAAAGAATACAGAATACGGATAAGTAACAAAAGCCCAGCGAATGATTTTCATCATCCATAAGTTATTCAAGAATCTTTACAACATTCACAAGAATCATCAGAGTCGGAAGCAAAAGTATCAACCAACATGCATACATAAACCAAAATACCAACAAGAATAGTTGAAACCAAATATATAAATCTCAAATAGTCATGATCTGAATAAGACAAAATTCTGGGTCACATTGCCCAAATACAAGAATAAATCCAAGTATCAGAATACAATATTGTTCAAGCAGGCTACAAGAAATAATAATAATAAAATCTAGCACTAATACTTCATGTCACTAATACCGTCTGGAACCTGTTATCCAAAATCTGCAATTCAACAATTACAGAGAAGATGAAAAGAGAAAACAAGGTACTCGTCAATTGCAAGTTACAGGCCGCTTGTAATGCAGGTTACAAGTACATGGGGAAAACTAAATAATAACATGGAATAAGCATGATATCAAAATATAACAACTAGCATGGCAAGGTGAACAAGTATAAATGGCATGAATCAAGTATAAAGTCAACAAGTGTCATGTAAACAAACATCAAGTGTCAAGTATCATGTAATCATGTATCAAGTGTCATGCTTCAAGTCTCATGTATCCAAGTCTCATATATCATGTGGTCAAGTATCAAGTAAGCATGTATTATGTTCAAGTATCATATTCCAGTATCATGTATCAAGTCTTGTAGTGATTACTATCTAGGTAGCACTTCATGCATCCCGCTTTTTACTACATCGTTGCTACAACAAACAGTTTCGCTTTAGATTTTATAGTGGACCATAGAGGGTAGTATACTCGGGGACAGGTCAAGTAATCGAGCTCCAAGCTCCAAATATTAAGTATCATGTATCATGTAATCACGTGTCAAGTTGTGCAAGTGGCAAGTATCGTGTCTTGCGTGCAAGTATCAAGTAATCACGTGTCAAGTATCATGTCTCAAGTAATCACGTAGGATCAGTGGATCTCCTTCCGAGTACACATTTCTGAATTATCACTATTAGATCTGTCTCTTAAACCCCGGCTTGGTTACTTTTTATTAATGTCAAACAAATATGTATATGTGCAAAATATATTAAAAATAATATGGCATAATCATGTGACAAGTGCAAGTTGCAAGGTAAACATGTACGAGTGTAAGATATCTCATAAAAGAATACAATAGACAAATCTCAAGTTCAGGATAGCAAGACCATACTGTAGCAAAACAGTGAATTCCAGTGTTACAAACATCCAAATCTAGATCCATCGAAGGATCTGGTAAATAGACTTCTAACCGAATCCAGCGAGTATAAATAAGTCATATATTAATTTGCAAAAACATAGCTCAAAACTGATTTGAATACAGAAAATAAATTCAGCCAGAAATCAGGAAAACGAATTCAAAAGCAGGAAAACAGTATGAAAACTCAATAAATAAATCCACGAAAAATTTGGGGAATTCCCCTGTATGTCCGGTATCTAAATATAAAGTTTCATAATTTTCCAGTAAAATTAGATCAGTCACCAAAAATAAGAAAACATCAATAAACGAGAGTTTGGAAAATCTAGAATATCCAACACTACTGTACGAAAACAATAATATCTCGTAACCAGTGAAACAAAATCCAAAACTGCCAAAGGGAGATGAAAATAGACAAAATATATTAACTTTCATATTTCACAATAATTTTTCATACAGTAGAAGGAATCAGGGTGAAAATATGATTCTTTACAGAACAACGAGTAAAATAAAGTAAGTGTAGTTTTCATAAATGAGCATGAAACAACACATAAAACTCACCAATAAAATTCACCAAAATTCTGGGTAATCCCTAACTAGATAAAGAAACACTGACCAAAGTTTTGGATCAAAATAATATAGAATCCTTCGAACGTCTAGAAAACAGACTCCCAACCGAATCCAGCGAATATAAATAAGTCACATACTAATTCACAAAAACATAGCTCAAAACTGATTTGAATACAAAAAATAAGTTCAGCCAGAAATCAGGAAATCAAATTAAAGAGCAGGAAAACAGTATGAAAACACATTAAACAAATAGACGAAAAATCTGGGGTATTCCCCTATATGTCTAGTATCAGAATATCAAGTTTCATCAATTTTCAGTAATATTAGCTTAGCCATCAAAAATTAAAAAATATCAAGAAACGATAGTTTGGCAAATCTGGAATTCCCAACACTGCTGTACGAGAACTGTAATATCACGCAAACCGTGAAACAAAATCCAAATCTGCCAAAGGGAGATGAAAATAGAAAAAATGTACTAACTTTCATATTTCATAATTATTTTCATACAAAAAAAGGAATCAGGGTGAAAATACAAATCTTTACAGATTAGCGAGCAAAATACAGCAAATACAGTCCTTATAAACAAGCATGAAATGGCATATAAAACTCATCGATAAAATCAACAAAAATTCTGGGTCATCCCTAATTAGATATAGAAACACTGACCAAAATTTTAGATCAAAATAACATGTTTAGAACTAGTATCAAAATATTTTAGTCATCAAAATTATCAAGAAACAAAATCTGGAAACGAATTACACATCTGTAGTAAAATAGTCATATCTCACACATACAAGAACAAAATCAATCAAGATTAGAGGGGTTGGAAAGAAGACGAATTCCTTTACAAATCATGTTTTATACTGTAATTAAGATTCTGACCTTAATATGGTCTAAATTACTGATCAAGATAGATTATCGGCAAAATACAGAATTTCCTCAAAAACCAAAATCAACATAGATCCAACAAAACTTAATCCAAACACAACCAAACTTGAAATTGAGTCTACCAAGTGTCCAAGCATCATGAAATAGGATAATTAACATATCTAAAACAAGTCTATCACATGGATCTCAACAAATACCCAAATTCTCACAAAATCCCACATATATGATCAAATCAAGAACGGGCTAAATCTAACTTGTTTCATGTCAAATTTTGTGTCGTGAGTCAACTATGGTCAAATGTCACTATAGAGTGAAACTCATCAATCATACATCACACACGAGTTGTCTCTAGAACCCAACTACACTACATGCGGAGTTTATGACTTGTATCATATAAAGAAATTTGAGTACAAGTTACTTGCCTTAACCTGAGACGAAACCCATGAAAAATCAAGAATAAGACTAATAGGAACGGATTCCCGGCAATGAACGTGAGCGAACGAGTCAACGAACCAAAGCAAGCACAACCCACGAACATTACTACGAAACAAATACTCCAAGAACGAACAGACAAAACCCCACAAGCAAGAACGTCCCACAACACAAACCAACTAGAACACACCGACAATCACCCGAGATCCAACACACAACCCACGAACGAATAACCACGCACCCACACTCAACCCCGAGAGTACGAGGAAGAGAGGGGGAGAGAACGGCGAACGGAAGGTGACGCAACGAGAGGTGTACCGGGCTGTGTTTGGTCGCGAGTGACAGGAGGAAAGGGCAGGGCAAGGAGATCGAGCGGGGGAGAGAGAGGAAAGGGAGTAAGGCCGGGAGTTAGGGGTTCGGTTGAGGAGGCAGCTAGGGAAAAATGTAGGAGGTGAGTGGGGGCATGCACTTGGGTTATATAGGTGCAGAAATATGGTTTTTGAGATCAAGGGAGAGGCAGCACAGGGGTCAAATGGGTTGGGTCTGCTTGGGTGCAATAGGGGGGTTTTTGGTTGCATGTGTTAAACACCCAGGGAAGGGAAGAAGTGTATACATGGGTAATTATTTGAATGGGCTTTAAGTGGTTGGGTATGGGTAGGAGTTAGGGTAATGGGTTATAGGGATGTGATTAAAAAGGGCAAGGAATAAGTGGGTTTGAGTTTGATAGTGGTTTAAAAAGCAACGACCCTGGGGTAATTAGCTGGGTATAATAATTAATGGATTGCTAATGAGTTGCAAACGGGTATGAGATCCAAAAATTGATAGGCCAAAATGAATGTATTAAAAATAACAGAGTGGAAGAAAAAAAAAATAATAAATTAAATCTAACAGTGGGAATAAAAAATAATGGCATGAACAAAAGTGACAATTCAAAGGGAGACAACTGAATTAAGAACTCAAATAAAAGATGATAAAACAATAAAAATAAATATAATGAAAAAAAAAATCCAATATACGGTCCAAAAGAAATACAATGGAATCAAATACTAGAGAAAAGAAAATACACTCACAAATACAAAAAAAAGAAAACAGGGGTTACATGATGATGAACACAATATTATTCACATTTAGGAGCAATAATCTTAATGCAATTAGACATTTTAAAGCTCTATATGTGATATTTAACTCTTATTTTCTCTTTTCCATAGGAAACAGCCTAAAACAGAGAAACGAAGCAGATTCAAAACGATACACAGGAAATTGCAGATCATCAGTCGACTGGTCCATTACAACAGGCGACTGCCCAGAGAAGTTGATTGTCAACAGCCGACTTGGATGATCAATTATAAAATCTTCAGAAGTCTCGACACAGTCGACTGGTTTGCTGACAAGTCGACTGGTAGGCGGCAGAGTTAAAAGATAAGATATTTGAAGATTCGTCCAAATCTAATCCAAATCAGAACAGAAAAGGATGAATAGAAGAAAAGAGAAAGAAATAATACACAGAGCAACGAGGGAGAAAATAAATAAAAGAAAAGGACTTTTCTATAAAAAGGAAAGTGCAAACCCTAATTCTCTAGCCGTGTTCTATAAATACCAACCAAGAAGCATTATTCGGAGAACTCTTCCACGCATCCTGAATCACAGAATCACAGAGTTCCAGAGTCATCAACAAGAACACTTTATCAGCATCGAAGAAGAAGAGAGGAGAGCAAGCATAAGGAAAGGAACGGCCGATCGACTGTGTGACAGCCAGCCGAGTCATCTAACCGAACCACATCAGTTTATCCCTTCTCGTTCTAATTCTTTTATGTTAATCATGTATTCGAACTTGTTGATCAATAAAAGTATTATTATGTGGAATTAATTTCATAGTTGGGTAGATTGAAGCCGTAGTTATGTAGTGCTATATTCTTCTGAATCCTTCTAATTTACTTATTGATTGAATCTGATTGAATTGGTATAGATTTATGATAATCAAACTTGTTCTCAAAGTTCTGAGAGCAGTCGACTGAAGTGACAGCCAGTCCACTGACATACAGAACTTGAGAATATCAAGTTTGCATTACTATCGATCTGAATATGTTATATGAGCATATTGAGACGACCCGTATCTCGTGTTCATAACTAGTAACAAGGAAATCCTTAGGGGTTCTTGGTTTAATCAACTTAAGGGATCTAGATCTGATACCAATTTCTAGAACCTTGAGTGTTTGTTCGTTTCCACTGACCTTATGTTTTCTTTAAGTGCAACTTAGTAGATACCATGCTAAATACTTAATGAAAGAAACGAATTAGAGTAGATACCATGCCTAATTCTTGGCTTAGGGAAACAGCACTTTAAGGAGTAGATACCATGCCCTTGAAGGGAACAAACATGAGTAATAAGAAGAAGTTCAGAAGGTAACTTAGCATTATTGACTATTGGTGGAGATCTAAACCCAACTACTTCATAAATATTTGTGATTCAGCATTTCTTAATTTAGTTTTAATCTTTTTATTTCTTTTCAACCTTTAGAACAACTCTTTATGATTATTATTCTTTTTATTGGTTGGTAAGTTAAAGTCTACAATCTCTGTGGGATCGACCCTTGCTATTGCTACGTATCTATAAACGATTCGTACACTTGCGAGGTTTTTAATTTGTGTCTAGTTTATCTATTTATTTAGGTAGCTAGCCCAACAACACATGACTCCTTATGTAATACCCCGTATTTCTGAAATATATATATATATATATATATATATATATATATATATGGTTGGATGATTTGAATATATATTAAAAAATGTGATGTTGTCCTATAGAATATTTCTATAGGAAGGATTGTTTGAAAATTGGTTGGAATTGAATGAATTTGGAATCCGGATGTGAAGTGGGATGATGCCCACGGATTGATACTGTGGTTGTTGGATTTGTTAAGATATAGTTGGATTTGATATTGAATGTTGTGGTTTGGAATTGTATGATATGTTAATATTGAAAATTTGATGGTGACGTGTACGTGAGGTACACGGGAGTTGAGAAGGGATTTGAGAAATATAGTCCCATATTGGTAATATACAAAAATAGTTTGAGTATAAATATAATTGCCTATGATCAAGAGTCACCTAATTGGTTAACCACCTTTTGAGAGGCAGCCTGTGGTGGGCAGTTGTACTACATAGTATCTAATTTGTCTTCTAAAAATAATAAAAATTATCTGAGTATTGGGGTGGGGCATTACAAATGGTATCAGAGCCGACTTCGACACCGGATGTAGAAGAGGGTCTCAGTATGATCTGCGGTGTAAGATAGTCCGTGGAATTATCGAGGTGTGAGTGAAATAGTCTCCGAAATTACCTGCGGTGTGGGACTAGTCTCCGGAATTATTGGGATCGAGGACGACGCTACATCGGCTAGAAAGGTGGATCCTACACTAGATGTGCATCCCGTACTCAGTGAGGACGCTGATTTCTAAGGTGGGGTGTATGTAATACCCCGTATTTCTGAAATATATATATATATATATATATATATATATATATATATATATATATATATATATATATATATATATATATAAATGGTTGGATGATTTGAATGTACATAAAAAAATGTGATGTTGTCTTATAGAATATTTCTATAGGAAGTATTGTTTGAAAATTGGTTGGAATTGAATGGATTTGGAATCCGGATGTGAAGTGGGATGATGCCCACAGATTGATACTGTGGTTGTCGGATTTGTTAAGATATAGTTGGATTTGGTATTGAATGATGTGGTTTGGAATTGTATGATATGTTAATATTGAAAATTTGATGGTGACGTGTAGGTGAGGTACACGGGAGTTGAGAAGGGATTTGAGAAATATAGTCCCATATTGGTAATATACAAAAATAGTTTGAGTATAAATATAATTGCCTATTATTACCGCTGATTTCGGTGTGGGGGTAAACAGATAGAATTTATGGATCCGAGGAAAACCTGAACAGCTGACTCGGCCTTCTTGCTCCCGCCGCAACCTGCAGGGAAGTGCGAGACACCGGAGTTGATTCCGGCGACGCACCCTCCGATGCTCTTGTCAGTAATCAGTAAAAGATTAAGAAAGAGCTTAAGTGGTGAAAAAGTGATTAACCTGGTCTTGGTGGTAGAGGGGTTGTATTTATAGTCGCCTTCTGGAATGATTAGGGCCCTGATTTCCTGCCTAACAGCTAGGAGAAAAATCCTCCTATTCTGTTTTAGGAAGTTAGACCCTGATTCCCTGGTGGGAGCCAATCAAGTTTGTTGATTTGATTTAATCAAATCAGCGCCCTGATTCTCCTCTTGGTGGACCGGGCTTGTATCGGGTCGGGACCCGTGCCCAGTTGAAGTGGATCTACATCCGGGCGGTTGGTTTCGTGAGAAGGAGGCCCAATACCCGTTTTGGATCCATCTGTATGTGAAATTACCTTTTTACCCCCGTGCTCCAAGATCCGTGCTCGATCTGGACGGTCCCGATTTAACCCCAATTTTAGCCATATCACGAGCCCCCCACTCCTAAAGACTGAGTGTGATCAGACTTTGAGGAGTAGTTTAGCTTTTTCCGTGGCTGGTGGAGTTGTATCGGAGTCCAAATGTGGGATTTTTGAATCTAGAAAGGGGGTAGTGAGGTAACTTTTAACGCCGCTAGCTGCTTTCTGGCCACATCGGGTATTCAAGGGTTTTTATCTGTTTTTTCGGACTATTTATTTAATTTTGCGACGTGTTTGCTAATCGTTCGGGAGCCTTAACTGTACATTCTGGGCGATAATTGTTCGTTCAGGGGTTCGAAAATGTGCCCCCCAAATTTTCAATTATTCTCCAGAATTTTTGGTTAATTTCCCCGATTTTTTAGCAATTTTTTCGCAATTTTTAAACAAATAGAACGATTTAAATAGATAAAAAATGATTTAAATACCGATTAATGGCGTGGCTCGATCTGGGCCGTCGATCGTGGACGGGCGAGAACTTCGGAAAGATCTGACAGTTGTTGTCGCTCGGCAGCGTTTTTCTCCGTTTACAAGCTCGGAAATGCGCTTGCTCGGCTGCCGACCGGAGGCAAGGGGTTCGACAGTTCGAGTGACGCGGCGCTGTATGAGCCATCGGATGATGGGCGCGCATCTCGAGACGGGCGCAGCTCCCAAGAAAACGCTATCTTGTCTTTTAGCGCACGTGGCGCAATCTGCGCTGTTCATCATTGGGAGCGCGGATTTTTGAGAGATCCAGCGGTCCACGTAGCTCGGTGTCTTTTTTCCTCCATTTACCAGCTCGGGAAGGCACTTGCTCGGATGCCGACCGAAGGCATTGGTGCTCGGCAGGCCGAGCGACGTGGCATTATTTGAGTTGTTGGATGTCGGCACGCATCTCGAGACGGGCGCAGTTCCCAAGAAAACACTATCTTGTCTTTTAGTGCTCTCGGCGAGATCTGGGCCGTCTGATTGAGATCAGACGCGAAAGTTGAGGGGAAAGTGAGTTTTCCCCGTTTACACGCTCGGAAAGGCACTTGCTCGGCAGCCGACCGAGGGCCTGTGGTTTTTGGCAATCTGAGATGGCTCTGTTCCCAATGGTGTTAATGGCGCTTCGTGACTTGTGTGGCGTTTCGCCTTCCCGATGTCATTAAGGATAATTCCTTTAATTAATGCGCGGTGTTTCAACTTCCGAGGATCAGTAATTCACTTAATTAAAATGCGGCGCTTCGATTTCCGAGGGTCATAATGGCTGGTTCTTGGAGGTAGGCTGTAAGTACTCCACTCCCTTTGTCATTTTGGTCACAACCAAATCGAGTTCCAGATCTCGGAGGCATCTGCCTTGGGTAGCTTCTCTCTTGAGGTTCGGAGAGGTGGTCGCTCTTCTGCCTGGTTTTCCCTTTGTTCCTGACGGCCCCAAAGTGGATGTCAGGAGCGAGGGGGAACGAGGTAGTAGTGGTGACGACCGTAGTCCGAAACCGAGGGATGAGTTGTCTCGGAAGGACGGGTGGTCGCTCTCTTATCTTTATCTTCTCCCGTTCCGGACGGTCCCTAAGTGGATGTCAGGAGCGGGGGAGAATAAGGCAAGAGTGGTGACGACCATAGTCCGGATCCGAGGGATGGGCTGTCTCGGGAGGACGGGTGGTCGTTCTCTCACCAAGATCTTCTGCCTTCTTTGGTTGCTCCGAAGCGAGTGTCGAAGTAGGCGGAGGTCTTGGTGGGAGAGTGGTGATCCATGTCCAATGCCGATTTCCGGGCCATCCGAGCCCGTTTGTTGCAACTGCGAAGGCGCCGTTGTCAGAGCCTTCTGACAAACTGATCCTTCCAGTTGCAACCAACTAGCTCGGGATGGCGCGCTTCTCCATCATGAGTCGCAGCTCGGGCTTCTGGACCGTCCGAGCCCGTTGTTTTCAACTGTGAAGGCGCTGCGGTCGGATTCCTCTGACAAGCCGCGCCTTCCAGTTGTAAACAACGAGCTCGGAACGGTGTGTTTCTCCTGGTCTCTGAGTGTTGATGGGTCCCTTCTCATCTCTGTCTTCCTTCCGGGCTGATGGCTTCTGATGGATGTCAGCTCGGGGAAGTTAGAGATGGGGGGAGTGCCGATCTGTTCCCGACCGGGGCCCGTGGTCGGCGGAATACCGACTGATGCACGGGACCTGGAGGGCGCTCGCCGAAGGCGGCGCCTCAAAACTGAATCAAAATTTTTCCAGGTTCCTCTAGGTATAGGTGAGGCGTCCGAGGGTTCAATCGTCCGAGCAACGTGGCGCACCTCGAGCCGTTAGATGATGGCGCGCATCTCAAGACGGGCGCAGCTCCCAAGGAAACACTATCTTGTCGTTTAGTGCTCTCGGCGAGATCTGAGCCGTCTGATCGAGATCGGGCGCGAAAGTTGAGGGGAAAGAGAGTTTTCCCCGTTTACCAGCTCGGGAAGGCACTTGCTCGGATTCCGACCGGACCCTGCTGTCGGCGTGTTTGGATCGCTCGTAGCTCGGATTTGGATCCCTCGGGGCCGAGCCAGTTGACTTCGTGAGAGGAGTAGTGGTGATGGGCCTTCGTGACGTTTCGAGAGTAGCCCAAAGGTCGCGAAGTTTCATTGGAAGTCCAAGGGACGTTCCAATTTTACTATAAATCTTCACCCCCCCAAGACCAAGTCTCCACTTTTCACTTTTACTCTCTCTCTTCCGTTTTTACTTTGCTTCGCAGTTTTTAGCTCCCTTGGTGACGTTGCTAGCTGTCGCGGTAGCGTTCTTAGTTCCGGCGAACTTTCCGACCGCACCTGTCACTTCAAGGTCAGTTTCTTTCCCTTCTCTTTTTAGGAAAACATGGTTAAGATTTCGGCTGAGACCCCCGCCTCGGAGCAAGCCGTTGGCCGAGGGGATAAAGGGAAGGGAGTAATGGAGCCGAGCGAGCAAGACGTTGTTCGTCCGGATAAAGAGGGTGAAGTGGCCGAAGTGCCCGAGGAAGTCGCGACGGAGTCCCGAAAGGGTAAAGCCGTGATCACAATAGTGGAAACGCCGAAGAGAGCGGGGGCGTTCGGCCGGCAGCTCATCGCCGTATCGAGCGTGGGAGGCGTTCGGGACTACGCCGAGGATGCCTTGGAGAGGGTCACTCAAGGTACGGCAAAGCTGGTGGAGGAGAACGAGCCCAGGGAGCTGTCCGAGGTCGACCACAGGATCTCGACTCTCACCGAGACTGATCTCCGTATGATCCGAGAGGGTTTCCGGATCCCGCTTGAGTATGTGCTGCTTCTTCCTGGGCCGGGGTTCCGAGCCAACACAAAGTCCTCGCCGGACGTATGCGTCTTCCCGGTCGATTCCCTCATCACCGGGCTCCGCTTTCCCCTACACCCGTTCGTGGTCGAAGTCTTGGTCTGGTACGGTCTGAGTCCCGCCCAACTGATGCCGAACACTTGGAGGCATGTCGTGGTGTTCCTCCTCCGATGTCAAGAGATCGACGCCAAGCCGACTATGTTCCTCTTTCGGAGTCTATTCCGACCTTGCCAGCCGAGGCGTGACGAGCAGAGGTTTTTCCTTTCTCCTCGGACGGGAGTTAAGTTGATCGAGAACCCGGACTCGATCAAACATTGGAAGGATAAATACTTCCTCGTCTGAAATCTGACGCCGTGGGTGATACCGACAGTTTGGGCGAAGGACGGTCTGCCCAAGCGTACAAAGAAGGATGTCCCGCTGAATGCTGAGGAGGCTGAGGTCCAGAGGAAGCTTCTCGCCCTGCCAGCGCTAAGCTGGAAGGATATTACGGAGGAGCATCTGTTCCGTGGGGGTCTCAGTCCGATCGACCCTCGTATGCATCTGGTATTTATACTCCTTGTTTAAAGTTCATGAAAAATTTTCTAAGTTTTTCCATCCGGCTTTTGCAGAGACAATGAAGCTTGATTACAAGGCTCTGGTGGCGAAGGGCCGGGCAGAGCAGGAGAAGAAGAAGAGGCCGTCGGCAGTGCCTCAGGACAGCCGGGCTTCGAAGAAGCCCTCGGTCGCAAAGACTGCCGACCAACCGAAGGTCGCGGTCCTCAAGGAGGGGGAGATTGAGGTCCTCGTATCTCCGACGAAGGTCGTGGTCCCTGAGCAGGGGGAGGCCATTGTCTCTGATCCCCCAGCCTCGGATGCACCTGTGCCGACCCCGGGGACGGACGCTCCGGGTTCGTCGAGCGGCGTGTTCGGGGTGAAGGATGCACTGTCCATGCAGGTTCCGCCCCTCACTGCCGAGGCGGAGAAGATCTTGACCGAGCGTCACAAGCAGATCTTCGTCCCCGACTGGCAGGTGATGAACGCCGATGGTTTCGTGATATGGCTAAAATTGGGGTTAAATCGGGACCGTCCAGATCGAGCACGGATCTTGAAGCACGGGGGTAAAAAGGTAATTTCACATACAGATGGATCCAAAACGGGTATTGGGCCTCCTTCTCACGAAACCAACCGCCCGGATGTAGATCCACTTCAACTGGGCATGGGTCCCGACCCGATACAAGCCCGGTCCACCAAGAGGAGAATCAGGGCGCTGATTTGATTAAATCAAATCAACAAACTTGATTGGCTCCCACCAGGGAATCAGGGTCTAACTTCCTAAAACAGAATAGGAGGATTTTTCTCCTAGTTGTTAGGCAGGAAATCAGGGCCCTAATCATTCCAGAAGGCGACTATAAATACAACCCCTCTACCACCAAGACCAGGTTAATCACTTTTTCACCACTTAAGCTCTTTCTTAATCTTTTACTGATTACTGACAAGAGCGTCGGAGGGTGCGTCGCCGGAATCAACCCCGGTGTCTCGCACTTCCCTGCAGGTTGCGGCGGGAGCAAGAAGGCCGAGTCAGCTGTTCAGGTTTTCCTCGGATCCACAAATTCTATCTGTTTACCCCCACACCGAAATCAGCGGTAACAGATTGGCGCCGTCTGTGGGAAACACCACACGAACAGTCTCAGCCCATTCTCCGTCGACCTCAGCAGCCATGCCGCCGAAGAAGAACAGATCCAGAGGGTCGAACCGTGGGGGCAACCCCACCGACCCGGCAAATGAAGCTCCGGTCAATCCTATCCTTCAGTCCGACCTCCCTCCGCTGACCCAGCAGGTCCCACCTCCTCCTCCTCCCAAGCAGCAGCCCAACAACGGTCCGTCCGGTCATAACGGCCGGAAGGAGAAGCAGCCTCTCAATCCGGGCCATGTCTCGGTCCACAACGGGTCCTCGGACTCGATGGCTTCGCATCACCCCGACCTCCGCATCACACTTCTGAACCGTCAGAAAGACGACGACCTCCGTACCCATCTTGACGAGAGGCGGGCCCGAGAGGGAGCCTCCCGCCAGCGTCAAGGTGAGCAGTCACCACGTCGTCGGGACGGCAGAAGGACACCGGAACGTAGAGGCCGAGCGGCGTCACCCGATCGCCAAAGGAGGAGGTCCCGTTCCCCCAGGGATCGGCGTCATCCGAGGGACCGGGAAGCGCCTATCAGCCGAGCCGAATTCCTCCAGTTCCAGGAGACCGTTCTGCAGGCCCTCAATCTCCGACAGAACACCCAGAATGCTCAGAGGGTTCCGATGCCCCCCAGGGACCCCAGTCCTCGGCGCCGAACCCGGAGTCCTTCCCCGACTCCCAGCCGACAGCAGCGGCAACAGAGCCCTCGGCGGTCCCAGGAGTACCGGCGCCGCAGTCCACGCTCCCCTTCCTATGGAGAGGAGTCCGGGGGGTCGTACGACTACCAGCGGAGGGACGACGCCCTCATCCGCCGTATCCATGAGGTGGAAAGGCGCATCGGTCGCATGGACAGGGAGGAAGAGTCCCGAGCAGGAACCTTCCGTCCCAGCCGACCCCCCTTCTCGCGGTCGATCATGGAGGCCCACATACCGAGGAGTTTCAAACCGCCGCAGTTTGAAACATACTCTGGGGAATCCGACCCGGTCGACCACGTCGAAAGCTTCAAGACCCTGATGCTGATCCACCAAGCTTCCGACGCGGTGCTTTGCAGGACCTTCCCTACCACCCTCCGGGGGTCGGCTCGGGAATGGTATTCTAGGCTCGCCCCCTCGTCCATCTTCTCATTCGAACAGTTTGAGACACTGTTCATTACTCACTTCGTGAGTAGCCGACGAGCCGAGAAGACGAGTCTTTCCTTGCTGAACCTGCGGCAGGAGAAGCAAGAAAAGTTACGGGACTATGTGAAAAGGTTTACCGCGGAAGTCAGGTCAATTGCTTCCTTGGACCAGTCCGTGGCTACCGTTGTATTCCAGTCGAACGTCCTTAACGCCAACCTCCGATCATCCCTGGCCAAGAAGCCCCCGCATGACTTCGCCGACCTCCTCCTGAGGTGCGAGAAGTACATCCGGGCGGAGGAGGCCGAAGCCCTTCCGAGCTTCGGGGGCACCGCCGCGGGGTCAAAGAGGAAGGCGACGGGAGAAGAAGGGTCCAAGAAAGCTCAGAAGGACATGGGCGGTCAGCGCCGCCCTCCCCCCAGGTTCGAGAAGTTCACTCCCCTCACCACTAATGTCTCTACTATCCTCATGGAGGTAGAGAAGGAGGGAATCATCCCTCCAGCCCCGAGGATGCACACTCAGGCGAAGAGGAGGAACAAAGATAAGTGGTGTCGTTACCACCGAGACCATGGGCACGACACGAACGACTGCCGAGCTCTGAGAGATGAGATCGAAGCACTCATCCGGAGGGGGCAGTTGGCCAAGTTCGTGAAAGCTAACGAACGAACAGATCGGAACTCACCTCCCCCTCGGGGGGCTAACAAGCGCTCCGAGTGGCGCGAGGAGACACCCGAGTTCGAAGAAGAACGGGTTTTGCACCTGATCCACGGAGGCCCAATGGGGGGCTCCTCTAATTCCTCCCGAAAGGCCTTCGTCCGGGAGGTCAACTCGGTCCACAGTGCCCCTCCCCCGAAGGGTCTCGGCGTCCCTGTGTCTTTCTCCGATGCCGACCTCGAAGGAGTCCGAACCCCCCACTGCGATGCCCTCGTCATCGACCTCCGCATGGCCAACTTCAAGGTACAGAGGGTCTTGGTGGACAATGGGAGTTCGGTCAACATCCTATTCCTCTCGGCCTTCCAAGGCCTGCAGCTGTCCCGAGACCGTCTCAAGCCGGCCGGTTACACTCTCCACGGGTTCACGGGGGTCCCGGTAACCGTCGAAGGGGTGATAACCCTAGACGTTACTGCGGGAAGCACCCCTACTACCCGGACCGAGCCGATGGACTTCATGGTCGTCGACGTCCCGGCAGCATACAATGTCATCCTAGGCCGTCCCGGCCTAGCCGCTCTGGAGGCTGTCCCCTCGGCATACCACTTGAAGATGAAGTTCCCCACTCGCTCGGGAGTAGGGGAAGTCAGGGGAAGCCAGGAAACAGCTCGGAAGTGCAACATGACTTCCACCGGGGGACCAGTGCTCTCGCTCGAGACGCTAGAGATCCCCGAGCCGAAGACCCGTCCAACGTCCGAGCCGGCGGACGAGTTAGAAGAAGTACTCTTCTCCGACGAGGATCCGAGCCGAAAATTCCTCGTCAGCAAGTCCTTGCCGACCGTGCTGTTCTCCGACTTGGTGAGGTGCATCCGGGATAACCGCGACCTATTTGCTTGGTCGGCCGCGGATATGCCCGGCATCTCCGAGGACTTGCTCGTACACCGCCTAAGCGTCGAACCGGGGTGCAAACCAGTTCAGCAGAAGAGGCGAAAGTTTGCTCCCGAGCGACAGCAGGCAATCAAGGAGGAAGTGGATAAGCTGCTGAAGGCCAGGTTCATCCAGGAGGTGAATTATCCCGAGTGGCTGTCGAATGTTGTCATGGTCAAGAAGTCCAATGGCTCATGGAGGATATGCATCGACTTCACCGACCTCAACAAGGCGTGTCCGAAGGATCCCTTCCCTCTCCCGAACATCGACACCCTAATCGACGCCACCTCGGGCCATGAGCTCCTCAGCTTCATGGATGCCTTCTCGGGGTACAATCAAATCCGGATGTTTCCTCCGGACATCCCGAAGACCTCCTTCGTCACCGACCAAGGCCTCTACTGCTATCGAGTAATGCCGTTTGGTTTGAAGAATGCAGGCGCCACTTACCAGCGCCTCGTCAACAAGGTCTTCCAGCACCAAATCGGCCGAAACATGGAGGTGTACGTTGATGACATGCTCGTCAAGAGCATCCACGGCACCGATCATGTAGCAGACCTCCAGGAGGCCTTCAGCGTGTTGAGGAAGTACAACATGCGGCTGAACCCGAACAAGTGTGCGTTCGGGGTCTCCTCGGGAAAATTCCTCGGCTTCATGGTGAGCCAGCGAGGAATCGAAGCTAACCCCGAGAAGATTAAGGCCATATTAGACATGGCCCCGCCTCGGAACGTCAAGGAAGTGCAGAAGCTCACCGGTCGGCTCGCAGCCATCGGTCGGTTCCTCTCCAAGTCAGGGGAAAAGTGCCTCCCCTTCTTCAAAGCACTCCGGGGGGCTAAAGGATTTGAATGGGGCGAAGCACAGCAAGAATCGTTCGACCAGCTGAAAGCCTATCTGGTGAACCCCCCTCTGCTCAGTAAGCCGGTCCCGGGCGAGCCTCTCTTCATCTACTTGGCCGCTTCCGAGCAGACCTTGAGCGCTGTCTTGGTAAGAGAAGAGGACCGGACCCAAAGGCCCATTTACTACGTGAGCAAGGTGCTTCGGGATGCCGAGCTCCGCTATCCGAGGATAGAGAAGATAGCCTACGCTCTGGTCATGGCAGCAAGAAAGCTTCGGTCCTACTTCCAATCTCACTCGGTCATCGTCCTCACCGATCAACCCCTCAAGCAAGTCCTCCACAAGCCCGAAACCTCGGGCCGGCTGATGAAGTGGTCCATAGAGCTAAGTCAGCATGACATCTTCTATCAGCCTCGGACGGCAATTAAGGCACAGGCTCTCGCCGACTTCATTGTAGAGTCCACCATCCCTGAGGTCGGCCACGTCCCAAATGGGCCCCCCATTTGGACAGTCTTCGTGGACGGATCCTCTTGCAGTGAAGGAAGCGGCGCCGGCATTATCCTGAACGGCCCTGACAGCTTCGTCCTGCAGTATGCGACCTGCATGAACTTCAAGGCCTCGAACAACGAGGCGGAGTATGAGGCTCTCATAGCTGGTCTCGGACTCGCACGAAGTGCTGGGGCGCAGCGCCTTCGGATTCACAGTGACTCCCAACTAGTCGTGAACCAGGTCTTGGGCGAATATGAGGCCAGGGACGAGCGAATGGCGAAGTACCTTGCCAAGGTCCGGGACCTCATGGGCCGGTTCGAGGAAGCCATCATCCAACGGGTCCCCCGGGAGGAGAACTCACAAGCTGACGCTCTCTCCAAGTTGGCCTCGTCTTCTCTACAAGGTCTCGAACAGACCATACTGATTGAAGTCCTCTCTAAACCGAGCATCGAAGACGAGACACCTAGCTCGGTGGAGTCATTGCCGGTCATGCTGCAGGACAATTGGATGAAGCCACTGGTAGAATTCTTAAGGAATGGAGTCCTGCCCTCGGATCCCAAAGAAGCATGCCGAGTCAGAACTCGAGCCGAGCGCTATGTCTTGATCGAGGGCGTCTTATACAAATGCTCCTTCTCCCAAATAGATGGCCGACCTTATCTAAGGTGCCTCTCTCCGGAACAGGCCGAATATGCCCTACAGGAGCTTCATGAGGGCATCGGAGGGGCACACTCCGGATTCAGGTCTTTGGCCCGGAAAGCTTTGAACTATGGGTACTTCTGGCCGACCCTTCTTCGAGATGCCGAGCGACATGTTCGGCAATGCAGCTCCTGCCAGAGACACTCCAGCATCCGACGCCTCCCTCAGGCCAACCTCACCTCCCTATCGAGCCCTATCCCCTTCGCGATGTGGGGAATGGACTTACTAGGGCCTTTCCCTCCAGCTCCGGGTCAGCTTAGGTTCTTAGTCGTAGCCATCGACTACTTCTCGAAGTGGGTCGAGGCCGAGCCCCTCGCCACTATAACCGAGAACAAAGTGGTGCAGTTCTTCTGGAAGAGCATCATATGCAGATTCGGCGTCCCCTGCGTCCTCGTGACGGACAACGGGACTCAGTTCACCGGCACAGCATTCCGAGCCCTATGCGACGACCTCGTCATTCAACAGCGCTTCTCGTCCGTCTCACACCCCCAGTCGAACGGGCAGGCCGAGAATGCTAATAAGCAGATCCTCGCAGGAATCAAGAAGAGGTTGGACAAGTGCTCCAAGGGTTTGTGGGTCGACCAACTCCCTAATGTGTTGTGGAACTACCGCACCAGCAGGCGGATGCCCACCGGAGAATCCCCTTTCAACCTTACTTATGGGGCCGAGGCCGTGATACCCCTCGAGGTCGGAATTCCTTCCCCTCGGCTCATAGCCTATGACGAAGCGCAGAATGCCAGGGACCTCAGAGGAAACTTGGACCTGATAGATGAACTGAGGGAAAGGGCATCGATTCGGCAACAGAATTACAGAAGGAGGGTCGAGCTAGCGTACAACAAGAAGGTCCGACCTGCCAACCTTAAGAAAGGAGATTTGGTATTGAGAAAGCTAGCTATATCCCTCCCCAGTCAGAGGAGCAAGCTAGCTCCGAATTGGGAAGGGCCGTACCGGATCACAAAAGTTGTTCGGCCTGGGGCATACCGACTTGAAGACATGGATGGCAAAGAGCTTTCGAGGACCTGGAATGCCGACAACCTCCTGAAATACCAAGAGAACGCTCCGGTGCCTCTCTAAGTAATCCGAGGTGTCGAACCATTCCTCTCCTCTAACTTGTAACCTGTCCCATGAATTGTACTATGTAAAACGGTTCGCCGTCAAATATCAATAAAGAAAAGTTCTATTATGTTTTTGAATTCGCATGTTTTTCTCCCCTCTTATTTAACCAATGGTTCGGAGTCCAACACTCGGCTCGACTTTACCTCCTCGGCTCGTCTCCGGACGAACCAGGGGTAGATCGCCGTTCGAAATTGCTCCCACAGCCGTTGAACTACACCGATGGTTCGGAGTCCAACACTCGGCTCGACTTTATCTCCTCGGCTCATCTCCGGACGAACCAGGGGTAGATCGCCGTTCGGAATTGCTCCCACAGCCATTGAACTACACCGATGGTTCGGAGTCCAACACTCGGCTCGACTTTACCTCCTCGGCTCGTCTCCGGACGAACCAGGGGTAGATCGCCGTTCGGAATTGCTCCCACAGCCGTTGAACTACACCGATGGTTCGGAGTCCAACACTCGGCTCAACTTTATCTCCTCGGCTCGTCTCCGGACGAACCAGGGGTAGATCGCCGTTCGGAATTGCTCCCACAGCCATTGAACTACACCGATGGTTCGGAGTCCAACACTCGGCTCGACTTTACCTCCTCGGCTCGTCTCCGGACGAACCAGGGGTAGATCGCCGTTCGGAATTGCTCCCACAGCCGTTGAACTACACCGATGGTTCGGAGTCCAACACTCGGCTCGACTTTACCTCCTCGGCTCGTCTCCGGACGAACCAGGGGTAGATCGCCGTTCGGAATTGCTCCCACAGCCGTTGAACTACACCGATGGTTCGGAGTCCAACACTCAGCTCGACTTTATCTCCTCGGCTCGTCTCCGGACGAACCAGGGGTAGATCGCCGTTCGGAATTGCTCCCACAGCCATTGAACTACACCGATGGTTCGGAGTCCAACACTCGGCTCGACTTTACCTCCTCGGCTCGTCTCCGGACAAACCAGGGGTAGATCGCCGTTCGGAATTGCTCCCACAGCCGTCGAGCTCCAGCGATGGTCCTGGGGTCCAACACTTGGTTCCTAGTCCATCTAAACTACTCCGGTAGGTCGATGCCGGACCTTCGTTCGAATACAAAAGTCCGAACGCTCCTAACTACTCGCTGAAGACCGAAGACCCACATATTCGGTCGGCTTCCGAGCAAGTGGCTTCCCGAGCGTGTAAACGGGGAAAACACACTTTTCCCCTCAACTTTCGTACGTGATCTCGATCAGACGGCTCAGATCAAGCCACCTGTGCAAAATGACAAGATAACGTTTTCTTGGGAACTGAGCCGCCTCGAGATTCGCGCCTACGTTCGACGGCTCAGATCTCGCCACCTACTCTAAGCGACAAAATAATGCTTTCTTGGGTACAGAGCCGTGCCGTACCGTGTCAGATCCACTAAATGAAAAAGAGCCGCACCTCTGGAGATCCATTCGGCTAAACAGACGCGCTCGGTTCAAAGATCTCGGCACGACTAATACGGTTATAAGCAAAGACAAACATGCAAAGCAACGAAAGGGAATTTTATTAATTGTCGGCGCATAATACAAAACATTCCATTACAAAGTGTCGGCAAACAAAACACACAATGCCCGACCCACTACACTTGTCTCTCATATAAAAACATCCTCACTAAACTGTTCGTCCTCCTCGGCAGACAGCTCCTCCTTCTCCCCCCGGAGCCTCGCCATCACACCACGCAGATGCCACATCTCTGAGAGCAGGTCATCCCGCTCGGCGACGATCTTCGACTGAATGTGCCGAATGCTTTTGACCCGAAGACCGTTGCTGAATGCGGTCTGCGAGTCTCCATCCTCCCCTGCGAGGCTCAGCTCGACGATCTTATTCTCCAAGCATTGGATCTCGGCTTCCCGGAGACTGAGGACCAACGAAAGGTGGTCCCACTCACTCTCGGCTCGGCGTAACTTCATATCGGCGCTCCTAGGGCTCAGAACCACTGTTCCAGATGTGGCCTCGGATTCAGAGTCATCAATCGAACGCTCGGAGTCCGAGCCATGGATCGTCACAACGAGCTGAAAAGAAGAGAAAACGAATAACACAGTTTCAATACACTGCCGGAGTCTAACACTTGAAAATTTTTCAGAACTATTTGCATTCAGACATGATAGTGTTACAGACGGTCGATCGACCCTACAGCTAAGTTGTTACAACGGTCAACAAAAATAGGAAAACGGCAGAATCAGAGCCTCTTCGGAAGGGGAATGCTTCGGTTTAGGGAAACACGAGGACGGCGAGGTCTACCCTCCGAACCCGACCCTAAACCAACGAAGCGCGACCCCCCTTCGCTGCTAGCTCTAACTGCGACACCAGCCGAAGCCCCGCTCGACGAGGCGGCCGCACTGCTCTGAGCGTCGGCTGGACTCCGCCTGGGCAACGGCGAGCGCATCGCAAGTTCGTGAAACGTAATCCCCCTCTCGCTTTCTTCGCGGGTGCACGAAGTGCTGCGAACGTTAACCCTGACCGGTGCCGGCTTGAGCGACGCGATCTCTTCCTCCAGTTCGATAATCCTATCCCTCAAGACGTCGTCCTTCGCCAACTTCTTCGGTCGTGGGGCCGTCAACGAGCCCGAGGCATTGGCGTTATCAGTCGCGAGCCGTCGGTAATGGGTGACTTCAATCCCCCTATCTATTGTGATCCTTCTGAGCCTGTCGACTTCGGCCGATAGCCTCTTGCGCTCGGTCGACGCTTTCTCCAGTTCGGAAGCCAGCTTCTCCCACTCCGCCGAATGCTCTTTTTCCGCTAGCTCCAAGTATTGGACCTCGGCCAAAAGGTCGTCATTCTTCTGCTCGGCGGCAGTAAGCTCCCTACGGAGGTTCTCAACTTCGCCTTCGGGATAGGGGGCTGAAGAGCGCTTCCGGTACTGGTACAGCTCGCGACCATACCTCCGCAGAGCCGCCTTCGTATCCTCCAGCCTGCCGAGCAGGAGATATCGCTTATACCGGCTCTGAAAGAGCTCGTCCTTCGTTTTCACCAGCTCCTGCCGAAGGTATTCAGCCTCCGTGATCGGACCGAATCTCACCTGAAATGCAGAGATAAATCCGAGGCCCAACACTTGGAGAAAGTTACGCCAAAACAAACACTAAGTCCGAGACTCAACACTTGGGCAAATTTTGGCCAAACAAAACATTTTTTCATTCAAAATTCGAAGAGTTCTACAACAGCGGTGGCCAGTCCGCAGTTAGGCTTACAAAAACAAAAAAAAAGGAGAGAAAAGAAGACAACCGAGTCAGGGGTCGACCTTTTTGTCGTTCGGGTCCGTCGACCCCTCGGCCTTGTCCTTGCCCTCGCCTCCGCCACCTCCTTCGCTCCAGCTCTCCTCCTGGGAGTCGTCCTCCTTCTCCTCCTCGGCCACGGCCTTCCACGGGTCCTCGACGGGTTCCGTCTCCCCCTCGGGGCCGATCAACCCCTCGGGGACAACCTCCTCCCCTTCCACGAGGTCATAGAAGTTGTAGGAGGACGTGTCGAAGCCCGGGTTCTTGGCGACCACATGTTGCAAGGCACGGCCGTAGGCGTCCAGCATGTTCTGGATCATGTGCATCGCGGCCTCCTCCTGCACGGCTTTCTTCACCCTCTTCACCTTCCTGAGGTGTTTTGCCTTGATCTTCTCGGCCCTCTTCCGAGCGTCCTCCGCCTCCGACCGAGCCTTGGCCAGCTCCTCCCTCAGGTCGGCAGCCTCCTTCACCGACGCCTCGAGCTTAGCCGCCGAATCCTTCAGCTCGGCCGCCTCCCTCTCCGAGGCCTCGAGCTTGGCCGCCGTATCCTTTGACAGCTGAACAGCATCAGCCAGCTGCTTCTCCAGCCCCTCCACTTCGGTGGCCCTCTTCGTCGAAAGAAGCAACTCGGAATCAAGCCGCTTCGCGACCTTGACGTGTTCCGCCCTCTCCTTCTCCTTCTCCTGATCCTTCCTCGCCATCTCCTCGAGCAGGAAATTGAAGTGGCAGATGGTCTGAAAGAGAACGACAGAATTACAATCCGAATCCAAGAACTTAGAAAATTTTATAAGGGAGAACTTCAGATGAAGAAGAAATCAGCCTACTTACCGACATGGTATCCCGGGCGATCTGCATCACGGCGTCCCCTGCCATCCCGGCCTTCAGGGTCGCTCGATCCTTCGGGGTCGGCAAGTGCCTTATCGCCTCCATGCAGATGTTCCCGTCGCCCAGGAAACCATCGGCGTTCATCACCTGCCAGTCGGGGACGAAGATCTGCTTGTGACGCTCGGTCAAGATCTTCTCCGCCTCGGCAGTGAGGGGCGGAACCTGCATGGACAGCGCATCCTTCACCCCGAACATGCCGCTCGACGAACCCGGAGCGTCCGTCCCCGGGGTCGGCACAGGTGCATCCGAGGCTGGGGGATCGGAGACAATGGCCTCCCCCTGCTCAGGGACCACGACCTTCGTCGGAGAGACGAGGACCTCAATCTCCCCCTCCTTGAGGACCGCGACCTTCGGTTGGTCGGCAGTCTTTGCGACCGAGGGCTTCTTCGAAGCCCGGCTGTCCTGAGGCGCTGCCGACGGCCTCTTCTTCTTCTCCTGCTCTGCCCGGCCCTTCGCCACCAGAGCCTTGTAATCAAGCTTCATTGTCTCTGCAAAAGCCGGATGGAAAAACTTAGAAAAATTTTCATGAACTTTAAACAAGGAGTATAAATACCAGATGCATACGAGGGTCGATCGGACTGAGACCCCCACGGAAGAGATGCTCCTCCGTAATATCCTTCCAGCTTAGCGCTGGCAGG
Source organism: Hemerocallis citrina (assembly GCA_017893485.1). Classification (NCBI taxonomy): domain Eukaryota; kingdom Viridiplantae; phylum Streptophyta; class Magnoliopsida; order Asparagales; family Asphodelaceae; genus Hemerocallis; species Hemerocallis citrina. The sequence continues at coordinate 235,026,118 of CM030364.1, read as the reverse complement.
GCGAGAAGCTTCCTCTGGACCTCAGCCTCCTCAGCATTCAGCGGGACATCCTTCTTTGTACGCTTGGGCAGGCCGTCCTTCGCCCAAACTGTCGGTATCACCCACGGCGTCAGATTTCGGACGAGGAAGTATTTATCCTTCCAATGTTTGATCGAGTCTGGGTTCTCGATCAACTTAACTCCCGTCCGAGGAGAAAGGAAAAACCTCTGCTCGTCACGCCTCGGCTGGCAAGGTCGGAATAGACTCCGAAAGAGGAACATAGTCGGCTTGGCGTCGATCTCTTGACATCGGAGGAGGAACGCCACGACATGCCTCCAAGTGTTTGGCATCAGTTGGGCGGGACTCAGACCGTACCAGACCAAGACTTCGACCACGAACGGGTGTAGGGGAAAGCGGAGCCCGGCGATGAGGGAATCGACCGGGAAGACGCATACGTCCGGCGAGGACTTTGTGTTGGCTCGGAACCCCGGCCCAGGAAGAAGCAGCACATACTCAAGCGGGATCCGGAAACCCTCTCGGATCATACGGAGATCGGTCTCGGTGAGAGTCGAGATCCTGTGGTCGACCTCGGACAGCTCCCTGGGCTCGTTCTCCTCCACCAGCTTTGCCGTACCTTGAGTGACCCTCTCCAAGGCATCCTCGGCGTAGTCCCGAACGCCTCCTACGCTCGATACAGCGATGAGCTGCCGGCCGAACGCCCCCGCTCTCTTCGGCGTTTCCACTATTGTGATCACGGCTTTACCCTTTCGAGACTCCGCCGCGACTTCCTCGGGCACTTCGGCCACTTCACCCTCTTTATCCGGACGAACAACGTCTTGCTCGCTCGGCTCCATTACTCCCTTCCTTTTATCCCCTCGGCCAACGACTTGCTCCGAAGCGAGTGTCGAAGTAGGCGGAGGTCTTGGTGGGAGAGTGGTGATCCATGTCCAATGCCGATTTCCGGGCCATCCGAGCCCGTTTGTTGCAACTGCGAAGGCACCGTTGTCAGAGCCTTCTGACAAACTGATCCTTCCAGTTGCAACCAACTAGCTCGGGAAAATTAACCAAAAATTATGGAGAATAATTGAAAATTTGGGGGGCACATTTTCGAACCCCTGAACGAACAATTATCGCCCAGAATGTACAGTTAAGGCTCCCGAACGATTAGCAAACACGTCGCAAAATTAAATAAATAGTCCGAAAAAACAGATAAAAACCCTTGAATACCCGATGTGGCCAGAAAGCAGCTAGCGGCGTTAAAAGTTACCTCACTACCCCCTTTCTAGATTCAAAAATCCCACATTTGGACTCCGATACAACTCCACCAGCTACGGAAAAAGCTAAACTACTCCTCAAAGTCTGATCACACTCAGTCTTTAGGAGTGGGGGGCTCGTGATATGGCTAAAATTGGGGTTAAATCGGGACCGTCCAGATCGAGCACGGATCTTGAAGCACGGGGGTAAAAAGGTAATTTCACATACAGATGGATCCAAAACGGGTATTGGGCCTCCTTCTCACGAAACCAACCGCCCGGATGTAGATCCACTTCAACTGGGCACGGGTCCCGACCCGATACAAGCTCGGTCCACCAAGAGGAGAATCAGGGCGCTGATTTGATTAAATCAAATCAACAAACTTGATTGGCTCCCACCAGGGAATCAGGGTCTAACTTCCTAAAACAGAATAGGAGGATTTTTCTCCTAGCTGTTAGGCAGGAAATCAGGGCCCTAATCATTCCAAAAGGTGACTATAAATACAACCCCTCTACCACCAAGACCAGGTTAATCACTTTTTCACCACTTAAGCTCTTTCTTAATCTTTTACTGATTACTGACAAGAGCGTCGGAGGGTGCGTTGTCGGAATCAACCCCGGTGTCTCGCACTTCCCTGCAGGTTGCGGCGGGAGCAAGAAGGCCGAGTCAGCTGTTCAGGTTTTCCTCGGATCCACAAATTCTATCTGTTTACCCCCACACCGAAATCAGCGGTAACACCTATGATCAAGAGTCACCTAATTGGTTAACCACCCTTTGAGAGGTAGCCTGTGGTAGGCAGTTGTACTACATAGTATCTAATTTGTCTTCTAAAAATAATAAAAATCGTCTGAGTATTGGGGTGGGGCGTTACACCTTACTTCTGAGTGACTGTACTTTGATACTTGTTCAATTGCCACTTGTATCCTTCATGATCATGTTGTTCCATACTTGAGGATTTTGGTGGATGCACGGAAGGAGATCACTTCGTCCAGAGCTACTACCTATTGATGCAGAAACAGAACGCACTTTGCACAGACTAGGTAAGCTGTCTGCAGCAAACCAGTCGACTGTCGCTACGAACAAGTCGACTGCACAGAGACCCAGTTCACATACAGCAATGGGTGAGGAAATGCCAATTCGAGTGCCAATGCAGGACAAGTTCACACCTAAGAATATCGAGCAACCTTCCTGCATTGCGTATCAACCTAATGTCATAGGGAACATGCATCTATCTCCTCAGTTGCTTAGTATGGTTCCCCACTTTAGTGGCAAACCAGATGAAGAGCCTCATCTCCATCTACAAGACTTTTTCGATCTTTGCAGGACACAAAGCGTCCAAGGGCTCACCCCTGAACAAATCAGGTTAATCTTGTTTCCTTTTTCCTTAAAACTTAACGCTAAACTATGGTATAATTCTTTGGAACCAGGATCAATAAACTCATGGGAGCAATTGGCGACAAAATTCTTAAAAGAATTCTTTCCAGCCCAAAAGACCAAACAGCTGAAAAGGGAGATTCAACTCTTCCAACAAAAGGATGGAGACTTATTCTTCGAAGCATGGAAGGATTTCAAGAACAAACTTCTCAAGTGTCCTACGCACAACATGCCTAAAGATGATCAGGTACAAGCTTTTTATGAAGGTTTAAATGATACTAACAAGGCAATTGTGAATTCAGCTTGTAACGGGATCTTGATGAGGAAAAGTGGTGAGGAGGCCATAGAACTATTTGAAGAACTAAGCGAGAACTCACAACAATTCTCAACAAGGAGGGGTCCTTCGAAAAAACAGGGAGTTTACGAAATTTCTAATAGTAATAACATTCAATTAGAAATGGTAAACATGAATACAAAAATTGATATGCTTGTTAATGCAATGTCAACAATGGGAGGAGTTAAAAATCAAACAAATGAAATGTGTGCAATTTTTTCTCATTTAGATCATACAACTGATACATGTCCCATGTCTTCTTTCACAGATTAGGAGCATGCACACTATGTAGGTCGAGGAGTGTTTCCACCAAAGAACAACCCCTTCTCGAACACATACAACCCAAGGTGGAGGAACCATCCAAACTTCTCCTGGAGCAATAATCAGAATAATCAAGGCACTCAATCCTCACAAGGACATGCACGGAACTTCCAAATGGGAAGTGGGTTTGATAGGCCAATTCAAGAACAGAAGAAGTTGGATTTTGAATCCACCGTTCTTCAATTGCTCCAACAACAACATCAAACAACCAACCAACAAGGGCAAGCAATTCAGAAATTGGAAACACAAATGGGTCAGATTGCAAAAGAATTAAGCGAGCGGAAGGCAGGAGAACTCCCTTCCCAAACCATACCAAACCCTGGAGGCCAAGAACAGCTCAAATCAGTGACAACCCTAAGAAATGGTAAGATAATTGATAGCAAGGTTGGAACACACACAGACGAATTAGAAGCACAACCATCAAAAGTTTTGGGTTCCAACAAGATAAGTGAAAAAGAAAGGACAGTTTCGCCACCATTCCCTCAAAGGTTCGTCAATAAAAAGAAAGAACAACATTTATCTGACATCTTTGAAACTCTCAAAAAGGTAGAAATTAATATCCCCCTACTTGATGCTATTAAACAAATCCCTTCGTATGCCAAATTTTTGAAAGACTGTTGTACTCACAAAAGAACATTTCAGGTTAAGGAAGATGTGGCTTTGACAGAGGAAGTGAGCGCTGTACTATTAAGAAAATTACCTCCTAAACTGAAGGATCCAGGTAGTTTCACTATTCCTTGCAGGGTTGGTGAGCACTTCTTTGAAAAGGCACTCCTAGACTTGGGGGCAAGCATCAATCTTCTTCCTTACTCTGTCTACGAAAAGCTAGGATTGGGGAAACTCAAACCAACATCCATCACGTTGCAGTTGGCGGATCGCAGTATCAAAAGACCTAGAGGTATTTTGGAAGATGTCCTAGTTCAGGTAAACGATTTTATTTTGCCTGCTGATTTTGTTGTGTTAGATATGGAGGAATCTTCAATGCCATCGTCTCTACCTATCATCCTAGGTTGGCCCTTTATGAGTACAGCTGATATAAAAATTTGTGTTAAAAAGGGTACTATAAGTATGAAAATAAATGGAGAAAAAGTTGAATTTAAAATGTTTGATACACTTAAATTACCACATGATGACCATGAATGCTATAATGTTGATGTGGTACAGAAGATTGTTGATCAAACATTTCAGGTACATAGCATTGAACCACTACAAGCTGCAATTACACAATCTATAACTTCGTCTAATGTGGAACAGGAACACGATGACCAGAGGATTGCAGAGACAGTACACCACCCTGAAAGTCCAAAGTCATATTCAGGTACGCCTGCACCTGTCTTTGAAAAATTGGTGTCTGATAATATTTGTGTTTCTTCAGATCAGGCGACTAGCGAACATAACAAGTCGACTGATGTCAAGGGGCAGTCGACTGTACCGAGATTTCCAGACATAGAACTTAAGCAGCTGCCCGACCATTTGAAGCATGCATATTTGGGCGAGAACCAGACGCTACCTGTGATAATTGCTGCGAACCTGTGTGCACAGGAAGAAGAAAAATTGCTGAGGGTATTACAAGAACACAAAAGCGCAATAGGATGGACCATAGCAGACATCAAGGGAATAAGTCCATCCAAATGCATGCATAGAATCCTCCTTGAAAACAACGCAAAACCAAGCAGGGAGGCACAGAGAAGGCTTAATCCAAACATGAAAGAAGTTGTAAGAGCAGAGATTCTGAAGCTGCTAGATGTTGGCATCATCTACCCCATTTCAGACAGCAAATGGGTAAGTCCTATACATGTGGTGCCTAAGAAAAGTGGAGTCACAGTGGTGAAGAATGAAGAAAATGAACTTATCCCGACAAGAGTGACTACAGGATGGAGGGTTTGCATTGATTACAGGAAACTGAATAACGAAACCAGGAAAGATCACTTCCCTCTTCCTTTTATTGATCAAATGTTAGAAAGATTAGCAGGATATAGTCATTATTGTTTTTTAGATGGTTATAGTGGCTATAATCAAATTGCTATTGCTCCAGAAGATCAAGAAAAGACCACTTTTACATGTCTTTTTGGTACTTTTGCATACAAGAGGATGTCCTTTGGATTGTGCAATGCACCAGCTACATTTCAGAGATGCATGATGAGTATATTTTCAGACATGGTGGAAAGGTTCATCGAGATATTTATGGATGATTTTAGTATTTTTGGATCTTGTTTTGATGAATGCCTTGACCATTTGCAGCTTGTGCTTAAAAGATGTGAAGAATGCAATTTAGTGCTGAATTGGGAAAAGTGCCATTTTATGGTACAACAAGGTATTGTGTTGGGACATGTGGTGTCAAAAAGAGGCATAGAGGTAGACAAGGCAAAAATAGACATAATATCAAAACTACCCCCTCCCACTATAGTCAAAGGTGTTAGGAGTTTTCTTGGACATGCAGGGTTCTATAGAAGATTTATAAAAGATTTCTCAAAAATCTCCAAACCCCTTTGTGATTTGTTAGCTAAGGATGTTGAGTTTGCATGGACAGAAGATTGCACAACTGCTTTTATTACATTGAAAAATCTTCTCATTTCTGCACCTATTGTCATGGCACCAGATTGGAGCCATCCTTTTGAGCTCATGTGTGATGCAAGCGATTATGCTTTAGGAGCTGTTTTAGGTCAAAGAATCAATAAGGTGCCCCATGTGATTTACTATGCTTCTCGAACTTTAAACGATGCACAGCTAAATTATTCTACTACTGAAAAAGAAATGTTAGTTGTTATTTTTGCTGTAGAGAAGTTTAGATCATATTTGATTGGTTCTAAAGTTATTGTTTTTACTGACCATGCTGCCTTGAGATATTTGTTTGCTAAAAAGGATGCTAAGCCTAGGTTGATCAGATGGGTGTTGTTGCTTCAAGAATTCGATCTTGAGATTATAGATAAAAAAGGAAGCGACAACGTTGTTGCAGATCACATGTCCAGACTACTGCATGAGGAAGAGAAAATTGTGCCCCCACTTAATGAAAATTTCCCAGATGAACATCTATTTGAAATAAACATATCATCTGGACAGTCGACTGGTATCTCACTGTTCAAATTTTTCATGGTTTGCAGATATTGTAAATTATCTCACTGCTCATGTTTTCCCTCCAGGTATGACAAGTCAAGAAAGAAAGAGACTGGTGGCCTTGTGCAAACACTATTATTGGGATGATCCTTATTTGTTCAGATTCTGCCCTGATCAAATTATAAGAAGATGTGTGGCAGAAGAGGAACAAATGAGTATTCTACAACATTGCCACCAATCTGCGTGTGGAGGACATTTTGGACCAAAAGAACAGCACTCAAGGTATTACAATCTAGATTTTATTGGCCTAAAGTATTCAAAGATGCTTTTTCTTTTTGCAGGACTTGTGACAAATGCCAAAGGACAGGCAACATCTCTTCTAGAAATCAGATGTCACTGCAAAACATCCAAGTAATCGAGATTTTTGACGCCTGGGGAATCGACTTCATAGGTCCCTTTCCTAACTCATTTGGTTATTTATATATTCTTGTGGGTGTGGATTATGTGTCTAAATGGGTCGAGGCTGTCCCCTCAAAAATTAATGATCACAAAGTTGTTGTCAAGTTTTTGCAGGAGAACATTTTCACTAGGTTTGGTACACCACGGGCAATAATTAGTGATGGAGGAAGCCACTTCAATAACTTTCCATTTGCTTCTTTGATGAAGAAATATGGTATCACACATAGAGTGGGCACCCCATATCACCCTCAAACTAGTGGGCAGGTGGAGATTAGCAACAGAGAAATCAAGAGCATTTTGGAAAAGACAGTCAACACAAGGAGGAAGGATTGGTCGCTACGCTTAAATGATGCATTATGGGCCTACCAAATAGCATACAAAACACCCATCGGCATGTCACCATACCGTTTGGTTTTTGGAAAAGCTTGTCATTTACCAGTGGAGTTGGAACACAAAGCTTATTGGGCCATCAAAAGGTTCAATTTTGATATGAAACAAGCAGGTGATAAAAGAAGGTTGCAACTGAATGAGCTTGAAGAGTTGAGGCACGACGCATATGAAAATGCAAAACTGTACAAGGAAAGGACCAAGTTATACCATGACAAACAGATAGCAAGGAAGGAGTTTTATGAAGGACAGAAGGTACTGATATACAACTCAAGATTAAGACTTTTTCCAGGCAAGCTCATGTCAAGATGGTATGGGCCATACATTGTTACAAGAATCCTTCCACATGGTGCATTGGAGGTTCATAGCAAAGAGAAGAATCAAACATTTAAGGTGAACGGGCATAGAGCGAAGCCATACATAGAGATGAGCATAGAACCGCAAGAGGAAGATGTGAATCTTCAAACCATTCAATATATGGCATGACCTCGTCATGTCTAGCTGAAGACAGAAAACACAGCGCTTATTGGGAGGCAACCCAATTTTCAGGGGAGTATTTACACTTTCCCTCTATTTTCTTTTATTTATTCATCTTTTATTTTTAGTCTCTCCTTACTAGATGGTGACACATGCCTAATTTTTTTTAATTCTCTTTCGAACATTGAGGACAATGTTCCATCTAAGTTTGGGGGTATTAGTTAGTAATTTTTGAGTCTTTTGAATTTTTTTAGGACAAACAATTTCTTATAAAGTAAGAGTAAGGATACTTATTTACTTTAGGATTATTGAGTTTCATATTCCCTTACAAAATAGTATGAGTCATGCGATTATACACAATAAACAAATGTGATGCTTTTTCTGGTGATTATTCCCTTTAGATCTAGTCCTAAATTGAGTTTAAGTAAATAGAGTGATAAAATATATAGACATATATATTTGAATAAATTCAATCTACTCCAATGTTTTGAGTGCTTAGTAACTAGGGGTATTCATCACCAATGTTTACCTTTACGTCAAACGGCAACTTGAAATATGAGTATGCAAAGCACTTTAAAGTTTGTGACTTGCTGAGTAACCGGGTGGATTCATCACAAATGTTTTGCATTCGCGTAAAAAAGCAAGTGACAACTTTAGAGAAGAGACTATATATATATATATATATATATATATATATATATATATATATATATATATATATATATATATATAATTCTCTAGTTTGCTACTCAGTTTGTAGTAGAGAAAAGGGGATAATCACAGATTGAGTAGTCGCATACTATAACTACATTAATTGCATGACAAATATGATGAAGTTTGGGAATTATGAACAAATAATCGCACTGGAGAAAGTAGGTATGTTTAATTTTACTTTATCTGAAATTGTTTACATTGTTACATGTTGATGCTCACATAATAAGAATTCTTGGTGGTTGAGTCTATCATTATTAGTATCCCCTTGTTCATAAATTCACTTTTTGCTTGAGGACAAGCAAAAGCTAAGTTTGGAGGTATTTGATGAACACAATATTATTCACATTTAGGAGCAATAATCTTAATGCAATTAGACATTTTAAAGCTCTATATGTGATATTTAACTCTTATTTTCTCTTTTCCATAGGAAACAGCCTAAAACAGAGAAACAAAGCAGATTCAGGACGATACACAGGAAATTGCAGATCATCAGTCGACTGGTCCATTACAACAGGCGACTGCCCAGAGAAGTTGATTGTCAACAGCCGACTTGGATGATCAATTATAAAATCTTCAGAAGTCTCGACACGGTCGACTGGTTTGCTGACAAGTCGACTGGTAGGCGGCAGAGTTAAAAGATAAGATATTTGAAGATTCGTCCAAATCTAATCCAAATCAGAACAGAAAAGGAAGAATAGAAGAAAAGAGAAAGAAATAATACACAGAGCAACTAGGGAGGAAATAAATAAAAGAAAAGGACTTTTCTATAAAAAGGAAAGTGCAAACCCTAATTCTCTAGCCGTGTTCTATAAATACCAACCAAGAAGCATTATTCGGAGAACTCTTCCACGCATCCTGAATCACCGAATCACAGAGTTCCAGAGTCATCAACAAGAGCACTTTATCAGCATCGAAGAAGAAGAGAGGAGAGCAAGCATAAGGAAAGGAATGGCCGATCGACTGTGTGACAGCCAGCCGAGTCATCTAACCGAACCACATCAGTTTATCCCTTCTCTTTCTAATTCTTTTATGTTAATCATGTATTCGAACTTGTTGATCAATAAAAGTATTATTATGTGGAACTAATTTCATAGTTGGGTAGATTGAAGCCGTAGTTATGTAGTGCTATATTCTTCTGAATCCTTCTAATTTACTTATTGATTGAATCTGATTGAATTGGTATAGATTTATGATAATCAAACTTGTTCTCAAAGTTCTGAGAGCAGTCGACTGAAGTGACAGCCAGTCCACTGACATACAGAACTTGAGAATATCAAGTTTGCATTACCATCGATCTGAATCTGTTATATGAGCATATTGAGACGACCCGTATCTCGTGTTCATAACTAGTAACAAGGAAATCCTTAGGGGTTCTTGGTTTAATCAACTTAAGGGATCTAGATCTGATACCAATTTCTAGAACCTTGAGTGTTTGTTCGTTTCCACTGACCTTATGTTTTCTTTAAGTGTAACTTAGTAGATACCATGCTAAATACTTAATGAAAGAAACGAATTAGAGTAGATACCATGCCTAATTCTTGGCTTAGGGAAATAGTACTTTAAGGAGTAGATACCATGCCCTTGAAGGGAACAAACATGAGTAATAAGAAGAAGTTCAGAAGGTAACTTAGCATTATTGACTATTGGTGGAGATCTAAACCCAACTACTTCATAAATATTTGTGATTCAGCATTTCTTAATTTAGTTTTAATCTTTTTATTTCTTTTCAACATTTACAACAACTCTTTATGATTCTTATTCTTTTTATTGGTTGGTAAGTTAAAGTCTACAATCTCTGTGGGATCGACCCTTGCTATTGCTACGTATCTATAAACGATTCGTACACTTGCGAGGTTTTTAATTTGTGTCTAGTTTATCTATTTATTTAGGTAGCTAGCCCAACAACACATGACTCCTTATGTAATACCCCGTATTTCTGAAATATATATATATATATATATATATATATATATATATATATATATATATATATATATATATATATAAATGGTTGGATGATTTGAATATATATTAAAAAATGTGATGTTGTCCTATAGAATATTTCTATAGGAAGGATTGTTTGAAAATTGGTTGGAATTGAATGAATTTGGAATTCGGATGTGAAGTGGGATGATGCCCACGGATTGATACTGTGGTTGTTGGATTTGTTCAGATATAGTTGGATTTGGTATTGAATGATGTGGTTTGGAATTGTATGATATGTTAATATTGAAAATTTGATGGTGACGTGTACGTGAGGTACACGGGAGTTGAGAAGGGATTTGAGAAATATAGTCCCATATTGGTAATATACAAAAATAGTTTGAGTATAAATATAATTGCCTATGATCAAGAGTCACCTAATTGGTTAACCACCTTTTGAGAGGCAGCCTGTGGTGGGCAGTTATACTACATAGTATCTAATTTGTCTTCTAAAAATAATAAAAATTGTCTGAGTATTGGGGTGGGGCATTACAAATGGTATCAGAGCCGACTTCGACACCGGATGTAGAAGAGGGTTTCAGTATGATCTGCGGTGTGAGATAGTCCGCGGAATTATCGAGGTGTGAGTGAAATAGTCTCCGAAATTACCTGCGGTGTGGGACTAGTCTCCGGAATTATTGGGATCGAGGACGACGCTACATCGGCTAGAAAGGTGGATCCTGCACTAGATGTGCATCCCGTACTCAGTGAGGATGCTAATTTCTAAGGTGGGGTGTATGTAATACCCCGTATTTCTGAAATATATATATATATATATATATATATATATATATATATATATATATAAATGGTTGGATGATTTGAATGTACATAAAAAAATGTGATGTTGTCTTATAGAATATTTCTATAGGAAGTATTGTTTGAAAATTGGTTGGAATTGAATGGATTTGGAATCCGGATGTGAAGTGGGATGATGCCCACAGATTGATACTGTGGTTGTCGAATTTGTTAAGATATAGTTGGATTTGGTATTGAATGATGTGGTTTGGAATTGTATGATATGTTAATATTGAAAATTTGATGGTGACGTGTAGGTGAGGTACACGGGAGTTGAGAAGGGATTTGAGAAATATAGTCCCATATTGGTAATATACAAAAATAGTTTGAGTATAAATATAATTGCCTATGATCAAGAGTCACCTAATTGGTTAACCACCCTTTGAGAGGTAGCCTGTGGTAGGCAGTTGTACTACATAGTATCTAATTTGTCTTCTAAAAATAATAAAAATCGTCTGAGTATTGGGGTGGGGCGTTACACCTTACTTCTGAGTGACTGTACTTTGATACTTGTTCAATTGCCACTTGTATCCTTCATGATCATGTTGTTCCATACTTGAGGTACTAGTTCTTATTTCTGTTTACCATTTTACTTGTTAGTACTTACAGTTTGTACCTTGCTTTAATACATCCCCCCCCCCCCTCTGAGTTAATGTTTATGTTGGTATAGACAATGAGATACCGAAGGAACATGGTGAACAGACTTTTAGACGACTGTGATGGAATTGCTACTAATTTTCTCTTCTTTCCTGTTGCTACTAGTTGTAGCGAATTATTTGTTGCATTGTATATTTTCGGGCATTTTTACACGAAGTTCTTGTATCTCAGATATTGGTCATTTATTCTATTCATGTTTATGTGATTATTATTGTTATCTGAGTTGTTGAACTTACTAGTTTTATACAACTTATGAATGATGTGAGTCATTATACTTATATCATTCGACGTAGCTTAATTGTGTGTCTGTACTTTCGTATTTTGGGAAGTGGGGCTTGACACATTGCCTCCCCAAGCCCTCCTTCCCTCCTATCTATCTCGACAACCACATGCATGGTAGCTGCATGCAGAGCAGAAGATTAATAAAGTGTTTTTTGCGTGGAGCAGGCGAAGGTAGCAGTGGAGATGAAATATTAGGACGATAATATGTAGGAGATTTGATGTTTGTGAATGGTTGAACTTACCAATCGTAGTCATGGTAAGAATGTTTAAAATGAGTCCGAGAGTCTTCATCTTTCGATTGTGAGGTTAAAGATGAAGGAGGTGAGGAAAGAAGAGGAGAGGGTGGCCTCCATTGAATTGAATTATGTGGATTATGATTGCTTTAAGCTTCTCTTTAAGTTGGGGTTTGGGATTAATGCAAGCTTTGATTCTCTATTATTCAAACCCCAAATGTAATGGAGATTGTACCATTCGATTCTTTCCCAAATCTAGAACCTAATTTTTTGAATTATCAGAGCATCTGTAGTCGTTACGACTCAAATTTTGGGTATTTGGCATATAGGAATAAAAAAATGGGTTTGAGCTGTGTTACCGCTGAATCTGGTGTAGGGACAAACAGATAGTATTTGTGGATTCTTGAAAAACCTGAATAGCAAACCTGAACCTGTTCTGTTGGAGTCTGACTGCTGACTCTAGCCGTTCACCTACAAAAAGTGCGAGACACCGGGGTTGATCCTGGCGACGCACCCTCTGACGCTCAAGTCAGTAATCAGGAAGATTATGAAAGAGCGTAAATTGGCAGAAGATTGATTACCTCTTAATGGAGATGGATGGGGGGTATTTATAGCCACCGTTGGGATCAAATTAGGAATGTAATCCCTGTAATCAGATAAGGAATGTAATCCCTAATCCCCAGTGAAAGGATAGATATGAATCAGGGCCGTAATCCCTAATCCCTAGTTCTATCTTGCTGGACTGGGTTCGTTGCGGGTTGAAACCCGCACCCAGTTGAGGTAGATACGTTCGCGGGTTAATGGATCTTTTGGGGAAAAGACCCAGGACCCACTTCAGAGCCATTGGTAGGCAAAATTACCATTTTACCCCTAGGCTTTAAGATTCGTTCCCGATTTAGACGGTTCCGATTTAACCCCATTTTTAGCCATATCACGAGCCTCCCACTCCAGAAGACTGAGCTTGATCAGCCTTTGAGGAGTAGTTTTACTGTTTTAATGGCTGGCGGAGTTGTATCGGAGTCCAAATGGAAGGTTTCGAATCTTCGCAGGAGGTAGTATGGTGACTGTCTAATTTAGTTGCATGCTCTGAGTTGTTCTTGAGCTCTTCTGGACATTTGGTGATTTTTCATCTATTTTTTCGGAATATTTACTTAACTTTACGAAGTGTCGATTTGTCGTTCGGGGGTCTTAGTAAATGGTCCTAGGCAATAATTATTTACTCGGGGGTTCAAAAATATTTCCCGACTTTATAATTATTTTCTCGGATTTTTAACTATTTTTCCTGAATTTTTAATCATTTTTTCGCAATTTTTAAGTAAATAAAAATGATTTTAATAAATAAAAATACCGAATTATGGTGAGATGCGATCTGGACAGTTGATCTTGTGCGGGCGTGAATTTCTGAAAGATCGGATGGATAAAGTTGCTCGGCCTCAATTTCTCCGCTTGTGAGGGTCGGATTGGCACTTGCTCGGAATCCGAGCGAAGTGGCTCGGTTTTTCCTTCGCGCGGGTGGCTCGGATCGCTAGTCGATCGGGCTCGGATTTCAGAGTGACGTGGAGCAATCTGAGCCATCGGATCTAGGCGCGAATCTCGAGGCGAACACAGTTCCTAAGAAAACACTATCTTGTCGTCTAGTGGACGTGGCGTAATCTGGACCGTCCATCATCTCAGGTGTGATTTTCGCAGTGATCCAACGGTTGGAGATGCTCAGCAGCATTTTTCTTCACTTTCGAGGGTCAGATTGGCACTTGCTCGGATTCCGAGCGAAGTGGCTCGGATCTTCCCTCACGCGAGTGGCTCGGATCGCTAGGTCACTCGGCTCGGATTTTCGAGTGACGTGGAGCGATCTGAGCTGTCGGATCTTGGCGCGAATCTCGAGGCGGCACAGTTCCCAAGAAAATGCTATCTTGTCGTTTAGTGTCGCTGGCAAGATCTGGGCCGTCCGATCGAAATCTTACACGAATTTTGAGGAGAAAGTCATTTTTCTCCATTTCGTAGCTCTGATTGGCACTTGCTCGGAATCCGAGCTATCTTCTTTGTTGTTGAGGTCGGATCGCCTGTCGCTCGGATTTTGGTTCCGAGGGACGTGGGGCGATCAGAGCCATTGGATGATGGTACAGATCTCGATGCTGGCTCAGTTTCCAAGAAAACACTATCTTGTCGTGTAGTGGCGCTGGTAAGATTTGAGCCATCCGATCGAAATCTTACACGAATTTTGAGGCAAAAGTCGTTTTTCTTCATTTCGTAGCTCGAATTGGCACTTGCTCGGAATCCGAGCTATCTTCTTCGTTGTTGAGGTCGGATCGCCTGTTGCTCGGATTTTGGTTCCGAGGGACGTGGGGCGATCGGAGCCGTTGGATGATGGCGCAGATCTCGATGATGGCTCAGTTCCCAAGAAAACACTATCTTGTCGTGTAGTGGCACTAGAAGATCTGAGCCGTCCGATCGAAATCTTACGCAAATTTTGAGGAGAAAGTCGTTTTTCTCTATTTCGTAGCTCGGATTGGTACTTGCTCAGAATCCGAGCTATCTTCTTCGTTGTTGAGGTCGGATCGCCTGTCGCTCGGATTTTGGTTCCGAGGGACATGGGGCGATCGGAGTCGTTGGATGATGGCATAGATCTCGATACTGGCTCAGTTCCCAAGAAAACATTATCTTGTCGCGTAGTGGCGCTGGCAAGATCTGAGCCGTCCGATCGAAATCTTACACGAATTTTGAGGAGAAAGTCATTTTTCTCCTTTTCGTAGCTCGGATTGGCACTTGCTCGAAATCTGAGCTATCTTCTTCGTTGTAGAGGTCGGATCTCCTGTAGCTCGGGTTTTGGATCCGAGGCGCCGAGCGATTTTACTTGGATCGAAACGTCGCTTCCTTTGTGAACAGTTGTGGCTCTTCGTTACTTAGTTGTTTGGGCTTTTGTAACGTTTCAAGGGAGGCCCAAGAGTTGCGCCCTTACATTACAAAGCCCAAGGGGCGTTGTTTTTACTATAAGTTTTCACCCCCTCAACACTTTACCTCATTTCTCACTCTTGGTTTTTACTTCTTAGCGAAGTTTTTAGCTATTGAGCGGCGCTGCTAGCTGTCGCGGCGAGGCATTTTAAACTCCGGTGATCTTTTTTGGCCATACAAGTCATTTCAAGGTCAGTCCCTCTCCTCATCTTTGTTAAAAATGGTTAAGTTTTCTTCTACAGATGAGACCCCCTCCTTGGACCTAGGCGTCAGCCGAGCGGTCAGGCCGAGCAAGGATAAAGGGAAGGAAGTCGTGGAGCCGATCGAAGAGACAACGGTCAGGCCGAACACTGATGCGGAGGTTACCGAGTCTCTTCAGGAGGTAATGGTTCGAGCCAACAAGGGCAAGGGGGTGGAAACGATAAGTGAGCACCTAAAGACTAAGGGGGAGTTGAGTCGGCTTCCGGGCATTCTGTCGAGCATTGGCGCTATGCGGAGCTACTCCGGAGATCTGTTGGAGAAGGTGACGCAGGGCACCGCCAAGTCGATCGAGGAGAACAAGCCGAGGGAAACTTCCGAGGTGGATCAGATCTTTTCGGTCCTGACCGAGGCAGATTTGCATCATATCCGGAGTGGGTTCCGAATCCCCGCGGAGTACGCGCTCCTTCTCCCCGGCCCTGGCTTCCGAGCGTGCACCTTGTCCTTGGCTGATATGTGTGTTTTTCCCGCCGACTCCCTGAATGCCAGACTTCGGCTGCCGCTACACCCTTTCGTGATCGAGGTGCTGCAATGGTACGGCTTGTGTCAGGCTCAGCTAATGCCGAACACCTGGCGGCACGTTATGGCGTTCGTTCTTCAATGTTAGGAGGTCGGCGCTCTGCCCAACATGTTCATCCTTCGGAGTCTATATCGTCCTTGCCAACCGAACAAAAATGAGCAGAGGTACTACCTCTCGCCGAGGAAGGGAGTGAAGCTGATCGAGAACCTGGACTCGATCAAGCATTGGAAAGAGAAGTACTTCCTTGTCCGAGCTCCCGAGCCATGGGTGATCCCGACGGTGTGGTCGAGGGACGGCCTTCCGAAGCGGGCGAAGAAAGAGCCCATGCTTAGTAATGAAGAGGCAGAAATCACGGAGAAGCTGCTCAGGCTTCCGACCCTCAGTTGGAAAGACATCACCGAGGAGGCATTATTCCGAGGGGGTCTCAGTCCGATTGATCCTAGTACGCTTCTCCTATTCTTGTTTTGTCTTTGAAGTTTGGAAAATTTTTCTAACTTTTTTCATTCGGTTAGTGCAGAAACTCCCGGCATGGACTACAAGGGTCTGATGGCGAAGGCCAGGGCGGCGAAGGAGCAGGAGGTGCGGAAAAGGAAGAGGACCGTGTCCGGACCTCCAGGCTGCCGAGCGCCCAAGATCCCCTCGGTCTCTCCGACCCTCGAGCGTCCGGTGGTCGAGGCTCCTCTGGTCGAGCCCGATCAAGGCCTCATGGTGCCGTCCTCCCCACCTACCTCGGATGCGCCGACCCCAACGGCGCGAACAGATGCTCTAGGGTCTTCCGGCGGAGCCTTCAACATTAGCGCGGTGCTGGCTCTCGATGTCCCGCCCCTCACTGCCGAGGCGGAGGCAATCCTGACCAAGGAGCACAAGCGCATCTTCGTCCCCGACTGGCGGGTGATGAAGGTCGACGGGTTCTTAGGGGACGGTAACATTTGCATGCAGGCGGTGAAGCACCTGCCGACCCCTAAAGATCGAGCGGCGCTTAAGGCGGGCGAAGTTGGTGACGCCGCGATGCAGATTTCTCGGAACACCATGTCAGTAAGTAGTACAGGACTTTCTTCAAAATTAGATTAAGTTTTTGTGCTCGTTCTTGAATGCTTCTCGTATGGCTTGTAGACCCTCTGCCACTTCAATTATTTGCTTGAGGAGTTCGCGAGCAAGGAAAAGGAGATGACCGTTCTGAATGACCGTGAATGGTCAGAGTGGTCTAAGGCGATGAAGCAGCTGGAGGCCGAACAGTTGCCATCTGCTTCGCTCGAGGTCGAAGTTGCCGACCTGAAGGCTCAGCTCGCCGAGGCACTAAAGAGCTCGACTGCCGAGGCTTCCAAGGTCGAGACCCTTCAAAAGGAGACGGCTCGACTCGAAGGGGAGCTGTCTAAGGCCCAGAAGGCATCGGAGGATGCCCTGAGCGAGCAAGCGTCGAAGGTGGCAGCCGTGGAAAAGGCGGTTCGGGACGAAGTCGAGGCTCACATGTTGACCAACATGGAAGAGGTGTACGGCCGAGCGTTGAAGCATATCGTCGCTCAGAACCCCGGATTCGACGTCTCGTCCTACTACTTCTACGACTCCGTAGAGGGTGAGGAAGAGCTGTCCCCTGGCCGACCTTGCTCTGGGGCCGGAGGGCGAAGATTCCGAAGGCGAGGGGGGGCCGAGCGTGCGATTGTAGCTATGCCGACCGATGATGAGGTCGACCCCTGACTTTGTCGCTTCTTCAAATTTTTCTTTTTTCTTTTTTGTAATGCCTAGCTGCGGACTGGCCACCGCTTTTTGTAGCTCTTGGACTTTTAATGAAATGATTTCTTTTTGGCTGAATATTACAAAATTTTGCAAAGTTATTCAACTTTTTTTGCTCGGATTGTGTCTTTGATTATTGAGGACTTCTTTTGATACTCCTCAACTTTTCTGGTCGAGTTGGGCCCGATCACTGAGGTCTCCCATCTTCGTACTGAGCTGGAGAAAACGAAGCGGGCTCTTTCTCGCAGTCGGAATAAAGCGTTTTACAACTTCCTGAAATTGGAGGACATGAAAGCAACTGCGAGAGGGTATTTTCTCTAGTTGAGGGAACTGCGGAAGCAACCTCGACAGACTCGTCTCGAAGGCGAGATAGAGTTGCTCCATAAGGATCTCTTCGATGTCGACCAAAAGAATAGTGAACTACTGGCGGAGGTTCATCATTTAGAGGTAACGGTGAAAGAACATTCAGTGGAGGAAGAGGAGTTAGCTTCGAGGGTAGGAAAGTTGATGTCCGAGCGCGATGAGCTGACGGCCAGAATTGACAAACTGAGGAGGATCACCATCGACAGGGGTATCGAAGTGACTCATTCCCATCATATTGTGGCCGACAGTACTAACCTTGTAGGCTCCTCTAAACTTCCTCGTCTCAAAGTATCGGCGAAGAGCGATATTCTGAGAGATAGGATCGTTGAGCTAGAGGAGGAGATTGCATCGCTGAAACCTCAACCCGTAAGGATCAATGTTCACAGTATGTCGTGTACTCGCGAAGAGAGCGAAAGAGGTATCTCGTTCTACGAACTTGCGACTCGTTCGCCTGCCGTTAGGCGGAGCCCAGCTGACGCTCAGAGCGGTGTAGCTATTTCGTCTAGTGGCGCCTCGGTTGGGGCCACATCTAGAATTAGCGGTGAAGGGAGTTCTCGCTTTGCTGGTTTAGAGTCGAGCTCAGAGGTAAGGCGGCGCCGGCCTTGTGTGTCTTTGAACCGAAGCGTTCCCCTTCCAAAGAAGCGTTAAACAAGTTGTATTATGCTCTTCAAGTTATTGTAAAAATCTGTTGTAGTGTCAACCTTGTCCGGGCTCTTAATAAAAAAGTTTGTTTTGCTTCTGATATTCGAATGTTGCGTTGGCTGGTATTAGTTCAAGTATTACTCCTCCAACTTTTGACCACTACTCAAAATCAGAAGCAAATCTTCCTTCTTATAGGTGAACCACCGTTGGCCTGCATAATAGCGATTGAGAAGCGGAGTCGAGCTAAGTGTTGGACTCCAAACTCGTCGCTAGAGTTTGTTCAACGGTTGTGGGAGCAATTAAGAATGGTGAACCACTCCTAGCCTGCTTAAGAGTGAGCTTGCGGAGCAGAGTCGAACCAAGTGTTGGACTCCGAACTCGTCATTAGAGTTTGTTCAACGGTTGTGGGAGCAATTCCGAATGGCGAACCACTCCTAGCTCGCTTAAAAGCGAGCTTGTGGAGCAAAGTCGAACCAAGTGTTGGACTCCGAACTCGTCGTTAGAGTTTGTTCAACGGTTGTGGGAGCAATTCCGAATGGCAAACCCCTTCTAGCCCGCTTAAGAGCGAGCTTGCGAAGAGGAGTCGAGCCAAGTGTTGGACTCCGAACTTGTTGTTAGGGTGAAGAGTAAAAGCAGAGAGATACAAGCAATTTTACAAGTAAAATATGAAAAAACTTTCTTTATTGATAACTAACAGTTGGCTGCTTCTAAGTTGCGAGCCGTTATTACATGAGAGAAATAAAGGAAAAAACACAAGTAAAAGGAGAGGAACGGTTCGACATCCCAGAATACTTAGAGAGGCGTCAATGCTCTCTCTTGGTATTTCAAAAGATGGTCAGCATTCCAAGTCCTGGGGATCTCTCTGCCTTCGAGGTCTTCTAGTCAATATGTCCCAGGCCGAACTACTTTGGTGATCTTGTAGGGTCCCTCCCAATTTGGGGCTAGTTTGCTCTTCTGGCCAGGAAAAGAGATTGCTAACTTTCTTAGGACCAAGTTCCCCTTCTTTGAGGTCGGTAGGATGGACTCTCTTATTGTACGCCAACTCGATCCTCCTCCGATAACCCTGTTGGCGGATTGACGCTCTTTCCCGTAGATCATCAACCAAGTCTAAGTTTGCCCGAAGTTCTTTGGCTTTCTGTTCTTCTTCGAAGGCAAGAAGGAGAGGAGAAGGTATGCCGACTTCCAATGGGATCACAGCCTCGGACCCATAGGTGAGGTTGAATGGCGACTCTCCTGTGGGGGTCCGTTTCGTGGTGCGGTAGTTCCCACAGCACGTTTAGGAGCTGATCGACCCATAAGCCTTTAGAGCACTTATTCAGCCTTTTCTTAATACCAGTGAGGATCTGTCGGTTAGCATTCTCCACTTGACCATTCGACTGTGGATGGGAGACGGAGGAGAAATGTTGTTGGATGGTGAGGTCTTCACATAAAGCTCGGAAGGCAGCCCTGGTAAACTGGGTTCCGTTGTCTGTTATAAGGACTCGAGGGACACCGAATCGGCAGATAACGTTCTTCCAGAAAAACTGAAGTACTTTGTTCTCGGTGATTGTGGCCAAGGACTCGGCCTTTATCCACTTCGAGAAGTAGTCGATTGCCACGACAAAGAATTTGAGCTGACCGGAAGCTGGTGGGAATGGCCCTAGTAAATCGATCCCCCACATTGCGAAAGGGATAGGACTTGATAGGGAGGTGAGTGGAGCTTGTGGGAAGCGATGGACGTTGGAGTATTTTCTGACAAGAGCTGCATTGCAGAATGTGTAGTTCGGCGTCTTGAAGGAGAGTGGGCCAGAAATATCCATAATTCAACACTTTCCGGGCTAGGGATATGGACCCTGAATGTGCCCCGCCGATGCCTTCGCAGAGCTCTTGCAGGGCGTATTCGGCTTGTTCCGAGGAGAGGCATCTCAAATAAGGCCTGCCGTTTACTTGTGTGAAGGAGCGCTTGTATAGGATGCCCTCGATAAGTGTGTATCGCTCTGCTCGGGTTCTCACTCGTCGAGCTTCTTTAGGGTCTTCAGGGAGGATCCCATCCCTTAGGAATTCTACCAGGGGTTTCATCCAGTTATCTTGAATTAGGACAGGTAGTGACTCCATGGAGTCGGAAGTTTCATCTTCTATACTAGGCTTCAGGAGCACCTCAATCAAGACAGTCTGCTCGAGACCTTGGAGAGAGGAGGCTAGCTTGAAGAGGGCATCAGCTTGGGAATTCTCCTCTCGGGAGATTCGCTGGATGAGAGCTTCTTCAAATAGGACCATGAGATTCCTGACCTTGGCTAGGTACTTAGCTATTCGGACATCTCGTGCCTCGTACTCGCCTAGGACCAGATTTACGACCAGCTGAGAGTCGCTAAAGTTTCGGAGGCACTGTGCCCCTGCATTGCGAGCCATTCTGAGGCCGGCTATGAGTGCTTCATATTCTGCTTCGTTGTTTGAGGCCTTGAAGTTGATCCGGTGGGATGAAATCATCCCTCCGGATCATCTGGGCCGGCTATGAGTATTGGAGGATGAAATCATCTAGGCCGATCAGAATGACCCTGGCTCCGCTTCCCTCATTACATGAGGACCCATCTACATAAACCGACCAGACAAGTGGTCCCTTCATTGCTTGACTGACCTCGGGGATCGTACTTTCAACTATGAATTTAGCTAGGGCTTGAGCCTTGATCGCGGTCCGAGGCTAATACGTTATATCATGCTGGCTCAGCTCGATAGACCACTTCATGAGGCGACCGGAGGTCTCTGGTTTGTGGAGAACTTGCTTCAGCGGTTGGTCGGTAAGAACGACCACCGAATGGGATTAGAGGTATGGGCGAAGCTTTCTTGCGGCCATGACTAAGGCATATGCCATCTTCTCTATTCTCGGGTAGCGGAGCTCAGCATCCCGAAGTACCTTGCTCACGTAATAAATTGGCTTTTGAGTCCTATCTTCTTCCCTCACGAGGATGGCACTGAGGGTCTGCTCAGAGGCTGCTAAGTAGAGGTAGGGGGTTTCCCCGGGAACAGGTTTGCTGAGGAAGGAGGATTGACTAGGTAAGCCTTCAGCTGATCGAATGAGTCTTGTTGCTGCTGACCCCACTCGAAGCCTTTAGCCCCCCTGAGAGCCTTGAAGAAGGGAAGACACTTCTCCCCTGACTTGGAAAGGAAGCGCCCTATGGCTACCAGGCGACCCGTTAGCTTCTGAACCTCTTTAACATTCTTCAGGGGAGCCATGTCTAATATGGCTTTGATCTTTTCGGGGTTGGCCTCGATTCCTCTTTGGCTGACCATGAAGTCTAGGAATTTTCCCAACGAGACTCCGAATGCACACTTGTTCGGATTGAGCCTCATGTCATGCTTTCTGAGTACATCGAAAGCCTCCTGCAGATCGGCCACATGGTCAGCCCCGTGGATGCTCTTCACAAGCATATCGTCAACATACACCTCCATATTTCGGCCGATTTGTTCTTGAAAAACCTTGTTGACGAGGCATTGATAAGTGGCACCTGCATTCTTCAAACCGAAGGGCATTACTCTGTAGCAATAGAGGCCCTGATCAGTTACAAAGTAGGTCTTCGGGATATCCGGGGGAAACATACGAATCTGATTGTAGCCTGAGAAGGCGTCCATGAAGCTGAGGAGTTCATGGCCCGAAGTGGCGTCAATCAAAGTATCGATACTTGGGAGAGGGAATGGATCTTTGGGGCATGCTTTGTTGAGGTCGGTAAAGTCGATGCAAATCCTCCAGGTCCCATTGGACTTCTTCACCATAACTACATTCGAGAGCCATTCGGGATAGTTTACCTCCTGTATGAACCGAGCCTTCAAAAGTTTGTCCATCTCCTTTTTTATAGCTTGCTGATGCTCGGGAGCGAACTTGCGCCTCTTCTGTTGGACCGTTTTGGACCCCGGAGCGACGCTGAGGTGGTGGACTAAAAGTTCTTCAGAAATTCCGGGCATGTCCGCGGCCGACCAAGCAAAGAGGTTGCAATTCCTTCGGATGCACTGGACTATGTCGGAGCATAGGGTAGATGAGAGGGTCTTGCTAACAAAGAACTTTCAGCTTAGATCCTGCTCAGAGAAGAGCACTTCCTCCAACTCATCCACCGGCTCGGACGTTGGTCGGACAACATCTTGGGGGATTTCAAGAGTTTCGAGGGAGAGGACTGGACCCAGAGTTGAGGTCATGTAGCACTTTCGGGCCATTTCCTGACTGCCTTTTACTTCCCCTACTCCTGCCCGGGTGGGGAATTTCATCTTGATGTGATAGGCGGAAGGGACGGCTTCGAGAGCGGCTAAGCCGGGCTGGCCCAAAATGACATTGTAGGCTGCAGGGACATCCACGACCATAAAGTCCATCGAATCCGTTCGGGTAGTAGGAGTTTTGCCAGCGGTTACGTCCAGGGTGATAACCCCTTCAATAGTCACTGGCACTCCCGTGAACCCATGGAGTGTGTAGCCGGCGGGCTTAAGTCTGTCCCGGGATAGTTTGAGGCCTTTGAAAGTGGCGAGGAAGAGGATGTTAACGGAGCTGCCATTGTCCACTAGGATCCTTTCCACTTTAAAGTTCGTCATATGGAGGTTGATGACGAGTGCGTCACAATGGGGCGTTACCCTCAAGGTCTTCATCTGAGAATGTGACAGGCACTCCGAGGCCTTTAGGATGAGGTGTGGCACGGACCGAATTATCTTCCCTAATAAATGCCTTTCGAGAGGAGTTTGAGGAGCCCCCCATTGGGCCTCCATGAATGAGGTGCAGGACACGCTCCTCTTCGAATTCGGGCATTTCATCGCATTCAGGACGCTTGTTAGCCCCCCGAGGAGGGGGAGGAAAGTCGGCTCGATCCTTTCTCACGAACTTGGTTAGCTGACCCCTCTGGATAAGGGCTTCTATCTCGTTCTTCAGGGCCCGACAATCACTGGTGTCGTGGCCATGGTCCCGGTGATAGCGACACCATTTCTCTTTATCCCTCTTCTTGCCAGGGGTGTTCATTTTTGGTGCAGGAGGTATCACCCCCTCCTTCTCAACTTCCATGAGAATTGTGGAGATGTCGGCGTTAAGGGGAGTAAACTTTTCAAATCTGGGGGGAGATCAGCGCTGCCCGCCATTATCCTTCTGGAGCTTCTTGGCTCCTTCTTCTTCTGTTCCCTTTCTCTTGGACCCGGAGGAAGGCCCCTCGAAGTTGGGGCGGTGCTCAGCTTCCTCGGCCCGAATATACTTTTCGCTCCGGAGGAGGAGGTCAGAGAAGTTCTGCAGGGGCTTCTTGGCGAGGGAGGAGCGGAGGCTGGAGTTGAGGACATTGGATTGGAATGCTGCTGCAGCGACCGACTGGTCGAGGGATGCTATGGACCTGGCTTCCGCTGTGAACCTTTTTACATAGTCTCTTAGCTTCTCACCCTTCTTCTGGTTGAGATAGAGTAGCGAAATGCTGGTCTTCTCAGTTCGGCGGCTACTCACGAAGTGGGTGACGAAGAGGGTCTCAAATTGCTCGAAGAAGAATATCGAGGATGGGGCAAGGCGAGAGTACCATTCTCGAGCCGGACCCTTGAGAGTAGCGGGGAAGGTCTTGCACAGCAGAGCATCGGAAGCTTGATGGATGAGCATGAGGGTCTTAAAGCTTTCGATGTGATCGACCGGGTCAGACTCCCTGGAATAAGTCTCGAATTGAGGAGGTTTAAAGCCAATTAGTACGGGTGCCTCCATTATGGTTCGGGAAAAAGGAGGTCGACTCGGGCGAAGGGTCCTTCCTCTAAGCTCTTCTTCTCTGTCTAACTGATCCAAGCGTCTCTCCATTTCGTGGAGACGGCGATAGACAGCATCATCCCTTCGACGGTAATCAACCGAGCCTCTAGACTCGTCTTCGTACGAGGGAGAGTGGGGGCTACGACGACGGTAGCTCCTGGAACGGCGAGGACTAGGAATGTGCTCAGGGTTGCTAAGAGCTGGGGGAGTAGTTAGGGACTGTCGGTGAGGACTTCAGACTGGAAGAGGAGTGGGAATCCTTGGAGCATTGGTGTTGTTGGGTCGGAGATTGAGGGCCTGTAGGACGGTGACTTGGAATTGCTGGAACTCGGCACGAGTGATGGGTGCCTCATCGTTCCTCGGATGCTGCTGACCGGCTGGGGAATGGGGTCTTCTCCTGTGATGCTCGGGGGACTCTCTCCGCCCTCTTCGGGTAGGGGACCTTCTGTAGTCTCGGCGGTGAGGAGATCGCTCATCCGGACGTTGTTGGCGGGAGGCTCCCTCTCGGGCTCGCTTTTCATCCAGACGGCGGTGAAGATCCTCATCCTTCTGCCGATTGAGGATGGTATTACGAAGGTTGGAAGCTCGGGGATTGTGGGAGGCCATGGAATCCATAGAGGCATTGTGTATTGAGACGTGGTCCTGATGGAGAGGTTGTTTCTGCGGGTTGGGACGCGAGATCCCTGCACCGGCATTTTGAGGACCGGGGGAACCCTTAGGAGGTTGCTGATTCTGAAGAGGATGCTGGTCCTGTTGGAAGGGTTTTCTGCTTGAGGAGGAAGTTGCCCCCGCTGCTGAGCGGGTTGGATGGGGACTTCCTGTTGCTGATCGACGGGGTTGGGTCCACGGTTAGACCCTCTGGATCTTACTTTCCTAGGAGGCATGGCTGGAGAAGATCTGACCAATGGGAAGAGGGGAGGCTGCTATTCGTTTGATTCCCACAGAGGGCGCCAATCTGTTACCACTGAATCTGGTGTGGTGGCAAACAGATAGTATTTGTGGATTCTTGGAAAACCTGAATAGTAAACCTGAACCTGTTCTGTTGGAGTCTGACTGCTGACTCCTGCCGTTCACCTGCAAAAAATGCGAGACACCAGGATTGATCCCGGCGACGCACCCTCCGACGCTCAAGTCAGTAATCAGGGAAGATTATGAAAGAGCGTAAATTGGCAAAAGATTGATTACCTCTTAATGGAAATGGATGGGGGGTAATTATAGCCGCCGTTGGGATCAAATTAGGAATGTAATCCCTGTAATCAGATAAGGAATGTAATCCCTATTCCCCAGTGAAAGGATAGATATGAATCAGGGCCATTGATTAGGATTAATCAGAACCTAATTCTATCCTACTGGACTGGGTTCGTTGCGGGTTGAAACCCGCACCCAGTTGAGGTGGATCCGTTCGCGGATTAATGGATCTTTTGGGGAAAAGACCCAGGACTCACTTCAGACCCATTGGTAGGCAAAATTACCATTTTACCCCTAGGCTTTAAGATTCATTCCCGATTTGGACGGTTCCGATTTAACCCTATTTTTAGCCATATCAAGCTGTAGTTGTTTTAATCCAAATTTTGGATTTTAATTTAAAAAAAATGAATGGACGGGGAATGATTTCCCGTCTGTTAATTTTTATTTTATTTTTTAAATAAAAAAACAACGGACGGGGAATCATTTCCTGTCCGTTTTATTTTTAAAAAAATAAAATTAAATCCTAATTAATTCATAAATTAATATTAAATTAATTCTAATTAATTCTTTTAAAGTTTAAATAAACCTTAATTTTTAATTTTTCTATTAAAACCTAATTTTTATCCATAGAAATAATTATAGGGTGTATTCTATAGAAATTTTTTCAAACAAAAAGAAAGAAATGGCTGGGATGGGGCTTCCTCTCCCATCCCAGTTCAATTTACTAAAAAAAAAAATCTTAGATTCAATGGACAGGAAATCATTTCCCTTCCGTTGAAATTTTGTTTTTTTAAATAAATAGCCACGGACGCTTCCCGTCCGATAATTTTGTTTTTTTAAAAGAAGTATATTCAGGCTGGAAATGATTTTGTTCCAACAGATTAAAAAATATATATTTAGAAGAGACGAAAGATGATACGAAAGATTTGATCTCAAATCTTTTGTCTGAGAAATTTTTTTTCCAACGGATGAAAGATGATTTTTCGTTAGCTATATTTTGGCAATTGCAATTTCTACTTCCAAATATAGCCAACCACTGTAGCTCTCAAATCCATTTTTTTTGTTTTTTGGCCAACAACTGCAGCGCTTATTTTTTTTTCAAATTTGCAAAAAAATGGCTACAAAGCCAACGACTACAGATGCTCTCAGAAAATCCAAATTTCCAATTTTTGAAACCCTTGATCCAAACATTTGAATCCCAATCAATTAAATGACTGAGAATACCCTGAAATGCTCATTAATCTCTTCAAGGTACAACAACAACAACAGCAACAAAGACTTTTTCCCAACTAGTTGGGGTCAACTACATGAATCCTGGTTTTTCATTCTGCTCGGTTTAGCACTATATCTTTTCTACTAACTGGATTTTTTTTAATAAGGGGTATTTGGGTTATTTTATATGGTTTTTTTGTCCACAGAATTTTAGAAACTCACACTGGAAGACTTAAAAGTGAGTGAAGATTTCATAAGTTACGACCCAAACCTTTGGGGGGGGGGGGGGTTAGAGCATCCACAGTTGTTTGCTTTTTTGTCATTTTTGTCATTTTTTGTGTACTGTAGCGCACAAAGTCGTTTGCTATTTTGTCATTTTTTGGCAATTCGTCTACAGTAGAAATGGAGAAATAGCATTCGAAATAGCAAATGCATATTATAGCTGACGAAACATTATGTTTCGTCTGGATTATTTAATTATATTTTTAATTGATCGGATGAAACATGATGTTTCGTCCGAATTTAAAAAAAATTAAAAACCAAATAAATTAACTGGTTAAATGAATTTAAGGGTGGGAATGAACATCAACCCATGTGGGACGAAACATGATGTTTAGTCCCAAACCATTTTTTTTTAATTTAATTTTGTAAATTTTTAAATTGTTTTTGCAATTATTAAATTGTTTTTGCAAATTTTTAAATTGTTTTTGCAAATATTTTTTACAAACTATTTTTTAAAATTCTTTTCGCAATTATTTATTGCAAAAAAACTTCCTTAAAATTCGGACTATTTTTTCCATGTTTCGTCCCGTAATTTTTTTTATTATTTTCTATATTTCGGCCAGTATAAATTATTATTTATTTACTGACGAAACATCATGTTTTGTTTGTTCCTTTTTTAACGAGCGTATGCATTTTTTACCATTGGATGACTGCAGCGTTTTTTCGAAATGCATTGCCAAAATATGTATTTTGCCATATTTTCTATTGAACGACTGTGGATGGTCTTATTACTTATTTTTTTTAATAAGCCTGATGTTGTTTTTTAATCAGCACATGATGTTGTGTTTTAATCAACACGATTATATATTAGATTATTTATTACTTTTTTCTTTTTTTAATAAGCATGATGTTGTTTTTTAATCAACAAGATTATTTATTACTTTTGCTTTATTTTAATAAGCATGATGTTGTTTTTTAATAAGCACAATTACAAGCCAAACATGAACCGTGTATTACTCATTATTAAGCATGGGCCAGGATATAGGTGCTTTACTTATTGGACCATGCTTAGGACCGGATATACTTCGACCATTAAAAACGAAGATTGCTTCGTGAGAGCATCCACAGTGGTTTCTTATAATTGACAAATTATCATTTTATAAGAAACGATCGTCTGCAATGATTTCTCATTATGCCAATTTTTAGCAAACGTGCTATACTTGTTTCTCAAATTTGAGAAACGAAATACCCATCCTCAAATTATAAAGGACGGGATATCATATACCGTCGTTCCCATTTTAATATATTCTAATCGCGTCAGACGGGATATCATATACCGTCCCTCCGAATTTTTTTTTTTTAATTCATGTCTCTTGATTTTATTTTGGTTATTATTTGTAAGCCCCTGGTTCATAATTAATTTCTATAATAACCCTTAACTTTTTCAACTTCAAGATAAATCTTGCAAATAGCATATTACTCATAATAATACACTTTATTATTTTGTGAGTTATGTATTGTATTGTACGGTTGGTTTTAGTGATTTATAGCCGAGTTTAGAAAGTCAAAGAACCTAATAAAAGTTCAATATCAAACAAAAGGCTTTATCAACATTTCACCTTATTTTGTAAGCATAATTTCTAGGGGTTTTACATGTGTGTTGGTTGCAATTGGGCATAATTAAAACTCTCATCAACCCTACTAATTGGACATGACTGATACTGAAATTTTTAATCTAGCCAAAATCAGTGGTCTAGTAGTAGGCGATGTTGATCGTAATGCCTTCCTTCTTAATAAGTTTAGAGGTTGGGAGGTGGATGGAGTTAATATCGGTAGAAACTCGGAATCTAGCTCTAGTCATGTTCTAGGTCAGGATTATAATGTGTGTTCTTCTATGGAACGTTTGAGTTTTTAATAAGCACGATGTTGTTTTTTAATCAACAAGATTATTTATTAGATTATTTATTACGTTTGCTTTTTTTTAATAAGCGTGATGTTGTTTTTTAATAAGCACAATTACAAGCCAACATGAACCGTGTATTACTCATTATTAAGCATGGGCTATGTTACAGGTGCTTTACTTATTTGACCATGCTTGGGCCCGGATATACTTCCACCATTAAAAACGAAGATTGCTTCGTCATTCACGTCTCTTGATTTTATTTTGGTTATTATTTGTAGGCCCCTGGTTCATAATTAATTTCTATAAGAACCCTTAACTTTTTCAACTTCAAGATAAATCTTTCAAATAGCATATAACTTATAATAATACACTTTATTATTTTGTGAGTTATGTATTGTATTGTACAATTGGTTTTAGTGATTTATAGCCGAGTTAAGAAAGTCAAAGAACCTAATAAAAGTTCAATATCAAACAAAAGGCTTTATCAACATTTCACCTTATTTTGTAAGCATAATTTCTAGGGGGTTTACATGTGTGTTGGTTGCAATTGGGCATGATTAAAACTCTCATCAACCTTACCAATTGAGCTTGACTGATACTGAAATTTTTAATCTAGCCAAAACCTGTGGTCTAGCAGTAGGCGATGTTGGTCGTAATGCCCTCCTTCTTAATAAGATTAGAGGTTGGGAGGTGGATAGAGTTAATATTGGTAGAAACTCTGAATCCAGCTCTAGTCATGTTCTAGTTCAGGATTATAATGTGTATTATTCTATGGAACGTTAGAGGGCTGGGCGGGAAGGGCAAGAGAAAATTGGTTATGGATGTTATCGACAGATCTAAGGTAAATATTCTGGGTTTGCAAGAGACCAAATTGTCTCACTCTAACAAGCTTAGAAGGCTGGGAGGAAATCGAATTACTGCTTGGAAAATTCGTCCATCTGTGGGGGCATCAGGGGATATCGCCATAGGCTTTAACTCTGACATGTTTGTTTGTGTTGACGAATTCTGTGGGCAATCCTCGTTATCAGTCTTACTCCTTCGTAAGTCAGACAATTGGTCCCAAACAATCATGCTGGTGTATGGCCCAAACACCGCCTACAGGATGACCTTTTGGGCATAACTAAATTCGATTCGTGCACGCTGGCAACACCCCTGGGTAGTGGGGAAAGATTTTAACATCACTAGATATGCTTCTGAATACAGAGGTAGAGGTCTAGTGACTCCGGTAGGGAAAATTTTAACATGGTTATTGCAGACATCGAATTTCTTGACATTCCTATCACTGATAGACTCTTTACATGATCAAACATGTACTCGACCCAAATTTTGGCTAAGCTGGACAGTGTATTCGTCTCTACAGACTGGGAAGCCAAATTCCCGCTATCTTGGGCCAAATCTCTCCCCAAACCTACTTCGGATCATGTCCCTATTATCCTCTGTAATGGCAAAACGCAACCCAGGTTCACAACCAAATTTAGGTTTGAAAAAGCATGGTTGGAAATCTAGGATTTCCATCACAAGGTCAATGAAAAATGGGCTCTCCCAACCAGAGGGACTGAAGCAGCTGCTATCTGGTGTGAAAATGCAAAGATTGCGATCCAAGCTCAGGAAGTGGAACCGGAATAGATTCACGATGATTTAGAGATCGAAAGACTTCCTCCTAGAAATTATTAAGGAGTTGTGAAAGAATGAGGAAACTAGAGACCTCACTTAAGAGGAGCGGAATAGGTTATTACAACTTAGAGACGACATTTCTCAACTATACAAATTGGAAGAACTCAAATGACAACAACGTTCTAGAATTGTGTGGCTCAAAGAGGGGGATGCAAATACAACCTTCTTTGATCGAATGGCCAGTTCCCGTCGTAGATCTAATCTCATCCATTTGATCCATACTGACACTGGAATACTGCAAGAAGACGGAGCTATCAA
The DNA here is from genome assembly GCA_017893485.1 of Hemerocallis citrina. Lineage (NCBI taxonomy): Eukaryota > Viridiplantae > Streptophyta > Magnoliopsida > Asparagales > Asphodelaceae > Hemerocallis > Hemerocallis citrina. The sequence goes on along the minus strand of CM030364.1, from coordinate 234,995,173 downwards.
ACTGGACTTCCAGAATGGCTTCAAGAACTTGTTTGGACGAAAAACAGACTTGAGAATCCCACTAAACCCAAATTTCTGGCAATCTAATTCGGATGACCTAGGTAATGAGCTACATGCCATTGAAGCTCCTTTCATGGAGAAGGAAATTAAGGAGGCAATATCTCAACTTGGAAAGGAAAAGGCACCAGGTCCAGATGGTTTCCCAATTCTCTTTTACCATACATTTTGGGAGGAAATCAAAGATGATCTTCTGAACCTGTTCGCTGAGTTTTATGACCATAGGTTAAGGTTGGGGAGAATCAATTATGCAGAGGTCGTGTTGATCCCTAAGATAGAAGAATTCCAATGGGTAGGGGACTTCCGCCCTATTAGTCTTCTTAATTTCTCAATTAAGGTCATCAATAAGACCCTCACTAGCAGGCTGGGTAAGATCATGGACAGACTCATTTGTCGCAAACAAACTGGTTTCATAAAAGGATGTTGTATTGTGGATTGTGTTGTTATTGTAGAGGAAACCATCCATCAAAGCCACATCTCGAATGCTAGGAGCTATCTTCTCAAGCTGGACTTCGAGAAGGCATATTATTCAGTTGAATGAGAGCATCTTTTGTAAGCACTTGCAGGAAATGGTTTTGGGGATAGGTGGATCAGATAGATCCACAATTTTCTTACCACTAGTAGGACTGCCATCAGGGTCAACGGTGTTACGGGGCAACCTTTCTCGTGCAAACATGGCCTTAGACAAGGAGATCCCCTCTCCCCCCTCCTATTTACCAATGTAGCCCACGTTCTAAAAGCTATGATGGTTAATTGCAGATAGGCGGGCTAGATAACCCTTGTAGCTGTTGGCCTTAACCGTCCGGGTTGCTCAATCCTTCAATATGCAGACGATACTCTACTGTTTGGAAATGGCAATCTTGAAGAAACCACCACTTTTAAAGAAATCCTTTATTGTTTTGAAGCGTGGTCCAGGCTTAGGGTTAATTTCCATAAAAGCGCCCTAATCCCAATTGCTTCACCACTAGAGGAGGCTAACGAACATGCCACCATTCTCAACTAAAATGTTGAGAGCTTCCCCATTAAGTACCTGGGGCTACTGCTGCGACCGGGTTTGCTAAAACAGGAATACTGGCTACCTATCATTGACCGGGTTGAGAACAGACTTGCGGGCTGGAAAGGGAAATCACTGTCCCTAGGAGGGAGAGTCACTTTAATCAACTCTGTCCTATCTAACATACCGACTTATTATTTATCCTTCTTTGAAATATCACGATGGGGTATCCAAAGAATTGACCGCATCCGAAAGCAATTCCTCTCGAAGGGTACTAACTCTAAAAGAGTTGTTTATCACCTAATTAGATGGGAAAAAGTGTGCATGAAGAAAATCCATGGAGGACTCGGTATTATTGATCTCCGAGATATGAATCCTGCACTCTTGGGAATTTGGGGGTGGAAAATCTTCCACACTAACGGAGAAGGCTGACAGGACTTCATTCAGGCTTATTTTCACAGGAATGGGACACGAAATCTAGGCTTCAGTGTGGGGAAATGTGTCTCCTGGTTCTGGAAGGTGATTACCAAAGCCTACAACACATTCAATAGCTATGTTAAATCATTTATCGGCAATGGTAGGCTTACTAGCTTCTGGTGGGATAAGTGGTGTGGTGATCACACACTTAGAGATCTGTTTCCAGTCCTGTACGCACTACCAACACAACCACACTGCACGGTGTCTGAAGCTTGGAGAAGAAGCTCGTGGAAACTAGCCTTTACTCAGCCCTAGGACCAGGGCTCGCAACTCCGGTTTAGGGAACTACAGGCTTATATCATCAACTCAGGTGTTAAATGTGCACATGGATCGGATCGGAAAACCTGGGGACTTGAGCATAACGACACCTTCACGGTTCGATCGCTTTATAACTGCATTCACTTTAGACGGTGTAGACCAAAATGGTCGGTGATTAATTTGGAAAGCAAAAAACCTACTTAAAGTAAAAGTCTTCCTATGGCTAGTCCTAAACGATGCGATTCTAACTAGAGAGAATCTTTTCAAACGCCAACCGAATATTGATTCTTCATGTGTTTTTTGCACTGCACTATCTGAGACTAGAGACCATCTATTTATGGAGTGTCACAGGAGTAAAGCAGTTCTTGTACAAATCCTGAATGCTTTGGGAACTAATGAGTATCCTTTGAAATATGAGGAACTGTGGAACGGTCAGAAATTCGCTACTGTAAGACATTCTATGAGAGAAGCCTGGTATATTGCTATTGCTGCTAGGACTTGGGTCCTTTGGCTGGATAGAAATAATTATTACTTTTGTGAGACTAGTAATAGCATTTTTGGTAATCTAACTGTAACACCCTAGATTTTTAAATAATGTTTTTGAGATTAATAAATGAATTAAAATGATTTTTGATGATTTAATAAATATTTTTCTAAAATTTATCTTTTTACACGTGCAAATATATTCTTGGAAAGTTCAAAGTCAGAAATTATTTTGGAAAAACCTAATATTTATTAGTATGTATCATTTGTGAATTTTCTGAATTTTTCTGATATTTATTTGACATATTTACAAATATTACAAAAAGAGGGGATTTTGTGTAAAATTACCACTTGGAGTAAAAACTCCAGTTTTTTGGATTTCTGGGTTGAGCATGATGGCTAGCCAACTCGGAGGTAAAAATTTTACTTTTTGTTTTAATAGATCTGATTTATTTCGCAATTTTTTTTTAAAGAATGGTCTTTTTGCAAAATTGCCACTTAGAGGCAAAATTACAAATTTGTTTTTTCTGGACTTGAAATTGGCGCCGGTCAGGATCAGTTCAGTTATCCTTGATTTTAAATCTCAATGAAGTGGTTACTCTAATTTCTAAGTATAAGAATTTATCTTTAATATTATAATGGGAGAAGGCCTTAGTGTCATTTGTCATTTTGTCATTCTACCAACATGCGCAACGCACATACATAACTAATATAATGGAGGTTTCTAGTTCAAATCCTCCCTACGTCATAATTTTTATTTTTATTTTATGAAATATATTAAAACGTGCATCGCACGTGTAAATTACTAGTATATGTAAAGATATATTCAAAAGGGGATATTTTGCAAATCTATTCAAAAACCCTAATTACCCTAATTCTGCCCTATTTAAAAGAAAGGTGCAGTCTGCTGCACTACACAAAGGGTTTTCTTTATTATTGATTTCTTGGAGTTTCGAAGTGAGGATCTTGGTTTTCTTGCGAAAGGAATGACTTTTCTTATTCTTTTTGTTACTTCAGTTGATTCTTCATAAGGTGAGTAACATATATTTGATTTCTTGCTATTGTATGCATGTTTTATGTGATGATTTTTCTATTAGAAAGCATGTTAGGGGATTGTATGGTGATGTATTGAATTATTGAAGGATGGATGAATAAAAATTGAATCTTTTCATGAAAACTATGTTGTTGATGATTGAAATTACATATAAATGACTTGAGATTGTTAAGAACCTAATAGAAACCATGAGTAGGTTATTTCTTTCATATGCTTACTGATTTGAGAGGTTATAATGAGTGTTTATGTTGTATAATGCACAAATTGATTGAAGATGAATGTTTCACTATGTGTAGATATATATGATCTATTCTTGATGCTTTGATGAACAAAACTTGATTAAATAAATGTTGTATTCACATATATTCATGAGTAAACTATTGTAATCAGTGAGGTTTATGCATAACAAGTTGTGGAGGGGTTTTTGGATCAAAAAGATCGAATTTTGTAGTAAAGAAGGGGTTGATGTTTTCGGGTCTGATAGGGCTTCAGCCGAAACTATTTTTTTTTTGGTGATTTTGGGATGTTTTCGATTGGATCGAGAGTTGATTGGTACTGACATTGATTTTAACTTAATACTACATATCTACGAAGTTTTCATGATGTTTTACTGATGCTTAAACACCCTATACACATAAATATATACTATTGCTGTTTTGAAGAATATTTGTGAAAAATTACTCTTTTGTGATCTTGATGTGATTTTGATTAGATTTATAAACTCTTGTATGTTATGCAAGTTTTATTTGATATTGTCAGGAATTTGGTTTTACAAATTTAAGATTTTACAAAGATTTATAAAAGTATCAGTAAAAAGGTACACGAATATTAAAGCTGTCGAGTTTTGAATTGTCGGCCGACTGTTAAGATTTTACACATGAACTGACAGTCGACTGTCAATTATTTGATTTTGAGATTTTTGCATGTCGGTCGACCGACCACTTTTGAACTGAGTTCGACGGTCAACTGTCAGTGCTTTGGTTGATTGTCTTGTTGAGTTTTCTTCATTTTTCTTGAACAATTATTTCTTCGAGCTTACGGATTATTGATCTACTGAATTAGATGATGTTTTTACTATAGATTACAGTATTTCACAGAGAGTTACGTTTTGATTATAATAGATTTTGAATTTTATTTCTATAACTTTATAAAGGAAAATATATATGGTTCTGGAAGAAAGTGACGTTTTGTGATATTCTATGATTTCAAATTATGATTTTCAGTCATTTAATAGATTTAATATTTAATTTCAATTCTGAAAATTTGTGAGTATCTTGAAAGAATTTGGGTTTTGTTGACTTAAAAAAATTTTCTTGATACAAACGTTTTGATAATGAAATTAAGAGTTTTAATGAAATATTTTATGTTGATATTCGATTTGTGAGTCTCTACGAGTTGAGTGAGAGTCCTGTGATGTAATGCCCCTGCCCCTATCTCAGACAATTTATACAATTTATAAGACAAATTACATACTATATAATACAACTGCCCACCACAGGCTGCCTCTCAAAAGCTGGTTAACCGATTAGGTGACTCTTGATCATAGGCTTTTAGTATTTATTTATTATTTTATTAAGTTATTTTACCGATATGGGATTTTAATCCAATACCTCTCTCTCCTGTTCTTAAGAAAGCACAGCCGAAACTTTGAAGGTGGGCCCCATCTCAAATTGCCACGTCAAGAAAAAAAGAAAGAAAAAAAAGGAAAAAAAGAGAAATAAAGAAGAAAAAGAAAACAAGATAATAAAAAATAAAAGAAAAATATATTTATTAATTTTATATATTCCATGATGTAATTGTTACGTACGTAGAAAACACGTGTGTTTCACGTACAAAAATCATTTTACTCAAAATATGAGAAAATGAATTTCCGTTTTATAAAATGGATTTGAATACATAAAATAAATACTTTAAACACATAGAAAATATTGCACGCAACGGTGAAAACACATAATCGATACTTGCATTAAAAACACGTAAAGAGCACGTAAAAATGCAGAGATTGAAATATTACATTTGAGTTGACACAAATAAGATAAAATTAATACAAAAAAATACATAAAGAGTCAGAAATCAAGATACGTAGTGAAAACACGTTACAAAATACACGTGCGTAACACACAAGGGCAAAATTGTAATTTCCAATTTTGCGGGGTGTTACATGTGAACCGGCATATGAGATTTTGTGGATTTTGACCAGTTGGGGTTGTTGGGGTTGTTTTGTGGAATTAAGTCCGACAGGATACAGTAACTCTAGAGAGGGAGAATTTGTGTTTTAATAATAACCAACTTAAGGACATGCACTAGTGGAGATGTGATGGAACTTGAGAAACGTAAGTACATGCTCTTGGGCTCTAGTCCAACGGATGCATTCCAGGACTTGTGTGTTCTGTCTCAAGAGGAATATTAGTATGTTCGCGTGTCGAGGGTCTACACTGCCTATTCACGGAACATACAGGTAAATTCGCGTGTCGAGGGCCGACGGATCTATTCACGGGATGTGTCTGTGTACTTGCACGTCGAGGGACGGTGGTGGGGTACACGGCAAGGAGGTAATTTTCTGTTTTTTTTTTTTAACTATTCTTACATGATGCTTGCGCGTCGAGGGTTGTGATGCCTATTCGCTGAGTAATCTGGATCTTGTTTCCATCACCGTAGTAGGATTAGTTGCATAACGAGGGATCTAATCTTATAAAGTGGAGAATGATAAGGGTTTGCACCGGACCTATGTAGGATGGAATGCATAAAATCCGACAAGTATGCATTAGAGAGTCATCATATTACATTTGTGTTTTCTTGACTTGGTTTTATGCATGTTTATTTTCTGTTTTCCTACACTTGCCACTTAGTCTAGTTTCACTTAATGTTTTCATGTTTTATTTACTGTCATTTCATATTCCATCTGTTACTACTGTTGGTATGTATTATATAACTTTGTTCTTCATATTTTATTTACATTGTGTTTCTTTTGATGTCACTCACACCGTTATGGCTGACCCCTGTAGTTTTGTGGGTTAGGGTTATCTTTAGCCTCATGTTTTACAGGTAGGTGCCTATAGCTTGGAATTTGGATGCTTGTGGTAGAATGATAATGTGGCTTATGTAAATTATAAAAGAATATGTTGTAAGAAAAAGAAATTGTAATTCAAGGTGTTTAATTTTCTGTTATGCTTTGTAAAGAATTGATGTAATAAAAGTTGATAAGTTTATCTGTGTTTTGGTTATGTTTACTATTACATTGAGGTTGATGCTGGGAATTGTGTCACATATTTCTGAGATATTATATTAGAAATTCGGGGTGCTACACTAACTCACATCATGCATCTTATTTTCTTCTGGGCTACAGCTGCTGCGACAGGTCCCAGAGAGAGGATTGCCAGCGTCTTCTAGGCAGAGGAGTACGATGACGAGGAAATTGATATTGGTCCTACGCTTGACAGAGGGAGGTGTCTTACTGAGTTTGTGTACTCGTGATAGATCCCCACTCCCCTTGGCCTGTTGGGGGATACTGTTGCTTTCCTGTATTCCTGAGTCCTGTATATTTTATATATTTCCTTTAGGATTCTATGTTTGTCACACCCTCCCATATTCATTGGAGGTCGTACGTTTTATTTATGTATTGTAGGACCCTGTAATATGCTCAGTAATCTGAGTTTGTTTTATTAACGCCTTATTAATGAAACTTGGTGGCTATATTCCACATTTTCTTTAAAAAGGGAAAAAACCCTACCAAAGTTTCTTTTTTAGGGCAATTGCATACCCACCAAAGTTCGATACGTACTTTATGAACTAAAATCAGTTATTACATTTAGTCTTCTCCTACATCATCTAACACTCACTTTATCCTATATACTTCAGAAAAAAAAACAAATATATATATATATATATATATATATATATATATATATATATATATATATATATATATATATGGAAAAAGCTCCATTGAAAATGGGTTTGTTTTCACGGGTTGGAAAACAGCGATCTGAGCCACTGGATCACTCTTGATCGTGATCAGCGGCTCAGATCGCCTCTGCCCATCACCCAATACCACTTAAGTGGCGGAGGGTTATTTTGAAAATTTCGTCCCAAATAACTCTTCGCCTGATTCGCGAAAGAAAAATTGATATAACCTAAGCCGTTGTTGGGAACAACGGCCTAGGTTATAAAAAATTGAATCATAAGACGTTGTTTACGAAATTCCCAAAATAACCCTCCACTGATCATTTTACGGGTGATGGGGGGCTCGATCTGTGCCGCTGATCACGATCATGAGTGATCCAACGGCTCAGATTGGTATTTTCCAACCCGTGAAAACTAGACCCGTTTTCAATGGAGCTTGCCTATATATATATATATAGTAATTTACAATGGAGTTTGCCTAGTAATTTACACGTGCGATGCACGTTCTAATAATTTTTAAAAATAAAAACTCTGACGTAAAAGGAATTTGAACCGGACACCTCCTTTATATTAGTTATGTACGTGCGTTGCACATGTTGGTAGAATGACAAAATGACAAATGACACTAAGGCCTTCTCCTATTATAATATTATTAGTAATTTACACGTGCGATGCATGTTATAATAATTTCAAAAAATAAAAATAAAAACTCTGACGTAGGGAGGTTTCCAACCGGAAACATTCTTTATTTTAGTTATGTACGTGCGTTGCACATGTTGGTAGGATGACAAAATGACAAATGACACTAAGGCCTTCTCCCATTATAATATTACTAGTAATTTACACATGCACACGTGCATGTGGAAAAAATTGAAGGATAATGAAAAGGGTAAGAAGAAAATAATTTCCAAACCGATCCACTTTCGAAAATATTTACAAAACAGGTCCACTTTCTAAAATATTTACCAAAGTTAGTCCATAATTGAAAAGAATATAATTTTCAAACTGATCCACTTTCGAAAATTTTTACCATACAGATCTATTTTCGAAAATATTTACCAAAGTAACCCAACCCGTGCGTTGCACGAGTTGGGTTACTGACTAAGGGGTTCTCCTATTATAGTATTAGATATATATATATATATATATATATATATATATCATTTTTTTGGGTTATGCAGTGTTAGAAGCACTCTTGAAGGGGATTCTATTAGAGTCGAGAGGTTAAAGGGCCTAATTAAAATTTTAGCAGTTAGCTAACTTATTTAAAAAAGGCTAGTCTGCAGTAAATTTTTTAGACCTTTCTTTTCTCTAAAAAGTCAACAATTTTGAAGTAAATATTGTTTCTAAAAGAGATGTGGTAACAGATTTGTTATAATATATAGGGACCAGAAGGTTATTAAGGAACCAGGAAATAAAAATGTCTATACACCCAATCATAAATTCTGTACATTTTTGGAAGCACTGTTCTAATTGAAATCTAGAATCCATCTTGAAGTAAAACTTGTGGAGCTTACACTCAATTGAGATAGTCAGGTTTCTTAGAGAACTAGAAATATATTTTGGAGCCGTTTTGAGGAAGAAAAGTAGAAATGAAGAAATTGAAAAAACTATGATTGCGTTTGGTTTGTTGTTTTAAAAATATCTTTTTAAAGCTGTATTTAGAAAACTGTTTTATGAAAAGAGTTTTTTGAAAATAAAAGTATAAAAGACGTTTGGTTAAAAAAATTTAATAAAACCCCTGCCATTCTCTTTCTCCCCCTGTTCACTATCTTTCTCTCTCCCTCATCTCCCACTTTTCCTCTGTTTCGAAAACAAAACAGGGCAACTCACCACCTCCTTCGTCTTCCCTGAGTCAGCCAACCTCGGAGCCATCGTTGAGCCACTCATCTTCCCTAGTCGAACCTCAGCCCCGTTCGTCGTGAGCACCCCGTCGCTGTCCACAACCCCTCGACAGCTTCATTGTCCACCTCTCGCCCTCCATCGACCTCCTCAGCACCCCGAGCTCTTCACCTTCCTCGTCCTCCACCGCTAAACCCATCGAGTGATCACTCGACCACTCTTCCAAGTCTTCATCCTCCAACCTCGATGCCCTGCCTCGCCCTCTCCGTCTTCCTCGACTCGAAGCTCCGAAGCCTGGAAGATGGGTTCAACAAGAATCGACACGAAGGAAACGGAGGTTCGGGGCTTCGATAATGGCGACTCGATGAGGAAGGGTCAACGACGAAGGAGAGTTGATGACGATGGCGACTCGACGATGAAGGAGACGGAGGTTCGGGGCTTTGACAATGGCGACTTGACAAGGATGGGTCGATGACGAAGGAGACTCAACGACGATGGCAACTCGACGACGAAGGAGACGGAGGTTCGGGGCTGTGGTGTTGAATCTGGTTTTGAGTGTGGTTGTCGAGAATGGAGGAAGCAGGTGAAGGAAGTAAAGGAGAGATGGGAGTAAAGAGGGAGTAAAAGTGTTTTGTGAAAACTGTTTCCAAAAAAGACCCTAACCAAATAGGTTTTGGGGTTTTGGAGAAAAAAAAAACCAAACCAAACAGACTTGTATTTCCTGTCTCCTTTTCTAATGACAATGCGTTTCTCTAGTGGGGGCCTACTTTAGAAATCTAGTTAGTTTGTGTTTGTTTGAAGAAAAAAAACTAGCATAATATTGTGCAATATTGTATAGAATTATTAAAAACAAGAAAAAAAACAAAGCTTTTTATTAAAAAAGATTTTATATAATAACATGCATACAACATTGCAACATTTTTATGGTTGATTAACGGATATGATTCTAGTTTAAAATTTGTATGGATAAAGAGCAAGTGGATGTTTAAATTCGAACCTGCTTCTCTACTGGTCAAAATATTAGACCCAGACCCGACCCGTGAGAACTGGGTCCAGGTTTTGTTTAAAAAAATGCTACGCTTCGGGTTCAGGTAGCGGCAAGCAGGTGGTGTCGGGCAGGAGAGGGAGGTTAGGTCTGCTGCTTCTTTTTTTTCTTTTTCTTTTGCAGTTTAATTGGGAGGTTATTGTTTTTTTATTCTGGTCAGGGTCGGGTCCATTTTTAGCTGAACCAGATTCGGCCCGAAAATATGAAGGGGTCCTATTTTAGGAGCTGGACCCTATCAGTAATAGACCAAGTTCGGGTCCAGGTACGGGTCGAGTCCATTTTTAGCGAACCCATACCCGATTTGAAAACATGAACATGCATATTTTAGGACCCAAACCCTACCAGCAATAGAACATGTTGATTCTGGTCCAATGTCGTGTCCTGGTCGGTTCCGGGTTTCGGATTTTTGTGACAGTGCTAGATATTTCCCACACTTGCCTTTTTCTAAAAAAACATTTAAAAAGCAAGAAGGAGAAAAAAATATTTGGATCAAAAGTGGTTTTAGCATAATATATTGTATAGATAGAATAACTTGTACAATATTGCACATAACTTTTAAAAATGGGAAAATAATAAAATTATTTTTGAAAAATTCATCTATTAGCATCTATACATTATTGCACGATTTTTGAAGTTTGATTTAAGGATAAGATTCAATTCAAATTAGGATGCAGCAAAAGTGGGGAGTTGTCTCCTACATTTGCTTTTTTTTTTATAGAAAATAAAAGAAAAAAATCATACACTAAAGTGGTTTAGCATAATATATTGTATAGATTGTTGATGATTTGTTCAAAGAAAATTACCGTAAAATACAAAAGAATAATTTCAAATTAAATATTGAACCAAATTAATTACCTTTTTCTAATAATCAAAAAAGCAATACAATAATAACACCCTTACATACATAACGTTTCTAGCATCAGCGTCGAGTAAATTAGAAAAACCAAAAAGGAAAGAGTAATGCTACATTCACTACCAATTTCACTACATTTCACTTCACTATCTCAGGTGGTGATGCTGGTAAAAATCGCAGCAGATCAGAGCCGTATGATTCCTGCACAAATCTCAAAGCATCTACAGGCAGATTAGCCATCACAGGCCTCTTTTACAGGTCTGGGCCAACTCCAAGATATGTGCTTCTTCCAAGCCCATAAAAAGTGATAGACTAGGCCCATTAGGAGAGACACTCAGCCCATGCAAGCTAGGCGTCAAATCTCTTATCCCCTAACAAGGATATCTTATCTCTTGAGGTGAAGAGACAAGAAAGAGATAAGGAATTTAAATCGATCCAACTGACACAGTTCAGTCTCTTGAAATGTCTCTTAGGTCTATAAATACCCTTCCCCTCTACAGTCAGAAGGTAATCAAAAATTTGTCAGTTTTTACTCTCTTACTCTCTCTCTCTCTCTCTCTCTCTCTCTCTCTCTCTCTCTATTTCTGGTTCTGACTTGAGCGTCGGAGCGTCTGTCGCCAGGGCCACTCCCTGGTGTTTCAGGATTTTTGCAGGTCCATCGGCTGCATCAGCAACCGTCGGATTCAGATCACGATGGTCAATCAACTATCCCGATTCATTCTCAGGAGCTCTAACCGTCTTTAATGGCCAGAGTCACAGGTTTGACTTTTAGTAGTTCCCTTCAATTATTAACTCACTATCTGTTTACTTCCACACCGAAATAAGCAGCAACAGTTTAGCACCGTCTGTGGGAAATACTACACAAGTCAAGCTTGTTTCCATGCCACCAAGACTAAGAGGTAAAGGGGCGGCCTCCATCCAATGCACTACCTCTCTTCGTCAACCAACTCCTATGGAAGATCAGATTCTTCCTCAACAGTCACCCCGACAGCCTAATCATGCTCCTTCCAACGGAGAGGCACCGGCGGGCTCCCAACATGAACAACATCCTCAGTACGATCACATCTCAGTCCATAATTCCTCAGCTGATTCAATGGCCTCACGAGGTCCACGGGGGTTTAGAGATCTCAGCCAGATCATCAGTAACTGGCAACCAGAAACCGACCTGCGAATTAGGTTGGATGAGAGGCGTGCCCGATCTGTGGCCTCCCATTCAGGATATCAAGTGAATCAGAGAACCCATATTTCTTGACAAATATCAAGGCAATCCTCATCTTGTAGGAGGCATCCAATAATGAGGAGCCCAACTCATGAGAATCAAAGGCCTCCTATGCCGAACAAAGGGCAAAACGCCCCAGTCATAAGGGCTGAATTGGAGAAATTCAAACTTGACATCCTCCATGCTCTCCAAGAGAGTCAAGGTCTGGGCCTCCCCCTTAACGGATGATCCGCCGACTCAGCCATATCTCAAAAGAAGGACGACCAACTCCTTCGCCGAATCCAAGAAATAGAGAAACGTCTAGAACAATGAAGAGTGAGAGAAGACACTCCAACAGGGCCTACCGCCCTAGCTATCCTTGATGCACCTATCCCAAGGGGCTTCAAGGCTCCTCACTTTGAATCCTACAATGGGGTCTCAGACCAGACAGACCATATTAAGAGCTTTAAAACACTCATGATGGTCTATAATGCCACCGATGCATTCATGTGTCAGACAATTCCCACAACACTAAAAGGATCAGCAAGAGAATGGTATTCACGTCTGACACCCGAATCCATATTTTCCTTCGATCAGCTCGAGGAACTCTTCATTACACACTTCGTTACTAGCAAGAGAGCTGAAAAGACCAGTGTCTCCCTGCTAGAACTGAAGCAAAAAGATGGAGAACTACTAAGGACTTTGTCAAGCGATTTACAGCGGAAGCAAGGTCAATTTCCTCCTTGGACTCCTCAGTGGCAGCTGCAGCCCTCCGCCACAATGTCATGCATAAAGAGCTGAAAACATCCCTCGCCAAGAGGCCACCTCGAGATTTCACTGAGATCCTAGAAAGGAGTGAAAAGTAAATTAGTGTTGAGGAAGCTCTCAGCCCCCAAGTTAAGAAAGAGTCACTTTCCGGGAACAAATGAAAGAACTCAAGTGAGGAAACACCTAAGAAGTTTCAGAAAAATGATGCGGGCCAACGCCGTCCTCCTCCTACGCCCCGCTTCGACAAATTCACCCCCTTTTAAATGCAAGTGTGTCTGCCATTCTCATGGCGGTTGAAAAAGATGGGATAGTTCGTCCTCCTCCCAGGATGACGACGTCCGGCAAGAGAAGAGACAAGGGCATATGGTGTGCATTTCACAGAAGCCATGGATATACTACTGATAATTGCAAAGCCCTCTGACAAGAAATTGAAGACATGATTCAGCGGGGCTACCTCTCTCAGTTTGTCCAACGAAATAACAATGCCGAAAACCCTCCACCACGGGGGCTAATAAGCGTCCTGAAAGGCCTTATGAATCAAGAGACTCTGAGCATATGGCCATTCTTCACACCATTCATGGCGGACATATTGGGGGAGATTCTAAATCCTCACTGAAAGCCTTTGTAAGGGAGGTTGATTCAGTTCATAACACTCCACCCCTGAAGGGTTTGGGGCTCTCAGTCTCCTTCTTTGATAAAGATCTCGAGGGCGTCAAAACATCTTACTGCGATGCACTGGTTATCAATCTAGGCATGGTAAATCACTAAGTGTGGCGTATCCTCATAGACAATGGCAGTTCCGTGAACATCCTGTTTATGGCCACATTTGATGCGCTAAAGCTCTCCCGAGATCGACTTAAGCGAGTCAGCTATACACTCCATAGTTTCTCCGGTGCACCTATCCCAGTCGAGGGAATTTCGCACTCAACGTAACAGCAAGGAAAGCACCAGAAACTCAGACAGAGTTTTTAGATTTTATGTTGTTCGATGTTAAATCCACGTACAATGCCATATTCGCCACCCAGGACTTCCTGCTTTCCACGCTATTGCCTTCGCGTTTCATATGAATCCAACAGGCATCACGGGCGTGCTACACTGCCAAGAACTACTACAGAAAAACAATCGCTGTATCACAGGGCCAGCAAATGAGGTCGAAGCTGCTACACTGGGCTGTAAAAAACTCGTCAAGCTACCTCCTCCCAGTTCCAAGGACATCCTCGTCAGAACCCAACAATTCACTCAACTCCCTCACCTGAAGTCGCTCCACTCATTCACAAGAAACAAACAATCTTGCCTAAGCACGTTGGTCTATCAGAAAATTCCTCTGTCTTTAAGCAGAACAACGGGGGGCTCCCCCAGAAATAGGCAAGTGCAGACAAGGTCTACCAAGTTGTTCGCTTGGCAGCTCACCAACATGAAGACCTGGGGGCAAGGATATGTCAGTATGGACTTCGATTGAGTGACACCTTATGAAGTACAACGAGAGTGTCTAAAATGCGCTCTCCTAATTTCCGCATAAATTTTGACATTTTGTAATAAACGTCAGCAACTAGAGCAGCCATTTAGTTTTTCCTTTCAATAAAGATCGTTTTTTTCTAATGGTCGTGCATGTAATAAGGGCCCGCCATTAGAGCAGCCCTTTAGTTTGTTCTTTAATAAATTTAGCCAATTTATTTCATTGCATCTTAGTCAATTTATTAAAGCAAACTGTGAGCTAAAAATGCCCGTCTTATACTTAAAGCGGCGCTAAACACTCGTTATAAGCTTTCTACGACACAAGTTCGGAATCCAGATCCATGACCTGGGATTACTCTCGTAACATACAATCCTGGACATTTAGAGTACAACTCATCAATTGATCTGTTCCCGAAACTAGTTAAAGTTCCTTGGAGATTTATACACCAAGTTGAGTGCCAAGCTTATACGCATAAACAGCACCAAACACTCGTTACAAGTCTTCCCATAAGATGGATTCAGAGTCCATAGCCATGGTTTGAAGAGACTCTAACAATTTGCAATAACGCATGTTCACAGTTCACTTCGTCATTCGATCTGCTCTTACAATACGTTAGCAAAGAAGCAAGTTCAGAGTGTGCTTTGCCATTTGATCTGCTCCTGCAACCTGTTAATACTTATACTAATAAGTTCGGAATCTATACCCATGGTTCAGAGTTACTCTCGCAACTTGTAATTACACACGTTCAGAGTTCAACTTGCCATTCGATCTGTTCCTGCAACTAGTTAAATTCCCTCAACGACAGATTAATGAAACAAGGTTTTTTATCAGATCCCACGATCGTCTGTCAATAATTCCAAAAGCATAATTAGACAAAGGATTAAAATACTAAGTGTCACGGACAAGCATCGCTTCAAAGCACATCAACACAACATGACAAGTAATAACCAATCTAGAAAGTAGTTTTTCGAACACTAAAAGGAATACATGAATGCGGTGGCCAGTCTGCAATTAGGCAAAAAAAGAAAACTGCAAGTTCCAAACAAAACAAATCAATGATAGCCTGGAAGATAAAGGACGTATCAAGGTGAATCAAGCATCTACCTACTTCGGTACCACCATGGACAAGGAACCCCCAGCTACGCCCTTTCCCTTGTCCTTTTTCCCAGAGCCACTCCTTGCGCCACCTGCAGGAGTACCGACCTCACCATCATCCTTCCTGTCTGGATCCAGGGGCCCACTAGGTAGAAGGGTCACATGGTAGCCTTTTCCATCGAAACCGGGAATGCCCTCCACCACATGTGAGATAGCCAAGGCATAATACTTCAGCATCACCCCTTGCAGCTTAGATTTGCATTCCGCGTGAACCTTGGCCACCTCGACCTTCACCTCTAAGGTCGCATCAGTGCGGGCCTTCTCCTACTCCAGCAAAAAAATGGCGTTCTTCTTCTCTAACGTCCTCTCTCCCTTTGGACGCCTCTAGCTCGAGGCACATTTCCTCCTTCCTCGCTGCCAATGCCTCCAACTCAAGGCCTGCCTCCTCTTTCTTCTTTATCCCATCAAACTCCACTGTGGACTCTTTGACGACCTTCTTCTTTTCCTTCTCGGCACGAGAGATGCAGGCCCTCATGTTCTTCTCCTCAACTGCATAAAAGTCTACCAAGTACCCAAAGTGGCTCATCGCCTGAAACGAGGAGAAAACAATTAAAAACATAACTATGCAAGAAAAGGAAAGCGCAAGCTAAGCAACTAAGGAGACTAGGTCATACCGTGACATGTGCCCTCGCTATCTCCAAGATGGATCTCTCTGGGGGATTCGTCTTCAACCTCTTCCTATCAGAAGGAGTAGGGATGTGGTGACAAGCCTCAAGTCAAGTAGCGGAATTCACCAAAAAATTCTCCTAGGCTTTCACGTTCCAGTTGGGGGTGTAGACCATGTCCCCCTGACTAGCAAGCACCGCGGCAGCCTTAGCAATCAGTGGGGATGACGCGACACTAGCCACGACCGCAGCTAAAGAAGAACATGCCTCAACGACAGGCGGTACCTCTACAGGGGGGCTCAGTGTGTGCAACGGGAGCCAGGGGCGGTAAGCCTAGGGAAGAAGAGGAATGCAATGCCGACCTCTTCCGCTTCTTTTTCCTCCCTCTTATTCCGTAGCGCATCCAGGTCTCCAAAAATTTCCTCGAAATCCATGTTCGTCCTACCTGCAAGATGAAACACGGAGTAGTCAAAAACCATAAGATCAAATAAAAATGACAGAGACATGAATACAAGAACTGGAAATAAACAAAAGCATGGGTAGTAGGGCATGAAAACGATAACAACAAAATTGTACTAGGAAAGGCCGGGCCAAGACCGCCTTCGAAGAGCACTTTGTTGGTAATATCTTACCACGAAAACACCTTCAGTCCTAGAAGCGCATCGCTAAGGCTCTTTTCCTCCAAGTTCATTACCAGCACCACTCACACCGCCGAGGGAATCGTACCCCTCCAAGCAGTGGGAATCCCCCACGGCTCGGCACTGCGAACGACGAGGAACTTCTCCTTCCAACATCTTATCGATCGAGGAGCATCGACCAAACCCCTATTCTTACGAGGGATCAGGTACCAACGATCCTCCATTTAGTTAAGTTGGACAATCTTGAAGTGGCATCTGAACACCGCGAGACTCGGCACAGCTCCGAGCTGGCGGCTGTAACCCCTGTTTTCCTAAAAATGTATTTTTGTATATTTTCTGTATTTAAAATTTTCGCAAATTATTTTTTCGGTTTTCAAATTATTTTTTCCAAATGTATTGTTGGATCTCCTATCAAAATCTATTTTCGACCAATAATTTTATTGTAACTATTTTCTATGATCTATATTGTAATGCAAATCTTATTTTCATTATTATTACTTTGATTTCGATTATTATTATTAATACTATTATTACTTTTTTAAAATCCTAAATTGTATATTTTTATTTGTTATATTATTTTATTTTGATTTTAATATCTAATACCCTATTTCTTATCGGATTTTTAATAAAACCCATTTAAACCCATTACCCATTTTAAATCCCCTACAACCCATTATCCAATAAAACCCACCTAATACCCAAAACCCCTACCCTGTTACCTACCAAAACCGGTTACCAATTCCATGAAACCAAAACCCATTATACCCAATCTCTTAATCCCTATACCCATTTATAACTAAACCCACCCGTTTAACCCGTAACCTAGACCCGGTTGTCACCCTAAACCTAATCCAACCCTATATATACATTAACCCTATACCTGTTCAGCTTCTCTTCTCAACTCAGCCGTCATCAACCCATGTGCCTCCTGAACCCATCCTTTGAGCCTCCCCCTCCTGCTCGACGCGCCCTCAGCCCGTCTCCCTCTCTCTCCGACCCCGCCTCGACCTCCCCTCACCAGCGGCAGCCCTGTGCGCCCTCCAGTCATTGCATCGCTCAAGTCCGCGATGCAACCACCTCTCCTTAGAGGCCAGTCTCTCCCGTCTCCCATGCATTGCCCTCCGTTGCAGCCACCTGCGGCAGCCTCCCCCTACCGTCGACCGCCGCCGTGTCCCCTGGCCGCCGCACACCCACCGTTAGAGCCATGTAGTCGCCGAAGCTAGGGCCGCACCTGCATGTGGCTATTGATAATCATGGCTTTGCATGTGAGCCGTCCGATTGCCTTGATCATCGTGATCATCATCATCATGGAGTTTATTGATTGATTGATTCTTTTCCATTGGATCTTGATCATCATGCTTGATTGGATGTGGACCGTCGATTTCGTCTTGATCATCCAATTAGATCCAAGCCATTCGATCTCTTCTTGATCATCACGATCATGATGATCATCAATTTCCTTTGATCGCAGCGGTTCGATCGATCGATCTTGATCTTCATCATTATCTTCATCATGAGGAAAATCGGACCGTCCGATCTGACCCGATCATCTTGATCTTCGATCTCAGCCGTCTGATTGTGTTCGTGATCTTGATCGTATTCATCTTGTTCATGATCGTGTGTTCATGATTGGTTCGTGATACATTCGTTGTGTTTGTGTTCGTGCCTAGAAATCCATTCCCGTTATTCTTGCTTGGAGCCATTTTCGTCTTCAGTTAAGGCAAGTAACTTGTACTCAAATTTCTTTGTATGATACAAGTCATAAATACCGCATGTAGTGTAGTTGGGTTCTAGAGACAACTCGTGTGTGTGATATTCTTGATGAGTTTATCTCTATAGTGTTTGACCATAGTTGACTCACGACACAAAATTTGACATGAAACAACCCTAGGTTTCGCCTATTCTTGCTATGATGTATATGTGAAACAATTATGAGAACTTGTGTGCTTGTGAGATCTATGTGAGATACTTGTTGTGGACATGTTTTATAACCTATTTCATGATGTGTGGACACTTGGTAGACTCGATTTCATATTTGGTTGTGTTTGGATCAAGTTTTGTTGGATCTATGTTGATTTTGGTTTTGAGGAAATTCTGTATTTTGCCGATAATCTGTCTTGATCAGTAATTTAGACCATATTAAGGTCAGTATCTTAATTATAGTATAAAACATGATTGGTAGAGAAATTCATCTGCTTTCCAACCCCTCTAACAATGGTTGATTTCATTTTTGTATGTGTGAGATATGACTATTTTACTACAGATGTGTAGATGTTTTCCAGATTTTGTTTCTTGATGATTTTGATGATTAACTTAATTTGATATTTGTGTTACACATATTATTTTGATCTGAAACATTGGTCAGTATTTCCATACTTATTTAGGGATTATCCAGAATTTTGGTGGATTTTACTGATGAGTTTTATACGCCGTTTCATGCTTGTTTATGAAAGCTATACTTGTTGTATTTTGCTCGTTGTTCTGTAAAGAATCGTATTTTCACCCTATTTTCTTCTACTGTATGGAAAATATTTATAAAATATGAAAGTTAGATTATTTTTTCTATTTTCATATCCCTTTGGCGGATTTAGATTTCGTTTCACGGTTTGCGAGATATTACAGTTTTCGTACAACTGTGTTGGAAATTCCAGATTTGCCAAACTATCGTTTCTTGATGTTTTCTGATTTTTGATGACTGATCTAATTTTGCTTAAAAATTATGAAACTTCATATTTTTATACTAAACAGATAGGGGAATACCCCAAATTTTTTGTGGATTTATTTATTGAGTTTTGATGCTATTTTTTTGTACTTGAATACAATTTACTGATTTATGGCTGAACGTATTTTCTGGTTTAGAATCAGTTTTGAACTATGATTTTGTGAAACACTATATTACTATTATATACTTGCTGGATTCGGCCAGAAGTCTACCTTCCATATTTTTTGATGGATCTAGGTTTGCGTGTTTGAAGCTGTGGGAATCACTGTTTTAGTACAACACTGTCTTGCTGTCCTGAATTAGAAAGCTAGTGGTTTTACCCTGTTATGTGTTATCTTGTACCTGTACTTGTTTATCTTGCAACCTGAACCTATTACATGATCATGCTAAGTTATTCTTGACCTGTTTGTGATACATACATGCTTGTTCGATAATAATAATAAATAACCAAGCCAGGATTTAAGGGAAAGATCGAATAGTGGATAATTCAGAAACGTATACTCAGAAGGGGGACCATGTTTCCCATTTTAATTCATGTTGATACATGAATCTGTTGCTGCATGGACCTATTGGTTCATGTACCTGTTACCTGTTGCTGCATGGACCTGTTGGTTCATGTACCTGTTACCTGTTGCTGCACGGACCTATTGGTTGTGTACTTGTTGCTTCATGAGCCTGTTGCTACATGAATCAGATGATTCGTGTACCTGTTGCTTCATGAACCTGTTTCTGTTCTGATCCCTGAGTACACTGCTCTCTATAGTCCAATATGAAATCTAAAGCGAAACTGTTTGTTGTAGCAACCATGTAGTAAAAAGCGGGATGCATGAAGTGCTACCTAGATAGTAATCACTACAAGACTTGATACATGACACTTGAACATGACACATGATACTTGAACATGATACTTGAACATGATACATGTTTGCTTGATACTTGACTACATGATTACATGATACTTGACACTTGATGCTTGTTGCATGGTACTTGTTTACTTAACACTTGATTCATGCCATTTACACTTGATCACCTTGTCATGCTAGTAGCTAATTTTGATATCATGCTTATTCCATGTTATTAGTTAGTTTTCTCCATGTACTTGTATCCTGCATTACAAGCGGCCCGTAACTTGCAATTGACGGGTACTTGTTTTCTCTTTTCCTATCCCTGCAATTGTTAAATTGCAGATTTTGGAGAACAGGTTCCAGATGGTATCGGTGACATGAAGTATTAGTGCTTGATTTTATTATTAATTCTTGTAGTTTGCTTAAACAATATTGTATTTTGAGACTTGGATTTATTCTTGTATTTGGGCAATATGACCCAGGATTTTGGTGACTCATTCAGATCATGACTATTTGAGATTTATATATTTGGTTTCTAGTATTCTTGTTGGTATTTTGGTTCATATGTGCATGTTGGTTAATACTTTTGCTTCCGACTCTGATTATTTTGTGAGATGTTGTAAAGATTCTTGAACATCTTATGGATGATGAAAATCATTCGCTGGACTTTTGTGCCGTATCTGTATTCCGTATTCTTTTTGGGAAGCGGGGCGTGACAGCGGCACTGCAAGACAAAGCCAAAAATGTGCCGCCACGTGTTCGACATTAGCTGCACCGGATACAGCCGATACTAGTTGAGCACCACTCTAACGAAGGGTGGAGGGGCAGGCGAAGCCCCACAAAGAAAGCATCGCAAGGAAAGAAAAAGTACTCCTCCGACATGGCATAACACGCCCTAACTCCAGGACCTAGCAGGAGTAGGCTGTACTCACGAGGAATGCCAAACCTGTTCTTATCACCGCCAACTCATCACGTGTAAGGATGGTGGTGGTATGATTAGTCTCAGTAGTATGGATGGGCTCCAGTTCGTCGTATTCCATGCCGCTCCTAAGGAACTGTTGATCTACTACTTAGTACTCTCTAATCAACTCTGGAACAAGGAACAAGGGGGTCTTGGGCATACACCCCCTATCTTTCAGGTTCGACGACCGTTTCCACAACGGTGGAACGATCAACCTCACCACGCACACTCTTCTCTTCGGGAAAGTGATCAAGCATAACACTCTCTTCTCCATCTAGATCAGCTTATCTAGTAGAGGCATAGACCAACAGAATACTAGACATGACAAACAGCGGTTGCAAGAATGATTACCTAGCTAAAGTGGAAGAAACTCCGAACCGATAGCCGAAGCTAGCACCCCCGTCAAAACACCAAGCAAGCCACAAGCACCACCAGGTGAAACACCGTGATTTCTAGAGAGAGAAGCTCTAAAAAAATAGGAGAAAGAAAGTGAAGGTGGTACATGAGGGAGGGGAGGTGGGATCAATCCTATTTATTGGACCCTAGGGGTTAAATCGTCACGTGGCAGGATCTAAGCCCTCCACAAGAATCAATGGTCAGATCACACCACCCCGAGTCTAATAGTAGCAGTTACTTGACAACAGGACAGTTAGTCAATAACGCGAACGACCGTCACAACATTCGGTCAATAGAAGAAGCAACACAAAGGAGTGAAGAATCTCACAAACACTTGGTGTATGTCGTGGGATGGGAAATTTCACAAACACTTGATGAACGTGATGGGGTGAGAAATTTCACCACCAATAGAAGAGAACCCATCGCTAATCAAGCTTCCTTGTGACAAAGCCTACTAACCCCGCTGAGTCTCCAAGCCCGTTCAAACTCTCTCCACCAAAATCAACCAAGACTTCTAAGAGATGATCAACTCCAAAAACCCAAGCACACTAGTGCCCCTACCTGGATGTGAGAAAGAACTCCACCAAAGACAACTCAACTCCAAATGAGACGTGCTTCTTGCGAGATCAAGACTTCAGAAACCCAAAAAAATCTCAAAAAAGTTCCAAAGAGTTGCAAAAATGAAAAAATCTCCAGAAAATTGCCAAACTGTTGTGAGAGGGGAGCTAAAGTATAGGAGGATTTGGATCAGGTCGGATTCACGACCCAAACCCTCAAGCAAACCAAGAAATAAGGCGAAGGGGCATTAACGGGTCGGATCCAAACCCAATATAAGACTCGCAACCGCTTCGCTTCCCTTCTCCTTCTTCTCCTTCATATCGAGCGCCAAAACATCTGAACTCGACAAACAATCCAAATCGCTTTCTTCTCCTTTCTCCAACTCCAACTTCAAGCCCTCGACTCGCCAAATGCTTCACACCATCTCCAAGCTTTCACTTCGTCGAAACCCACAGAGTCCAAAAAACAGCTCGACGAGGGAAGCATATAGCCCGGCGAAAGTCTCAGCTCCCATAGATCAGCGAAGCTTCATCGTTTCTGTAGCTCGGCGAAACTATGATAGCTCAGTGAAAGCTCAAGTTCATAGCTTGGCAAATTCAAAATCCCCATTGCTCGGCGAATTCAAAACCCTCATAGCTCGGCGAGGTTTCAATGCTTCGCATCTCAACCAAGAGGAGGTAACTCGACACTCCCATAGGTCGATGGAGAACAGAGTCGACGCTCGAGCGAAATACAGAGTTCCATCCAAAAAATAGAGCTTCGAAATCTCGAGCGAGGCTCAATCCCGTAGCTCGCCAAAATGGCTCGACGACGACCTCTCACCATTGCTCGGCGATGGCACTATGGCACAGTAGCACGACGAGATCCTCAAAGATCAAAAAATTAGCCATAGCTCGGCCAAACGGTCAACCGAGCTAAGTGGTCGCTAATAGGCGTTATCGACTGTTGGATTTTTCCAAAAACCAAGCTCGAGTGCGAGGGACAACCCAGATGAGTCCACGTCGCACACCTTTGTCTTCAGAGCTCCTCTTGCTCATCCACCGTTCGATCTCCTCGACGCGCGATCCACCATCTGATGAGCGACCCATATCGTGTCAAGATCCGTGCGCGGTCGACTTTTTGCAACCCCCCCCCCCCCCCAAATTAATTTTTAATTCGAAAAGTCAATTTAAAAATTTAAAAATAATTATTTTAATTCGAAAAATCAATTTAAAATTCTGAAAAATAATTAAAATTGAATTTATTAATTATAAAATTCGAAAAAATTATTTTAAAATTGGGAAATATTCCAGAAAATTTGGAACAACCCGGAGAACTATGGAAACATTCCAGAAAAATTCCAGAAAATTCAGAAAAATTTGAAGAAATATCGAAAAATCCAGAAAAATATTCACTGCCTACAGAAGCCACAAATCAGTTCCAGATATCTTCGAACACTCTGACTGCTAAGATTATACGTCATATTCTAAAAATAAGACGTACTACTCCCCGAAAGCCAAGAAAATTGCCTTTTGGGAGTGGGGGGCTTATGATGATAGTAAAAACCGCAGTAGATCAGAGCTGTACAATTCCTGCACAGATCTCAAAGTATCTACAGACAGATTAGCCATCATAGGCCTCTTTTACAGGTCTGGGCCCACTCCAGAAATGGGCTTCTTTCAAGCCCATAAAAAATGATAGACTAGGCCCATTAAGAGAGACACCCTGCCCATGCATGTAACACCCCGAATTCCAAAATACAACCGAATTCGAAGTTCCACAGGATCTTTACACTTCTTTCGTACAATTTTACAAGGAAATTGAAATATTTCTTACATCAGAGTTACATTATACCTTTACATTATTACAGCAGAAGCAATTTTACAGTAATTACATGAAACAACATTTAAATCAATCTTTGAGCAGCATGTATACTTTAATTTGTCAAGCATCTTTACCCTGCATGTAAAACTGTGGCCGCGTCAGTTCATTCTGTTAGTGTAGGTGCCCTAGAGACAATACATTAGAGTTTTAGAAATGCTATTATGTCATTATGTTTTAGTGATTATTAAAATATAAGTTTATTATGTCTTTATTTACTGCGTTATAAATGTTAGCATAATAAATGTCCTTAGAATATGATACAAATTATATAGATTCAAATATGAGATTTGAACATAAGATTATATATGTTAAGAATATCATATTCTTAAATGTCCCTAGTCGAGTATTATTATTATAAGGACAATAATAATACATCGAGACTAGTATGTTGATTGACTGATGACCATATCTCATTGGTCATTAGTATAGAGATGCTAAAGTCAATGCATAGGTACATGTAAGAGTACAGTGTACTGGACTGACCCATCGTGAGATTCTACATGGAAGATTATAAATAGTGTCATAAGAAATCTCACAATGATAATGGTGTAATGATCCTTAGACCTGAAATCATTATAGTTCTACATGAGAATTAATATACTTTGATTTCATCAAAAGTTATCTTTAACCGGGTAATGATAAAGATGGTTGTTGGGTATATTATGAATCATGTGAGAGATATGAATGATCTAGATGGGATTTAACCCTCCTATTTATAGGAGTGATATTATTGGCCTCTTGTTTGAGTGAGACTATGAAATGTATGGCCATGCTCAAATATTGATTTGTTTGAATAGTCTACTCATCGATCAAGAAAATAAAGATTAAATTATGAAGAGGATGATACAAACCATGCCTCAAGTTTAATCTATAATATCAAGGTTAAAAGGATTATATTACATGGAACATTAGTCACGAAAGGTTTAATCGAATCACCGATTTATTATTATTACTTGGGTAGCAATGATGTATTACTAGATGCCGCTCATTGTTTATAATTTTATTGAATAATAAACTTATTGCCAACGTAATAATAACCTACAGGGTCACACACAAGAACGCTTGAAGGAGATTTAATTTAAATTATGAATTTAAATTAAATAGTAATTCGATTTTATTTATAATATTAATTAAGTGAGACTTAATTAATTAATTAAATAGAATTTCAAATTTACTAATTATTAGAATTAGAATTATATTAGAATATTAATTAAGTTTGACTTAATTAATTATTTAATTAAGAATTCTAATTTTAATAAAAGCCCAATGGGATTGGGCTTTAGAAAACAGATTTTTCTCTCTATATAAACATCTTAAACTCTCAAAATTAGGGTGACAGGTTCAAGAAAAAAAAAAACCCTAGCCGTTTGAGAGATGAAGATGGAGATAGAGAGAAGTTGGTTTTCAGATGCTAGTACATCGCTCCTTCAAAGATCAAGCGTTCGTGTGGATACCGGTAGAGCATAGATTGCGAGAGCGGGATGCGTGGTGATTCAAGAAGCTTGGACCTCTTTGATTCTCCCTTATTAAATTGTTAAAGCTTCTTAAGGTATTTATTCTTAATCTCCGAATTAAATCTTGTGTTTTCGCATGGATCCTGCGGAGGGTTTCGAATTTTATTTATTTTTCACGCTTATTCCGCTACGTTTATGTGCTCGAAATCCTTCATTGGTATCAGAGCTACTTGCGAAAACGTTTTAATTCGTTTATTTGTTACAGTTTTGATATATATATGAGCATGCTTTGTGATTGTCAGTGTATGATGCGCTAAGTTTTGATATATATGCATAAACTGTAAGTTAATGATGACTGGGATGATCATATGATGATCTTATAATCTGTATGTATACTGATATGTATATGATTTATGTTTGTTCTAATTACGAGAATCGTATTCGATATGGATTCTGAAATGGCTGCTGCAGATTTGCTGAAATCTATTTCTAGTGTCCGATTTTTGCAAATGAGTACCTTTTCGGAAAGGGAAACGAGCGTCTGAACAAAACTGATAGCTTAAGGTATCATCGACTCGTCTGTAAGGCGTTTGACGCCGTTTAGGGCCTGAAATATGCAATTTTATGTTTTCAGATTTAATTTCAATTTTCTGAATTATGCCTTATATGATTTTTATGATTGGATCATGATGAAATATGATATGGTATAACATGATGAGATAATATATGATATTATTTGAATATTATATATTTGTTCTTATTGCGTAGATTGTATACGATACGGTTTCTGCAAAGATGAGCAGGTTTGGTGAAATCTATGTCCAGTGTCCGATTTTCGCAAATAAAATATGTTTTCTGACTGGAATCGGGTCACTGAGCAATACTGACATTGTCACCGACGCGGATATAAGGCGTTTGACGCCGTTTAGAACCTGAAAACTGCGATTTACTGTTTTCAGAATTTTGGTTGCAATTTTCTGATTTTACCCTATTTAATTTTTGTGATTGGATCATGACAAATATGATGTGGTATGATGACATAATGAAATATGAGATATTCTTAATTGTTATATGAGCATGGTGTATGGTTATGGCCTTAAGACCCATAGGTTAGTGGTTTTGATTTATGGTTTGGTTTATAAATACGACTTGCATGTGGTCTTCAATTTCTTGTAATTTATATTCTCGAATGTAACTCGAGTTCCTCTTGTAAGTTCATAAGAATATTTTTTTCCATTATTCAATGTAATGATCAATGAAGACATGGAAGCAAGGAGGCAAACCAATGAGCATTCCAAAGAAGGAGATACAAGATGAAGATGAAGAAGATAAAGACATGTAATAGTGTAGTATTTTAAACCACCCATAGATTGACCTTGATTTTTCCATAAGCTTGGAAAGATCATATAGGATGGGCCATAACCAAACACGTTTACTTTATGCACTTTACATATGTATGAATGTATGTGATACAATGTATGTGTAGAGATAATGATGCATGCTTAATTAGATTAAGATGTATGTATTAGATACGACACCCATGCCATGCATGCTTAACAAGATAAAATCTGTAACGATTTAAGATGAATTTTAAACAAACGATCATGAGATTCTTGTGTTTATGAAACACGGTAATTAAATGTGGGTTTTCATTGTTCACGATTGAATGATTTTGTCAACAACCGATTACGAATCTGTAAGAAAGGGGGTGTCCATAATGCCGTCTGTGCGTTAACCTCTGATCTGGAAATCATTCATTCAACGAATTTTGATTTGAAATATTTAGTTCAAGGAAAAATTGAGAATCTCTTTTTGATGGGATCATGATCGTTTATAAGTAAACCCCTTATCAAAATATTAAGTTAACTAGATGCTTTCCAATGAATTAACACTCATCAAGGCCTAGATCATAAGGGGTGTGTTTGCCAAAGTAGAGCACTCTTTTTAATCGTGGTTAGGTGCGAAAGAGTAAATGTGATACTCGTCATGTTAATCATTGGGTCTAACTTAACTAAGTCGTCGCAATAGGATTGTGAACTTAGAAGCATAGAGTTTGGCGAAAATTTTATTAGATAAATTAGAGCAATGGTTGTTCACCAAACTATCCAAGAATTATATACGTGATATAATTGACAAATGTTGTCTACCTAAATAGTTGTGTTTTGGGAGTTTCGGCCAACGCTGACTCAAGACATGATGAAATATGGATCTTGGCTCACTAGAAAGACTAGTATAATGCACGTGCGATGCACGTCTATAAAAAAATTTAATCATTAGTCATCATGGGATGAATTTGTATATCGTATAAGAAAAGAAATAGTAAAACATTTAACTTGAAAAATAGCAGGCTTAAATAATAGAATATAAGTGTGAACGATTATATAATCAAACTTCAATAATACATTATACAATATACAAATTTCAAAATGCATTGTTAACCAAACCCAAACCCATATAAAAAAGTAAAAATGCATAGAAGAGTATGTAGTACCAACCAAAATAAAACTACAGCTGAGCTTTCTAATTGAATAACACTTCTTTGTAGACAACATTTCTTGTGTATGTTCCATCTTGCCCGGACAATTTTCCTTCACGAATAGCTATCTTGGTGGAGTTCATTGAAATTCCTCTTGACAAAGTCACGTAAAGTTGCCCATGACTGAAAACATGATCTTTTAAATAAATCCCCGCGAACGGTATAGTTTGTCCCTGCGCTTTATTTATGGTCATAGCGAAACACAGACGCACAGGAAATTGTTTTCTAATTAGTTTGAACGGCAAGCTTATGCTTTCCGAAGGTTTTAATGATATTCTACGAAGGAAAACTCGTGTTCCTGCTGAAATTCCAGTAACAATTTCTGCATCGATCAAGTACTGATAAAAACCTCGACACAATAATCTTGTCCCGTTGCAAAGACCTGCTTTTGGGTCTATATTTCGTAGAAGAATTATTGGTGCCCCGTATTTCAAAATTAGCTTATGTGGTGGCAATCCTCCTGGAGAAATCTCATTCAAAAATTCTTGTTGGTATAGATTCCTCTCGTCATCCTCAACGCTGTCGAAAGAATAATATACTTTCTCATCACCTGACAATGGTATAGTTTAAATTTATGTTGGTAGAGATGGATACATAGGAAAATCTACTAATAACCATCCAAGATCCAAAACATTACATTTACCAACAACCATAACAAGTCACAACCAAACATAGAACCTGGCCTCCATTTTCTACTTAAAAGACAAACATCACACAAACTCAGGCACAACTCCTACAGATAGAAAACTAAGAAGAGGATCATTTTCTTCCTCTTATTCTTCTATCTATCAACCTATACTCTTCAATCTAAATAACCTATACTCTTCAATCTAAATATTTCATCTCTATATGTATTATATATAGATCATAACCAAATGCCCAAAATAGACTCCAGCCGAAACCCGAACCCGAACCCATCAATAACAACTCCTCTTTGGTGGGTAACGCTTGCCAACAATCTTCTCCTCCGATTTGCGGGCCCCATCTCGGCCCGGCTCAAAACAAACCGGCATATACTCATCAGTTTCACAGAAAAACACAGATCCTGAGAAATGCTTCACAAGTGCATTTAGCCCCTATAATAGATTGCAACTTTTATCACAAATCCACCCCAAAGTTAATATTATTTTTAAAAAATACAGAAGAAAAAAAAAAGAGATAATGGGTCTCACTTGGATTCGGGCGTAGTTCATTTCGCATACCTTTTTGGAGCCGAACCGGTCCCAAGCCTTCTGGTGTAGCTTCTCGTGCAACCTCCACGCTGCTGCTGCGCTTGTGAAGTTCACAAACGCATAGCCATAGTTGTACCCAGTGCTAAAAACCAGTGAACATAATTCTTATCAGAGAGTCCAAAACAATTCAAGAAATTACAAAAAGAGTTGAAGACTATTTTTCTATGTACCTGAAATCGATTGGAAGATAGCGGAAATCGAACTCAGATGGGGTCGGATCATCTCCTTCAGCTTTCAGCTTCTCGTTCACTTCCATGCAGTGGCCATCCAGTAACCCTAAAACCATCTTCTTGCTACCAAAACAAAAAACCCAACTCAAAAATCAGCTAAAAGAGAGATCTTTTTTTATATAATTTTTTATTTATTTTTTAATACCTGAAATGGTTTGGAATGTTCTTGATCATGACTGTGGTGTTGAGCTCAGTCCCAACCTCCCCTTCTTCCATCTTGGCCGCAAACCTGGGGAGCAATGGTTGAAGAGGAATGACTGGGTTGCTGTTAATAAAGGGGATGAAAAGATATGAATGGGTTTGAATGAATTTTAATTACCTTGTAGTAGGCACCTTTCTAGTAATCATACAATTTAATTAATGGGTGCATGACTATATTTATTGTTCACCTTTATCAGTGTAGTAATTAAACCCGGTTTTATTGTTAATCTTTAATTCAACCCGGTTTTTGATAGGCATGCAAATTACATTTTATACCCCTATATATTTTTTTAGCCCTTTATATTTGTGAGGGTATAATAGTAAAAAGCCAGCAAAATAAGACTTTGCTTAATAATAGTATAGATATATAATAAATGCTTTCCGAATTAATAGTAAGGGCTATTAATTTGATCAAAATAGTGGGAGGTATATTAGATGAATGTACCATAATCACTTGAACATAATGATTAATAGATGCAATCTAGTTCATTTTATGCAATTTAATATTGTAGATATCAAATGATAAATAACACAAACAACTTCTCTATGCGATCAGTCCTTGAGAAGGACAATATGACAAGAACTAACTTCCTTGTCTGACATAGGAACTTGAGGATCGTCCTCATGTAATGCAAAAGCTCTATGTCATTCATATCCCTCCCCTACTCCTTTAGATGAAAATGTAACATATGCTGAATAATATGCTTATTTGAAGCAAATTAATGATGCGACTGATGTTTCATGTCTCATGCTTGTAAGTGCTAAGCTTTAGATGCAACATGAGCATATGGATGCATATGAGATGATAGAGTACCTTCAAAAGATGTTTTGAGGGATTGTTTATCAAGAAAGATTTGACAACAACTAAGCACTCTATAATTATAAGAAGGGAGAGTGAGATTCGGTTGGACCACATGTTTGAAAAATGATGAGTTATATTGAAATCTTTGAACAATAACTATTCTCATTATGTTATGAACAGTAAGATGAATGAGATAGACTAGAACACCCACTTAGGTGTTGCTAAAGAGGCGATTGTCGCTTCTGTGGAAAACCGAGACACTGGAAGTTGAACTGTCATATTTTATTGGAAGATATGAAAAATGAAGAAGACCGATAAGGGTCAAGCTTCATGTATCGAGTTTAATTTGGAGCAAAGGTTGTTGCTCTGGTTAGATGAACTCGTTACTTAATTTGCCCACAAGGCAAATTTTAGAACTTGATAATTGTTCTTACGTGTCTACAATAAGTAGAGACATTATATGATTTCTTGTTTGGACAAGAAAGGTTTTTTTTCATTTTAATTAAATAACAATAGTTGTTCATTCTATTTCGATGATAAAACTTATAATGTTGCACAATTAGTTAATAATTTAGACGTTCTAAAATGACTCAAATTAAATATATCTCTGGCTTTATTGCATATGCCATTTAAATAAGAAGCGCATATCCAAATTTCATTAAGATGAACTAAGGATAAGTTTGATTTTGAATCATACGATGTTGCTAACCTTGTTTACTTGGAACGATGAATGATGCCCCTTTTATTGTATACGTAAAAGGGCTACCGAACGATTAGAATAATACATAATGATGTATGTGGTCTTATGCGTTCGATGGCAAGAGGTGGCTATTACTACTTCATTAAATTCACTGATGATTTCAGTAGGTATGGATTTGTGTAACTTTTGAAGAACAAATCTGAATCTTTTGAAAAGTTCAAAGAATAAAGAATGAAGTAGAAAAGCAACTAGGCGAAAATATAAAAGCTCTAAGATTTGATCAAAGAGATTCGTAATTAAGCCTTGGATTTTAAAGAGTGTGGTATTGTATCACAACTAACTCCACTTGGAACACCACAATGACATGGTGTGTCAAGAGGAGAAATCGCACCTTGTTGGACATAGTACGATTGATGACGAGTCATGCTAATCTTCCAATAAATTTATGAGGTTATACCTTGGAAACGGCTGCATATACACTTAACCGTGTTCATACTAAATTGGTTCAAAAGACACCATATGAGATATGGACTGAGAAACGTCAAAGCATGTCTTTTATGAAAGTATTGAGATGTGAAGCGTTTGTGAAACGTCTGATCTCTGATAAGCTTGGACCATAATCAGATAAGTGTTATTTTGTGGGGTACCCAAAGGAAACTAAGGGACATTACTTCTATAATCCTACAGAGAACAAAGTGGTTGTTTCTCGAACTGCTGTGTTTCTAGAATGAGAACTGGTCTCCAAAAGAAATAGTGGGAGGAAAATAGATCTCGATGAAACTCGAGAACCATAAGATAACGTTGAACCAGAAGTGGAACATAAGCAGGATATTCAAATTAATGATGATGGTAATATTGCTCAAGAAACACAGGTTGTCCGTAGATCTAGTAGGATTCACCATGAGTTTGAGAGATATTATGGATTTCTCTTAACTCATAATGGTGATTTGATGCTCATAGATTAAGATGAGCCCCTCACCTACAAGGATGCTATGAACAGTCCAGACTCTAAGAGATGGCTTGAAGCCATGAAATCCAAAATGGATTCCATGTATGATAACCAAGTATGGACTTTGGTTGATCCACCTTAAGGGGTAAAACCTAAAAGGTACAAATGGGTTTTTTAGAAGAAAAACCGACATGGAAGGTAATGTACAGACCTATAAAGCTAGTCTGGTTAAAATAAAGGTTTCAAACAAATTCATGGTATTGACTATGATGAAACTTTTTCCACCAGTGCCAATGGTCAAATCCATTAGATTTTGCTTGCAATAGCAGCTTATTATGACTATGAAATCTAGCAGATGGATGTCAAGATAGCCTTCCTTAATGGAGGCCTTGATAAGGATGTGTACGTGACACAGCCTGAAGGTTTTGTCAATCCAAAGGATGTTAGAAAGATATGTGAGCTGCACTGATCCATTTATGGACTAAAGCGGGCCTCAAGAAGATGGAATGTTCACTTTGATGAGACAGTCAAAGAGTTTGGCTTTATTCAAAATGAAGATGAACCGTGTGTTTACAAGAAGGTTAGTGGGAGCCATATGGCATTCCTAGTATTTTATGTTGATGATATAGGAATGACATTTCTTCTCTACAGAATGTTAAGACTTGGTTGAGAAATAGTTTCTCTATATAGGACTTAGATGATGCGACCCACATATTAGGGATCAGAATCTATTGAGATAGATAAGGAAGATTGATCGATCTAAGTCAGAGTACATACATTGATGAAGTTCTGCATCATTTTAGGATGCAAGATACTAAAGGGGATTCGTCCCCATGTCTCATGAGATATCGATCTCAAGTGAAAAATTGTTTTCAATCATTAGATGATACGGATCACATGAGTAAGATTTGGATCTATCATGTGTACAATGAAATGTACTTGTCCTGATGTGTCGTATGCTTTTAGCATGACGAACAGATACCAGTCTAATCCATGTGAAGGTCACTGTACAGCGGTCAAGAATATTCTTAAGTACAAGACTGAAGAACATTCTTGGTGTATGGAGAAAATGAGAAACTAGTAGTAAAATGTTACACTGGTACTAGTTTTAGATAGACAAGGACAATGTAATATCTAAGTTTGGTTTTGTGTTTTTGTCCAAATAGAGATGCTATAAGTTGGAATGGTTCACAACAAGAGATAGTAGATGATTCTACAATGAATATATGTAAAGTGCATATAAATGATAATTTTGCAGACCCACAGACAAAAGCCTTTATCGCAGTAAAAGCTTTAATGTCACACTAGTCCAATGGGTATTGGATACATGATGATTGGCTCTAGTGCAAGTGGGAGATTGTTAGTGTAGGTGCCCTAGAGACAATACATTAGAGTTTTAGAAACGCTATTATGTCATTATGTTTTAGTGATTATTAAAATATAAGTTTATTATGTCTTTATTTACTGCGTTATAAATGTTAGCATAATAAATGTCCTTAGAATATGATACAAATTATATAGATTCAAATATGAGATTTGAACATGAGATTATATATGTTAAGAATATCATATTCTTAAATGTCCCTAGTCGAGTATTATTATTATAAGGACAATAATACATCGAGACTAGTATGTTGATTGACTGATGACCATATCTCATTGGTCATTAGTATAGAGATGCTAAAGTCAATGCATAGGTACATGTAAGAGTACAGTGTACTGGACTGACCCACCGTGAGATTCTACATGGAAGATTATAAATAGTGTCATAAGAAATCTCACAGTGATAATGGTGTAATGATCCTTAGACCTGAAATCATTATAGTTCTACATGAGAATTAATATACTTTGATTTCATCAAAAGTTATCTTTAACCGGGTAATGATAAAGATGGTTGTTGGGTATATTATGAATCATGTGAGAGATATGAATGATCTAGATGGGATTTAACCCTCCTATTTATAGGAGTGATATTATTGGCCTCTTGTTTGAGTGAGACTATGAAATGTATGGCCATGCTCAAATATTGATTTGTTTGAATAGTCTACTCATCGATCAAGAAAATAAAGATTAAATTATGAAAAGGATGACACAAACCATGCCTCAAGTTTAATCTATAATATCAAGGTTAAAATGATTATATTACATGGAACATTAGTCATGAAAGGTTTAATCGAATCACCGATTTATTATTATTACTTGGGTAGCAATGATGTATTACTAGATACCGCTCATTGTTTATAATTTTATTGAATAATAAACTTATTGCCAACGTAATAATAACTTACAGGGTTACACACAAGAACGCTTGAAGGAGATTTAATTTAAATTATGAATTTAAATTAAATAGTAATTCGATTTTATTTATAATATTAATTAAGTGAGACTTAATTAATTAATTAAATAGAATTTCAAATTTACTAATTATTAGAATTAGAATTATATTAGAATATTAATTAAGTTTGACTTAATTAATTATTTAATTAAGAATTCTAATTTTAATAAAAGCCCAATGGGATTGGGCTTTAGAAAACAGATTTTTCTCTCTATATAAACATCTTAAACTCTCAAAATTAGGGTGACAGGTTCAAGAAAAAAAAACCCTAGCCGTTTGAGAGATGAAGATGGAGATAGAGAGAAGTTGGTTTTCGGATGCTAGTACATCGCTCCTTCAAAGATCAAGCGGTTGTGTGGATACCGGTAGAGCGTAGATTGCGAGAGCGGGATGCGTGGTGATTCAAGAAGCTTGGACCTCTTTGATTCTCCCTTATTAAATTGTTAAAGTTTCTTAAGGTATTTATTCTTAATCTCCGAATTAAATATTGTGTTTTCGCATGGATCCTGCGGAGGGTTTCGAATTTTATTTATTTTTCACGCTTATTCCGCTGCGTTTATGTGCTCGAAATCCTTCACATTCAACTGATGAAATATTATACACGGCCATCCTCTCTATTCCGGAAACAGTATAACGATTCTCAATCCTTAGCAAACCACAAACTTGTTCACAAACAAAGCTAAAGGGACTATCCTATTGATGTCGTGTTGTGAATGTGCACTTAACCCTTAATGCAATTATTTCTGTTTATATGACACTAATGCACACTTATTCAGAGTCTATGCAGCCCATACTACATAGGTCCGAGGGCAAGCCCTTAACCGTTCTTCATCATGTAGGGTTCAATCCCTTGTCATGACTTAATCTACTACTGTAACTACGGTAAGTATCCTAGATATTTTATGACCTACGAACTCATGTCTAGGCGCCCTAGAAGGAGTCCCAATGCACTGACACATGACTCATCATGCAGGCATCCTGTGGTAATTCAGCTCCTACCATAGACATGACACTACCGGCAGTCGTCACACACCCCACGAGTGTCGCCACTGGAATGGTACTCTGGAGCATTATCCACGTCCTACTCATGACACATCATGGGACATCCTGTGAATACTCTCACGCCGCCAATCCAATGGCCTTCATACTCAACATTTTTCTCTTACTTTCATTACATCTTCACTATGTGTCTAATTCTTAGTCTAATTGAATCATGAATAAAATCAATCCCTTAGAGTTTAGCACTCCCACTATACTGATCTTATTCATTTATTTAACATGACCCAACCTTGGTCTTTTCATTTCAAATATCATTTTCACATTTCTTTTATTGCCGGTATAGGGTTTAGCTACACCCTAGTTCTCAATTTCAACTCACAATTACAACATCGAGTTTTTCATGCTCATAAAGTCTTTTCATGATTAATCACAATTTACATTTCATAATCATAGTATTCATGTATCCATATCCTTCGAACTCATCATATTCAATATTTCAATTCCATACACAATCTCATGTGAAAAATAATAAATAATTTCAACTAGTTATATTCAACAGTTCATTCATTCCACCAATCTCTTATTCTAATTTTCAATCCGTACTAAAAATCACAATTTATAATTTCAATTAGTTACACAAATCACAATTTCAAATTTCTCATTATTAATTCTTATTTTTAAACTCTTTAAAAACTCATTTATTTTCCTTTATCCCAAAAGACAATTTAATTAAAAACAAGTCCTTTCTTACAAAATAGCCACAATTTCTCAATTACACTTTACCAAAAGTTATAAAAATTTCTCTCATGAAGTCCAAAAAATTTCAGTAATTTTTCCATATTTTTCTTGAATTTTAATTTATTTTAAAAACTCAAAAACTCTTAATTTCTCCAAAAAAAAACTTTTTAAACCAAAGTTCACACCCGGATTCGAACCCACAACTAGCGGACCAACGGACAGCGCCCAAGACCACTGCGCCAAGCCACCGAGGTGATGTGATAGGGGTTTATTATCGCTATGTATTGGCTTTCGGTGTTTGGGGTTTTTAACAAAAAAAATGAAAAGTTTTTTCTCAGTATCGAACCCGAGACCAGCGACTAAGCCCCCAGTTTTTTCTCAGTATCGAACCCGAGACCAGCGACTAAGCCCCCGCTACTGTAGCAATTGAAACCCTTCCAACCAACTGGTCTAAGCGACCAGATTGATTTGAAAAGGATTTAATTAGGTTTGAACTAGTTCTGTGTTAATATCTATATTTCATGATTCCCTAAAACAATTTTGTTTCTTTTTCTTCTCTTTTGAAAACAAAATTTTCCAGATTATAATATGCATAAATCTACGGTAAACCAGTATTTTTATAAATATTATCCGCTTTATAAAACATGTATTTTAGTCCTAATTTGTGTTTCACGTCCATAATCTTGACATTGAGAACAGTAACACATTTCTTCATAATTTAGAGTTAGAATTCCACAACTACTATGTTCTTTAGTTCTCTTTCTTATTAACATCCTACTACATTTTTAGAACACAAAAATCTCATCTTTCTACAAAAAAAATAAAAATCTTTTTTTGGCAATTAACTACGCATGATGCATACAATCACAATTTTTTTTACCATAACGTTCATGTAGCACAACAATATGGAGATTTCCAATACATTAATCAACAATTATTCATTAGCAATCAATCCATCAATTATTCTCTAAATTACCACTCTACTTTTAATTAAACAAGCATGGTTCCAATTTTTAACTAGTTGATTCATAATAATTTCATTAAAATCATTCCTAGCATGGTATCTAATTCTAGAAGTAATGAGAAACACCCACCTCTTTGGAGAAAATGAAATGAAAGCCCCTAGAGTCTCCTAAAATGCAAGAGAGTAGCCTTCTCCTCCTAGATTGTGTTGCAAAAAGCTCTCCTTCTTGTTCCTTGGTGCAACCCGATGCTTCACTTGTGCTTGGGAATGGGGCCGGCCTCCTTTGGTTGGGACACACACACAAATGCGCACTCAATCTTTTACTCCCTAATATATTACTCACCTATATAGTTTCTTCCTTTCAATTATTTTTTTCTTAGTGTTTTATACATGAAGGTAGAGGGTATTTATACTAGTTCTAAAATAGATTGGAGGGCTAGGATTTCATTATATGGTTTTAGATGGATGGCTAGGATAATATAGAAAGTTGTAGCAACCACCCATAAGTAAATAACCACCCATGCACACACACCCACTCTCCCACTCTTCTCTTATGCAATCCGGCCTCCAAGGGTGTGTGAAGCACACTACGTGCATACACGTGCCCTTCTAGGTTCCCCCATTTAAAGTTTGTACAAATTTAATCAATCAATTGTTCATCAATTGTTTCTACCTGACAAATTGTGATAATTTAAAAGATTGATTAATTTTGTGGGCTTCAAAATAGTGGGCTTAGGCTTATGGGCTAATTAATAAAAATATTTAATTATTAGAGTGGGCTCAAAATAAGAAAATAATATTTAGGATTTATAAAATAGGCTTTTTAGAAAGATAAAGAGAAAGAAAGAAATAATTGTTCATGCTACACAAGGAAATTTGATAAAAATAAATATGCATACGAAATTTTACACGTGCACAACACATGAAAATCAACATTTCTTATTTAGATGAAAATTTAGGGCATTACAACACTCCCTCCTTAGAATAGTTCCGTCCTCGAAACTACAATTAAAGAGTGAGAAAACAAAACACAGGAAGGAGAAAAAAATACAAATCAAACAAAGGGCTCAGGATGATCCTTCATCATCCACTCCTCAGATTCCCAAGTACCCTCTTCAACCAGCTGGTTTCTCCAGACTACCTTGACCATCAGTATCGTCTTATTCCTCAAGACTTTCTCCCGACGATCAACAATCTCAACTAGAAGCTCAATGTAACTCAGATCCAACTGCAAACCCTCTGGTACTTCGTGCAAATGATGACTTGGATCTGGAATGTAACTTCTCAGCATAGACACATGAAAGACATTATGCACCTGAGACAACTCTTCCGGTAACTCAAGCCGGTAAGCAGTTTTTCCGATCCTTTTCAATATCTTATACGGACCTATGAACCTCAGGGCTAAATTTCCACCCTTGCCGAATCGGATTACGCCTTTGCTGGGCAATTCCTTCAGAAAGACAAAGTCACCAACCTAAAACTCAAGGTCTCTCATCCGGTTGTCTGCATAGCTCTTTTGCCTACTCTGAGCATCCACCAACCTCTTCCTAATCAGATCAATCTTTTCAGAGGTTTGCTGCACAATCTCAGGTCCAAACATCTGACGCTCCCCAACTTCGAACCAACAGACAGGCATCCTGCACTTCCTGCCATACAGAGCTTCGTACGGTGCCATCCCAATGCTAGTCTGAAAACTACTGTTGTAGGCAAACTCCACCAGAGCTAAATGCCTTTCTCAACTGCCTCCAAAGTCTAGTACACAACACCGAAGCATGTCTTCAAGAATACGGTTGACTCTCTCGGTCTGCCCATCGGTCTGAGAATGAAAAGCAGTGCTGATCTCCGTCTTGGTACCCAAAGCCGTCTGAAGACTTCTCCAGAAATGCGAAGTAAACCTCGCATCTCGATCATTCACAATGGTTAATGGAACACCATGAAGCCTAACGATCTCACCAACATACATCTCAGCCAACTTATCCATCGAAGTAGTGAGTTTCATTGCCAAGAAGTAAGCAGACTTGGTTAGTCGATCGACTATGACCCAAATCGTTTCATTGCCTTTCGGGCTCTTGGGAAAACCCGTGATGAAATCCATACTGATGTTATCCCACTTCCATTCCGGAATAGGTAACGGTTGCAACAGACCTTCGGATTTCTAATTTTTTGCTTTGACTTGTTGGCAAATCTCACACCTCGATACAAATTTCACCACACTCCGCTTCAAACCTAACCACCAGAAATGCTGTTTAATGTCCTTGTACATCTTGGTACTCCCGGGATGTACTGAAAAAAGAGTAGCATGCGCCTCTTAAAGAATACTTTCTTTCAAGTCCGACTGATCCGGAACACATAGCCTCTCGCCAAACCACAGCACTTCATCCCTGATCTGAAATCCAGGCAACTTGCCAGCACCAACCCGCTCCTTCATCTTCTAAATCTCTGCATCTTCCTTCTGACTTGCGATAATCCTTTCATTCAGCATTGGTTGAAGCCTCAACTGAGCTAAAGATGATCTTAAGCCTTGCAGAACTACTTCAATGCCAGCCCGATCCAACTCCTCTGCCAGCTGCCTCTGAGTTGTAATCAAACCCGCTAGACTGCTCTTGCGGCTAAGTGCATCAGCACAACATTAGCCTTCCCAGGATGATACTTAATCTTTGGACGAATGTCCTTAAGTACCTCCAGCCATCTCCTTTGCCTCAGGTTCAGATCCTTCTGCTGATAGATGTACTTCAAGCTTTTATGGTCTGTATACATGTTCAGCTTCTCACCATACACATAATGTCTCCATTGCTTTAAGGCGAAGATAATCGCAGCCAACTCAGATCATGAGTCGAATAATTCTTCTCATGCGGTCTTAGTTGCCTAGACCCATAAGCAATTACTTTTCCTTCTTGCATTAAGACACAACCATGCCCACGATGTGAAGCATCGCTGTAAACATCATACTCAACATCTGCTCTAGACAAAGCCAAAATGGGTGCAATAGTCAGCCTCTTTTTCAATTCCTGAAAGCTTGCCTCGCACTGTTCGGTCCACTTGAAGTTCACATTCTTCTTGGTCAAACTAGTGAGCGGTACGGCTAACTGAGCATAGCCCTGGATGAATCTCCTATAGTATCCCGTCAATCCAAGGAAACTCCTGATTTCCTTAACTGTAGTAGGCCTTACCCAATCTCTCACTGCCTCTATCTTCTGAGGATCAGTTGCCACTCCCTCCTTAGAAAGGATGTGACCTAGGAATGCCACTTCAGATTTCCAAAAATTGCACTTGGATAACTTGGCATACAACTCCTGCTCTTGAAGCTTCCTCAAAACTGCAGCTAGATGCTCCGTGTGCTCCTCCTCCGACTTGAAGTACACAAGAATATCGTCGATAAACACCACGACGAAAGAATCAATGAACAGCCTCAGAACTCTGTTCATCATGTCCATAAAGATTCCAGGCGCATTCGTCACTCCAAACGGCATAACTAAGAGTTCGTAATGCCCGTGTCGAGTTCTGAATGCAGTTTTATGCACGTCTTCAGCTTTCACTCGAACTTGATGATATCCTGATCGAAGATCGATTTTGGAGAAAATAGCTGCTCCTGGTAGACGATCGAACAAGTCTTCAATTCGTGGAATCGGATATTTATTCTGAACAGTGACCTTATTCAGCTCTCGGTAATCGATGCACATCCTCATCGAACCATCCTTCTTTTTTACCAAAAGCACCGGCGCTTCCCAAGGTGACGCACTCGGTTGAATAAAACCTTTCTCCAATAGTCCTCAATCTGCCGTTTCATCTCATCCTACTCCACAGGCGCCATCTGTACGGGTCTTAGAAATAGGTGCACTCCCTAGCTGAATAGTGATGCTGAACTCTACATCACGATGCGGGGGTAACCCAGGCAAATCTTCCAAGAACATAGTCGGATAATCCCGAACCACAGAAATTTGCTGCACCTCAACAGGAATATTCCTCTTGTAGATAGCTGCCACCAGACTAGAACATCTCTTCTTCCCCTGGAAAGTAACTTCAGGTTCACCTGGAGCCTTCACTGTTACTGTCTTGGTCTTACACTCGATGTTCGCACTGTACACCGACATCCAATCAATGCCAATGATAATATCGACTCCCAAGACATTCAGCTCGATCAGATCAATCCCGAAAATTCTATCTCCAATCACGATCTCGCAATCAGCATAGTACCGATCAGTGGTTAGAGTCTCCCCTGACGGAGTAGCTACTGCTAAAACCTTGCCTGGAAATACTTTCGGTTCAACTCCCAGAATTTTAGCAAATTTAGGTGATACAAAAGTGTGAGAGGACCTAGTATCGAACAAAACAACAGCTTTCTTTCCATTCAAATAAAGTTCTCCTATTACATAACATACACTCGTTACATAATAGTGTACTAATTAACGGAAAAAGAGATAACAGAAAAAGAAAAGAACACTCCTACACTCCCCCACTTGTACCAGTAATGACGTGATCCACCTCATCAGTGTCAGCTTCAGTCAAGGCAAATACTCGTCCCTGCTGGTACGGCTTCTTCCCGGTCTGCGGAGTTGGTCCATTATGGACGAAATCCTGCAGCTTAGGGCAATGAGACTTGGCCACTATGGTTGAAACAAGTCACCGGAGGTCTCACCCAAGTATTCTCGGGTCTTCCTGCCACCTGAACAACGTTCGCACCCGTAGGCTTGAACCTTTGAGCCGGTGGCTATCCCCTGACATTGCCAGCAACTGCGAGCCTCTTCCCCACATTCCAGTTGTTCCTCTGATTCTGAACAGCGTAGAACTGCTCCATGTTCGCCTTTGTGGCTGCCGCTCGTTTGACCAGCTTTTCAAACCTCCTGATACCGATGGGTATCATCCTGGATCTCAGACTTGGCCTCAAACCATGCTCGAACTTTCGAGCCTTCTTCGCCTTATCCATCACCAATTCGGGAGCATACCTTGAGAGCTAATTGAACCTCGTCTCATACTCTCTAACCGACATGCCACACTGCTACAGCACCAGAAACTCCATGGCCTTCTTCTTCTGGACGTCTGAGGAAAAATAATGACTGTGGAATTCCTCCAAAAATTCCTCCCAGCCAAAAACCAAGTCTTCCATCGTCAGCTTCATCGACTGCCACCATACAGCCGCATCCTTCTCGAATTGCAGTGCAGCCAGCTTCACTTTGCTGCTCTCCGAAGTCTCTAAGACTTTGAAGATAGTCTCTACCTATCGGATCCAATTGTCAACCGTGTCAGGGTCTGACTTTCCCTCAAATACCAGTAGTTTCATCCGTTTAAATGATTCCACGAGTTTGATTGCTTCGGGTACTGGATTCGCAGGCACCCTTCCCTGATTCTGATTCATGGCAACGGCATTGAGTATCTGATAGACCCTTGCTAGCTCCGTTTTCAAGTCCAGACCTTCACCATTTCGATCTAGTCTTCCAGCCATATTCTGATGCAAAAGATCCATTAAATTCAAAGTATAAACATGAATTTTAAATCAACTTTTCCATTTCATTGAATTTCAAACTTTATACATTCGAATTTAAAATATTTCTGACATCAAATGAAAGCAGCTTAAGATACAATAGTCTAACTCCTACGGTTCCTCTTGGCTTCACGAAGCTTTCCCCGTAGTTCCTCCACTTCCTCCTTCAGTACATAGGTCATGTTTTTCCTCTTCTCGAGTTCCCAAACACGATGACTGAGAACTGCAATATCATCCTTGCACTTCGCCAACTGAGTCTCTAGTAGCCCGACTCTCTACCGTAGAGTCTCTACCTACCTTTGAAGAGACACAATGAGATTTCCCAGAACTGGTTCTTCCTCGTCAGAAGAATTATCAGATGAATCTGGAGGTGGAGTGATCTCTCGGGACTCAGAACATTCCTCTTCCACATTCTTCGGGATCTTCCTCATCTGAATCAACTTGCCCGGGGTCGTAATCTTCCTCAATGATATGCCAATTGTCATTTCTGGCTGGGTCGAAGTGGTCCGCCATCGTAAAGAAAGAGGAGAAGAAGCATAAATCATAGAGCAACACAAATGTAAGTGACTTACATTTAAATCTCTGGACTCAACACACGCTCTAATGTCCACTTCTAGGGTGTCGTTCCTTATAAATTTGTACTACTTGGAAGCATGCTCTGATACCACTCTGATGCACCCCGAATTCCAAAATACAACCGAATTCGAAGTTCCACAGGATCCTTACACTTCTTTCGTACAATTTTATAAGGAAATTGAAAT
Organism: Hemerocallis citrina; assembly: GCA_017893485.1. NCBI lineage: Eukaryota > Viridiplantae > Streptophyta > Magnoliopsida > Asparagales > Asphodelaceae > Hemerocallis > Hemerocallis citrina. Next base: position 234,951,662 of record CM030364.1, on the reverse strand, counting down.
ATTTCTTACATCAGAGTTACATTATACATTTACATTACAGCAGAAGCAATTTTACAGTAATTACATGAAACAACATCTAAATCAATCTTTGAGAAGCATGTATACTTCAATTTGTCACGCATCATTACCCTGCATGTAAAACTACGGATGCGTCAGTTCATTCAACTGAAAAAATATTATACACTACTATCCTCTCTATGTCGGAAATAGTATAACGATTCTCAATACTTAGCAAACCACAAACTTGTTCGCAAACAAAGCTAAAGGGACTATCCTATTGAAGTCGTGTTGTGAATGTGCACTTAGCTTTTAATGCAATTATTTTTGTTTAAGTGATACTAATGTGCACTTGTTCAGAGTCTATGCAGCCCATACAACATAGGTCCGAGGGCAAGCCCTTAACTGTTCTTCATCTTGTAGGGTTCAATCCCTCGTCATGACTTAATCTCCTACTGTAACTACGGTAAGTATCCTAGATATTTTATGACCTACGAACTCATGTCTAGGTGCCCTGGAGGGAATCCCAACGCACTGACACATGACTCATCATGAAGGCATCCTGTGGTAATTCAGCTCCTACCATAGACATGACACCACCCGCAGTCATCAAACACTCCACGAGCATCGTCACCGGGACGGTACTATGGAGCAGTATCCACATCCTACTCATGACACATCATGGTACATCCTGTGAATACTCTCATGCCGCCAATCCAATGGCCCTCATACTCAATGTTTTTCTCGTACTTTCATCACATCTTCACTGTGTGTCTAATTCTTAGTCTAATTGAATCATGAATAAAATCAATCCCTTAAAGTTTAGCACTCCTACTATACCGGTCTTATTCATTTATTTTACATGACCCAAACCTTGGTCTTTTCATTTCAAATATCATTTCCACATTTCTTTTATTGCCGGTATAGGGCTTAGCTACACCCTAGTTCTCAATTTCAACTCACAATTACAACATCAAGTTTTTCATGCTCATAAAGTCTTTTCATGATTAATCACAATTTACATTTCATAATCATAGTATTCATGTATCCACATCCTTCAAACTCATCATATTCAATATTTCAATTCCATACAAAATCTCATGCGAAAAATAATAACAAATTTCAACTAGTTATATTCAATAGTTCATTCATTCCACCATTCTCTTATTCTTATTTTCAATCTGTACTAAAAATCACAATTTATAATTTCAATTAGTTACACAAATCACAATTTCAAATTTCTCATTATTAATTCTTATTTTAAAACTCTTTAAAAACTCAATTATTTTTCCTTTATCCCAAAAGATAATTTATTTAAAAACAAGTCCTTTCTTGCAAAATAGCCTTAATTTCTCAACTACACTTTACCAAAAGTTATAAAAATTTCTCTCATGAAGTCCAAATAATTTCAGTATTTTTTTAATATTTTTCTTGAATTTTAATTTATTTTAAAAACTCAAAAACTCTTAATTTCTCCAAAAAAAACGTTTTAAACCAAAGCCCATACCTGGATTCGAACCCACAACCAGCGGCCCAAAGGACAGTGCCCAAGACCACTGCGCCAAGCCACCGAGGTGATGTGATAGGGGTTTATTATCCCTATGTATTGGCTTTCGGTGTTTGGGGTTTTTAACAAAAAAAATGAAAAGCTTCTTTTCAGTATCGAACCCGAGACCAGCGACTAAGCCCCCGCTACTGTAGCGACCGAAACCCTTCCGACCAACAAGTCTAAGCGACCAGATTGTTTTGAAAAGGATTTAATTAGGTTTGAACTAGTTCTCTGTTCATATCTATATTTCATGATTCCCAAAAACAATTTTGTTTCTTTTTCTTCTCTTTTGAAAACAAAATTTTCCAGATTATAATATGCATAAATCTACGGTAAACCAGTATTTTTATAAATATTATCCGCTTTATAAAACATGTATTTTAGTCCTAATTTGTGTTTCACGTCCATAATTTTGACATTGAGAACATTAACACATTTCTTCATAATTTAGAGTTAGAATTCCACAACTACTATGTTCTTTAGTTCTCTTTCTTATTAACATCCTACTACATTTTTAGAACACAAAAATCTCATCTTTCGACAAAAAAAATAAAAATCTATTTTTGGCAATTAACTACACATGATGCATTCAATCACAATTTTTTTTACCATAACGTTCATGTAGGACAACAATATGGAGATTTCCAATACATTAATCAACAATTATTCATTAGCAATCAATCCATCAATTATTCTCTAAATTACCACTCTACTTTTAATTAAACAAGCATGGTTCCAATTTTTAACTAGTTGATTCATAATAATTTCATTAAAATCATTCCTAGCATGGTATCTAATTCTAGAAGTAATGAGAAACACCCACCTCTTTGGAGAAAAATGAAATGAAAGCCCCTAGAGTCTCCTAGAATGCAAGAGAGTAGCCTTCTCCTCCTAGATTGTGTTGCGAAAAGCTCTCCTTCTTGTTCCTTGGTGCAACCCGATGCTTCACTTGTGCTTGGGGATGGGGCCGACCTCCTTTGGTTGGGACACACACACAAATGCACACTCAATATTTTACTCCCTAATATATTACTCACCTATATAGTTTCTTCCTTTCAATTATTTTTTTCTTAGTGTTGTATATATGAAGGTAGAGGGTATTTATACTAGTTCTAAGATAGATTGGAGGGCTAGGATTTCATTAGATGGTTTTAGATGGATGGCTAGGATAATATGGGAAGTTGTAGCACCCACCCATAAGTAAATAACCACCCATGCACACACACCCACTCTCCCACTCTTCTCTTATGCAATCTGGCCTCCAAGGGTGTGCAAAGCACACTACGTGCATACACGTGCCCTTCTAGTACCCACCATTTAAAGTTTGTACAAATTTAATTAATCAATTGTTCATCAATTATGTCTACATGACAAGTTGTGACAATTTAAAAGATTGATTAAGTTTGTGGGCTTTAAAATAGTGGGCTTAGGCTTATGAGCTAATTAATAAAAATATTTAATTATTAGAGTGGGCTCAAAATAAGAAAATAATGTTTAGGCTTTATAAAATAGGCTTTTTAGAAATATAAAGAGAAAGAAAGAAATAATTGTTCATGCTACACAAGGAAATTTTATAAAAATAAATATGCATATGAAATTTTGCAAGTGCACAACACATGAAAATCAACATTTCTTATTTAAATAAAAATTTAGGGCATTACAATGTAGGCTAGGGGTCAAATCTCTTATCCCCTAACAAGGATATCTTATCTCTTAAGGGGGAGACAAGAAAGAGATAAGGAATTTAAATCGATCCAACGGACACAATTCAATTTCATGAAATGTCTCTCAGGCGTATAAATACTCCCACCTCTCTACAGTCAGAAGGTAATCAACAATATTCCAGTTTACACTCTCATACTCTCTCTCTCTGTTTCTGGTTCTGACTTGAGGGTCGGAGGGTCTATCGCCGGGGCCACTCCCTGATGTTTTAGGCTTTTCACAGGTCCATTGGCCGCATCCATAACCGTTGAATTCAGATCACGGTGGTCAATCAATGATCCAGATTCATTCTCAGGAGCTCTAACCGTCTTTAATGGCCAGAGTCACATATGTGACTTTTAATAGTTTCCTTCAATTATTAACTCACTGTCTATTTGCTCCCACACCAAAATAAGCAGCAACAGGTGGCACACTCCAATAGGTAGGAAAATATAGAGTAGGTGGGGAACTCTCCAATAGAAGTATGCCACCTAAGGTAGTGAAGAGAATTGTAGTGAAATTGGTAGTAGATGAAGCATTACTAAAAAGGAAATACAGAACTGAATTGTAAAGGTCTTCCTCACTGCGGCCGGTGTTCACAGGCCGATTAGCTGGCTGGTTCCCTTCTTGAAAGACGTGAGTAGTACTTGCTGAACACAAACTCCGAATCATAGTCTCTGTCCACTAAAAAGATTTAACGATATAAAGGCTGTCAGATTTATGGTCCGTTGTTGGAAGATTTTTTTTTTCAAAATGACCAACTTTTTGAAAGTACTTACCAAACCGATTCACTTTCAAAAATATTACCAAATTAACTTACTCACTCTCTATCTGACCTAGTCTAGTTCAACTGACCTCGCTATCTCGGATAGCGAGTGTAGGTCTACACATTTCAGGTAGAAATTACATGTTCAAATTTTTTCTAAAAAAATGAGTACAACTACATTTGCTATCTCAACGAGGTTAGTTGAACTAGACTCGCTATCTGAGATAGCAAGTGGAGTTATATACATTTTTAGGTAGAAATTGCATGTTCATTTTTTTTTTTTTGAAAAATGAGTATAACTACACTCGCTATCTTAGATAGTGAGTTCATTTGAACTAGACCCACTATCTGAGATAGCGAGTGAAGTTGTATACATTTTATGTTCAACATTTCAACTTCTATAATGCATTTGATATCTCTTGAGGCTACTATAGCAACATCGAGTCCTAGGGACAGGATTGCCAGAACCTTCTAGGTGGAAGAGTATGACGAAGAGAAGATGGTGATCGGTACTACACTGGATTGAGGAGACATGCTTTTCCCACCTTCTAGGGACTTGTTGAAGAGAGCCTATTATGATGTGCTTGTTATTTAGTTTACTGTATATGTACTTGTTATGTAGTTTAGTGTCTGTCCAATGGTCCCAACCTTCTATGTAGTTTGAGGTTTTATATTTTATTTCCTGTTGATCATCTATGTACATCTCCCCGGCTATCCGGAAATATTTTGTTAACCGCTTATTAATGAAATAGGGTAGATATATTCCACATTTTCTTAAAAAAAAACTCTACATTATTTCTTGGCTTTTATTTCCAGCCCAAAACCAAATTAATTACTGACAAATGATCAAATCTTTAGGTGAATTGAAAAAGTTGGGTTAGAAAAAATAATAATCTAATATTGTGATTGATGTTGTTGATTTCTGGTGTGGGAGTAACATATGTTGAGTTTTTATATTTGATGAAAAACTCAGATCTCAGCCGTAAATCTGATCCTGATGAAAGGTTGGTATTTGAGTGTGGTTTATGGATCTGGTGGTGGCGGCATTGGTTGTTGGTCACCAAAAACCTGCAAAAAGCGTGAAACACCGAAAGTTTTCTCAGTGACAGACCCTCCATTGATCTAGTCAGCAACTAGGGATGAAAATTATGGTTTAGTGGCAAAAAATTGATTATCTAGTAACTGAGGAGGGGATCAGTATTTATAGGTAGGGAGAGGGTTCTTTAATGGGCCGGATTGACCCTTTTTCGTGGGCTGAACTGACATAGTGGGTCTGGGAGTGGCCCACGGGGAGTACGTGCCTATTTTTAGAGATCTCAAAATCCGTGGGGATCAGACGGTTGGTTCTGATTGACTGGATTTTTTTACCATATCAATGATGAAAAAGTTGGGGTTGTCATTTGTAGATAAACAAATATGTACATTGTCCATACGTCAAAAAAAGAAATTTACTTTTAAAAATATATATTTATTAAGACGTGTATGGCATGTGTAAAAAACAATAATCTCAAAGTGCATCCACTATAGTTTGCTAAATATGCAAAAGATTCATATTTTAGCAAACGACATCCCATTATCGTTTGCTATATATGCATATTTAGCAATAGAAGTGAATAGTTGACTTCTAAATATAGCAGCGCGATTTAGTAATTGCTAAATATAGAAGACAGAGAATTATCTTTCACCTGTTTAAATTTTCTTTTTATAATATTGTCAGATAGAAGATGATCTTCCGTTTGCCAAATTCTTTAATATATTTTTCTGAAAATTACTATAATGCCATCTAAAAATTTTCAAAAATTTCATTTAAATAAATTTTAAAAAATCAAAAAACAAAAGAAAATACTTGGATGGAAGATCTTCTTTCGTCCGGAAATTTTCTCTGAAAAAATCTTTCAAAAGTTACTAAATTGTTATTCGTTATTTACGATAATGCAATTTAACCAATTAAAAAATTCTAAAAAAGAAAAAAAATCCAAACTGAAGATCATATTCTGGCTAGCTTAAATTTATTTTCATAAAAAAATTTGGCCAAATCAAATATGATTTTTCGTCACACAATTTTTTAATATTAAAACAAATAAAAAAGGGTTTAGACAGAGGATGATCTTGCGTATGAATATTTTATTATTTTCGATCAGTCAAATTTAACTCTACACGATAGCAGCGCTACTCATCCATTGTTATTTGTCAAATGTGAAATATTTATATTTTAACAGCAACGATAGTGCATGCTCAAATAATGGAAAAGCATGCTGTCATGCAAATCAAAGTTGAAAATATTAACCAATTAATATTTATATTTATTTAACATATACAAACCCCAGGTTCATATCAATTTTTTAGGTATAACAGTGAAGGAAGAAGATGCAATCTCGTGATAAGAAATAAAAGAATTTAAATTTAATATCTGTCACAATTTTTTTTTGGTAACGTGACATGTCAATCATATTTTTTGATAAGGACATATCAATTATATAATCAACACAAAAACGCATACAATATAAAAAGACCTCCAACACTTTTGCTCACCTTCCACACAAAAAAAGCACTGGCTCTGTTGCAAACTTATCCTAGCCTACGGCAAAATGAGCAAGAAAGAAACACTGGTCCTCATTCCAGACTGGGGAATGGGACACATCATCCCAATGACGGAACTCGCAAAACTCTTCACTGCAGTTACCTCCTTCTCCATCGACATCGTCCTCTTTGAGACCCCATATGACATTACCTCCACCATCGACCCCTTCATCTCTCAAGTCACCTTATCCCATCCATCGATTGCCTTTCACCGCCTAAAATTCACTCCCCCTCCTGATTACCTCTCCAACAGTCGCGGACCCTTAGGCTTCGACCTCCTCCGCTTCTTTAACCTTCCACTCACCGAGTTCCTTGCATCTCATTTGCAGGAGTTTAATGTTCGTGCCTTAATTCTTGACATGTTCTGTTCTGCAGCACTAGATGTCGCCCATGAACTTCACATTCCCGCCTACTTCTTTTACTCTTGTAGTGTTTTTATTCTTGTTTCCTTTGTCACAGTCCCAAAAATTCAATCACAAGTAAAATCTAGTTTGGAAGATTTGGGCAAAACCCCGCTTCCCCTCCCTGGTCTCCCTCCAATTCCAACATCTTACTTGCCTTACCCACTGCTCGACAACGAAGATGAGTTAGGTAAAGCATTGACCTACCATTTCGAGCGGTACCCTAGGGCAGATGGGATCTTGGTGAACACCTTCGAAGCAATAGAGCCAAAAGTGATTAAGGCCGTTAAGGATGGACTCTATGACCCAATGCCTCCCATTTATTGTATTGGTCCATTTATTGCAGATCGAAGCGAAGAAGGAAAGGAAAAGCACGAGTGTCTGAAATGGCTGGACGAGCAACCCAAAGGGAGCGTTGTGTTTTTATGCTTTGGGAGTATGGGAGCGTTTGTGGTTGATGAAATGAAGGAGATTGCTATCGGATTGGAGAGAAGCCAGCAGAGGTTTTTGTGGGTGGTAAGGAGCCCACTGCAGCAGCAGAACTCACCTGACAAGAGGCTCAGGCCAGACAAGAAATCAGACATAGACCTGGACAAGTTTTTGCCAGAAGGGTTTGTGGAGAGGACAAATGGGAGGGGGTTGGTGGTGAAGTCATGGGCCCCTCAAAGGGCAGTGCTGGGGCACGAGGCGATAGGTGGGTTTGTTAGTCATTGCGGGTGGAATTCGATTTTGGAGGCAGTGAGTGCAGGGGTGGCGATAATTGCATGGCCATTGTATGCAGAGCAAAAGATGAATAAGGTGTTTTTGGTGGAGGAGGCGAAGGTGGCGGTGGAGATGGAGGGGACTGACGACAAGATGGTGAAATGGGAGGAAGTGGAGAAGAAGTTGAGGTGGTTGATGGAGTCGGTGGGCGGGAAGGAATTGAAGGAGAGGGCGAGGGTGATGAGAGGGAGCGCAGTGGAAGCTAGAAAGAAAGGAGGGACGTCGGATGTGGCGTTGATGGAGTTTGTAAATAGGTTGGGAAAAACAGATAGCTAAGCGTATAGCTTTCTGTCTAATATTTCCAAACTACTTGCATGTTTCTTGAATCAGGATGGTGAAGTCTGTAGATTAATTTCCTTCCAGGCTGTTGGAAGGGATCAGTTATATTTTTATGATCTGTACTTGAGTGACCTTATTTCTATTTGTTTGGGATATTGGAAGTTTATTGTATTTGTTTCTGCACTACTTTTAATTGCAATATATTTTGTATTTCGTCCAATTAGTTGGGATTGTTTTATTTTTGACTGGCAAAAGGTAGGAAAGTCCTACCTCATAGATGATATATATATATATATATAAAAACAGAGAACATAATAGTGAGTACAAAAGCTGCAGTAGGAAGTTGCTCGGATTATGGAAGAAGTCGAGTTCGAGATGACATGCCTGTGGATCGTAGAGAGGGCAGCGGACATCTGTCGTACACCTCTACTAGAGCCACAAACATGATCTCATCCCTCTCCTCCTTCCTTACAACGATCCGAAGCATTCGAATCCCCTAGCAGGCATAGCAAAATCATGAAGCAGAGTTTAACAAAAATAAAAGACTTCGGACTTGGCACAGTCCCAAAAAATACAGTTATAAAAAACAGAAGAGACTGTAAAGCAGAGTAGCCTGAGCAATTAAGTTGCATTTCCATCAGCCGCCCCTCCTTGATCGGGTTGCATTAAGTCACTGTCACCCGTCCTTCCGAGCTCCTCCAAGATTCTGGTCTTTTTCTTCGATTCGCCACTTGAATCTAGCCATTGAGAAAACCAGAATTTAGTGTTAGATATCAGCTTAACCACCAAAGATTGTTTGCTGGAAAAAATTCTATCATTTCTAGCATTCCAAATAGTCCAACTGATAGCAATAGTTATGAGATGCCATGAGTGAGGGAATTTGTGTTTTGTGTGATCAAAACACCAAGTGGGGAAGCATTCCGAAATAGACTCCGGCAGGCTGTTGATATCAAACGCTCATGTGAAGTGAAGCCATGTTTGAGTAGCCTTCGGGCACTCAAAGAAGATGTGATAGGTGGTTTCAGTATGATATGCACAGTCATTGCATGCCATATCCCCATTCCACCATTTGGAATGAATTCTTTCCCTGGAGTTGAGCTTCTCACCACACAACATCCAGGTAAAAAATTTGCATTTGAGGGGCGCACAATTCTTCCAACATGCTCGAAAGAAGGGGAAAATTAGGCCAGAGTTGATAAAGAAACAATAAGCCGATTTGACCGAGAAGCACCCAGAGATGTCATGGTTCTATATAGCTCGATCAGGTTGAAATGGTGAGGGTTGAAGAGAGGAGATGGTTTGTAGTAGTAGTCTCTTTTCCGACAAGATGTTACTATTGGATGATGTGTGCAGACTAGGACGCCATGTCCACTAGCCTTGATACAAGAACCCTTGCGATCTTAGGGAAGCTTCTTTGTTCCAAGCGGCTTCAAATAGGTGAGGATAAAGGGTAGCAATGCTGCACTTGTCAATCCACTTGGATGTCCAGAACTTAAGCAAAATCCCATTGCCAAGTTTCCATGAAATCCCTTGGTCGAATTGTTCTTTGAGTTTGTATATATTTTTCCAAAAGTCAGAGGATTGGGCCTTACAGACAAAATTGCCGCTGTCGTCGTGGAAGTATAGTGATTTTAGAGTTTGGGTGCAAAGGGAGTTGTCGGTGTATAGCTTCCACCACCATTTCATCAAGAGGGCATGATTGAATTACTGAAGGTCAAGCACCCCAAGTCCTCCCTGTTTCTTGGGTTGGCAGATGCGCTTCCAACTAGTGCAAGAGATCCCCGTAGCCTACTTGTCTCCTCCAACCCAGAAGAATCTACTTCTCATTTGGTCAATACGGGCAATCACCCATCGCGGCAACATGAAGAAAGAGGCAAAATAGGTAGGAAGTGCACTGAGAACTGAGTTGATCAGGATGAGTCGTCCCCCACGAGATAGCAGTCTGCCTTTCCATGTGGATAGCCTTCGCTTAATCTTGAGAAGCAAGGGTTGCCAGTCCCTTTTTTTAAGCCTGCCTTTTGCTAGTGGCATTCCAAGATACTTGGTTGACAAGGTATCTTGGCTACAGCCTAGTATATGAGAAAAGGCGTTGAGCTTGGCTTGAGAGCGACCAAAATAAGTAATGGCTGATTTGGAAAGATTAATGTGTAGCCCAGAAACATTTGCAAACAGATTCAAGAGCACTTTCAGATGCAACACTTCCTGCTCATCCCCTTTACAGAACAGCAAAGTGTCATCGGCAAACTGCAATATGGAGAGGTTGGCCAGCGACCCTCTTAGGTCAAGCTGGGAGAAAGTGCCATTTTCTCTACCAACTCGTAGCATTTGTGCAAGGACGTCTATAGCCAGGATAAAAAGCATCGGAGAGAGAGGGTCCCCTTGCTTGAGGCCTCTCTTGGAGCTTATGGTCTTCCCCCCTATACCATTGACCAAGATATTAGACTTGGTGGAATGCAGCATTGCTTTAATCCAAGAGCACCATCGAGGCCCAAACCCTCTGGCAATCAGCAGCTGATCTAAGAAGCCCCAATTGAGCATGTCGAAGGCTTTGTGAAAGTCAATCTTTAGCATAATAGAATCAGACTTCTTTGAGCAGCACAAGTTGATGGCTTCGTGCGCAACCAGAAAGCAGTCTACCGTGGATTTGCCCCTGAGGAATGCGCTTTGCGATGAGGAGACAAGAGAGTGTAGGAGAGGACTCAGCCTATTGACCAGGATCTTAGTGAAGATCTTCATTGAGCAATTGAGCAGGCTGATGGGTCGATAGTCGGAAACAGTAGAGGCCCCATCACACTTAGAAATGAGCACAATTGTGGAATAGTTTAACCTATCCATCGAAGCTTCACCATGCTGGAGGGCTAGGAGCATATTGCAGAGATCATCTTGGATAGTTTCCCAGTGTTGTTGATAAAAATACATAGAAAAACCATCAGGGCCTGGTGCCTTATCGCCATTCATGTCGAAGACTGCTTTCTTGATTTCCTCCCTACTGAAATCAGCATCAAGTGCGGAGAGGTCAGCAATTGCTGAAGGGTAAAGGGTAGACCACTCTATTCTGAAATCTGGCTCTGTGTTGGAGCCACAGATGTCATGAAAGTGAGCGTCGAAGCAGGATCTAATAGTTGATTGATCAGTGATGAGACTTCCATTATGAAGCAGAGAGAAGATGAAATTTTTTCGACGTCGCCCGTTAGCTATTGAGTGGAAGAACTTGGTGTTGGCATCCCCCTCCTGGAGCCAAGTGATGCGAGATCGCTGTCTCCAATATGTGGTCTCAGCTTGGATAAGCTTGTGATATTCCATGCGAGCGGAGTTGAGCTCAGCCAATTGGGAGGAATCGAGTGTTTGAGAGTCAGCAATGATATCGAAATTATGGATAACTTGGAGCAGAGATTCTTTACGCTTAGGAATGTGGCCAAAGACCTCGTTTCTCCACCTTCTGATTCTTCTCTTAAGTAGGGTAAGTTTGTTGGCAAGGATGTCAACTTTGGAGCCTGTACAAATAAAACTAGTCCACCAGCTTGTGATGTTATGATTAAAATCCACATGAGAAGCCCAGGCTTTTTCAAACCTGAAATAGTGAATTTTGTTTTGGTTTGCCTGAGAATCAAGAATGAGAGGGCAGTGGTCCGATGCGATACGGGGTAGGGAGTATTGAACGCAAGAGGGGAAGGTCTGATCAAACTGGCTTGAAATTAGGAATCTGTCAAGCCTTGCACAAGAAGCAGTTTGGCGCAGATTGGACCATGTATATTTTCTCCCTGCAAGCGGCAGATCAATGAGTTGTAGCTGTTGTATCCAACTTCAAAAATTCTTCATGTCTCTGCCAGAGCCAGATCCTCGGTTTCGTTCTTGATTGGAGATGGTCACATTAAAGTCTCCGCAGATGACCCATGCATTGCTAAGAACTCTACGCCACTGCACAATTTCATGGAAACAGAGTTCCCGATCTTCAAGCTCAAAAGGAGCGTAAACTAAGGTTAGTGACCATTGAGCCCCTGTAGATTTGGTGCGGAAAGAGATGGAGATAGAAAATACGTCGATGGCACAATAAAGACAGTCAAAGAGGTTGTCGTTCCAGCCAACAAGGATGCCACCGCGACTATCATCCGCATCAAGGGAGCGCCAGGAGATAATATAGTTACCTCCAATTGAAGAGAGCTTTCTAGGTGAGGGATTAGAGAGCTTGGACTCTTGAAGACACACCACATTTATACGAGCGTTCCGGAGTCCGTCTTTTATTAAGGCACACTTATAGGGGTTGCCCAGTCCCTGAACATTCCAGCTTCCTATCTTCATTGAAATTGATAACACACAGCAATATGCACGAAAAACAATTAAGATGCAACAATCTCATGCATTAATTGAGTTGTTGCTGTTGATCAGGGGAATCAACTGCAACCTCTGCAACCTGCTTGAGCTTGGTGAGTGAGTGTGGCCCTGTAGCCACCACTCCCACCGATTCCACAACTTCGAGGAGATCATCATTGGAAAGTAAAGCGAAAGGATTTCGACATGCATAATTAAAGGTGTTCTTCGAAGATGAAGTACCTGCCGCTTTACAGAGAGAAGCGCTCTTGGAAGAGGCGCGTAGGTGATGTAGGAATGGCCTGGTGGTGGGCAACTTTGAAGCTGATCTGGCGCGTTTGCGACGTTTGCTAGTTCCTTCTTCGAACCCAGGTGGAACAGAGCCAGTAGTGGAGGTGGAAGCTTGCAGACGGCGCCTAGGGATGACTGACTTGGTACGGAAGCTTGATGTTGTTGCTCTGACTGCACCAGACCTGAAGTGGAACTTCTGAGAAGTCTCAAACTTGGCTACCTGTTTGTCGACTTCAGCTTCAAGGGCAAGTTCAACTGCTGGTTTGATCTGAAGATATAGGGATTGGGGAATGCTGACAGACTTGCCCTTCCATTCCATATGGTAGAGCTCCTCTTCTGCAACAATGTCATGGGAGCTTGCCGAGCTGTGAGGATGTGTTTGTGAAGCTGCGGAGGGAATATTCAAATTTTCCTTTGGCGAATCCGAGTCAACCACAATGATAGGGGCGGAAGAGATGGCATAGTCGGCTCCACAAGTTGCTCAGATTGAGGGACCACTTTTGGAATCTTTAGGCTCGAATCTGCAAGGCCAGAGATATTTAAAAATTTATTTGCAAAAAAGGAATGATTTGGTGGGGGTTGAAGCTGCGCCGCCAAATCCTTAACTGAACCAACTGCCTCCGCAATTTGTGCTTTCCCTTTAGAGTCTCCAATCACACCCTGATCATGTTGCGAGATTTGCGGCGGTGGTGGAACAGGATTGCTCACCGGCGGGGCTTCTCTCTGACGCCAGAAACTGGTTGAGGATTCTGAATGCTGGGAAAAAAGCTTGACCTTGTGGCTAGCTACGTCGGCTAAGGGGATGGGGCTTCCATAGAGTAGAACCTGTAGCGCCCCAAATTTCTAATATGAGAGCTTAGAAAATAAGTGGCGAAATCCCAGCAATCCACTTCAATAGAACAATAAACACCAACAACACCACTAACATTTTCTTTCTTTATTACAACAATTATTACAAATCACAGCGGAAGTCTAAACATCTCAACCCAAATATTTCTTTACATTTACAACCCAATAACCACACAATATGTCTTTACAAGTTTTACACAAAACTAAATAGTCCAAATAGTCTCAAATGCAACATTAAGCATCCAACCTCCCACTCTAAGCAGTAACCTGCAACAAGTGAGGCTAGAGTTGAACCCTAACCCCCAAACTAAAGGGGTCAGCCATAAAAATGGTGTGAGTGGCAACTAATCAAACAAATAACATAAATGAACATAAAACATAATATCCAACAAATAATAATCAACACTAAAGTATGAAGTAACAACAAAGAATAAGGGGTGATACCAAAACCAAAAGGCCAAGTGTGTAAAAACAGGAAATCCGAATGCATAAAAGTGATTCAAGAAAACATCATGACTACATGCTGACAACGATGACTACTCAGAGATGAAGATAAACTATGATAATTTGCCCATGCTTGATCATTCCGGAGATTGATCCCACATCACAGGTATTTTCCCTGGATAATTCAGGAGATCATCCCACATCTAAACATAGACTCATAACCACAATAATACCCCAAAAGCGTCGCCTCGACTCCGATCATTCCGTAGTTCAATCCCACATCACAAGATAATTACTTGGATAATTCAGGAGAAATACCTCACATCTCAGGTTAACTACCTGGATAATTCCGGAGATAAATCACACATCTCAAGTTAACTACTTGGATAATTCAGGAGACTAATCCTACATCAAAAGTCATACTGAGGTGCATAACTCAAGTTCTCATTCGTCATGACACTACTAATGCCTGTCCTTATTAGTTTGGGTTGCTGAACAAATCTCCTAGAGTAGCGTACCCTACCGGACTAAAAATCTGAATAACTGAAAATTCGCCTCAAAGGGCCTCAACAAATGACTGAACAAATACCGGTATACTAGGGCCACGTACCTCTAGAGACTCAAAACCAATATCTGAACAAATTTCCACTTAACAAGTGGCTCAACAAAATATTTCCAAAATCATGTTCTTAATTGAACATCTCAAAAACCAATACTTAACTGAACATCTTAAAATCAAACACTGAACAAATATCTCAACATCAAATACTGAACAATATCTCAGAATCAAGTACTAAACAAATGTCTCAAAATCAAACACTAAACAAAATATCTCAAATCAAATACAAAGATCCTACAGGACCAGTCGACTGTACAATGGACCAGTCGACTGTCCAGAGGACATATCCCAACATTTTACGAAAATAATCTAAGGCATGACCAGTCGACTTACCCAAGAAGTCAGTCGACTGCCCCGAAAGAACTGAACAAAACCACAAGCAGAGGGTCAGTCGACTGACCACAGTCTAGGTCGACCGTCCCGAACAAATCTCAAGACTCAAAAGTACACTGTAAGCTCGTACCAGTCGACTGCACATCAGATCAGTCGACTGACGGCTACAGATCTGAACACAAAATCATCTTGAAGTTTTCTAAAGAACTACTGATCATAAAGTTAATTGATATTCGGGCAAATGAACAATTCTCAACAATCTCTATCATGGTTACATTACTCAATCAATCAATTTCTCCAACCTCATATTCTCATGATCTAAATTCTCAATTCTCCCATTAGGGTTTTCTCAACCTAACTAAATGTCTTCCTCAACACATAATCAAAATTGGTTTGCAATCACTAGATCCAGATGTTTAATATCCAAGCTTAACATAATCAGTTCTAAATTTGCTTTCTAACAACATGATCTCATAAATCAACATATCCTCAACAAATCTAAATCTTTTCTCATCATGGTCCAAATATCAAATAAAAGTTCTCATCATCCATATCGAATTAAAGATCCATGTCCTACATACAATGGGACTAACAAAGAATGGTATAATGATCACAAATAAACATAACAAAGATCTCACGTCATCTACCAATCAAAACAAACAAAACAAAGCAAAACAAACAAACCAACTCACCTGATTTGAAGAAAGGATCCACAAACTTTCTCCTTGCTAGATCCAAGAATTTTCCTCTTGTTCCTCAAACAAATCTCAATATTCTAAATATTGTGAATGACGGCTGGGAAAGGGATTTCCCTTATATATGCCGGATTAAAATATTAGGGTTTTCACCCAATTTGCAAAATAATCCTTTTAGGAGTACATCTTACATATATAATTGTATCCTTGAAACTAAATCAAATATAATTTAAATTAGGGTCTAATAGAAAAATATGTTTCTAAACTTCAACAAATACTGATCGGAATGCCCAGAAATTATAATTTGCATTTTAACCCTTGAAATTGCCAATTTTGCAAATAAGTCATTCTTTTCTCAAAAATTGCAAATACGCATAATTAATTTCAGAAAAATCTGGAAAAATACTAAATAATTCTCAAATAATAAATAATGATTTTTTTTTATAAAGAAAACTTAATTTTCCAAACTTCTAAAAAGTCATTTGCACGTGTTTTGCACGTGTACCAAAGAATAAATTTCTTAGAAAACATTTATTAAATCCTCAAAAATCATTTAAATTCATTTTCAAATAATTAAAATAATATTTGAAAATACGGGGTTCTACATCACTCCCTCCTTAGAAGAGTTCTGTCCTCAGAACTACTACTAATGAGTTCAAACACATACCAACAAAAGGAAACAATACTTCATAAATAGATCATCACCCAAACAATTTCATATAACATCACAATCAAAATAAAGGAATACATCATTTGTCAATCAATAATACAATCATCCAAAGAATTCCATTCACATTCAAGAAGTACATTCATACAAACAATTCAGGAAAATCCTTCAGCATGCGATCCTCTGGCTCCCAAGTAGCCTCCTCGAACTGCTGATTCCTCCACAATACCTTGACCATAGGTATCACCTTGCTCCTAAGGACTTTCTCCCTACGATCAACGATCTCAACAGGCTGTTCCTTGTAACTCAGGTTCACCTGTAGATCTTCGGAAACTTCCACCAACTGGTGCCTCGGATCGGCCACATACTTCCTCAGTAGCGACACATGAAACACGTCATGTACTTGTGCTAACTCCTCTGGAAGTTTCAATCTGTAAGCTGTCTTGCCAATCCTCTCCTCGATCTTGTACGGACCAATATACCTCGGCGCCAACTTGCCACCCTTACCAAATCTGATTACTCCTTTGGTCGGAGAAACCTTGAGAAAAACTGAATCCCCAACCTCAAATTCCAAATCTCTCCGTCGAGTGTCAGCATAACTCTTCTGCCGACTCTGAGCTTCAACTAACCTCTTGCGAATCAGCTCAATCTGCTCTGACGTCTGCTGTACGATCTCAGGACCATACATCTGCCTCTCGCCAACCTCATACCAACATACAGGTGTCCTGCACCTCCTGCCGTATAAAGCCTCATACGGTGCCATCCCAATACTTGCATGGTAACTATTGTTATAGGCAAACTCAACCAATGCCAAGTATCTCTCCCAACTACCACCAAAGTCCATAACACAAGCTCTCAACATGTCTTCCAGCACTCGATTCACCCTCTCCGTTTGACCATCTGTCTGCGGATGAAATGCCGTACTGAAATCAGTTCTAGTGCCCAAAGCTGCCTGTAAACTTCTCCAAAACCTTGATGTAAACCTCGGATCTCTGTCAGACACAATTAAAACAGGAACTCCATGAAGTCTCACAATCTCTCCAATATACAACTCAGCCAATTTCTCCATCGACCAAGAAATCTTCATGGCTAGAAAATGTGCCGACTTAGTCAATCGGTCCACAACAACCCAAATCGAGTCATTTCCCTTCGAACTCCTCGGCAAACCCGTGATAAAGTCCATGCTGATATTCTCCCACTTCCACTCCGGAATGGGTAATGGCTGTAACAAACCTCCAGGTCTCTGATTCTCTGCCTTGATCTGCTGACAAGTCAGACACCTTGCCACAAAATCTGCTACATCTCGCTTCATGCCAGACCACCAAAAGTGTGGTTTGATATCCCTGTACATCTTCGTACCTCCAGGATGAACTGACAATAAGGTACTGTGTGCTTCCTGCAAGATACTCTCCCTCAACTCTGCGTCATCTGGAACACACAACCTCTCACCCAACCAAAGAACTCCATCTTGGACACGAAATTCTGATAACTTGCCCTCAGCAACCTGCTGCAACATCTTCTGGATCTCTGAATCTGATCTCTGACCTTCCACAATCTTCTCTCTCAAAGATGGCTGCAGCCTCAACTGAGCCAAAGATGCCCCTAAACCTCGCAGTACAACCTCGATACCTGCCTGATCGATCTCTGCTGCCAACTCTCTTCGAGTAGTGATCAACCTTGCCAAACTACCCTTTCTGCTAAGTCCATCAGCCACTACATTCGCCTTGCCTGGATGATACTTGATCTCAGGACGAATGTCTTCCAAAACTTCCAACCATCTTCTCTGACGAAGATTCAAATCCCTCTGCTGATAGATATACTTCAGGCTCTTGTGGTCAGTGAACATGCTAACCTTCTCACCATAGACATAATGCCTCCATAGCTTCAAGGCATAAATGATAGCTGCTAACTCCAAGTCGTGCGT
Organism: Hemerocallis citrina; assembly: GCA_017893485.1. NCBI lineage: Eukaryota > Viridiplantae > Streptophyta > Magnoliopsida > Asparagales > Asphodelaceae > Hemerocallis > Hemerocallis citrina. Next base: position 234,933,497 of record CM030364.1, on the reverse strand, counting down.
CGGATAATTCTTCTCATGCGGACGCAACTGCCTCGAACCATAAGCAATGACCTTGCCCTCCTGCATCAAGACACATCCCAAACCTCTGAGAGATGCATCGCTGTAGATATCATAATCTTTTCCAGCTTGCGGCAATGCTAGTATGGGTGCGGTAGTCAACCTTTCCTTTAACTCAAGAAAACTCTCCTCGCACTTATCTGTCCACACAAATGCCACACTCTTCCGGGTCAAACCTGTCAATGGAACTGCAATCTGAGAATACCCCTGAATAAACCTCCTGTAGTAACCAGCTAATCCCAAGAAGCTTCTCACTTCCTTCACTGACGTCGGCCTGGGCCAATCCTTTACTGCTTCCACTTTCTGAGGATCAGTAGCCACTCCCTCCTTAGAAAGAATGTGACCAAGAAAAGCTACCTCAGATTTCCAAAATTCACACTTCGACAATTTGGCATACAAGCTGTGCTCTTGCAATGTCTGTAATACCGCTGTCAAGTGCTTAGAATGATCCTCCTCCGACTTCGAATATACCAAGATATCATCGATGAAGACCACCACGAAGGAATCAATGAATGGCCTCAACACCCGATTCATCATATCCATGAAAACTGCTGGCGCATTCGTCAACCCGAATGGCATCACCAAAAATTCATACAACCCATGACGAGTCCTGAAAGCTGTCTTACTCACATCTTCCTCTTTGACTCGTACCTGATGATACCCTGACCTCAGATCAATCTTCGAAAACACCGCTGCTCCTCGAAGCCTGTCGAACAAATCGTCAATCCGCGGTAGTGGGTACTTGTTCTGAATAGTCACCCTATTCAACTCCCTGTAGTCAATGCACATCCTCATCGACCCATCCTTCTTCTTAACCAACAACACTGGCGCTCCCCACGGAGATGAACTCGGTCTGATAAGTCCCTTGCTCAAAAGCTCTTCAATCTGCTTCTTCACTTCATCCTGCTCTACAGGTGCCATCCTGTACGGAGCCTTGGAAATCGGCGCACTCCCCGGCTGAACATTGATGCAAAACTCCACATCTCTCTGCGGCGGTAATCCTGGAAAATCATCCAAGAACACCTGAGGAAACCTTCGAACCACCGGAATGCCCTGGACTTCATCTGCAATAGACTTCTTAGATACCATTGCAGCCACCTGCGGAAACTTCTTCTTCCCTTGAAAAGTTACTGCGGGTCCACCTGGTGCTTTCACCAACACCTCCTTCTGCTTGCAATCAATCGTGGCATCATAAATAGCCATCCAATCGATGCCCACTATGACATCCACTCCCAACACTGGTAGCTCGATCAAGTCGATGCCGAACATCCTTCCACCAATCTCGATATCACAGCCCTCGTAATATCGATCCGCTACCAGCTCCTCGCCTGACGGCGTTGCCACCGACAAAACTCTGCCTGGAAACAATTTAGGTTCCAAACCTAAGCCCTTTGCAAAACTTGGCGATACAAATGTATGCGATGAACCAGTGTCAAACAAAATCTTTGCTTTTATTCCATTTATTAAAACAACCCCTGTTACAATAAGAATGATACTCAATCTTAAATTATTCTGAAAGAAAAGCTTTTATTCATTACACTGACTCAAAATGAAAGAAATCAAAATTCCTGCATACCCTGAATTACATCTTCCGAGTTTCTCGCATCCTCCTCGGTCAATGCAAATACTCGCCCTTACCTCTTCGGGAACTTGCTTCCACCCGAATCATCTTTCTTCAGTTGTGGACAATGGGGCTTTGAGTGTCCAGTCTGCCCACACTGAGAACAAACATGCTCTGCCAACTTCGGACATGCTGACCTATAATGCCCTACTTCCTTGCAGTAGTAGCAGGTCACTCCCTGAGCTCTAGATGCCTTCTGCACCGGTCCACTGAACTTCGCCTGCTTCGCCGGGAATCCCTTCCCACTCTGGCCTGATGCTGGCCTCTTGTTCCGGTTCCAAGAATCCTGCTTCTTCTGAAACAAGTCCATATCCTCTTCAGTCATCGCGGCTCTTCTGACCAGCTTCTCGAATCTTCGGATGCCCAACGGAACCATCCTTGACCTCAAGTTCGGCCTCAAGCCCTGCTCAAACTTTTTGGCCTTCTTTGCTTCATCCATGACCAATTCTGGTGCAAACCTCGAAAGTTGAGCGAACTTCGTCTCATACTCCCGAACAGTCATGCTCCCCTGCTGAAGGTTCATGAACTCAGTCGCCTTTTTCTCCTGAACATCAAGAGGAAAGAAGCGATCTCTGAACTCCTCCAGAAAACCTTCCCATGCCAGCTGCTGATCTCCCAAGTTCCTCTTCAATGACTCCCACCATACACCAGCATCTTTCTCCAGCTGCATCGAAGCCAACTTCACCTTGCTAGCTTCAGGAGTCTCTGACACTTCGAAGATCGTCTGCATCTTCCGAATCCAATCGTCTGCTGCTGTTGGATCAGCTTGCCCCTCAAAGACTGGCGGCCTCATCCTCTTAAAGGATTCAATCTGCTTGATGGGGTCGGCATTCACCAATCCATGACCAGCTCCATGATTCGGCGGCGGATTCTGCTGCTGCGCTTGCTGCTGCGCCACATTGAAAGCCATCAATGTGTTCAAGGTCTGATAAACCTTAGCAAACTCAGCTTCAAGGTCGATCCCATTACCTCGGGAACTACCAGAACCATCCTCATTGTTGCCACCATTTCTACCTCTGGGTGCAACCATTTTGAATACTGCAAAACGAGAGTAAAGTTAGAACAACACACTCACAATTTAAACTCATACCAATGTCCTATGGCAAAGTCAAACCATAATTTCAAACCAAACATCATATTTTAAATTCTATGTGATACTCACACTCTGATGTCCACACCTAGGTACTCACTCTCTAGTGTCCACACCTAGGTTGGTTGTCATACTAAGTCTATTATTACATTGAAGCGGAGCTCTGATACCAATCTCTGTAGCGCCCCAAATTTCTAATATGAGAGCTTAGAAAATAAGTGGCGAAATCCCAGCAATCCACTTCAATAGAACAATAAACACCAACAACACCACTAACATTTTCTTTCTTTATTACAACAATTATTACAAATCACAGCGGAAGTCTAAACATCTCAATCCAAATATTTCTTTACATTTACAACCCAATAACCACACAATATGTCTTTACAAGTTTTACACAAAACTAAATAGTCCAAATAGTCTCAAATGCAACATTAAGCATCCAACCTCCCACTCTAAGCAGTAACCTGCAACAAGTGAGGCTAGAGTTGAACCCTAACCCCCAAACTAAAGGGGTCAGCCATAAAAATGGTGTGAGTGGCAACTAATCAAACAAATAACATAAATGAACATAAAACATAATATCCAACAAATAATAATCAACACTAAAGTATGAAGTAACAACAAAGAATAAGGGGTGATACCAAAACCAAAAGGCCAAGTGTGTAAAAACAGGAAATCCGAATGCATAAAAGTGATTCAAGAAAACATCATGACTACATGCTGACAACGATGACTACTCAGAGATGAAGATAAACTATGATAATTTGCCCATGCTTGATCATTCCGGAGATTGATCCCACATCACAGGTATTTTCCCTGGATAATTCAGGAGATCATCCCACATCTAAACATAGACTCATAACCACAATAATACCCCAAAAGCGTCGCCTCGACTCCGATCATTCCGTAGTTCAATCCCACATCACAAGATAATTACTTGGATAATTCAGGAGAAATACCTCACATCTCAGGTTAACTACCTGGATAATTCCGGAGATAAATCACACATCTCAAGTTAACTACTTGGATAATTCAGGAGACTAATCCTACATCAAAAGTCATACTGAGGTGCATAACTCAAGTTCTCATTCGTCATGACACTACTAATGCCTGTCCTTATTAGTTTGGGTTGCTGAACAAATCTCCTAGAGTAGCGTACCCTACCGGACTAAAAATCTGAATAACTGAAAATTCGCCTCAAAGGGCCTCAACAAATGACTGAACAAATACCGGTATACTAGGGCCACGTACCTCTAGAGACTCAAAACCAATATCTGAACAAATTTCCACTTAACAAGTGGCTCAACAAAATATTTCCAAAATCATGTTCTTAATTGAACATCTCAAAAACCAATACTTAACTGAACATCTTAAAATCAAACACTGAACAAATATCTCAACATCAAATACTGAACAATATCTCAGAATCAAGTACTAAACAAATGTCTCAAAATCAAACACTAAACAAAATATCTCAAATCAAATACAAAGATCCTACAGGACCAGTCGACTGTACAATGGACCAGTCGACTGTCCAGAGGACATATCCCAACATTTTACGAAAATAATCTAAGGCATGACCAGTCGACTTACCCAAGAAGTCAGTCGACTGCCCCGAAAGAACTGAACAAAACCACAAGCAGAGGGTCAGTCGACTGACCACAGTCTAGGTCGACCGTCCCGAACAAATCTCAAGACTCAAAAGTACACTGTAAGCTCGTACCAGTCGACTGCACATCAGATCAGTCGACTGACGGCTACAGATCTGAACACAAAATCATCTTGAAGTTTTCTAAAGAACTACTGATCATAAAGTTAATTGATATTCGGGCAAATGAACAATTCTCAACAATCTCTATCATGGTTACATTACTCAATCAATCAATTTCTCCAACCTCATATTCTCATGATCTAAATTCTCAATTCTCCCATTAGGGTTTTCTCAACCTAACTAAATGTCTTCCTCAACACATAATCAAAATTGGTTTGCAATCACTAGATCCAGATGTTTAATATCCAAGCTTAACATAATCAGTTCTAAATTTGCTTTCTAACAACATGATCTCATAAATCAACATATCCTCAACAAATCTAAATCTTTTCTCATCATGGTCCAAATATCAAATAAAAGTTCTCATCATCCATATCGAATTAAAGATCCATGTCCTACATACAATGGGACTAACAAAGAATGGTATAATGATCACAAATAAACATAACAAAGATCTCACGTCATCTACCAATCAAAACAAACAAAACAAAGCAAAACAAACAAACCAACTCACCTGATTTGAAGAAAGGATCCACAAACTTTCTCCTTGCTAGATCCAAGAATTCTCCTCTTGTTCCTCAAACAAATCTCAATATTCTAAATATTGTGAATGACGGCTGGGAAAGGGATTTCCCTTATATATGCCGGATTAAAATATTAGGGTTTTCACCCAATTTGCAAAATAATCCTTTTAGGAGTACATCTTACATATATAATTGTATCCTTGAAAACTAAATCAAATATAATTTAAATTAGGGTCTAATAGAAAAATATGTTTCTAAACTTCAACAAATACTGATCGGAATGCCCAGAAATTATAATTTGCATTTTAACCCTTGAAATTGTCAATTTTGCAAATAAGTCCTTCTTTTCTCAAAAATTGCAAATACGCATAATTAATTTCAGAAAAATCTGGAAAAATACTAAATAATTCTCAAATAATAAATAATGATTTTTTTTATAAAGAAAACTTAATTTTCCAAACTTCTAAAAAGTCATTTGCACGTGTTTTGCACGTGTACCAAAGAATAAATTTCTTAGAAAACATTTATTAAATCCTCAAAAATCATTTAAATTCATTTTCAAATAATTAAAATAATATTTGAAAATACGGGGTTCTACAGAACCGGTACCTCATGGATTTGCAACTTCTTGGTCCAAGGAATTTGGTAGTGGATCAGCAAGTTCTTGGGGATGAGGCCAACGTCATCTACTTCGATCAAGATTAGAGCTTGGTCCCTTGTAGTGGCTGCCTTCATATCTCCGCTCATAGTAATGTATTTGCCGAAAGGCCGGACGATTTGCTCTATCGAACTCTGATTCCACATGTGGAATGGCAAAAGGGGGACATTTATCCAGGTGAAACAGGGCTTAGGCTTCATCTTCGCACCGAATTCCATCGACCATGGAGAGAAGGTCGCATTGAATCCTGAGAAATGGAAAATCCCCTCCGAGATGGCTCGTTTGGCATCATCCTCAGTTGGAAACTGCACATGGAAGACCTCCTTAGAAACCCTTTTGACTTCCCACCAGCCACCTTGCTGTCTCCAGGCAAGTTGAGAGCGCTTTCCACAGTCGCAGCATCTGATTTGGATCTGGGGTTGATGAGGTGGAGGAAGGCGCTTGCATGCAGCGCTGGGAGGGCCGCGGCTATTTCGGAGTTGTGGGGGAGCTCGATAGCCATGGATTCCCTCTTGTTGAAGATGGGACATTCCCTGGCTCGATGACCCAACTTTCTGCAGTTGAAACAGTGAATGCCACTCTTCCGGCAGTCCACCGCGAGATGACCCATGTCGCCACATCGCATGCATCTGGCCTCCATCTTGCTTCGACGGTGGCTCGGTTGGATCTTGGGCTGTTGAGTGAAGTGGTGCTTTTTGGTGGAGAAGCGGTTTGGAAGAGAGATGGGTTTGTTTAGGATTTTTGGCAGAGAAGGGGAAGGGGCGGGGTGTAATGGGTTTGGGCGTGGGATTCGAGAAGAGTAATGATGAGGAGGAGCCGCCATTAGCACCTGAGCATAGGATCTGCTCTTGCTCCAATGCAGCCATGCACTCTCCTCTCTTCTCTCTCCTCTCTCTTCTCTCATTTTTTGTTGGGATTGTTTTATTGTTAGGGCATCTCCAACTATGCTAACTATTTTAATGTAAATTGGAGAGCAACTGAATAAAAATAATTTGGCAAGCGAAAAAAATTTCCGCACCAACCATGTTAGTTATTTTAACAAGTAATAATTTTTTTTTATTTTTATTTACTAATTCATTAAAGCCCAAAGAAAATGTTAAACAATTAATAATTAATTAAAGCCCAAATATACAAACAAAAAATAAGCACATTTTTGAAACCCCCCCCCCCCCCCCCCCCCCCCCCCCCCCCCCCCCCCCCCAAAAAAAAAGTGAGAAAAAAAAAAAAACAGATCGCTCGCGATCTGAGATTGCGATTCTGATCTCGCGATTTTTGAGATCTCTTTTTTTTATTTGCAATTCTTTGTCACAATTTTTTGTCACTATTTCTTTTCGCGATCGTTTTTTCACAATTATTTTTCACAGTTTCTTTTCTCTATGTTTTTTTCGTCATTTTTTTTTGCGATAGTTTTTTACAATTTCTTTTTCACGATTTTATTTTTACAATCAGACTGAGAAATTAAAGTTTGGTGAACAATACAAACTCGACAGATCCGGCAAGTGAAACTGAGAATTCTATTTTGGCGAATATGGTTGAAGTAGATTTTTCTTTCTAAATTTGTTGTTTTGACTAAAAATAAGAGGTGAATAGCGTGGTTGAAGAAGGTCTTTGATGCACATACTCCACATTTTCTATAAATTTTTAAAATTACTATTAGCATAATGTAATTAGCATGCGCCACTCCCTTAAAGAAGGTTCGCTCTTGGTGAACTAATGAGCTCATTTTGTTAATTTTTTCGAAAGTTTATTAGGTTTATGTGTTAATCATGCCGGTTGTAATCATTATTATGGGAAGTTCATTTGGTTTGCGTGTGAACCATGCATGCAGTTGTAATGGAAAACATTGGTCCCTATAATTAATCAGTATAACCATTTATAAGAAAAAATATTTTAATACATGCACGTATATTTTTCTTTTTGTGAAGAAGCATGAATGCGTATATCACCCTGGTAAGTGAATATAGTAATTGTGCAGAAATTAAAAAAAAACTAAAGTAAATATGTGTAATGAATGCGTAAAGTAAAGAGTAGAGTTAGAGAATGGAAATAGTGCAAATAGGTACGACATAGGGAAGGCATTCGGACTACCCGGACTGGGCCGGGCCGGAACCGGCTTTTCCCGGTCCTGGGCCAACACGGATCGGACTCCACCAATTTGCGGGCGGGGCCGGTCCGGGCTAGGGGGGAAATGTGAGGCCCGGACCTGGGCCAGGCTGGGTCGGTTTTTTGAGTGTATTTTTTTGAATAAAAAACAAAGATCAAGTATTAAATAGTAATTTTATAGCAATTGTAAATAATTAATAAATAAAAGAAACTAAAACCAAATTTAAATTGATTTAATAAATTACAAATTGTTAAATAAAATGAAGTTCATGAATAAAATTTCATACAAATTAGATCAAATTACAAAATAAGGGGATTATTTGAATTTAGAGATCGAGATGGTCTCTATTTAGATTGAAGAAAAGTGATTAATTAATTCAAAAATAATATTCTACATTATGATTTTGTTAAGAGTACAAACTAAAAAGATAAAGAAAAATAGTGAATGAAGACAATAATTATAAGAACATATAGATAACACTACAAGGAATTTGCCATATACCAACGGACACCTGTAGTGACGGATCACTAAAACTGTGGGTATAACCATCATATACCTACAGACATGTAGTAAACTGTGGGTATAGATGGGATAGAACACTTTTAATTCCCACCAAAATCCCAATTTCTAATTTCATTCTCCCCCCACCCTGTCTCTCTCAAAACCCCAAATCGGAAACCCCTCACCCAAACCCTAAAAAGCTCTTCCATCTTACTTCCACCTTCCCTTCACGCCGTCGTTCCCCCGACCGTCCTAACCCCCATGTCTCTCACAAAATCAAAAATCCCCTCTCTCTCTCAAAACCCAAAATCGAAAATCAACTCCCAGCGTCCCCGCCGACCCCGACCTCCCCTATCGCCAACACCCTCCTCCATTTTCCACACTCCCCTTCCTGCTCCTCGCTTCCACTTTCAGAAATCCCCCACAAAAACCCACATTTTCTTGTTTCGCTGCTAATTCTTTCGATGCTGCATCGAGTGAGGAGGAGGAATTGGAAGTGGAGGTGAGCGACGACGAACAAGAGTCGGAGGATGAAGCCCTAATTGATTATGAGTTGATAGAGGAAGAGGCCAGGGCTGTTGCTAGGGATTACTCCCTCTCCTTGTCCCGCCAGTTGGGGATAGGTAAAAATCCAACATTTTCTTCAAATTTTTTTCCCGTTTCACTACAAAATAAAACGTCTATCCCGGCGATTCTATCCCGGCGTTTGGTAGAAGCGTCGGGATAGACATTTAGAAATAAAGCAAAAAAAATATACCCCCTTCTATACCGGCGTTCATCGAAAATGTCGAGATAGAAATAGGCTATAACGGCGTTTTATTGCATAAACGCCACAATAGACCTAAAAATTTCCAACCTGCGCTCCTCCCTCCCCCAATTTTCATTTCCCCCTAAAAATTTACTTTTCATTTCCCGGTCTCTAATTTATCTCTCTCCCTCTCTCTCTCAAATCCCTATTCCTTGCCGCCGTCGTCCCCCCCCCCTCCAGCCGCACGCCTCCCTTGCTCTTTGATTCCCGATCCCGACCACCCATCATCACCATCGTCTTCTCCCCTTCCACCGAAACCCAACTCAAACTCCATCATCCTCACCGCCATCGTCAGCTCCGACCTCCATTCCAAATCCTCCCTCTCATTCTCGAACCCTAACCCCTTTTCTCTGTCGATTTCATTTATGTTTTTGGATTTACCCGAAAATGGGTAGGAATTGATTTAGGTGCAAGGTAAGTGTTTGATATAATGTATCTATGGATCTATCATCCATTTTGTTGTGGTCTATCGTCCATTTTTTCTTTTCTTCGACTTTTTGACAATTTGAGCCAAAATTATGTAACAATGATTTGAATTTTCCCTTTGGTTTTGAATATTTGATAGGATGGTAAAGGAAAACTTTCAGAACAGGAAGGTCGAAGGGTTTTTCAGCAGCTAATTGATGGTACAAGTTACAACAAGGGTGCTTACCATAGGGACTTGAAGGTACCCCATTGCAATTCTTAATCACATGGGAAAAGAATAGTTCCTTTCACCGGTATAAATAAAACAAAATCTAAAGCTGATCATTTGGAATTTGTTGGTCAATAGTTGAGTGAGATGCACTATAAATGTAATTATTTGCAATGTTTGCATTTATTAAAAGGAAGATCATATAAGTGGATTAAAGAAGCAAAAAAGTATTTAACAATGCACTCTTGAACTTGCATAGCTAAGTTGCATCGCACTGCACATATCATTGTTTTGAATCGGGTAAACATGCTTCTACTTTTGCAGCCAGAAAATGTTCTCGTTGATGCAAAAGGGAACATTAAGATATCAGATTTTGGTCTGAGTGCTCTGCCTCAACATCTTGGGGTATGATACATTAGTGCATTCTATCCTTTGATGAATTTTTATGTTGTGCTTTCAACTGCTTATAATTTTAAACTGATCTTTTTGTAAATCAGAATGATGGGTTATTACATACAACCTGTGGAAGTCCAGACTATATTGCCCCTGAGGTAAACCCTAGTGCATGAAATGGCTTCTGCTTATCGTCGGAATTGAAATATTTTGTTAAAATTCTGTTGCCCACTTTTTTAGGTTCTTTCAAATATGACGGTGCCATGTCAGATATCTGGTCTTGTGGGGTTATCCTTTAGGTCATTCTTACAGGATATTTTCCATTTGATGACAGGAATATCACTGTTCTTTATCAGAAGGTGTGTAAAACAAATTCATAGATAGTAAGTTCATATTTAAAATTTGTTGTCTGATATTATTTTTTCCTCGGGGAAGTACAGATCTCCAAGGGAGAGTAACAGGTTCCCAAGTTTCTTTCTCGTGGAGCTCAGAACTTGATTAGAATGATCCTTGACCCCAACCCTTATACTCGAATAAATATAGATGGAATTAAAGAAGATGATTGGTTTAAACAAGATTACACTCCTGTCATCCCATATGATGACGATGAAGAAGATACGCGATTTGGTGATTTAGTTGCGACAGTTAAAGAGGTTTTAGTCATTTTATATGCTTGTTTCATTTTCTTTAAATGGTAATAGTTATTCTGTACTGTTGAAACTGATATTATAGTTTCTTTGATGAAGCCCAATGAAGCAGATGGAAATGGCTGCAAAGCTCCTAGCCCCATCAATGCTTTTCAGTTGATTAGCATGTCCTCATACCTCGACCTTTCGGGATTTTTTGAATAAGAGGTGAGCTATAAGTCATGAATATGTTGGGAGCCAATATACTGTTCCTATGCTGTGAAAATTTATTGATGATATTAACTTCGTAATTGTAGGTTGTTTCTGAAATAAAGATTAGGTTCACTTCCAACTATTCGCCAAAAGATCTTTTAAAGAAGATTGAGAAAATTGTTAGAGAAATGGGATTCCAGGTCCAGAAGGGAAATAACAAGGTTGGTGTAACTAAATTTTTATGCCTTATACCATCTCCAAAGCCTATATGCTTTTATAACCTAAATAATACTAACATATTATTTATCTATTGACAGTTGAAAGTAATGCAACAGAACAGGGGTTCATCCAGCCCCAAAAGCCCAGGCTCCTTCTCTGTCGCTGCAGAAGTAAATCGAGTTTTTTTTTTTACTAGCCATCATTTTTATGTATACAATAAATACATATCAAATATATATCAATAAAAAATGGATGCTTCTCTATCAGGTGTTTGAGCTCAGTCCATCTCTGTATGTTGTGGAATTACGGAAGTTGCATGGAGATTCCTTATTATATAGACAGGTAAATTGCCTTCGCTTTATCTGATATATATAGATATGAAATGGTAAAATGAGGAAGATAAAGGCAAAACATGTGCTTGCTATTACATGGCTCAGTTATATTTCATCACAAGGTTTATGGTAGGCACACGTATGATATTTCTCAAAAATAGGTCATAGTTGGTGGTAGTTTTTCTAATGTAGTCTGTATGTGTAATAAGCTATCTTCTATGGTAATTGCAGTTATGCTCGAAGCTATCAGGAGACTTGGGTGTCTTTAATATCCATCAGCTTTTGGAACCGCAGCCATTAATTCAGGAGCTCAATGGTTTTGAAGGGTAAATGTCTATTGCTGCCGTTTGAAAGCGTGTATCTAGTTTTTTCATTAAGGATGGCAGACTTTTCTTCTACATAACAAATTAACCAAGTGTAGTTTGATCAGATACAGAAAGAGAGACTTGAGAAGAAAAGGGAACTAATTGTAGTTTAAACATTCTTCCTTCTTGCAGGTGTGGATTTGGCCTCTTGATGTATGGGTTTGGTTCTAAGAAAGTCTTGCTTGAAGATTTTGCTTCATCAACGTTAACCGATTTCAGCGTCATTGTCCTAAATGGCTACCTTCCCTCAATCAACCTAAAACAAGTATCTCGTTCTCCTGAATGCTAAAAAAGATAATAACGTGGATATTCATTTACATACTAATCTTTCATATAGATTTGCTCTCATGCTTTCTGAACTTATAACTAAGTTGAAGTTTCCATATATATTTTTGCTTAAGCTTCTGAACCTGGTAATTAACCTAAATGCTCAATCTTTGCAGCTTCCACTTGCTACAGGTGAAGTGGTTTTGCTGCACATGATAACCAGACAAATTTATGGTTCTTTTTGTGTGGGTAAGTCTTGATTCTGTAGACACACCAGTGTGGAAGTTTACTATACCATAATGCATAATGTTCCTCCTTTTGGTGAGGCATAGTGTGAAAACAATGTAGCTCAAAGCATAAGCAAGAATATTCTTGTTTTGTAAGTTTTAACATCATAAAAATATCCAATCAGTCCAATATTTATTGAGGACTTCTTCAAAAGAACAAAAATGAATAATCTAAAATTTTGTATTGTATCCAGATGTCTGTATTACTATATTAATTCTTTTAGGCTCATGTTTTCTCCTTCATATATGCACATGACAAATTAGTGAGCAGTGATAGATGAATCATCATTTATAATGATGGGCAATTCCTTAGGTGGTTATGAATTTAGTCCTTTTTTGCATGCAAATGAAAATTAGTAAGTGTTGATCAATTTCTTAATTTATATAGTTCTGTTACATTATCATTAAAGAATAAGTGCATTGTACATGCAGCAAATATAGTGCCTTATGTTAACTTTAAATCTCAATCTAGTCCATGTTTTCGAGCTATATATATCCATCATGAAACTGAAAATTCAAAGGTTTGTACATGGAATTCAAAGGTTTTATACGCCCAGATGTATGTACTTCTTATACGTCAAATGTCATTCTTTGAGCTGTATATACTGATCAGTATACTAGTTTGATATTAATTTTTGATTCCTATAAATTATACATCTTTTGTTGGACTTATGTTGACTTTAAATCTCAACCTAGTCCATGTTTTTGAGCTGTATATATCCATCATGAATCTGAAAATTCTTTTTTTGTGTGTGGGCATTGGGAATGACCAACCGGTAATAGAATTTTGTTCATCCCTCCTTACGTCAAATGTCATTCTTTGAGCTATATATACTGATCAGTATACTAGTTTGATCAGTATACTAGTTTCCTTGACACTAACTTTTATAAATGAAGTATTAGAAATTCCGAGTTTTATTATAAACTTTTTGTGATCTACCTCCTTGACACATGTATTTGGTTCTTGTGCATTTACCTCCAGTCGTACATCGTATCCGGACGTGTTCAAGATGCAAGCCAAGATGCATGAAGAGATTGACGGCTTGAAAGATATGATTGCTTCTTCCCAACAAAACCACAACTCTAACAATCCAGTACATGGAATTGTAAGTATTCAGCAATATTTTACGATATGAGTATGAAATTTAACTATTGCATGTGACTGGTGTGGTGACTAGTGTAGTGAATAAACTAATAAATGACACTATTGTGAATTATACAGAGCCAGCGAATTTCATCGACTTCTAGTCACGCACATACATCTGGGCGAAATATCAATGTGAATGAAAGCAATGCCGAGCCACAACAGTAGACTTTGCCATAGTTTAGTTTAATTTGGACTAGTCTTTTTATGTTTTGTCGAAACTGAATTTATGTTTTGTTAAAGAAATTGATGTATAACATGTATATTTCTAACTCTTCATATGGCCATTTTTAGACAAGTAATTATTGTTTATTGTGGTCCATCATTATATAGTTGTTTATTATGCTATTAGTTATTTTAAGATTTGAACTTTTAAATTTGATCTGACTACAGATATTTTGAATTTGTGACCTATTTTTAAAATAGTGGAAATTAAACCCGATGCCGGGATACATATCGATCCACCAAACGTGTTGAATTATTTTTTTTATAAAAATTGAACCTATACCGGCGCTTTAAAAAATGCCGCTATAGGGCTATGACTTGTAACGGCGGTTTAAAATGCGCCGTTACAAGCCGTACATCTATAGCGGCATTTTTATAAGCGCCGGCATAGGCGTACGACCTGTAATGGCGCTTTTCTAGACCGCCGTTACAGGCCATAGGCTTATAGCAGCGCTTGTTAAGAAGCGCCGTTATAGGCCTATGGCCTGTAATGGCGGTCTAGAAAAGCGCCGCGATAGACCTATGATCTGTCCCGACGGTCGATGCAACGGCGCTATGCGCGGCGATAATAATAACGCCGCTACCACCTATGGCGGCGTTTATAAGCGCCGCCATAGCCAAAAAAAAAATGCCGCTACAGACGGTCCGTTTAGTAGTGTTATATTTATCTTCGTGATTGTGATTATTTCCTTTCGTGTTGTTGAGTTAAGACTGGTACAATTTATGGATGATGGTAAAATTATTTGCTGGGCCATGTCACGTGCTCATATTTCTGTATTTTGGGAAGCGGGGCGTGACAGTTACATATATATATTACTATTAAACTTTTTATGAAATATAATTTCAGATTGAATTTCTTGGCTAGCGCTTGCAAATTATTGCGCTTAGTTGGGTGGTTGTTGGTTCGATCCTAAGAGGTCTTAGATTTTATTTTTAAATGAATTAATTAAAATGATTTTTAGCTGTTGTTTCTTTCTTTTATTTTTTTTTTAATTTTACTTTTGTTTTTATTTTTTTTATTTTTATATTGTAATTTGATCAGATTTGTATGAAATATTATTTACACTACAAGGAATTTGACATATAGTGACAACAAAAATCCGTAGGTAAAAGGCGAAAAACCGTAGGTATAGCCCGTAAAACCTATACCAACGGACATATTTTTCCGTCGTTTTTAATTAGCTATACCCACGTCAAAATGCCGTCACTATAGCCTATAGCGACGGTTTTTTCACCCGTTGGACAAAACCTCGGTGTTATACCCACGGTTTCGTATCCGTTGGTATAGGTTTTAAAAATGTATTTTGCTTTCCTATACCCACGGTTGAAGCTCCATTGCTATAGGTTTTAGTGATGGTTTTCGCATTCAATTATTTGAATATATACTCATCGTTCTATACACAATTTTTTCTTATTAATTACGCTTATGATAATTTAATATTTTCTTTTATAATATTAATTTAATTATAAACCAAATACACAATGAAATAAATACATGTGTTTAAAACAAAATTAAATTAAATTAAATTTCAATCATATTAAAAATTAATGAAGTATTACAAACATGTCAAATTCAAATTACAAAATAGTTAAAATGTCAACCTAAGAGTATCTTACTGACATATAATAAGCATATCAAGTCTTATAACAATCTAATCCACTTAATTTCGAGGTTCGCTCCATCAACAGAAAATTAGCTTCCATTGCCAATAAATAGTGTACATCTACAACTCGTCAATAAATAACTCCGATCTACAATGCTGACTGGAAAATCATCTCAGCAAGTTCCTGTACCATCAAAAATTTAAAGGAATAGTTATTAGGCACATTCAGCGAAGGATAATAAAGAAAACTTGTTCGGCACAGGGCAAATCTCAAAACTATTTTACCATCAATCTACAAAAAAGAAAACCATGTAACATATCAGGAAATAAATCACTAATGAAAGTAAGTATAAACTCTTAAAAATAAACTTACTTCTAATGTATTAAAGATGGTTTTAGCAGCGTGGCGGAAAACCATTTCATAGTATGTTATGTTTTTAAAGATGCTTCAGTCATTTTAGCATATAAATTGCAATGCTCAGTAATATAGAAGAACTAGTATCTAAAGTTTCGACACTTCCAACCAAGGAACTATCACAGAGCTTATTACTGAAATAAACATCTACAATTTAGCTTAAGATTAGTTCATAAGACTGATGACATATAGTTGAAAACCCCCCCATTTTTTATATCCATAATAATATAGTTTACACGATAAAGCTGATCCCTATATAATGCAACCATTGTTCCAATCAATTTCCAAAGCCACATTATCAGAAGGAATCCGATTCCATCAATTTGTGTTTCATATCAAACCATTCGAACCTTAGAATAGCATAGATAATAGATCAGAAAACATCATCCTCAGGGTCATCCCATCAAGATTAGTTGTGGATATCAGTAATATTTACAAGCTGCCAACCTAGTCTAAGGAATGCATTTGCTTTGGCTCTAGGCTTCATCTAGTCAGAGTTAGAAACACAATTTCATAAAGTAAATCTATCTTACCCTTCTTCTAGATGATTTACTGCAATCTATGAGATTTTGGAGTCTGCCAACTTGTTCATTATGATACTGGCGAGTTCTTTCCTTGTCAATAGTTTCCCCGTCAAGACTTCGATATTAACTAAAGAGTGTTGTTTGATATTAACTGTGTTGACATCAGATTGACAACCAGTCATAAAATCTACTCATCTCTTTTGTGATGGCTAGTGCTTATTTTTTAAGGGGCTGTCTAAACTGAAGCGAACCAGTGTTCATGGTTTAAATTCCAGAAGTTCGTCCAACTCTGCCATTCAATCTATGGATAAGACAGGACTATAAATACTAAAATGAGGGCAAATAGTAGAGCCTATCTTATCAATATTCAACATGAGCTCAGCAACCAAGGAGCACTTCCAAGTATATAATGGACCAAGAGTGAGAAGCTGTGCACATAATGTATCATATGCTGTCTAATAAGAGATGAAATAAGCATCTAACAGATTAGACGATGGAAGTACAAAATATAAAACAAACTTAATTGTTTATAATCATTGACTAACCTGGATGGATGTCAAACAATGAGCCGCTCTAATTGCTTTTGAAGCCAGCACCATACCAAAGCTAATGCAAAAGAGAATAGTAACTAGGAGCATAAATGAAATACATCTTTGCATATGATTATTCAACCAAAGATAAGAGAGACTGGTATCTTACGTTGCTTCTTCGAGTGAATAAATGCGAAGCTCATACATCACTTGGTGAGCTGAAATAGGATGGCGAGTTGGAGAAGCTCCATCTCCTGTGGCATCCTGCTGCATGTGTGACTGAAGTCCAGTATCACCTTCCGTGTTGGGAAGCATACATGCTACACAGGCTACTAAAAATCGCCCACAAGGAGAAAAGTGGGTGCCCATTTCACTATCATTAAGAGAGAAAAAAAAGTATTCAAGAAATTGATACAATAGCCATAGCCAGAAACAAATGATTTTATAAATAAAATTCTTCGACAACAACACTAATAAATAAAATTAAATAATCTTCCTTACAACTCCCCTACTTATACATACAACTAATACTTAAAATTATGAGGTGTTAAGAGCAAAAGAATGTAGAATGACATAAATATCTGCAGGCTGCATATTTATTTTCATTCCAAAAGTCATAACATGTCATTAACAATAATGAAGTAAATCACAATTTGTTGTCAAACTTCAACGGAATTTTAGTATGAAAAACAGTTTGAACTGCTATAAATCAAAAATAAAACCATACATGAGCCTTGTCCATACAAGCAGAAAAACAAATTCCCTTGTAGTTTCGACTCCAGTATCAATTTGCATTTGCAACTAAATCTGATCTGATCTATCATTAGTTTATAATATAAATCATTAGGCAGGTAATAAAACATTCTTTTCACAACAGTAAATTGCTCATATCTTCTAACCTACTTGAATACATCTCTAGTCTCTAATATTATAATGGGAGAAAAAGAGCTGTCATTTGTAAATCTATCAAAGCGTGTAACGCAAGTCCATAACTATTATAAAGGAGGTCTTAGGTTAAAGCCCATTTACTTTAAAAAAACTATATTTATTAAGACGTGCATCACACGTGTAAATTACTAGTGTTCCATAGCCATAGCAGATTGCTAAAATGACTGAAGCAGATTGCTAACAGATTGATCATAGCCATAGCATAGTATGTTTTAGCATGTGAGAATGCCTATCTTTTTTGTCTTCCATATCTAATTCTGGAAAATTAGAATTTCAGTATCCAATGCTTCAGAGAATTGGTATGTATAGTTAGCAATCATGTGTATGATTGCTAACTAATTGGTATGTATAGTTAGCAATCATGTGTATCATGTGTATAGTTAGCGAATTGGATATTTATGTAACACATAACTAATTTTATGTGTCAGATTCATGTGTCTATGCTTCACTTCCTCGTGAACACTGAGTATATAATTTTAGCAGGAGATTATGATAGGATATGAGATCATATTTAGAATGTTTGTTTCTTGCATTGAAATATATATAGGCCCATATATAGGAAGCATGTTATCTCATGCTATTGCCCATGTCTACATGTTTGGTTAGCAATAACTCACATTAAAGATTGGAAGTTACTGAACAAATTGTTCCGCCTCAGATCAACAATACCCTTGCCTTCATGTTTTGATTACTTCCTTCTTCTTGGTCACCTGCATTAGAAAATCTATAATTGTCACCAATCACCTTATTAGTAGTTCATATCCTTAAAAATCTATAAAAGTGCATACTCTATAATATTTACTGTACGGTTTCTATTTCACCGTGAAAAAATGTAACTAGAACAGACATCATATGGACAATCTAAGAGTTTATTGATCAGTTAACCATTCCCAAACATTTTCTTGGAGGTGTACATGAGCAGTATCTTCATACTAGTTTTGTCAAATTTCAAAGCGATCACTTCTGAGAGAAACTACCAAGTAAATGACTATGAGCATTTTAGAAAGCCACTTTATTTGTATATAAAATTAACCATGATACAAGTATTGGTTAAAGAAGTAATCGGTATATTGAAAATCATTTATATTTAACTGTAAATATGGTGAACTTGAGAAAAACTCTCCTTACTCTGAATATATTATTTTTATACCATTTGGTTCATCAAACCAATTATGCTTGAGAATTGGCTATATTTTGCAAGTGCCACAGCATAATTGTTGTAAGAACTATAAGAAACCATTCAGCCATGATGTACTGAATAAACCTATTACTGAGTTAAAGAGTTAACAAAGTACCAAAAGATTGTTGGGAGTGAGCTACTCAATCACGAGAAAATTGCTTTTGGATGATATATTGTGCCTCTGCAACGAGTCTTCTAAGCACTTCGCCAGCTAGCAAAATCTCCTTGCCAAGCCCCATACCCTCACCTTACATACCCACGTTTTCAACTGCTTGAAGACATTAGGAATTAGAAAAGCCATTAATTACAACGAAATCAAAATTTAATCAGTCATTCCCATCTTTCTATAGCATTGAGTCAAAAAATGAATAGTCAAAATTTCTATTCATCAGAAATTCATTCAATAAAACATGGGGGTTAAGACGGTCGGGAGATGGCGAAATAAACAACATGTGTCGTCCAATCTGATTTCAAAAAAAATTTAATTGGGACGGAACAATATATTCCGTCACCGATATTATGAGAATCGTCATTTCGTTTCTCAAATATGAGAACGTACTGTAGCAAGTTTGCCATCAAATGGCAAAATAAGAAACGAGTGCAGTGCCAACTTTCTCAAAATATGAGAAAATGGCAAATATAGCAAACAACTGTGGATACTCTAACCAGAGTCATTCCTTGATACAGGATCACTACGATTTAGAAACAATAAAAATGGATGCCTTGAAGTTAAAAATCATAATATTTCTTATGTGTTGTGGACATGCCATTTTTTTGAGTAATCTAGTGCAAAATGTCATCGTTAGTATAAATAAACGGGAAAAAAATTTGAAGAAAATGTTGGATTTTTATCTATCCCCAACTGGCGGGACAAGGAGAGGGAGTAATCCCTAGCAACAGCCCTGGCCTCTTCCTCTATCAACTCATAATCAATTAGGGCTTCATCCTCCGACTCTTGTTCGTCGTCGCTCACCTCCACTTCCAATTCCTCCTCCTCACTCGATGCAGCATCGAAAGAATTAGCAGCGAAACAAGAAAATGTGGGTTTTTGTGGGGGATTTCTGAAAGTGGAAGCGAGGAGCAGGAAGGGGAGTGTGGAAAATGGAGGAGGGTGTTGGCAATAGGGGAGGTCGGGGTCGGCGGGGATGCTGTGAGTTGATTTTCGATTTTGGGTTTTGAGAGAGAGAGGGGATTTTTGATTTTGTGAGAGACATGGGGGTTAGGACGGTCGGGGGAACGACGGCGTGAAGGGAAGGTGGAAGTAAGATGGAAGAGCTTTTTAGGGTTTGGGTGAGGGGTTTCCGATTTGGGGTTTTGAGAGAGACAGGGTGGGGGGAGAATGAAATTAGAAATTGGGATTTTGGTGGGAATTAAAAGTGTTCTATCCCGTCTATACCCACAGTTTACTACATGTCTGTAGGTATATGATGGCTATACCCACAGTTTTAGTGATCCGTCACTACAGGTGTCCGTTGGTATATGGCAAATTCCTTGTAGTGTTATCTATATGTTCTTATAATTATTGTCTTCATTCACTATTTTTCTTTATCTTTTTAGTTTGTACTCTTAACAAAATCATAATGTAGAATATTATTTTTGAATTAATTAATCACTTTTCTTCAATCTAAATAGAGACCATCTCGATCTCTAAATTCAAATAATCCCCTTATTTTGTAATTTGATCTAATTTGTATGAAATTTTATTCATGAACTTCATTTTATTTAACAATTTGTAATTTATTAAATCAATTTAAATTTGGTTTTAGTTTCTTTTATTTATTAATTATTTACAATTGTTATAAAATTACTGTTTAATACTTGATCTTTGTTTTTTATTCAAAAAAATACACTCAAAAAACCGACCCAGCCTGGCCCAGGTCCGGGCCTCACATTTCCCCCCTAGCCCAGACCGGCCCCGCCCGCGAATTGGTGGAGTCCGATCCGTGTTGGCCCAGGACCGGGAAAAGCCGGTTCCGGCCAACTAGAAACAATAAAATTCAATAACCAAATCTGGAATACAAAAACTTACCAAATAGCTCGAGAATATGCAATGCAGTAACAGTTCGACGAGTTCCTTTCGGTTACCCATCACTGTACCTGAATGACACAACTCAAAAGAAGGAGGAAAAGAACCCATTAGAGCAAGCTTTGGACGACAAATAGTAGAAAGCAGTAAAATAAAAAATAAAAGACTATATAGCAAGAACAGAAATTGGAACGATATTGGAGTCAATAAATGATAAACGGTAACAAAATCAAAGGTTGATAATCAGTAAATTCAGAAATCAGGAATCAAAGTTTAATAACTAGTATTCAGTATTAGTGTCAATGTTAAATGTTGACTTATTTCTATAAGTCAATTATTCATTTTAATCCTAACTAATGCACGTACTTCTGTATCCCATACTACAGGCTCCATGCATACAATCAATTTTGTTTAAACTAAGGTGGTAGATCCTATAGTTCATGAACTCGGCATGATATAACATTTCAACAATAACACTATCATGTAATGAATTCTAGAGGTGGCCCATGTAGGTCCTAGAGGTGGCTGATGTGGCACTTAGTTCTACGTGGCACTTAGTTCCATATAACTTGTAATCATGTAATGGATTCTAGAGGTGGCCCCCGTAGGTCCTAGAGGTGCCCCCCGTCAATCCTTGACGCGGCACTTAGTCCCATTTAACGATAAGACATGGGAAACACGGGCCCCATACTCCCGAGTACAGTCACTATATTATCAACTACCATAGTCAACCCTTGATCCTGGCTTGATTAACATTCTTTATTAGCTATCATTTATGAACATGCATGTGATCAATGTGGACGATGGTATCAATATTCATACAACAGGTACAATTGATGAGACTGGTAGCACTAGTACAATTTTAAGGTGATATCAAGATTATACAGTACATGAATATCCGTGATACAATTCATTAAATATTTAAAACACGGTTTATATGCAAAACATGCCTAAATATGGACTAAGTGTAATACAATTTATATGCAATGTCTTAAGTTTCTATGTCGGGAACCTGGTCGAAACCTCAGTACAAAGTCAAGCAAATGACAAGGCCGTACATGCGAAAGTTCCATAATACAATAAATTTACGGTTCAAGTTTTATTTCAATAGCAATGGGATGACAAGACAATTATAAATCAAATAGCATTTTACAATAAAGAAATAATGGAGTTCAATTAAATGTGATATTCAAATTAATTACTACTTACCGAATTTCGAGGATTGTTTTCTTGAACTAGAAACAATAAAAATGAGTTCAAGAGATGCTTTCCTGTTAAGGGACGATTCTGAATATAAAAGAATAACGAGATGAGGATCCCAGGGCGACGCACCACGGTCACACGTGCGAGCCACGTGCAAAATAGTATCACAGCAAAACAACACCAAACACACATAGTATATCCGAAGCAAAACACCAAACGGCAAAACACAAGACAGCAACTCCAATAGCAGATCCCCCCTTCACACAACAGCAAACACCAAATAAGAATTTGCTACACCCAGAACAGCACACACCAAAAACACCCATTGTTCTTCGTCCCCACAGCGAATCCCCACACAACACCAGCTAGTTACTCAGATCCCTCCCACACACACAACGAACACCAATAGCGCCCACTCCCGTTTCGTCTTCTCCAACGCAAGGGAGAAAGGGAGAGAGAGCGACGGAGACTGCAGTGGTTAGGGGCGGCGGTAGTGGAGACCACAACAAAGGCGGCAACGACGTCGGTGCTGCGGTCAGGAAGCGACGGCAGCGACGGAGATGGTTGGCAACGGGTGCCGCTCTGTTTCGCACTAAAAATAGAGGAGCAAAGACGACGGCTTTCGGGGCTTGGACAATGACGACGACGACGTGAGGGGACTTCGGTGGTTGCAGGGGTGAGCAGAGAGGGATTGACGACGGATTGGAGGTGGTGGAAGGCGATAGCGGCACTTCGACGAGGAAGGAAGACGGGGAGTTCGAAGCTTCGAAGCTCGGCAATGGCGAAAGGGGGAAACCGCGATGGCGATGGTTTCGCTGAGGTGGAACTTCGACGAGGTGCAAGAGGGCGGTGCTCGACAGGTTGGAAAGGCTGTGAGCACGAGGTGGAGCGACAGTGATGAGCACGAGGTCACAGGGCGATGTACTGTGGGCTAGCTATGCTGGGTTCGAGAGCGGAGGAAGGCGATGGTGCTGGGCTCTGAAGGCAAAGACGAGGAGAGGATGCTGACGATGGCAAATGCGAGCAGAATGGGGCGGCGCTCGACAGAGGGTGGAGGAACAGGGTGCGAGAGGGAGATGAGGTTGAAGGAGGGTGAACAGTGGAAGTAGGGTTAGGCGGCTAGGGTTACACAGTAGTGGGTAGGTTAGGGTTAGGGTGTAGGGTATTTATAGTATAGGGTTATTGGTTATTGGGTAATGGGTTATTGGGAATGAAATCCAATAAGAAATAGGCTTATAGGGTATTGGGTTTTTGGTTTAAATCCATTAGGGAGATAAAAGAACCAATAAAAGTATAATTTATTGTAAAATGTGTAATTCACATTAAAATATAGAATTCATTTGAAACACTTCAAATACAATTAAGTATATAAATAGATTTTTACTTTATCAATCAAGGGTAATAATAATAACAACAGTAATAACAATAATCATAATAATAATAATAAAATAAGGATAAAAGTAATAATAATAATACTGATAACAATAATAATAATAACAACACAAATAGGGTTGGTATTACAATAAGAAAATCATAGTGAGTAGTTACAAATAAAATTATTGTTTAAAAATAAACTTTAATAAGAGATCTGACAATACATTTTAAGAAAAGAATTTGAAAGCAGAACATAATTTACAAAAATTTAAAATATCAAAAATACACAGAAAATACGGAATTTGGGAAATAGGGGTTACAAATCCTACCCACCTTACAACAAAATTTCTTCCTCAAAATTTTCTTAGGCGGTACATAGGACAGGGAAAAGCAACTCTTATGGGGGGTAACAAAACATGGGATTCAAGGAAAAAAGACAAAATGGCGGCAACACCAAAATAAAAAGGGAGTGGATAACAATGATTTCAATGGAATGCATGAAAGAAAATAAACAGTATCAAAAGGAAAGAAACAACACAGGATAACAAAGTAAGATAGGGAGTAGGTAGAACTGGAATCTGAGAGAGAAGGGACAGGGAAGAATTGAACCAATCAAGGAATCAACAGATGAAGATGAATACAAGGAATAGAGGGGAGCAACAATGTCGGGAAGAAGAAGCAAGAGAATCCTGGCACCTGTGGGTTATGGGCTCACCACCCTTCCGCTGCGATACTCTGATAGTGATGTCCCAAGCAACATACATGTCGCTGTAGGCCACATGACACCAATCGACGAACCGAGCAGGAAGACAAGAATGAAAAACCCGGATCAAGAAGAGTATGGGCTCAAGATAGATAAAAATAAATAATGCAAAATGAATAAAAAGTTTGGCTTCAATTTAAATAATTAAAAGATATGGTATAGATCGAAACTAATGGGCTTTAACAAAAATAATAATAACAACAAATGTTAATAATAAAAATATTAATATCAAGAATAGTAGAATAATAATAATAATAAAATAATAATAACACATATTAATAATAAAAATAATAATAATATTATTATTAAAAATAATAATAGCAATAATAATAACAGTAATAAAAAAAATTGTCATAATCATACTGGTAATAGTAATATTAATAATACAATTAAAAATGTTAACAATACTTAACCATGATAATACATACATGATAGAATGAGATTCAACACATTCATGAAAATAATGCAATAATAACAATAATAATAGCATTAAAAAATACCAATAATAATAATAATAATGATAATAGCAATAATAATAATAATAATATCAATAATAATAAAATAACAGTAACAATAATAATAAAAACAATAACAGCAATAGAAATGACAATAATAATAATAATAATAATAATACCAATAATAATAACGAAAACAATAGCAATAATAAAAATAGCATTATAAAACAAAATAAGAATTTGACTTATCAACTCTATAAATAAATCAAATAGGAATATATATAGTCGATCAATTATAAATGGAATGTGAAGTCAAAATACACAATTAATCCCCAATTGTAAGAAAGTAGGAAGACTATTCACATAGAATAAGAAGTCAAAAATAAAGAGATAAAACCCAACTATAAAAAGGTTGATAACCATACAAACAATAAAGGAACAAAAAAATTTAAGGTGATATAAAAAAATAGTTTTGGGAAAATAACCTGTAACCCCTGTTTTCCCAAAAATATATTTTTGTGTATTTTCTGTATTTAAAATTCTCGTAAATTATTTTTCCGGTTTCCAAATTCTTTTGTCAAATCGTATTGTTGGATCTTATATGACAATCTATTTTCCATCTACAATTTTATTCTAACTATTTTTTTTATTATTCTTATTATTGTTAGTACTACTTTGATTTCTATTATTGTTACTATTACTGTTATTATTATTACAATTATTATTTTTATCATTTCCTTATTATTGTTATTGTTATTATTATTATTTTTGACTGGTTATTAAAAATCTACTTTTATTTACTAATGGTATTTGTAATTATTTCAAATAAACTCTACTGTGTAATGCAAATTACATTTTTTTATATAGATCATATTTTTATCTAATATTTTTTAAAATATTTTCTATTGGACTTAATAATCCTAATACCCATTTACTTATCCCTAATTACCCAAAACCCAATAAACCCAATACCATTACCCTATTTAACCCATACCCACTATTTAACCCGAGATCCATTATAACCCTACCCGTATACAATCCTAACCCTAAAATCCCTCTGCATTTATAAATACCCCGTCCAGCCTATTCATCTTCTCTCCCGTCACCTACTTCCCATGCGCCACCTCTCGAATTTCTCGCACCTCAACCCACCACCCTCTCATCCTCTGCCCCTATGTACGCCAGCCGTGCGTCAACAACCCCATCGATAGCCCTCCACTGTGCACCGCGCCGCCCTCCTGAGCGATGTCGACAGCACCCTGGCTCCTCCACGACTACAACATCTCCCTCTACTCTGCCTCGCCCCAAACTTCCTTGTCTCCCGATCCTCCTCTCCCTGCCCTCTCCCCCTGGCCCTCCGCCGCTGGTGCAGTCACCCTGGTTGCCGTCCCTCCGACATGCCGCCACTGTAGTAGCAACGTAGCTAGCCGCAGCGGCCTGTACTGAATATCTGCCTATCCGCCATCGTCCTCCCGCCTCCTTGGCCGCCGCCAGTCGCCAAGCCAGTGCACCCTCCTGGCCATGAGTTGCTGTTGATATGAGTTCTTGATCATGGTGTTTTGATGGTTTGAATATTGGCCATCTGATCTTGTTGATCTTGATCATGGAGTGTTGATCATGTGATGAGAGCCGTCCGTTTCCCCCTTGATCATCTTGATCTTGATTGAGTGCATTTTTGGTCGTCTGTTCTTGATATCTTAATTTGGATCGTTGGATCTTGATTATAATCTTTGATTATGGACTGTTGGATCGCACTATCATCATCTTGGAGTTCTTGATCACTTTGATTGGTGGTCGTCCGATTGTCGATCTGATTCGATCATCATCATCATCATCATCAAGATACTGATCACATTTTGATCTTGATCCTCGATCAGAGTCGTCCGATCTGATCCGATCGCCTCGATCTTTTGATCTCTTGATCTCAGTCGTCCTGATCTTGTTCGTGATCATCTTGTTCGTGATTCATTGCTATTGAGTTCGTTCCTGGGATCCATTCCTGTTATTCTTGATTTTGGCTTCGTTGTTTTCGTTGTCTTTTAGGCAAGTAACTTGTACTCAAATTCATTTGTATGATACAAGTCATAAATACCGCTTGTAGTGTAGTTGGATTCTAGAGACAACTCGTGTGTGTGTTATTGTGATGAGTATTGTTTCTATAGTGCTATTGACCATAATTGACTCACGACACCAAAATTGACATGAAACAACTTAGGTTTTGCCCATTCTTGATTTGATCATTTATGTGGAATTTCAGTGAGAATTTGAGTAATTGTTGAGATACATGTGATAGACTTGCTTGGATATGTTAATTACACTATTTCATGATATTTGGACACTTGATTGTGTTTGGATCAAGTTTCGTTGGATCTATGTTGATTTTTGTTTTTGAGAAAATTCTGTATTTTGCTAATAATCTGTCTTGATCAGTAATTTAGACCATATTAAGGTCAGAATCTTAATTTTAGTATAAAACATGAGTTTTAGAGAAATTTGTCTTATTTCCAACCTCTCTGACCATGATCGATTTCGTTTTCGTATGTGTGAGATATGACTGTTTTACTACAGAGGTGTAGATCTTTTCCAGATTTCGTTTCTCGATGATTTTGATGACTAAATTATTTTGATACTTGTCCTACACATTTTATTTTGATCTAAAACTTTGGTCAGTTTTTCTATACCTATTTAGGGATTAACCAGAATTTTGGTGGATTTTATTGACAAGTTTTATATGCCGTTTCATGCTTATTTATAAAGACCGTACTTGCTATATTTTACTCGCTGTTCTGTAAAGAATCGTATTTTAACCTGATTCCTTTTACTGTATGGAAAATATTTGTGAAAAGTAAAAGTTATCTTATTCTATCTATTTCCATCTCCCTTTGGCAGATTTGAATTTCGTTTCATGGTTTGCGAGATATTACAGTTTTCGTACAACTGTGTTGGGAATTCCAGATTTGCCAATCTATCGTTTCTTGATGTTTTCTGATTTTTGATGACTGATCTAATTTTACTGGAAAATTATGAAACTTTATATTTTGATACTAGACAGATAGGGGAATACCCCAGATTTTTTGTGGATTTATTTATTGAGTTTTGATACTGTTTTCCTGACTGAGAATTTGATTTACTGATTTCTTCTTAAACATATTTTCTAGATTTAAATCAGTTTTGAGTTATGATTTTGTGAAATACTATATAACTTATTTGTATTCGCTGGATTCGGGTGGAAGTCTATTTTCTAGATTCTCCGAAGGATTCAGATTTGGATTTCTGTAGTAACGGAAATCACTATTTTAGTACTGTACTGTCATGCTGTCCTGAATGTGAACATACACTGTTTTGCTCGTTTATGTGACTGTCTATCAGCTATGCATGCTTATTTGTTACCCTAGACCTGATACTGATTATATTATGTTAGTTAGACACTTTTTCATGCTTATACATGCCTGTTTGAGAATACTAATAAATAATCAAGCTGGGGTTTTAATGGGAAAGATCTAATAGTGGATAATTCAAAAACGTGTACTCGGAAGGGGGCCCATGTTTCCCATATTTGGAATTTGTTATATGATTTGGATTACTTGTCCCTTAGTACACTGCCCTTTATGGTCCACTATGAAATCTAAAGCGAAACTGTTTGTTGTAGCAACCATGTAAGGTGGGTTGCATGAAGTGCTACCTAGATAGTAATAACTACAAGACTTGATAAATGATAATTGAACATGATACTTGAACATGATACCTGAACATGATACCTGAACATGATACATGCTTGCTTGGTACTTGACTACGTGATACATGAGACTTGAGACTTGACACTTGATACATGATTACATGATACTTGATACTTGACACATGATTACATGATACTTGTTTACTTGACTCTTGTTATATGCCACTTGATACATGCCACTTGTTCTTGTTCATCTTGTCATATTAGTATTCTATTTTGACATCATGCTGATATCATGTTTCTAGTTAGTTTTTCCATATACTTGTATCATGCACTACAAGCGGCCCGTAACTTGCAATTAACGTATATTTGTTTCCTCTTTTCCTCTTCCCTGCAACTGTTAATTGCAGATTTTGGTGATCAGCTGCCCGATGGAGTATGTGATCTAAAGTTCTAGTTGGCTGGAGCTTTTGCTATCTTCATTTATTTTCTGTTGCTTATTTTGAATATTGTATCTGTTACTTGGATGCTTTGTATTTGGGCAATGTGACCCAGGATATTTGTTTTATTCAGATCATGATTATTTGAGATTAATATATTTGGTTTCCAGTATTCTTGTTGGTATTGGTTCATATTTGCATGTTGGTTGACTCTTTTGCTTCCGACTCTGATTATTTTGTGATATATTGTAAAGATTCCTGAACAGCTTATGGATGATAAAAATCATTCGCTGGGCTAATGTTACGTGCTCGTATTCCATATTTTTGGGAAGCGGAGTGTGACATAACCGGTCAAGATACATAGAAATATGAACAAATTTAGCTAAATAAAGAAATATTAATAACAATGAATGTAAAAGACATAATAATTAGTGAATGTAGACATTATAATCAATACTCGAAAAACATATTAAAGGGCAACGAGCAAAATAGGCCAATATATATATATATATATATATATATATATAGAAGACTTAAAAGGAATTCATTAAATATTACAAAAGTAAGCGTCAAATCATTAATTAGGACTCGAAAACAAAAGTAAGTGAGAAATCTAAAATGTTAAAGAATTAAAAAACGGTGGCAATAAATAGTAATTCACAAAAGAACGAAAACTTAGACCATAGTTGATGTACTCAGTCTTAACATAAATGTAAAAAATAAATAAATAAATAAATAAATAAATAAATAAATAAGTTGTAAACACAAAATAGAGTAAAATCAACTATATCAGGTCAAATTGTATGAGACATAAAGTGTAATTGTATAAACAATATGTCATAAATAAAATATTTCTTTACCATTAGTTTCACTATATAAATAAAAAGTTTTGAAATATCAGTTAACAAATAGGTAAAAAATCTTGCCTCCTCAATATCAAGTTGCATGTTTGCCTTCACGACATCAGGTTGCAGGTTGCCGTCTGAATATTCGGTTGCACATTTTGCCTCCCCGACATTCAGTTGCAATTTGCCTCCATTGACATTGAGTTGCATATTTGCCATCTCGACATTAGGTTGCACCGAAATGGTGAAATGGAAGATGTAACATTCCATATGCATAGGGATATGAGACATTTAATTTAAGTATGATGTTATGTTTTGAAATTCGTGATATAAAAATAGTAGAAAAGTAAGAAATGGAGTTGAAAGTCACATAATGGAATATCAAAATAGATGTATAGATTATAAATATCAAACACAATAGTACAAAATAGTAGTAGTGAAAACGATTTATAAAAGTAGGGAGAAAACAGAATGAAATACATACATAAGCATAATGCAAATGTGAATAGGAAAATAAATATGCAGTGTAGCAAATTCACACAATAAATATATCATAAAAATATACAGTAACGTAGGAATTAAACAAGTCTCTAACATGTCGTTGAAGATCCACCGATGGCGATCGACGAACCAAGCGGGAAGAAAAGAATGAACCACTCCAGAATCAAAGAAATATGGGCACAAAAGAATAAAATTATACCCAGTAAGGACTCAATGAATGTGAATGAATGGAAGAGACGAAACAACTAAGAAATGAACAAACTGAATATGATGGGACCAAAAGAGGAATCAATTAGAGGAGTATCCAGATATATATTGGTTATTACATGTTCATGTGATTGACGTGGTGCGCATATTATTGAGTTAGACTGGTTAAATCCAAACTAATCAGGGTCAAATCCCAAACTAGTTAGAGTCTAACCTGGCTCTGATACCACTAAAAACCTTGTCACGCCATGCTTCCCAAAATACGGGAATACGAGCATGTGACATGGCCCAGCGAATGATTTTACCATCATCCATAAGCGGTAACAGTCTTAACTCAACAACCTGAAAGTAAATAATCACAACCACGCAGATAAATATAATCACATATACAGAATAAAATTCAATAACCAAATCTGGAATACAAGAACTTACCAAATAGCTCGAGAATATGCAATGCGGTAACAGTTCGATGACTTCCTTTCGGTTACCCATCACTGTACCTGAATGACAGAACTCAAAAGAAGGAGGAAAAGAACCCGTTAGAGCAAGCTTTGGGTGACAAGTAGTAAAAAGCAGTAAAATAGGAAATAAAAGACTATATAACAAGAACAAAAATTGGAACGATATTGGAGTCAATAAATGAAAAACGGTAACAAAATCAAAGGTTGATAATCAATAAATTCATAAATCAGGAATCAAAGTTTAATAACTAGTATTCAGTATTAGTGTCAATGTTCAATGTTCACTTATGTTTATAAGTATATTATTCATTTTAATCCTAATTAATGCACGTACTACTGCATCCCATACAACAAGCTCCATGGATACAATCAATTTCGTTTAGACTAAGGTGGTAGATTCTATAGTTCATGTACTTAGCACGATATAACATTTCAAAAATAACACTATCATGTAATGGATTCTAGAGGTGGCCCCCATAGGTCCTAGAGGGGGCCCCCGTCAATCCTTGACGTGATACTTAGTTCTACGTGGCACTTAGTTCCATATAACTTGTAATCATGTAATGCATTCTAGAGGTGGTCCCCGTAGATTCTAGAGGTGGCCCCCATCAATCCTTGACGTGGCACATAGTTCCATGTGATGGGTTCTAGAGGTGGCCCCCGTAGGTCCTAGAGGTGGCCCCGTCAATCCTTGACGTGGAACTTAGTTCTACGTGGCACTTAGTCCCATTTAACGATAAGACATGGGAAGCACGAGCCCCACACTCCCGAGTACAGTCACTATATTATCAACTGCCCTAGTTAACCCTTAACCCCGACTTGATTAACATTCTTTATTAGCAATTATTTATGAACATGCACGTGATCAATGTGGATGATGGTATCAATATTCCTGCAACTGGTACAATTGATGAGACTGGTAGCACTAGTACAATTTCAAGGTGATATCAAGACTATACAGTACATGAATATACGTGATACAATTCATTATATATGGAAAACACGATTTATATGCAAAACATGACTAAATATGGATTAAGTGTACTACAATTTCTATATGCAATGTCTTAAGTTTCTGTGTCGAAAACTGGGTCAAAACCTCAGTACAAAGTCAGGCAAATGGCAAGGCAGTACATGCGAAAGTTCCATAATACAATAAATTTACGGTTCAAGTTTTATTTCATTAGCAATGGCACGACAAGACAATTATGAATCAAATAGCATTATACAATAAAGAAACAACGGAGTTCAATTAAATGTGATATTCAAATTAATTACTACATGCCGGATTTTGAGGATTGTTTTCTTGAACTAGAAATAATAAAAATGAGTTCAAGAGATGCTTGCCTGTTAGGAGAAGATTCTGAATATAAAAGAATAACAGGATGAGGATCCCGGGCAACGCACCACGATCACATGTGTGAGCCACGTGCAAAACAGTAGCACAGCAAAATAGCACCAAACATGCACAGTGGATCTGAAGCAAAACACCAAATGGCAAAACACAAGATAGCAACTCCAATAGCAGACCCCCTCCCCCCCCCCCTTACACAACAACAAACACCAAATAAGAATTTGCTACACCCAGAACAGCACACACCAAAAACACCCACTGTGCTTCGTCCCTACAGCAGATCCCCACACAACACCAGACAGCAACTCAGATCCCCCACACACACACAGCGAACACCAATAGTGCCTACTCCCGTTTCGTCTTCTCCAACAAAACGGAGATAGGGAGAGAGAGCGACGGAGACTACGGTGGTCGGGGGCAGCGGCAGTGGAGACCACGGACAAAGGCGGCAACGATGTCGGTGCTGCAATCAGGAAGCGACGGCAGCGATGGAGACGGTCGGCAACGGGCACCGCTCTGTTTCGCACCGAAAATAGAGGAGCAAAGACGGAAGCTTTTGGGGCTTGGACGACGACGACGACAAGGTGAGAGGACTTCGGTGGTTGTGGGGGTAAGCGGAGAGGGATCGACGATGGATTGGAGGCAGTGGAAGGCGATAGTGGCACTTCGACGAGGAAAGAAGATGGGGAGTTCGGAGCTTCAAAGCTCGGCAATGGCAGAAGGGGGAAACCGCAATGGCGATGGGTTCTCTGAGGCAGAACTTCGACGAGCTACAAAAGGGCAGCGCTCGATAGGGTGGAAAGGCTGTGAGCACGAGGTGGAGCGGTAGTGATGAGCACGAGGCCGCATGGTGGTGTACTGTGGGCTAGCTGTGCTGGCTTCGAAAGCAGAGGAAGGCGTTGGTGCTGGGCTCTATAAGCGAAGACGAGGAGAGGATGCTGACGAGGTCAAATGCGAGCAGGAATGGGGCGGTGCTCGACAGAGGGTGGAGGAACAGGGTGTGTGAGGGAGACGAGGTTGAAGGAGGGTGAACTGTGGAAGTAGGGTTAGGCAGCTAGGGTTACACAGTAGTGGGTAGGTTAGGGTTAAGGTGTAGGGTATTTATAGTATAGGGTTATTAGTTATTGGGTAATGGGTTATTGGGAATGAAATCTAATAAGAGATAGGCTTATAGGGTATTGGGTTTTTGGTTTAAATCCATTAGGGAGATAGAAGAACCAATAAAAGTATAATTTATAGTAAAATGTAATTCACATTAAAATATAGAATTTATTTGAAATACTACAAATACAATTAACAATATAAATAGATTTTTATTTTATCAATCAAGGGTAATAATAATAATAATAGTAATAACAATAATCATAATAATAATAATAAAATAAGGATAACAGTAATAATAATATTACTGATATCAATAATAATAATAACAATATAAATATGGTTTGTATTACAATATGAAAATCATAGTGAATAGTTACAAATAAAATTATTGATTAAAAATAAACTTTAATAAGAGATCTGACAATACATTTTAAGAAAAGAATTTGAATGCGGGAACATAATTAACAAAAATTTAAAATACCAAAAATACACAGAAAATACGGAATTGGGGAAACAGGGGTTACAGTAACTTAGGCCATTTGAAATAGAAAACTTTTAGTCCCACATTGGTGAGATTAGAGAAGTGAAGATGTAGAGTTTGCTGTAAATAGCTAGGGTTGGGGTTGACAAATTGAGTAATGAGTTGTGATCAATTAATTTTGATGTCCACACTCATTTTTATAAAATTTTAAAATATTTAAAGTATATTTATATGCATATATACATATATACATATATTTTGTAGTATATATATACTACTATACATATATTTTGCTCAAAACAAATAAATAAAATAAAAATTCTAATTAAAAAAAACCACACGGGTTAGCCTGACCGGGCCGTGGCGGGCTTTGAGTGCAAAATTCAGGCCCGGCCTAGACCTGGTTTGGGAGGGGTCGTGTCCGGATCAAGCCCGGGTATTAGGCGGGCCGGTCCGGCCCTGATGCCACCCCTCATACGACACAACGATATAAGTGGTTCGACCTCCAAGTTAAGCCCACTACTCATTATTTGAAGCAAATCTCCGTCGCAAGCGTTCCACTATACTTCAACACTGTTTAGTGAGTTTTTGGTAGTCGGGCTGAGATTCCTATTACATTCAACAG
This sequence comes from Hemerocallis citrina, assembly GCA_017893485.1. Classification (NCBI taxonomy): domain Eukaryota; kingdom Viridiplantae; phylum Streptophyta; class Magnoliopsida; order Asparagales; family Asphodelaceae; genus Hemerocallis; species Hemerocallis citrina. The sequence continues at coordinate 234,898,939 of CM030364.1, read as the reverse complement.
AAATTCTATTACTATATAAACCACAAAAAACCGCTCATGGAGAAAAGAAAAGAAGAAGTAAGATCGATGTATTGACTAAGAAAACAATAAAAACGCACTCCCATTTGATCGTTGGTAAAGTATTGAGTTAAGAAAAATTAGGGTCAAAAGAAATGAAGAATACTCAGTGAAATCAGCTCTATTTATAGGGTGGTAAACAATTCTTTCCAAAAGAATGAAAATAAATACCAAATTTGATTTATGTAGGTTGACAGGCGACTATACTTACTGGGTAGTCGACCGTCAATTCTCCTCGACTGAAGTCAGAGAGAATTGATGGTCGACTGCACCGAAACATACTAAGTGTGCGCTCGACTGTTGTGGCAATCAACTTTGTTTTTAGTGCGGTCAACTGCCCCCTTCCAAAAACATACTATTTGGTGAATCCACTTTATATTACTATTATAACCCCCATTTCCGACAATAAGTATTTTCCGTGTATTTTTCTATAATTTGACTTTTATAAATTTCTTTTGTGCTAAATTCTTTTCAGATCTTTTATTAAAGTGTTTTCTAATCGATAATTTTATTCATTTCGAATAACGGGGTATTTTGATCGTATGTTTAATATCTTATTGATCGACTATTTATATTTGAGTCCGAAAACAAATATATTATTATTATCGGAATATTTTAATAAATTGTTAAACCCAAATATTAATTTGTTATATAATTTTACTTTATTATGATTAAAACTATTAATTGTTATTACTTGATTATTTAATTAAAATTCATCTATCGAAATATTTTATTATTGTACCGGATCTGATTTTCTTAGCGAGTGTCAGTCTATTTTCAAGCCTAATTGATATTCTTTTGCATTTGTGTTATTTATTTATCTAATTGATTTAAATTTTCGTTCATGAACTATTTTCTCTTTTTGTTGGGCTATATATCTTGTGAATTTTATTTTATTGAATTTTGGATATTTTATTTGAACCATATTGTCTTCAAACCCATTTCTTATTGAACCTTAAAACCCAATTGCAGTTTGTTCTTAACCCAACCCTACTATTATTCGATCCTAACCCAATAACCAAATAATCTACTTGTATTCTATAAATACAACCCTAATACAAACCCTGAAAACCCAAAATACAATTTTGTGGCCATCACAATTTCTCTCTCCTCCCTTTTATTCTCTCTCCTCTCTCTTTCTCTCTCCCCAATCAAACCCATCAGCCAAACCTTCTTCCCCGACCCGTTCTCTAGCGAGCCACCACCGTGAGACCCTCTCCAGCCACCCCCCCACGCTCTCGTCGCCGCCCCTCGCCAGACCCAGATCTCGTCGCCCCATAGAACTCCTCCCAAATCGAAACCCCTCGGCTGGCCTCTTTCCACTCTGTTCTAGTCGTCGAGCACAGCAACAGCCGCCGTCGACCCCTTCCCCCACCGTCGACCATCGATTGACGCCAGCCCAGACCCGCCAGCCCCTTGCTTTTGCTGCCATTGCTCTTGAAGTTGTTACTACCCTCTTTTACTGTTGTTGCTAGTCTTCCTTGTGCTGTTGATGCTATTGTCTTTATTGCACGTAGTGTGCACATATTATTGCGTGTGATCGTGGGTTCATTGCTTCGGGATTCTTATCCCGTTATTTTTTGTATTCATTTTCACCGTTTATAAGGCAAGTCACTGTCCTCTTGAATTGTTAATTATATCAAATTCAAGTTTTATTGATATTCTTGCAATTAGATTCCTTCGTTTATCGTATTATACATTGTTCATCTATTTTGTTGGGTATATTGAGGGTTTACATGAGCTAACTCCAATTTACTTGACATCGGGCCACTTTTGACTCCAAAGATTGAATCTTTCGTGTGTCATTATAGACTTGATAATAGGTTTGTTCATATAAATTTCACACAAATAAATTATTGTAGAGAGAATTGCTAGGTTGTATGTGGGTGATCGATTGATGTTTGTTGATGATAAATTGATGTATGCGTGTGTTATAATTTTATTCTTCTTGTTATTGCACCCATCATTCTGATTATATAATTTATTGATTATAGAATTGATACCCAGCATATTTAATTAAATTATTTCATGAAAAATACCCTAAAACCTGCATCTTTCTTGCTGGCCGTATCTTAATTGCTATTTTCGACCAAGTAAATGATCTCAAAATAAATTACTTTCTGAATAAGAATTGTAGTTTTATCTTTCTAGTTTCCAGAACAGCTTGAATTTCTAAATTCTGAGTTGTGTACCAAAAGTTATACCCGTTTTACTACATCTATGTTCATAGTTCCAGTTTTTTAGATTTTTGTATCTTGCATGCTTAAACTATTAAAAGGCTGATCAAATAATAAAATTTTACACTGATAATTTCCATATTGTTGCTTAACATGTTTAGGAGTCTAGAAAATATTTTTAATGAATTTAATATTGAGGTTGTGGCTGATTCTAAAATTATAACAACATGATATCAAAATTCCGCCTAAACATGAAATCTATAATGAAAAATGTGATTGACAGCTACTGTTGTCGAATTTTGTACTTTAAATATGCGTTGGAACCGTGAAGAGGTCTATTTTTCATAATTTCTAATGGTTTCAGTTTTTGAGTTCTAAAACAGCGGAAAACTGTATTTTTGTACAAACTACTCTTGCTGTCCAGAATTATATAGTCCAGATTTTAATAGATTAATTAATCATATATTGTAGTATTGCATGAATTAAAGTGTGTATATTGCATTGCATGGTCCTAATGCCCCATTGTCACCATTCTAATTGTCCTGTCTAAGTTATCGTCTTATTGCTCCCCTATTGTTGCTATCATTCATCTAATGTCTCATAATTTCATATTGTATTGTTGCATTAATAAAATAATTAATATGCCAGGGTTTATGGGATTGACTGAGTAGTTGATAATATAGTGACTGTATACTGAAGTGTGAGCCTTGTTTCCCAAAATATTGTATGTTGGCTATTGTTATTGTTATCGGTTTATTGTAGGATTACTGACATAGTATCCCATTTGATCGTGTATTGTTTATTTTTATTGAGCCAACCAGTATGCACCAATACTGCAAATACCATTATCGTGCCGTGTACATGATCTATAAAATCTTCCACTTAAGTCTAAAATGAAATTGTACATCGAACCTATAGTATGGGATGCAGTAGTATATGCATTAGTTATGATTAAAGTGAATAATAGACTTAAGATTGACACAACATTGACATTGCATATTGTTCATCATTGTTCCTATTGATATTGATTATTGGCTAAGTATTATTGATCATGATCATTGAATACCGTTATTGAATATTGAATCATGGTTTATAGCCATTGCATCGATTATCATGATATTAATTATTGCTATTGTCCTATGTTATTGATTCCTACAGATCCATTGAATTCATTCTTATATCGTTATTCCATTGTTTCCTGCTTTCTCTACTAGCTGTCCATGACTTGCATGAAGGACAATTTTTCTCCTCTTTCTAGATGAAGTGTTCACAGGTGTTGATGGAGAATTGACTGATGGATTGGGAGAACAACATTGGTGAAAGGATTGATGGCATCACCGCTTAATAAATTATTGCTTTGTCATGAAGATTTAATTATTTGACTATTTTTATTTCATGGTATTGTGGGCTTTTGACCCAAATATTGCTATTATTGTTCCAGATGTTGGATTATTATTGTACTTGGATTTTATATATTGCTTCATTTCAAGTATTATTATTCATGAGATTATTATTATTGCCTGCGTAATTATTCTGTATTGATTATATTGTTGAGTTAATTGGATAAACAGCTTATGAGTGACATTAGTCATTCGCTGGGCCAATGTCATGCGCTCGTATTCCGTATTTTTGGAAGTGGGGCGTGACAATTGTCTTCACTCAATATTTTACCAATGATTCTTTACATAGCTGTTCCTAGCAATTACAACATATATTCTTCTAGAGTTGCTTGCTTATTGGAGAATTAAAGCACATATTTATTGTGTGTGAATCTTTCTGATACTTCGCAATCTTTTCGATTCTTTCCTTTTTAGTTGATTCCAAACATATGTGAAACATTATTTAAAGTTCGAATCCTTATTATTATGTACATATCTTAAATGAAAATATTTGATACAAGTGTATATTTTTAACACACCAAACATAAGGTCAACAATCTCCCTCTTTTGGTGTGGACAAAACATACTTATAATATTAAGATAAATACTCCCCCTTAATCCATGAATACTAAAATTAACAAAGTGTGTGCAAGTGACGCACCCTATATGAAAAACAAAACATTTACAAAACATGCGTATACATATATGAATTAAGAGATGCCAAACTTTATGCAATTTAAGGAGTTTATACGAAATATATCATTTGAAATCAATAATAAAATAGAGCTACACATTCATAAACATAAACTTCAAATGAAAACGTGGACAATGATTTTTCAATCATTACATATATCGTTTCATTACAGAGATCTTCTTACACAATACCATGATTTGCGATACTCTTTGATATACAGTTAGAGATCTTCATGATACCGTTGATTGAGATACTCTTTTTACAAAATACAAAAGACCTTAAAAATAAAGGAAAGACAACAAGATCTTCAAATTCTAACCCTACTCATAAACGTCTATCCCTTTTTGGAACACACCGAAAGGGAAACTATTCTTCATTGTTTTCATCCTTATCTTCGTCGTCATCAGACTCCTCATTATTGCCGCCGTTGATGAGTGAAATTTATACATGAATTTGTTACTCTTTTCACGCATTAAATTTGTGAGTTCTAGTTTATTTCTTTAAAATTTATCTTATTTCAACTTATTTTTATTTATTTGATTGATTTTTTCGGGATGAGATGGATAAGTACAAAATGTGAGTGTTTTTGCTAAAATCAATGAAGAGTACAGGAATAAAGATTTCAAAAATTTTAATTAATTTTATGTGAAGATTTCTGGAAGATTCAAGTACTCAACTGCACGTGTTTACGAATTGGCCCATGGAAGAACCAATAGAAAATATTTTGGTCAACTAGGAGGGGATTGAAATTTTGTAATAAAAATCAAAGTTGAGTGAATTTAAATTAGGGTTAGTTATTGATTATTTTAAAATTTTTATAGATTAATTTTAATCTATGTATTTTTAAATTAATTAATTAATTATCTAATAATAATTAACCTAACCCTAATCCTACTATTCACACTAATCCTATATAAAGGCTGGGGGGGGGGGGGGGGGGGGGGAGGGGGGGGACAGCACAGAAACCGAGGAGAGAGAAAAAGGAGAGAGGGAGGCACAAAACTTGAGAAGAGATTAAAAAAAAGAAAAAAAAAAGAGAAGAAAAGAACCAGAAGAAAGGAGGCTCGAGAAGTTTTAGAATAGAGAGAAAATGTGGAGAGAGTGTGCGACACAGAAATCAAGGAAGAAAAGAAAAGAAACGAAAGAGGGAGAAAGATTTCGGTTATGTACTTCAGATTTTTTCGGCAAAAAGAGTTTTTCTTCTCCTTTTCTAATTTTTATCATTATGCAATTTAATAAAAATATGTGTGTTAGTTGCAAATTTATCATGAACTAAATTTATTTTTTCTGGGGCTTCGATCTAGATTAGTTTTAAGAACACAATTTGAATTCCATACTATTTGATTTTTCTATTTTCCATGGCTGAGTGTTCAATTATTGATCTTAATGCAAGCAATTGTTTGGCCAACTATTGTTTGATTTATTGAATCATTGAGAGACCAAGAGGTAATTTATGATTTAGAATTATAAAATTAAACATCATTAATTTATTGAATCATGGGGAGACCGAGAGGTAACTTGTGATTTACTGCAATTAATATGTGACTATAAAGAAACCCGTCGAACTCAATATGTCTTCGATTAATTAATTGTGCACAAAGATATGAAAAACTGTTAGTTGGGATATTTTTGGTGTTGTTCGAGAGAAAACATTGAATAATTAGGGGATTTTTGTCTATAACTTAGAAAAGTAGAACTTTTAGCTACATGGAATTATGAATTATTTGGGATTAACTATGTGAAATCAAAATCTAGAACTAGTTTTGCTATTAACAAACCAAAAAAAAATAGATTTCGTTTCTTTTTAATTAGTTTAGTTCTTTCCTTAGTTTAATTTAGTTTAGTTTCTATTTTTATCATATTTTCGGTTTTCCAAATAGTATTTAATCTAGTTAATTTCGGTACTCGATAAAATAATTAGTCATTGTGGATTCGGCACTCTTTTCTTTTAAAACTATATCACTTGTTGTGATTTTGTACACTTGCAAAATATATCATAAAGATTTTCGTACAGCTGCCAGGGACTAATTATTTTTTTATTGATATTGATAATTGCTAGATTGCTACAAATTTGGATTTTTCTTTTTTTAATTTTTTTTTGTTTTTTTGTTATTTAATAGATATATTTCAGGACATAGAAGTGCATTACAATGACGAACGAGGGTAATGGAGAAGAAAATAAGGCTTAGAGGGATTATGCTATGCCCTCGGTTGGTGAAGAAACATCAAGTATTAAAAGACCCACTATAGAAGCTAACAATTTTGAAACTAAATCGGCGATCATTCAAATGATTCAACAGACTGTTCAATTTGGAGGACTATCGCACGAGGGTCCTAATGTTCACATTGCAAACTTTCTAGAAATTTGCGATACTTTCAAGCACAATGGAGTATCAGATGATGCAATTCGATTGAGACTCTTTCCTTGTTCACTAAGATATAAGACAAAGGCTTGGTTAAATTCCCTACCACCAAGTGCATCACAACTTCGGAGGTATTAGCATAAAAATTTATGGCTATGTATTTACCTCCAACAAAAACAACGAAGCTAAGGAATGACATTACCACATTCACTCCATTTGAGACTGAGTCTTTGTATGATGCATGAGAGATTTATAAAGAGTTATTGAGAGTGTCCTCATCATGAACTTTCAAAATGGATATAAGTGCAAACATTCTATAATGGTTTGGGAGTTACAAATCGGTCTATGGTAGATGCATCAGCTAGAGGTGCTCTTATGAGAAAAACTCAAGAGGCAGCTGATGAATTTTTAGAGGAGATGACATCTAACAAATACCAATGGTTTTTAGAGAGAACAATGTCCAGAAAAGCAGCTGGGGTTTTTGAACTTGATCCAATTACCACATTGGCTGCAAAAAAAGCAGCTGGAGTTTTTTTATCTTGATCCAATTACCACATTTGCTACAAAAAATGATATTTTATCAAAAAATAGGTAATATGAATGTTAATGCTGTTAAATCTAAAATTATTTATGATCATTGTGCAGGAAATCATTCAAATATTGATTGCAAAGTGGGAAATCCTTTTGCTCAACCAAATTCCGAATAAGCAAATTATGTGTCAAACTTTCAAAAGCAAAACAATCCTTATTCGAACACGTATAATCTAGGATGGAGAAACCACCCCAATTTTTCTTCTAACAATAATCAAGGAGCAATTAAACCACCTCAAAATTTTCCACAGCAAGAAAAGAAGCCGACACTTGAGGAAATGTTCATGCAATACATGCAAAAGACAGATTTGGCGATCCAAAATAATGCAGCTTTAACTGTGGCTTCAATTCGCAACCTTGAGGCTCAAATTGGTCAGCTTTCAAATATTCGTATAGAGAGGACTTCAGGAACCTTACCCAGTAACACAGTAACAAATCCCAAGGAGCATGTCAAAGTAATAACTCTGAGAAATGGGAGAACAATTGAGCAGCCACAAGCACAAACTGTAGAACAAAATGTGGTTGAAAAGCAAGATGAGTACGAGCCAATTTTGGATGAATGAACGCAGTAGGTGGCCAACCATCATATTAAGAATTCTAAGAAAAGCAAAGAGGCTTCAAACATCACGGTTTCCAGGGTGTTTAATTCTGAAACTTATCATAATTCACCTTATGATCCAACAATTCCTTTTTTGCAAAGACTTAAAAAGAATAATCTCAAAAATCAATTCTCTAAAATTTTAAGTATTTTAAAGAAATTTCATATTAATAATCCTCTTATTGAAGCATTAGAATACATGCCTAAATATGCTAAAAAAATTTAACGGATATTTTATTAAACAAGCAGAAATTCGAGGAGCATGAGACAGTTATGCTAATCGAAGAGAGGAATTCAATTTAACAAAATAAGTTGCCTTCTAAACTTAAAGATCCATGAAGTTTTACAATTCCTTGAACTACTGGAAATTCTTTTTTTGATAAAGCTTTGTGTGATTTAGGGACAATTATTAATCTGATGTCTTTTTTGGTTTTTAGGAAACTTGGTTCTGGAGAAGCAAAAACTACTAATTTTTTTTTATAATTGGCAGACGGATCTATAAAGTATCCAAGAGAAATAATTCAAGATGTTTTGGTAAAGGTAGATAAGTTCATATTTCCAGCTTATTTCGTAGTGCTTGATATGGAGGAAGATGAACAAATTTTATTGATTTTGGGGCAAAATTTTCTTGCTACGGGGAGAGATTTAATTGATGTCTAACAAGAAAAACATACTTTAAGGGTTGAGGGTGAGCAAGTAACGTTTGATGTCTTTAAATCCATGGAGTTTCTGCCAAAGTTCACTCATGTTTTCAAGTTAGTGAAACTAATTTAATTGTGGGCGAGACACATAGAGTTGGAGTTGAAAAGCTACCGGTAGAAATGTGTCTAACAAATTCAACAACTCTTCAATCTGAGAAAGAAAATATTTTGTAATATGATTTGTATGTGGAAACTGCACCATCTATTCAGTTTTCTTCTCAGCTGAAATTCAAAGAGGTGAGGATATCAAAAAATCCATCTTCAAGAAATGAAAGACTCAAACTCGAGCTTGAACCTATTCCACACATGAAGGTAATTATTAGAAAAGAAGTTTTATGTAGTTGGATCTTGACATCACATAACCAATTCAGCTACCATGTCTGGCTGAAGACTTAAAACTTAGCACTTCTTAGGAGCCAACCCATGTTACTTTTCCTTTCTTTAGAATTGTTTTCATTTTTGCTTAGTTTTTTTAAATTTTGGTTTAATTTTATAGGATTGCATAAGTTTGGGGGTATCCGGGCAGAGTTGTTTTCTACACCTATTTTGATGGCTAATTTTGGACAGGATGGAGTCCGAATCTGAAAAAGTGTCTCTAAGAGCGATCAGATAAAATTTTCTTATCTTTTCAACACAAAAAGAATTAGGAGATTTGGACATCTACAACTCCCGATATGAATAAAACAATGAATATCACTCATCCACAATTTCAACATGAATTAGGGGAGTAATTCTGAAATTTTCACAATTTTTTTTTCATTTCCTTTCCCATTGAGGGCAATGTGATATTCAAGTTTGGGGGAAGGGGTACAATTTATATATATATATATGTATTTGAAAAGAAAAACAAAAAAAGGGGACTTCAATTAGGCTTACCATTATACTTTGGAGTTCTTCATTATGCTAAAGCATTATAATATTTTTTAGGATAGGCAATATCTTATAATGCAAGATTAAGTATACTTATATTTTTAAAAGAATATTGAATTTCAAAATTCCTTCCAAAATTATGAGAGTCATGTCATTATACATAAAAGAGGAGTGTGATGCTTTCTCTTGTAATTATCCCCTTTGATATAATCCTAAACAGGGTTTAAGTAAATAGAGTGATAATGATCAAATAATCGAATAAATAAAGTTTTATCTACTCCATTGTTTTGAGTCGCTTAGTAACTTGGGGTATTTATCACCAATGTTTACCTTTACATCAAACGGTGACTTGAAATATGAATATGCAAAAACAATCAAGTGTATGACTTGTTGAGTAACCAGGTGAATCTATCGCAAATACTTGCATTCACGTCAAAAGGCAAATAACAACTTAGAGAGAAAGAGAACAAAAAAAAAAAAAACTCTAGTTTACTACTCGATTGGTAGTAGTGAAAAGAGGTTATCACAGATTGAGTTGTGAAAAGAGGTTATCACAGATTGAGTTGTTGCATGATTCAGTTGTGTTAATTGTATAACAAATACAAATAAGATGGAGAATTATGTATAAATAATTGCACTGGAGAAAGTGGGTATGCTTAGTTTTCTTTTATTTGATATTGTTTATGTTTTATGTTAAAATTTTGATACTTGCTTGATAAGACCTTTTCGTGTGATGAGTTAAACCTAATTATGATTTTTATTCTTTGATTTATGATTTTACTTTTTGCTCGGGGACAAGCAAAATCTTAAGTTTGGGGGTATTTGATGAGTGAAATTTATACATAAATTTATTACTCTTTTTACGCATTAAAGTTGCGAGCTCTCGTTTATTTCTTTAAAATTTATCTTATTTCTAATTATTTTTATTTATTTGATTGATTTTGTAGGAATGGTATGGATAAGTACAAAATATGAGCATTTTTTGCTGAAATCAAGGAAGAGTACAAGAATAAAGATTTCAAAAATTCAAATTGATTTTATGTGAAGATTTCTGGAAGATTTAAGTACTCAACTGCATGTGTTTACGAATTGGCCTATGGAGAACCAATAGAAAATATTATGGTCAACTAGTAGGGGTATGAAAATTTGTAATAAAAATTAAAGTTGAGTGAATTTAAATTATGGTTACTTAATTGATTAGTTTAAAATTTTAATAGATTAATTTTAATCTATGGATTTATAAATTATCTAATAACAATTAACCTAACCCTAATCCTACTATTCACCCTAATCCTATATAAAGGCTCTGGGGGTAGCACAAAAATCGAGGAGAGAGAAAGAAGTGAAGACGACTGAGAAGACCAGAACAAAACAAGGTGGCTCGGGTTTTGCGGGAAGAGAAAGAAAGAAGGGAGAGAGAAAAAAGGAGAGAGAGGGAGGCATGGAACTCGAGAAGCAATAAAAAAAAAGAACCAAAATAAGAGTGGCGCGGGAAGTTTCGAAAGAGAGAGAAAAAGAGGAGAGAGGGTGCGACACAGAAATTGAGGAAGAAGAAAAGGAAAGAAACGGAAGAGAGAGGAAGATTTAGGTTATGTCCTTCAGATTTTTCGGCAAAAAGAGTTTTGATTCTTCTCTTCTAATTTTTATCGTTATGCAATCCAATAAAAATATGTGTTGCAAATTTATTATGAACTAAATTTATTTTTTCTGGGGCTTCGATATAGCCTAGTTTTGAGAACACAATTTGAATCCCATATTATTTTATTTTTCTATTTTCCAGGGTTGTGTGTTTAATTTTTTATCTTAATGGTACAATTGATTGACCAGCTATTATTTGATTTATTGAATCATGGAGAGACCGAGAGGTAATTTGTGATTTAGAATTATAAAATTAAACATCATTAATTTTTTGAATCATGGGGAGACCGGGAGGTAACTTGTGATTTACTGCGATTAATGAATCTTCAATTAATTAATTGTGCATGGAGATATGACAAACTGTTAGTTGGGGATATTTTTGATTTTGTTCGAGAGAAAACATTCAATAATTAGGAGATTTTGGTCTAAAACTTGGAAACGTAGAATTTCTAGTTACATGGAATTATGAATTGTGTGAGATCAACTGGATGAAATCAAAAGTCCTAGAACAAGTTTTGCTATTAACAAACCACAAAATTTTAGATTTCATTTCTTTTTAATTAGTTTAGTTCTTTGCTTAGTTTAATTTAGTTTAGTTGCTATTTTTATCATATTTTTGGTTTTTCAAATACTAGTTAATCTAGTTAATTTCGGTACTCAATAAAATAATTAGTCATTGTGGGTTTGACACTCTTTTCTTTTAAAACTATAGTACTTGTTGCGATTTTGTACTCTTTTCTTTTAAGTTCGTCCATTTGCACCTTGGATACACCGGAGGATTGAGCGGATGTTTGGAAGGTGGAGGTAGCCTTCTTCATATGAAACCGTCCAACCATGGGTCCATCAATACCCATTTGACATGGAAGAATGAGTTTTTTGGGTTTGCTAAGAAGATGATTGCTTATGAAGATGTCGGAGTTAATAGCACAGTTGTTGATAAGGGTGCTAAATGGAAGAGCATGAGGTTTAGTTAGGGCTGAATTCATTATTTGAATGATGAAGGATGGTAGATCAAACTTATATTCACTGAGAATAAGATAAAGAGTAAAAGAACGATCAAGGCAATTTCTACGGGTTGGCCAAGGGTGAAAGAACATAGAGCAAGATTATCATAATCAAATTTAAGATTCACATAGAATTGACAAGTCATGAATTCAAAGTGAATGTTAGGTGTGGTGAGATAGTCTTCCCATCCCAACTCTTGAAGAATCCTAACAAACCCATTAAATTGACCCTCTAGTTTATGAAGTGCGATAGGCCTACTAGGGACGACAGCTTTGGCAATTAGAGATTTGAAATATAAATCAGCAGAAAGATGGTTTATAGAGGCAATGTCTTATACATAGTAGAAATCAAAAGTAGCGGTTGCTTACCCCTTGTTGCAGTAGAAGAGAAAAATGGTTTTCAAGTTGATCGTCTAGAGTAAGAATTCATTGGAAGAATAATCCAAAACTCTAGCGAAAACCCAACAAAAATTTGAGATAGTTGATGAGAATTTTGAGAATTGGATATGGGTTTCAAGAGAGAGGATGGTAGGGTTTTGTTCTGGAGAGGGAAAGCAGAAAAGGAGGTATAAATAAGATACACATGGGCCACGTATGCCAGAGAGAGAGAGAGAGAGGGAATTAACTAAAGTATTGTAACAACATATGACGGTCGACTGCTCACAGTGCAGTCGACCGCCCAAAAACTCTCTGTTTGAGAGTTGGGTTTGTGTGGTCCACTGTCACTTTTAGGCAGTTGAATGTCAAATAATATTTGACAGTCGATTGTGTTTGAGGGCAGTCGATAGCTTAAACTCTCTGACTTGAGAGACACATATCACGGTCGACTATCTACGTTTTGAAGTCGACTGTCAATTTCTCTACAGAGTTGGGAATTTAACAGTAAGTTGTTATGTTAGCAAACGATTGTATGTTAAACATGAATACTAAATCAATAAAACAATTGCAATAAATCGAGCAGATATGTCAATAATATTCAATTCACCATGCAAGCAATGAAAACGTTTTTCTTTTAATGGTTTTATATGGATATCAGCTTGTTGAAAATCTGTTAAATATATTCTAAAGTAATATCTCATTTTTGAAAGTGATCTTTTATGAAATGATAGGGGTGGCATTCGGGTCAGGCGGGTCGGTCCGGACCCAACCCTGCGGGTTTGCCGGGGTGGGGGCAGGCCCGGGCCCGGTTGAGTTCTTGGGTCGGAGTTTCAAGAACTCAACGAACTGACCCGCCAACCCATTCGGGTCTAACCCGACTCAGGACGGGCCTGTCCAGGCTGACTCGGGTTTTTTTTATTTTTTATTTTATTTTATTTATCTATTTAAAATATATTTTTACTCCAATGCAAGAGAATAAATGTACAACAAGTTTAAGAATGAAACAAAATTGTATATATTATTCATTTCAACTAGGAATATTTTTTTACAGCAATCAAATTTCATACAAATACATGTAATAAAACTAAAAAATCATACAAAATTATAGAATTACATGATTACTTATGGAGATAATCAAGAGTTTGAGACAGTCTATAGTTAGATTGAAGAGAGGGCATTGGATTACTGTTGTGCACCTCACTAAATCTAGGATCTCATCGCCCTAAATTTCATACTCAGCTTCAACATGATCTTCATGAGAGTTGCTTCCACTTGTTGAGGTCTCCACTGCTTTTCCTTAAGTCATGTCATCATACAAAATTATAGAATTACATGATTACTTATGGAGACAATCTAGAGTTTGAGACAGCCTAGAGTTAGATTGAAGAGAGGGCATTAGATTACTGTCGTGCACCTCACTAAATCTAGGATCTCATCGTCCTAAATTTTCTACTCAGCTTCGACATGATCTTCATGAGAGTTGCTTCCACTTGTTGAGGTGTCCACTGCTTTTCCTTAAGTCATGTCTGCTGCTTTCATCCAATTTTTAGTGCACACGAGCATCTCCAATGAATCTGGCTTCAAGCGATTTTTGTAATCGATCAGTACCCTGCCACTTGAAGAAAAAACACTTTTTGATACAATTGTTGACAAACGAGGAGTTTGTAGATCTCTAGCCATGTGTGAAAGAATTGAAAATAGAGTTTCATGCTCTTTCCACTATTGTAACACCTCAATCCTAGCATTACAGCTCTCACTATCTTTCAAATTATACCAGTTTAATTCATTAGGTGCAATAGTCCAAGGTTTTTTAGACTGAATATGCGCAAGCAAGTTTGTAGTGACATCTTCTAATGTGCTCTTACCCTTACCTCTAGAAGAATAAAAAGAAGTTGATACAGTAGTTTGTCGTGTGGTACCACTAGATGCATAAGTTCTATCATAAAAGTCATACAAGTTATTTAATGTCAACTCAAATCTAGCTAAATAAGCATATTGAGATTATTCTCCAAGTAAAGCAAAAAATATTTCAATCAAAATCTTCGTACCCACTAATTTGATATGAGGATCTATTACAGTAGCAATACAATACAACATAGATAGAGGATTAAAATACTTAAAAATTTATCATAAGCGGGAATAACAATATTATCCGAATTCATTTCTTGAAAAGTTTGCATCATAGTAATTATTGAAATAAAAATACTACTGGATGTGGAATCATAAAATTTTGAAACTTTCACAATTGCAATCTTAAAAGGTTCCAAATATTTTAATAAACTTTCATCAAACTACCAAGAATCGGAGTCATTTGAAATTTTTCATGTTTTTTGCAATACAAAAATTATTTATAACCGCTTTGCATTGAGTACCAACATTAATAAGTCAATAGTAGAATTCCATCATTGCTTAACATCTCTTGGAAATTTTCTAAAATGTGCTCCCTTAAGATTACACCATTCTTTAAATTGTTGAAGCATAGTACCACTCAAAGCGATGAAATGTACACAAATTTTAATTGCATTCACATATGGATCGGCTACTTTCAATGTATTTTAGACACATAAGTTAAGAATATGACATGCACATCTAACATGAAAAACTTCAAGATATGGAGGAGCTAAATGTTAAACTAATGTGGTAATCGCACTAGTGTTGTTAGAGGGATATCAAAGCTAATTGATTTATTTAAAATCTCGAATATGAAATAAATCACATACTTCTAAAATACGTGTTGCGAAAACCGAACCACTATGGGGGTAAATCAAAGCGGCAAGTGAAATGATTCTATTTTGAATAAGCCCGTCACTATCGATCAAATGACAAGTTATGCCGATCATCGGAATATCATTACAACCTTTCCAACCACTGCATGTTAATGACACTCTGCAAGTTAAAAAATACAACAGTGTAATTAAAATATCTTTCATTACAGAATTGTCACGTCCCACTTTCCGAAAGAAATATGGAATACGAGTACGTGATAAAGCCCAGCGAATGATTTTCATCATTCATAAGCCGTAGGATCGACTCAGCATCATAACAAGAAATATAACAAAATATACTCAACCACGCATGCATGAATAATTTATTAATCAATAGAAAATATTTGAAACAAATGTAAATATCCCAAATAAATTCAAGATATGGATCAAAGTAAAACTTCGGGATTACAAGCTTGTTACAAGTTTTATGTAGCAACAAGAATTAAATAAACTCAAATACAAAATAACTAAAGCAAGTTTTCCCAAGCGAAGCCTAAAAAGTTTTCTCACCAACTCTTGTAGGCAATTGATCTCCAAAACATGTATATATATCGTGTAGAAGAAAAATAGAGAAATAAAGACAGTCGCCCATTAGTGCAAGTTACGGGCCGCAAGTAGTACAAGCAAGGGGTAAGAAAACAAGTGCAAGAAAATATGAAACAAGATTTGGAATCAAGAGTATACCACATGATATGACAGGGATGCAACAAGTAGTGAAGTTCAAGAACCTATCTAGTAAGTGAAACAAATCAAGTAATAGGATCGGGTAACAAATCCAAGTAATAAGAACAGGTAACAAGTGAGCATGTAATATGTATCAAGTATCAAGTAATAAGCATCAAGTAACAAGTCTCAAGTAAAAAATAACATGTAACAAGTAACACGCAACAGGAACGGGTAACAAGAATGTGCAAGTTAACCTGTTATACTTAAGTCTGTTGTTTAATACTATCTAGGTAGCACTTCATGCATCCTAATTATTTACCACATGGTTGCTACTTACAAACAAGTTACGTTTAGGCCTAGTGGTGGATTTTATAGCGTCGTGTATTTAGGTCTTGTAGAAAATATGAGCATGTGGTCAAACCATGGGCATTAAAGATGGCCCCTGCAGGCACTAGAAGTGGACCCCGTCAATCCCCAATGTGGCACTTAGTTCTATCTGATTGCAAACACATATCATGTAATCATATAATGGGTACTAGAGGTAACCCCTGCAGGCACTAGAGGTGGCCCCCATCAACTCCCAACGTGGCACTTAGTTCCATTTGATTGCAAACACATATCATGTAATCATATAATGGGCACTAGAGGTAACCCCCGCAGGCACTAGAGGTGGTCCCCATCAACCTCCGACGTGACACCTAGTTCTACGTGGCACTTAGTTCTATTTGATTCTAAACACATATCATGTAATCTTATAATGGGCGCTAGAGGTAACCCCTGCAGGCACTAGAGGTGGCCATCGTCAACCCCCGACGTGGCACTTAGTTTCATTTAACTTAAAATCATGGAAAACACGAGCCCCCTTCCGTGTCCACTACTATGGTCTTTCCCTTAAATCCCCGGCTTGTTATTTATTATTATTATCAACCAGGCATGAAAGTGTGCAAAACAGGGCAAATAAACAGGATCAAGAACAGGAAACAAGTTTAGTCTAGGTTGAAAGCATTTTCTAGTATCAAACAAATTTTAATTATAAAAAACGACGAGAATTCCAATTCTGGACAGCATGACGTTACTGCACCAAAACTAAGATTCCCACTACCATAGGAATGCAAATCTAGATCCGTCAGAAAATCTAGAAACTAGACTCTCCGTCAAATCCAGCTCATATAAACAAGATACACGAAAGTTGTAGCAACTGGTGTAAAAACTGCAAACTACATAGGATTCGTGTTCAACCAGAATTTATAAAATTGTGTTTAGAAACAAGAAACAGGTCTAAAACTTCATCAATTAATTCCAAAAAAAATAGGAAAGGTCCTATAGTGTGTCTAGTATCAGCATGCAAAATTTCAAGTCATTATCATACATGTAGCATAGTCAATTTAATTTGTAAAACAAAGTGACACATCAAATTTATGACTCTGAAATTTCAGACACAGCAGCACTAAAATAGTGATCATTCACAAAGTATAACTCAAAATTCAACTCCGTTAAAAGTTAGTAAACTAGACATCTGGTTCTACATTTCATGTTTAGAACTCAAGTCCAGATTCTAATGTTATCAGGGTCGAAACAGCATGCGAAAACAAGAACAACAACATAAGTGGGTTCTTTTATATGAAAATGTCATGATTGATAATTAATATAAGTCTAAATTAGTGTGCAATACAAATCAGGGGGTTCACAAGCATAAAATCAGCGCCCATGGCTATTCTCAATGCAAAAGATAGCAAAATCAACTCATGCATCATACAAACATACATCTACAAGTCTAGGTGATTCTTAATTTCATGTGTTCAAATAGTTAGATGATAAAATGGATCTAACAAGTCGTGAAACGAATATATTAATGAAAGATTGTGTCTCTTATGATCATGGAATTGATAAAGACGACAATGAAAAAAGATGAGATCATCAAATGATAAGCCAAAGGTGAGTCACAACTACAATCTACCTGCGATATTTTCAAATGAAAGCTTGTACTAGACCAACGAATTGTTGAAGAAGATACTTGCCTTGATTGGATGAGAACGTTGATCGACGATCGAGATCGAAGGGATCAGATCGGCGTGGATCTTGTCACGCCCCGCTTCCAAAAAAAGATTTTGGAATACGAATACGAGACAAAAGCCCAGTGAATAATTTTCATCATCCATAATCTGTTCAAGAATCTTTACAACACATTAAAGAAATAATCAGAATTGGAAGCAAAAGTATCAACCAACAAGCACATATGAACTAAAATACCAACAAGAATACTTGAAACCAAATATATAATCTCAAATAGTCATGATCTGAATAAAACAAATATCCTGCACATTACCCAAATATAAGAATAAATCCAAGTAATCAAATACAATATTGTTCAAGCAAGCTACAAGAAATAATAATAATAAAATACAGCACTAATACTTCATGTTACCAATACCGTCTGGAACCGGTTCTCTAAAGTCTGAAATTCAACAATTGCAGGAAAGAGGAAAAGAGAAAACAAGTATCCGTCAATTGCAAGTTACGGGGCACTTATAATGTAGGATACAAGTAGATGGGAAAACTAACTAGCAACATGGTATAAGTATGAGGTCAAAGTAAACAACTACCATGGTAAAGTGAACAAGTGTAAATGGCATAAATCAAGTATCAAGTAATCAAGTATCATGTAAACATGCATCAAGTGTCAAGTATCATGTAATCATGTATCAAATGTCAAGTTTCAAGTCTCAAGTATCATGTAGTCAAGTATCAAGCAAGCATGTATCATGTTCAAGTATCATGTTCGACTATCATGTATCAAGTCTTGAGGGGATTACTATCTAGGTAGCACTTCATGCAGCCCACCTTATATGGTTGCTACAACAAACAGTTTCGCTTTAGATTTCATAGTAGACCATAGAGGGCAGTGTACTCAGGGACAAGTCAAGTAATCGAGCTCCAAGCTCCAAGTATCATGTATTTTGTATCATGTAATCACGTGTCAAGTTGTGCAAGTGGCAAGTATCGTGTCTTGCATGCAAGTGTCAAGTAATCACGTGTCAAGTATCATGTCTCAAGTAATTACGTAGGATCAGTGGATCCCCTTCCGAGTACACATTTCTGAATTATCTACTATTAGATTTGTCTCTTAAATCCCGGCTTGATTATTTATTATTAATGTCAAACAAGCATATATATTTGCAAAATATATCAAGGATATAACATGGCATGATCATGTAACAAGTTTAAGTTACAAGATAAATATGTACGAGTGCAAGATATCTCATAAAAGACTAAAATAAATAAATCTCAAGTTCAGGATAACAAGACCATACTGTAGTAAAACAGTGATTCCGAGTGTTATAAACATACAAAATCTGAATCCGTCAAAACTTCTAGAAAATAGACTCCCAACTGAATCCAGCGAATATAAATAAGTAATATAGTAATTCACAAAAACATAGCTCAAAACTGATTTGAATAAAGAAAATAGGTACAGCCAGAAATCAGGAAAACGAATTCAAGAGCAGGGAAACAGCATGAAAACTCAATAAATAAATTCACGAAAATCTGGGGTATTTTCCTATATGTCCAGTATCTAAATATAAAGTTTTATAATTTTCCATTAAAATTAGATCGGTCATCAAAAATAAGAAAACATCAATAAATGAGAGTGTGGTAAATCTGTAATTCCAACCCTGCTGTACGAAAACTTTGATATTTCGCAACCAGTGAAACGAAATCCAAATCCGCCAAAGGGAGATGAAAATAGACAAATTATATTAACTTTTATATTTTACAAGAATTTTTCATACAGTAGAAGGAAATAAGGTGAAAATACAATTCTTTACAGCACAGCGAGTAAAATACATCAAGTACAGTCTTTATAAACAAGCATGAAACGACATATAAAACTCATCAATATAATCCACAAAAATTCTGGGTAATCCCTAACTAGAAAGAAATACTGACCAAAGTTTTGGATCAAAATAATATGTGTAGCACAGTGATTAAAAAGATTTAGTCATCAGAAACACCAAGAAACGAAATCTAGAAAAAATCTACACCTCTGTAGTAAAACAGTCATATCTCACACATACGAAAACGAAATTAAGCAAGGTCAGAGGGGTTTGAAAATAGACAAAATTCTCTAAAACTCATGTTTTATACTTAAATTAAGATACTTACTTCAAGACAGTCCAAAACAGCAAACGAAACAGATCATCGACAAAATACAGATTTTTTCCTTTATCAACAACTCAATATATATCGTACAAAACTTGTTCAAAATACAACCAAACATGAAATTAAGTCTACCAAGTGTCCAAACATCATGATTTAGGGTATCTAGCATGTCCACACCAAGTATATCACATGGGTCTCAACAAAATCACGAATTCTTACAAAAGTCTCACATACATGATCAAATCAAGAACGGGTAAAACCTAAGTTATTTCATGTCAAACTATATGTCGTGAGTTATCTATGGTCAAATAGCACTATAGAGACAAAACCCATCAAGAATAACACAAACAAAAGTCATCTCTAGTCCCAACTACACTGTAGGTGGTATTTTTGACTTGTATCATACAAAGGAATTTGAGTACAAGTTACTTACCTTAATCGAAGACGAGAACGAAGAACACCAAGAATAATGGAACGGATTCCCGGCAACGAACAAAAACCACGAACGAAAATCCACGAATCAACGAACTCATGAACGAAGATCCACGAACCACAACTCACGTGCAACTTATGTGCACGTGCACCAATCAAGAGAGAGAGAGAAAAAGGTCGGGAAAGGGCGGTGGCTGCCCTGTCGGTGCTGCTGGTCGACGGCGACAGTCGGGGAGATGTGGAGAGGGATGGAGAGATGGTGAAGGGCAAAAGATGTGTTGTTGGTCGGTGCTTGGCTGGTCGGGATCGGGGATCGGGTGAATGGTAGGCCGAAAGGAAGGCGGCCTGGTCTAGCATCGGGTTGTGTGAGGTCGGGTGGTGGCTGACGGCACAAGAGGAGAGAGGGGAAGGTCGGGCTTTGAGTGTTTAGGGTTAGGGTTTAGAGAGAGAGTATTAGAGATATATATATAAGGGGATTAGGGTTAATGGGTAATTGGGTTGGGGGTAATTAGGAGGAGTAATAGGTTTACCAATGGGTTTTGGATTTTGTTCAATTAAATAGGAATACAAATAGGATTTTGGTGAACAGATTGGGATAAAAATAATGGGATTGAAAAAGGAAATGAACCACCAACACACCACAAGCACCAAAAGACAACCAATCAACCACAAGGGCTAAAAAAAGAAATAAAATGAATATATATTGAAAACAACTCCAATATAAGGTTCAGATAGAATACAAGAGAGAAAATACACCAAAACGAAAAATTCACTCAAAATACATAAAATGAAAAACAGGGGTTACAGATCTTGATGGCGATCCAGATCAAAGAGGTCGATGGCTGAGATCGCTCTGATCTGGTTATCAAGATGATCAGAGAATCGGATAGCTGGATGTGATCATGATGTTGATGATGATGATTGATGAGGATGATGATGATCAAGTCATGATCGGGAGGGGATCAGGCGGCCAGGATTTGATCTGATGATGGTCCGAATTGTGAGGAAGATCAGATGGCCCAGATCTGATATGATCTAAAGATGGTAATGATCATGAGGAGATCGAACGACTGAGGTTCAAATCGATCTCTCTCCTGATCACACAACGGTAATGGTGGGGAGGCTTTGACAGGCAACTGTGGCAGCATTGCGGCGGCAACGTCGAGGACCTCGACTGGGGAGTAGTCGACGAAGGGCAACGACGGTGATGGGAGTGGTGTTGGGTTTGGTTGGTAGTGTTCAGTTTTGGAGAGGAACAGGGGAAGTGATGAGGGTGAGGCAATGGCAAAGTTCGGAGATTTCAGGGATGGCGAGGCGACGGAGGGGGATTAGAGGTAGGGGATGATGACAAGGATGAAGCACAGGGTCGAGGGGTAATGGGTTCGTTGGTGAGGCAAGGTGTTGGGTTCGGGAGATGAAGACGATGGGGTTGATGGGTTAGCGATGAGGCGGTGATGAAGACGAGGGTGATGGTGATTGGTGGGTAGATGGGTTTTCAGAGTCTGGAGGTAGGAGAAGGAGGATAGGGTTGGCGGCGGTTTCCACAGTAGAGATTAGGGGGTAGGTTAATTAGGGTTAGGGTAGAGTGATTAGTGTATTTATATAATATAGGGTTATTGGGTTTGGGTTATTGGATAGGGAGTTTGAGTAGGATCCAAAAGGAGATTGAGTCTAAAATCACAATAATTAAGCAATATGAATTAGATGAGGTGAGTTGGTCAATTCATCAAGAAGAAGAACAATTTAGGGCTGATAAAAATGGTGCAAATGGAACAGATTGGGCACAAAATTGAGTCGAAATCAAAATAAATAACTTTTATTTGAACTCGAACAAAATATAGGATCTTTAATTGATAAATAGAGTACAATAAAATGAAATACAGTAGAAAAATAAAAATACAGGGAACAGGGGTTACAAGAATAGAGTTTAAATTACCGGCCTTAACTGTGTTTCTAGGAATTCTTTTGAAATGTGGATTTAGTGCATTTTGGTTAAAGGTCTCTAGGTTCCTATTCTCGGAATATGAGAAATGGTAACTCTTCCTTAATAACTAGTATAGCCATTTCCCGACGAACAATTTCTGGATCATAGCTATGACTATCTACTTGTCCGGTCCTAGGGTTGATCTTTTGTTGGGATAGTTGGTCTTGTACTAGTTTGGGGTGTGTAGTAGTAAAGTATCGACTAATTGTACCCATCCCCTCATCCTTCTTCCATTTGTAACTATTGTGACATGTTTTACACACCTTATGTCCCAAGATCGGATTGTCCACGTTTGGGACAAAGTCATAAAATTTGTGGATTTTACTAGTTTGGCCTATATGGTTTTTTAAAGAAGTGGGTTGTGCAGGTTCGGTATCTTGTGTTGGTGTCTCACTAGCTAGGATTTCATCATGTTGTGTGTCGGAATCATAATCGTGAGGAGGAACACTTTCATAATCTAAATTAAGATTAGGATTATACTCGGTCTCTAATTGTGGGATTATTGGAAGGCAACAAGATGAACTAGTGGATTCTTGTCCACTTTGGCTACGGCCGCTACAGCGTGATCGTGACATTATACAAGTAGTGTATGTGAAAAAATTATTTAAAAAAAATATAAGCGTTGAGAGAGTTGAGGTAGTAGTAGTTTACGTAAAAAAAACAAAAAAAACAAGATAGGAGGGTAGAGAGAGTTGAGAGAGTAGTAGTATTTGTTATAAAAAAAACAAACAAGTGAACTAAAAAAAGATTTGAGAATAATAAAGAAAGTTGAGTACACAATGAGAATTTCAGATTGAGCTTCTTCACTTGACTAACCGATTTCTTCCTTTACTAGATTGAGTAGTAGAGAGAGTTGATAGTAGTACGGAGATTGAGCTTCTTCACTTCTTTGTTGTTTCCTCCATCACTAGTTTGAGAGTATTATTAGTAGTAGAGAGTTGACAGAGTTGATAAATAGAGAGTAATGTGAATTAGTGAATAAGAATGAGTAAATTTAGTGGGGTTTTATAAAAAAAACCGACAAAAGTCCAAAAAAAAATAAAAAATTCACAATAGGCGGCCCGGTCGGGCCTCCCGTTGGACCCGGCTTGTTGGCCTGGCCTACTGGGTTGACCATTGGAGAACCGCAGGATGCGGTTCAGGTTCGGGTTAGGTTGGTGGGGGTTACGGGTTAAACGGGCCGGGTCGAGCAGGTTTTAACCCCTAATACTTTGATCCGATCTGACTTGCAACTATGCATGGGTTTGGCCTAGCCCGGGCTTGGACTTGATCATTTGGGTTCGGGTCAGTGGCGGGCGGGTAATGGGTTGGCCCGACCCAAATACCGCCCTTATGAAATGATAATGAATTTCTATATTCTTTGTGCGATTATGTTGATCAGAATTGTTAGTCATGTGAACAATGCTTGTATTATCATATTTAATAAGGATATGATCAAGATATGTTTTATAGTCTTCCAATGTATGTTTCATCCATAATACTTATGCACAACAAGATCCGATAGCTATGTATTCGGCTTCGGCGGTGGACAATGGTTACTAAATTTTGCTTCTTTGATGCCCAGGAAACTAGACATTCCCCAAAAAGTGACATGTACCACTTGTGCTTTATCTATCGATTAGACTTCCTGCATAGTCCGCATCGGAAAATCCGACAAGAGAAATTTTTCTATTTTTTGGGTACTAAAAACCCACAATTGGAGTACCTTTTAAGAGCAAGAAAGGTAATTTAACTAACCCATTATGCTTATTTCGAACTCATACTACATTTGCTTTGAAAGCTCATTGCATAGATTTTTATTAATAGACCCAAAGATAATATCATCAACATAATTTGAATAATTACAATATCTTTGGAGTGATGCTTGATAAAAAAGTGTGGTGTCTACTTTCCTTTTTTAGAATCCTATGTGAATGAGAAAAAGCTTAATCACTCATACCAAGCTCGTGTTGCTTGCTTCAACCATATAACGCTTTATCTAGACGAAATACATGATTTGGGTGTGTCGGATTTGTGCACCCTAATGGTTGGTCAACATAAACTTCTTTAGAGATAAAACCATTTAGAAAAACACTTTTAACATCCATTTGAAAGAGACTAAAATCCATGTATTATGCAAAAACTAGTAAATTACGAATGGCTTCATGCCGTGCAACATGAGCAAATTAACTTCTACCCGTTGCATTCCTTGATCCACTACTTTTTATCAAAATCTATACCTTCTTGTTAGTTATAACCTTGCGCAACAAGACATGCCTTCTTTCTGAGTACCAGATTCGTCTAACTTGTTTATAAACACCAATTTCATTCAGAGAACGGTTCTATTACGGTGTGTAGAACAAGACTCGGTACTTGATTCGTTTCAAATTGATTAAGTTTTTCATGTATGGCAATGATTCAGTCATTTTCTTACAAGACCTCCTTAATACTTTTAGCTTCAAGCATGGAAACAGATGCAGAAAAAGCACATAATTTTTTTAGCTTGAGTTCAAGTGGTTACCCCCTTTGACATATCACATCGTATCAATTTGGAGGGGTGAATTGACATGATTTTCCATGCAGGACATTTTTCAATAGTGGGAGTTGTAGTTGGAATATTTGTTTGTTCGTTACTATCTTCCACTTAGTCATTCTCTATTTGTTGCATCTCTTTGGTAAGTTGCTCATTGATATTATCTGGTTGTGAAGAGGGTTTGCCAACATTTATTGAGTTGTTTTGAGTGTTTTCATGCAACTCCTTTTCCATGTGTACATGTCTTTTCTTAGGCAAATGCATGTCTCATCATCATCAACATGTATATACCTCTAGCGACAAAATTAGTTTCATAAAATATAACATCAATTGATTCATTAATAATGTATCTTCTTTTATTGAAGACACAATAAGGTTTTCTACTAAGAGAATATTCCAAGAATACACCTTTATCACTTTTACGATCAAACTTCCCTAAGTTATCAAGAGTATTTAAAATAAAGATTTTAAATACTTCACATCCAAAAACTCAAAAATATCTTAGATTTGGTCGTTTTTGATAATAAAGTTCAAAAGGTGTTTTCTAATTATTACTTGGTAAATAGTGTAACATGCTGTATTGATAACTTCTTTCAAAAAATATTTAGGATGATTGTTTTCACTAAGCATGATGCGAGCTATTTCTTAAAGAGATCGATTTTTTTCTTTCAACAACCCCATTTTGTTATTTTGTTGGGGAGTGCGAGGATACGAACTCATATTTTATTCATTTTTCATAAAAAAAGATGTGGATATTTCATTTTGAAGTTTCCCACAATGGTCACTACGAATAGTTACAATGGTAAGACTTTTCTTAATTTCAACTATACAACAAAATTTTTAAAAGATATGAGAAGTTTCATCTTTACGTGATAAAAAAGAAACCCAAGTAATCTACTATAATCATCAACAATAACAAAAATATATTGTGCACCTCCAATACTACATGTACGTTCTGGTCGAAAAGATTCATGTGCAAGAGTTCAAGAGGTCAAGAATTTGAAATAATTTCTTGAAGTTTGTGAGAGGTCTTGGTTTGCTTACCAAATTAACATGAGTCACATGGTTTGTCTTTTTAAAATTTAAATTTTGGAATGCCTAGTACAAGTTCATAATTTTAGCTAATGGTCCAAGCCGTCAATGCCATTGCCAACGGTCTCCATTGTTAGCTACAAATACTTCATATTTTCTTGAGATAATTCATTAGAGTTAATAATATAAACATTATTTCAACAATTAAAGGTAAGTAGATGAGAATTACTATTGTCTAATATAACACATGTGTGCTTGTCAAATGTAACACTATATCCTTTATCACATAATTGGCTGACACTAAGAAAATTATGTTTTAAACAACTTACCAAAAGCACATCATTTGCGGAGCAAGATGAACAAAAATTGATTTTACATTTACCATTGGTTTTACCAATACTATTATCTCCGAAGAGGATTACTTTTCAATTTTTCCTTGATAGTGATGCAAAATATTTGTTGTAGCCAGTCATATGATTCGAGCATCCACTATCAAGGTACCACGGGTCTTTAAGTTTTGCGCATTGATGCACCTGAATTATAATTAGTAGTTTGCTTAAGAGTTTAACATTCTTGTGGATCGTTGTAACCAAGTCCTCGATTATCATGAAAAGAACTTGATTGCTTTTTCATAAAATAAGTGGGCCATTTATTATATTTTTTAACAGTTACTTCGAGCTCAATTATTCTATGACAAAGCATTTTTCTTGTGTGATCATCATCTTTGGTGTTCCAACAAAGAGTATCTAGAGCTGTATCAAGTTGTCTATTCTATTCTAGGGCTTTTTTACAACCTTCCACTACTTCATCAAACTTCTCTTTGCATTCATTAAGTTCAATAGTGAGCTTGGAAGTATGGGCGGATTCTCATAGATTACTTTTAAATTTTCATTATTTATTGATATAGATTTTGAATTTTTTCTTTGAAATGTTCATTTTTCTTTATCAATAAATCATGATTTTTTTCTAAATGACTCAAAATTTTCAATAATTAAAGAATTCGTATCTTTCAATTTTTCGTTTCTAGCAATACATGAGTCATGTGATCTATTAGACATTCGCTTATATTGCTTGAGCTCATGACTAAGCTTGTTTGTATAATCTATTAAATCATTGCAATTGTCAACTAACTCATCATAAGTAGGTTCTTCGATTACCTCTTCTTTGAGTAATGATTACCTTTCACCATTTTTAAGAACCACAAATCTGAAGTAATTATGTGTCGGCTCATCATCACTGTCACTAGAATCTGAATCGAGCCAAGTTAATCCTTCTTTTTGTACTTTGAGTTTGGTATGTATGCTTTGTTGATGTCTTTAGAGAAAGGACAGTTGCACGAATATGTTCAGACTTCTTACCTTTATAACATGCATCCTCCTTGCCTTTGTCTCTCACTCCTTGAAACTTGCCATATTTTTTTATCTTTAAGATACATACTGAATTATTTGGTCAACAGTGCGATAACCTCGTCAGATCCTTTGTGTTCTGATTCTGAATTTGTAGGTCGTGATGTAGTGGCTTTTGGGACGATGATCTTTTCTTCTATTTTGGGGATGATCTCAATGTCCTACCTGTACCTTTTTATCTTCGTCATCTTCATCTCATATGTTTTCACTTTGCCTGGAAAGTATAATAGTCGAATCTCTTCTCTTCCAGTGTCTCTCTCATGAAAGCAACTTTGATATCCCATTCCGGTGTAAAACAACTTATGAGTTTCTGACCTTTCGGTCATCATCAAACCCCTTACTCATGCTTTCAAGTTCGTGGGCAATTATGTCAAAACGAGCCAACATGTGGTCAAATTTTTTACCTGGAAACATTTGAAAAACATCAAACTTATAAAAGCATCATGTAACTTTAGATTTTATCTTAGACGCGGTTCCCTCATGATGTTTTAAGATCACATAAGAAGTTTTGCAGTTGCGTCCACATTGCATAAGTTCCTAATTCTTTAGGTTTGTGTACTGTGCGATCATAGCCTTGGAGTTTGCATTCTTTAGTGAAATTTTAGTTTTAGTTAAGTACTTCTTTCCATCACGGACGGGAATATCTATTTAGTTGATGTAAACGTTCCAAACTTCTTCTCCAAGCATATGCAAAAAATGAGACATTCACCTTCCAAACATCATAACAGTTTCCATCAAAATAAGGTGAGCGTGTAATACTTGTCCCATTGGAGACTGAAGGTTCCGATGACTTCGGGAGGAGAGATTTAAGCCATTGGACATTTTTCTCTAACCTTTAAGCAAATAATGAGCACCTCGCTCTTATACAACTGTATATCACCGGGGGGAGGGGGGGGGGGGGGGGGGGGTTAATATGGTAATCGTGCAAAAATTAAATACTTAAATTAAATGTGTATAATGAATGCGTAAAGTAAAGAGTAGGGTTATAGAAGGCAAATAATGCAAATAGACAAGACACATCAATATAAGTGGTTCGACCTCCATATCTAGTCCACCATCCGTTACTTGTAGTAATTCTCCATCACAATCGTTCCACTATACTTCAACCTTGTACAGTGAGTTCTCAGTTTTCAGGCCGAGATTCCTATTACACCCAGTGGGACTTCTAGTACTCTATAAGCCCCGGAAAAGAAGTATGATCAACATCTTGACTAAGAAAATAATGAAAGTGCACTTCCTCTTAATCGTTGGTAAATTATTGAGTTCAGAAGAATTGAAGTCAATAGAGATGAAGAATACTCGGTGAATTTATCTCTATTTATAGGGTGATAAATAATTTCTTTTCCAAAAGAATGAAAAGAAATACCAAATATGGTTTGTGCAGGTTGACAGTCGACTGCACTTATTGGGGAGTCGACCGTCAACTGTCCTCGACTAAAGTTAGAGAGAATTGAAAGTCGACTGCACCAAAACACACTAAGTGTGTGATCGACTGTCATGGCAGTCGACTGTGCTTTTAGTGCAGTCGATCGTCCCTTTCCAAAAATAGATTATTTGGTGAATCAACTTTATATTCCTTCCTTCACTTAATATTCTACCAACGATTCTTTACATATTTGTTCCTGACAATTACATCATATAATATTCTGGTTGACTTCTTGGAGAATTTGGAAATATTTTATTGTGTGAATCTTTCCGATACTTCACAATCTTTTTGATTCTTTCATTTATAGTTGATTCTGAAGATCTTTGAAACTGTATTTGAATTTCGATTTCATATTATTCTGTACATATCTTAAGTGAAAATATTAAATACAAGTATATGTTTTATATATACCAAATTTAGGGTCAAACGTAATGCACATATTAAAGTCTAAAAAGATCATTTTAGTGTACGATGCATTCTTATGTTTTCATTGTGCACTAGAAGCTCAATTATGCACTGAAATTTTCCAGTATGATAAATGGATATGCAACATTTTAGAGGGGTTTTCTATAGAATCCATACACAAATTAACTCGCATTCTAAACTTGCTTATAAATTAACTTGGTCTGATCAAACCTTTCCAAAAAGACCTAGTCGTTTCTTTTGGCTCTTATATGCTTTGGATCAGAAGGATTTTCCTAATCTTGAATTTTCCTCGTACAAAACTTATTCGTCAGCAACAATGATGTTTGATCCTGAACAACAATATTGGGCAAACCGTTGAGCTTAGACATTCTTAAATCTCTGATAATAATAATATTGTAATAGGAGAAGGCCTTAGTGTCTTTTGTAAATGTTTCAACGCGTATAACACACGTTCATAACTAATATGAATGAGGTCTCAGATTCGAATTCAGACCATATCTGAGTTTTTAACGAGTTGTTGTTTGTAAATCTACTGACTTATGTATATTATTTGTCCATAACTAATATAAAAAAGATTTCAGGCTCGAAGCCGAACTATGTAGAAATTTTTATTTTAAAAAATATATATTTATTAGGGTGTGCACCGCAAGTGTAAATTACTAGTTTTGAAGAATGGGATTTAGATATTTGATCCTATGCCACTGAATATGTCACGTATTATATTATGTATATAGCATACACTGAAACACGAATGATATGGGTCAGATGACGTGGCGCCTCCTGGGCCACAGGATCCCCTCAAAAATCGTTCACCCCCGATCATCAGATCTGCCACATCAGCCCTAAACCGCCTGGGCTTCTGCCACGTCAGGCTCACAGGCAACCGGGTCTAGACCCAGCCCCAAACGAATCCAGACCCGGTTGGCGCTGCCTATAAATACTAGGCCCTCTACCCCTTCAAAAGGTAATCAATCTTTCCCCTCAAAACCCTACTTACTGTTACTCTTCAGTGACTGACTAGACCGTCAGAAGGCCTGCCATAGGGATCAACCCTGTGTTCCTAGGCCGAGTGCAGGTACACGAGACCTCCGGATCCGAGCCTCCAGATCTGAGTCGAGCATCTTGCCTCCACCTCGCTCTCGCCTACTCCCGAGCTGTTCCCTCCGGCTGAGGGTCGGGCATACCGTCAGTACCGAAGCTTTCGCAAAAATATAAATCGAGAAGAACTCACACCTGGTGCAGCTACCCTCCAAAAACAAACCGCATCAGGTTGGCACCGTCTGTGGAAACGTCGGCGCGGACATCAGTCCGAACTCAGCCATTAACGGCATCCCATCAATCCAAGCTCACATGGCACCCAAGCCCAAGAGAGCTATCACCTATACACGTCGTCAGGACGCTCCCCCTCAGGACGTCCCTGCCGACACTCATGGATCCAACAATCCGAGGGACAGCCTCGGACCCCAGTTGGGCGCCTTTTGCTTGGTCATACCCGACCTGCGTCCGGTCATCCAGAACCGACAGGCAAGTCGGACTAGGGGAGGGGCTGCTTTCAACTCGGTCCCGAACCATCCTAGACCTCCGCCCCGAGAGCGGGAGCCGGCGCTTAGCCGCATCGACCGAAGGCCGCCGGCCCAACGCAACCCGGTTGAACGGGTTCCAGTCACCCACCAGGAGTTCCAGGACTTTCGGAAAGAGATCTTGGAGGCTATCCTAGGGACCCTAGTCAATGAGATGCTCCACCGCTCTCACTCGCGATAGGATGTCGGGGCAAGCGCATCCCGCTGCCCGACAGTCCCGCTAGAGTATGACGAGGACATCCTAAAATACCTCCAAGAAATGGAGAACCGCCTCAACCACTTCGGCGATGGCGGCAGAAGGCCGACTCAGGGTCACAGGCCGTCCCGACCTCCTTTCTCCGCTGCAATCCTGCAAGCGGAAATACCCCAAAATTTCTGACCTCCCCAATTCGAGACCTATGACGGCGAAGGTGATCCTGTTGATCACATGGAGGGTTTTAAGACCTTCATGATAATTCACAGCGCTTCAGATCCCCTCCTATGTCGTGCCTTCCCTGACACCCTCCTGGGTCCGGCTCGGGAATGGTTCTCCAAGCTCGTCCCAGGCTTGATCTACTCTTTCGATCAGCTGGAGGCCAATTTCCTGGCCCACTTCATGGTCAGCAGAAAAGCCGAGAAGACGAGCGCGTCCCTACTGGACCTTCGACAGAAGGAAAGGGAATTGCTCCGGCAGTTCGTTCGGAGGTTCGCCACAGAGGCAAGGTCGGTCTCCTCCCTCGATGCCGGGGTCACCTCGACAGCTTTCCGACACAACATCTGGTATGGCCAGCCGAAGGCATCCCTGGCGAAGAAACCTCCCCTCGATTTTCCTGACCTGTTCAATCGGGACAAAAAGTGCATCCGGGCTGAAGAGGCCCTAAATCCCGAGGACACAAAGGAGACTCAGGGAAAAGGGAAGCGCAAGGCCGACAAGGCAGAGCCAGCAAAGAAGGTCCAAAAAGACGGAACCATCATGAAGAAGGTCCCGGCGATCCCGCGCTTCGCGAGGTACACACCACTGACATAGAACGTGTCGGCAATCCTTCTAGCAATTGAGGATAGAGACCTCGTCCAGATGCCACCTCGGTAGACCAACAAGAATAAAAGAGACCAGCGGTTCTACTGCCGCTTCCACCGGGACAACGGACACGACACCGACTATTGCCGGGCCCTGAAAGACGAAATCTCATCAAACAAGGGTACCTCCGGGAATTCACAAGGGAAGATGCCCGGGACCGAAGAGACACGAGGAACCGGAGGCCTTTCCCTCCTCCTCGTGCCCCCAAACCACGTCCCGAGCGGAACCCCGAGTCTGAAGAAACTGAAGGTCAAGCCATCCTGCCTTGCGTCCATGGGGGGGCCATGGGAGGAGAGTCCAGCACTTCCCACAAGGCATTTGTCCGAGAGGTAAACACCCTCCAGGGTCTCCCTTCCCCCTAGGTCTAGCAGCTCCCAGTCTCCTTCTCAGGAGAAGACCTAGAAGGAGTCCGGCTCCACACTGCGATGCGCTCGTCATCAGCCACAGCATGGAGAACTATGAGGCCTGCTGGATCCTCGTGGACAACAAAAGCTCAGTGAACATCCTCTTCCTAGAAGCCTTCGAGAACCTCAAACTCTATCGGCATAAGCTGAAGCCTGCCGGATACACCCTGCACGGGTTCTCCAGCGTCCCGGTACCAATAGAGGGGATCGTGACCTTAGACATCACTGTCGGTACGACCCCTCACAGGCGGACCAAGTCGATGGAATTCATGGTTCTAAACATCAAGGCAGCCTACAACGCCATCCTCGATCGACCAGGACTCTGCTCCCTCCAAGCTGTTCCCTCGGCCTACCACCAAAAGTTGAAATTCCCTACCAAGTTAGGTTTCAGAGTCATTCGAGGAAACTAAGAAGCGGCACGGTCGTGCTATATGACGGCAGTCGGGGGCGGTGTGTTTCCCCTGGATGCCATCAAGCTGCATCCCGAAAGAAGCCAACCCGAGCCTGAGCTAGTAGACGAATTAGAAGAAGTCTTGTTCGAGACAGGGTACATGACAAAGTGGTTCCGCGTGAGCTACTCCCTCGCTCCCAACCTTAAGACCGACCTGATCGACTGCATTCGTCGCAATGTCAACCTCTTCTCCTGGAAGCCCTCCATATGCCTGTGATCTCCGAAGACTTGATCATGCACAAACACAGCGTGATCCCCGGCTCAAAGCTGATCGTCCAGAAGCGACGTAAGTTCACCCCGGAGAGGTAGCAGGCAGTGAAAGCAGAGGTGGAAAAACTCTTGTCCGCTCGTTTCATACAGGAGGTCAGCTATCCCGAGTGGCTGGCGAACATCATGATGGTCAGAAAGGCGAGCGGGAGCTGGAAGATCTGCATAGACTTTACTGACCTCAACAAGGTGTGCCCCAAAGATCCGTTCCCTCTTTCCAATATTGACGCTCTGATCGACGCAACGTCGGGTCACGAGCTCCTTTCTTTTTTGGATGCCTTCTTAGGCTACAACCAAATCCGAATGTTCCCACCTGATATAGCCAAGACATCCTTCGTCACGGACCAAGGCCTTTATTGCTACCAGGTTATTCCCTTCGGGCTAAAAATTACCGGTGCTACCTATCAAAGGCTCGTCAACCGAGTCATTAAGAATCAAATCGGTCGCAACATGGAGGTGTACGTCAACGATATGCTCGTCAAGAGCAAGCAGGGACAGGAGCACATCACTGACCTGGAAGAGGCCTTTGGGGTCATTCGGACCCACAATATGAGACTCAATCCAGCAATGTGTGCATTCGGCATCTCCTCCAGAAAATTCCTCGGTTTCATCGTCAACCAGCGCGGCATCGAGGCAAACCCCGAGAAGATCCAGGCCATAATAGATACGGCCCCTCCTAGAAATATCAAAGAAGTCCAGAGGCTCACGGGAAGACTGGCGGCCATTGGCCACTTCCTCTCCAAGTTCGGAGAGAAGTCCCTCCCATTCTTCAAGGATTTGCACGGAACCGGAGGCTTCGAGTGGGGTACTCAGCAACAAGAGGCATTCGCTCAATTGAAAGAGTACCTCGCCAACCCTCCTCTCCTCAGCAAGCCCAAACCAGGCGAGCCCCTCTGGCTTTGTCTTTCCACCTAGGAAAATGTGCTCAGTGTTGTTCTCGTTCGAGAAGAAGATGGAGTCCAAAAGCCACTATACTACATGAGCAAGGTTCTGCTCGCCACTGAGACCAGATAGTCAAAAATAGAGAAAATAGCATACGCCCTATTCATGGCTGCGCGGAAGCTCCGTTCCTATTTTCTAGGCACATTCAATTCAGGTACTCACAGACCAGCCTCTAAAGGCCGTACTCTACAAGCCCGAGAGCACCGAACGATTGGTCAAATAGTCGATCGAGCTCAGTCAATTTGACATTGGCTATTAGCCAAGGATGGCTATCAAAGGGCAGGCCCTCGCCGAGTTCATCACAGAATGTGCCATCTCCGAGCAACCCGAAGACCAGACATGGGATGTTTACGTCGACGAATCCTTCTGCGAAGCGAGGAGTGGTGCGGGGTCCTGACAGTTTCCTCCTTCAATATTGCCTTCGCCTCAACTTTCCAGCCTCTAACAACGAGGCCGAGTATGAGGCCATGATCGCCGGGCTTACACTGGCACATCAGGCCGGTGCTAGGCAGATCAGGGCCTTCAGCGACTCTCAGCTTGTGGTCAATTAGATCACCGGAGAGTACGAGGCCCATGATGATCGGATGATCCGGTACTTAGCCGTGGTCCAGAGGCTCTTGGCGTCCTTTGACGAATCTGTAGTCTTAAGAATCGCCAGAGAGCAGAATGCCCAGGTCGACACTCTATCAAAGTTAGCCTCCTCATCCTTTGAAGATCTCGACCACACCGTCCTGATCGAAGTACTTCTAAAGCCAAGTACCGACCTCCCCGAGATCCTCTACATCGAAGACAGAGCTCATCTGGACAATTGGACCACTCCCATCAGAAAGTTTCTAATCAAACGAGAGTTCTCCGAAGACCGAGCCGAGGCAAGGCAGATCAGGGTCCATTCAGAGAGGTTCGCCATGATCAGCGAAACCCTCTTCAAAAGGTCGTACCCCACGATGGACGGAAGGCCCTACCTCCGCTACTTAGTGTAACACCCTAGATTTTCAAATCCTATTTATATTTGGAATTGTTTGATATTTTTTTTCTCTTTTCTTTTTACGTGTTGTGCACATAAAAATTTATGTATGCATTTCTCTGAAATATTTCATGTATTAGTAATCCCCATTTATTTTCTTAGAAGCCTAATTTAATCCTAAGCCTAATTTGTCCCTTTTTAGCCCACATTAGTTAATTACTTAGTTAAACTAGTCGAGCCCATAGTCTCTTGGCCCATTAGTGAGCCCATGTAATTTAATTAATCTTTATTTTAGTCTAACTTGTAGTGTAGACTCAAATAATGGACAATTAATTAAGTGGCATGTACAACTTGTGTGTGGGGGACACTAGGGTAACATGTGCATGCACAAGAGTGTGCTAAACACACCCTTGGAGTGGAGGCCGGATGGAATGAAGAGAGAGGGTGAGTAGATGAGGTGGAAAGGTGGTTATTTGCATCATGGGAAGTTATAGCAACTCCCTATTTCATCTAAGCCCTTGATCCTAAACCACTTGATTTAATCCTAGCCCTTTATTTCCACCAAAATTATGTATAAATAGCCCCTACATTAGTGTATTCACACCCAATCTATATATATAAAAAAAAAGACAAAGAAATACAATTAGATAGCAAAAGATTGAGAGTTAGTGAGTTCAAAAGATTGAGAGTTGTGTTAGTGTGTTCTTCATTCCCAATTGGTGGCGAACAAGGAGGTCGGGTGTACTTCAAAACGAGGAGGAGATGACTTGTGGTGGCTCAACTAGGAGGAGAATGCCTCTTTTGATCAATCTAGGAGTTCTTAGGAGTTCATTCGTTTTTCTCCAATAAGGTGGGTGTTTCTCTACTTCAAAGTAGTACCATGCTAGATTTTGTGCTGATCATGTTAGAATAAATAGATGAAAATATTGCTCTTAATAATACCATGATTAAGGTGAAATTGGAACATAGGGGAAATTGCATGAATTGCATAAGTGAACTTGACTGAATGATATGTTTGTTGTTGTGATATTTGGATATTGATCTAGCATGCTAAATTAGAATAAATGTTTCTCCATGTAGAAAAATTGTGGTTATGGGAAAAGTACAAATTTAGAAATTGTGCTTATGAGGAAAATGCTAATCGTAAGAACCTCCATATTGGGTAGTAAGTTATGCTTGTTGTGATTGAGGTTAAATAATCCTAAAGCTGTATGTTAGTTATCGGAAAAATAATGAAGAAATGATTCAAAATTTTTGGATTTTCGTTGCTGAGCAGTCGACCGAATAGGTGTAAATAGTCCACTGTCCTCAATATCTAGTTCTTCGAGTTGTAATTCTCGCAGAACAGTCGACCGAATATGTTTAACAGTCGACTACCCTATCCATTTTATTTTCGAGTTTTAAAATATCACAGAACAGCCGACTGGCCATAATTTTATAGTCGACTGTCCCGACTATATTAACTTTTAGTTTTTAATCGTCACAGAACAGTCGACCGACTGTGTCTTAGCAGTCGACTGTCCTGGCTAAATTAAATTTTGAGTTCTTTTAAATCCTCACTGAACAGTCGACCTTTTATGCTTCAATAGTCGACTGTCCAGACTATTTTTTGATTTCTCAAGTTTTGAATTGTCTTTTGATAAAAAATAAATAAATGTATCGTTTAAAGGAGTTTGAAAAGAGATTTGGTAATGGAAATAATGAATTATGAATGTGACAAATTAGAAAATAAAATTTATTTGTCTTATGCATGAAAATTGTACATGAAAGTGAAGTCGAATATCATGATGAGTTACGAATATGAATACACAAATGATATGGACATGAAATGAGATTTTGAACTAGAGGGCAACTAAATTCCTATTACCTGCAATTGAATGAATTAAAATGGTAAAGTTGAATTATTTTGATGAAAGACCGAGTTGGTTATGTTATTGAATGAGACCGGTATATAGGAAATAGCTAACTCTACGGGTTGATTTTATTCATGATTCAAATAAACTAAGGATTTAGACACATAGTGGTGATGTGACAAAAGTGAGAGAAAAACACGAGTATGAGGGCCATCGGATTGGCGGTGTGAGAGTGATTCACAGACTGCCTACTTGATGCGTCATGACATGGCATGAGCATTACTCCAGAATTATCGTCCCGGTGGCGACGCTTGTGGGGTGTTTGGTGACTGCGGGTGGTGCCATCGTTCCATGGCGGAGTTTGAATTGTCCATAGTCTACTTGCTTGATGCGTCATGTCAGTGCGTGGGATTTCCCTCTAGACTATCTGGACATGGGCTCATAGATCATAGAACATCTAGGATATTTACCGTAGTTACCGTAGTAGTTTAAGTCATGGCGAGGGATTGAACCCTATAAGATTAAAAACGATTAAGGGCTTGCCCTCGGACCTATGTAGTATGGGACGCATAGAATCCGAACAAGTGCGCATTAGTGTCATATAACATAACAACTGCATTAAGGACTAAGTTCATAGCACAACACGACCTCTATAGAATAGTCCCTTTAGCTTTGTTTGTGAACAAGTTTGTAATTTGTTAAGTATTTAGAATCATTATACTGTTTTCGGCATAGAGAAGATGGCTGTGTATAATATTTCGTTAGTGAATAAACTGACGAGCCCACAGTTCCAATGCAGGATAAAGAGAAGTGATGAGAATAAATATGCAAGTTGCTTAAAGAATGTTTCAAGTGTTGTACCTTTTATCCATGTAATTATTGTAATTTGCTTCTGCTGTTTAAATGTAATTCAAAGATGTAACTCTGATGTAAGAAATGTTTCAATTTCCTTGTAAAATTGTACGAAAGAAGTGTAAAGATCCTGTGGAACTTCGAATTCAGTTGTATTTAGAATTCAAGGTGTTACAGAGTGGTATCAGAGCCACGCTTCCAAGTAGTACAAATTTATAAGGAATGACACCCTAGAAGTGGACATTAGAGCATGTGTTGAGTCTAGAGATTTAAATGTAAGTCAGTTACATTTGTGTTGCTCTATGATTTATGCTTCTTCTCTTCTTTCTCTAAGATGGCGGACCACTTCGACCCAGCTGGAGAAGACGATTGGCACATTGTTATGGAAGATTACTACCCCGGGCAA
The DNA here is from genome assembly GCA_017893485.1 of Hemerocallis citrina. Classification (NCBI taxonomy): domain Eukaryota; kingdom Viridiplantae; phylum Streptophyta; class Magnoliopsida; order Asparagales; family Asphodelaceae; genus Hemerocallis; species Hemerocallis citrina. The sequence goes on along the minus strand of CM030364.1, from coordinate 234,860,903 downwards.
GATAATTTAGATGAGGAAGATCTTGAAGAAGTGGAAAAGGAATGGCCTGAGTCCCGAGAGATCACTCTACCTCTGGATTCATCTAATGACTCCTTTGATGAGGAAGAACTAGTTTCGAGTAGTCTCATTGTGTCTCTTCAGAGGCAGGTAGAGACTCAACGGGAGAGAGTCGGGCTACTGGAGACTCAGTTGGTGAAGCACAAGGATGATATTGCAATTCTCAGTCATCGTGTTTGGGAACTCGAGAAGAGAAAAAACATGTACGATGTATTGAAGGAAGAAATGGAGGAACTACGGGGAGAGCTTCGTGAAGCCAAGAGGAACCGTAGGAACTAGACTGTTGTATCTTCTTATTACTTTCATTTGATGTCAGATATGTTTTAAATTCGAATGTATAAATTTTGAAATTTAATGAAATGAAAAGTTGATTTAAAATTCATGTTTTATACTTCGAATTTAATAGATCTTTTGCATCAGAATATGTCTAGAAGAGGAGCTCGAAATGGTGAAGGTCTGGACTTGGAAACAGAATTAGCAAGAGTCTATTAGACACCTAATGCCGTTGCCATGAATCAGAACCAAGGGAGGGTGTTTGTGAATCTAGTACCCAAAGCAATCAAACTTGTGAAATCATTCAAACGGATAAAACCACCAGTGTTTGAGGGGAAGTCAGACCCTGGCACGGCTAAAAATTGGATCCGACAGGTCGAGACTATCTTCGACGTCTTGGAGACCCTGGAGGGCAGCAAGGGGAAGCTGGCTGCGCTACAGTTTGAGAAGAATGCGGCTGTATGGTGGCAGTCGATGAAGTGAACGATGGGAAATATTGTGCTTGGCTGGGAGGAATTCTTGGAGGAGTTCTGCAGTCATTATTTTCTATCAGACGTCTAGAAGAAGAAAGCCATGGAATTTCTAGCGCTGCAGCAGGACGGCATGTCGGTTAGGAAGTATGAGACAAGATTCACTTAGCTCTCGAGGTATGCTCCCGAATTGGTAATTGACGAGGCAAAGAAGGCTCGAAAATTCAAGCATGGTTTGAGGCCAAGTCTGAGATCCAGGATGATACCCCTCGGTATCAGGAGGTTTGACAAGTCGGTCAAACAAGCTGTAACCACGGAGGCGGACATGGAGCAGTTCCATGCTGTTCAGAATAGGAGGAAAAACTGGAATGTGGGGAAGAGGCCCACAGTTGCTGGAAGTGTCAGGGGATAGCTGCCGGCCCAAAGGTTCAAACCGACTGGGGCGAACACTATCAATGTTGCAGGAAGACCCGGGAATGCATGGGTGAGACCTCCTGTGGTGACTTGTTACAATTGTGGGGAGACAGGTCACTACTGATCCCAGTGCCCTAAGCTGCAGGATGTCGTCCGCAATGGACCAACTAAGCAGGCCGGGAAGAAGTCGTACCAGCAGGGGCGAGTATTTGCCTTGACCGAAGCTGACACTGTACGAGTGGGGGAATATAGGACTGAACTTTCTTTTCTTTTTCCTGTCCTTGTTCCTGTTTATTTAGTACACTGTTATGTAACGAGTGTGTGTTATGTAACAGGTGAACTTTATTTGAATGAAAAGAAAGCTGTTGTTTTGTTCGATACTAAATCCTCTCATACTTTTGTATCACCTAAATTTGCTAAAGTTCTAGGAGTTGAACCGAAGATATTTCCAGGCAAGGTTTTAGCAGTAGCTACTCCGTCAGGGGAGACTTTAACCACTGATCGGTACTATACGGACTGCGAGATCGTGATTAGGGATAGAATTTTCGGGATTGATCTGATCGAGCTGAATATCTTGGGAGTCGATGTTATCATTGGTATTGATTGGATGTCGGTGTATAGTGCGAGCATCGAGTGCAAGACCAAGACAGTAACAGTAAAAGCTCCAGGTGGACCTAAAGTCACTTTCTAGGGGAAGAAGAGATGTTCAGGCTTGGTTGCTACTATCATCCAGAAGAAGGGGATTCCTGTAGAGGTGCAGCAAATTTCGGTGGTTAGGGATTATCTGACGGTATTCTTGGAGGATTTGCCGGGGTTACCCCCTGCATCGTGATGTAGAGTTCAACATCCTATTCAGCCAGGGAGTGCACCTATTTCTAAGGCACTGTATAGGATGATACCTGTGGAACAGGATGAGATCAAACGGCAGATTGAGGAACTGTTGGAGAAAGGCTTTATTCAACCGAGTGCGTCACCTTGGGGAGCACCGGTGCTGTTAGTAAAGAAGAAGGATGGTTCGATGAGGATGTGCATCGATTACCGGGAGCTGAATAAGGTCACTATTCAGAATAAGTATCCTATTCCCTGGATCGACGACCTGTTCGATCGTCTATAAGGAGCCGCTGTTTTCTCCAAAATAGATCTTCGATCAGGTTACCATCAGGTTCGAGTGTAAGCTGAAGATGTGTATAAGACTGCATTTAGAACTCGACACGGGCATTACGAATTCTTAGTTATGCCGTTTGGAGTGATGAATGCACCTGCAATCTTCATGGATATGATGAACAGAGTTCTGAGGCCGTTCATTGATTCTTTCGTCGTGGTGTTTATCGAGGACATTCTTGTGTACTCCAAGTCAGAGGAGGAGCACACAGAGCATCTGGCATCAGTTTTGAGGAAGCTTCAGGAGCATGAATTGTATGCCAAGTTATCCAAGTGCGATGACTGGAAATCTCAGGTTGCATTCCTAGGTCCCATCCTTTCTAAGGAGGGAGTGGCAACTGATCCTCAGAAGATAGAGGCAGTGAGAGATTGGGCAAGGCCTACTACAGTGAAGGAAATCAGGAGTTTTCTTGGATTAACAGGATACTATAGAAGATTCATTCTGGGTTATGCTCAGTTAGCTGTACCGCTCAATGGTTTGACCAAGAAGAATTTGAACTTCAAATGGACCGAGCAATGTGAGAAGAGCTTTCAGGAGTTGAAAGAGAGGCTGACTACTGCTCCTATTTTAGCTTTGCCTAGAGCAGGCATTGAGTATGATGTCTACAACGATGCTTCACATCGTGGACTTGGTTGTGTCTTGATGCAAGTAGGGAAAGTGATCGCTTATGGGTCTAGGCAACTAAGACCGCATGAGAAGAATTATCCGACTCATGATCTGGAGATGGCTGCAATTATCTTTGCCTTAAAATAATGGAGACATTACGTGTATGGTGAGTAGCTGAACATGTACACAGACCACAAAAGCTTGAAGTACATCTATCAACAGAAGGATCTGAATCTGAGGTAAAGGAGATGGCTAGAGGTGCTTGACGACATTCGTCTGGAGATTAAGTACCATCCTGGGAAGGCTAATGTTGTTGCTGATGCACTTAGCCGAAAGAGCAGTCTGGCTAGTTTGATTACTACTCAGAGGCAGCTGGCAGAGGAGTTGGATCGGGCTGGTATTGAAGTTGTTCTACAAGACTTGGGATCATCTTTAGCTCAGTTGAGGCTTCAACCAATACTGAATGAAAGGATTATCGCAAGTCAGAAGGAAGATGCAGGGATTCAGAAGATTAAGGAGCTGGTGAGTGCTGGTAAATTGTCAGAGTTCCAGATTAGAGATGAGGTGCTGTGGTTTGGAGGGAGGCTGTGTGTTCCGGATCAAGCAGAATTGCGGGAGAGCATTCTTCAGGAGGCACATGCTACTCTTTTGTCAGTACATCTTAGGAGTACTAAGATGTACAAGGACATTAAGCAACACTTTTGGTGGTCAGGTTTGAAGCAGGATGTGGCCGAGTTCGTGGTGAAGTGTGAGGTCTGTCAACAGGTCAAAGCCGAGAATCAGAAACCCGGAGGTCTATTGCAATCGTTACCTATTCCAGAATGGAAGTGGGATAACATCAGTATGGATTTCATCACAGGCTTGCCCAAGAGTTCAAAGGACAATGATACGATTTGGATCATAGTCGACCGACTAACCAAGTCCGCTCATTTCTTGGCGATGAAACTCACTACTTCGATGGACAAGTTGGCTGAGCTGTATGTTGGTGAGATCGTCAGGCTTCATGGTGTTCTGTTAACCATTATGTCTGATCGAGATGCAATGTTTAATTCACATTTCTGGAAGAGTCTTCAGACAGCTCTGGGTACCAAGACAGATTTCAGCACTGCTTTTCATCCTCAGACCGATGGGAAAACCGAGAGAGTCAACCGTATTCTGGAGGATATGCTTCGGTGTTGTGTACTAGACTTTGGAGGAAGTTGGGAAAGGCACTTAGCTCTGGTGGAGTTTGCCTACAACAACAATTTTCAGACTAGTATCGGGATGGCACCGTACGAAGCTCTATATGGCAGGAAATGCAGAACACCTGTTTGTTGGTTTGAAGTGGGGAATGACAGATGTTTGGGCCTGAGAATGTACAGCAGACCTCTGAAAAGATTGATCTAATCAGGAAGAGGTTAGTGGATGCTCAGAGTAGGCAGAAGAGCTATGCAGACAACCGGATGAAGGACCTTGAGTTCGAGGTTGGTGACTTTGTCATTCTAAAGGTTTCACCTAGCAAAGGTGTGATCCGATTTGGCAAGAGTGGAAAGTTAGCCCTGAGGTTCATAGGCCCGTACAGGATATTGAAGCGGATTGGGAAAACTGCTTATCGGTTGGAGTTGCCGAAAGAGTTGTCTCAGGTGCATAATGTTTTCGATGTGTCTATGCTGAGAGGGTACATTCCAGATCCGAGTCATCATTTGCCCGAAGTGACAGAGGGTTTGCAGTTGGATCTGAGTTATATTGAGCTTCCGGTTGAGGTTGTGGATCGTCGGGAGAAAGTCTTGAGAAACAAGACGATACCGATGGTCAAAGTAGTCTGGAGAAATCAGTTGGTTGAAGAGGCTACTTGGAAATCTGAGGAGAGGATGATGAAGGATCATCCTGAGCTATTTGTTTGATTTGTATCTTCTTCCCTTTTCTTTCTATCTTCTTGTTGTATTTATGTTTCCTCACCTTTAAGTGTAGTTTCGAGGACGAAACTATTCTAAAGAGGGAGTGCTTGTAACACTTTGGATTTTCAAATCCTATTTATATTTGGAATTGTTTAATATATTTTTTTCACTTTTCTTTTTACCTGTTGTGCACGTAAAAATTTATGTATGCATTTCTCTAAAATATTTCACGTATTAGTAATCCCCATTTATTTTCTTAGAAGCCTAATTTAATCCTAAGCCTAATTTGTCCCTTTTTATCCCACATTAGTTAATTAATTAATTAAATTAGTAGAGCCCATAGTCTCTTGGCCCATTAGTGAGCCCATGTAATTTAATTAATCTTTATTTTAGTCTAACTTGTAGGGTAGATTCAAATAATGGAAAATTAATTAATTAGCATGTACAACTTATGTGTGGGGGACACTAGGGTAACACGTGCATGCACAAGAGTGTGCAAAACACACCCTTGGAGTGGAGGCCGGATGGAATCAAGAGAGAGGGTTAGTGGATCAGGTGGAGAGGTGGTTATTTGCATCATGGGAAGTTATAGCAACTCCCTATTTCATCTAAGCCCTTGATCCTAAACCACTTGATTTAATCCTAGCCCTTTATTTCAACCAAAATTATGTATAAATAGCCCCTACATTAGTGTATTCACACCCAACTATATTAAAAAAAGAAGACAAAGAAATACAATTAGAGAGCAAAAGATTGAGAGTTAGTGAGTTCAAAAGATTGAGAGTTGTGTTAGTGTGTTCTTCATTCCCAATTGGTGGCCGGATTTTCTTCAAAGAACAAGGAAGGTCAGGTGTACTTCAAAACGAGGAGGAGACGACTTGTGGTGTATCAACTAGGAGGAGAAGGCCTCTTTTGATCAATCTAGGAGTTCTTAGGAGTTCATTCGTTTTTCTCCTATAAGGTGGGTGTTTCTCTACTTCAAAGTAGTACCATGCTAGATTTTGTGCTAATCATGTTCGAATAAATAGATGAAAATATTGCTCTTAATAATACCATGATTAAGGTGAAATTGGAACATAGGGGAAATTGCATGAATTGCATAAGTGAACTTGACTGAATGATATGTTTGTTGTTGTGATATTTGGATATTGATCTAGCATGCTAAATTAGAATAAATGTTTCTCCATGTAGAAAAATTGTGGTTATGGGAAAAGTGCAAATTTAGAAATTGTGCTTATGAGGAAAATGCTAATCGTAAGAACCTCCATATTGGGTAGTAAGTTATGCTTGTTGTGATTGAGGTTAAATAATCCTAAAGCTGTATGTTAGTTATCGGAAAAATATTGAAGAAATGATTCAAAATTTCAGATTTTCGTTGCTGAGCAGTCGACCGAATAGGTGTAAATAGTCCACAGTCCTGAATATCTAGTTCTTCGAGTTGTAATTCTCGCAGAACAGTCGACCGTATATGTTTAACAGTCGACTGCCCTATCCATTTTATTTTCGAGTTTTAAAATATCACAGAACAGCCGACTGGCCATAATTTTATAGTCGACTGTCCCGACTATGTTAAATTTTAGTTTTTAATCGTCACAGAACAGTCAACCGACTGTGTCTTAGCAGTCGACTGTCCTGGCTAAATTAAATTTTGAGTTCTTTTAAATCCTCACTGAACAGTCGACCTTTTATGCTTCAATAGTCGACTGTCCATACTATTTTTTGATTTCTCAAGTTTTGAATTGTCTTTTGATAAAAAATAAATAAATGTATCGTTTAAAGGAGTTTGAAAAGAGATTTGGTAATGGAAATAATGAATTATGAATCTGACAAATTAGAAAATAAAATTTATTTGTCTTATGCATGAAAATTGTACATGAAAGTGAAGTCAAATATCATGATGAGTTACGAAAGGTCTTATGAATATGAATACACAAATGATATGGACATGAAATGAGATTTTGAACTAGAGGGTAGCTAAATTTCTATTACTGGCAATTGAATGAATTAAAATGGTAAAGTTGAATTATTGAGATGAAAGACCGAGTTGGTCATGTTGTTGATTGAGACCGGTATAGAGGAAAGAGCTAACTCTACAGGTTGATTTTATACTTGATTCAAATAAACTAAGGATTTAGACACATAGTGGTGATGTGACGAAAGTGGGAGAAAAACACGAGTATGAGGGCCATCGGATTGGCGGTGTGAGAGTGATTCACAGACTGCCTACTTGATGCGTCGTGACATGGCGTGAGCACTACTTCAGAATTATCGTCTGGTGGCGACGCTTGTGGGGTGTTTGGTGACTGCGGGTGGTGCCATCGTTCCACGGTGGAGGTTGAATTGTCCATAGTCTACTTGCTTGATGCGTCATGTCAGTGCGTGGGATTCCTCTCCAGACTGTCTGGACATAGGCTCGTAGATCATAAAACATCTAGGATACTTTCCATAGTTACCGTAGTAGTTTAAGTCATGGCGAGGGATTGAACCATATAAGATGAAGAACGATTAAGGGCTTACCCTCGGACCTATGTAGTGTGGGATGCATTAAATCCGAACAAGTGCGCATTAGTGTCATATAACATAACAACTGCATTAAGGACTAAGTGAACAGCACAACACGACATCTTTAGGATAGTTGCTTTAGCTTCGTTTGTGAACAAGTTTGTGATTTGTTAAGTATTGTGAATCGTTATACTGTTTTACTGTTTCCGGCATAGAGAGGATGGCCGTGTATAATATTTCGTCAGTGAATAAACAGACGAGCCCACAGTTTCAATGCAGGGTAAAGAGAAGTGACGAGAATAAATATGCAAGCTGCTTAAAGAATGTTTCAAGTGTTGTACCTTTTATCCATGTAATTATTGTAGTTTGCTTCCGCTGTTTAAATATAATTCAAAAATGTAACTCTGAAGTAAGAAATATTTCAATTTCTTTGTAAAATTGTACGAAAGAAGTGTAAAGATCCTGTAAAACTTCGAATTCAGTTGTATTTGGAATTCGGGGTGTTACACTTAACCCCAGACGAAGCAAAGTATGCTCTCAAGGAGCTCCATGAAGGAATTGACGGATACCATATGGGAAGCCGATCGCTTGTGTGAAAGGCTCTGAATAAGGGCTACTACTGGCTCACAATTCTACAATACGCCCTGGCCCTAGCAAACAAGTGTGGCCCTTGTCAAAGGTTCTCCTCGGTGAGAAGACCCTTGTCAAAGGTTCTCCTCGGTGAGAAGAGCTCCACAAGTAAATCTCCGCTCCCTGGCCAATCTAACCCCCTTTGCTATGTGGGGGATGGATCTGGTAGACCCATTTCCGAAGGCAATGGACCAAAGAAAGTTCCTCATAGTGGCAGTCGACTACTTCACGAAGTGGATCGAGGCCAAGCCTCTGGCCACGATCACCGAGCAGCAGACTCAACAATTTTTCTGGAAACACATCGTCTGCCGGTTGGGATTCCACAAGTACTCATCACAGATAATGGGACACAATTCGGGGGTAAGAACTTTTGAAAGTTCTGCGAGGATCTCGGGATCTAGCAGTGCTTTTCTTCGGTATGCCACCCGCAGTCAAATGGCCAGGCTAAGAACGCAAGCTGCCAGATTCTTGACAATCTCAAGAAACAACTTGATAACTGACATACGGTATGGAGGCCATGATTCCCCTGGAAATCGGGCTCTCTTCGCCCCGGATCATGGCCTTCGACGAAGCAAGCAACTTGGTACAGCTACGTGCCGACCTGGATCTCATAGACGAGGTCAGGGAGAAGTCTGCAATCAGAAAAAACACCTACCAACAGAGGATCGAAAGGTTCTACAACAAAAAGGTGCATCCCACCAACATCAAGCTGGGGGACCTCGTCCCCCGGAAGCTGGCGGTATCTAACCCCGGCCAAAAGAAGGAACTGGCCCTAAACTGGGAAGCCCGTACAAGGTATCTAAGGTTGTATGCCCGGGCACGTATCGCCTCACCGATCCGAAGGGCAAGGCTGTCAAGAGGCCCTAGAATGCAGAGCAGCTCATCAAATTCCTCAAAGGGGAGGATTAGCCTCTACAGCCAGTGTAAATTATGAAAAATGTAATCGGCACGTCGTTGTTTTGTAAAGTCCAAGTGTGTGATAATTATGCCAACTTTCTTAAAACAAGCTTTGGCTTCGTATTAACTTTCTCAAGAAACATGTCTCGGGCTCGACGTTCGGAAGAAACCGTGAGCCACAAAAAGCTTCTCTTATAAGCCTAAGGCTCGGCGTTCAGAAGAAACCGCAAGCCACAAAATGCTTCTCTTACAAGATTAGGGTTCGGCATTCGGAAGGAACCGCGAGCCACAAAAAGCTTTCCTTACAAGCTTAGGGCTCGGCAATCGAACGGCACCTCAGCCAGAAAAATCACCTTAAGGCACGGGGGCTCGGCATCGACCTCAAGCATGGTTTGGGCTTGTTCAAGGCCATCAACCTATGCGCTCGGTGATGACCGCCAGCTGCACCCGTGCTGTCTTTCCGAGAAAAGGTGTGGGGACTCGGCGTCGACCACAAGCAAGTCCTTGGCATTTTTCAAAGCCATGCAACCTTTACGCTTAGCGACAACCTGCAGCTATGCCCATTACTGGCTTCTCAAAGGTATTAGGGCTCGGCATCAGCCTCGAGCATGGTTTGGGCTTATTCAAGCCCATTAACCTATGCATTCGGTGAGGAACACCAGCTACACTCATACTATCTTTCCGAGAACAGGTGTGGGGGCTCGGCGTCGACCTCGAGCAAGACCTTGGCTTTTTTCAAAACCACGCGATCTTTATGCTCGGCGACGACCTGCAGCTACTCCCATCACTGGCTTCTCTAAGGCATAGGGGCTCGGCATCGGCCTCGAGCATGGTTTGGGCTTGCTCAATCCCATCAACCTATATGGTCGGCAATGACCTTCGGCCACACCCGTGCTATCTTTCCGAGAACAGGTGTGGGGGCTCGGCATAGACCTCGAGCAAGGCCTTGGCTTTTTTCAAAGCCACGCGACCTTTATGCTTGGCGACGACTTGCAGTTACACCCATCACTGGCTTCTCTAAGGTATGGGGGACTCGGCATCGGTCTCGAGCATGGTTTGGGCTTGTTCAAGACCATCAACCTATGCGCTCGGTGAGGACCACCAGCTACACCCGTACTATCTTTCCGAGAACAGGTATGAGGGCTCGACATCGACCTTGAGCAAGGCCTTGGATTTTTTCAAAGTACGCGACCTTTACGCTCCGCGACGACCTGCAGCTATGCCCATCACTGGCTTCTCTAAGGCATGGGGGCTCAGGTATCGGCCACAAGCATGGTTTGGGCTTGCTCAAGCCCATCAACCTATGCACTCGGCGATGACCTCTGGCCACACCCGTGCTATCTTCCGAGAATAGGTGTGGGGGCTCGGCGTCGACCTCCAGCAAGGCCTTAGTTTTTTTCATATACAAGCGACCTTTATGCTCGATGATGACCTCCAGCTATGCCCATCACTGGCTTCTCTATGGTATGGGGGCTCGGCATCGGCCTCGAGCATGGTTTGGGCATGTTCAAACCCATCAACTTATGCGCTCGTTGATAACATCCGGCTACACCCATACTATCCGTCAAGACATACACATAAGGGCTCAGGTGTCGACCTCGAGCAAAGCCTTGGCTTTTTCAAGACATACCGTTTACGCTCGATGATGACCTTCAACCACACCCGTTCCAAAAGTTTTCATTAAAGATTTAGGGCGCTCGCCTTCGGCAAATGCCCTGAGCCCCGAACCATTGGTTGACCCACCTCTCACCTGCGAACAACTCAGGGTTTACGGTTTTCAGAGCCAAAACTCCAAATTGTCCGAGGGCAGCAGGGGAGCCTGTAATACCCCGATTTTTCTTATATATATATAAAGATTATTTAATTCTACATATGGTATGCATGTGTAATATTTTTTCCTTAAAGCCCAAAAGTTTTCTACAAAATAATTAGTTTGGCCCAATAAATTTTAGCCCATGGATTTAAAACCCCTTCTATTGTATTTTTATAACCAGTATGGGTGACATCTTTTCTTTTCTTGACCAGGGTATTTGATGTACTAATTTGAAGGGTGTAGTTGGTGTATGCACGTGCATTCGCATACACGTGCTTTGAGCACTTCTCTTGGCCGGATTGTGGGAGTGATGGGCTAGATCATGGGTAGTTACCTTTGAGTTGTAGGTGGTTTTCTCAACTCCCGATTTGATCTCAGCCCTCCATTTCACCTATATTCTAGTATAAATACCCCTCCTATTCCCCTATCTCTTTTACCCTAAAAATACAATAAGATCATAGAGAGTATCTGTGAGTTGTGTGGGAGCTTTTCTGTGGAGACAAGCAACATTGCTGAGGAGCCCGGTGTGGAACAAAGGAGCAAGGAGTGCGGTACGGTGTTGAAGGACTTTGCAGGGATTTCGATTATTTCTTCATATAAGGTGGGTGTTTCTCAGGACTTCTAATGTAGGAATGATATTGCAATTGTTATGATTGATACCATGTTATAAAAAGTGAATTGAATGCGGTAGAAATTGCTTGAATATGCTATTAATGTTGATAACAAGACTGTCGATACAGTCGACTGTCATATGAGCCAGCCGACTGGTACGAGACACTTCTTTTCATAATGTGCTGATAAGTGGGTGCAAATAGCTATGATGGTGTGATTATTAAATGTATATTTTCCCTTTGACACATATGATGGAGGGAAGGTAAATAAATGAAAAGAACTAATAGTGATAAATATCTGAAGTTGTCGGCGCAGTCGACTGACTTGGTGTTAAGTCGACTGGTGCTTCATTCTGAATATGACTGTTTGAAAGTCCCCTGAATAAAGATATTCTATTTACGTAGACCTATTATGATGACTTGAGATTTGTACCTTCATTATTATAAGAAAGTATGAGCAATGCGAATACATGTTTAGAGTAGTTTTCTCTAAAGGAGCATGTTAATAACTGGGAAAATTATGCTGTGAATGTTACTGAACAAGATGAAACTCTGTTTATGAAACATGAATTGATGTATACTGTTAATTGATATCATGATGCAAGTACACGTAAGAACTGTAAATAAATTCTCTAATTGAAATGGATCTGTCCAGTCGACCGAATGCGTGTAGCAAGTCGACTGATCTGGACTTGGAAATTATGCTGTTTGAAATCTCCAGGATAGACGACTGATTAATGAACAGTCGACTGTCATGTGGATAATATTGTGAATATGGAAGGTTGCGGGACAGGCGACTGGTTGAGTGCAACAGTCGACTATCCCGAGCAATTATGATGATACTGTGTGTGACTGTATGAGTCGACTGGTGTTCTTCCAAGTCGACTGTACAGAGTGGACTTGATATATTTGATTCATGTTAATTACTGTGGGTAATGATGAACTTTATGCTTTTAATCGATGGATTCTGTTTATGGCTGTATGAATTATGTGAAAGGAATCGTAGATGAGAATTGAGAATTAAATGAATAATTATGAAAGGCTAAATCATGATGAAAAAGTCTGTGAGACTCTAAAATGAATTATGAGCTGATGGCGCTCAATTGGATATTGTGAATTTGAAATTGAACAAAGAGTAGCTAAGTCTCCCCGGCAGTGAAATGAAATGAAATTGAAATAGACCAGGTTGGTCGAGTGAAATGAAATGATAAGTCCGGTTGATGGAGAGGCTAACTCTAGAGCTTGATTTTTATTCATGATTCTAATGTAACTTTAATACATAGTGTGGAGGTGATGAAAGTGAGAGAAAAACATGAGTATGAGAGCTAGGGTACGGTGCGGGTGTGTGAGCCGCAGAATGCATGCTTGATGAGTCAAGACATGGCGCAGGCACAACTCAGTAATGATCGGACTCTAGTCACGCTTGTGGGATGATTTGGTGACTGCAAGAGGAGTGTGTTCAGGGAGGAGGCTGAATTGTCGCAGAATGCATGCTTGACGAGTCAAGACATGGCGCGAAATTCTACTCCAGGGGCCAGGATACATGCTTGTACTCATAGAATCATCTAGGATACTCACTGGAATTACAGAAGTAGAGTAAGTCATGGCGGGGGATTGAACCCTACAAAAATGAAGAACGATTAAGAGGCTTGCCCTCGAACCTATGTAGTATGGGATGCATAGAATTCGAACAAGTGTGCATTAGTGTCATGTGAAAATTAAATAATTGCATTAAGGATTAAGTGCACAATCACGACACGACATCTCTAAAAGTTCCCTTTTGATTTTTACATGCTTATTATGAACAAGATTGTTGATTTGTTAAGAAATGAGATTCATTATACTGTTTCTGGCATAGAGAGGATGGCCATGTATAATTATCGTCGGTTGAATAAACTGACATACCCACAGTTTTGTATGCAGGATAAATTACATGTAAAGAGGAATGGATGCATAAAGATCTCATTATGTTGTTGTTCATTTATGTAAATGTTGCATATTTTGCTTCCGCTGTGTAAATTTAAATGTGAGATGTTGTAACTCTGATGTAAAAAGAAAAGTTTGAATTTCCTTGTAAAATTGTACTCGAGAAAAGCGAAAAGATCCTGAAGAACATCTCGAATTCAGTAATTTTGGGATTCGGGGCGTTACAGAGCCACCGACCCAGGAATCTCACCGAGCCTCTGGACCAACTGATCGACCCATAACTCACCCGTGAGCAACTCAGAGTTTATGACCCTCAAAGCCAAAACCCCAAATTGTTCGAGTGTGACTGGTGCGCCACCAACCCGGAACTCTCGAACCAAAGTTCTACTTATGGGTGCCCACCTTCCGTAGGCACCCGAATCTCATAGACGGTTGACCCACCTCTCACCTGCTGACAGGTCGGAATTAACAACCCTCAGAGCCGAAACCCCGAATTGTCGGTGGGTGGCAGATGAGTCTCAATTCCTGATAAAAAACAATGGTGAAATAGGGATTATATAGCCCCCTGAGCAGCACATTTATTACATCAGGAAGTCCAAATGGCGGAAGGCAAAATGTCGCCATTAATGTTTATCGGAAGGCGAAACGTCACTCATTCGGCGTCGCCTACAAGAAACTACGGTTCGGCCTTTTGCCTCGGCGGTGGCCCCCTACAAGGCCGAGCTCGGCAAGAATCTCAAGCTACACTCCTGCCCTCCTCACTCAATAAATCGTCAAAGTTAAAGAAGTCGAAAATTTTTTATTACTCATAGAGCGCCAGAAACGGCCGCCCAATACAATGAAAAGCTTACAAATCACTCATCGCTCGGCTTAAAACTCAAACTCGGTGCTTCCTACGGGTTCCTTCGCATGCTCGACCGGTCCGACCGGGGAAGGCACTCCAGCAATAGAGCTTTCCGCATCGACAGGCTGGGACACCTCCAAGAAAAAGGTCGGAGAAGGTCCTAGTACAGAATTGCTCGCCTCCTCGATTAGACCGGCGCCTAGTATTAGCTTCAACCTGCAGATCTCCCACTCTTTCTCAATAACAGCCTCACGAAGAAAAGACTCCGAAGCCGACCGCCCACTCGAGGCATCCGAGATCGACCAGTTCGTTTCAACTGCCCACCAGTCCCGGTCGGATATGGCCTTCTTCAGACGAGCAACCTCCAAGCTGAGCTCCCTAGACTTGTTCATGAAGTAATTCACTGCGGTAGCTCGGTCCCAAGCCTGCTTACGTTGGCGAGACAGAACACTCTCCATGGCCCCCAGCCCAGCTCGGACCCAGGAGACCTCAGCAGAACCAAGGTCGGCGCCGAGGACCTCATGCGTCTATCAAAAAGACGGTAAAAACAACAGGTCACGAAAGAGACTAAAAAACACAAGTCATGGAGCATCGGCCAAAAAATCCTCTTGTATAAATTCAAAAATTTTCTAGTTACAAAAAGCGATGGCTAGTCCGCGTTCGGCTATTACAAAAATAGAAGAAGGAAATTCCTAGACTATTGTTTAGGAGGGGGACGACACCTCTTCGTCACCTTGGTCGCCCCCGGCCTCCAATCAAGTGTCCCCCTGCTCCTCGTCCTCCTCGCCACGTGGTGTCAGTGGAAGCTCCGGAAACTCCCACCCATAGTGAAGATGCCCAACTTGAAGGTCCAGATAGATCCGCAGGATGTGCTCCCTGGCCTTGTTATAAGCCTCGTCTTGCAAGGCGATCAGGGTATCTGCCATGGTGATCGCCGCCTCCTCGCTGGCCTTCTTGGCCTTCACCTTGAACTGCGCCAGCTCTTTCGCATGATGCTCCGTGTTGGAGACCAGCTGGGCTTGGGCGACCACAAGGGCAGCTTCCGCCACCGTCTGCTCATCCTTTAAATGGGTGGCTTCACAAAAATAGCATACGACATTCTTCTTCTGGATAACGATCTCCTTCTCGAGGCACTCGTGAAAGTGCTACGTGTGTTGCAACGCCTAGCCGAGGAGGATCAAGTTAGGAAAATTCTCCGCAAAACTAAACCAAAATGCAGAAGGAAGACTAACCGCGAGGTGGGCCTGCGCGAACCTCATGTAGGACGTATCAGCCGTCTCCACCACTAGGGCCATACGATCCCGCTCGGTGGCGAGGTGCTCCACCACCTCTACAAAAACCTGGGCCTTCGAGGAGCGTATCCCCCGTCTTGACCCCCCAATCGGGGGTAAAGGGCCTCATGCCCTGCCGAACCACCATTTCTGCGGTGTCCGGTCAAAGCGACGGGAGAGGTCCCTTCGCGACCTCAGCAACCTTTTTGCTACCGGAGCTCGCCTCCGGATCCTTCGTCGACCTCGACAAATTGTGATGATGCTTCTTCACCCTCTTCGGAGTCGACTCCTCGGACCTTGGAGTCGCTGCCTGGCTAGTCCCTGCCCCCGAGGCAGCCTGCTTCGCCATATCGGCCCTCCCCTTGGCGGCTAGGGCCACTACAGTGTTGCAGTTATCAAGCTCCTTGGCAGACATTTCTACAAAAAATGAAAAGTAAACATATTAATGCGAAGGCAGAAAGAAATACAGAATAAAAATAAAAACATACTAGGGTTGGCCGGGCTCAGTCCGGCTCGGGCGAGGTGTAGCTCTGTGATGCATGTACCTTCGCCCACTCCTTCTCAGTCAAGTTTCTTCGCTTCGGTGGCTTGCGGTTCGGCTTTCCGAAGTTCCAAATAGTGGGGATGTCCCAAGGCTTCTCACTCCGGACCATGAAGTACTTTTCTTTCCAACCCTTGATGGAGTCTGGATGGCCGTGCATCACCTTCTTGTGGGGGCAGGGCGAAAAGATAGAAAATCCCCTCCTGGTCTCCGAGAGAGCTCATCGCCAGGATGGCTCGGAAGTAGGTCAGCCTCGGCGTAATCCCCTTCTCCTGACACTTCAAAATAAAATACACTAAGTGTTTCCAAGAGTTGGGACCATACTACATCGGGCTCAACTCCCCCCAGTTCAGCACCCTCTTGATGAACAGGTGCAATAGAAGCCTCAACCCCAAGACGAAAGCGTCCTCAGGGAACATGCAGAAGCTCGGTTCGAGTGCGGTGGTCGGTGGATTCCTGGGTTCGGCACCAGAAGCTCGAACTCCTGAGGAATGAAGTAAGCCGCCCTCAAGATGGGCAAGTAGTCCCTTGGCAGGGCACACTTCACACTGTCCATCTTGATCATGGACCGGCCCTCGTCCCTCAACAGCGAAGTTTACGCCAGAAGATCCTTCACGTCGTCAGGATACATCCTGATCGACCTTGGATTTTTGCCGAAAAGAATGGGGTACGTGAACCCAGAGCAATACTTATACTTATCCTTCTCGGCCGGACTGTTAGGCCGTATCCACTTCCTCTTCCTCATTCGGGGGCGATCTTTTCTATCGGGGGAAGGGGTCACTAGGGGAGGCAACAGTGGGAGTTCTGCCTCTTCTTCCCCTACCTCCTCTGCGGTCCCTCCGACCTCGCCATGGTCACTACCACTCTCAGTCCCTTGCTCGGACTCCTCCTGATCATCGCCCACCTCGACCTGCTCCTCTTCTTCCCGACCTCTTTCACCGGACTCATTCTCCTCCTCCACAAGCCCCTCTCCCTTGGGATCCCTTTCTTCGTGCTCCTCCTCTACAGGCTCCTTACCTGGCCTACGGGATTGCAGGGGTTCTACGATAAAGGCTATGTTGCCCTCGCTATCTGACCCTCCTACTGACAGAACCTCCTCCTTTACCGGATGAAAGTCACCCGACGAAAAGGATATTGAAGACAAATGAACCTCCTCCTCACCGTAACCTGAACTGCCTGCCTCGGAATTGGACTGAGACCGTGACATTTTAAAACAAAAATACTAACCTGTTTCACCAGAGAATGCAAAGGTTTACAAAAAACGATCGCCGGCGGTGTGCAAGGAAATTTCTGTTACTTAAGAATTTGAAAGCAAAGTGAAGAAGTGAGGTGGGAGGAGGGGGATTTATAAGCGCAGGCGTGACTCCTCGAATTCTGCAAAAAGATCTGCCGTCTTATCTTCATCATCAAGATCTAACGACCACTAAGATCTTGATGACGTCACCTTAGAGCACAAAAATACCTTCTTACCCTCAGCTCTTTCGACCAACTCGGCGCCTCGTCGTGCAGGGTCAACTTCTCAGGTACTTTACCATTATTCACCCAAGTTCTTTGCCCAAAAAGTTTCTCCCAAACTGCTTGGACCTCAACGCTCGGATGACACCGCGAGCCCAAAAAGTTTCTCCCGAACCGCTTGGACCTGGACGCTCGGATATCACCGCGAGCCCAAAAAGTTTCTCTCAAACAGATTGGACCTCGATGCTCGAATGTGACCGCGAGCCCAAAAAGTTTCTCCCCAACTGCTTGGACCTCGACGCTCGGATGTCACCGCGAGCCCAAAAAGTTTCTCCTAAACTGCTTCGACCTCGACGCTCGGATGTCACCGCAAACCCAAAAAGTTTCTCTCAACTGCTTGGGGCTCGACGCTCGGATGACACCGCGAGCCTAAAAAGTTTCTCCCAAACTGCTTGGACCTCGACGCTCGGATGTCACCGCGAGCCCAAAAACTTTCTCCCAAACAGCTTGGACCTCGAGGCTCGGATGTCACCGTCAGCCCAAAAAGTTTCTCCCAACTGCTTGGGGCTCAACCCTCGGATGTCGCCGCGAGCCCAAAAAGTTTCTCCTAAACTGCTTGGACCTCGATGCTCGGATGTCACCGCGAGCCCAACAAGTTTCTCCCAAACTGCTTGGGGCACGATGCTCGGATAACACCGCGAGCCCAAAAAGTTTCTCCCAAACCGCTTGGACTTCGATGCTGGAATGTCACCACAAGCCCAAAAAGTTTTTCCCAAACTGCTTGAACCTCGACGCTCAGATGTCACCGCGAGCCCAAAAAGTTTCTCCCAAACTGCTTGGACCTCGACACTCAGATGTCACCGCGAGCCCAAAAAGTTTCTCCCAAACTGCTTGGACCTCGACGCTCGGATGTCACCGCGAGCCCGAAAAGTTTCTCCCAATCTGGTTGGACCTCGACGCTCGGATATCACCACGAGCCCAAAAAGTTTCTCCCAACTGCTTGGGGCTCGACTCTCGGATGTCACCGCGAGCCCAAAAAGTTTCTCCCAAACCGCTTGAACCTCGACGCTCGGATGTCACCTCGAGCCCAAGAAGTTTCTCCCAAACTGCTTGTGGCTCGACGCTCGGATAACACCGCGAGCCCAAAAAGTTTCTCCCAAACCGCTTGGACTTCGACGCTGGAATGTCACTGCAAGCCAAAAAAGTTTCTCCCAAACTGCTTGAACCTCAATGCTCGGATGTCACTGCGAGCCCAAAAAGTTTCTCCCAAACTGCTTGGACCTCGACGCTCAGATGTCACTGCGAGCCCTAAAAGTTTCTCTCAACTGCTTAGGGCTCGACCCTCGGATGACACCACGAGTCCAAAAAGTTTCTCCCAAACTACTTGGACCTTGAAGCTCGGATGACACCGCGAGCCTAAAAAGTTTCTCCCAAACTGCTTGGATCTCAACCCTCGGATGTCACCGTGAGCCCAAAAAGTTTCTCCCAAACCTCTTGGACCACGACACTCGGATGTCACCGCGAGCCCAAAAGTTTCTCCCAAACTGGTTGGGGCTCGACGCTCGGATAACACCATGAGCCCAAAAAGTTTCTCAAAAATTGCTTGGACCTCGACGCTCGGATGTCACCGCGAGCCCAAAAAGTTTCTCCCAAACTGCTTGGACCTCGATGCTCGGATGTCACTGCGAGCCCAAAAAGTTTCACTCAACTGCTTGGGGCTCCACGCTCGGATGACACCGTGAGCCCCAAAAAGTTTCTCTCGACTGCTCCGGGCTTGATTCTCGGATATCACCGCGAGCCTCAAATTATCCCCCAACAAATGAGGGGCTTGCTTGCCGACCATAGACGCTGGGCAAGAAGGACCCCTACTCTACAGACTCCAATGCCCCCTTGCTTTTCCAACAAGCGAGAGGGCTCGCCTACCGACCCCCTACTCTTGACCAAATGACCTCGGGCTCGACTCTCGGATGCCACCGCGAGCCCCAAAATTATTCCCTATCAATGAGGGGCTCGCCTACCGACCCTAGACGCTCATCGAGGAGACCTACTCCACGGTCTTAACGTCCTCTTGCATTCCAACAAGCGAGGGACTCGTCTACCGACCCCCTATGCTCGGCAAAGCAAACTCAGGGTCGACGATCGGATGTCACCGCGAGCCCCAAAATTATCCCCACAGGGGCTAGCCTGCCGACCCTAGATGCTCGTCGAGAAGACCTCCTACTCCATGGTCTCGATGCCCCCTTGCTTTTTCAACCAGTAAGGGGCTCGCCGACCGACCCCAGAAGCTCGGCAAAAAGACTCCCGACTCCACAGGTCTCGTCGCCCCCTTGCTTTTTCAGCAAGCGAGGGGGCTCATCCACCGATCCTGGATGCTCGGCGAACCGAGCTCCGACGCTTCTGCACCCAGCACCCCTCCTGACTCCAAGAGGGGATCCCCTTCATCCTATCCCACCGAAATCTTCTAGAAGATATGGATTCCATTCTTCGCCATACACACGAACCCGCTCTTCCTATAAAGGCAAAAAACCACTTCTACACAGATGGATTATCCAGCCCTTCAGGAGTGGGGGGCTCCTGATATGGGTCAGATGACGTGGCCCTTTCTGGGCCAAAGGATCCCCTCAAAAACCGTTCACCTCCGATCATCAGATCTGCCACATCAGCCCTAAACTGCCTGTGCTTCTGCCACGTCAAGCCCACCGGCAACCGGGTCCAGACCCAGCCCCAAACGGATCCTAACCCGGTTGGCACTGCCTATAAATACCAGGCCCTCTACCCCTTCAAAAGGTAATCAATCTTTCCCCTCTCAAAACCCTAGTTACTGTTACTCTTCAGTGACTGACAAGACCATCGGAGGGCCTGCCACCGGAATCAACCCCGGTGTTCCTAGGCCGAGTGCAGGTACACGAGACCTCCAGATCCGAGCCTCCAGATCCGAGTCGAGCATCCTGCCTCTGCCTCGCTCCCGCCTACTCCCCAGCTGTTTCTTCTGACTGAGGGTCGGGCGTACCGTCAGTATCGAAGCTTCCGCAAAAATACAAATCGAGAAGAACTCACACCTGGTGCAGCCACCCCCCAAAAACAAACCGCATCAACGAATTTTATGTAGCCATAGTTAAATTTTGGATCATTTAGTTATTACTTAAATGGTAAAAAAGTTAGACGGATAAAGAGCGATTTTGCAACTAGGCTTCGAGATCAGGCCACAAGGGCCCCCGTTGTTTAAGATAGTCAATCATTGATAGTAATTTACTAGGACAATCCCATCGTATCTCTTCCTACACGCTCCCTAACTATAGGAGTTGAAGCGTGTAGAAGCCTCTCTTTTCCAAGTTACGCAAGCAATTAGAATTAGTATAAATACCCGGTGCCTGAACTTGACCCGGATCCAGCATTGGATCAGAACCGACTCGATCTATACGGGTCCAGGTCCGAATTTTACAATAAGATCCGATGCAATTTCGGGTCCAGGTATGGGTCTGCTCAAAATAGAGCCGACCTGGGTCCAGACCTGGACCTATTAAAAAATATGTCAAAAAATATGAAATTTGAATAATAGGGTTATAGAGTTATACATGTAAATAGTAATTGTTGAAGATAGATGTGTAAATATAATATTTATTCATATGCTTAAGTGCAAAAGTTGTTGGAACCTTAGGATATCAGGTGCAAAAATATTTATGTGCAAATATTTATTCCCTGCTGTTGAACTCGACGGGTAGATTTCTTTAAGGCTAAATATAAAAAACCTCACCAAACTATTGTGCATTTTAAGAAAACCACACTCAACTTTTATTTTTTTTTAAAATATCACCCAACTATGTTTTTAACACAATTTCAAAAAAAAACCTCACTCACCCATGCCTGGAAAATATAGTTGGGTAAGGTTTTTTATTTATTTATAATGTTTAGTGTGATTTTTTAAAAATGCAAAATAATTGGGTGAGGTTTTTTATATTTAGCCTTTTTTTTAACTAGGAGCAGGATTCGGACCCGATTCTCGCATGCCCTGGTTCGAGTCGTGAAGAATCTGACTTGATAGGACCCAATACCACCTCTACAAGCAATGACACAGTGTCCATTTTAAAAACCACAAGAATGGTTACATAATTTGTGCGTAACCCCATTGCCATTATAAAGCTACATTATATTTTTTTAATACACATATGAGTATGACATTGGGTTTTTTAATAGGCTTGACTAAATCAGAATCTTGTACCTCTCGTTAAAGCCATGGCCCTTGATGGGCCATTTACTTAGTGGGTAAATTACGAAAAACACTTATTATTTATAGGATCAAAGTAAAATCTTCATAAACTATCGGCCAACACGAAAACTTCCCCCAATTCATAATTATAACAAACTCCTATAAAATGTTAAAATTGTGCTTAAATTTTCATTGTCTCTCTCTCCGAAAAAATCCAAAAAAAAACAATTTTAAAAACCCCAAAATTTTAACTCTCCCAGATCAAAATCAAAATCGAAATTCAAAATCTAAAATCCAAAAATCCAAATTTAAATTCAAATCAAAATCCAAGTCTAAAAAATCGGTCTCCTCATCACCACCATCGACCTCCTCATTTGCATCATCATCAAAACTAATGCTTATTTTTAATTTTTTTTGTTTCTTGCTTTAGTTGATGAATTTGTAAAATTGTGTTAAACAAATTTTTTAGAGTTAGAGAAGATGAGGAAGAAGATGGTGAAGTATGTGAAGATGAGAGGAAGATGGTGATGAAGGAGATGAAGATGGTGGTATGGAGGTTGGGATGGAGGTCGGATTGGAGACCAAAGGGTGTTGATAATGATGGTGGAGGTCGGGGATGATGATGATAGAGATGAGGAGGTCTGGGAATGGAGATGAGGCTGTTGGTGGAGGTCTAGATAGAGGTGGGGATCATAAAGATAATGATGTTTGGTGGTGATTTGCATTTGCATTTCGATTTGGATATGGATTTTAAATTTTGGATTTAGGATTTGGAATTTGGAATTGGAATTAGATTTAGGAGAGTGAGTTAAAAATTTTAGTCTTTTGGGGATTTTTAATGATTTTTTTGGGTTTTTTGGAGAGAGAAAGAAAAAAAATTTAAGGGCAATTGGGATATTTAACATAGTTTTCGTATAGGAGTTGACTGCAATTCTGAGTTGGGAGGTTTATCGCATTGGCCGATAGTTTAGAAAGTTTTTTATTTGACATTATAGATTAGGTGTGTTTTCGCAATTTATCCTTAACTTTTTACTAGCATGGCCCCGAACAAATTCAGTATTCATCATATAAAATTGCTTTTGCCTGGACTCTCGTCTGTATGCCACGATTTTATATTTACACTTACGTTCAAATGGTTTTAAATATTTATTTTTCTATTGTCAATTTCCATTATGAAATTTTCAGTATGAAAAGTTTGTTAAAAGGGTAATTTTAATTTAGGCCTCTGCTGCTCTTGCTTTTAGCGGTGAAATTATGTTAGACCTTCATACTTTCTTAACACTATTATAAACTTCATAGATATAAATCTAATAGAAATTCATTAAACAAGAGTCTAATTGATATATTTTTCTATTTAAAATTAATGTTACATACACTATTTTTTTATTATTTAAAAGGTGGAGTATAATAAACCTGTTTCATTAGTAATAACGTAACAAAACAAATCCAGACGGCTAGATAATTGTAAAAGAAAGCAAACAAAAGAAAGATACATGACTAAAATAAAAACATAACTCCTCCAATAACCCTGAGAGGGTGGGACAATCCAACGATAAAGCAACATCTAATGTACAGAAAGAAAAAATGAGATCCCTCCAACAATAGCCATGGATGATGGAATCATAGGCAAGTGTCAACCCCATCAGTCAAGAGTCGGTCCAATCTATATCTCATCGTCATCGTACTCTTCCACCTAGAAAGTTCTAGATCTTCTCCCTCCCGGTCTAGTCGCCGCATGTTTGACCCAAAAGGAAATAAGATGCATAAGCTGAGTTAAATTACAGGAAATACTATTACAAATTCTACGAAAGTAAAAGTTATTTCTATCAAGACATAAAAGTTAGGTCGTTGAGGAGGAGGCGATATACCAAGCTTCTTTAGTCTCACGTCTCACACTAGCAAACTTAGATCCTATCCAAACCAGCGGATAGTCATTCTTTCCAAGGGCCCTAAGGACCACTACCCAAACTACTTTACTCCTATGACACTCAATGAATAGGCGGTCTCTAGATTTCGTGGTTGTATGGCAGAAACCACAGTTGATCATAATGTTAGGTTGCCTTTTAACTAGATTCTTCCTTGTGAGAATCGCGTCATTGAGTACTAGCCAGGGAAAGAACCCTTACTCTTGACGTCCATCTTGGTCTACATCCTCTAAAATGGATATAATTATAGAGTGAGCGTATCGTAAAGTTTCCATTCTTTTCCAAATCCCAAACTCTCCGGTCTGTGCCCATTCAATGTGGAGTTAAAGCTCTTCCAGTCTAAGTTGGGTCACCTGGTTGGGATAAGACCTGGAGGTTTCCATGACCCTTCCTTCCAGGTTTTAGCGATAGTGATGTGTGTTTGTATTGCTTGTTCATTTAGGCCAGGGAATAACTCTTTGTGGGGGTGTGGCCTACACCATTTATCTCACAAGAATTTGGTCGAGAAACCGTTGCCGATGAACGATGATACACAATTATTAAACGGATCGTATGCCTTGGAAACTCCTTTCCAGAACCAAGAGACTCTTGGGCAAACGCAAAAGCCCAGGTTTCACATCCCTTTCCCTTGCAGATAGGATTGAATAAATTCTTGCCAACCCCCTCTACTCAGGTGGAACACTTTCCATCACTACTTTCCAAGGAAAGTCAAGTTTATGTCTCTCAAATCAATTATGCCTAGACCTCTGTGTATTTTCCTCATGCAAGTATTTTCCACTTAATTAAGTGATATTTGCCCTGTTCGCGTCAGTTCCTTTCCACAGGAAGCGCTTTAAGATCCAATCGATCCTTTAAATAACCCATCTTGGCATTTGAAAGAAGGACATGTAATAGGTTGGGATGTTGAAAGTACATAATTGATCAAAGTCACTCTATCCTCCAGGAATAGGGATTTGCCTTTCTACCCTATTAACCTTGCTTCAATCTGATCAATAATCGGCACCCAATATGATTTCTTTTGTTTACCTAGTATAACTGGAAGCCTAAGGTATGTAAGTTATCGAGTTTGCAATTTAGTATGACCGTATGTTCCTCTGCCTCCACCTCAGACGTAGCAATAGGGATAAGGGTGCTCTTGTGGAAGTTGACCCGGAGCCCAGACCAAGCTTCAAAATAGCATAGTGCCCTTTTCAAGGTGATAGTTTATCCTGGATCCCCATTTTGAAATAGTAGGATATCATCGGCGTACTGTAAGATAGTACACCGTAAGCGATTTCTCCCCTTGACAACTGGGGAGATCCGTCCCAGATTTTTGCAATTTTTTATCATGGACTTAAGAGCATCCACGACGACTGTAAATATAAGGGGGGACAGTGGGTCCTCTTGTCTTAGCCCTCATCTATAAGAAAATGATTGACCATTCGTTCCATTTACCATAATAGATGTCCTAATAGTAGTGAGACAATGGTGGATCCATCTGATCTAGCTGTCCCCAAATTCCTTTAAGGAATATGAGAAAGTTGTTAACTAGGAATTTGTAGTAGATGTTCTCCCCTTTCCAGAAAGTATAATTTTGTTAGATTCCAATAAGTATAGCAAAAGTTGCAAGCTTTACAAGTTTCAGCTTTGTGCTGTCTTTTGTTGTTCTTGAATTGTATTCAAAGAGCGGAAAATTGAATTCCATATGGATTCTGAGAAAGTTGTTAACTAGAAATTTGTAGTAGATGTTATCCCCTTTACAGAAAATATAATTTTGTTAGATTCTGATAAGTATAGCAAAAGTTATAAGCTTTGAAAGTTTCAGCTTTTGGCTGTGCTTTTGTTGTTTTGAATTGTGTTCAAGGAGCGGGGAATTGAATTCCGTAAGGAATCTGAGAAAGTTGTTAACTAGGAAGTTGTAGTAGATCTTCTTCCCTTTTCAAAAAGTATAATTTTGTTAGATTCCGATAAGTACAGCAAAAGTTATGAGTTTTAGAAGTTTCAGATTTTGTCTGTGCTTTTGTTGCTTTGAATTGTATTCAAAGAGCGGGAAATTGAATTCCGTAAGAAATCTGAGAAAGTTGTTAACTAGAAAGTTGTAGTAGATGCTCTCACCTTTCCAAAATTATGACCTTTACAAGTCCCAGCAGCTAGCCGTTTGGCTGAAGCATTCGCTGTCTAGTTTGTTTGAAGTTTTTGTACCTCTTACTCACTGAATTTGGAAAAGTGTTCAACTAGAGAGTTTTAGTGTTCTCACCTTTCTAAAATATCCTATTTGGTTAGATTCCGATAAGCGGAGTACGAGTTATGACCGTTACAAGTCACAACAGCTGGCCATTTCGGCTGAAGCTTCGCTGTTTAGATCGTTCGAGGTTTTTGTACCTCTTATTGACTGAATCTGAGGAAGTTTTCAACTAAAGATTTGTAGTATATGCTCTCACCTTTCTAAAAAGTCTAATTTTGTTGAATTCCGATAAAAGTAGCATGTTTAATTGCTTCTAGGTTGTTAGAAGGCTCTGTATGTTGCTTTTATGTATAAAAGATCAAACTTTGCTAGTAGTATGTTATTTTGCTTCTAGGTTGTTAGAAGACTTTTATGGTTTCTTCTATATGATTCATTCATCACATACTTAGCCAGTTGACTCGTATGTAAATCGTTTGGCTCATACGTAGCTAGTCGGCTCGTATGTAGCTTATTAGCTACTACGCAGTTATTGTGATCGTCTAGGGTGATATCATTGCCCTAAGAGCCATCGACCATCAAGACTTGTATTTATTTTACTCTTCGTGGACTGTGGACGAGTCACCCCTCATGCACCGTCAGATCTTAACTGGTGTAGGTTGATCGCAGGCCGGGAATGTAGACGGAATCTAAGTTCAGGGCAGTAGCATGTGAATACGCTCGTATTGCCGGGGTCTTGGATTGATAGGCTATGAACAGGATCCTTAGGAATTCTGGTAAATCTAGGTTGAGCACCTAGTAAAGTTATCTTGTGAAGTCTAACTTAGGACACAACATGTTGTGTTAGTACTATTGTCATCCCTCAGATTGTTTAGGGTTAGTGACATCGTTAGGGTAGTAACTTATGACTATTACTACTTAACCCTTATTTATTATCATTTTCGCCGAAGAGAAAGAGTTGGTATTAAGGGTGATACCTTATGATCCGACATATTCTATAGGCCAACACTAGGTGGTGTTATTGGTTGTACCCATCCTGTCAAAGGGATATGGTCTGCGCCTTCTCACGAGTTGGGAGAACGGGATCCGTATCTCGTCTGTTAATTTCTGAAGTGGCATGATAAGGGCGGGAGAGATTACTGTCGGAGCTAGGAGATAGACCCTCGGAACTCCATCATGCTCTATATCAAGAAAGGCGAACAAGCCATACATTACGGTCTATCAGCTAGGGGGCCACATGGGATTCTTCGAGCTAACCTGTGCTGTGGATACCCTACGTTCGTCAGATTTTTGATTGAGCTCCGGTACGTCGGGTTGTAGTGGCAAACATAGACACCATGAGCGTACTGCATTGGTGGGACTTGACCACATCTGCAATCTCATCAATCACGCTGTATCTTCAGAAACGTGTTGAGTACAAGAATAGAATTCATTGTGTGGGTTCAAATACCTATATATGAAGAAACGGCTTGATATGGGGCGTATTTTGATATGGGCGGCATACTGTTCCAGAGACTTGCTTGCATTAGAACAATTGCATCATTGCATTGGTTAATCTTGCATTAGATTCTAAATCATAGCATACACTGACACATCGATTATATATACACTTTTCTCTTTTCATCAATCTTTTTGTTTAAATGTTGAGAATTGCTGCTAATCATCAGCCTTAAAGCGTCAGTATATGTACTAACGTCCGCACTTCAATAGGTACTAGATTGCAATACTACAGGTACAGGATTCAGGAGGACTCAAGGCAAGAGAAGGAAAGTGTTGATTTCGATTGTAATATACGTTGGTTACCATTGTGACATCTATTGTAATTTATTTATGTTGAGAAGCATCCAAATGAACGTACCAAGTGTCATATATTATTCACTGTACTCTAATGTAATTTTTATTGAAAGTTTGTAACACTTGATCTTGTATGGCATTATTGTAACACTGATATAATGTATTGCAGTTTTATAACATTCGAACTTGTAAGACCATCTCCAATGAGACTCGCCATACCTACAAAATCGCCAAAATAGCCAGCATATTCCCAAAAATCCTCTCCAACGGACTTGCTAAAGCGTTCGCTACTCTGGCGATATGATTTTCGCTCGCGATCCGCTCGCCAAATCTGGCGAGCGGGATCCGCTCGCCATCGAAGCCCTCCTCCAAAATCGCGAAGCTGTCATCCACTCTCGAAGCCCTGTCATCCCTGTCGTCGTCGAACGCCCTCATCGAAGCAGCTCTGTGGCGTCGAAGCCCTCATCGAAGCCGAAGCCACTGGTGAGCTGATTTCTTCCATCAAAACTCCTCCCACTGGTGAGCTGACCCGCTGGTGAGCTTATTTCTTCCATCAGGTATCTTCTTCTTCTTCTTCTTCTTCTTCTTCCATCAGGTATCTTCGGGTTCATCAATTTGTTCAAATTTTAGTTTTTCCATTTAGCCGATCTTCAGATTTTTTGTTTTTTTGTTTTTTTAGTTGATGATGAAACTCTTCGTATTGAAGGTATCATTTTCTTGCAGTTATTTTTGATACATAGTCTCTGTACTAGATTTATAGTTATTCAGAATTACTATTGATAGTTTATTGTTAGTTAATGTGATTTTTTTCTGGTGGTCGAGAAAGCGAGACCGATTGCACTATATATATGATCTAAATTTTGTATACTTACTTCTGATATATGATATATATTACTTATATATGATCTAAATTTTGTATACTTACATCTACATTTTGTTGAACTAACTGATGTCATGTTCATAGCATACTTCTACATTTTGTAGACTTCTAAATTTTTAAGAATTACTAATTGTTCAGTTTATTATACAGAACTAATTTTTAAGAATTACTAATTGTTCAGCTGTTATACAGAACTAACGAGAAAATTACGTGACTGATGTGTCTAATGATTCTGATGACAAAATGTTTCACCTGTTGGATTATCCCAGAGCTGACATCCAAGTACTTGGTGAGGTGAGTAATGTTCCTATGTAGGTAAAGAAATGACATTGCTCTTCGAGTTTAAAACTTGCTCTGTGATTGATGACAAGGATAAACAAGGATAACTGACTCCTTTTCTATTTCTCTGTTATAATCTAGGGATTAATCAGTTGGACAACAACATGCTATTTTGATTGTATGATTCATGTTCATTTTGCCAAGTTTAAGTAATGGTATTATCAGAGATGATGGTATTATCAGTTTTCATATCAATTACCTATCAAGTGCATGTTCACTCCTCTTAATGTGCAGTGACCGTATGATGTATAAGTGTGAAGTTTTAATGCATCAAAGCCTCCATGGTAATTCTTTTAATATCTTGGTAAACATTAAACCCTCTAGTAAGGTAATACCAATTTACCATGGAGGCTTTGATGCATTAAAACTTTACACTTATATACTTATCACTTATCACTTGATGTGCAGTGACCGTATGATGTTCACCAAGATACTTATCACTTGATCCATGTTAAAATTTACACTGAGGGTTTGATGTTCACCTTACAAACTTGGTAATCCTCTTAATATCAATTACCTATCAAGTGCATGTTCACTCCTCTTAATGTGCAGTGACCGTATGATGTATCAATGAAGAAGTAAGTACTAAGCTCAGAATCAAGTTTGTATTAACCAAAAGGTTAATTCTTTGTTAGTATAATTTAAAGCATCAGTGATAAGTATCAGATAAGTACTTACTTCTTCATTGATATGTACTTATCTGAGTATCAGATAAGTAAGTACTAATTTCTTGGTCATACTTCACTTTACTTGAGCTGTAGCATACATATGCTTGAGCAATTGGTCTACAGGCAATTAGAATTATATACATACAAGCTTGGAGGGGAAGGGAAGAAGCAAGGCAGCAACTTTTTGGAAACATTGAGAAGAGCTACAACCTTGTGTACTCTTTGAAAGCTAAACTAAAGGCAAGAAACCCAGGTAGTCACATTGAAATTGAATTAGAGAATGATAAATCTTTTCATAGGATGTTTGTCTTTCAAACAATGTGCAGATGGGTCTAAGTTAGGATGTAGACCATATATTGCACTTGATGGGTGTCATCTGAGAGGTAAGTATTTGGGGACTTTGCTTGCTGCCAATGCACTTGATGGTAATAATGGGTTGTACCCCGTAGCTTTTGCATTATTAAAATCAGAAAATCTCCACTCTTGGCATTGGTTTATTCAAAGTTTAAAAGAAACCCTCGGAAATGATATGAGACATATTTTCATAATGACTGATCAGGAGATGGGGTTACAAGAAGCTGTCTCAATGTTATTGCCTGATGCAGAACATAGATGTTGTGTTCGACATCTATTTTAAAATTCTAAAAAGAATTTATCTGGTGAAATATATGAAATGTTGGTTTGGAGAGCTGCTAAAGCCTACACAAATCAGGCTATGGGAGAATTGAAAGCAATTTCAGTTGAAGTTGCTGCTGCGTTAGCCAAACATACCCACCTTTGGAGTAGAAGCCAATTCACTCCAAAGGTGGACGATATCTTGATTCCAATATCCATGCAGTGAAACTCTTTGCCAGATTGTTTGTAATATGGTGTTGCCTTGATCTTGGAGTTAATTGGCTTCTACTCCAAAGGTGGGTATGTTTGGCTAATGTAGCAGCTTCAACTGAAATTGCTTTCAATTCTCCCATAACCTGATCATATTGCATCACTGTGTAGGCTTTAGTAGCTCTCCAAACTAACATTTCATATATTTCACCAGAGATATTCTTTTAAAAAAAAATCAAAGTTGTCGAACACAATATCTATGTTTTGCATCAGGCAATAACATTGAGACTGCTTCTTGTAACCCCTTTCCTGATCACTCATTATGGAAATAGATCTCATATCATTTCTAAGAGTTTCTTTTAAATTTTGAATAAACCAATGCCAAGAGTGGAGATTTTCTAATTCTACTACTGTAAAAGCTACTGGGTACAACCCATTATTACCATCAAGTGCATTGGCAGCAAGCAAAGTCCCCAAATACTTACCATCAAGTGCAATATATGGTCTACATCCTAACTTAAACCCATCTGCACATTATTTGAAACACACAAACATCCTATGAACAGATTTATCATTCTCTAATTCAATTTCAATGTGATTACCTGGATTTTTTGCCTTCAGTTCAGCTCTCAAAGAGTACACAAAGTTGTAGCTCTTCTCAATGTTCCCAAAAAGTTGCTGCCTTGCTTGTTCCCTTCCCCTCCAAGCTTGTTTGTATCGAACCTTCAAACCGTATTTGTTGTCAATAAATTTAACAATATCTCTAGGTCTCATATTAGGATTGGCTTTCACATCACCCTTAATTATCTCTACAAT
This sequence comes from Hemerocallis citrina, assembly GCA_017893485.1. Taxonomy (NCBI): domain Eukaryota; kingdom Viridiplantae; phylum Streptophyta; class Magnoliopsida; order Asparagales; family Asphodelaceae; genus Hemerocallis; species Hemerocallis citrina. Next base: position 234,829,939 of record CM030364.1, on the reverse strand, counting down.
CCGGAATTTTGTTACAGCTTTATTCCAACATTTATTTATTCCAGTGCAGGTATGTTGCAGTGTACTTCCTCACTACAAATGTTTTCTTGTCTTGCATCCTAGCTGCTCTAATTTCTCTATGGACATTCCTGCATCCCACATATTGCAACAATTGCAGTGTTGTCATTCTTTTTCAACCATTATCTGAAATTGTTTTGTATACTGAATTGTTTCAATGCCATTCTAAAGGCGTAGTTGTTTGGAAATTTGCTACCAATTTCAAAGTGAGGACGTTGGATATCTACATTTGCACCCCACACTGGACCTACGCGCTCTTGTACAGATCCTGAACTCATCTCCGCCTCTGCTTCTCTGCTCACAACCTCCTCAACCTCACTGCTTCTTCTTCTGCTGCATCTTCAAACTCACAATCAAAAGAATGGTATGATCTTCACTTTTTCTGCTGCTGCATCTTCAAACCCACTATCAAAAGAATGGTATGAGTCTTCAGAGTAGCAATCATTTGCTTCATCATTTGCAACTTCCAAGTTTTCTATATGTATTTCTTCTTCCTCACCATCTGCATCATGATCAGTGCCTTCATTTTCAACATAATCTGGGTCTTCACTATCATCATCCTCATAACCATCCTCATAAAACTTTTGTAGTGTTGTCTTTTCCCCTAGAATCTGTACTTGTTCATTTTCCTCATCTGCATTGCCCTGATCCAACTGAATCTTTTCATCTCTACACTGCATTCCTTCTGCTTGTTCATTTGGTTGATCTGCATTGCCTTCTGCCAAGTTAACCCCTTCATCTCTACCCTGCATTCCTTCAACTTCTTCATTTTCCTTATCTGCATTCATTCTGCCAGGGCCATCTCTTACATTATCATTTGCTGCTTTAGATTTTGCCACAATACCTGATATGTCATGATGGAATCCAATCTGCCTCACATAAGAATCTTCATCATCACTTGATACAACTAACTGCTCAGAAGGAAAGGGCCCACAGCCTCGATGATATCTAGCCCTCCTTCCACCAATAATTTCACCTGCATGAACACCAAATCTACTGCAATTCTTGGGTGGTCTAAATGACAAATATAGCTCTAGTATTTTCTTCTTCTCTAAATGCAATTTCTATATAGCTGCAAATTCTACATCATGTCTAATAACCCCATATTCTTTAGGTGATGTCCCAAGCTTTGCATATACTACTTTCATCAAATACCCCTCATTATATGGTTGTAAAGCATGGAGTCTTTCACTCAAGTAGTCTAGGTTACACTCCCCTGAGTCAATCAAAATACTTTTTGTACGATATCGTTCATATTTCGTTCTATTTGTCCTAGGTATTACTCTCCAATGCCCATGGTAGAACACCAACACCGTCACTCTATCTATCACCATGTCACACAATAATCACCAAAACAATTACATTAGTGCTTGTCTATAACTCCAATAATTAATGTAACACAACCACAACATAACAAACAACACCAAAGTGAGCCCTATATTGATGACAACACAATACAACACCAAAGTCAATCCTAACTTAGATCAAATCCCAATTCTGCAACCCTCACTTAACTTAAATCAGAAATAAACCCTAGATTGTTGACTAAATATTCAACAATCAACAATTAGCATTCAATAAAATTAAAATAAACCCTAACAATCAACATCTCGTTCAGATTAATGCAACCCTCACTCAAAAATCAACCCATCAAGAATTGATCATAAAGTACTCAACCCATCAAGAATTAAGAGTCAATAACAACAAAATAAGCCTAATTCAGATTAATGCATTTATAAAATGGGGAAGCTCATACCGTTTAATGTTGCGATTCACCCCTGACGTTCCGCCGCCCGCTATCTTCTTCCTCACTTTCCTCTACCACTCCCTGCGCTCTCGATTTCACCTTCAACCGGAAGTGAAAAATAAGTGGTCGGAAGAGGGATTTTAACGAAGTGAGAAGAGAGGTTTTAAGACAGAAAAATTTAGAAGGTGGAGGTTTTAACTAAGTATAAGGGTAAAAAGGTAATTTCATCAGCTATTTATTAGAAAATTAACAGAAATAGACGGCATGTGCCTATAGGTCCAATTATAACAAGTTTGGGTACTATTGGGGTATTAGTGTAACTACAGATATGTTTAGGATATTAATACTAACTTTAGGTGCCAATAGATCAAAAACCCTTCAACTATATTCCTCTTATGCAACTGTCTGTTTATGATGAAAAAATTGATTACTTTTAAGATTTCTAAAAGTCATGATTCGCAAAACAAATATTTAATTTTTTTAAATATATATTCCAGAATTTCATTGTTTTCGTATATACTCTCAAATCTCAAGTTTCGTTTTGCAGTTAACATCCCCACATTAATCAGAAGGACAAAAAGACTGATTACCATTGTCTGACGTAGTGTAAAGATGGTCATTTAGTACTAAATAAAATGCAGGTTAGTCTGATACAATTACCTCTGGAAAAAGGTTTGTAGGTTTACATATGACAGGTGTCGCTTGTTTAACTTGTCATTCTTAGGAATAATGTTAAACGATAGATTCTTAGTACTGCTAAATTATATTAATCATATGGTGACAAACTAGAAAAATCTATACCTGTCAACCAAAAAGAATAGTCTTAAACTTCCTACATGTCAGCTATAACCTTGTAATAATACTAGATTTGCCCGTGGGCACGTGCTTACGGCACGTCTTCAGAACGATACAAAATACAAAAATCTCTGTAAACAGTAAAACAATAATTATGTAGCTCAACTTTAAATAGTATGGCAATAATTAGTTCTAAATAAAAGTTCATGTTTCCATGAGTATATGTTGAAAAATAATTATAAATGTGGGTGTAAAATCTAACTTCTTAGAACTATAAGTGTGGAAAATAATGAAATTTAACTGTTGAAGAGATATTTGCTATTTTCAATAAAACATGTGCAATAAAAAAAACACATAAAAATTCTGAAAATTTACAAACCTGAAATCTTAAAAATCTAAATTTCTAAGTAAATAAAGAAAGAATGGAAGAGATAGATAGGGAGAGAGAAAAAGAGATAAATATGAAAAAGTGAAGAGAGAAGAAAGAGATAGTAATAAAGTAATGAGTTTTTTAGTTTTGGAGGGAAAATTTTGATTTTCGGGTTTGAAATTTTGGATGAAAATGTGTTTTGTAAGGTTAGATCTGGGCCTTTAATTTTGGGGGAATTGATGGTGAGCCACTTGATAGCTTTCTTTGTGTTTTATTATATAGATGCTTGAGCAATTGGTCTACAGGCAATTAGAATTATATACATATGCTTGAGCAAGCAATTAGTCTTGTTGCTTGAGCTGTACTATAAGTTATCTGTAAGTTAGTAACCAGATTGCCATGAACACCTAATACTCAAACTCTTTGATATTGTTATATAATCTTATCTTCCGTTGTGAGGTTTTATTGTATTGACTCCAATACTATTTTTGGTTTTCATTTTTTCCATTGCCTTTGTTCTGCAGGTGAAGTGGCTGAACAAGCAATTGAGCAAATTATGGCCTTTCATTGCTGAAGTAAGATGCATACCTTTACATACACATAGACATATATACATATGGCTGAATCTGTGTCTTGTTTATTCCTGCACTTGAATACCATTTTCACAAAATAGTTTATAAATTATCGGGCTTAAATATTATGGTAAAAGTTGTGAGCCTGTGACATTTCTTGTTTATGCCTGGGTTATATAATCTGTATGTTAGTAACCCAGCAGGAATTCTTTATAATTATTTGCTATTCTTCCTGTTTGTTTTTTTTCATTTATGTTGTTTTGTGCAAACTGTAATTTTTCACTTCGACAAGAATTCTTTTCTGCAAACTGTAATCTTTCTTTTGTCAATTAGTATACATCTGATTAATGTTAAACTTTAGAATTATATACATATGGAGTTAGTCTTGTTGCTTGAGCTGTACTATAAGTTATCTGTAAGTTAAGTATCAGAGATAGAAGGATGGAGTAAGTATCACAGATGGAGTATCAGATGGAGTATCAGATACAGACAAACAGATGGAGTATCAGATATCAGATACATTTATCCATTTGTTGTCATTTAAAAAAAATATTATTGTAACTATTTATTAGTAAAAAAAAATTAAAACATTAATTGCTAGCCAAAATAGATAGCATGGTTGGAGTGTGAGCTTTTTTCGCTAGCCAAGTTATCCATTTGTTATCTATTTTGACTATTCTAGCTAGCCAAAACAGCTAGCGTGGTTGGAGATCTCTAATACATTTGTTTTGAGTAAAAGTTTTAAATTATCCTGTTTTTCTGTGTATTGTGCTTAATTGAAGAAAAAAAATTTGACTTATGTCACAATTTTTCAATATATGAAAATTGGAGCGTTACAATTGAGGGTTACAATTGAGGGTCACTCAGGTGATTCTCAGATGGTCAACCCCGCGTAGCTTTAGTGATGGCTCACCACTTTCAGAGCCAAGTCTCTTTCTTTTGGATGATCCTGAGCTACTATTAAGAGTTATTTTGACGAAACTCTCCGACCATCGTTTTCGTTCCATCGTTCGATCGTCCTCCACCTTTGTAATCACTACATTCTGACAGACGTATGAGAGTTTCTCAAATTTCATACACTTAATGCAACAGACCCCCTTCATTCAATCTGTGCAAATATGCCCAAGATCCCCGCAGTGGATGCACTGCATCGGTTTCTTCTTCCCTTTTCTCTATTTCCACCATGTCTTCTTTGAATATTCCGATGCCATCTGTCTCCTTTTTGATACTTTGTTCTCCAATGTAATCCAAGGTTTTTCATATTGGTCCCTTACCTCTTTCGATGGCCCAGTACCCTCCATCACGTTCTTGGGTGAGTCTACTGCCCTTCCTTGCTATTCAGGGGCTCCTTCATCCCTGTCGGACTCCCATCTGGAGCCCTAGTAGTCAATTTGGGTGAGTGCGGGAGGGGAATGTTGTGAGATTGGAGTCGGAGATGAGAGTTGGGCTGTGGTAGTTGTGGACTGTTTTTGGTGTTGGTAGGTGGAGGTATTGGAAGGCGATTGGGTGATGATGGGGGAGGAAGGTTGGGTTTGGATTGGAGCAGGGATTTGGTGTTGGTTGGTGAAGGTGAAAGTGGGAGTGGGAGAATGGATTTGTGACGAATTTGGTTAGTTGGGGTGTGTGTGTGTGTGTGTGTGTGTGTTAGTTGTCGGGGTGATTTGATATTGGTGGAGGGGGTGGGTGATGAGGATGTCGTTCATGTTGTCTCTACTAGTTATTTAGAGGGTTGGAAGTCGTTTGGTGATCTTGGTATTGGTGCTAAGATTTGGAACCTGGTTGGAGGGGTTGGTGGTGGTGGTAATGGTGGCGACGGTGATGATCATCGTGGAAAGGAACCTATCTATGGTCCCTACCAATTTCGACTATTCTTTTGCTATTGACTATGGCAATCTTCAACCCCTCTCTTGGCGTGGAGTGGTGGTACTTCCATTTAGGAGACAATGGTGATCGATTGTGGTGTCTTGGAAAGTAAGCCTGACTTTGGTGGTGTGTGAGATGGCCCTCTTTGTTTGGTTCACGGCGGTGGTCCTCCTCAGTAGGTCCCCCAGCCAATTTCTGTTCTCTGGTGAACATCGTTGGAGGTCCTCCTCTCATTTCCAGCTCCTCAATCTCTCTTGCATCCATATTCAGTTTGGCAGGTTATGTTGAATAATGTTACATACATTGGTGGTGTTATACTGTTAGAGATGACAGAGTTGAAAAGGTTAAGAGATTTAAAAATTTGTGCTAGAGATTAAATCATATTTATCCTAAAGTTAATTAAATTGCCTCATTTCTCATCAAACCCACCAAACTATAATATCCATACATACTACGCATGAACTAAATTCAATTACTACTATTTATCTATGCTTTCTATATAGACTTTAGTCTGTTACAAAGAAAATCAAATCCAACACTCACTCTCGTTCCTACTCCATCCCAAACCATAATCCAACATGAAGCAAACCATCTCCTGTACCCCTCCCTAGGCATAAGCATAGCCACAAATTCGGCGTTCAAAAATAATTCGGCATGATTTAATATTCAAAATTCAGTAAAAATTCAGTAAATTTGACCCCAAAAAAAATTAGAAAAAGTTCGGAAAGAAAAAAATACAAAATTTAATGCATCTTAGTAGTTAGTATTAAGATATATTTAAGTCCATAAATATTTCCTGTACAATTCGCTAAATTCGCTAATTATGCTCGAAACATTTGTTTAATTCGCGATTTTCGTGAATAATTCGTGAATTGCGGGAATTAAATGCAAACCTGCAAATAATTCATGAATATGTTCGGCTGGTGATTTGTTCGTGTATTTAATGAATTATTCGTGAACTTTGTTAGTATGGGCATAAGCCACCTCACTCCCTCCATCGAGCTCGCCAAACTCTTCACTCTTCACAACTTCAACACTATCATCCTCACCATCACTGTTGGATATATATGTATATTCTCACTATATGCATAATATTATTTATAATAATATTGTATGGGTAATTGTAACTCCCGCATCCAATTGTACAATTTTTTCTACGTATTCTTGTATTTCGACTATTTATAATATTTCGTTCCTTTGAGCTCATTGCTTACTCTAAATTAATTAATTAATTATTTATTAGTGTTCAATCCCAATTTTATCCTATTTGAGTTCAAACCCAAGCCTCCAAAATCATATTCAACCCGAAACACACTACCCTAACCCTACCCGAACTCCCCCAAATAACTCGAAACTCCACACCATCAACCTCCCCCTCCTCTTCCTTCATCCCACAGCTCCCCAAACCCAATATCCAAAACCCACATCTCCTTCACCATCGAATCCCATTCATCCCTTATTGCCTCACACCCGCGCACCACCATCCCGACATCTCCATTTCCTCCACCCCCCTTGCTGCCTTCTTCATCAACTGCAACACCACCCCAAACTCCAATCATTTCATCTCCAATAACCCAAACTCTTTTTTGAAATTCAAATTACTTCTGGTAGGGGTGGGTGGGAAAATAAGGTGCAGATACTTTCGTCTACAAGTTTAGCTAGGGGAGAGACTAGTTTATGTTGTAGGCTTAGCTATGTAATTGTTTTCTATTGTTCCGTTTTAGGAACAGATAGATGTATGTTATTTATAATACTTGTTTCGTTAATTATTTATTAATGAAGCGGTGATGCGGTCACCTTTTTCTCAAAAAAAAAAACCTGAACTCGAAACTCAAAACTTCGTCTTCTTCAACTTGAGCAACCAAGTCTCCTGCCTTCTTCTTCCACCCAATGCTAATCACACCCAAGCTCCTCAAACAGCCGAAACCTAACCACAAACCGTCCCCTTTCAACTTAGTCACCCGAGCCCCTCGCTGCTCCTCCCGCAACCCAACAACACCCACCTTCTCCTCTTGTTGCCTACTTCATCTCCAACCCGACCACCCTCCATTCTCCAACCACTACCTTCTCCACCTGAAGCCACCTCAGCCTGACATTGCTGCCCATACCTGAACCCGACCAATACCATGCCATTTCCGAGCACCACATACACCACCTAGTTGCCAACATCTCCATCAACCAACTCCACCACTGCACCATCTCCAAAACAGCCCCTCATCTCCTCCAAAATTACACCTTGCTGCCCTCCATTGCAACCCCGACAGCTGACCTCCTCCTCCTTACTGTCATCGCCATTACTTGATGTTCTCGCTGCGTTGTTGCCGGTCGCTGCCGTTATCACTTTCGTTGTCACTAACATAGATTGCTGTCGTTACTTCCTTGCCATCGTTGCCTCTTCTCCTTTTTCCCCGTTGTAATCATTGTAAAGGCAAACACTCCTCTCGCAAGTATCTCATTGAATTTGATTATCGTTTCAAAAACTCCAGTTAATGTTCATGTTCATGTAAGTTTCTTGAACTAAAGTTCTCATTCATTTTGATTTATCGTGTTATCGAATCTCGTGTAAGCCTTTCATGCTTTTGAACCATTCGTTATATGTGAATCGTTCTATTTGACTCCTGTCAATTTGATGCCCATAGAAAGTTTATAAAACTTCATTGTCATTGCATACACCACATCAACACGATTTAGAGATGTATATGCAGATAGATATATATGTTGATTCAAGCTTTATTTTGATTATGTTGCAATGCGGTAGTGTAATTAAATTCTTAGATTTGATATTATAGAAGTTGTAATTTTCTGTCACGTCAACTGTAGAGAACCGTTCTAATTACAAATGAATGCGAATACATTGCTGAGTATAGAGTTACATTTTTTGTGAATAGTGATTCTAAATATTGTAATGGAATTTGCTTCCCTGTTGCCTACCCAATTTCGTGCAGAGAAGTAATCCCAGTCCATGTACCTAAAATTAGTGATTTATAAATGTATCATTTAGCCCTCTAATTGTAGATTCCGGATTATATTACGACTTCGTAAACTAACTTATAGGTAGTGAGTTATTCAACTTTTACTGTTGTAACATCTGTTTTTCCAGACTTCTTGTCTGAGATGTATCGTCCCATAAAGACTTGAAATAATGATCTATTAATGGAATTCTTAGCTGAGAATGACCTGAATATTAATACACACCGTTAGAAATTTAATTCTGAATTTGGGAAGATTTATAAATGATTTTATAGTATTGTAATTAGTATGAGAAGTTGACACTATATTATTGTCTGAACATTGTACTTGTAAACATTTGACTATTAGGCCTAGCTACTGTCCTTAGAATATATCGTATGAACAGGCATTAGATTCGAAAGGGAGTCTACTTTCTAGAACCCCTGACGGAATCAGTTTCGTTTTCCCGTAATAGCAAAAAAGTGAGTTTTTTTACAATAGTGTATTACTGTCCAGAATTGCATCTTTATGTTCTTAATTTATAAACATTTTATTATTCATACTTAAAAAATTAAACTAATATAGTTGGTTGATAGAACAACTCTATATCATACATTTTCATAGTCCTTGATACTCTCTCGATACTTTCTTGATATATTATTGATACTTATCCTGATTATCGTCCTGTTTCTATCGTATCATGCATCATTATTGTTATTTTCATTGATAGTTTAGATGATGGAACTATGTGCCATGTGGAGCTAAGTACCACGTAGAATTATGTGCCACATGGAGCTGAATGCCACATCGTAAGAATCGATGGGGGCCACCTCTAGAATCTGTAAGGGACACCTCTAGAATCCAATATCCTGATAAGTGAAATAATTGTCTTGATACCACCGTTCCCATTAATTACACCGACTGCATGTTCATGATTGATGATAGTAAAAGAATAATAAGTTGGGGTAATAAAGGGTACAACTTAGTAGTTGACAACATAGGAGAATGTAATCGAAAGGGGGCCCGTGTTTTCCGTACTGGGGAGGAACTAATAGAAGGACTTGGCTATCAAATCTTCTAGAGGATGGAGTCGGAGTTAGCCTGCATTAACTTATCTTGTTCCATGCTTTTTCCCAGTTACTATTATTTTGTACATTGTAAATCTTGGCGTTTTGACCTTAAGTTTATGTTCCAGTTGTTGGTTATTTTATGGATTACTTAATTTTATTCCATGCTTACGTGATTATTTTATTTCATGCTTAGTTGTGATCATGATAATATTGTTGAATTATAACTGTACAACTTATGAATTATGTATATAATTCGCTGGACCTTAGTTACGTGCCCGTACTTCCGTATTTTCGGAAGCGGGGCATGATAGTAATCCATATGTTACACATACTACTTGCATAGATATCGGATCACGAGTTGAGTGGGCCTAAAGCCCAACACCCCAATATTTATCACTAGAGGTTGTAGTCTCGGTATTCTAATCTTGATATCTGCGGCATAATATCTCAAGCGACTAAGGATATTAACCATAATCTTTCTCTTATTATTCTTGAGATATTAGCTTATAATATTATTGTGAGATTAATAAGGGAAAGAGAGGTTTTTCGAATTAATTTTTGATGTTTTCATCATCATTGAGATCACCATTTTTTGGGATCCTCGCCGCCTCCACCTGCGCTAGCCTTCGTCGTCGTTGCCACCATAGTCTGCGGCCTCGCTGAGGGACCCAACTTCTACAGCTCCATCTCCTATCCAAACCATAACCCTAGTTTTGATCTAATTCGAAACATGGAAGATAAGGGGCATGAATAGAGTTGCTTGGGTTTCTTGGATTAGATCCAAGCACGCTTGGACTGGATCCGAATCAAGTTGGACCAGACCTGAGCAGGTTGGAATTGGTCCAAATCAAGTTGGACAAGATCCACACCCGTCATTAATGAGTGTTCTTTTCTAGAACGTTAGCTGGCTAGGGGTGGGGTAAGCAAGAGATGGTCAGGGAATTATTGAAGACTTCTAAGGTAGATATTAGGGGTCTCCAAGAAACCAAGCTCGTACATGGGTCCAGACTCAGGAGGTTGGGGAGGAATAGAAATAAGGAGTGGAAAATGTGTCAATCTATCGGGGTGTCGGTTGACATCGCTTTTGGTTTCAATACTGATATATTCACTTGCTTTCACGAATTCTCGGGGGATTATTGCCATCCATTTTGCTTCAATGCCGAGTAGACAATTAGAACTGTAACAGCCCATAATTTTAAAAATAATTATTTGGATTAATGAATAATTTTTAAATGAATTTATTTAATTATTTTGAATTTATGTGAAACGGTCATTTTGCACGTGCAAAACACGTGCAAATATTTTTAAAATGCAAGTTTTGAAATTTTGAGTTTCTAAATAAATTATACCATTTATAATATATTTGAATTTTTGGGATTTTTCTGAATAAGAAAAACTACTTTTGTAAATATTTGGAAAGAAGGGAACTTTTTCGTAAAAAGTCATTTTCAGGCAAAATTTGAATTCAAAAAATGGTTGGCTGCATCATGGGGGTCGGTTTTTCTGTGGAGAGATTTAAGGAATGAAATTTTATCTATTAGATTTGATTTTGATTTGATTTAATTGAATAAATAATTAATTATGCAAATTGGGACTTCTGTGGGTTTTATTTGTAAAAATTCTTCAAAGAAACTCTAGATGGAATCCAAGTCTATTTAGAGAGCAACAACTTTCGGCCTCTATATTTCTTTTGGCTTTGGTGATTCTTGGAGACATTGGAGTTGATATTTTGCTTGGAGGAGAAGACTAATAGTTCGTAACAATTTCTTCTTGAGGTAGGTAACACTCCAACTCTCTTGCTTTGTTAATCTCATAAATATATAATATCATACTTGGGATGAACTCTTGTTAGTCATGGATTTTATGTAGCCTGATTGTGGTGCTTGTGGAGATGTATTTTTGATATGAGATTTGTTGATAGTATGATATAAAAAAATTGAATTTTAATTGTATGTTGATCTATAATAAATTGTTCTAGAAGTAATGAAGCTTTCTTTGCATGAAAGATCAAGTTTTTATTTATAGAAAGTGATTTAATGAACTCATAAATTGTTGTAGATGATTGGAACTTGTCATGTGTTCTTAAAATTCATGTTGATCATTTAAAGATTAGATTTTTAGAGTTTATTCATTGATTTAATACAAAATAAATTTTATATGATGAATCTTACTTTTTTGAGCATGCTAAGCTGTGTATATTGCCAAAAAAAAGGAAAAAAATCAAATATTGGGGGTTATTTCGGCCACCTAGGGTTGGGGTTTTCCCGCTAACCCTAGGGGTTAGGGTTTCGGTTTGGGGGGTAGTACAGTAACCCGGGTTTGCAATGTGCGAACCCAAGCACTGTACAAACCCAAGGCTTGTTGTGTTGGCTTTTGGTTTGGAGCTTGTGGCTCGGCTTTGATTGCTTTTGTGAAGGGTTTGGGTGTTAGGGTTTGAGAACCCTAGTGTGCATATTGATGAGTATATATATGTGTTTAAATCTAGTATTTGTATGAAGTTTAATTGATTCTTTTGATCAAATTTCAAAAGTGCAAATTTCAGATTTTGTTGAGATCTACTTTCAGATTTGTATGTGTTCAAATAATAAATTTGAGGGTGCAAATCTATATTTTTGTAGATAAAGTTTTGAGAAAACATATTTCAAATTTTGAGATGAGATCCCAGACAATAAAGGGACTTGTTTCAGTTCAAGTCGATTTGAATTCTAGAAAAATTTATTGAGTTTCATGTATGTATAGAAAGTGAGATTTAAATGATGAATTTAAAGAATTTCTGTGGAATGAATTTTGTTTCTATATAAGAAAGAGTCTTTCATGGAAACAATGGTTTATTAAATGAAATGTGAATAATGAAGGGATTTGTGGATGTACAAATTTTTATTTTTGAAATGAGATATTCTTGTTGGAAATTGTGATTCACGGTCTTGGTGTTGTGGGAAAAGTATTGTTTCTCAGAAAAAGAGTATATAAATAGTATTTTGAATGATTGAACCAAGTGGGGTTTTGATTGCGATTAGGGTTATTATGTGTGTAACCCCTGTTTTCCATTTTCCATATTTTGGATGTATTTTTCTTTTTCTGAGTATTTGTTCATTTTGTACTCTTTTATTTCTGCTTAACTGTGTATTTGATTTTCTTGATTCAAATTGTCTGCCTATTATTTCATCTCTGGTTGATCTGACTATTTTTTATTTTTATTATTTAATTGTTCATGTCTTATTTTATATTTTTGTTCCTATCTCATTAATGGATCACCCTATACCCTATTAGATCCCTACCTAATTAAATCTATTATCGCCCATTACCCGTTAATACCCTAAACCCATCTCTCTCTATATATATACATCCTGTATACCCCTACCTGTTCATCCCTATACCCTAGCCGCCATCCACCCTGCACTTCCGAAACCCTACCTCCTGCCCTTATGAACCCATCCCCCTTCTCCTTGTGCTCTCCCGACCCTGTCATCGCCTACACCCACTCCCGATCACCCCCTGTGTTGCCTCCTACGTTGCGTCGCCTTCAGGCAATGCAATCATCCGACAAAAACCCCTGTGCGCGCCTCACTGTCACGCTGTTCTCCCCCGATGCCGGTCAGACAGAGCTCGCAACCCCTTGCGCTGCTCAGTCTCAACTGCAACGCCACCCGACCTTCCCCTGTGCTGTCCTCTAACCAAAGCCGACAGTCGACGCCAGCCCTCCTCCCGTCTCCTTTTCCGTCGTCGACAGCCAGCAGCACAGCAACGACACAGCTAGCGTTGCCATGCCACTGTTCGTCGTCTCTCTCTCTCTCTCTCGGCGCGTGCACCCACTGTCATTGCTTGGATCTTGTGGGTGTGTGTCTTTCTCGTAGGTTCGTGTGGTAGTGTTTCGTATTCATTCGTTCGTTCAGTTCGTTGCCCGGGAATCCGTTCCCGTTATTCTCGCTCTTTGCTTCGTTTCCGTCGTCGACTATATGGCAAGTAACTTGTATAATTTCTGTATGCATACACAAGTAATAAATACCGCCTGTAGTATAGTGTCATTCTAGAGCCAAACCGTATGCCAAACCCCTGTATATCTGTCTCTATGTGTTTATCCGCCCGTAGTTGTCTCATTACACACACGATATGAAATTTAACCTAGATCTAATAATTCCTGTTACATATATGTATGTTGGTTGTGATCCATTAGTTGTTGTATGAATCTTGCATGCTTGACGTGTTACTAGTAGTATATCCTGTTGTAGATCTGTTAAACACCATATACCAAGTTGCTTGGACATCTAGTATACCATATTTCGCATTTTACTCTAATTTGGATGTGTTACATATAAACTAGTTGATTTTATGCATAAAGAAGATTTCAGTTTTTGCTGTTACCCCATTTTTGTCCAGTATTTTACACCCTATTAAGGTCAGTATATGAAAATTATTTGTGAATATGAATTATAGAGAATTCTGTCTACTTTCCAGAATTTCTTACAGAGCTCAATTTCGATTTGTGAGTTTCAACTTATTGATGTTTTACTACAAATGGGTAGAAAATTCCAGATTTTGTTTTATATGAATTCTGTATGGTTATTTATTTTTTACTGATGTTAAGGATAATATTTTGATCAATATTTTGCCGAGTACAACTAGACCTGATTGGGATTAACCCCTAACTTTTGTGGATTTAATTGAAGACTTTTAGAAACTATTCTATACTTGTAAACAACTACTATACTTGCAGAATTTTCATGCTGTTCAGTAAAGAATCTAAATTTCAACCTGATTCTATTTGCTGTTTATAAAAACTTTGTGAATATGAAATGTAGCCTACTGTATCTATTTTATCACCCTTTTTACGGATCTAGATTTCGATTTATATTTTGTAATCCATTGCTATTTTAGTACTACTGTGTCCAGTGTTTCGGATTTACAAAATTACTGTATCTTGTTGTTTTCTGATTTTATTTGACTATACTATCTATGTTGGAAAATTATGAAATTATATTTAATGATACCAAACATACAAGGGAATTGTAGCGCCCCGGATCTCCATTAACGGACATCCGTGACACTCACCAGAATCTTTGCCTTCAAATGCATCTCAACACAGTAATAACACGGAAATTTAAAAACTTTTTATTGCCAAATAAAGTCATTACATTATTGACTACAACTGATACCTTGCTCTTAGACAAGGAGTACAAATTACAAAAACTTAGTACATCTTATTACAACATACATCCCTCCTTTGTGTAAAGTAACAACTTTCTCTCGGACTGGCAGTCGATGGCTCACTGCCGAAGCTCCGCTGAACGATCAATCTGCTTCCCTGGGACTTGCTCCTCGTCTTAAGTCTTCTGCTGCGCGACTCTGATATCTCTGCACCTGCTCGAAAGGTAGAACCGGTACCTAAAATGTGGAGAACGTCAGTACTTCGATTGACGCAATACTGATAATAACAGCGATCCTCCAAACTGAAAAGCACAAACCATCTTGAATGGAAAAGGAAACGTGCATCCTAAATTATGTGGTGCTCGTGTATGCCATGATCAAACAACTAAATGCACCAATCACAAGCCTATTCTAAAACAAGAAAAACTTGGAAATCTAGATCTGCATGCATCCCATACTACATGCATCCAAGACCTAAGCACAGCCTATTCTAATGCACAAATAAGAATGCACACGATGCACCTACTCTAATGCAATTCAGTTGGGAATGTATGCATCCCATACTACATACTTTCCCAAAATCAACTTCGATGGAAACGTATGCATCCCATACTACATACTTTCCAAGGAGTTCGCCTCTCCTGATTGTAGGGTTCAATCCCTCGCCATGCATTCTACCCTTGTACCCATCCAGTTCCCAATAGATTGTCCGTCGCCCAAGGAGGTTGCAGTGGTCGGTCTAGTTCTGCCCCCTGCAGTGCCCAAGTAGTCACCGCCAGTTGGTACCCGCGTACGGACATCCTTAGAAAGCTGCGTTGAATCTGGTCCTGCGACCATTTGATTCCTCATGTCCACCTATGGACTTATGCATGCGTGTTCACCCCAAGATCGAGTCATGAACTTATATACATGAGTTTTCACCCCAAGATCGAGTCATGAACATATATATATACCAAACACAAAAACCCGCGCATAGGAATGTGAGCACCTCGGGAGGTCAAATCCTCCGGGCCTCCCGTACCTTACTTCGGCAAAGCTTTGGAAATCAACAGATCGAGATACGAGCCGAGGACTCAATCCATGAGTGCCAAGAACATATCCCTACGACTAGAAGGTACAACACCGACTATGGTTTATTAGGACTAATGCAATTTTCCAACCCCTAAATAGACCATTCTAACCCATGCCTTACTCTAATTACTTTGGGTAAGAATGAACTACTTCCACACTTGCTTATCAACCTCTGGCCCCTGGTGATACCGGTCCGGTTCGCCACTTCCCCACCTTGGACTTGTCCAGCATAATGGCCTACGCCCATCGCTGCCCCGGCTGTGAATGTATGATCGCCCTGTGAACTCAACTTACTGGCATACTCGGATGTCCTATGCTCGGGAGAAGTTTATAATATACAGGTTTGATAGGTGCAGGGTATCCCTTACCCTAGTGACTAACTCGAGTCACACATCCCACTCTGGGAGTCAACAAACTCAATAACAGAGATCAAGCATCCCTAGACACGAGTCATCAACTCTGGCAACACACAAGGGAAAATGTCCTCACGATACTTAGTCAACGCCCAGACTAAGCGACCTACGGGTTTCTGCCCGAATCTTAAAATGGTCATAACTCTCTCGATACAACTCCGATTGGAAAGTACGAGCCCAATATGGAAAGGTGAGATCCTAGGCTAAAACTTCCTAGTTGATCATGAACTTAAATTCAACCATCTAAGTCCTCAAAATAGCCTCTCAAGCTTCAGCCTGCGTGCTTCCTGTGCACGGGCTGCACCTTACCGGTAGCACTATATACCACTCGTTCATCAGAACGTCACAAACCCAATTTCTATAGAAGGGTGTGGGTGTACTCAACAACTCTCTAGTTTTTCATGAGTCCAATTTACACCATTAAGTCACCCTAACACGCTCATCTCTCACCGATGCACCAATTCTCACAATGGGTCTCTCCAATTCAGAGCACTCAGATTCACTCTAGGTCTCTGTCCAGTCTTACAAAAATCACAGTAAATCAACCCATTACTGTAATTGCCTCAAATTGGTCTTGTTGGAAAGATCTAGGTGTCTAATACAAGTCTCTAATGAATCAGGTTCTCAAAATATGTTCTTAAAGAGTCTCAAATGTCCAATCCCTACAGGGTATCAAAACTGTCTGAAACTAGCACAGTGCATACTCTTAAAATCATAATAATTTCCGTACTTGTCCAAATGACATAAAATTTATGGTGATAAAATTAGAGATCATAATAAACATTATGCAAAAGACCTCATGTCAAAACTCCAACTATACAGTGAGTACTATGTATTGCAATTTTGCACAGAAACCATCAAATTCTTTAGTTCAACTTCAGCTACTGATTAAATCTCGATTTTTCTCAGAACTATAAACTTATCCAAATAATTTCTTGATTTTTTTGCATAATCTAAATGCATACAGGAACTTAGGGTAAAAATTTCCGATCAATAGCATGCTTCAATAAATCATGAAAATTCCTACAATATCAGCCATTCTGTTTATCATTTGCTGAATCTGCCTTACGATACAGTTGCATCTTACGATATTATTTAAATATCAAATGACCTCCAAAAAATCTTAAATAAATCACCAACTATCTAAACATGCAAATGAACAAAAACTTAAAATTTCATGGTCTAATTCTTTATAGTTTGCTCTCGGGAAAATCCACAAAATAACATTCTGAATCAGTTTTTGTAGTTCAATTCTGACTTCAACTTTCAACTCTTAGATGACCAACCCAGTACATCCTACCATATATGAATGCAAACAAAATCAATTAAAAGATAAGAAATGAAGGTTTAAAGAAACTCCCCACCCTTGGTTGTAGTAGAGGAATGATCTTCTCAAGCTTCCTTCCTTGAATCCCTTCTTCAAGCTCTCTTCTTTCTTTCTTTCTCTACTTTTTTTTATTTAGTTGAGTTCTAAATTTTCCAGAGCAAAGGAGGGGGAATGGAGTGGATAAATGATGGAGAAGAGAAGGGATATGGGCTGGTTTTGAACTAGGGGGTAGTATGGTAGGTTTGTAGGTGGTTTGGATCAAAATTATGGCTTCTAGCCCATGGTTTTGGTGGTTCTTATGTTGGCTGCCCAATTTCGCTTAAATGGGTTCCTACGAGTGCGAGACGAGCGGTGTAACGAGTGCACGCAATATTTATCCACTGTAGTATCATACAGTGTTACATTTGCATGGGCGTCGTACCGAAACTAGTGTTTATACTAGTATCGGTCCTCCTCGTTCTCGTGCATCTTTGGAATACGATTCTCCCATGAACCATCCCGTAACCCTAACCATACACCATAATAGCAAAATCAACCAAAAATACTGTAATCATGCTCTCGCATATGGACAATATATATACATACATATATATATTCAGGTATCGTACAAAATGGGGTGTTACATCACTCCCTCCTTAGCATCGTTCTGTCCCCAGAACGATGCTAGGGGCCCAAATAAAAGACACTCATTAATGATCAGAAGATACTTTTCTGGATCATTACCAATACCTCGAGGAACAACCTCAACCTCACTCTTAAAGTGCTTAATACCGGCTCCCAAGCCTTAAGTGCTCAACGCACTCTTCCATCCCGGAGATCAATCTCATCATGTGGATCATTTTGGGGCATACCGCATCCTGTATCCACTGTACTGGGGATGAATCACCTTGGGGTGTGCTGCTCTCGTCTGGACTACTGGAGATCAATCCCTCTTCATCTAACTTTCTGGGGTCTTTGCGTCCCACGTTCCGAAAATGCTAGAGAATATCTCGCTTTACGGATTATTCTGGAGCCCTCACCACATGAACTCCTCATGAGTTTTGCTCTCGTCCCGAACTACTGGAGATCATTCCCACTCCGCAGAGCGCTTTGGGGCCTATTTTTTCCCTCGACTGGAATGCCGGGGAACATCTCTTTTCGTGGATCTTTTGGAGCCCCCTATTCATCCTTGAACTTCTTCGTGGGTACTACTCTCGTCCTTGGAATACTGGAGATTAATTCCTACTCCACAGATCATTCGGGGATATATGTCATACCTCATCCGGAATACTGAGGAATGTCTCGCTCTTTTGGATTGTTCTGGAGTCAACGTCCCACTAAACTATTTGTGTATGCTACTCTCATCCTTGGAATAATGGAGACCAAGTCCGATTCCACAGATCATTATGGGGCCTATTTCACCCCTCATCTGGAATACTGAGGAACTTCTCACTCCGAGGATCATTATGGAGCCAACGTAATACAATCCTATTTGTGTATGCTGCTCTCGTCCTTGGAATAATGGAGACCAATTCCTACTCCACAGATCATTATGGAGCTTATTTCATCCCTCGTCTGGAATACTGAGGAACTTCTCACTCCACGGATCATTATGGAGCCAACGTCACACAATCCTATTCGTGTATGCTGCTCTCATCCTTGGAATAATGGAGACCAATTCCTACTCCACAGATCATTATGGGCCCTATTTCATCCCTCGTCTGGAATACTGAGGAACTTCTCACTCCGTGGATCATTATGGAGCCAATGTCACACAATCCTATTCGTATATGCTCTCTCGTCTTTAGAATAATGGAGACTAATTGCTACTCCACAGATCATTATGGAGCTTATTTCATCCCCCGTCTGGAATACTGAAGAACTTCTCACTCCGCGGATCATTATGGAGCCAACGTCACACAATCCTATTCGTGTATGCTGCTCTCGTCCTTGGAATAATGGAGACCGATTCCTACTCCACAGATCATTATGGGGCTTATTTCATCTCTCGTCTGGAATACTGAGGAACTTCTCACTCCGCGGATCATTATGGAGCCAATGTCATGCACGACTTTTCCGTGAGTATCGCTCTCGTCCTTGGAATAATGGAGACCAATTCCTACTCCATAGATCATTATGGGGCCTATTTCATTCCTTATCTGGAATACTGAGGAATTTCTAACTTCGTGGATCATTATGGAGCCTTTCTACTCACGATCGTTCTTGTTTCACCACATCTCCTTTCTAGGGCCTAAGTCAAGCTCTCAGAATATCATCTAGCTCTCAGTTGCGCTACGTGAGGGTCAGTGACCACTCCCTCCTTAGAAGAAAACAAGGCTTACCAAGGAGAAGGCAAAAATTCAGTTTTATGCCTTATCCCAAACACTCAAATAAATAAGCGCAAGACACGAGATGACCAAATGCCCAAGAAAACTTTCATGCATTATAGAAGTCATAATATCTTGCTACAGAACACAATACAAATCTGCCATTCATGGCTAGCAAGAAATGCAACTAACAAAATATCTTACTATTCTAAACCATGCACCACTTCACACTTCCTTCCAGCTAAGCTGAAGTTCATCCCTGACGAATCGACTTCTTCCCTTTATCGACCACCTTCAGTAACTGGTCATTGGGGTTCCCTTGTAGTTGTGGACAATTCGATTTCTTGTGCCTGGCTTCTCCGCAGTTATAGCAGGTGGTTGTCTGGGCTCTTCTTGGGCATTAACTCTTTAAATGACCTTGTTCCTTACAAAAGTAACACACCACCATCCGACTAGGCTCTTTAAGCTTTCTGGACTCGGGAGTTGAATTCCGTTTGTCATGATCGGGGGTGAGACTAGCCTTCTTCCTCTTTTTCTTCACCTTGGCCTCACCTTGACTCTGTCTCATGTCCATTTCGGTTACCGCAGCTCGCCTTACTAGCATGTCAAATCAGCGAATGCCTAACGGAACCATCCTTGACCTCAGTCCGGGCCTAAGCCCTTGCTCAAATCTCTGGGCTTTCTTTGCTTCCTCCTGGACCATCTCTAGTGCATACCGTCTTGAAGCTGCTTTCGTTCTTTCTTTAGTTGTGTTATTTGTGCATGATGAAATTTGATCTGCTGTTGTGCCTGGGGGATCGCCTTGTCCCTACGTTTCCCCCAGCCTTTTTATTTCCAGATACCCAATGGCTATCCTCTGCTGCTCCGCAGTTGGGTCTAGCGATGGTGGAGGTGAGTTCTCCTCCCCTTCAGTCTTCTGTAGCACTTCCCGCATATCTTCCTCCATCGTCATCATTTTCCTTGTAGGCATTGGCTCACCTACTGTTACTGACCCATCCTAGATGAAGATATCTTCGAACATCATCTGTAAAACATAAACAGGGTTTAGTTTCGGAATCACAGACACATATTGTTTTGTTTGCCTCTACTAATGTCTGGTAATAGACTAGCCACCATTTGGATTTGACTGCTCCAAGCTTGTTAGTAAAATGAATTAAACTGAGACTGGTTCATATATAGAGAAGATCATAATCATAAGTTTTAAGCGCTACCATATGATTGATAATCATCCTATCTGTCAACTAGAATCAAATTATCTGGCCTTCCAGTCTAATTTCCTACCGTGTTAAACTGCAATTTGAAGTCAGCTCTGATACCACTTCGGTAGTGCCTTGGATCCCCGTTACCGGACATCCGTGACACTCACCAGAATCTTTTTCTTCAAATGCATCTCAACACAGTAATAAAATGAAAATTTAAAAACTTTTTATTGCCAAATAAAGTCATTACATTATTTACTACAACCGATACCTTGCTCTTGGATAAGGAGTACAAATTACATAAACTTAGTACATCTTATTACAACATACATTCCTCCTTTGTGTAAAGTAACAACTTTCTCTCGGACTGGCAGTCGATGGCTCACTGCCGAAGCTCCACTGAACGATTAATCTGCTTCCCTGAGACTTGCTCCTCGTCTTGAGTTTTCTGCTGCGCGACTCTGATATCTCTGCACCTGCTCGAAAGGTAGAACCGGTACCTAAAAGGTGGAGAACGTCATTACTTCGACAGACGCAATACTGATAATAACAGCGATCCTCCAAACTAGCAATCACAAACCATCTTGTATGGAAAAGGAAACGTGCATCCTAAATTAAGTGGTGCTCGTGTATGCCATGATCTAACCACTAAATGCACCAATCACAAGCCTATTCTAAAGCAAGAAAGACTTGGAAATCTAGATCCTCATGCATCCCATGCTACATGCATCCAAGACCCAAGCATAGCCTAATCTAATGCACAAACAAGAATGCACAGGATGCACCTACTCTAATGCAATTCAGTTGGGAACGTATGCATCCCAACTATATACTTTCCCAAAATCAACTTCGATGGAAACGTATGCATCCCATACTACATGCTTTCCAAGGAGTTCGCCTCTCCTAATTGTAGGGTTCAATCCCTCGCCATGCATCCTACCCTTGTACCCATCTAGTTCCCAATAGATTGTCCGTCGCCCAAGGAGGTTGTAGTGGTCGGTCTAGTTCCGCCTCTGCAGTGCCCAAGTAATCACCGCCAGTTGGTACCCACGTACGGACCTCCTTAGAAAGCTGCGTTGAATCAGGTCCTGCGACCATTTGATTCCTCACGTCCACCTATGGACTTATGCATGCGTGTTCACCCCAAGATCGAGTCATGAACTTATATACATGAGTTTTCACCCTAAGATTGAGTCATGAACATATATATATATACCAAACACAAAAACCGGTGCATAGGGACGTGAGCACCTTGGGAAGTCAAATCCTCCGGGCCTCCTATACCTTACTTCGGCAAAGCTTTGGAAATCAACAGATCGAGATACGAGCCGAGGACTCAATCCATGAGTGCCAAGAACGTATCCCTACGACTAGAAGGTACAACACCGACTATGGTTTATTAGGACTAATGCAATTTTCCAACCCCTAAATAAACCATTCTAACCCATGCCTTACTCTAATTACTTTGGGTAAGAATGAACTACTTCCACACTTGCTTATCAACCTCTGGCCCCTGGTGATACCGGTCCGGTTCGCCACTTCCCCACCTTGGACTTGTCCAGCATAATGGCCTACGCCCATCGCTGCCCCGGCTGTGAATGTATGATCGCCCTGTGAACTCAACTTACTGGCATACTCGGATGTCCTATGCTCGGGAGAAGTTTATAATATACAGGTTTGATAGGTGCAGGGTATCCCTTACCCTAGTGACTAACTCGAGTCACACATCCCACTCTGGGAGTCAACAAACTCAATAACAGAGATCAAGCATCCCTAGACACGAGTCATCGACTCTGGCAACACACAAGGGAAAATGTCCTCACGATACTTAGTCAACGCCCAGACTAAGCGACCTACGGGTTTCTGCCCGAATCTTAAAATGGTCATAACTCTCTCGATACAACTCCGATTGGAAAGTACGAGCCCAATATGGAAAGGTGAGATCCTAGGCTAAAACTTCCTAGTTGATCATGAACTTAAATTCAACCATCTAAGTCCTCAAAATAGCCTTTCAAGCTTCAGCCTGCGTGCTTCATGTGCACGGGCTGCACCTTACCGGTAGCACTATATACCACTCGTTCATCAGAACGTCACAAACCCAATTTCTATAGAAGGGTGTAGGTGTACTCAACAACTCTCTAGTTTTTCATGAGTCCAATTTACACCATTAAGTCACCCTAACACACTCATCTCTCACCGATGCACCAATTCTCACAATGGGTCTCTCCAATTCAGAGCACTCAGATTCACTCTAGGTCTCTGTCCAGTCTTACAAAAATCACAGTAAATCAACCCATTACTGCAATTGCCTCAAATTGGTCTTGTTGGAAAGATCTAGGTGTCTACTACAAGCCTCTAATAAAACATGTTCTCAAAATATGCCTTTAAAGAGTCTCAAATGTCCAATTCCTACAGGGTATCAAAACTGTCTGAAACCAGCACAGTGCATACTCCTAAAATCATAATAATTTCCGTACTTGTCCAAATGACATAAAATTTATGGTGATAAAATTAGAGATCATAATAAACATTATGCAAAAGACCTCATGTCAAAACTCCAACTATAAAGTGAGTACTTTATATTGCAATTTTGCACAGAAACCATCAAGTTCTTTAGTTCAACTTCAGCTACTGATTAAATCTCGATTTTTCTCAGAACTATAAACTTATCCAAATAATTTCTTGATTTTTTTGCATAATCTAAATGCATACAGGAACTTAGGGTAAAAATTTCCGATCAATAGCATGCTTCAATAAATCATGAAAATTCCTACAATATCAGCCATTCTGTTTATCATTTGCTGAATCTGCCTTACGACACAGTTGCATCTTACGATTTTATTTAAATATCAAATGACCTCCAAAAAATCTGAAATAAATCACCAACTATCTAAAATGCAAATGAACAAACCTTTAAATTTTCATGGTCTAATTCTTTTTGGTTTGCTCTCGGGAAAATCCACAAAATGACATTCCGAATCAGTTTTTCTAGTTCAATTCTGACTACAACTTTCAACTCTTAGATGAACAACCTAGTACATCCTACCATACATGCATGCAAACAAAATCAATTAAAAGGTAAGAAATTAAGGTTTAGAGAAACTTCCTACCCTTGGTTGTAGTGGAGGAATGATATTCTCAAGCTTCCTTCCTTGAATCCCTTCTTCAAGCTCTCTTCTTTCTTTCTTTCTCTACTTTTTTTTTCTTTAGTTTAGTTCTGAATTTTCCAGAGCAAAGGAGGGGGTATGGAGTGGAGAAATGATGGAGAAGCGAAGGGATATGGGCTGGTTTTGAACTAGGGGGTAGTAGGATAGGTTTGTAGGTGGTTTGGATCAAAACTATGGCTTCTAGCCCATGGTTTTGGTGGTTGTTATGTTGGCTGCCCTATTTAGCTTAAATGGGTTCCTACGAGTGCGAGACGAGCGATTTAACGAGTGAACGCAACATTTATCCGCTGTAGTATCATACAGTGTTACATTTGCATGGGCGTCGTACCGAAAACTAGTGTTTATACTACTATCGGTCCTCCTCGTTCTCGTGCATCTTTGGAATATGATTCTCCCATGAACCGTCCCGTAACCCTAACCATACACCATGATAGCAAAATCAACCAAAAATACTCTAATCATGCGCCCGCATACGAACAATATACATACATACATATATGTTCAGGTATCGTACAAAACGAGGTGTTACAGGAATACCCCAGATTTTTTGTGGGTTTAATCAGTAAGTTTTTATGTCGTTTTTCTGTTTATGAATACAAATTTCTGGTTTCTGGCTGAACATGTTTTCTGGATACAATTCTGTTTTGAGTCTTGTTTTTGTGAAATATTATATGACTTATATATATTTGCTGGATTCGGCCGAGGGTCGATTTTCCAAATTTTCCGACGGATCCAGATTTGCATATTTTGGGAATGGGGATCCCAGATTTGGAGCAGTACTGTCTTGCTGTCCTGAACTAGAATTTTTGTTGTCCTAATTTTTTATGAATTGTCTTTCACCAGTACATGTTTATCTTTTAATCTGAACCTATTACTCTTTTATGCCATGTTATTCTTGCCTTTTTTTTGTGACACATACATGCCTATTTGATAATAATAATAAAATAACTAATCTGGGGTTAAGGGAAAGATCTAGTAGTGGATAATGTAGAAATGTGTACTTAGAAGGGGGCCTGTGTTTCCCACGTGATTATCTGTTATCTGTTACGTGTTTCATGACTACATAATGCACGATTCTGTTTATCTGATTACCTAACTGCACACTTCCCTATAGAAAGGTGTACTCAGAAGAGGACCCGTAGGTTACATCTGTATCTGTTACCTGTTATCTGATACCTAAGCACACAATCCTATACAGTTCACTACGAAATCTAAACCCAAACTTGTTTGAATGTAGCAACCATGTGATAAATGGATGGGATGCATGAAGTGCTACCTAGATAGAAATAAATACAAGACTTGACACCTAATATCTGTTATCTGTTTATCTTTTTGCATGACACCTTACATCTGTTATCTGTTTACCTGTTTGCATGATACTTGACATCTGTTACATATTACCTGTACCTGATAGCACACCATGTTACTTTATTCTGTTTTTCTGATTCATGTTAGACATTCTGTTTTTCTCTTTCATATCTACTCCATGCTATGTTTGTTTCCGTTATTACTCTATATTTGTTTATCTTTCCTGTACTTGTTCCTACATTACAAGCGTCCAGTAACTTACATTGACGAGCATTTTTTTTCTTTTTTCTCTTCCTGTAATTTATTAAATTATAGATTATGGAGATCGGCTGTCCGATGGAGTAGGTGATCTGAGATTCTAGTTGCTGGAGTTCTTACTATTATTATTTCCTGTTGCTTATTTTGAATAAATGTATCTGCCACTTGGATTATTTTGTATTGGGCAGTTTAACCCAGAATTTATAACTTGTTTCCAGATCTGGTTTATTTGAGATTATTAAATTTTATTTCAAGTAAATTCTGTTGGTATATTGATTCATTTATGCATGCTTGGTTGATTTCTCCTTGTTTACTTCCTGTTATTCCTGTGAAATGTTGTAAAGATCATGACAGCTTATGGATGATGAAAATCATTCGCTGGACTTAGTCACATATTCGCATTCCGTATTGTTTTTTGGGAAGCGGGGCGTGACAATGTGAATCCTGGATGGATGCTTGAGGTGTTGAGCTGGGAGCACTAGATACCGAGCAAACCCAAGAATACTGGCGGTGGATATTTTGATTGTAGGAAATTAGCCTTAAGGGAAAGTGTTCCGGGTTTTGCAAGTGAAGTCGGTAGGGTAGATCTAGTTCTAGGTGGCTCAGGTTATCATTATTAAAAATCTAAGGACCGACACTAAGTTGGGAGTTGTGACGAAAATTGGGCAACGTAAGTATGAGCTCAATTTTCAGCGAGCAGATGTATTCCGGGACTGTTTACTTGTTGTAACCCCCCGAATTCCAAATACAGACAATTTGTGGCAAATACAGGATCTTTTACTTCAAATTTACACAAATTTACAATATGTTCTTTACAACAGCCTAGCGGAATTAAATGAATACAATATAATCTACAATAATGAAAATTCTTCAACCTTGTAATCAACTCATCATAGCGACTTCAAGCCCATGCCAAGTCCAAACCTGCATCTGGGAAACCGTGGGCACGTCAGTTGCATACAACTGATGCAATGCTATAATACAGTGATTCTTCTACTTAGCAAACACGAACTTGAATGCAAACAGGAAAAGTGACTATCCTAGTTGTGTTAGTGTATGATATGAGTTAATGCCTAATCCAGACATTTACACTACGATGATACTAATACATACTTGTTCGGATTCTATGTAGCCCATACTACATAGGTCCGAGAGCAAGCCCTTTTCGTACTCGTCATTATAGGGTTCAGTCCCTCGTCATGCAACCTACTACTATGACTACTACAAGATTTAGATACTTTACAAGTATTGGTGCTCACCTCGGAATACTAAAGATCAATCCCACTCTGCGGATCATTTTGTGGCCTATTTCATCCATCCACCCAGAATACTGGGGATTATCTCACAACGCAAGTCATCCTGGAACCCTCATTGCACAAATATCCTGTGAGCGTCACTCTCACCCCGGAATACTGAAGATCAATCCCACTCCACGGATCATCCTAGGGCCTATTTCAGCTTTCGTCCCATAATACTGGGGATTGTCTCACTCCGCGAGTCATCCTGGAGTCCATAACTCATGTTTGCTCTTGTTTCATCATATCTCCAACTAGTGTCTGAGCTTAAGTTTAAGTTAAAGTTATTAAGACCTAGAGTTTAGCTTTGCCCACCAGACCTAAACCAAAACACTGAGGATACTAGCCCACACTGGCTACTTTTCAATGAGAAAGTTAATCGACACTGGTTACTTCTCATATTTCATTTATCACAGCTCCCGGTATTCTGGGTCCCGCTCAGTCTAGAATAAACAACCATCTTAGAAAGATATCACATAGGTTACATCTAACCGCATATAAAAATTTCCATTCATTAAACATCTTTTAACTTCTTTTATCCATTCTCTTTATGTTTATTATCAATCATGAAGTAACCAGCTTCTTATAGCAACATTCAATAACACTTGATGAGTAAAAATCCTTATAAACATCACATGTTTAATATTCCAACTTCATCATTTAATTATCTCTTAATTTCTCATAAGGCACATCTTACTAACATTTCAATTTTAAATCCAATTTTATACGTTATAAAAGTTTTAGGACAACGAGATAAAAGACATCATCCAATGATATTGTAAAAATCATATAAATTTCAATACTACTCAAAACAGAGATTTATTAGTTTCATAGGATTCATAAATGAGTCTACTACAACTTTGTAGTTAAGTTTATCTAAAATCATCCTCAATTACTTCGTCCAAATTTATTTGCAAAACAATAGGTTCAAAATCTGAAAACTGCAGCTCATACAACTTGTAAAAGTCATAGAAAATTCAATGCATCATGAAACTTTGTATTCTTTAGATCCAATTAAAGGTAGACAAGTCTACTATAACTTTGTAGTTATATCATTCCGAAAATATTATGTCTATTACTCTGAATTCTTCGAAATCTACAGTAGGGTCGAAATGTTAAAGTACTGCCACTATTCAAAATTGTAAAATTCATTATAAATTTAATTGTTTATGAAAAATTAATTTCTTAGACTTTCCAGAAATTTTAACGGGTCTTCTTCAAGCTCTTAGTTTTGACTTTTTCAAAATACTGTATCTAAGATGGCAAAATGATCAAAATCTGAAATGTGTACAAATTTTCAGCAACTAGCCAACTACTAGCCAGTCCCAAATTTAAATTTTATTAAAATAGTAAGCGACATCCAAATATTATGAAATTTTAAGGAGATGTTCTTGATATATACAAGATGCTCCTATAAAAAATTTAGCTCTAGATTCCAAATAGTTGAATAGTTATTAATTTTTGAAGTGTAACAGAACTCAAAACAGAACCTTATGAAAATGCTCCCAAATCAAACATATCATAATTTCACACATTCAATCAACAAAAGAAAAATATAAACATGAAAGCCAGTAACCCTATTCCCACCAATAAGTATTTTTTGTGCATTTTCTACAATTTGATTTTTATAAATTATTTTGTGCTAAATTCGTTTCAGATTTGTATTAAAGTGTTTTCTAATCGAAAATTTATTCATTTTGAAAACTGAAGTATTTTAGTCTTACTTTCTATTTCTTATTGATCGGCTAATTATATTTGAGCCAAATCATATATATTATTATTGGATTATTATAATAAATTGTTAAACCCGAATATTAATTTGTTATATAATTTTATTTTATTATGATTAAAACTATTAATTATTATTTCTTGATTATTTACTAAAATTCATCTATCAAATTATTTTGAACTATTGTTCTTGGTGAACCCTAAATTATTTTTGGGCCAATTTATATTGTTTTCATTGTACTATTTATTTATCTAATTGGATTTCATTTTTTGATTCATGAGCCATTCTTTTCATCTTGTTGGACTACCTGAATAAGAGTTGTAGCCCTATGTTTCTAGTTTTCAGAACTTCTTGAATCTATGAATTCCGAGTTGTGTAGCAAAAGTTATGATCGTTTTACTACATGTGTGTTTTTATTTCCAGATTTTCAGATTCTTGTATGATTCACGTTTAAACTATTAAAAGGCTGATCAAATGTTAAAATGTTTCTCTGAAATTTTTTGGATTGTTACTTAACATGTTTAGGAGTATAATAATTATTTTTACTGAATTTATTATCGAGTTTTACTGATTCTAAAATTATAATAACTTAATATCGAATTTCTGCCTAAACATGAAATCTGTAAAGAACGATGTGTTTGACCTAGCTACTGTTGTTGGATTTTTTAACTTTAAATATGCATTGGAACCGTGTGAAATTCTAGTTTCTAGAACTTCTGAATGATTTAGTTTTCAAGTTGTGTAGCAGCGGAAAATTATATTTTTGTACCGACATCTCTTGTTGTCCAGAATTTTATCTTCTAGTTTTTAATAAATTAATTGTTTCTATATCATAGTATTGCATGAATTAAAGTGTGTATGTTGTATTGCATGATCCTAGTGTCCTATTGTCATCATTCTAATTGTCCTATTTCATATTGCCATCCTATTGTTCCCCTATTGGTACCATTGTTCATCTCATGTCTCAAATTGAATATTGTATTGTTTCATCGATAAAATAATTAACAAGCGGGGATTTAAGGGTTGACTCTAGTAGTGGAAAATATAGTAAATGTACTCAGAGGAGGGGCATGTGTTTCCCTAAATATTGTTACCGGTTATTGTTTTATCGATTGATTGTGGCTTACGACGGCAACTCAATCTACCGTGTATTGTATCGTTGCTGAATTATCGTATCGTGCATTGAATATTAAATCGTGACTATTGAATATTGATTATTGTTACTGAGTACATAATCTATAAAATCCACCACTAAGTCTAAACGTAACTTGTTTGTATATAGCAACCATGGGTAAATAAATGGGACGCATGAAGTGCTACATTAGTTAGGATTAAAATGATTAATAGACTTAAGAATTGACACAACATTGACACTGCATATTGTTCATCATTGTTGCTATTGATATCGAATCTTGGCTAAGTGTTATTGATATTTATCGACTATTGAACCGTTGTTTATAACTATTGCATCGTTTGTCATGATATTGATTATTGCTATTGTCCCATGTTATTGATTCCTATTGATCCATTGAATTCATTGTTATATCGTTATTCCATTGTTCTTTGCTTTCTCTACTTGCTGTCCACGACTTGCTCTAAGGACAATTTTTTTCCTCTTTTTAGATGAAGTGTTGACAGGTAATGAAGGAGAATTGCCTGCTGGAATTGGAGAACAAACTTTCTAAACATTTAATGCTTTCTAATTTCTTATTGTTTTAATAAAAATAATGTATTGAGACTTATTACTATTGTGTTTGGGATTTATTATTGTATTGGGCTCATGATCCGGATTTTATTTTTTGCTTCCAGACCTTGGTTTATTGTATTTAGATATTTCAAATTGCTTCATTCCAAGTATTATTGTTCATGAGATTATTATTATTGCCTGTGCAATTATTCTGTATTGATTATATTGCTGAGTTGATCGGATAAATAGCTTATGGTGACGTTAGTCATTCACTGGGCCAATATCATGTGCTCGTATTCCGTATTTTTGGGAAACGGGGCGTGACAATGTCCAATCTATATGTTATCATCCATCTAACAATTCACACATGTCAACCATTCTAGTAATAAAACTATATTAGAAAGTTGAAGAAACACCCACCTCAAATGTAGAATTCATAGTACTTCCTAGCACAACCCACAAGTTCTTCTCCCGATTTCTCTCTTTTATTTTTGTTTTGAGTTGTATTGTTCATGACAAAAGTACGGACTAATTATAGGAAAATTGTGTGGTCAAAATAGCTCCCCACTTCCCACTAACTCACTCCACTCTCCCTCATTTTCAACCATGGTAAGCAACACATGCACATGTAGTCAATGTGTGTGCACACTCTTCATAAAATTTTTATTATTAATTTTTATTAGGTTAGATGTGTGTGTTACACAAGGAAAGTGTACCAAAGTAACTATATTTTAAATGTACACTTTAGTACACAAAAAATCAGTCATGGGCTTTAAATTAATTTTAGTGGGCTGCAAAATGGATTTAGGCCTAATGAGTTTTAATTAAAAATAAATCAAACAATTGTGACTAGAAAAATGAGAAGAAAAATATTCATGACTCAAGAAAGTTTTAGGAACCAACATGTGCACTGCAAACACGTGTGTTGCACATATTAATACAAAATAAATTTGAGAGAACAAAAAATAGTCAAAATATAAAATACGTAGAACATGTATATTAATAATGTTACGGATATTTCACATAACGGTAAAACATACGTAATCGACACGTATATTGAAAACACGTGCAATTCACGTAAAAACAGAAAGATTAAAATTAATATTTGAATTAGCTCAAAATAGGATAAAAATGAATGTTGAGAGAAAGGAAAACATATAAATAATCGGAATATAAAATATGTATGACATTTATATAAAAATACGTTACGAATATTATTCGTAACAGTAGAAAATACATGTGCGCAACACCCATGTGCAAAATTATCATAACTCGATTTTGCGGGGTGTTACAACTTGTTGTGTCTCTTTTGTATGTTCGCGTGTTGAGGGTCGGTAAGCCTATTCGTGGAATGTTTAGAAGTGAGATGGATTTGGTATGTTCGCGCATTGAGGGTCAGTCAGCCTATTCGCAGAATGTAGTGTATGTTTGCGCGTTAAGGGTCGGCAAGCCTATTCGCGGAATGTACGGTGTATCTGCACGTTGAGGGTCGACAGGCCTTTTTGCGGGATATACAGTAGGGAGGTGATTCTCCAGAGTTAGAGCAATACTTGCGGGATACTTGCGTATTTACACTTGTATACCGGGGCTGGGGTCTATTCACGGAGTCTCTAATATTATCTCTGTCACTGATGTTGTTTTCATGGCGAGGGATTGAATCCTAAAGGGTGGTGACCACTAAGGGCTTGCCCACGGACCTATGTAGAATGAGATGCATAGAATCCGAACAAGTATGCAGTAGTGTGCATTGTGTGCATTGTATTTTCTCGAATATTGTTTTATGGATTTTCTCTTTGTTTTCCTGACACACACCTATTCATTTAGTATAGTTTCACTTGTTGATTTTATGAATCTTCTATTGTTGTTTTTTTACTTTATGTTGTGTGGCAAATTTGCGATTGTGAGACTTTGAAGGGTTACTATTATTATAATATTACGTTTGTTGTATTCAACTGACGTGCCCACTTTTCTGGTCAGTTTTGCAGGATTTACGAATAGGTGGCTTGAGCTAGGTTAAAGCTTGGACCTTGAGATGATTGGAGTTTAAATGTCGAGATGTATTGAAATAAATGTGTTTATTTTTCTGCTGTGCATTGTAATAAAGTACTGTTGTAAAGAAAAGTTGTATTTTTTCCTATGTTTATACTGTGTTTGGATTACATTGAAGTAAAGATTTTGGAGTTGTGTCTTTTATTTAAATTATTGAAGTAAAGAAAACTTGTAGTGCTCCGAATTTCCATAATAAAAATAAGAGATACAAATCCTGAATCTTTACTTCAATGTAATCCAAACACAATAAAAACATGGGAAAATTACAACTTTTCTTTACAACAGTTCCTTATTATAATGCACAGTGAAAAATTAAACACATTTATCACAACACGACTCAACATGTAAACTCCAACCATTTATAGTCCAAGATTAAACCTCGCTCAAGCCACTCACTTGCAATTCCTACAAAACTGACAAGAAAAGTGGGCACGTCAGTTGTATACAACTAACGCAATACTATAATAATAGTAACCCTCCAAACTCTCACAGTCAGAAACTTGCCACACAACATAAAGTAAAACAATAATAGAAAATTCATAAAATCAACAAGTGAAACTACACTAAATGAGTAGGTGTTTGTCGGGAATACAAAGTTTCAGAGAACACAATACACACGATGCACACTAATGCATACTTGCTCGGATTCTATGCATCTGATTCTACATATGTCTGAGGGCAAACCCATAGCGTTCACCACCTTTTAGGGTTCAATCCCTCACCATGAAAACTACATTAGCGACAGAGACAAGATTAGATACTCCGTGAATAGACCCCAGCCCCTGTACAAGTGTAAATAAGCAAGTATCCCGCAAGCATCGCTCTAACTCTGAAGAATCACCTTCCTGCCATATATCCCGCGAATAGGCCTGCCGACTCTCAATGCGCAAATACACCGTACTTTCCGTGAATAGGCCTGCCAAACCTCAATGCGAATATAACTCTCTAGTATGTATCAATTCTACATTTTCCACGAATATGCCTGCCGAACCTCAACGCGCGAACATACTAGAGAGACACAACAAGTACACAGTCCCAGCATATATTTGCCCGGCTGAAAACAGAGCCCATACTTACGTTGCCCAAGTTCCGTCACAACCTCCAACTTAGTGACTGTCCTTAGATTTGTAATAATAATAACAACATGAGCCACCTAGAACTAACTCTACCCTACCGGACTTCACTTGCCTAACCAGGAACACTAGCCCCTCAGGCTAATTTCCTACAATAAAAATATCCACTGCCGGTATTCATGGGTTCTCTCAGTATCTAGTGCTCCCAACTCAATACCTCAAGTGTCCATCCAGGGTTCTCATAATAACCCTAATCGCAATCAAAACCCCACTTGGTTCAATCATTCAAAATATTCTTTATATACTCTTTTCTGAAAACAATACTTTTCCTACAACACCACAACAGTGAATCAAAATCTCAAATAGTAATATCTCATTCCAAAAATAAATATTTGTACACCCACAAATTTCTTCATTATTTACATTTCTTTTAATAAATTGTTACTGCCAAAAAAGACTCTTCCTTATATGGAAACAAAATCAAATCCACAAAATACTTTAAATTCCACTTTTAAATCTGACCTTCCATACATACATAAAACTCAATAATTTTCACTTTAATCCAATCAACTTAACCTAAAACAAGTTTCTTTATTTTCTGTAATCTCATCCCTAAAATATGAAATTCTTTTGTTCTATAAATTTGAAATTTTACCTCTTTAGAACTGAAAAATAATCCTTTAGAATTCAAGCTTTCATCTTTCAAAACTGAAACATATGTTCCCGCAAAACTGAGAATTTTATCTACAAAAATATAGATTTGCACCCTCAAATTTATTACTTGAATACATTAAAATATGAAGCCAGATTCCCACAAAATCTGAAATTTATACATTCAAAATACAATCGAAAGAACCAATTAAACTTCAAACAAATATTAGATTTAAACATATACATATACTCATCTATATGCACACTAGGGTTCTCAAACCCAAATACACAACACCATACACACAAGCACGCAAATCGGGCCTCGCAAGAGGTGGGCGAAACCCAAAACTGCCACATAACAGCCATCCGGGTCTGCACAGTGCTTGGATTCGCACTGTGTAAACCCGGGTTACTGTACAACCCCCCAAACCGAAACCCTAAACCCTAGGGTTTGCGGCCGAAACCCTAACCCCCAATATTTGATTTTTCCCCTTTTTTTTGTAATATACACTTCTTAGCATGCTCAAACAAGTAAGATTCATCATATAAAAATTATTTTGTATTAAAATAGTGAATAAACCCTAAAAATCTCATCTTTAAATGATCAACATGAATTTTAAGAACATATGACAAGTTCTAATCATCTACAACAATTTATGGTTCATTAAATCACTTTCTATAAATAAAAACTTGATCTTTCATGCAAAAAAAACTTCATTACTTCAATTTAATATAGATCAACATACAATCAATATTTAATTTTTTTATTTCATACAATCAATAAATCTCATATCAAGCATACATCTTCACAAGCACCACAATCATGCTACATCCAATCAATGACTAACAAGAGTTCATCCCTAGCATGATACTATATATTTATGAGATAAACAAAGCAAGAGAGTTGGAGTGTTACCCACCTCAAGTAGAAATTGTTACAAACTAGTAGTCTTCTCCTTCAAGCAAAAGATCAACTCTAATGTCTCCAAAAGTCACCAAGCCAAAAGAAAGAGAGATGCCGAAAGTGGCTTCTCTCTAAATAGGCCGGGATATATTTCTAGGGTTTCTTTGAGATATTATACAAATAAAACCCTCTAGAAGTCCCAATTTGTAAGATTAATTATTTATTCAATTAAATCAAATCAAAATTTGAAATATATATATGTATAGTCCCCTTCCGTTCTGCACCACCCATGGTGTACACAGCGTGTGCACTCGGCCTTCCAGCATTTATATCAACGGTCTGAACCATTCACATTGATCTACACATCTAAATTAGTCTTATATAAAATTAAGTCATCTGAAATTCATTTTCTCATGCGTTGATGTATTACAAAATTGTATGGCCGAATATTCTTTTTTTTATAATGACATGATGGATGTGCAAATGAATTTCAAATTGCTTGATTTTACATATTTAGACTAATTTAGATGTGTTGATCAATGTGAACGGTTTGGATCATAGTTATGAATGCCTGAAGTCCGAGTGCACACTCCGTGTGCACCATGGGTGGTGCACAACGGAAGGGGACTCTCTCTCTCTCTCTTTCACTCACTCTCTCTCTCTCTCTATATATATATATATGTGTGTGTGTGTGTGTGTGTGTGTGTGTGTGTGTGTGTGTGTGTGTGTGTGTGTGTGTGTGTGTGTGTGTGTGTGTGTGTGTGTGTGTGTGTGTAATGCCCTGATTTTTCAATTTATGAAAAATTATTTATTTTGCACGTAGTGTGCACGTGCAATATTTTGGTTAATATTTTCATCAAGATGAGTAAAGATATTTTAATATGTGCTTTTAATTATTTTATGCAAAAGCCTTATTTTAATTAGATAAAAAGCCTTTTTCTTTAAGCCCAAAATGTAATTTATTTATTTTATTTTAAAATAACTATTTTGGCCCATAAACTAAAGCCCATGGACTATTTTTATGCAACTTGTCATGTAGAATACAATTTAAAGACTATTTTATTTTTATACAAAAATTAAATGTACAATTTTTGAGTCAAATGGCATGCACGTGCACTACACGTACACGTGCAAGTGCACTCTCCTAAGGAGGCCGGGAATGCTTCTTTTGGAGGGAGAACTCAAATTTTGAGTGGTGATCATGGTATGGTGGTTGCTTGGGTGTGGGTAGTTATTGCAACTCCTACTTTCATCCTAGCCCTCCATCCTACAACCAACCAATTGATCCTAGCCATCTATTTCTCTTGATTTTTAGTATAAATACCCCCTCCCATGGCTAGTTATTTTGTGCTTAATATTCTCTTCCAAACCTATAGTCTAATAGTATTATCTAGTAGTAGTTTGTGAGTTAAAAGATTGAGTTGTGAGTGGGTATTGTGCTTGCTTTCAATCAAGAAGGAGAGGCCGGCTACTCAAAGGAGGAGAGCTCAGGTTGGTGCTTTTGGAGGCTTGTGCGCGCGTGTACAAGGAGGAGAAGCATTTCGTTGCAAGGACATTTGTCTAGGAGATTGCTAATTGTTCTTTTCTTCAACAAGGTGGGTAAAATTTTTCCTATTTCTAAAGTAGGAAGGCATGCTAGTTTAATTAGAAAGAATGAAGCATGAAAATGACTAAGAAGAGCACACTTTAATTGGGAAAAATGACTTCTTGAATGATTGAAATGTGGACATACAAATTTATATGTGGTTATATTATTTGAGTTGTATGTGAATTGATTAGAATCATGGATTGATTGATAGAAAACACATTTATTGCCATCAAAATTATACACAAAAGTTAGTAGGTTGATTATACCATTTCATGTGTTAAATAGATCCTTTGTATTGATATGGGCATGAGTAAATTAAAATATGTGTTTGATGTTAGGTAAATGATTAAAGTCAGAGAATTAAGGTAAAAATTTATTGATAAAAAGATTGGAATGCTAAATGCGAAGAAATGTCGAAAAGAGAAGAAATGTAGTGTTATAATGTATAATTTGAATTAGTGTATGAAAATACGTTTTAATTATTACAAAAATTATTTTGCTCATACTGGTATGTAAATTATGTGAAGTAGTATTAATCTGGAGTTGTACAGTAATTTTTATGAAGACCAAATGAAATTAGGA
This sequence comes from Hemerocallis citrina, assembly GCA_017893485.1. Classification (NCBI taxonomy): domain Eukaryota; kingdom Viridiplantae; phylum Streptophyta; class Magnoliopsida; order Asparagales; family Asphodelaceae; genus Hemerocallis; species Hemerocallis citrina. Next base: position 234,792,764 of record CM030364.1, on the reverse strand, counting down.
CTAGTTGAACATCGAAATGTTCTAAATAGCAGAGAGCACGGGTTAAATGAATATGAAATTATATTAGTGACAACCTGAGCACGTAGCTCAAGTGGTCATAGGGTGCGGTTGGGTTCCCTGTGGTGATCGGTTCGAATCCCCTGGCCAACACATTTTATTCCAAGTTTTTTTTAATAAAAGAAGAGTAGCAGCCAAGAGCTCTTATGGCTTTCAGTGACTCTTTATTACGCCAGTAGCAATCGGCCTAGTGGTCGTGGCTTTCGGTTGGGTTCTCTGGGGTGCTGGGTTCGAATCTTGCCCTCGGCAAGATTGAAAAATCTTTTTTTTTTTGGGGTTTTAATTGGCCAAAAATTATGAAAAAAATATGGTTATTCTCCTAAAAACATAAGGGACTTTATAAATATGATTTGGGAATTATTTGCATAAAATAAACTATGATTTGAGAATAAAAGGCATAAATAGAACTATGGTTCTATATATATACTTTGTGAAAAATTATAACTTACAAGAAGAAATTGAAATGAAGGATTAGAAGATTAATTTGGCAAAAAGGAATTTTAGTGTGTGACATGATGCAATTTATTCTCATTTGAGAATAATGTGGAAAATACGAATTGTGAATATTCGTAGTGATGTGAAATTTTGATGTGAAATGATAATTGATAAAGCATATGAATTTCATGTATAGTTATGGACTATTTGAACGAATTAGAAATCATGATTTGAAAAGAGAATTACTTTTGAGTATGATGACTCAATATGGAAATTTATGAATTGGAAATACTCATTTTGGAAATTATGAATTGAAAATTGAAATAAAAAGAGTAGCTAAGTCTCCCCTGGCATTTGGAAATAAATAAAATGAAAATTTGAAATGACAGACCAAGGTTGGTCATGTTTGAATGAATAAATAAGTCCGGTTTAGTGGAGAGGCTAACTCTAGAGATTGATTTTTGTTCATGATTTTGATAAAAACTAAGGATTAGTACATAGTGGAGACGTGATGAAAGTAGGAGAAAAACACGAGTATGGGGGCCATCGGATTAGCGGTGTGAGAGTGATCCACAGGCTGCCTGCTTGATGCGTCAAGACATGGCGTGGGCACTACTCCAGAATTATCATCCCGGTGGCGATGCTTGTGGGATGTTCGAGTGGCTATGGGTGGTGCCATTGTTCCATGGCGGAGGCTGAATTGTCCATAGGTTACCTGCTCGATACGTCGTGTCAGTGCGTAGGATTCCCCTCCAGGCTGCCTGGACATGGGCTCGTGGATCATAGGATATCTAAGATACCTACCGTAGTTACAGTAGTAGATTAAGTCATGGCGAGGGATTGAACCCTACAAAGATGAAGAACGATTAAGGGCTTGCCCTCGGACCTATGTAGTATGAGATGCATAGAATCCAAACAATTGCGCATTAGTGTCATGTAACATAAATAAATGCATTAAGGACTAAGTGCACAATCACAATACGACATCAATAGGGTAGTCCCTTTAGTTTGAAATGTGACAAGTTTGTGTTTGCTAAATATGGAAAATTAAGTTATACTATTTCCGGCATAGAGAGGATGGCCGTGTATAATGATCGTCGGTTGAATAAACTGACGTACCCACAGTCTTATATGCAGGTAAATGGCTTGATAAAGATTAAGGAGGAACAAATGCTTAAAGATTACTCAATGTTGTTGCATACTTGTTTTCATTGTTGTAAAATTTTACTTTCGCTGTGCAATGTAAAATGTAATATTGATGTAAACTCTGATGTAAAGTGAAAAGTTTAAATTTCCTTGTAAAATTATACTAAAGGAAGGGAAAAGATCCTGTAGAACATCTCGAATTCAGTGTATTTGGGATTCGAGGCGTTACAATATATATATATATATATATATATATATATATATATATATATATATAATATAATTAGATTTGGGCCTATAGGTTGAGTCTATGGGCTATGTTTCATGTAACACCCCGCAAAATTGAAATTACAATTTTGCCCCTGGGTGTTACGCACGTATATTTTGTAATATGTTTCACTACATATTTTGGATTCGTACTGTTTATACATTTTCCATATTGATTTCAGTCAACTAAAATATAATATTTCAATCCCTGGGATTTACGTGCTTTTTACGTGTTTTGATGCACGTGTTTCCACCACTACGTATAATATTTTCTATAGGTTTAAATTATTTATTTTTATGTATTTAAATCTATTTTATAAAACTAAAATTTATTTTCTCCTTGTTTTGATTAAAATGCATTTTTCGACTTTCTGCACGTATAATGCACGTGCTTTCTACGTGTTGTGATTTCATCATGAAATATATGTAAATTAGTAAATGTAATTTTGCTTATATTGTTTTCGATTATATTTAATAGATTTTCATCAATAAAGTCGATTTTCGCATTTTCATGTTTTCACGTGCGACGCACGTGTTTTCGGTAAACGTATTTTGGTATATTCATTTTTAAAATAAAATTCCGGAGTGTGTGTAACATCCCGTAGCTTTCAAAAGAGTATAATATATACATTAGATAATATATACAAGGTAATAGTATATGTATATACTATTCAGTAAGATATATATGGTTAATATATATATGATATGAAATATGTAAGTGATGGTGAAGATGGGCCCACGGTTTAAAATGGGCTGTTTGTGTATGCATGGATGTATAATAGTAATATGTGAAGAAGTTGAATTGTGAATTGATTTGGAGTGGTGATTAGGGCCCACGAAATCAGGTGTGCTGATGTGCATATGCACGTTTGGAGACTCGGAGTGTGACCGGGCTTCACTTGCACAAGATTGTCCAGTTTTGAAGGAGTGGGAAGAGAGAGAGTTTGGGAGTTAGAGAATTAGAGAAGTGGGTATATGAAAGGGTGGGAGTTTTAGGAGTTAGGGAAATGAGGGGTTGGAAAATTAATTTTTGTAATTTATTAGGTGGGTAATTTTGCAAATTGAACCCTCTACGAACCCTGTAAATAGCACCATATTTCTCCTCATTCTTCACACCAAAAGCAAGTCAAGAAATAAGAAGAAGAAAGAAAAGAGGGAAAGGAAAAAGAAAGAGAGAAGAGTGTTCTCTTGCTTGGAGGCCATTGCTAGGAGGAGAAGCATTACTAGGAGCTAGGAATCCTTGGAGCTAGAAGTGGTGTTCTTTCTTTCATGGTCAAGCTTCTATAAGGTGGGTGTTCCCTACTTTCTAATTATAGATAATGTGCATGCTAATAATAAAATAAATGTGTAGTGTAGAATTTGATTTTGAAAAAAAGTAGAACAAATCTATGCATAGGGTGTAATGAAAGATGCGATGTTTAGAAAATTAATCAACATTATGTTAGTTGATAATAAGAAAAGAATAATTGATTAGTTTGTCATAAACTAGTATACATGAATGTAGCGATTTTTTGATTATGTGAATAATTGTTGACATTTTCTTTTGATAAGCAACTATATTTTTGTAAAGTAAATTTGATGCTATTCAACTCATTGATTGCAAAAAATGTAGTGTGCTACTTTGATTGAATTGAATAAATGCAAGTTCATGTAATAATTTGAAAGTTAGTTTTATTTTTATGCATTATAAAATTATGAGTTACTGTGAGAAAGTAGACTCAGTATAGATGAACAAATCATAATTATATGAAAGATTAGAGCAAGAGAAAAATCGAGTGTTGAAGATAATAGAATAACAGAAAGTTGGGACAAAAACCCAAGAAACGAGTTTAGGACGTTGGGCGCAACTGGCCTGTTGGCTCGGCCGTGAGCTGCTTCTGTGTTCGGCCTGGGTTCGATTCTTACGAAGCCCAAAACATTTTTTTTAAAATGAACTTAAGAGCAAATAGTGAGTAGGTCAATTTGGTAAATAGTTTCGAAAGTGGGTCAGTTTGGTAAAAACTTTCAAAAGTTCCGATGAAACTAGATCGGCAATTTTGATAATGAGTAGGTCAATTTGGTAAATAGTTTCGAAAGTGGGTCAGTTTGACTTTCAAAAGTGTTTCATTTTGGGAAAATTCTAGGGTTCATAAAACATAATGAAGAAATTATTAAAAATAGTTTTTTTTTGAGATTTTCGTGTACAATTAAGAAAATAGAAGGAAAATTGAGAAAGAAATTTGGGTTGTGATTAGAATCTATTTAGTAAAGAGTATGACACTTATTTTCTTAAAAAGAGAAAAATATTGTGTTGTGAATCGAATTCTTTTGAAAAGATTACACTCTTATTTTGTGTAGAAATTGTTGATGTGGTTGGAAGGTATTGCTAAAGTGACTTAAAAATGGATGAAAATATTGTTCATGAAGAAGAATATGGCTTTTGAAAGATTGTGAATAAAAGACTCATGAGTAGTATTAAAATGAGACTTCATGAATACAAATTAAGATGAGACATTGAATCACATTTGTGAATAATTTAAAAGACGAAAATATCTAGGTTTAAGACATGATTACTAAAGGCTATGTGTACCCATGTTTTCTTGTACATGAAAGTTTATGACTTAGAGTTGGTAAGACCTCGATACCAGCATTATTGAAAGAAAAGATTTGAGATATGATTTTGGAGATATGGCCATGGAGCTATCTCATATTGTTGATTAAGTCCGGTAGGAAGTAAAACCAATTCTTGAATGGAAACTATTCATGTCTTGAACTTAGGAAAAGTTAGGCACATAAGTGAAGATGTAGTAAACTTAGTGAAACGTAAGTAGGGGTGCTCTATATAGTCGGCGGTGGACTCCAAGACTATAGACCCAGTTGGTGGACTGAGGTTGCCCTGTGGGAGACGGATTATTATATTTTAATCCGGGACTATGAGGACGGGTCGGCGGTGGACTCCAAGATCTTGAGTAGTCGGACGGATGGATTTTTGTGTTTACCGTCTCCAATGTATATATATATATACTGGGCTAGAGGGTCACATACGGGACGATTCGCACGATGTGAAATCTGTTATAACAGCCGGTGGTGGACTCCAAGGCTGGGATTCACATTCGTGGAATAGTCTGAACTTTGTTTTGCTACCGGGTAGTTTTCATGGCGAGGGATCGAGCCCTGTATTGTGAAGAACGTAGGCACTTGCCCTCGGACTTATGTAGTATGGGATGCATAGAATCCGAACAAGTGTGCATTAGTGTCATCCTAGTGTAGAATGGTATGTATTAGGCATTATGACATGACATACACTTATGTTTAGAATAATCACTTTTGACACTTTATATGTTCATTCAATCTTTTTGTGATTTGTTAAAGTATGAGATCGTTATACTATTCCCGGCATAGAGAGGATAGCCATGTATAACATTTCGTCAGTTGTAAGTGACTGACGAGCCCACAGATTAACATGCAGGTAATGGACTATTCATGGAGTTATAAAGTGGATATGCTGTGGCTGTTTAGAAGTTAAAGATGTTGCAAATGATGTTAAAGTTATACGAGTTGTATTTCATTGTTGTAATCTTTTATTTTTCCACTGTGTAAATACCAAGTGTAAAAGAACTCTGATGTAATGTTGAAAAGTTTTAAATTCCTTGTAAAATTGTACGAAGTGAAGTAAAGATCCTGTGAAATCTCGAATTTATCCTTATTTGAAATTCGGGGTGTTACAGATGGTATCAGAGCATGCTTCACAAGTAGTACAAGTTTATAAGGAACGATAAAAAGGGACGATAAATTTGGGAACAAGCTAAAGGAGTCCTTCTGTCAACCGGGTGTAAACAGCCCTAAGCGACACGGTATTTAAGCGTCTTCGGACCACCGCTAGCTGGGAACCGACTCCTACAGCTAACCTAAGTAAATCAGAACTTGATAGACTAAAGATTTGCTTAGGAAAAGTAGTAAGATCATTGACTATAGTCTAGAACTCGTGACACCTTATTGAGTACTTACAATATTATTCCTGCAGACACTAGAGTGTGAGTTTCAGTCTATAGAGATTTAAATGTAAGTGATTTACATTTGTGTTGCTCTATACACTGATGTTTTCTCTTTCTTTTGGATGACTGGAGTCGTGAATGAAGTTGTTATTGAACTTGCATTCAATTTCATTCATGATGTTCTTCTCGTATACATTAATATGAGAGTGTATGCGAGCACATTTTCCCCTGGGTATCAGAGTGGCGCAGTGGAAGCGTGGTTGGCTTGGACCGTCATTCATGATACCTTACACACTTCCCTCTCAAATTATTTTTGTAGATTTTTATCATGGTACTTTCTCCGTAGTCAATATTTTTCAAATAAATATTTTTATGATTTGAATATTTATTATTTATCTATCTTCCTTAGTCTTGATATTTTAAACTTGTTTTTCAAACTTAAAATTTAGTCTTTTATGTTTACCCATTTATATCTATTCTTACTTTACGTATTTTGTCAAGTTGCCGTTTATTAAATTAATATTTCAACAATTATTTTCTATTTTGGATTTTTCTTATGAAATTTTCTTATGTGCTCTCATTTTATATGATCTGATTTCTATGATACTATATTATCTTATCCTATATGTTCTTAACAAGATTGAAATTTTTCTACCTATATAAATATGACCTAACATTTGTTTTATTGTCTACACTAGGTGCTATTATTATTGCATACTTGTTTTGATTTTTACTATTAATCGCTACTCATTACTTTTTATAGTTTTACACATCTTTAATATAATGTATATACTCACTATTTATACATTATCTTTTCTCAAATTTTAACTGTCTTTACACTCTTAGTTATTACTTATATTTTCCAATGATCTCTATATATATATCATATATTTCAATATTCTTATTATACATATCATTTTACTCTCGTCTAATTACTACATTAATATTTTTGTATATAATTGTTTATGTCTATTGTCCTGATTTGCTATACTATATAGTTATTGTTTTCAGTTGTGTTTTCATCTCGTGTATGTGCCTTACACTATTTTGTCTTAACATTATAAATTATTTTTATTACTACAAATTTTTGTATATATATCTATTTTTATGTTTTTGCCGTCATAATTTCCAATTTCATTTACAACTTTTTCATTCCCTTATATATCACTGATTTTCAAAATATAACGCCCAATATTCATAGATTACATCTGTTCGTCTTCCATTTTGGTGCAACCTGATATCGAGAAGGCAAGTCTACAGTTGGATACCAACGAGACGAACCTACACCAGAAAGAGATTGCCTACTTTAATAAATCCTATTTTGTTTTCTATAATATTTACTTATCCTTATTCTATTTTTATACTAGCTTATAATACTTTGCAATCTGGCGTTATATTATTTAAACCGATTTCTATCTTACTTGTGTAATTACTATTTAATATCAACCGCTTTATAGTAATTTATTTTGCCACTAACTTATCGTAGATTTTGGTGTCTACTCACCTAACAAAAATAAATTTTGTATTTATACTTTTTCTTCAATTTATAAGTTATTTCTATATGATTAGTTTTCGCACTATTACTACTTTTTAAAACTATGATGTTTGCTTTACTCCAACAAACTATGTATAATTTTCATACTATTGGTTGTGTCACTTCAAAATTTTTACGCCTATAAAACTTTGTATGTTGGTCTACTTGACAATTCATAAGTATTTCAATGTATCTCTTCTATTTTAAATTTTCAAATTATAATTTTTATACAAAGTCATTTTATGTTATTTATACTTTCAACTAAGTCTCATTCCCATTTATTTTTCCAAACTCTTATTCAATGGTCATGTTTTAAATTGCAAATCTTGCGAAATTTTTACTGTTTATTACACTGATAAATTTTTCTAAATTACCTATTGACCATGTTTTCTTCGCCACATTGTTTTCCGAACTATTTCGAAGGTAACGACTTAACTGACTTTTCCCTTTTATCCAATAGCTTACCTAATATTATTTTTGTACAAAAGTTTCTCTCAAACTATTCTGTCTACTGTCACATTTCAGTTCTTATGCCATTTTCCTAGTTTTCTTGTTCCGTTTTCCTATACAGAGTTTGTCTTGTTTTTCCTCGTTGCGTATTTTATATACTTAAAGTTTGTAGTTTTCTAAATACAAGAATAATATTTTCTGTGACATGTACAAAATACAATCTTTACCCTAGCGAGTTCCGGGGACGGAACTACTCTAAGGGGGGGAGAGTGTAACACCCCGCAAAATTGAAATTACAATTTTACCCCTGGGTGTTACGCACGTATATTTTGTAATATGTTTCACTACATATTTTGGATTCGTACTGTTTATACATTTTCCATATTGATTTCAGTCAACTAAAATATAATATTTCAATCCCTGGGATTTATGTGCTTTTTATGTGTTTTGATGCACGTGTTTCCACCACTACGTATAATATTTTTTATAGGTTTAAATTATTTATTTTTATGTATTTAAATCTATTTTATAAAATGAAAATTTATTTTCCCCTTGTTTTGATTAAAATGCATTTTTCGACTTTCTGCACGTATAATGCACGTGCTTTCTACGTGTTGTGATTTCATCATGAAATATATGTAAATTAGTAAATGTAATTTTGCTTATATTGTTTTCGATTATATTTAATAGATTTTCATCAATAAAGTCGATTTTCGCATTTTCATGTTTTCACGTGCGACGCACGTGTTTTCGGTAAACGTATTTTGGTATATTCATTTTTAAAATAAAATTCTGGAGTGTGTGTAACATCCCGTAGCTTTCAAAAGAGTATAATATATACATTAGATAATATATACAAGGTAATAGTATATGTATATACTATTCAGTAAGATATATATGGTTAATATATATATGATATGAAATATGTAAGTGATGGTGAAGATGGGCCCATGGTTTAAAATGGGCTGTTTGTGTATGCATGGATGTATAATAGTAATATGTGAAGAAGTTGAATTGTGAATTGATTTGGAGTGGTGATTAGGGCCCACGAAATCAGGTGTGCTGATGTGCATATGCACGTTTGGAGACTCGGAGTGTGACCGGGCTTCACTTGCACAAGATTGTCCGGTTTTGAAGGAGTGGGAAGAGAGAGAGTTTGGGAGTTAGAGAATTAGAGAAGTGGGTATATGAAAGGGTGGGAGTTTTAGGAGTTAGGGAAATGAGCGGTTGGAAAATTAATTTTTGTAATTTATTAGGTGGGTAATTTTGCAAATTGAACCCTCTACGAACCCTGTAAATAGCACCATATTTCTCCTCATTCTTCACACCAAAAGCAAGTCAAGAAATAAGAAGAAGAAAGAAAAGAGGGAAAGGAAAAAGAAAGAGAGAAGAGTGTTCTCTTGCTTGGAGGCCATTGCTAGGAGGAGAAGCATTACTAGGAGCTAGGAATCCTTGGAGCTAGAAGTGGTGTTCTTTCTTTCATGGTCAAGCTTCTATAAGGTGGGTGTTCCCTACTTTCTAATTATCGATAATGTGCATGCTAATAATAAAATAAATGTGTAGTGTAGAATTTGATTTTGAAAAAGAGTAGAACAAATCTATGCATAGGGTGTAATGAAAGATGCGATGTTTAGAAAATTAATCAACATTATGTTAGTTGATAATAAGAAAAGAATAATTGATTAGTTTGTCATAAACTAGTATACATGAATGTAGCGATTTTTTGATTATGTGAATAATTGTTGACATTTTCTTTTGATAAGCAACTATATTTTTGTAAAGTAAATTTGATGCTATTCAACTCATTGATTGCAAAAAATGTAGTGTGCTACTTTGATTGAATTGAATAAATGCAAGTTCATGTAATAATTTGAAAGTTAGTTTTATTTTTATGCATTATAAAATTATGAGTTACTGTGAGAAAGTAGACTCAGTATAGACGAACAAATCATAATTATATGAAAGATTAGAGCAAGAGAAAAATCGAGTGTTGAAGATAATAGAATAACAGAAAGTTGGGACAAAAACCCAAGAAACGAGTTTAGGACGTTGGGCGCAACTGGCCTGTTGGCTCGGCCGTGCGCTGCTTCTGTGTTCGGCCTGGGTTCGATTCTTACGAAGCCCAAAACATTTTTTTTTAAATGAACTTAAGAGCAAATAGTGAGTAGGTCAATTTGGTAAATAGTTTCGAAAGTGGGTCAGTTTGGTAAAAACTTTCAAAAGTTCCGATGAAACTAGATCGGCAATTTTGATAATGAGTAGGTCAATTTGGTAAATAGTTTCGAAAGTGGGTCAGTTTGACTTTCAAAAGTGTTTCATTTTGGGAAAATTCTAGGGTTCATAAAACATAATGAAGAAATTATTAAAAATAGTTTTTTTTTGAGATTTTCGTGTACAATTAAGAAAATAGAAGGAAAATTGAGAAAGAAATTTGGGTTGTGATTAGAATCTATTTAGTAAAGAGTATGACACTTATTTTCTTAAAAAGAGAAAAATATTGTGTTGTGAATCGAATTCTTTTGAAAAGATTACACTCTTATTTTGTGTAGAAATTGTTGATGTGGTTGGAAGGTATTGCTAAAGTGACTTAAAAATGGATGAAAATATTGTTCATGAAGAAGAATATGGCTTTTGAAAGATTGTGAATAAAAGACTCATGAGTAGTATTAAAATGAGACTTCATGAATACAAATTAAGATGAGACATTGAATCACATTTGTGAATAATTTAAAAGACGAAAATATCTAGGTTTAAGACATGATTACTAAAGGCTATGTGTACCCATGTTTTCTTGTACATGAAAGTTTATGACTTAGAGTTGGTAAGACCTCGATACCAGCATTATTGAAAGAAAAGATTTGAGATATGATTTTGGAGATATGGCCATGGAGCTATCTCATATTGTTGATTAAGTCCGGTAGGAAGTAAAACCAATTCTTGAATGGAAACTATTCATGTCTTGAACTTAGGAAAAGTTAGGCACATAAGTGAAGATGTAGTAAACTTAGTGAAACGTAAGTGGGGTGCTCTATATAGTCGGCGGTGGACTCCAAGACTATAGACCCAGTTGGTGGACTGAGGTTGCCCTGTGGGAGACGGATTATTATATTTTAATTCGGGACTATGAGGACGGGTCGGCGGTGGACTCCAAGATCTTGAGTAGTCGGACGGATGGATTTTTGTGTTTACCGTCTCCAATGTATATATATATATACTGGGCTAGAGGGTCACATACGGGACGATTCGCACGATGTGGAATCTGTTATAACAGCCGGCGGTGGACTCCAAGGCTGGGATTCACATTCGTAGAATAGTCTGAACTTTGTTTTGCTTCCGGGTAGTTTTCATGGCGAGGGATCGAGCCCTGTATTGTGAAGAACGTAGGCACTTGCCCTCGGACCTATGTAGTATGGGATGCATAGAATCCGAATAAGTGTGCATTAGTGTCATCCTAGTGTAGAATGGTATGCATTAGGCATTAAGACATGACATACACTTATGTTTAGAATAATCACTTTTGACACTTTATATGTTCATTCAATCTTTTTGTGATTTGTTAAAGTATGAGATCGTTATACTATTCCCGGCATAGAGAGGATAGCCGTGTATAACATTTCGTCAGTTGTAAGTGACTGACGAGCCCACAGATTAACATGCAGGTAATGGACTATTCATGGAGTTATAAAGTGGATATGTTGTGGCTGTTTAGAAGTTAAAGATGTTGCAAATGATGTTAAAGTTATACGAGTTGTATTTCATTGTTGTAATCTTTTATTTTTCCGCTGTGTAAATACCAAGTGTAAAGGAACTCTGATGTAATATTGAAAAGTTAAAAATCCTTGTAAAATTGTACGAAGTGAAGTAAAGATCCTGTGAAATCTCGAATTTATCCTTATTTGAAATTCGGGGTGTTACATATCCTGGGATTTGGGCCACATGATGAGAAGTGGGGGCTGTGTTTATTGTGTGTGCAGTGGGGCCTAGGTGAGGGGTGTGTTGCGCATGAGAGCACAGGAGAGTTGAGTGTGTGTTGTGTCTGTGCAATACATGTGCTATTGTGTTGTGGTGTGAACTTGGGAATTGAGTGTATAAATATAGAAGTCTATAATCAAGAGTTACTTGAAAGGTATAGCATCTTTTGTGAGGCAAGGCTGTGGTGGGCCATTGTTAGGATCTATTTTTTGCATGTGCGCACGTGTATTTGCGTGCGAAGCTGAGTGGGGCTCGGAGCATTACAGGAACAATGCTGCTTCCAAAATAGAGATCTAGAATGAACTTCATTCCATCCAGTTGTGATGGAAGAATCTCGGGATCGTGGGAGGTGATTCAATATCAGAAGATTCACATTCGAACATAGGGCTAGAGGGTCAAGTGATGTGGATAGAGAGATATTCTATAGAGTAATCACAGATTTGGAGCTGGTAATACCGAACAGACTATTCATATGGTATAACATGCAAGTAGCCCCCATAATGGCAAAACATGATAGAGTTCTTGTCTTATTACAATTGGAAGCAAAGTTGCAGTTAGAGTCAGACCATGTACCCTTAGTTCTCTTAACTGGCAAACTAAATAATCGAAAACTGAAGAAGTTTATGTTTGAAAAAGCAAGGTTGGAAACCTAGGGCTTCCATCACATGGTTAAGGAAAACTGGGCCTTACTGAGAAGGGGTACAGAAGCGACAACAATTTGGTGTGAAAAGGTTCGCATTTTACGCTCCAGGCTCCGGAGTTGGAATCAGATTCGATTTGCGCTGATATGGAGGGCTCAACAGTCAATTTTAGAAGTAATTGAAGAGTTGGAAAGAACGGAGAAATCATAGATCTCTCACAATATGAGCGCAAAAGTCTACTAATTACGAGACGATATCGCCCAGTTGTATAAACTGGACGATATGAAATGGCAACAAAGATCTAGAGTTTCTTGGCACAAAGAGGGAGACGTGAATACGGCTTTCTACTAGTGTGCAATGTAGGTCCATACTTATCCTTTCAGTCCAGTCAGAGACTGGTCCGGTACAAGATGAAGAGGTTATTAAACACACCTTCTAGTCCTATTGCAAAAACCTATTCGGGACTAAAACATACTTTAGAGCACCCCTTAGAACGGAATTCTGGTAGGATAACCCCGATGATCTGGGACTGTCATTGAGGTCACTTGAAGCTCCATTCACAGAGGTGGTGGTCAAGGATGTTATATCACTAATAGGTAAGGAAAATGCACCTGGTCCAAAAGGGTTCCCGATAATGTTCTACCACACCTTTTGGGATGAAATCAAGGATGATCTCCTAGAAGTCCTGACTGAATTCTATGATCATAGACTCAAATTGGGCAGACTAAACTATGAAGAAGTGGTCCTTATCCCCAAAAAAGAAGGGGCAACTCGAGTGGGTGACTATTCCCCTATCCATTTGGTTAATTGTTCGGTTAAGATAATAACCAAGATTCTTGCCAATAGATTTGAAAAGGTCATGGATAGGTTGATCAGTTGGGAGCAGAAAGGCTTCATCAAAGGCAGATGCATCCTGGACTGTGTGGCGACGGCAGAGGAGACCATTCACCATTGCCACATTTCTAACAATAAGAGTAATCTGCTCAAATTGGACTTCTAGAAAACTTATGACTCGGTGTATTAGGAGTGCCTACTGGAAGCACTTAACGGTCATGGTTTTAGAGACTTGTGGAACAGGTTGATTCATCGCTATCTTACCACCAGCAGGACGACAATCGTACTCAACAGTACAGTGAGGCAATCATTTTGGTGCAAAAGATGGCTTAGACAAGGGGACCCACTCTCCCCTGTCTTATTCAATATTGTGGCGGATGTTCTCAAGTCCATGTTCAGTAACTGTAGACAAGAAGGCTGGATCACACCGGTAGCTAGTGGTAGAAATCGCTCAGGATGCACCATCCTACGCTATGCGGACAACACCCTACTATTTGGGAATGAAGATCTTGGGAGAGACTAACGGATTCAAAGGAGCATTGTATTGTTTTGAAGGCTGGTCTGGGCTTAGGGTCAACTTCCATAAAAGTTCCCTAATACATATCACTATATCCACAGAGGAAGTAGAGGAACATGCAATCACCCTACATTTACAAGTTTATAGGTTCCCTATCAAATACCCCTACCAATTTGACTAAGCAAACAAAAGAAAGCTAATTGGTTCCCTATCATAGATCGGGATGAAAATAAGCTACCTGAGTGGAAAAGTAAATCATCTCTTAGGGAGGAGAGTCACTCTGATCAACTCAGTTTTCTCCAACATGCCAACTCAGTACTTGTCTTTCTTCGAGATACCAAGATTGTGTCATCCATAGGATTGATAGGGTCTGAAGATGCTTCTTTTGGAAGGGAGCCGATTCTGGTAATGGAGGATACCAAATTGTTAGATGGGAAAAAGCTGGTATGAAGAAAAATCATGGAGGAGTGAAGATTATTGATCTCTCTTCTCAGAAAATACTGGTTGAAAGTGTTCCACCCTAATGGGAAAGGGTGGAAAGACTTCATTAAATCCTACCTACAAGGGAGAGGAATGCAAAACCTAGATTTCAGGATGGGGCCCATAGTTTCTTGGTTCTGGAAAGAGGTTACCAAAGTGTACAACTCATTTAATAGTTGCATAACTTCATTCATTGGTAATGGCCGCTTGGCTAGAAACTGGTGGGATAGATGGTGTGGCAGGCACACTCTCAAAGAAAAGTTCCCAGATTTGTATGAAGAAGGGACGCAGCAACACAATACGGTTGCAAAGACATGGAAAAGGGGGTCATAAAGGCCTGCCTTCAAAAACCGCCTGAACTAAGTTTCCCAACTTAGGTTGGTGGAACTTCAAACATATGTAACCCAGTCAGGGATGAAATGTTTGTTACGATTAGATTACAGAGCTTGGGGGGTCAGATAAGGATGTAACATTTACGGTACGATCACTTTACAACAACATACATTTTCGTGGGTGTAGACTCAAATGAGATGACAAATCAAATAAAAGAATATATATATTGAAAAAGACGATCCAATATATGGTCCAAAAAGAGATACAAGTTGAAAGAATACACGGAAAGAGAAATTACACCCAAAATACATAAAATGAAAAACAGGGGTTACACAGACCGCAGTGTGTGCCTGTGCTTCCCCCGAGCAACCCCCCCCCCATGCTTTTCCCTGTCGTGTCATCTCTGCGGCAGACCCTCGACCTCCTTCCAACCTTCCTCTCCCGCTCATCGCACCCCATCTCTTCAGCAGCACCTATCCCACAGTCAGAAGCGACTGCAGCATCTCGGCGGTAGCAATGCAGCTGTAACACCCCAAAATTTTTTTTTTTTTGAAAACTAAGTCTCCAAATTCAATTCTTTCAATTTCTATATCACTTTAAACATAAACTAAGAAAGTTATATTTCAGGAAAAATTTTGGCAGAGTCTCCCCTGTAAATTTTGCCCCGAAACACAAAAAGCTTACGGAATTCTGCTCAAAATTCCGTAGCTCACAATCCACATAATATTTTCATGGGCTCCCCAGGCCAAAATGAGCAGATACACACAGGCAATATAATATAATGCTCTGGGGGCCAAACTCATAACGGATTAACAAATATCAATTAAAAACTATGAATTTCTTTGAAAAACGAGGTAAAATCTTAGAAAAATCATTGTAAAACTTACCACAGAGCCTGGTACTCCACGACGAGATGGGTACGGGTCACCAACATACCACACCACCTTACACTATACTCATCTTCGTCATATACATACTTATACACCCATAATACAATTTAAATCATAAATTTCACTATTCCTATAACTAAATAATACAAATTTTTAATATAAAAAATCTATCCTACCCATCCACGCCTCACCTCTGCACTGATGAGAACCTGCAACAGTGGGGGATCTAGGGTAGTCCTCCGACTCCCCTAACCCCCCAAACACTAAGGGGTTAGCCATTTCTGGTGTGAGTATAATTATTAATCTAACGACAAATTAGAATAGCATAAAGAAAATAATTTAAACTTACGAATACCAATTTAAGATAATGCAACTTGAATCCTGAACACAACAACATCGTCAATACAGTGATAAATCACATACTTTGCCAATCCTGCATTCAATTATTTAATTATCCATACTTCCCACATTTCATAATACACTTCCCATCAACCTCGTATATATATATAAATATACTTATCTTACATTCGCATGATACGAATATTCATCTTTCCACACTTATCGTCATATCAGCATCTCACTATTTATAATAATATAACTACATGATGTTATTACATCATTTCTCCAACTCTATTTAGCTATGCATTTTATTTACTTATATTATGTCATCAACACACCCATTCATCCTGGAAGTTGTGCCGAGACAGGTAGTTCCCACCATTTCCACGGAAATAGCAGGCGAGTAGTTCCCCGACACACTTCCAAGGTACACAAACTCATATCACAACATACTTTCTTTAATAACCATTGTCATACCCAATCTCATAAAACAAGTATTTATTTTATTATGTTATAAAAGTATCACATCATAAACATATGCATCTATTCTCATACTACCACCTTCCCTCATGCCTTATGACATAAATACCATATCTCATTGCCCATGCGATTTACTCACATTTCATCACATCATTAACACCTCATTAATTAGAATACTTATACTCATTGCATCAAAACCATGTTTTATAGCTCATTCACGTCTTATTATATCACTTTAGTAATTACTTTTTCTTATAACAATAAATCTTATTATCATTTCCACTTAATCCCCAAACACACTCTGGGGCCGCCACATATCACATCCCATAGCCGATAGCTTGGGTAATAACCATTGTACCTCAAACACACAGTTTGGGTAATATCACATCACATCTCAAACCGATAGCTTGATTATTAATTTCACTTCAATCACTTGTCATCTTCACTTCACTTTATTTCTCATTTCTATTAATCATTACCACTATTATATCCACTCACCCCGCGAATTATGCCAAGGCAGGTAGTTCCCACTATTTCCACAGAAATAGCGGGCAGGTAGTTCCTTGACACAATTCCAAGGTACAACTCACATCAACTGTATTTTACTTTGATGATCACACACATAATACCATTACTTCGTATTATTCCTAACAACACATGTCTCTTCTATTATTATCATTTTAAATTAACCACGCACTGCATTTATCACTTCTTTTCATATACTAACTCATAACTCATTTTCTTTCACATTTATTTCATTCACAACTACTTTCTTTCTCATTCATAATTCACAATTCACTTTCCACTTTCTTTTCCACACGCAATTCACATTTTACTATCCACTTTCTTTTCCACGCACAATTTACATTTATTATTAACACTTAGTTATTTTATTAGTTTGTCGACCAGTGAGCCACAGTATCCCAACATACTGAAAGCCGACAGCCCAGTAAACACGCGGCCCGATGCTCACACAGAGTCTTACTCGTCCGAGGCTACGTCTTCCTCCTAGCCGAACTAGCGAGGGAACCACATCGCCCCAAGTAGAACTTGGGTACTTCCTCCCAGCCGAAGCCAGGAGGGAAAAACATCGCCCCAGGTAAACTGGGTACTTCCTCGCGACGTCTGTCATCGAGGGAAAAACACATCGCCCCAGGTAAACTGGGTACTTCCTCCCAGCCGATAGCCAGGAGGGAAAAACATCGCCCCAGGTAAACTGGGTTCTTCCTCGCGACGGCTGTCATCGAGGGAAACCGGGCCTCAAGCCGATAGCTTGGGCGATAAGAATCACTTACCCCAAACATAGTTTGGGTCCACTATTCCCAAGCCGGTCCTTGGGCGTTAGGAGGTCTAGCCCAAACCCTCAGGATTGCTGTAGGTACTGGTCAACAAAACCATTTGTTATATCATCTTTCATCTTATTAAATAAACACAAAGCGTCACAACTTTTATTTGCACAATAGCCACATTCTTGACTTTAATCATGTGAATAAAAACACATTTTATTAACACTTACCATCTCACCTTTTATCTTGCATTTGATGCACATCTGATGTCCATGATATAATTATCATCTCGTTGTATCATATGTATATATATGCATACCCCATGTCATTTAACATAGAAACCATCATGTTATTTAATTTACCATAACATCACCCATTAGGAATATCATGCTATTCGCTACTTCATTAAATCCCATATAAACATACACCAGGTCATTTATCATATAAACCAACATGTCATATTATTGCCCATTAATTCATTTCAAACATAATTAAAATGTAAACATGTACCCAATTATTAATTTCATCTATTATTGCATCACACATCATAATCATCTATATATATTACAATAAACACCACACGTGCGGATTTTCCATCATAATGGACCAAAACCACTTATTTCCTCTAATTGAATCTTATAATATCTAATTATAGCATACTAGCTCATACATCCTGTTTCATATAAGTAAAATCACCTATAAGGGCTTATATGCCCCAAAACATGCACAAACGTGTACTATAATTACACGGGTCTTCAAAACATGATCACAATCACTACTTTCATCTAATTACATCTTATAACACCCATCCATAGCATACTAGCCCGTACACAAAGCTCCGTATATACCAAATTACCTATATCGGCCTATATACCCCAAAAACATGCACAAAACATGCACGGAGTAAAAATATGCATAAACGATTTAATATATTTAATTTTTATACTTCAACACGTCACATTAACCCATAATATAGGTTTTGTATACTTAGAATAGTTAGTTTCATCACATGTCCCAAAAACCCATTTTGAATACTTAAAAATCCGTATTTTCAACGAAAATCCATTTTTGGCATAACTCCCACAAAACATATCAAAAGGCCACGAAATTTGGCCACAATATAAAATATTCATAAACACAACGTACTCACCTGACGGCTCGAGCAAACGATGTCCCACGTCCGTCCTGTAGCCAGTCGAAGTTCGACTTTTTCCACCTAAATAGGAAATTATAGGACCGATTAGCTTAAAGCTCAAAACTCAACCTACGGACCTCCAAATTTCGATCCGTCTTCACCCACGCGTCACAAATGACATATGTAGGTGAGCTACATCGATGGATTTCGAATTCGGGTTTTAATACAAATACTCCCTTATTGATCGGAGGCTTTCTAATAAGAAAAATTCACATTTTCTAAATTCCTTAATCCCCTTCGTCCTAATCTCACATATTAGGGTTAATAATAATAATAAAACTCAACTACACCTCCGAACCCATCAAATTCTCACTAAATCTCGCTCGGGCATTTCATCGAACACCCGGCGCGCACTTTTCACCTATAGTCTATTTCACTCAATTTAATTGGGCTTAAGCCTATAAAAATCATCCTAAATTTATATTAATCCTTTCATAATACTCTACACCCTCCTATGCATTTTCTACAATTATTTGGATCGAGTTTTCTACCCGATTTCATAAACTCCATAATTCGAGTTTATGCCGAAATCACTACTCCCCATTTTATTCTAATGGCTCACTAAATTTTTTAACACCATCTAAGAGATAATTCTAATATATATATATCTCTATTTTACAAATCCAAAATCCTAATTTATCAACAACTTACAATTTCTTTAACCATCTACCAATTCCTCCAATCTACTACTTCCAACCTCTCTAAATCTCTCTACCAAAATAATCCTACTCCATAAAAATTAATCCAACTCAATTTCATACAATAAAATAGTTAGGGTTTACCTTTTCAAAATTCTTTCGAAAATCCGACACTTCCACGATGTCGAGAACCCTTCAATTAGCCTAGGTCCCAATTTAATTTGGATTTCATGAAGTATGTAAGTGGATTGGATGGGGGAGAAGGGGACCGAATGGGTTTCGGTCACCCAGGTAGCAATCGGGATTAGAAAAGAAAGAAAGAAAGAAGAAGGAAGAAGGAGAGAAGGGGAGGGGTTTTTTTATAAAATATAATGATAATAATAATAATAATGATAATAATAAGGCACATTTTCACTTAAGCCCTCCAATTCCAAAATATTACACTAAACTCCAACTCTCTACTTCAATAATACCAATAATACAAAGATACATTAAAATCACCTCATAATAATCCTTCAAAATTATAAAATAAGGTAAACAATATTTATTCACATAAAATCTCAACTCGTAGCTCCCAATATATCAATAACACCAATCAACCACAAATATCCATACCAATATCAATATAAAAATAATAATAAAATATAGCTTTAAAATAATTCTCACTCCTACAAAATATAAAAACGAATATTTCCGGTATTTTAAAATCCGAGGTGTTACAGCAGCCCCAGCGATGCCACCGACTGCACCCCCACCGTAGTCCCCTGCCATCCTTAGCCAGCACTGCCCTGCTCTAGTCAGCCCCAACCAAAGACCCCCATGGCCCCCCTCCGGCACCGTGACCCTCCTGCAGTGTTGCTGCAAAGCCAGCCAGAGCGATAGCACCTCAGTGCTGTGCCCCGTTGACTGCAACAGCCGCCATAGCCCCGGTGCTCCTCACCGCACCACCACTCACACCGCCGTCGCCGAGCTAGAGCCGCACCTTCATGTTGCTGTGGTTTGATCATGGATTTGGATTTGGGCCGTCCGATCTCTTCTTGATCATCGCGATCATGATGATCATCAAGCTTCCATCGATCACAGCCGTTCGATCGATCAATCTTGATCATCATCATCATCTTCATCATCAGAGAGATCTGGAGCGTCTGATCTGATCATGATTATCGTCTCTATCATCATCAGTCTTGATCTGGCTGTCCGATCTGGTCCGATCATTTTGATCTTGATCTTCGATCTCAGCCATCCGATTGTGTTTGTAATCTCGATCATCTTCATCTTGTTCACGATCAGTTGTTCATCTTGTTCATGATCATCTCGTTCGTGAGTCGTTTGTTAAGTTCGTTTCCCGAAAATCCGTTCCCGTTATTCTCATCCTTTGCATCGTTCCCACCGTCTTCTGTAAAGCAAGTAACTTGTATTCTTTTCTTTGTGTAATACAAGTACTAAATACCTCCTGTAGTGTAGTTGTGTTCTAGAGACAATTCTTATGCAAAACCCCTATTATATGTTGTCTCTATTGTGTTGACCCACCCGTAGTTACCTCATTACACACATGCCATGAAATAATTTAGCGATGACCACTTCTTATTGTATACATGCATGTTGTTCGTATGATATCGTGTGCTCAGTTGTGCTCGTTGTAGTATAACTCGTAATAGACTTTTGAAATACATATACCATGTTGCTTGGACATCTAGTATACCCTAGTTCATGTTTGGTTATGTTTTGGATGAGTTTCACATGAACTAGTTGATTTGGTGCATGAAGGATATAAATTGTTTTGTTGTACCCCATTTTGTTCAGTATTTTAGACACTATTAAGGTCAGTATATGAAAATTATTTGTGAATATAAATTATAGAGAATTTTGTCTACTTTCCAGATTTTCTGATAGATCTCAGTTTCGATTTATGAGTTGCGAATTATAACTATTTTACTATAGATGTGTTTAAAATTTCAGATCTAGTTTTATACGAATTCTGTATGGTAATTTATTTTTCTACTGATGTTAAAGATAATATTTTGATCCAATATTTTGCTGGTTACAACTAGAATTAATTGGGATTAACTCCTAATTTTTGTGGATTTAATTAATAACTTTTATACACTATTCTAAACGTGCAAACAACTACTATACTTGCAGAATTTTCTTGTTGTTCAGTAAACAACCTTAATTTCAACCTGATTCTATTTGATGTCTATAAAAAGTTTGTGAATATAAATTATAGCCTAATGTATCTATTTTATAACCCTTTTAAAGGATCTGGATTTCAATTTATATTTTGTAAGATATTGCTGTTTTAGTACTGCAGTGTTTATGATTCTAGCTTTACAAAACTACTGTATCTTGTTGCTTTCTTATTTTACTTAACTGTTCTATCTATGTTGAAAAATTATGAAACTTTATTTTCTGATACTAAATATACTAGGGAATACCACAGATTTTTCTTGGATTTAATCAGTAAGTTTTTATGTTGTTTTCCTGTCTATAAATACAAACTTCTGATTTCTGGCTGAACATATTTTTTCTGGATACAATTCTGTTTTGAGTTATGTTTTTGTGAAATACCATATGACTTATATATATTTGCTGGATTCGGCCGGAAGTCTAATTTTCATATTCTCTGACGAATCCAAGTTTGCATATTCGTAGCAACGGGAATTCTAGATTTAGTGCAGTACTGTCTTGCTGTCCTGAACTAGAAGTGTCGTTGTTCTATCCTTTTATGTGTTGTCTTTCACCTGAACATATTTATCTTCCGACCTAAACCTATTATTTGTTCATGCCATATTATTCTTGCTCTGTTTTGTGCACGTATATGCCTGTTTAATAATAATAACAAGTAATCAAGCCGGGGTTAAGAGAAGGACCTTAGTAGTGGATAATATAGGTATGTGTACTCAGAAGGGGGCCCGTGTTTCCCATTTTATATTTGATTCATGTTGATACATGAACCTGTTCATGCATGGACCTTTTGGTTCATGTACCTGTTACCTGTTGATGCATGGACCTGTTGGTACGTGTACCTGTCACCTGTTGATGCATGGACCTGTTGGTTCGTATACCTATTACCTATTGATGCATGGATCTGTTGGTTTGTGTGCCTGTTATTTGTTGATGCATGAACCTGTTGGTTTTTGTACCTGTTACCTATTTGATTCATGAACCTGTTGATCCATGAATCGGTTGATTCATGTACCTGTCTGATTCATGAACCTGTTCTTGTTACCTGCTACATGACGCCTGAGTACATGGCCCTATAGAAACCCACCACTAGATCTAAACAAAATTTGCATGTAAGTAAAAACCATGTGGTAAAAATCTGGGACGCATGAAGTGCTACCTACATAGTAATAAATACAAGACTTGACATTACATGATACCTGTTACATACTACCTGTATAGCTGTATACCTGTTTATTTGCTTGCTCGACACTTGTACATGCCTGTTAGTATATCATGTTACTTGATTTTGTCTCCTGATTTATGTTAGTTATCCTGCTTTGTTACCATGTCTATTCCATGCTACATTTGTTTATTCTTTTTTCTGTACTTGTGCCTGCACTACAAGCGGCCCGTAACTTGCATTGACGAGAGTTTTGTTTTCTTTTTCTCTTCCTGCAATTTATTAAATTGCAGATTTTGGAGATCAGCTGCCAGATAGTGTAGGTGATATGTGATTCTAGATACTGGAGTTTTGCTATTATTATTTTCTGTTGTTTATTTTGAATAATTGTATCTGTTAATTGGATTATTTTGTATTGGGCAATGTGACCCGGAATTATTGACTTGTTCAGATCTGGTTTATTTGAGATTTATTAAATTTTGTTTTAAGTAAATTCTGTTGGTATTGATTCATATATGCATGCGTGGTTAACTTCTCTTGCTTCCTACTCTGATTATTCCTGTGAAATATTTTAAAGATCCTGACAGCTTATGGATGATGAAAATCATTCACTGGGCTTAGTCACGTATCTGTATTCCGTATTTCCTTTTTGGAAAGCGGGGCATGACATAATATGTGATAATACAATCTAAACTTGCAAAGTTCTTTCAGAAAATGTTCATCAAAGATAAATGTATGAAGTTTTCTTGTCCTCCAGACACGACCAATAATTTACAGTTGGAATCCAGGCCATGCCTTACTGACACTGAAACTTCAATGGTAGATGATCCAAGAAGACTTTTTAGTAGGTAATGAAATTGACTCATTGTTACTTGTAACATAATAAAACTTGAAAATTAGTTGATTCGCCAAAAGGAGCTAAAACTATAAGAAGTAAGTAGGGTTTTGAAGAAGAACCTTAATCTTGTTTGTTCAGTAGTAAGTTTAATGCGAGTTTAGTACCTAAAGGATTAACTCAAGTAAGTGGAGTAGATTGGTTTGATGTCTATTCACTTGTTCGTCATATTTCTACAATAAGTATTCTTCTTGCCCTTACATCTATTAAAATTTTTGTTATTTACCGAAGTTTAAACAATTATGTGAATGTAGATCTTAATAAAGAAATCTATATGAAATAACCTGAAAGTTTTGTACTAAAATGTTTAGTGAACAAGTTTACAAATTGGTAAACTCATTGTATGTTTGTAAACATGTATTAAAACTGAGGCATGAATAATTTAATAATTTTTTTTAAGAGCTTAGGATTTTAATCAAGTAATTCAGATAAATGCCTTAAATTTTCTTGTCTGTCAAATATAATTGAAATTATTTACTTGTATATTGTTAACATGCTTGATGTTGGAAGTGACATGTTTATTATAAATGTAGTTAAAACTATGCTATCTAGATAATTCAGCATAAAACACCTAGGTGTTGTGGACAACATATTAGGTATAAGGATGAGTTTCGGGAGACTAAGGATAACCCTTAGTTAAACTCATTAAATCAATAATGTGTTTCAAAATTGTGGATACAGTGATTGAAAGTGTTTTGAAACACCTATGATTATAATAAAGGTTGACATCTAATGATGGTGCAACTATGAGACAGTTAGATCATTCTTAACTTATTGAAAGTCTCATGTTTACAATGATATGTATTAGACCAGACATAGCCTTTGAGGTAGGTATTATCAGCAAGTTCACTAGTAATCCTAGTAATACACATTGGAATGCCCTTAAAAGGCTAATAAAACATCTAAGATGTACTCAAGAATTTACTTTGTGCTACTCCAGTCATCCTTCAAGATTGAAGGGTTGATCTGAAGCATTATGGTGCTTAGAATATAGTGAAAGTCGATCAACTAGTGGATATCTGTTTACACTAGGCGGAGCAGAAGTATCATGTAGATCAAAAGGCAACCCGGTATTGCGCTCTCATCCATGAAATAAGACCTTTATTTGTTATCATTTGCAGGGGAAGATGCTGAGTGGATTGAAGGACTTGTTGCTAGATATTCCATTGATAAGTTTAAAATGACTCTCTAACTCTGTTGTGTGACTTATAATGGACAGTAGCTCATAATTCACTCTTCAATGGTAATAGGAGAAAATTAAGGCATAAAGAAGCCTAGTTGAACTTTCTCATATATAAAGTGCAATTGAGACAAACAATGGTTAATACTTTGAGTAAGAGACTGAAAGAGGTATAATTATCAAAAATCCCGGGGAAATAGGGTTAAAACCTATTGATTCAGTGTTTTAACACCTTAGTTTTTAAAGTTAGAATCCAGTTGGAGCCACAGAGAAGTTCAAACTTAAGCATTAATTTGGCAGTTGACTTATTCATGATAATTTGAACAGTTCCTTATAAATTTTGTTAATATATAATATCATTCTAATTTGATGATGCTTTATGTTCTCATAACTTACATAGAATCATCCCATTATTTAAATAAGAGACATGGAAACTTTTCGTTGTGTTTCAAATAATTAAAATTGTCTTTATATCATTCCAATTTGATGATATGTCCCTCATGGATACTTGTTTCAATTCAGTTTTGATAACTCATTATATTAGCCATGATTGTACATAACAACATTATCATTCCAATACGAAATATAGTATGGTTCTTGTGTAGAGACTGTAATAGTTATTGTTCTTTATTTGACTAAAGAAACTTGATTGTGATACTTGTGTTACATTTTGATTAGCTAATTTTGAATCGTACTAAGTTCATTTTTAGAACTAGATACCTTTATGAAATTTGGTAGAATTCTTAGATATGTGTCTCATGATATTCAAGTTTACAATGTTCTAGCAAATATTGAGGAGATGAATCTGTCAACATAGATTATAAAATAATGATCCACTCGAGATGGAGGAGTAAACATAAAGCATCGTGCAATGATAGGGTTTCAGTTTATTTCTTTCCAGAATAAATTAGTCACTTGCTTGGTGGAACTTCTTTTGAGTTTAAGACTCTTGCTTTTATTGATTTTAAAATTGTTATTGGACTTTTAGAAGTATGTTTGCTTTGGTTATTTTTAAAACTGTGGTAGGTATCTCCAGTTGGTTTAGTCATTGTGAACTATTCTATTTTGTATGATTTGGAAACTAGTTACTTATTTTGGTTTAGTCTGATTAAAACTATTCATATTTATAATTGATTTAGTCTGTATGTACTGTACTTTGTGTGATGCATTTTGTATTTAAACTTGCTATGGTCCATTCTGTTTTATGTTGAACTGATGAGATAATTTGGTATTGCTCCATATATTGAGAATATAAGAGGATATTGTTAGACATATATGTATATTCTCACTATATGCAAAGTATTATTTATAATAATATTGTATAGGTGACACATATGTTACACGTACTACTTGTAAAGATATTGGACCACGGGTTGAGTGGGCTAGATCCCAGTACCCAAACCCAATATTTAACCTATAAATACTCGATAGAGGTAGTAGTTTAGGTATTTCAATCTAGATACCTAGGGTATAATATCTCAAGCGACTAATATTAACCCTAATCTTTATCTTATTATTCATGATAATGCTTTACAATCACTACCACTTCATCCTCGGACGTCGCTGTCTCCTCCATCATCTTCTCCACCTCCTCCCCCTTCACCTCCATCTCGTTCCTCCACCTCCCTCCCATCACCCCCCCCCCCCCACGGCCACTTCTGACTGCCTCGTCCAACTTTTTAAAATCCTCAACTTTTCAAACCCCAATCTTCTCTCCTTCCTCGCTGAATTCTCCGGAACGACGTCCGTCTCTACGCTTATCCTTGACTTCTTCTACACCTCTGCGCTCGCCGTCATTTGAAAACTTAAAATACCCTCCTACTTCTTCTCTACCAGCGCAACCCCTGTATCAGTCTCCCTAAACTCCGGGCGAAACTTCCCCACCCTCTGAAGGGCCTTGGTGACGATCCTCTGCACTTCCCTGGTCTACCTCTGATACATGCATTTCATGTGCCAATTATCATCCATGACCCCACAAGTATGTATTATGGTATTTTTCTTTCTTTGTTTGCAACACTGGCGAATGCTGATAGTATCATAGTCAATACTTTTAAAGCTTTGGAGAAGAGTCCAATTGGTGCTCTAACTAACAAAGATAAATTTTGTCCAATTTACTATGATGGATCACTGCCGCTGTCTGGATCTACCTCAGAGGGGGAACGACACGTGTGCCTTTACTGGTTAGATTCTCAGCCAAAGGGGACAATGATGTTTTTGTGTTTCGGGAGTATGTGGACATTCCCTAGGGAACAATTGACAAAGATAGAAACTGGGTTGGAAGGAAGTGGGCAAAGTTTTTGATGTGTAGTGAGGAGTCCGAAAGGTGAAGACCCGAAAAAAAGTCTAGAGGAGTTACTGTTAGAAGGATTTGTGGAGAGGACAAGGGTGAGGGGGATGGTGTTGAATTATTAGGAGCCACAGATAGCGATGCTGATTCACGAGTAAGTGGGGGCATTTTTGAGTTACTACGAGTGGAATTCAGTACTAGAGGTAGTGAGTCTAGGAGTGCCAATAATTGCATGGCTGCTATATGCAGAGCAGAGGCTGAACATGATCTACTTGGATGAGGAGGCAAAGTTGGCGGTGGAGTTGAGGGATACGATAAGAAGGTGGTGAAGAGGGAGGAGGTGGAGGAGAAGGTGAAAATGGTTGATTGAGACGGGGCATGAGAGGAGTTGAGGGAGAGAGTGAAGAAGATGAAGCAAAGCGCAAGTGCGGCTAGGGAAGGAGTGTCATCGTATAAGGCATGGAAGGAGTTGGTGAAGGATATCAAGGAGAATGGTGAGTGAGTGAATGAATATTGATGATGAATGGATATTTGCTTTTTATTTAGTTAATTGTTGGGCTTTTCATACTGCAATTATTTGAAGCAAGATTAAAACCATGGATTCCTTAATAGGGATGCTTTCCGATCAAATATGGATCGGATATTCGCTATACCAAAATCTGTATCCGCATTCCAAAGATAGATACGGATACAGATACAGATATGACTCGGAGAAAATAAATCTTATCCGTATCTGCGAATTTCGGATACGAATATGCATTGGATATGGCTTACCGGATAATGGATACGAATTCGGACATCAAACATATAGTTTTTGCCATTTTTTTTCTTAACTAATACTTAGATATGAATATAACTGAATTACGGCTATCAATTTTCATATCTAACCACAAAATAGAAATCAACACAATAAAAGAAGTTGAGGGCAATTTATTTCATATATGTACAGCTCGTATAAAAGTGAATATAATACGCATTTACCTGTATGTTTTACATTTGGTTTGAACCTGGCTTCATTAATTTTTTTACCCAAACAATAATGCACCGTCGAACAAGATAACACTTAAGAGTATCAACATGATTTCATTCATCTCCTGATGGGCAAGAATTGTATTTGTTGAACAACTCATCCAAAAACCGATATGTAGTAGTCATATCAACTACTGGAATCATGAATTTGTCCAAATTTGTTTATATCTAAAACTTGATTATAGAAGAATTACATGAAAGGCTTACCAATGCAAATAGAAAATGCACTACCAAATTTGACGATTTGAATACAGAATGTATCACACTTCTTCTAAACACTTGGATTCGGCTAAGTGTCACTTCCTCTTCTCACCCCCTTCTAATCCCACAGTGGGTGATGGAGCTCACCTTCATCGAGCTTTGTGGCGGTGAACTATCACGTTGTAGCGGTGAGCCTACGGCGGAGGTTCCCCAACAATAGCGCCCCTCCGTCTCCCTCCCTTCATGCAGTTACGCCATCCCCCCCCTCCCCCCAGCAAATCCTCGACAACACCCCCAAACGACCCCTGACCTCCTGCAAAACCACCGCAGCATCTTCTCCACCTTCACCCCCACCCCCCTCCCCCAGCACCCACCAGCTGCAGTGATAGTGGAAGAGACTGTTAGGGTTATATACTGAAAGCATCACTTTTGTATTAACTATATTTCCTTATTTTTTTGAATGAGAATCATATAGGCATATGTTTGCATATTGTGTTTTTTATAATATTAATGCAAGTGTCTGATATTCTATAAGGTTGATAATATGGTGTGAGGTGACACACAGAAGATCATATTATCAGTTCCCTATAGAATATATAAATAGTTCACAACCTAGACGGACTTGGAAAATCCATTGGAAAGGTTGTAGTGTAATCTGGTATTAGTCTGTCTTGACTATAGGTTTACACTAATACACTTTGTGTGTATTGAACAGGACCACTTGAGGTTGTTCTCTTTGTACTGACTACAAAAGAGAACAAACACCTCTGTTATTATGGATGCTTATGCTCTTAATCCAGATATAATAGCAGACATGTATATGCAGTGTGCATTACTTTGACTCATAAAAGAGTGAGATTCATTATGGATCAACAACCTCTATGAATTGGGTAATAGCATTGTATGTATGATGGGCTGTTGATTGTAAAAGGAATCCATGTCCCGATACGTCGGGTTGATGATGTCCCCTTAAGGAGCTCATAAGGATTGTCATGTAAACCCTGCAGGTGGATTACATCCGACATGACAAATAAAGTTGAGTGGTACTACTTAACGATAAAAGATGTTGATTAATATAGTTGTCAGTAACTTAATTTGATCGACGGACATTCGATATCTTAACATGGGGAGTTGAACGAGCATATAATAAAAGGAGCCCATAAATATAATTTGGGATTAGGAAGGTAGTGCAACAATAGCTCCTTAGTGGACCGAGCTATTGTTAATGGGCCTGGGTTGTCTGTTCGGGCTGAACACGGGATACCCAGATTCGTTAGGAGACCTAACCCTAATTTCTCCTCATAGGTCCCTGCCGTAGCCTTTTATATATCCTCTATTCTCTGGCCGTCATTGACAATCTGAAATATAAGATTTTTCTCAAAACTCGTGATTCACGTAAGGAGAGAAAGAGAGATCGGCCAAGGAGAAGAAAGGTTGGGAGATCGTCGCCCACACGACGTCCAACCCGAGGAAGGAATACGTGCAGAAGATCTTGGGGTCGCTGTCGTCTTCTTCTCACCGCAGGTATAATTTGTGAACCCTAGATTCCGCTATATAGGGTTAGATCACAATTAAGCAATCTGTTTATCTTTAACGATCGATACGCACACCAATCCGTAGTCCTGGGATTCATCTCAGTTCCATCAGAGACTACGAGGCTCAGCCCGACGCAACTCCCCGCGCGTGCACAGGATGCACACAAGCAGCGGGTGATAGTTGACGGTGGTCATCATCGCCAAACCTTCTCCTCGTCAAGAGCAGCACCCCCAAGTTCTACAATCAACCTTCCTACTCTCACAGATACCACCACAGCTGCAATCCTCCCACCCCAACCTCAGAACCCTCAAAGTTACAGGGAGGAGGTAGAGAGGCGGCGACTCAGACCTGACCCATGCAAGGATGCACACAAGCAACCAGGGAACTTTGAAGTTGGTCATCACCGTCACCATCACGCTAGACCTTCGGCAAGAGGATGGGCCCACAGAGGGGGTCCTCCTGCTAGCTCAAGTGAGCGTAAGAGTGACCACCAACGGGGCCTTCATCGTCCCTACGAAGACCTATACATGAATCACAAGAGATACCAGCAATCTGCTCATCAAGTCCCAAAGCATTCTTACCCTCAACATCCACGGCACACCCAAACCAATCCCCCCTCTCCACAACCTCCCTGCGAAGGCTATCTCCCACCCCAGTGGTGGAACTCACCAACAACTCCCACACTGACCCACCGCCACAAATGCTGCCTAAGACTCCATTAAAGTCTTGCGTGGTGCGGGCCTAAGAAGGGGTCCCACCAAATGCGGTTTCCATGGCCCTAGGAGCAAATGAGGAAGAAGAACAGTGGATGGTTGTTGCCAACAAATCAAAACGAACTCATAGTGTTACTCCCCCCCCCCCCCCCCACATCGACACCAGTAAAAGGCAACGGAAGGGCAAACAAAAACTGGTACCTTGTTTTAATTGTGGCAAGCTAGGTCACCACCGTAAAGATTGCACCATGGAAGTTCGTTGCCTCAAATGCATGAAATGGGGTCACCTTTCGTACGTCTGCACCAATGTGGTTGAGATGCACATTGACGACAATCACCTGGTGAGTCGAGGCAGATTGCCTGAAAGCCCCACTATCATCCGACTAGCAACAAGTCTCCAAACAATTATGAATGAAGAAAAATGGCTCTGGCAGTGGTGTGCTATCGCCAAAGTGAGAGCGGGGCGTCCCTCCGAAACCCACCTTCTCCAAGCCCTAAGCAATAAATGGCCTATGAAGGCTCACAGAGACTGGGTGGTTAAGAAACTCTGTCACTTACAATTTTTAGTCTCGTTCCCCTCAATGGAGAAGGTGGGCGAGGTTACGGAGATGGGCATTGTGGACTTCGGCCACTTCAGGGTGGAATTTTCTGCCTGGACACCTAGTTTCGGAGCGGAGCTCCCCCAAGGCAATCTATTCTAGTTTTGGATACACAATGTGCCGCTCCACTTTTGGAAAAAAGAGGCACTGTAAGAGATTGTAGCAGATTTTGGAACGGTGGAGGAAATCGATGAGAAGACGGTTCGTCGCTCCGATATAGTGTCGGCAAGGATACTGATCCGAAGTGTGGACATCTCGTTGATGCCATGCTTCGCCAAAGTCTACTCTTTTGTTGACTCATACCTCATCCATTTTGTGCTCGACAAGCAAGCTACAACAGAGGAAAACTCGGCCATCATCTCCCCCAACCCATCAACTGCTCTCAGAGACAGGCGCTCGTATAAACAAGTTGCATCGCCACACTGGGATTCGACTATCAACGGGGCTCATGAGCTTGAAAGAGCGCATAGAGAACTCATCACAGAGGCAAGAAGTAAGGAGCGTGACCTGGAACTAGGGGTGGTGGGATCAGAACCTCGCACAGACTCTCCGACCATAGGTAGTCGCCGGAGTGGAGCGACCAACAGATCTAACAGCCCAGATGGCATTAGAGACAAACCACCATCTTTTCCAGAATCGGGGGGTTCGGTGCAGGCGTACCCCCGAAAAGAGATGCAAAAGAAGCCCCAAAATGGAACCCTACGCCTCATAGGGGACACAAGCACTGGAAAAGAGCAGGGTTGCCCTCCAAAAGGAAGAAAGGACCCTGCTTTGGGTCAGGAGTTGGTATGCGAAGCTACGCTTGTAGCCAGGGAGTGGGTACCAAAGCGCAGTAAGTCGCCAGAAAAGGGAAAAGGGGAAGCAGCGGATAAAGAACCCCAGAACACAGGGTCTACTTTGGGGGTGAAGACAAGCAAAGACCTGCTCGCCAACAAGGGCAAAAGGGCTGTGGAGACAGACTGTGCAAACGACTGTCGTACGCGCAGCGCTCCGGTGCAAGAGTGGGTGGAAGTGGGTAGTGAGACAAGAGTGAAACTTCCCCTTTGAGGAAGAAGCCAACCTCAGATCTGAAGAAAGCCATAGATCAAGCTGTAGAGAAAGTGAGAGTGGGTAGAGAAAATAGAGATGAAAGAGGACAAGAAGACAGAAGAAAAGAGGACGTGCTCCCATTCAATACCCCTCCGAATTCCAAGACTTTCGCCTCGACCGTTCCGCCAACCTATCCCATTGAGACACGTGGCGAGCTGAGTGCGGATGGAAGGACACGCACCCCACTAATGCAGTCGGTGGGTGATAAAGTCGAGATAAGCATTAAAGTGTCTCACGGAGGAGGAGTCTCTTATTGTGAGCCGGGGGTTTCTTAAAGTGAAGTTACAATGGGGAACTCTATATAGAAGTTAGTGGGCCCGAAGAGGGGTCCAAATTACTGTTTATGGTAACCGAAGGGTACAAATGTGGGCCTATTGAGGGGTCCGCAGCAGAATCACTATCAACCGGCGGGCTCATTGAGGAGTCCGTGAAGAAAGAGACTGATTTACAACTGGTGACTCAGCAGACATATAGTGATGAGGACTTAGCAGAATGGTTAAACTTAGACGAAGAGTTCTCATTTACGGATGAGGAGTCAGAGGACCTGGAATTTGTGGCTGATACTCAGAGTCAGATTTCACCAGAGTTGGTCTTATCCACCTTCCCAGATACGACACCCGACTTGGATAGCAGAGTGCCTCGCAGAACGGTTGGGTTCAGGGTACTGCGGTCGCCTAAGAGGGCACATGCGGAGTCCCTGGATGACTACCTGGAGGTTGCGGCGGTAGCCAAAGCAACAAAATTCGATGATGGAGGTACGAGAAGTTTTTTAGCTTCTGTTTTAAATTCCATGTCCGATTCAGAAGTTTTTTTACCTCGCTCAGACTTGTGGTTTAGAAGTTTGTGATAAATAGCGTAATGCTCTGCTGCTTAACAAAATTAGGGGGTGGGAAATTGCCCGGGCTAAGACGAACTCTCAGATAGACTCACGTTCTTACTCTGACTCGTGGGAGGTCAGGGTAGATGAACCCCGACCCCCATCCACGATCAACCTAAACACAGTCGCCCAATGAATACACTATTCTGGAATGTTAGGGGGCTAGGGGATAGGGGGAAGAGAGATATGGTTAGGGACGTTATTAAGAGCTCCAAGGCAGATGTTGTAGGGTTACAGGAGACCAAACTCGCGAATGGATTTAAGCTCAAAAGAGTAGGAGGCAACATGATCAAGGAATGGGTGCTGCGCCCGTCTACAGGAGCTTTGAGAGGGATTGCCATTGGGTTCAATTCGGATGTCTTCACCTGTTCCGAGGAGTACTGCGGTACGTTTTCCCTTACTATCTGGCTTAAACGACAATCAGATGATTGGATGCAGACAATCACAATCGTCTATGGGCCGAACGTAGCTTCAGAGCGAGAAGCCTTTTGGCTAGAGCTAATCGGTATTAGACAACGTTGGTCGGGTGCTTGGATTGTCAGGGGGGACTTCAATATCACCAGATTTGCTTCTGAGCACAAGGGAAGAGGGTCTAGCGACGGGCACAGAGAAGAGTTTAATAGGGTGATCACGGAACTTGAACTAACCGATATCCCAATTAATGATAGACTATTTACGTGGTCAACATGCAAGCTACCCCGATTATGGCCAAACTAGATAGGATTCTGGTATCAATGGACTGGGAGGCCAAATTTCCTCTAACAAGCGCTAAATCTATCCCCAGGCACACTTCAGATCACACCCCGGTCATTCTTGATACCGGGGTACAGGGATCTCTAAGACCTAGGAAGTTCAGATTTGAGAAGGCCTGGCTCGAAATCTAAGGTTTTCACCACATGGTGATGGAAAGCTGGGCGCACCCAACCACGGGTACGGATGCAGCATCCCGATGGTGTGAGAAACTATGCAAATTGAGAAAATGGCTGCGTAGGTGGAACCAAACTAGATTTTCGACCATATGGCGTGCAAAAGACTCATTTTTGGAAGGCATTGATGAGTTAGAAAGACTAGAAGAAACGAGTGTCCTTTCACAAGACGAAAGAAACAGGCTGCTAGCCCTCCGAGAAAATATAGCCAATCTTTATAAGTTGGAGGAGATCAAATGGCAGCAAAGGTCGGGGCTTTCGTGGCTCAAAGATGGAGACACGAACACGGCCTACTTCCACCGAATAGCAAGCGCAAGGCGTAGATCCAACCTAATCTTGTCAATCCCAATGGACTCGGGAACCTCGCAAGACGAAACTGTGATTTACCAGACCTTTCTAGATTACTACAAAGGCCTCTTTGGGACGAAGAATGGTTTCAGAGTCCCACTCAGGGAAGACTTCTGGCAGGGCAGTCAGAACGAGTCAGCGTAATCACTCTCTAACTTGGAGGCACCCTTCTCGATGACAGAAGTGGAAAATGCCATCAAGCAAATGGGATCAGACAAGTCGCCCGGACCAGATGGTTTCCCAATGCTATTTTTCAAGGTGTTCTGGGAAGAAATAAAAGGGTACATTATGGCATTGATGGATGAATTCTTCCACAACAATCTCAGATTGGGCATGTTCAACTTCAAGGGTGGGGGATTTTAAACCGATCAGCCTGATAAACTGCTCGGCCAAGATCATCACTAAGGTCCTGGCCATCCTCCTGAGAAACATAATGGACAGTTTAATTTCCAAAACCTAGACTGGTTTCATCAAGGGCAGATGTATCCTGGATTGTGTGGCTACTACAGAACAAGTCATTCACCACTGCCATACAGGCCAGTCTAAGAATTTCCTCCTCAAACTAGACTTCGAGAAAGCATACGACTCGGTCGACTGGGACTGCTTGCTGGAAGCTCTCAGAGGGAGAGGCTTCGGGAATAAATGGATTAGGTGGATCAAACAGTATTTATACACCAGTTTAACGGCAATCTCGGTGAATGGAAGGCCGGGTCCACCGTTTCCATGTAAGAGGGGGCTTCGGCAGGGGGACCCGCTGTCTCCGCTACTATTCACCATTGTTTCAGATGTACTGAGGGGCATGCTAGATAACTGTAGGAGGAAAGGCTGGATTGCGCCCGTGGCTAGCAGTCAATCTAACCAAGGGTGCACGATTCTTCAGTATGCTGATGACACCCTACTCTTTGGAAATGAAAATAGGTCAGAAACAGTCTGCTTTAAAGGGGCCTTCTACTTGCTTTGAAGCCTGGTTAGGTCTCAGGATTAATTTCCACAAAAGTGCATTGACTCCAATTGCCCTCTCCATTGTAGAGGCTCAGGACCAGGCGACCATTCTTAACTGTGTGACAAATGAGTTCCCAATCAAATATTTAGGGCTTCCACTCAAGCCAGGGAAGCTCACTAAGACGGACTGGCTACCTATTATAGACAGGGTGGAGGACAGGTTATCTAGTTGGAAAGGAAAGTCGCTCTCCATCGGCGGTAGAGTGGTGCTCATCAACTCTGTGTTGTCTAATTTGCCCATTTATTACATGTTGTTTTTTTAGCGTCCCAAGTAAATAATCCAAAGGATAGACCGAATCTGAAAAAGATTCCTTTGGAAAGGGGCAGACTCGAATAGGGGAGGATACCACCTAATCAAATGGAGTATCGCTTGAATGAAGAAGAAGCACGGAGAGCTAGACATCATCGACCTTAGAGATATGAACCTAGCCCTCTTGGGGAAGTGGTGGGGGAAGGTATTCCATCACAGCGGGGAAGGATGGCAGGATTACATTCAACCATACCTGCAGGAAAAAGGTACGAGAAATCTAGGCTTCCGAGTTGGGGCTAGAGTTTCTCGATTTTTGAAAGGTATTACCAAAGCAAGTAGACCGTTCAACTCAGCTGTTACTTCGACTATCGGTAATGAACGGTCCACCAGATTTTGGTGGGAACAAATGGTGTGGTGCCCATACCCTTAAGGAAACCTTCCCAGAGCTGTATGAGAAAGCAAATCGACCAAATATTTCTGTGGCCGAGACTTGGAAGAAGGGCAATTGGAAACCATCATTCCGAGGAACTCTAACACCAGAATTACACCAGCAACTACTTGAATTGCAAGCACACATTACTCGGACAGGTGTGAGGTGCACTCAAGGCCCAGATCAGATGTGCTAGACACTTGAGTCCAAGGGAGCTTTCACAGTTAGATCGTTGTATCATCGAATCCACTATCGAGAATGCAGGCTAGGCTGGGTGCAGGTGTTGTGGAAGGCAAAACCCCCCCTTAAAGTCAAGGGTCTTCCTCTGGCTAGTGCTCAACAATGCAATCCTCACCAGAGAGAACCTTGCTAAAAGACAACCCAAGATAGTGACCAACTGTGGATTCTGCAACATTCATGCAGAAAATCTGAATCACCTTTTTATTCACTGCCCAAGGAGTAAGACAACAATGGTAGAGGTCCTACGAGTCTTAGGTACAGATGACTACCCTAGTGAATATGAGGATCTGTGGATTGGTCCCAAATTCGCCTCGATTCGCCACGAAATGAAGGATGCGTGGTATATTGCCATTATGGAAACTACATGGGTGTTATGGCTAGGCAAAAATAATTTTTATTTTTGTACTTCATGTAATAGTATTTCTGGTAACCTTACTCATATCATGCATCTTAATTTTTTTGGGCTACAGCTACCACCACAGGACCAAGAGGGAGGATCGCCAGAGTCTTCCAGGTGAAGGAGTTTGATGATGAGGAGGTAGAGTTCGGGCTGACTCTGGACTGAGGGGTGGGCATCGTCCAGTTTCCTCGGATTTTCACTGACCGCAGTCTACGCTTCTTTGTATCTTGTATCGACCCTCTGTACTTTGGTTGTATGCGGTATGGATGATTAGACCCACCACCCATGGTTTTGTTGGGGGGTTATGTTTTATTTCCTGCATTGTACCTTTTGTATTTCTCCCGGTACGCGGGGTTGTTTTGTTAATTTCTTATTAATGAAACAGGGTGGCGCTATTCCACCTTTTACCTTAAAAAAAAAATACAGAATTTATCTCCACATCTTCCCTTGACGGCTAAATCTATTGCATTTTCATGAATGTATCCATGACAAAACACCCATCTAAGTTGTAAGAGAATAATTTTCTAGAGGAATGCAACATAGTAGACATGATGACAACAAACAGTTGTGATTTTTCTAGAAGAACATGTTGTTTAAATTTAAATAACTCAAAATATTTTAATTAGTACTTCATATAATTCTATACACGATTATAAAAGAATTTGGACAACAATACATATGACTAACTTACCCAACAAACAAACAAAAACTGATATTCACATGAAAAAGTTCATGTTTCTAATTAACTATCAAGCTTTAAAGGAAATTAGGGAACATAATCCAAACATTAAACCCTCAAAACAAATTTGTTACATGAACATCCATCATAACTGAAAATCCTTTCAAAAGAACAAAATAGAAAAGTAAAACAAGAATGTGAGAAACATATGTAGTAATTAGAAATTGTTTAATGGGTTCGATCGGAATGACGTTTGGAGGAGATGGGTTTCGGTGGTGAAATGGAGGTCATGGCCAGTGATGGAGGTGGGATGGATGGAGCATGGGCTCAAGGGTAGGGCTCAGGTTGGGTTTGAATGTAATTGGAGTTGGAGGTTGGTGGAGGTCAGCGATAGAGCAGTGTGAGTAGAGTTCTGCTGTCTGTGGAGGTGATGGCAATGGTGATGTTGAAGGTCTATGAAGTGGAGGTCAGGTTGGGTTTGAATGGAAATGGTTCTTGAGGTCGGGAATGGGGCAGTGGAGGTTGACTGTTAGAGAGATGGTTGGTGGTCAGTGTAGTGCCCTGATTTTCGTATTCTGGAAACTCGTGACACAATCCAAAATTTTTACTTCAAATGAGCACATAACACAAAAAATCACAGAAAATTTAAAACTTGTATTACCTCAATGATATTACATTGTATAATATAATTATACATAAACTTTACATCATGAATTACAATAATAAAATACATTGTACTAAATCTATATCCTCCACTTGGATGCTCCACACAACTTGAGTCCCCTACTCCCACGATTAGGTAGTCATGCACACTAATCAACTATGTCAGTTGAATGCAACTAACGCAGTGCTGAAAAAACCAGCGACTCCAATTTCCTAACAATCAATATTGATGCAGAACGAAAATGTGAAAGTCGAACCACAAGTGTCGGTGTATGCCATAACATAGATTCTAATGCACAAAACTCAAATACACACGATGCTCCTACTCTAATGCACACTTGTTTGGAAACATGTGCATCCCATACTACATACTTCCTAAACAGTCTCACGTGCTTCAGATAATATTGTTCGATCCCTCTTCATGCAACCTACTCTTGTACTCTTTCCTTTTCTAACATTCATCTAGTGACTAGTAGATTCTGCAGTTTATGGGGTCCACCCCCGCTACTATAGTTGGATCATGGTCTTCTCCTTTCCGAACGGCAGTGATCACTTTGTTCGCTCAGATCAGTGGTTCTATCACGCCCTGTTTCCCAAAATACGGAAGTACGGGCATGCAACTAAGGTCCAATGAATGATATAATTATACCAACTCA
Source organism: Hemerocallis citrina (assembly GCA_017893485.1). Taxonomy (NCBI): domain Eukaryota; kingdom Viridiplantae; phylum Streptophyta; class Magnoliopsida; order Asparagales; family Asphodelaceae; genus Hemerocallis; species Hemerocallis citrina. The sequence goes on along the minus strand of CM030364.1, from coordinate 234,753,950 downwards.
TATCATCTATAAGCTGTACAATACCAATAAGCTCAAAAACACTTATAACGATACAAATTACATGAACAAGGATAGAATAAATAAGCAATATCTGAGATATAAGGACTTTCAAAATGCCCGAGAATATATACAATGTGAGAAACGGTTTGCTACAACTAGTAGTGACAGGAAAGTAGAGCAATAGCAGTAGTAATTCCATCATGGCCGTCTAGAGAGTCTGTTCGCCAAGTTCCTTGAGTATCTCATCATATTTACCTGTATAATCATTAACTTAAAGAAATGAGGGAGTACCTGTTAGACCAAGCTTCAGGCGCAAGTAGTAGCAAGCAGTTAAACAATAAAAGGATGATATAATAAGGAACAAAAAAGGGAATAAGGAACAATATGATTGAGTACGATATAGGTACAATTGTAAACTAGTAACTGGAACGAGAAACATGTAAACATGTGATGAACCCAATAATATTCACATTTAGGAGCAATAATCTTACTGCAATTGGACATTTAAATGCTTTATATGTGGTATTTTACTCTTCTTTTCTCTTTTCCATAGGAAACAGCCTAAAATCTGCAAAACGAAGCAGATTCAGGATTTTGAGGATGATACACAGAAACTGCAGAGCATAAGTCGACTGGTTCTTCCAACAGGCGACTGGACAGAGAGGTTGAGGCTGCTCAGTACAGTCGACTTACTACAGAGACAGTCGACTTGACTGATTAATTATGAATCTCCAGATGTCTCGGCACAGTCGACTTACTCCAAAACCAGTCGACTGGCATTCAGCAAAGTTAGAAGATAAGAACAGTTGAAGATTCATCCTCATCCAAATCCGAAGCAAGATTAAGTTATCCAAACCCAGGTCGTCTGCGAATAACAACTCTTCATTAATCAAGTTAAAGAACCAGGATTGGCAAGTGAGAAGATAGACTCAGATCTATATTCGATGTGTAAAGAGATAGAATTGAAATCTGCAGATGTGGGAAAAAGAAGTTATAAAAAGGCTGGAATAAGGAGTTGAGTGTATCACCTATTCTCTGAATCATCAATCGTCAACCAACAGGCATTATTCTATCAGCATCGAAGAAAGAAGGAGATCAAGTACACTGAAAGGAACGATCCAGTCGACTGAGTGACAGCAAGTCGACTTCTCGGGCCGAACATCATCAGTTTATTTCTTCTCTTTCTTGTTTTTATTTTAAATCATGTATCGAAACTGTTAGTCAATAAAAGTCTTATTATGTGGAACTAATTTCATAGTTGGGTAGATTGAAACCGTAGTCATGTAATGCTTATATTCTTCTAAACGCGACTCTATTACTTATTGATTAAACCTGATTGTATTGGTATAAATTTATATGAATCAAACTTGTTCAGAAGTTCTAAGGGCAGTCGACTGAGAGTGACAGCAAGTCGACTGCCATGCAGAACCTGAGATTATTAAGTTTGCGTATTATAAATCTGGATCTGTTATATGAGCATAGAGACGACCCGTATCTCGTGCTCATAGCTTGTAACACAGGAATCTTTAGGGGTTCTTGGTTTAATCAACTTGAAGGATCTAGATCTGATACCAATTTCTAGAACTTCGAGTGTTTGTTCGTTTCCATTGTTCCTATGTTTTCTTTAAGTGCAACTTAATAGATACCATGCTAAATACTTAAGGAGAGAAACGAATTAGAGTAGATACCATGCCTAATTCTTGGCCTAGGGAAACATGAACTTTAAGGAGTAGATACCATGCCCTTGAAGGAACAAACATGAGTAATTAGAGTCGTATAGAAGGTTACTTAGCATTATTGACTATAGGTGAAAATCAAATCCCAACTACTTAATAGATATTTGTGATTCAGAACTACTTGATCTAGTTTTAATCTTGTCATTTCTTTTAGAACAACACTTTAAGATTCTTATTTCTGTTTTATTGGTTAGTAAGTTAATTTCTAAAATCTCTGTGGGATCGACCCTTGCTTGTCACTACGCTTCTATGAACGATTCGTACACTTGCGAGGTTTTAATTTGTGTCTAGTTTATCTATTTATTTAGATAGCTGGATTTCACAACAAGTTTTTGGCACCGCTGCCAGGGGATTGTTTAGTATTTTAACTTACAAATCAGTAAAATCTTTTTCATTTTCTTTTATTAATAAATATTTTTCTTTTAGGTTACAGAACTTTGGTGAATGCACGGGAGACGATCACTTCATCCAGAGCTACTACCTATTGAAGAAGAAACAGAACGCACTCTGCACAGACTAGGTCGGCTTTCTGCAACAAACCAGTCGACTGTTGCAAGGAACAAGTCGACTGCACAGAGACCCAATTCACAAGCAACAATGGGTGAGGAAGTACCAAATCGAGTACCAATGCAGGACAAATTCACACCTAAGAATATTGAGCAACCTTCCTGCATTGCTTATCAACCTAATGTCACAGGGAACAAGCATCTATCTCCTCAATTACTTAGCATGGTTCCTCACTTTAGTGGCAAACCAGACGAAGAGCCTCACCTCCATCTGCAAGATTTCTTTGATCTTTGCAGAACACAAAGCGTCCAAGGGCTTACCCCTGAACAAATCAGGTTAATCTTGTTTCCATTCTCTTTAAAACTTAATGCTAAATTGTGATATAATTCTTTGGAACCAAGATCAATTCAATCATGGGAGCAATTGGCAACAAAGTTCTTGAAAGAATTCTTTCCAGCTCAGAAAACCAAACAACTAAAAAGGGAGATTCAACTCTTCCAACAAAAAGATGGAGATTTATTCTTCGAAGCATGGAAGGACTTCAAGAACAAGCTTCTCAAGTGTCCTACGCACAACATGCCTAAAGATGATCAGGTACAAGCATTTTATGAGAGTTTAAATGATACTAACAAGGCAATTGTGGATTCAGCTTGCAACGGAATCTTGATGAGGAAAAGTGGTGAGGAGGCCATCGAACTATTTGAAGAACTCAGCGAGAACTCACAACAATTCTCAACAAGGGAAAGAGGCATTTCGAAAAAATAGGGAGTTTACGAAATTTGTAGTAGTAATAACATACAATTAGAAACGGTAAACATGAACAAAAAAATTGATATGCTTGTTAATGCAATGACGACGATGGGCGGTGTAAAAAACCAAACAAAAGAAATTTGTACAATTTGTTCTCATTTTGATCATATGACTGATACATGTCCCATGTCTTCTTTCACAGATCAGGAGCATGCAAACTATGTAGGACAAGGAGTGTTTCCACTAAAGAACAACCCCTTCTCGAACACGTACAACCCAGGGTGGAGAAACCATCCAAATTTCTCATGGAGCAATAATCAAAACAATCAAGGCATTCAAATTTCGCAAGGACATGCACGGAACTTCCAGATGGGAAGTGGGTTTGATCGGTCAGTACAAGAACTGTAACGCCCCGAATCCAAATACACTGAGTTCGAGATGTTCTACAGGATCTTTTCACTTTCTTTAGTACAATTTTACAGGGAAATTTAAACTTTTCACTTTACATCAGAGCTTACATCAATATTACACTTTTACATTTGCACAGCGGAAGTAAAATTTACAACAATTAAATAAATGTACAACAACATGGTATAATCTTTAAGCGTCCATTCCTCTTTAACCTTTAACAAGCCATTTACCTACATATAATACTGTGGGTACGTCAGTTTATTCAACCGACGAACATTATACACGGCCATCCTCTCTATGCCGGAAATAGTATAACTCACCTTTCCATATTTAGCAAACACAAACTTGTCACATTTCAAACTAAAGGGACTATCCTATTGATGTCGTGTTGTGATTGTGCACTTAGTCCTTAATGCATTTATTTATGTTACATGACACTAATGCGCACTTGTTCGGATTCTATGCATCCCATACTACATAGGTCCGAGGGCAAGCCCTTATTCGTTCTTCATCTTTGTAAGGTTCAATCTCTCATTATTTCTTAATCTACTACTGTAATTACGGTAGTGTCTTAGATGTCCTATGATCTATGAGCCCATATCCAGGCAGCCTGGAGAGGAATCCCACGCACTGACACGACGCATCGAGTAGGCAACCTATGGATAATTCAGCCTCCGCCATGGAACAATAGAACCACCCATAGCCACTCGAACATCCCACGAGCGTCACCACCGGAACGATAATTCTGGAGTAGTGCCCACGCCATGTCTTGACGCATCAAGCAGGCAGCTTGTGGATCGCTCTCACACCGCTATCCAATGGCCCCCATACTCGTGTTTTTCTTCTACTTTCATCACGTCTCCACTATGTACTAGTTCTTAATCTTATTAAAAATCATGAACAAAAATTAAATCTCTAGAGTTAGCCTCTCCACTAAACCGGACTTATTCATTCATTTCAACGTGACCAACCTTAGTCTAATTTCATTTCATTTCATTTTTCAATGCCGGGGGAGACTTAGCTACTCCATTTCAATTTTCATTTCACAATCTTCAACTCATAAATTCTTCATGTTGAGTTCTCATACTCACATGTATATTCTCTTTTCAATTCATGATTCCTAATTTGTTCACAAGTCCATAACTATACATGAATTTCATGCACTTTATCAATTATCACATCATATCAATTTCACATTACTAAACAATATGCATACTTCATATTTTTCCACAAATGAGAAATAAATTGCATTAAGTCACACAACCAAGTTTCTTTTTTTGCCAAATCAAATTCTAATCCTCCATTTCACTTATTCTTTTAAGTTATACTTTCACATCAATAACACATATAGAGCCACATTTCTATTTATGTATTTTAACTCCAAATCATAGTTAATTTCATTCAAATAATCCCTAAACCATTTTTAGAAAGTCCCTTACATTTTTAGGAGAATAACCATATTTTTTTCACATTTTTTGGACACTTAAAAACCCAAAAAAATTTTTTTTTTTTCAATCTTGCCGATAGCAAGATTCGAACCCGCACCCCAGAGAACACAGCCAACAGCACAGACCGCTAGGCCGGTTTGTGCTAGCGATTAGAAGAGGAGACAGAGAGTATTTATTACTCTCTGTCACTGATTCTCATGTTTTAAAAAAAAGATGAAAACAATTGTATGCCGCAGGGGTTCGAACCAGTCATCCAAGAGAACACAGCCGCACACAGTGACCACTTGAGCCATATGCTCAGGTTGTCACAGTACCATTTAAAAACCCTTTTGAAATCAATTGCCACTGTTGTTAAAAACATATCGATGTTCAATTAAACTTTGTTTCATATTGCTTTTATAGAAGTTACTGAAAAACTCCAGATTGACTTCCCCTCACATGATTTTCATATCAGTATGATTAAAATAATTTTTGTACTAATAAAAATATATTTTTCACACAAATCAATGAATTATTCATTACAACTACTACACTTCTCATTTTTTGACGTTGCTTAACAATTGGCCTTCTAATCTTTTTATCCACAATTTTCTTATATTAATTTACTGTTATTAATCTTTTATTCAACATACACATTCATTTCGAATTTATCCATTCCCACAATAACTCAAAAGATCTCTTCAACACATACATTAGCATTAACAAAGTACTAACTTTTACATATATTTTGTGATGGTAATAAATATATTTTCTTTCATCAATCTATAATCATAATCAATTACACATGCAACTTATAATTTTAACAATAGAACTACATACTAATTCCATGTCAACAATTCAATCAATTAGGGGTCATTTTCCAAATTTAATGAGCATGCTTATTAATCATTTTCATACTTCATGGTTCAATACAATACTAGCATATTCCTAATTAGAAAATAGGGAGAATTAGCCCACAACTCAAATTAATACTAGAACCACATACAAGTTAATCACAACATTCAATCAATTCATAAACTAACTTCTCAATTTAAAGTGTGTTCTTATTAATATTTTTCATGCATCGTCTTGATAGTTAAATCTAGCATGGATCCCTATATTAGAAATATGAAAGGTTACCCACCTTGTGTGGAGAGAAACAAACACAAACACAACAAATCCTTGCAACAAGATGCACCTCCTCCTAGACGATGCGCGCACGAGCTCCACGAACACCAAGCAAACCGAATACTTCTCCTTGAACTAGCCGGCCTCTCCTCCTTAGAAAATGCAAGCAATCCCACACAATCTCTCAATCTTTTTAACTCACAACTATTACTAAATTAGACTATAGGTTTGGAAAGATATAATTGCATATGAATATTAGCCATGGGAGGGGGGTATTTATACTAGAAATCAAGTGAAATGGATGGCTAGGATTGACTAGTTGGTTGTAGGATGGAGGGCCAAGATTAGAGTAGGAGTTATAAAAACTACCCACAACTATACAACCACCTCCATGATCACCACTCAACTTTTTGAATCTCCCTCCAAAAAGAAGCAATCCCGGCCCCCTTGGAGAAGTGTGCATTGCACGTGTACGTGTAGTGCACGTGCATGCAACTAGGACCAAAATTGTACATTTTAATTTTGTACAAAAATAAAATAGTATTAAAATAGTCTTCTACATGACAAGTTTAAATAAAAATAGATTAATCCATGGGCTTTAGTTTTGGGCCAAAACATTTATTTTAAATAAAATAAATAAATCACATTTTGGGCTTTTACGAAAAGGCTTTAAAATAAGGCTTTCTATTTATTTAAAGAAAAAGGGTTTTGTGTAAAAATTTGTTTGAAAACATATATCACAATAAAATAATTATAAAATTTAATTCAATCAAAATATTGCACGTGCACACTACGTGCAAAATAAAACAATTTTTCATTAATTGAAAAATCAGGGCATTACAAGAACAGAAGAAGTTGGATTTCGAATCCACCGTTCTTCAATTGCTCCAACAGCAACATCAAACAAGCAACCAACAAGGGCAGGCAATTCAGAAGTTGGAAACCCAAATCGGTCAAATCGCGAAGGAGTTGAGTGAAAGAAAGGCAGGAGAACTCCCAGCACAAATTATACCAAACCCTAGAGGCCAAGAACAGTTCAAATCAGTGACAACCTTAAGAAGTGGTAAGATAATTGACAGCAAGGTTGGAACACACGCAAACAAATCAGATACACAACCATCAAAAGCTTTGGTTCCAACAAGGTAAGTGAAAAAGAAGGGGCAGTATTGCCACCATTCCCTCAAAGGTTAGTCAAACAAAAGAAAGAACAACATTTATTTGATATCTTTGAAACTCTCAGAAAGGAAGAAATTAATATTCCCCTACTTGATGCTATTAAACAAATTCCTTCTTATGCCAAATTTTTGAAAGAATGTTGTACTCACAAGAGAACATTTCAGGTTAAGGAGGATGTGACTTTGACAGAGGAAGTGAGCGCCGTATTGTTAAGGAAATTACCTCCTAAATTGAAGGACCCAGGTAGTTTTACCATTCCTTGCAAGGTTGGTGAGCACTTCTTTGAAAAGACACTGCTAGACTTAGGGGCAAGCATAAATCTTCTTCCATACTCTGTTTACGAAAAGCTAGGATTGGGGGAACTCAAACCAATATCCATCACTTTGCAGTTGGCTGATCGCAGCATCAGGAGACCTAGAGGTATTTTGGAAGATGTCCTAGTTCAGGTAAACGACTTCATTTTGCCTGCAGATTTTGTTGTGTTGGATATGGAGGACTCTTCAATGCCATCTTCTTTACCGATCATTCTAGGTAGGCCCTTTATGAGTACGGCTGATATAAAAATTTGTGTTAAAAAAGGTACTATAAGTATGAATGTTGATGCACTAAAATTACCACATGATGATCATGAATGTTATAATATTGATGTGGTACAGGAGATTGTCGATCAAACATTTCAGGTACATAGCATTGAACCACTACAAGCCGCAATTACACAATCTCTAATATTGTCTCATGTTGAACAGGAATACGATGAATGGAGAATTGCAGAGACAGTACATTACCTCGAAACTCCAAAATCATATTCAGGTAAGCTTGCACCTGCATTTGAAAATATTGTGTCTGATAACACTTTTGTTTCCTCTGTTACCAGGACACCAGACGTGGAGCTTAAGCCGCTGTCTGAACACTTGAAGTATGCATATTTGGGTGAAAACCAGACGAAACCTGTAATAATCGCTGCAAACTTGAGTGCGCAAGAAGAAGATAAGCTGTTGAGGGTACTGCGAGAACACAAGGGTGCAATAGGATGGACCATTGCAGACATCAAGGGAATAAGTCCATCCAAATGCATGCATAAAATACTTCTTGAAGACAATACAAAACCTAGCAGGGAAGCACAGAGAAGGCTCAATCCACATATGAAGGAAGTGGTAAGAACAGAGGTCTTGAAGCTACTAGATGTTGGCATCATCTACCCTATCTCAGATAGCAAATGGGTGAGTCCTATACATGTAGTGCCTAAGAAAAGTGGAGTCACAGTGATGAAGAATGAAGAGAATGAGCTTATCCCTACGAGGATGACCATAGGATGGAGGGTATGCATTGACTACAGGAAGCTGAATAACAAAACCAGGAGGATGCCTTTTGGATTGTGCAACGCACCAGCTACATTTCAGAGATGCATGATGAGTATATTTTCAGACATGGTGGAAAGGTTCATCGAGGTATTTATGGATGATTTCAGTATTTTTGGATCTTGTTTTGATGAATGCCTTAACCATTTGCAGCTTGTACTTAAGAGATGTGAAGAATGCAATTTAGTGCTGAATTGGGAAAAGTGCAATTTTATGGTACAACAAGGTATTGTCTAGGGACATGTGGTGTCAAAAAAGGGCATAGAGGTGGACAAGGCAAAAATTGACATCATATCAAAGCTACCCCCTCCTACTACAGTTAAGGGTGTAAGGAGTTTTCTTGGACATGCAGGGTTCTATAGAAGATTCATAAAAGATTTCTCCAAAATCTCCAGACCCCTTTGTGGATTGTTAGCTAAGGATGTTGAGTTCGCATGGACAGAAGAGTGCACAAATGCTTTTATTACATTGAAAAATCTTCTCATTTCGGCACCTATCATCATGGCACCAGATTGGAACCATCCTTTTGAGCTTATATGTGATGCAAGTGATTATGCTTTGGGAGCTGTTTTAGGTCAGAGAATAAATAAGGTACCCCATGCTATTTACTATGCTTCTCGAACTTTAAATGATGCACAGCTTAATTATTCTACTACTGAAAAAGAAATGTTAGCTGTCATTTTTGCTATAGAGAAGTTTAGATCATATTTGATTGGATCTAAAGTCATTGTTTTCACTGACCATGCTGCTTTGAGATATTTGTTTGCTAAAAATAATGCTAAGCCTAGGTTGATCAGATGGGTGCTGTTGCTTCAAGAATTCGACCTTGAGATTAGAGACAAGAAAGAAAGTGACAATGCTGTGGCAGATCACTTATCCAGATTACTGCATGATGAAGAAAGAATTGTGCCCCCACTGAATGAAAATTTCCCAGATGAACATTTATTTGAAATAAATATACAACTTTCATGGTTCGCAGATATTGTAAATTATCTCACTGCTCATGTTTTCCCTCCAGGTATGACAAGTCAAGAAAGAAAGAGATTGGTGACCATGTGCAAGCACTATTATTGGGATGATCCTTATTTGTTCAAATTTTGCCCTGATCAAATTATAAGAAGATGTGTGGCGGAAGAAGAGCAAATGAGTATTCTACAACATTGCCACAAATATGCATGTGGAGGACACTTTGGACCAAAAAGAACAGCACTTACGGTATTACAATCTGGTTTTTATTGGCCTAATGTATTCAAAGATGCTTTTTCTTTTTGCAGGACTTGTGATAAATGCCAAAGGACAGGCAACATCTCTACTAGAAATCAAATGCCATTGCAAAATATCCAAGTAATCGAGCTTTTTGATGTTTGGGGAATCGACTTCATGGGTCCCTTTCCTAACTCATTTGGTTATTTATATATTCTTGTGGGTGTGGATTACGTGTCTAAATGGGTCGAGGCTGTCCACTCAAAAACTAATGATCACAAAGTTGTTGTCAAGTTTTTATAGGAAAACATCTTCACCAGGTTCGGTACACCACGAGCAATAATTAGTGATGGAGGTAGCCACTTCAATAATTTTCCATTTGCTTCTTTGATGAAGAAATATGGGATTACACATAGAGTGGGTACTCCATATCATCCTCAAACCAGTGGGCAAGTGGAGATTAGCAACAGAGAGATCAAGAGCATTCTGGAAAAGACAGTAAATACAAGGAGAAGGGATTGGTCGCTATGCTTGAATGATGCATTATGGGCCTACAGAACCGCATACAAGACACCCATTGGCATGTCACCATACCGTCTGGTTTTTGGAAAAGCCTGTCATCTTCCAGTGGAGTTGGAACACAAAGCTTATTGGGCCATTAAAAAGTTCAATTTTGATATGAAACAAGCAGGTGACAAAAGAAGATTGCAACTGAATGAGCTTGAAGAATTGAGGCACGATGCATATGAAAATGCAAAGTTGTACAAAGAGAGGACCAAGATATACCATGATAAACAACTAGCAAGGAGGGAGTTTTATGAAAGACAGAAGGTATTGATATACAACTCGAGATTAAGACTCTTTCCAGGCAAGCTTATGTCACGATGGTATGGCCCGTACATTGTTACAAAAGTCTTTTCACATGGAGCATTGGAGGTTCATAGCAAAGAGAAAAATCAAATATTCAGGGTGAACGGGCATAGGGCGAAGCCTTATATTGAGATGAGTTTTGAGCCGCAAGAGGAAGATGTGAATCTTCAAACCATCCAATACATTGCATGAACTCATCAAGTCTAGCTGAAGACAAGAAACACAGTGCTTATTGGGAGGCAATCCAATTTTCAGGGGAGTACTTACACTTTCTCTTTATTTCTTTTTATTTCTTTATTCATCTTTTATTTTCAGTTTCTTTCCTTCAAATTAGATGGTAACATATGCCTATTTTAAATTTTTATTTTAAACATTGAGGACAATGTTCCATCTAAGGTTGGGGGTAGTTATTCACATTTGGAGTCTCTTGATGTTGAGTCTTTTCTAACAACAATGATGAGAAATGAGCTCATTTACTATAGGTAGAGAGTGGAGAACAAGTATTAAGTGTGGTTTTTATCTTTAAAAATGTTAATAACTTATCATATGGATCATACTTGAAACTTTCATTCATTTGGCTATGTCAATTTAACGAATTTTGATAGAGAATAGCAAGCTCAACTGTGAATAGACTTAAATACACAAAGTGTGAGTTTTTGAGCCTTATCTATTTCGTTTGAGAGTGTCATACACTTGAAGATCTCAGTTGACTGCATTTTTGAGATGATCTAGAACTTGTTTTTGCTACTTTTCGAAACTTGTTTTGATTTTTGCACAAAAACTTGGAAATGATTAAGGCACCTAAGACTCTATCACCAAAGACAAATAGCCTACCCAACATCAATTATCCACTAGTTACCCCTTCGAAGCCTATAAAAGCTTTCTTTTTGTAAGACACATCATCCTTAACCAAGCCTAGATGAATAGGTTACCTTACCTATATCTATTGAGTTAGTAGAGCAAGAATTGAAAAAGAGATGTGGTATGTCAAGATGAAGGGGATGAAAATATAAAGTTGGAGGATCTGTCATAAGAAAAAAAAATGAAAAGTTGTAAATTGCTGAGTTATGGATGGGGGAAAGGTGTTGGTAGAAATAAAGTATAGGGTTGTTATATATGGCCTTAAAAATTTGGAGTATGTGAATAAAAATAAAAATAAAAATAAAAAATAAAAAAAATCTCTTAGAACAATGCAGGTTGCTCTACTAATCCTTTAGAATTTTGTATTCCTTTTCCCTTCAATTGTTTAAACCCTCACCCATGGCCCCATTACAACCTATAAAAGACCTTTTGATCCAAGTAACATGCAAATCAATGGTGTGAAGATGTAGTAGCAAGATCAAGCATATGGTTTCATCCAAGTAATGAAAATTGTCACGAGATCTAATTTGAATGTCTCATGTCAATGAGAGCTATATTTCTTTGGGAGTGTATGCCATGGTGAGATTTTGGAGTTGAAATATAGTTAAGCTTGCTAAACTTAATCATGATTATGTTGCAGAGGCATTGGCCACTCTACTATTTGATATTCAAGTTGAGTATTCTTGTGAATAAGTGATTGACATTTGAATTAAAACTTTTTAGACCTATCTTAATGCTTGTTCTAACCTTGACACTAACAGTAGCAAGTTCTTTGAGGTAAATGTTGAAAGGGTCAAGATGTCAAGTGATGCTTGTAGCTTTAGTTTGCTTGAGGACAAGCAAAAGCTAAGTTTGGGGGTATTTGATGAACCCAATAATATTCACATTTAGGAGCAATAATCTTACTGCAATTGGACATTTAAATGCTCTATATGTGGTATTTTACTCTTCTTTTCTCTTTTCCATAAGAAACAGCCTAAAATCAGCAAAACGAAGCAGATTCAGGATTTTGAGGATGATACACAGAAACTGCAGAGTATAAGTCGACTGGTTCTTCCAACAGGCGACTGGACAGAGAGGTTGAAGCTGCTCAGTACAGTCGACTTACTACAGAGACAGTCGACTTGACTGATTAATTATGAATCTCCAGATGTCTCGGCACAGTCGACTTACTCCAAAACCAGTCGACTGGCATTCAGCAGAGTTAGAAGATAAGAACAGTTGAAGATTCATCCTCATCCAAATCCGAAGCAAGATTAAGTTATCCAAACCCAGGTCATCTGCGAATAACAACTCTTCATTAATCAAGTTAGAGAACCAGGATTGACAAGTGAGAAGATCGACTCAGATCTATATTCGATGTGTAAAGAGATAGAATTGAAATCTGCAGATGTGGGCAAAAGAAGTTATAAAAAGGCTAGAATAAGGAGTTGAGAGTATCACCTAATCTCTAAATCATCAATCGTCAACCAACAGGCATTATTCTATCAGCATCGAAGAAAGAAGGAGATCAAGTACACTGAAAGGAACGATCCAGTCGACTAAGTGACAGCAAGTCGACTTCTCGGGCCGAATATCATCAGTTTATTTCTTCTCTTGTTTTTATTTTAAATCATGTATTCGAAACTGTTAGTCAATAAAAGTCTTATTATGTGGAACTAATTTCATAGTTGGGTAGATTGAAACCGTAGTCATGTAATGCTTATATTCTTCTAAACGCGACTCTATTACTTATTGATTAAACCTGATTGTATTGGTATAAATTTATATGAATCAAACTTGTTCAGAAGTTCTAAGGGCAGTCGACTGAGAGTGACAGCAAGTCGACTGCCATGCAGAACCTGAGATTATCAAGTTTGCGTATTATAAATCTGGATCTGTTATATGAGCATAGAGACGACCCGTATCTTGTGCTCATAGCTTGTAACACAGGAATCTTTAGGGGTTCTTAGTTTAATCAACTTGAAGGATCTAGATCTGATACCAATTTCTAGAACTTCGAGTGTTTGTTCGTTTCCATTGTTCCTATGTTTTCTTTAAGTGCAACTTAGTAGATACCATGCTAAATACTTAAGGAGAGAAACGAATTAGTGTAGATACCATACCTAATTCTTGGCTTAGGGAAACATGAACTTTAAGGAGTAGATACCATGCCCTTGAAGGAACAAACATGAGTAATTAGAGTCGTATAGAAGGTGACTTAGCATTATTGACTATAGGTGGAAATCAAAGCCCAACTACTTAATAGATATTTGTGACTCAGAACTACTTGATCTAGTTTTAATCTTGTCATTTCTTTTAGAACAACACTTTAAGATTCTTATTTCTGTTTTATTGGTTAGTAAGTTAATTTCTACAATCTCTGTGGGATCGACTCTTGCTTGTCACTACGCTTCTATAAATGATTTGTACACTTGCGAGGTTTTAATTTGTGTCTAGTTTATCTATTTATTTAGATAGCTAGATTTCACAACAACATGACTTCAGTGTATAATCAATCAGTAACAAGGAGTCATGTAACGGGAAATATGCAAACATATAAACGGGAATCATGTAAATTTGTAACGGGAATCATGTAAACTTGTAAATATGAACCAGGTAACTTGTAAACGAGAATCATATAACTGAAATCATGTAACTTGTAAACAGAAATCATGCACATGCTCAGTGTTAATCTTATGTCTAACATTCTTTTATAAACCCTAACTATTGCACGCAATCCTGCGTCCCATATTACAGGTTCGTGTGCATACAAATATGTTAATGCTTAGACTCTAGTGGTGAATTCTATAGGGTCATATACTTGGGTCTTCCAGTGACAATAACAAGAATTATATCATGTAAACAAGAACGTGTAATTATGTAATCATGTAATGGATTCTAGAGGTGGACCCCGTCGTCTCAAGACGTGGCACTTAGTTCCATATAACTAGTAACATGAAATAGGTAAACATGTAAGCAGGATTCACTATTACGAGAAACATGGGTCTCCTTCCAAGTACACTCTCATATATTGTCCAATACTAGGTCTTTCCCTTATTACCCCGGCTTGTTATACTTTTACAATAACTTACTCATGAACATGCAACTAATGGAAACGGGTATCAAGACAGTGACAAGAAGGTATCGGAAGTTATGCAATGCTTGCTACACAAGTTCAATTAATCAAATGCGAGAAATAAACATATTTATATTTAAATACATGAAGATACAAATTCTAGATAGCAATATGTTGTTCTACAAAACCTCACTTTCCCGCTGCTATGGGAAAGAAAATAAGATTTCGTCAGGGGTTCCAGAAACTAGGCTCCCTTCCGGTTCCTACGCATATTCACAAGACACGTTCTAATTATAATAACTACATCAACCAATCAATTCTTTACGAGTCTATTGTTCAGGCAGCAACACAATGTCACGTTTCTATATGGATAATTCGACATAAAACTTAATACAAATTCTTACAAAAATCATAATCTAGATCCTAAAAATGTTCATTAACATCATGATTAATCTCATGTCTTAATTCCTAAGTTAACCTGTTGTTTCAATCAATTAAACAAGACATTGTACTTTCAAAATAGTATTCTGAAATTCAGATGTCACAGTACAAAAATCTGAATATATTGCAATCTAAAAGTCGGATTGCAAAATCTTCAAATGATCTGGATTCCAGACACAGAGGGCTACAACTTTCATTTATAAAGTTCTAAATTATATTATAAGTAACTAGGTTATAATCTCACGAAAGTCGGAGTAGACAGCATGACCAAAATACAACATTTGCAATTGTAAAGATTTTGGTTTACAAACATATAGTTTAATAACTAGAATTGAACATACGTTCACATCTATTAATCAGAATGAATTCTTATAGGTGACATGATGGAAATCTTTATTTCTATGATATTAATGTACATATATAGCCATTATATCCAATCAACATTCATTCAAATAACAATATTTATCTATATGCACATATTCATATATGACTCTAGTTTGTGTTCATGCAATGTATATGGTGACAATGAAATTTACGATTTTTCGGTGGGTATTGAATCAATGGAGGCAATGGAATGATTCAATGTATATAATGATTAATTTAAACATGAAAAGATCAAAAGGTGTGTAACAATACAATGATTCATCAATTGAGATTTATGAAGAATATATTTCATGAACATGAATGATAATGGTTTTAAGACAAGATAATCAAATAGGAATACTACTTGCGGGAGGTCAAAGAAAATGCTTGAACACGAACAATAAATTTTATATCAATAGATGCTTGCACATGAACAATAAGGGTGTGCAAGAGAT
This sequence comes from Hemerocallis citrina, assembly GCA_017893485.1. Taxonomy (NCBI): domain Eukaryota; kingdom Viridiplantae; phylum Streptophyta; class Magnoliopsida; order Asparagales; family Asphodelaceae; genus Hemerocallis; species Hemerocallis citrina. The sequence goes on along the minus strand of CM030364.1, from coordinate 234,738,206 downwards.
GCTTCCCTGATCATGTCACGATTACGACGGAAGACAAACGGCGAAGACAAAAACGAGCAAGAGAAATGACGACACACACACAATGACATGGCGATGACAGCGGCACAAGAAAGAGCGACACAACAACATAGCAACATATCAACAATAACAACAACAGTGAATATGGCTGTTGTTCGGGGCAGCAATGGAGAATTGATGGCTGTCGAAGGCATGTAGCAAGGCGACTATGAAGATGGCGAGGTAATGGAGGCAGTAGTCATCGGGTGCAGCAAGGTGAAGGATGGCTGATGGAGTTGATTGGTGTTGCAGCTGGTTGCGGTAATGATGAAAGGAAGCAGTGGAGGCTCGGGTGTAGGAGGCACTGACTGTCGAGATTGGCGGTGAGGAGGGGATGGTGTCGCGCAGGGCTCAGGGAGGCAGTTTGAGGGGGTGCTGTTGGCTTTCGGAGCTGTGATGGAGAGGGCTGGCAAGGCTCGGTGGAGAAGGAGACAGTCAGGGTTGATGGAGGTAGGCATTCAATGATGGCTGGAGTGGTCGGGTTGTGCTCGGGGATGGTGGTAGCGATGAGAAGGAGAAGAGGATGGGAAGGAGCAGTGGGTTCCAGGGTTGCGAGGTGCTGCAACTTGTGTGCGCGGCAAGAGGACTTCAGGGCAGAGAGGAGACAACGAAGACAGGGGATGTTGGCGAGGAGGCAGCGGCAAGGCTGCAAGGGTGATGCGGTGGAGGCGATGAGAAAGATTGAGTTGGGGTTGGGTTGCAGGTTATCAGAGGAAAAATGAGAAGAAGGGGTAGGCGGCTTATGAAGGATTAGGGTATTATATTAGGTTAAGTTAATTAAGGAAGTGATTAGGAGGTGGGTTAGTTTGGATTTAGCGGGGATTATAGTTGAGGCAATCATGGATTAGTGGGGAGACTAATTAGGAGATTATGGAGTTGTGCAAATGAGAGTTCGGGTAGGGTTTTGGTTAATGAGTTTTGGGTTGAGATTGGGCTTAAAAAGGATTTTGGGCCTCGAAATTAATAAATCAAATAAACAATAGATGGTTTTAAAAGTGGAATTTAGTTTGGGCTTGGACATAAATAATAGAAGGGATAGGATTGTGATTTAATAAATAATTAACATGACAAGAAATAGATTATAGAATGAAATATGATTTAGGTTTGGGTTTACACAATAAATAGACAAATAATCAAAAGAAAGGAGACAAGATTGGACTTGGTTTGGGATTCACACAAAAAAATCAAATAATCGACTAAACCATGATGACATTACAGTATGGTTTAAAATTGGGCTTGACAATATAATCAAAAAATCAAATAGTAATAAATAATAGTATGGATTGAAATTTATAGGTTCAAACAAATTAATCGGATATTCGAATTAAAGCAATTGAGTTCAAGAGAATAGAAGAATTTATATGCTGGCTTAGGTTCAATCAAATAGGATATGCACAAAGAATGAGTTTAAATGAACGAAAAGAATTTATAAAGAAATTGAAATACAAGAATACGAAGAAGGAAAAAAATGAAAATCGGTATAATCAGAAAGGGGAGTCACTGGTTCCTTCTCCACTCCGCCAGGATTAATGGTTCCTTTCCACTCACGTTCAGGCCGGTGATCATTCGGCTTTTGCCGTAGCTCTGCCTGAATCAGTGGTTCTTTTCCACTCCTGCCCCTACCAAAAGTTACCATGAACATAAGGCGAATCAGTAGGGCCTCCCCTACTCCGCCAAGAGTCTCAGTGTTAATCACTTGTTCCCCATTCGTATTGGTAACTCAAAACATAGACAAAAGTTGTAAGGACCATCCCTTAAGTTCTGTCAGGACTTGCGACCTACTTGTCGCGTCCCATTCTCATCACTAAATCCCATAAATCAACAGTCGAGATAACGCCGCAACACGTCCCCATGACAGGCGAGCACAACACCCAACTAGTGCCTGTTCCTATAAATCAATAACGATATGCCCTAGTCCAAGACACTACCACGCACCAAGACACCGAAACAACCCAACCTCTACGGAACACTAGAATTAGGGAATATGGGTAATTCTTATAATTACTAGATCATTTCTTTCGTTATTTGGTTACTTGATTCTAATGGCTCTTATATTAAAACTCTATCTCTTCTTGTTAATCTACTTAATTGACTAGTAAATTACTAAGCGTGTTTAGTTCTTCTTTATTAACTATTTGTTCCATTCATAAGCGATCTATCTTGTAATTATATAATCCTAACTTGGAAGCCATACCCATGTTTCAATTACACACCATTTGTTAACCCCTATTAGTTAGGCGGTTGAAAAGCACTAGGCAACTAAACTAGTTAATTAACTTAGGCATTTTATTCAAGACTTTAATCCAACCAAAGTAGGGCCCAACTCGGCCCCCAAATCGGGCACAAGAGTTGGACCATCTCGGCCCAAACTTGACCCAATGAAATCAGCGAGTTGAATCCTCGTCGATCGCCGTTTTGCCCTCTTCGCTTAGGTTTTCGACCATATCTTCAGCCCGCAACCAAGCCTTTCTTTGGCCCTTCTGATTTCCACACCTCCGCCGTCCTCCCGATGAGTGGTAGCTCCAAGAACATCAAGTGGAAACCTCCTTGGATGACAAGTAAGTCAGCACACAGTCGACAACCGATGCGTTCGAGGCATTACAGGCTCCTATTCTACCCCATTTATTCATTTGCTACCAATTAGGGCCTAAGGATCATATTAATACCCAATCAATAGCAATTTAAGGGCCTTATGAGTATATTTTGCCCACCGTTCGGGTGTAGAAAGGTGCTCAAAATGGTGAATAAGATCAGCCAACAATGATTGCTCAAATAGCAAGTAAATTGACTACTGATCTCATTTTGGCGATCAAAATCACAATCTAAGTGATCCTACATGGGCACAATCTTATAGGACTTCTACCTACATGATATTAGTGCAAAAAGGTTATTTAAGCCCTAAATTAGGGATTCTAAAAATCCAAACAACAAGCATAGCAGGCTAAAAACTACCATTATACGGTTCTTTCCGGACCCGTTTTGAGAAGTAAACGAATTCAGATAAGCCCCAAACTCTACACAACATGTACAACAAACTAGAACATCAATTGGGTATTTATTCACCCCAAAAACATCAAACATAACCATGCATACTGCTATGCTAGCATCAAGCGAAATATAATTTCAAATAGTGAGCAAGTTCCACTAGTTTGCAAAAATGAGCTAAATGACTACTCTAATCACAAGTAAATAAAAATCTAATCTTGCACAACCTTAACTATGTATCATAACCTCATTTAGAATATCATAAACAATATTTCTAAGACCAATAAGAGGTCATAACTTGCATGCACCAAAATAGTAAGCATAAAATATGAAATGTAGTGCTTGCAACTTGTAAAAATTACTAATAATTCGATACTTATTGAAATTTCGAATTCTTAGATTCTACAGAAAGATTAGTGAGTCTAATCCAAATGTTTAGTTGAAGTTTCCTCAAATTATTTTATTATTTAGGTAAAAACTATCAAGAACTGAAAAGTATACAGTCTCCATAATCTAAACAAATAACCAACCAGTAAAGAGCTCAAGATTATTTAAAAATATCAAATGATGTCCAAAATTCATAAAATATGGTAAACAAGCTCTAGACACATACCAAAATCACATATAAAATTTCCAGCTTAAAATTCATTATAATCAGAGAGATATGATTTTTGAACTTGGTGTAATAAACAGACAAAAAATCACAGCACAGTCTTTGTTTTTCTTCTAACTAGTAGTGAGTTTAGATTTTATAAAAAATAAAATTGTCATGCCCCACTTCCCAAAAATATGGAATACGAGCACATAACAATGGCCCAGCGAATGATTAACGTCATCCATAAGTTGTTTATCCAATTAACTCAATAATATAATCAATACAGAACAATTGCATAGGCAATAATAATAATCTCATGAACAATAGTACTTAGAATGAAATAATAAAAATATCCAAATACAATAATAATAATCCAGTGTCTGGAACAAAAATAAAATTCAGGACATAAGCCCAAAACAATAATTATCCAATCCAAAATAATAACAAGTCTCAATACATTAAGTTTATTAAAGCAATAAGCAATTAGAAAGCAGTAGTCTTCAGAATGTTTGTTCTCCAATTCCACCATACAATTCTCCTTCATTACCTGTATACACTTTATCTAAAAAGAGGAGAAAAACTGTTATGGATAGCAAGTACAGAAAGCAGGGAACAATAGAATAATGGTATAACAATGAATCAATTGATCAATAAGAATCAATAACATGGCACGATAGTAATAATCATTAACATGGTAATCAATGCAACGATGTAACGGTGAATCAATATTCGGTAATGGTAATCAACGGTCAATATCAATAACAGTTAAACAATATTGGATACAAATAGGAACAATGATGAACAATATGCAATGTCGGTGATGTGTCAATCCTTATTTCTATTAATCATTTTAACTCTGAATTAATGCACGTACTACTGTCTCATGTGTGCCGTACCACAGGTTCGATGCATACAATCAATTTCGTTTAGACTATAGTGGTAGATTTTATAGTTCATGTACTGGGTATGATAACGATAACGGTAATAACACTGGACATGTGTAATTTCTTACACGATGCCGATAACGGTAAAAATACTAGACATGTGCAATTTCATACACGATGCCGATAACGGTAATAATCACTGGCCATCATTCGAGTACAGTTCCCATATCATCAACTACTCTAGTCAATTCCTTAAACACCGGCTTGTTAATTATTTATCAAAGCAACAAGACAATATGCAACTAAGACATGAAATGAGCAATAGTATCAATCGGGAAACAATAGGGTGATAATATGGATAGGACGACTAGAATGGTGATAATAACTCATTGGGCACATGCAATGTAACATACATTCATTAATTCATGCAACAGTACAACATAGGAATTATTAATTTATTAAAAAGTGGTATCCAAAATTCTGGACAGCAAGCGCAACCTGTACAAAAATGCAGTTTCCCGCTGACTCAGAAATCAAAAGTGGAATCCGTCAGAAAAACTGGAAACTAGACTTCCACACTATTCCAACGCATACTTAAAGTTCAAATTCCGACAACAGTAGCTAGTTCAAACACATGTTTCTTTACAAGTTTTATGTTTAGGCAGAAATTCGACATCTTGTTGTTTTAATGTATTAAATCAGTAAAAACTCAATATTAAATCAGTAAAAATATTTTCTGGACTCCTAAACACATTAAGAAACAATCTGGAAATTTTCATAGCAAAATTTTTTCATTTGATCAGCCTTTTTACTGTTTAAACATGAAAGGTACGAGAATCAGAAAATCTAAAAGTAAAAACACAGCTGTAGTTAAACGGGCATAACTTTTGCTACAAAATTCGGAATTTCAAAATTCAAGAAGATCTGGAAACTAGAAAGATAAGGCTACAATTCATATTCAGAAAGTATTTCATTTTAAGGTCGTCTACTAGTTCGAAAACAGTAGTCCAAATTCAGGTCAGCAAGCATATACAGTTTTTAGGGTATTTTTCTTGAAAATAAGTTAATTAAACATGATGGGTATCGATTCTTTAGTCAATAAATTGTGTAATCAACATGAATGGTGTCAAAACATTATAAATAAAACTATAGCACGCTCATATATCAATTTATCATCAATTAATCATCAATCGATCAATCAACATACAACCAATCATTTGTCTCTATAATAATTTATTTGTGTGTCAATTATATGGACAACCTTATTGTCAATTCTATATGCACTCATGAAAGATCAAAACTTTAGATTCAAAGTGGCACGATGTCAAGAATATTGGGGTTAGCTCGTGTAAACTCTCTAGACCCAACGAATAGATGAACAATGGATAATACGATAACAAAGAGATCTACTTGCAAGAATTTCAATAAAACTTGAATTTGATACAATTAACAATTCAAGAGGATGGTGACTTGCCTGTTAGACGGTGAAAACGAATACCAAGAATAACGAGATAAGGATACCGAAGCAACGAACCCACGAACTGGCAAATTAGCAGGCGCAATATACGTGCACCAAACCCAAATCAATAATAGCACAAAGGGACAGCAACGACAGAGCAAGAGAGAGAGAGCACAACCAAAGGGGGCGACGGCACTAAGGGCGGCATCGACGATGAGGTCGACGAGCGGAACGGCAGTGGCGGCGCACTAGGTGGTCATCGATCGAAATAGGGAAGAGCAGAGAGGGGGTTTGGCTGTCATTGATGAGATCCAGAGGAGGAGACAGGGGGTTGATCGGGGTTGGGGTTTTCAGTTGGGCAGTTGTCTAGGTGTCGATGGGAGGGCGGCGACTGAGGGGGATGGTCGCCGGAGATGGGGGGGTGGCCGGAGCTGGTCGGGGTCGAAGATGAACTGTAGATGGGTTAGGAAATGTGGGCAGGAATTCGGGTAGAGAGAAACACAGAGGAGAGAGAAAGAGGAGAGAGGAGAGAGATTAGATGGGTAGGGCTTCATAATTTTGCAATTTTTAGGGTTTGCAGAAGAGTTGTATTTATAGGGTACTGAGTTAGAGGTTTAGGGTTCAATAAAAGCGGTTTTTGGTCAAGAATAACTGAAATTGGGTTTTATGGTTCAATTAAGAGATATATCTAAATCAATAGGGTTCAAATAAAAACACCAACAATAAATAAGAGAACAATATGATCGATAATAAAAGCTCAATCAAAAGAACAAAGAACTTCATGAACAAAAATTGAAATCCAAATAAATAGATAAATAATAAAAAAGAAAACAATATAAGTTGGCTTGAAATTAAATTAGAATTCACCACGAAAATCAGATCAAGGAAGAAAACAAAATAGTTCGTTAAATGTACTTTAATTAAATAATCAAGGAATAACAATTAATAGTTATAATTATAAAAATAATAGAATTATACAATAAAATAATTATTCGGGTTTAACAATTTATTAAAATGACCCTATATATATATATATATATAATTTGGACTCATATACAAATAGTTGATCAATAAGATCTAGAAAATAAGATCAAAACACATCGTTATTCGAAATGAATAAATTTTCAATTAGAAAAACACATTAATATAAAATCCAAAACGATTTTAACAAATACTGAATTTATAATATCGAAATAAAGAAAATATTCAGAAAATACGTATTTACGGGAATGAGGGTTACAATCCTACCCACCTTACAACAAAATTTCGTCCTCGAAATTTGCTCAGGCGGTACGTAGGACAAAACAAAAGCAATCAGGAAACAACAAAACTGGGAATAAAGGGAAAAGAGGCAAATTATGGGTAACAAAACAGGGAATTCAAGGGGAAAGAAACAAAATGGTGGCAACACCAGAACAAGAAAGAACATGGGTAAGCATTGAGTGATCAAGAATGATATTGAATAAAGATTCAATGAAAAATGACAATTGCAAATGAATGAATAAGGGAGTAAACAATGCAAAAAAAGAGAAGCAACAACATAATCCTTGGACCTGTGGGTTATGGGCCCATCACGCTTCCGCTACGCTACTCTGATGGTGAAGCTCCAAGCATCGGACATGTCATTGTAGGTCCAGTAATGCCAATCGACGAACCAAGCAGAAAGAAAAAAACAGATGACATCGGAATCAAAAGATAATGGGTACGGAAAGAATGAAATTATACCAAATAAGAAATCATTGAATAGAAAGGACGAACGACTGCAAGAGATGAAGGAACCGAATGTGAAGGGGTCCAAGAGGAATCAAACAAGACTAGTTTCCAAATCGTTGGTTATCAATTTTTCATGCGATCACTGTATTACTCATATTGTTGAGTCAAACGGATATGATCCCCAATCTGATTAATATATCAAACAAGCCAAACTTTCTTTCGTTAGTCACGTTTGACTGATATATTATCCAAACCCGGGCTCTGATATCACTAAAAACCTTGTCATGTCCCGCTTCCCAAAAATTCGGAATACGAGCACGTAACAATGGACCAGCGAATGACTAACGTCATCCATAAGCTGTTTATCAGATTAACTCAATAATATAATCAATACAGAATAATTGTGCAGACAATAACAATAATCTCATGAACAATAGTACTTAGAATGAAACAATAAAAATATCCAAATACAATAATAATAATCCAACGTCAGGAACAAAAATAAAATCTGGGACATAACCCCAAAACAAAAATAATCCAATCCAAAAATAATAACGAGTCTCAATACATTAAGTTTATTAAAGCAATAAGCAATTAGAAAGCAGTAGTCTTCAGAATGTTTGTTCTCCAATTCCAGCAGACAATTCTCCTTCATTACCTGTATACACTTTATCTAAAAAGAGGAGAAAAATTGTCCTTAGAGCAAGTCATAGACAGCAAGTAGAGAAAGCAGGGAATATTAGAATAATGGTATAACAATGAATCAATAGATCAATAAGAATCAATAACATGGCATGATAGTAATAATCATTAACATGGTAATCAATGCAACGATGTAATGGTGAATCAATATTCGGTAACGGTAATCAACGGTTAATATCAATAATAGTTAAACAATATTGGATACAAATAGGAACAATGATGACAATATGTAATGTCGGTGATGTGTCAATCCTTATTTCTAACTCTTAACTAATGCACATACTACTGTGTCCCATGTATGCCATTCCACAGGTTTGATGCATACAATCAATTTCGTTTAGACTATAGTGGTAGATTTTATAGTTCATGTACTGGGTATGATAACGATAACAGTAATAACACTGGACATGTGTAATTTCTTACACGATACCGATAACGGTAAAAACACTAGACATGTGCAATTTCATACACGATGCCGATAACGGTAATAATCATTGGCCATTATCCGAGTACAGTCCCCATATCATCAACTACTCTAGTCTATTCCTTAAACACCGGCTTGTTAATTATTTATCAAAGCAACAAAACAATATGCAACTAAGACATGAAATGAGCAATAGTATCAATCGGGAAACAATAGGATGATAATATGGATAGGACGACTAGAATGGTGATAATAACTCATTCGGAATATGCAATGTAACATACATTCATTAATTCATGCAAAAGTACAACATAAAAATTATTAATTCATTAAAAAGTGGTGTCCAAAATTTTGGACAGCAAGCGCAACCTACACAAAAATGCAGTTTACCGCTGACTCAGAAATCAAAAGTTGAATCTGTCAAAAAAACAAGAAACTAGACTTCCACACTGTTCCAACGCATACTTAAAGTTCAATTCCCGACAACAGTAGCTAGGTCAAACACATGTTTCTTTACAAGTTTTATGTTTAGGCAGAAATTCGATATCTTATTGTTTTAATGTTTTGAATCAGCAAAAACTCAATATTAAACCAGTAAAAATATTTTCTGGACTCCTAAACATGTTAAGAAACAATTTGGAAATTTTCATAGCAAAATTTTATCATTTGATCAGCCTTTTTACTATTTCAACTTGAAAGGCACGAGAATCTGAAAATCTGAATGTAAAAACACAACTGTAGTAAAATGGGCATAACTTTTGCAACAAAACTCGGAATTCGAAAATTCAAAATGATCTGAAAACTAGAAAGATAAGGCTACAATTCATATTCAGAAAGTATTTCATTTTAAGGTGGTTACTGGTTCGAAAACAGCGGTCAAAATTCAAGTCAGCTAGCATATACAGATTTTAGGGTATTTTTCTTGAAAATTAATTAATTAAACATGATAGGTAACGATTCTTTAGTCAATAAATTGTGTAATCAACATGATGGGTGTCAAAACATGATAAATAAAACTAGAACACGCTCATACATCAGTTTATCATCAATCAATCATCAATCGATTAAACAACATACAATCTATCAATTGTGTATACAATAATTTATTTGTGTGTCAATTATATGGACAACCATTTTGTCAATTCTATATGCACTCATAAAAAATTCAAACTTTAGAGTCAGAGTGGCACGATGTCAAGAATATTGGGGTTAGCTCGTGTAAACCCTCAATAGACCCAATGAATAGATGAACAATGGATAATACGATAACAAAGAGATCTATTTGCAAGAATTTCAATAAAACTTGATTTTGAGACAATTAACAATTCAAGAGGATGGTGAGTTACCTATTAGACAGTGAAAATGAATACCAAGAATAATAGAATAAGGATACCGAAGCAACGAATCCACGAATTAGCAAATTAGCACGCGCAATATACGTGCAAAAAACCTAAATCAATAACAGCACAAAGAGACAGCAATGACAGAGCAAGAGAGAAAGAGCACGGCCAAGGGGGGCGACGGTGGTAGGGGCGGCATCGACGGCGAGGTCGACGAGCAGAATGACGGTGGCGGCGCACTGGGTGGTCGTCGATCGAAATAGGGAATAGCAGGGAGGGGGATTGGCTGTCGTCGATGAGATCCAGAGGAGGAGACAGGGGGTTGATCGGGGTTGGTGTTTTTAGTTAGGCAGTTGTCTAGGAGTCGACGGGAGGGCGGCGACTGAGGGGGATGGTTGCCGGAGATGGGGGTGGCCGGAGCTGGTCGGGGGAGGGGGTGGAGAAGATGAACAGTAGATGGGTTAGGAAATTTGGGCAGGAATTCGGGGAGAGAGAAACACATAGGAGAGAGACTAGATGGCTAGGGCTTTAAAATTGTGCAATTTTTAGGGTTTGCATAAGAGTTATATTTATAAGATACAATTAGGGTACTAGGTTAGAGGTTTAGGGTTCAATAAAAGCGGTTTTGGGTCAGGAACAACTGAAATTGGATTTTAGGGTTCAATTAAGAGATATATCTAAATCAATAGGGTTCAAATAAAAATACCAACAATAAATATGAGAACAATATGATCGACAATAAAGCTCAATCAAAAAAATAAAGAACTTCATAAACAAAAATTGAAATCCAAATAAATAGATAAATAATACAAATGAAAACAATATAAGTTGGCTTGAAATTAAATTAGAATTCACCACGAAAATCAGATCAAGTACGAAAACAAAATAATTCGTTAAATGCACTTTAATTAAATAACCAAGGAATAACAATTAATAGTTATATTTATAAAAATAATAAAATCAAACAATAAAATAATTATTCGAGTTTAACAATTTATTAAAATGACCCAATAAATATATATATATATATATATATATATATATATATATATATATATATAATTTGGACTCAAATACAAATAGTTGATCAATAAGATCTAGAAAATAAGATCAAAACACGTTATTCGAAATGAATGAATTTTCAATTAGAAAAACACTTTAATATAAAATTCAAAATGATTTTAACAAATAATGAATTTATAATATCGAAATACAGAAAATATTCAGGAAATACGTATTTACGGGAATGGGGGTTACAAGAAAATATTATCCAAAATTTATGAAAATTTGTTGAGATTTTCTAGAAATTCATGAGATGCTATAATAAATATTTCTGCCTTAAATTCTACTTAGTCACGGATATATGATTTTCTGACTTAATACTAAAAATTTTATTTTTGTATCGTTAATAATTTAGGATTTGAGTTCGATTCGTATCGGATATATCCTTATTCATATCCAAATCTGTAATCGTATATGCCCATATATGAATTTTTTATATTTGTATCCTTATAAATTTCGGATTTGAATTCGTATCGGATCGGATATATCCTTATTTGAGAGCATCCCTATTATCCTCAAGATCTTCATAATATGTTTTTGAAAAAGCACTTCTTATTTAGTAGAAGACAATGTCATAAAACACAAAAACAAGTTCGTGTAAGATAAAAAGGAAAAAGAGAGTATGAATACCGGCGGACTGCACTTAAATTCTACTCCTCTAGGTATCATTAGGATATGTAAGGCTCTTCAACCTCAATGATGAAATCTTTTTTTTTTTGTTTTTTTTAGGAAAAGGTGGATTATGGCCACCCTGTTTCATTAATAAAAAATTAATAAAACAAACTCAGAGTACTGAGAAAGCTAAAGGTCCTACGAACAAAATAAAAGTGCATAAACAAAAGTACATAATCTCCACCCGTAGCATGGGGAGTGGGTCCAAAATACCATATTGGCCTCAGCAAATATGCATAAAAAGCCAAAATACATCATGTCCCCGCAACAAACCCTGGGACAGTGGGTATCCATCCATAGAATAGTCCACGCCATCTGTCAGTCGATCGTCGGACCAATCTTAACCTCCTCATCGTCAAACTCGTCATACCTGGAAGATGCTCGCTATCCTCCCCCTAGGCCCTGCTGCTGCCATATTAGCCCAAAATGAGATAAGATGCATAATGTGAGTCAAATTACCAGAAATATTATTACAAGTATTGCGGAAATAAAAATTATTTCTGTCTAGCCAAAGAACCCAGGTCGTTGCGGCGATAGCAATATACCACGCTTCTCTCATAGTCCTTCTCTCATAGGCAAAAGTTGGACCAACCCACAAATCCTCATACACACAGGGGTACTGACTCGTCCCCAGGGCACTGAGTACCTCAACAAGTACCGCTTTGCTCCTGGGGCACTGTAGGAACAAGTGGTCCCTAGTTTCTATAGTGGTGTTGCAGAAACCGCAACGTGAATCAACATTCAGTTGGCATTTAGCGAGGTTTTCTCTAATCAAAGTGGCATTGTTTACCACCAGCCACAAGAAACCTTTGACTTTCAATAGTGCTTTCGTCCTCCAAATGACACACGACCACTTTGGGGTACATCCCTTAAAGTGTATTCGGTTATACAGGGACTTAACGGTGAAAGTGCTGTTCTTTTGCAGTCCCCAAGATTTCTTATCTGGGCCCTGAGAGCAGCTAATTCCAGCGCTGGTGATGTAGGTCTGGAGTTCCCTGAGTCTGCCTTGAGAACTCCCATCGAGCACTTGTTTGAAGGACGGTTTCCAGGCACCTCTTTTCTAGGTAGCCGCGACCGTGCAGTGTGGTTGTGACGCATAATCATAAAGATCGAGGAACAAAGCTCTAAGAGTATGATCTCCACACCACTTATCCCACCAGAATCTGGTGAGTCTGCCATTGCCGATCACTGATGTGACACAGCTAATGAATGGTTCATAGGCCTTAGCGATGCCTTTCCAGAAACAGGATACATGTGGGCCTACCCTGAAGCCCAGATTTCTTGTACCATTCTCGTGCAGATATCCGTGGACAAACTCCTGCTACCCTTCTCCATTCGGGTGGAAGACTTTCCACCACCATTTACCTAAAAGAGCAAGATTCATATCCCGTAGGTCAATACTTGTCCTCTAAGTTTTGAATGTGCACAAATGGAAATCACCAATAATAAATGTAGGTATGAGGTGAGACGTTTTCCACTTAATTTGCTGAGCTCGGATGTGAATCACATAAGAAGTGTAATAGCATCCACAGTCGTCATTGTGTAAAATATGCATAAATGGATAAATGAATATAGTATTTAACAAGTTTTCTGCAGTTGTCGAAGGATATTTTTTACCTACTTAAATTAAAATAATGAAAATTCAGATTAGACGAAGCTCGATGTTGCGTCGGAGAGAATTTTTTTTTTTAATTGAGCGACGAAAGATCGCATTGCGTCGGAGAAGAAAAATAAAAATAAAAATAAAACATTTGCCAGACGCAACATGATGTTGTGTCCGGCAATTTAGGGAGAATATTTACTTGAATATTTTTTAAATAGGTATTGAACTACTAAATATTTGGTGTGTTTCAAAATATTGAACTACTAAATATTTTTAAATAGATACTTCAATAATTTTCCAAGCTTATTATAGATACTTCAGTATCTAATAGGTAATTCAAACTTTTTTTTTTATAGAAAAAACCCAACGGACGCAACATGATGTTGCGTCCAAGGATTACGGAGATGAGAGACGCAACATCATGTTGCGTCCGAGGGGGTTTTTAATTTTCCGGCCTTTCCTGTTTTAAAAAATTAATTTTTAATCGAGCGACGCAATATGAAGTTTTGTCCGGCGATTTAAAAATAATATTTTTTCAAGCGACGCAACACGATATTTCGTCCTTTAAAATATGCATAATTCTCAAATTCTCTCTCATATATAGTAATCTACTGTAACTAAATACGCAAAATATGCATATTTGGCAAACGACTGCAACAACATTTTTGAGAAAATATGCATATTATGCATATTTAGCAAACGACTACAGATGCTCTAAGTATGAAGTGAGATGCTTAATTACGATATAAATTATCAAATTATAATAGTATAAAGATATTGTCTAAGAGCATCCACTATTCTTTGCTCTAAAATATGCATATTTAGCATTTGACAAATAAAAATGAAGGGGGAGCGCTGCTATCGTTGGTGCCAAAATATGCATATTTGGACCCCCAAAAAATGACGTAGGATCTTCCTCTGTCCATCCCAAAAAAATTTTAATATTAAAAAGATGTGCGACAGAAGAACATCTTCCGTTTGATTTTAAAAAAAATTTATGAAAATGACATTTTCATAATTTTTCAATGGTATTTTAGTAATATTGGGTAAAAAAGTAGGAAGAAGTTGCCGGATGGAAGTTCTTCCGTCAGAGAAATTTTTTGAAAAAATTTAATAGCATTTTCGTAATTTTTGAATGACATTTTAGTAATTTTTCGGAAAAAAAATCTGAAGAAATTGGTGAACGGAAGATATCCGACCATATTTAAAAAGAAACAGACGGCCATCATCCTCCGTTTTATACATTTAGCAATTCTTAAAGCGGATTGTTGTATTTAGATATCCACTGTTTACTTATATTGCAAAATAAGCATACATAGCAAACTAATAGTGGGATTTTTTGATCAAAATATGCATATTTTACATATTTATTAGCAAATGATAATGGATGCTCTAAGAAGGATTAAAAAGGAAGACAGGGAAAACACCGACTTCAATTGCAAAGTAATTTAGAGCATCTGTAGTCGTGGGCTAAATATCCAAAATTTAGAAAAATTTGGAATAAGAGAGCTGCAGTCGTCGTCCAAATACCCAAAATTTGGGTGTACGATGAATAGTAGCTTGCCAAATACAGCAAACGATTTGGCAAAAGCCAAAATATAGCATTTGGAAAATTTTCTTTCGTCCCTTAAAAATGACGAAGGATAATATCCCGTCGCTTTAAATTTTTTTTTCCCAGACGATTAACAAAGCCCCGTCCGTTATTAAAAAAATAAAAATAAAATAAAAATGGGTTTCGGACGGTGTATTATACACCGTCCCGTCCCATTTTGAATAAGATAAAAGGTCCCATTTTGAATAAGACAAAAAAGGTAATGGACGGTGTATAATCCACTGTCCTTGCCTTTATTTCTTTTTTTTTATTTTTTATTTTTTATTATTGTCTTCTAGTGCCCAGAATTTTTTTTTTTTTTTTAAAATAGTTTCAGACGAGATATAATCGGTCGTCCGGTTATATTTTAACTTTCAACGACTGCAGCCAAAAGGCAAATATCCCAAAAAAATAGCTTAGAACGACTACAGATGCTCTAAGAGACTAATGGATAAGTTAGGGTAACTGTTTGGAGTAGGTCTTGGATGCTAATAATTAGTAAATTAGCTCAGAGACTAACAGTTTAATTAAGGGCCCATTTGGTTGACTTATTTTTAACCTAAAATAATATTTGCAGTCCAAAATAACGTCATTTTCGGCTTAAAAATAAGCCACCCAAAGGGGCCCTGAATGTTGAATGGGCCCCTCTTATATTTTTATATTAAAAGTATAGTTTTTTGGTATAGTTAGGAACACGGCTGCAAGACTCTGTTTACTGCAGACCTATTTTTCAATCATCATAGAAAATGAAAAGAGAAATTCCTGAATTTTCTTTCATTTTTTGTACTTGGGGTTTTTCCCATAATGATAAATATTTTTCCATAATGATAAAAATTACAGCAAATCAGAGACTTACGATCCAAGCACAAATCCTAAAACTTCTACGAGCAGATTAGCTATTACGGATCTCTTTAATAAGTTCGGATCTTCTTCAAGCTCATCTACAAGACATTGACCACTTTCAAACTCATTAAACGCGACTAGGCCTACTAGGAGAGATATCCATCCCATGAGGGCTGTAAGTCAACTCTCCTAACCCCAGACAAGAGTCTTATTTCTTAAGAGGGAGAATCAACAGGATAAAGAATTCATATCAATCTAATAGATTCAAATCGATCTCCTAAACCCTATAAATATCCTCCCCCCTCATCAGTCAAGAAGGTAATTCACAATGTCTCTTTCAAACTCTCTTTCTCTCTCTGGCTTTGACTAAAGCGTCGGAGGGTATGTCGTCGGGGCCATCCTCAGTATTTCAGGCTTTTATGCCGGCCCATCAACCACGTCAGCAACCGTTGGATTCAGATCACGGTGTTTAATCAAGGATCCAAATCCACCCTCGGAAGCTCTAAGTTCTTTTTACGACAACGATTAAATGTTAGATCTTTAGTTTTTCGTTCAAATGTAAACTTACTATCTGTTTGCTTCCACTCAAAAATAAGCAGCAACATTCCATAACAAATATAGAAATTCAATATTACTCTTTCACAAACAACAAATTTTACACTGGTCCTTAATTAACTTTAAAAGTGATCGCAAGTATCAGTGTGGTCTAATGGTAAGCCTCTTTACTGATGAGCAAGAAATTGTTAGTTCGAATCCCGCTTGCACCAAAAATTCTACAATCATTAATATATAAATGGGATATCTGCGAGTGTGAGGATGTGTCTATAGCTTTGTTCTAAATATATATATATATATATATATATATATATATATATATATATATATATATATATATATATATATATATATATATATATATATATATATATATATATATAGGGAAGTCTTCCGTTGTGCACCATCTATGGTGCACACGGCGTGTGCACTCGGTCTTCCCGCCTTTGTATCGATAATCCGAACTATTGAAGTGTTACAAAATTGTATGGCTGAAAATCATTGGTTTTTTATAGTTACATGATGGATGGGTAAATAAATTTCAAATGATTTGATTTTACATATTTAGACTAATTTGGATGTGTAGATCAATGTGAACGGTTCGGATCGTCGATACGAAGGAGGGAAGGCCGAATGCACACGGAGGGGTGGTGCACCACAATGGAAGATTTTCATATATATATATATATATATATATATATAATCATTAGTTTGAATCCCGCTTGCACAAAAAATTCTACAATTATTAATATATAAATGGGGTATGTTCGGGTGTGTGGGTGTGTCCATAGCTATTTTCCAAAATAAATAAATAAATAAAAACAAAACAAAACAAAATAAAATAAAATAAAATAAAATAAAGTAATATATATATATACCCACACACACTCATAAGTCATACATTTGAGACTTCAAGTGAAACAAGAGAAAACTCTAACCAATTGGATCAATTTTTGAGAAAATGTCTTAAGTATCATTGTCACACCCCGCTTCCCAAAAATACGGAATACGAGCAAGTAATATTGGCCCAGCGAATGATTTTCATCATCCATAAGCTGTTCAGGTATCTTACAACATCTTACAAAATAATCAGAGTCGGAAGCAAGAAAATCAACCATACACATGCAAAATTGAATCAATATAACAACAAAATTTACTTGAAATAAAATGTATTAATCTCAAATAAATTAGATCTGAACAAGTCAATAATCCTAGGTCATACTGCCCAAGCACAAAGAATCCAAGTAACAAATACATTGTTAAAAATGAGCAACAGAAAATAAATGAAGATAGCAAAAGCTTCAGCAAACTAGAACTTTAGATTATATACTCCATCGGGCAGCTGATCACCAAAATCTGCAATTAATAATTGCAGGAGAAGGAAAGAGAAAACAAGTACCCGTCAGTGCAAGTTACGGACCGCTTATAATGTAGGATACAAGTACATGAGAAACAATCTAAATAACAGTGGAAACAAATGTAGCATGGTATAACACATCAACAATAATATCTATCATGAATCAGTAAAGCAAAATCAACTAGCATGGTATACTAACAGTACAGATGTTTGAGTCAAATACAGTGTCATATGGCAACTAACAATGTCCAGTAACAGTAAGCTTAGTATATTAGTGAATCAGGATAACAGTCTAACAGTATCAGTCTAACAGTCTCTGTCTAACAGTATCAGTCTAACAGTATTAGTCTTATGTTCTTACAGTCTTGTGTGTATTACTAGCTAGGTAGCACTTCATGCGCTCCAAAAACATAACACATGGTTGCTACAACAAACAGTTTTTTTTAGATTTCGTAATGGACCATAATGGGACAGTGTACTCAGGTATCAGTATCTGTAGCAGTAGCAGTAAAGTAACAGTAACAGTAGTAAAAAAGTAACAGTAACAATAGCAGAAAAGTAACAGTAACAGTAGCAGTATGGAACACTAGTTCCCTTCCAAGTACACGTTTCCATATTTTCCACTACTAGATTTTCCCTTAAGAACCCTGGCTTGGTTACTTTTATTATGGTCATCAAACATGCATAAATGTTTACGAAATAGTGTCAAACTAACAGGGTATAATCAGTATTAGGTTCAGGGAAACAGTCAAACATGTATAGATGATATACAGTCACATAAACGAGCAAAACAGTGTATGTTCATATTCAGGACAGCATGACAGTACAGTACTAAAATAGTGATTCCCGTTACTAAAGAAATTCAAATATGAATCCATCGAAGAATCTAGAAAATAGACTTCTACACGAATCCAGCGATTATAAATAAGCCATATAGTATTTCACAAAATCATAATTCAAAACTGATTTGAATCCAGAAAATACGTTCAGTCAGAAATCAGTAAAACGAATTCTCAATCAGAAAAACAGTATTAAAACTCCTCAAATAAATCCAAGAAAAATCTGGGCTAATCCCCTATATGTCTAGTATCAGAATATAAAATTTCATAATTTTCCAGTAAAATTTGATCAGTTATCAAAATCAGAAAGCATCAAAGAACGATAGTTTGGCAAATCTGGAATTCCTAACACTGCTGTACGAAAACTGTAATATCCGTGAAACGAAATTCAAATCTGCCAAAGAGAGATGAAAATAGGAAAAATAATCTAACCTTCATATTTCATAAATGATTTCCATACAATAAAAGAAAATAGGGTGAAAATATGATTCTTTACAGAACAGCGAGCAAAATACAGCAAGTATAGATTTCATAAACAAGCATGAAATAATATATAAAACTCATCAATAAAATTCACCAAAATTCTGGTTAATCCCTAGATAGGTATAGAAATACTGACCAAAAGTTTCAGATCAAAATAATATGTGTATCACAAGTATCAAAATAATTTAGTCATCAAAATCATTAAGAAACGAAATCTGGAATTGATCTACATCTCTGTAGTAAAAAAGTCATATCTCACACATATGAAAAAGAAATCGAGCAAGGTCAGAGGGGTTAGAAAGACGACGAATTCCTCTAAAACTCATATTTTATACTGAAATTAAGATTCTGACCTTAACATGGTCTAACTTACTGATCAAGACAGATTATCGGCAAAATACAGAATTTTCTCAAAAACCACAATCAACACAAATCATACGAAACTTGTTCTAATCACAATCAAGCATGGTATAGAGTCTATTAGGTGTCCAAACATCATGATGTACTAGATTATATAACACATTCACAACCATCATATCACATGGATCTAATCAACCACATAATTTAACATAATTATCTCACATATACGAATAGATCAAGAACGGTCAAACCTAGTTATTTTCATATTAATTTTGTGTCGTGAGGCAACTATGGTCAATAGCACAATAGAGACAAAGCCCATCAAAGATAACACACACATGAGTTTTCTCTAGAACCCAACTATACTATAAGCGGTATTTTTAACTTGTATCATACAAAGAACTTTCAGTACAAGTTACTAGTCTTAACCAAAGACGAAAACGAAGAACACCAAGAATAACGGGAACGAATTCCGGCAACGAACGAAACCCACGAATGAAAAATCAACTCGCGAATCAAACTAGAATACACCACAATCACCCGAGATCCAACACACAACCCACGAACGAATAATCACGCACACACACTCAATTCCGAGAGTACGAGGAAGAGAGGGAAAGAGGACAACGGACGGCGGGTTCAGGAGAGGCCGGGAGTGCACTGGGGTCGGGAGAGAGAGAGAGAACAGAGGCAATTACTTTGTGGCGGCTAGGAGAAATACACAGTGCAATGGAGCTAAGTAGTTAATATATATGGGACTTAGGGTTTGGTAAACAGGGGGCGGCAATAGCATGCAACCGGGTGTGGGTAACGTGCAGCCACGAGTCAAGGGGGGATTTGATTTCGGTAGTGGGGTGTAACATGTAAGAATGATGGGGGAAATTATTTATGGTAGGTAGGATTATATTAGGTAGGGTTTAGGGAATTAATTAATTGGGTTGGGTTATAATGGAATGTATGCAAACAGAGCTTAGGTCATTTGGGTAATACATGATAAAAACAGGGTGTATGGATATGTGGATTATGGTTGATGATGGGTATGAATATTAGGTAATGGTTAATGGTTTGGGTAGTTTTAGGTGGATAATTAGGGTTTTGGGTATAAGAGATCCAAAAAAAATGATAGGGTAAAAATGAATGAATTAAAATAGCAAAATAGAAATAAAAATAAATTTAACAGTGAGAATAAAAAATAATGGCACGAGCACAAAGAGACGAATCGAAAGGAGACAACCGAATCAAGAACTCGAATAAAAAGAAGACAAAATAACAAACTAAAAATATATTGAAACAAAAGTCCAATATATGGTCCAAAAGAAATACAAGAGGAATACAAGGAGAGAAAATAAACCAAAACGAAAATACACTCAAAAATATACAAAACGAAAAATAGGTGTTACAATCATGTTCTACAACAAAATTAGAACGATAAAAATAAAAAGACTATATCCAAAGAATAAAGCTCTTTCACTTAAGATTTTCTTTTTGAATTTAGATGCAATGGATCAGACTTTTTATGATATTGCAATTGAGGCTATGATTAATTATTCTAGAGTTGATGGAGAGACTCATATAAAAAATAGTAATTTATGAGATACTAATATGGAATTTAAATATTTGTTAAATATATGTTGGGGACGAGTAATTTAAAAAAATGAACGGACGAATAATGATTTTCTGTTCGTTAATTGTTTTTTTACAATTTTTTAAAATAAAAAAACAACGGACGGGGAATCATTTTCCGTCCGTTGTATTTTAAAAAAATATTTAAAAAATTTAAATCCTAATTAATTCATAAAAAATTATTCAATTAACCCTAATTATATCATATTAAAGCTTAAATAAATCTTAATTTTTAATTAATTTCAATTAAAATCTAATTTATACCCATAGAAATTTCTATAGGGTGTATTCTATAGAAAAAAATTCAAATGATTGAGAGGAAATGGCTGGACGGGGCTTCATTTCCCATCCCTGCTCATTTCTTCTTTTTTTAAAATCTAACGGACGGGAAATTTTTTATTTTTTTAAAATGGAACAGACGGAAAATGATTTGCCGTTCCTCAAATTCTTTTTATAAAAAAATAAAAAATTTGAACAAACATTTCCCGTCTAATATTTAAAAAAAAGAAAATAAACCCAGCGACGAAAGATGCAGGATCTTTCGTCCGTTTGAACGGACAAAAAATCAATTTCGTCAACTATTTTTTTCCAAAATCCTATACCGTCTCCCAAATATAGCCGACCACTATTCACCCAAAACCCAAAATTTGGGTATATAACCAACAACTGCAGCTCCTTTTTTTCTATTTTTTTTTAAAAAAAAAATTAAGTAAATGGCCAACGACTACAGATGCTCTCAAAGGTCTACAATAGCGTTTCGCAAACTCTATCGTTGCCCCCGCTATCATACGTATATAGCATTTCCTGGAAACTCTATGCTTGTTATTGCGTTTCGGAAATGCTATTATGTTGATAGCGCTTTGTAGAAACACTATCGTATTTATAGGTTTCAAACACGCTATTGTGTCTATAGCATTTTCAGAAATGCTATTGCTTTAATAGTGTTTTCGGAAACTCTGTCCATTGACAGCGTTTCAGAAACGCTATCAATTGGTAGCGTTTTGAAAACGGTATCAAAACAATAGCGTTTCTAAAAACACTATCAAACGCAACATCGTTTTGGAAAATGCGATCTCTTTTCACAACGTTTGCAAATGCTAACGTTTTAAGAGTGGTGTTTTCTACAGCGTTTTAATTACGCTTTTTTTTACCTGTATACAAAATAAAATTCTCCAGATGCATATAAAAATTTTGAAAATTCTCCGGATGCATATATATAAAACATCAATAGCATCATTCAACCTATTCATGTTTCGGAAATTTGTGTACACGTATATCAAAACCTAACATCATAAAACAATTTCGTACAATGAACTTGAATCCGTAAAATAAACTCATAAAAGGTTCATCTAATACACTTAAAACTGATGACAAAAAATCCTGGAGTGACTAACATCAAAACAATTCACATTCTCCATTTCATCCACGACATCTTTAACCTGCAAATGGAGATGAAAAAAAATTAAAGTGTGATCAATAATTGAAAAAGAAGTATTAAATCAATGCAGCTTCTGACACCATGAAGAGGGATCGATCCTACCTCTGCTAGTGAATCAATCACATTTTTCCTCTTCATGGTGTCAGAAGATGCATTGATCTAAGTAAGTGAACCAGAATTTAGCATTAGTAATAACTTTATCAGCACTGCTATAAGAAGAGCAAAAGTTTATTGCAGAGCATTTCTTTTCCTCTTTCTAAGTGAAGTAAATTCAAAGCCCATAGCCACATGCCAAAATACCACTTGCAAGTTTAACAGGACAAAGGTTATATGTTAACCACTAACAACATCATATAACATCAATAAAGCAAAACAGTCTTAATACCATCTTCCAAAAAAAAAAAGCACAACAGCCTATGTTTTCTTAGAAGTTATGGGTGACGGAACTAAAGAAATGTTAAAAATGTAAATGCTATAAAATGCATGCATGCCTATAAAAAAAAGTAAAAGAAACTAAATTAAGTTAAACAATAATATCATAGAATCATGGTCACAGTAAAATACTTACTGATACATTTTTCAAATCAAATTAGTGATCAAATATGTGATAGTCTGATTCATGGTACAGTTTCTGTTTTACAAAAAAATATTCATAGAACAAAGCAAATCAGTGATAATGCGTGCTTTTAGCGAATAACATAAAACAGAAGTGTTTATTAACAAATCAACAAAGTTCTATTAGTTTGTATTCTTGCAATCATTATATAATATTTTGACCCAAAAGCCAGGTCCTAAAAATATGCAATCGATCTCTGTCTTTTTTATAACTGACACAAGAAATAAACATAGCAAAGCACAAACTTCTATGGAACAACTTACCAAGAAACCATGACGGAAGCTTCCACCAAAACATATATCACTCAATCATTGGGAGGGGGTAAAGACCATAGGGTTCAAAACATAGTACTGGTATCAACAAGATAAAATAAATTTTACTTAGTATTAAAAAATCCTCTAACAATAAATTGGAGCAATTGATTGCCATAGACAAAAAATTCCAGTCAAATAATGTAGACAGCTAGAATGTAATGCTAGAACATCCCAAATTACTACATGCTATCGAACAGCAAGATGAATAGGATGATAATAAGTTATGTATAACTCAAAATGAAATTACAAGCATTTTTTTCTTTGAGTACCAGGTTGAAGATACAATTAGAAAGTTTGAAGGACTAAAACAAATATATTTTCTCAGCTTCTTTCAGATGAAACAACTCTCTATATCTAAATTGAAACCAACTTCCAAGCAGAAGAAACACCATTTTATCATACCTACTGCAAACCAACTTAGGGGACCGATTTAGAGTACTTTGGTACATTAGAACCAATTTGTATCCTTGATGAGATTTCCATTTTCTAGTATATAACTTTATAGACAATGAACATAATCCTAGAATTAGATAAGGTAACTCTGCCCCCAAATAAAATAGGTAAGAATCCATATGTGGATGCCAACCAATTAAAATAAGGCTAATTATTAATAACTGAAAAGTGTCTTCGGATGTAAGTCATAATGAAAAATAATCCTGAAACAACAATATGAATTCTATATACCTCCGGATCTGCCTCTTCTTTTGTAGCAAAAGCTATGTGACCTTCCTGCCAAAGAAATTCCCGACTCCTACAAATATTAAGATAACATTCAAAATGAAAGTATTCATTAAACTGAGGAAGTGATTATTTAATTGCAAACTAGCAATTGGTGCATGTGATGTGTAGATGGTGAATGAAAAATATCATGTAATTAAGCATGCTTTAAAATATCCAACGGAAAAAGTCTAAATTATGTTGAGCACTCTTATATTACAAGAAAGTTGTGCAAATACATATTAACAAGTACAATAACAATCATACTTAAAATGGCCTCTTTGACATTTTTTTAGTTTGGTTAATTAAAAATTCCAAAGCATGCATTCATTCTGCGATATCACATAAACAAAGTGAGTAACTCTATGATTTCTTTACAAACAATATGTAAATTCTTGTCTAGGCAGTTTGTATCATCCATACATAGTGTTCCTTTTTTTGTATAATACATACATAGTATTCTGATCTAAGATTTCAATTCCATGCTTCCGCGGTAGCAGCAGCACATTGTTCCATGGAGACAAGTTCCAAAAACATGGAATTATGATTAGGTCCAAGCTACAAAGATCTATAAGCTTCATAATAGCGCTAACATACCACATTTTGGCTATCCGTATAGCTTCTGTAGAGCTCTTTTTGATGTAAGCGGATAGAGTCAAACGACTCTAGCCCGATCAAAAAATATATTGATAAAAAGATAATAACTGTACAAGACGATAATAATGGGTTTTACAAGAAGTAAAACAAAAACGTCAGCCGAAAAAAGCGCTGACTACAATCAATGAAATGAAACGCGCGAAAACTAAAGACACTGTACAGATAGAAACGACAATTAAAATAGCTAGGGAGACGGGCTGGTCGGGGAACGATAACGCGAATAACCACTACTAACGCAAGCAGCCACCGGAGCAGGGTGCGAGGAAGCAGCGCACTGTCAGTCGGGGATCACAACCCAATCTCGTGGGACCTGAAAAAACGGCGAAACACCATGCGATAGAGTGCAGGTAACCTGAAACCTCATGGCGCCACTGGAACAGTGATGCGCTACCGCAACCGATCAAAACCAAGGGCCACAAGAGGCGTGAATGGGCCCAGGGCCAAAGACTCCGAGCCAGCACCAATACCACTCAAAGGCCCCGAAACTTAAGAGCCAAGAGTAGTTCAGTAGGAGAAAACAAATGTCCCTCTCCCAAGAACAAGGGAAACAAGCAATCACCCAAACAAACAGCCAGCTAGCCAAATGAACTCTAAAGCATGAAAATAAAAGCTAAAGCTCAGAAGCCTAAAACGGCACCTGCCACCCAATGGGAAGCGATCAGATGAACAACACAGAATAAACCGCAACAACAACACCATTAGCCAAGAAATCAGAACATTAAAATGCACAACGGAGGGGAAGGACCCCTCCCCTAAAACCGTCATAAGAAAACAGTACAGAGAGACCCCAGAGGAGGCCAATGCCGGATAGGAACACAAGTCAAGGAGATAGAACGCAATAAAACACCATCGCGCGCTCACCCACCTAACCTGTTACCACAGTCCACAAAAATAAAGATAGAATACAAACAAAGAGAAACCACTGTAGTTAAACTAAAGTGCTGCTCAGCAGACAGAGATCAAACAACATAGAGGATCCCCGACCAAAACCCAGGCGTCGACAAAATACGATGAACTAGCGACGCAAAAGACAAACGCCAGGAACAAAAAGCTTCATAATAACCTCAGGGGAAGGCCCAAAGACACGGCAGTCAATCCTGCAAAAGTAGCAGAAAAAAGAAAAGGAAACTGTGAAAAGATGAACGAACAAATCCAATCAGACTGCAAAGCAGTGTTAAAAGAAAACTGTAAACAATGGTAGAATAAAAAAGCAACACAGAAACAATTACAAGAACAATTCATAATGCATTGAGTCTGGAGAGAACAGTAAGGGATTCATCTAAATGGTGATAGAAATAAGACTGTCGTTTATCGACTTTAATCATCGAAGTCCAAAATTTAAAAAGAAATAAAAGTTCTATGAGAGAAGAGATAGTGGAAGCTTTGTGCGAGAACAATCTGCGGTTCCTTTCCATCCAGACAATCCATATAATAATATGGACAGAAAGGTTCCATCCCTTACTATATTTAGGGAGAACAGAGGGGGATTTCCAGCAGGAGAGGAGATTAGATGGTAAGGCTGGATTAACCCAAGCGAGAGCCACTACTTTCCAAATAGGAGAAATGAAAGAGCAACCAACGAAAAGATGATTAACGTCTTCCGAGGCTTCCGAACAAAAGGGACAAAGTTGACCCCATGCTAAGTTTCTTTTGTTAAGCACCTGGACAGTGAGGAGCTTGTTGTTGAGGGCCAACCAAGAGTTAATTTTAACCTTGAGAGGAGCACAGGATTTTCAGATGAAATCTGCAGAAGGGGATACGATGCCTCGAAAGTTGAGGAACTTGTAGAAAGATTTAACCGTGAAGGATCCAGAGGCACTCCAATGCCAAGCAATGTCCTCCAAGTGTTTCCACTCGAAGAGATTGAGAGATGCAATCAGATGTTGCAGATCAGCTATAAAAGGGGGAGGTAACTGTATAGTAAAATGGATACTCCAAATCCTAGTGGACTCGACCCAGATGAATGATTCCTCTACTGAGGCATCCGGATTGGCAGCCAGACTGAATAGAGAGGGGTAGGCTGAGGCAAGGGTGGTATTGCCTAACCAAAGATCAGTCCAGAGTTTGGTCCTTGACCCATCAACACAAAGCCTGAAAATACTGGACTGGAAAGCAGGGGAAACCTTCCAGACTCCTTTCCAGAAAGGTGAAGCAAAACGATGTATAGGGGAGCTGAATTGCCACCAAGGAGTGGAAGCAAAATAAAACTCCTTGATGCATTGAACCCAAGATAGATTAGGAGATTTATGGAATCTCCACAGCCATTTATCTAAGAGGGCTAGATTATGATCACGAAGATTTAAAACTCCCAGGCCACCGTTTGCTTTCGACGAACAGATGATGTTCCAATTGCACAGATGCGAGCCCTGCTTATAAAGCGCCGCACCAGTCCAAAAGAAATTGCTACGAATTTGATCGTTCCGCTTGAGGACCCAGGATGGGAAGTAATAGAAAGACATCATATATAGATGAATAGCAGAGAGAACCGAGTTGAGAAGAATTAATCTTCCTCCTCGGGAAAGCAACTTACCAGTCCAGACATTCAGCCTGGATTCGATTTTATCGATGATAGGGAACCAGTCAGATTTGTGGAGCTTCCCCCATCTCAGGGGAATACCCAGATAAGAGATGGGGAAGGAAGCGATACGGCAGTTAAAAAATTGAGAGACTTCGTTATGGCGATTATCATCACCACCGAGCCAAAACACAGAGGATTTGTTGAAGTTGATGGCAAGACCAGAGGCCTGTTCAAAGCAGTAAAGCAAAAGTTTCAGGTTGCGCAATGAAGCGCGGTCAGGTTTGGTGAAAATAATGGTATCGTCTGCATATTGCAAGTTGAGGATACCATCAAAATTACGAGAACGGCCAATGCCCTCAATGACTTGAGCTTCGCGAGCATTGCGAAGCAACTTGCTGAAAACATCCGCAACCAGAGAGAAAAGAAGGGAAGAAAGATGGTCTCCTTGGCAGAGACCACGTTTGATTTTAAATTTATGGCCTTCTGAACTGTTGATCAGGATATAAGATGTACCAGCGATCAAGCTGGATTTAATCCATCCAATCCATTTCGGACCGAAGCCACGGTGCAGCATGATATCAAGGAGAAAGTCCCAATTAATATTATCGTAAGCTTTTTGAAAGTCAAGCTTAAGAAGGATACTTTCTAATTTGTGATGGTGGCTAAGCGTGATAATCTCTTGAGCGGCAGCGACGCTGTCAAGAATGAAACGCTCCTTGATAAAACCTGATTGGGCTGGGTCAATCAGTGGCAGGATAATAGCACAGAGCCTAGCAGCAAGAACTTTCATAATAATTTTGAACGAAGTGTTAATAAGGCTAATGGGTCTAAAATCCGCCACTGCATTGGCACCTGGCAGTTTTGGGATCAAAATGATGTGGGCATAATTGATGCGATCAAAAGAAAAGGAGCCTCGATGCAGGTCTTGGAACAGATCGAACAGATCAGTCTTGAGTCAAGACCAGAATTTTTGGAAAAAGAAAGCCGGGAAACCATCCGGACCGGGCGCTGAATTGCTTTTTAAAGCAAAGACAGCCGCCTTGATCTCGACCATAGAGAAGGGAGCCTCTAGCGAGGATAAATCTATGGATAGGGGACCATAGAGTTGCTGCCAGTCAAGGGAAATCAAACGTGGTTTGGTAGAGTCGATTAGGTTTTTGTAGAAAGCTAGGAAGGCTTGGTGAATATCAGGGTCAGAGCGCAACTCAGCACCATGATCATGAATCACTGAAATATGGTTGCAACGCCTGCGATGCGAAGCAAAATGGTGAAAGAAAGCGGTGTTACCATCACCCTCTTTCAACCAATTAACTCTGGCTCTTTGAGCCCATTTAGAATGATCTTGAAGGAGGATATCGGCATATTCACGCTTACAGGCTAGACGCTCGTTAAGAGGGTGGATCAATAGAGGAGCTTGCTCCTCCATCAAATTAAAAGCCTGGATGGACCCAAGCAGAACATCCTTGAGGAAATTGGTGTTGGATTGCCGTTCGCGACGCCAAATCTTACAGCCATATTTGATGGCGTGGAGCTTAAGAAGCAGATTGCCAAGCCCACGAGATCCATTAATGGAGGCGAGGCATTCCTCGACCAGTTTAACGAATAACTGATCTTGGAGCCAAAACTTTTCGAAGCGGAATTGGTGGTGATGGGGAAAATGAAAGTCAGAGTAAAGGGCGATGGGCACGTGATCCGATGAAGGATTAGGGAGGGCTTTCGCATAGGTGTTGTGAAATTTCGAGAACCAAGAGAGAGCAACTAGAAAACGATCTAGTTTGGCGAAGGATGGAATAAGACGCTGATTCGACCAAGTAAAAACCCTGCCATTAATAGGGATGTCGGATAATTGAAGATCTCGAATGCAATCATTGAAGATGCACGATAGGGAATCAGAGGTTACCGAGTTCGACCTCTCCGAGGCAAAATGAGTAACGTTGAAATCCCCACAGAAAAAACTGAGACCCTGAACGAAATGGTGAAGGGATCGAAATTCGTGCCAGAACAAGGGGCGCCGATCAGAAGTAGAAGGCCCGTAAACAGAAATAACCGTTAAGAAACAATCGAGAATCTTCCAGTATAGCTGAACAATCAGGAAGAAATTAAGGCGGTGGGTAGCGATTAATGAGAAAGCCGAGTCCCTGAAACCAAAGAGAATCCCGCCTCTAGAGCCTATGGTGTCTAGAGAGATCCAATTCATGATAGTAGAACCTCCTAGCGAGCGGAAAAGGCGGGGGGAGGGAGACTCAATCTTAGATTCTTGAATAGAGATGATATCACAGTGAGAAGAAGCGATAAGGTCGAAAATGGCCCTTTGTTTAGCGGGGCAGTTGAGACCCCGGATATTCTAGGAGATACTAATCATGATTAAGAAGGTGCTCCTGGACTCGGGTACGTTCTAGCTTTCTAAGACAGGAGATGGGGATAGAAGAGTTGGAGGCGAGGGAAAAACCTAGGGATTGGGTGAGAGACAACCTCTCGGAGTCCGAAAGGTCATCAAATTGATGATGATAAAGGGAGCCCAAAGGGGGGAGGGGAGCTGGGGTCGGAAATGGTAACGGCTATCGAGGTCGCCGATCGTTTTGCCTTAAGGCGGGCACTCGAATGGATCAACCGATAGGGGCTACTACACGATACAGGGGAATGAAAATTGGTAGAACACAAAGGCTCCGGGAGAGAGGAAGGCAAAGAGCCTGCACAGTCCATAACCGGACCAAGGTAAGGAACCTTAAGGGAAGAGATGGGAGTAGAACAATCAGATTTAAGGACTCTATGACCGTTAGCAACAGGGGGGTACTCGGGAGGCTGGGCCTTTCGAGATACAATGCAACGGGCCAATAAATCCGAAGAAAACTTAAGGTGAGAAAGAGAGAGAGAGGAGATAGAACATAAGGCCTTAACCAGACTAACTGGTGTGAGCCAAAAAGTCGGAAAGGCAATTTCCAATTCGAAAGAAAAACGACTACCAATAATCGATAAACGATATAAATTACTGAAATTAAATGAAGAAGAAGAGAGATAAACCTATTTGGAAGCCTGTGCGTGCTCCAGCTCAGCAATATCATCACTAAGCAGATCATCCTTATCAATCCAATCCTTGGCTTTAGCGAGAGCGGGGGACTTAGCTGACAGAGAGGCAGAAGAGGACCGGGGAGCAATGGAGGTCGGGAAGTGCGCAGAGCGTTGGAATTGCTCCCAGTCAGAGGCGAAGGCAGGGTTGACTTCCCAAGCGGGCCAGCTCTCTGACTTGGGAGGAGAGGGGGATGGAACCTGAGCACTGATAGCAGGCATAGGCGCTAGCGCCGGCGGGGGCGAAGAGGAAGGAGGAGTAGGCTTAGAAAGAGGCTGCGAGGAGCGATCGGGATTGATCCATACCAGATTGGGTGATTTAGATGGAGAGAACTTAGGAGGAGCCGAAGAGCCAACTGGCTTACGAGGAAGAGAAAGAGTCCTCTTCGCCATAGGTTGAGGGGTTGACTTCCCGGAAGAGGGCATAGTCTTGGGGCCAGAGGAGGAGCTCGGGTGAAACTGGGGGGGGGGGGGGAATAAAACAGAATCCCGGCTTAGTGGGTACCGACGGAAGGGAGGTCTCGTGGTACTGGACAGAGACAGTGAAGGACGAGAGACCGTCGTTCAGGCAGAAAGCTTCAATACGCTCCTTCGTTGAGGGGCAGCGAAATAAAGCTTCAACTTGGATACTGCCTGAAGCCAAATGAGCGCATGAAGAGATACTAATGATCTCCCCAATACATTTGGAGAAAGAAGCTACCAACCTCAGAGAGTCACAGAATGGGGGAAGGCCAACCAATGAAACCTTGGTGGGTTTGTGGTCAAAAGCTTTAGAGGAAGATGAATTGGAAACCCATTTGCAGATAGTCAGGGAAATAGAACCAATGGTAAGAGACTGGTTGGCACAAAGATCGTCAAGCACCTTAGAAGAGGGGCACTGTATAACCGCGTCTCCGTTAGTGCACGAGTAGAGAACCCATTCCCACTCTTTAACGTTGCAGCAATTGCAAAGGAAAGCATTAAGGGTGTAGAAAGGGATGGAACCTCCGGAGAAAAAGATAGCTCCATAATTACTGAAGATCTTGAGACGATCAGTAAGCTCCGTGTTAGCTAAAAACACCTGAGTCACGAGAGGTTTAACAGGAGGGGGGAGGACGCAGCCAACTTCAAAGGAGTCGGAGCAGCAGGGGGAGACAGTCGGGGTCCGGAAGCAGGAGTGGGGAGGAGAGGAGAACGAGAAGGGGCTTTCTGTTTCTTTGATTTAGAAGAAGGAAGCTCAGCCAATTTCCTTTGCAACACTGGAAAATCAAGAGCTTCTAACACCGAATCAGCTATCGGAATGCCCACTGAGAGGCCTAAGAGTTTTTGAAGAGAGAAACAATGGTGACGAGCGTGGATCTAAAACACTTTTTTGACTAGAGAGGCAATTTTAACCTTAAATTCGTGATTACAAAACGTAAATCCGTGTTGTACCCATCATTCATTCTGGACCTCCTTTTCCATCAGATCACAAGCGGCCATTTTGCTTATGGAGAATCAATTTGGGTGACTCTAAAATCCGAAGTCAAAACAGTTGATCACACTTTTTCTTTAAAATTACCAAACACAGCCTTACAGTAATTGGGAGAAACTAAGAAAATTAATGAGACTAAGACGTCCAGCTACTTCAAAAATTTTGATAAATTTCTACAGCCTAAAAACCTCTCATCCCTGTATTCAAAATTTTCTATCGGCCAACATGAAGCCCATTGAATCTAACAAAACATTGTCATGATTTGGATCATTCAAGCACGGATTAAAGATTCCACAAGAATATAATTTTTTAGAAGAAAAGTAATGTACCTAGTTAGCATCCAACATCTTGATGTGGTCGGTCGGCCATGCAATTGCAAGTCCCATAACCTCAACTAGAGTACTACACCACCACCTTTCCTAAATAACGATGCTGAAGACTGTCTAACTTCATCCGCCCAAACGTTGGAAGCATTTTTTCCCAAGGGGTACACAGTGCACTACCACCTCAGGATCATTTGTCACCCATCGCCCAATTGCAACCACTTCAGTCGGTGCCTCCCAGTTGAACAATTCACACTTTCTACTTCTACGATTACTACTTCCATTACTACTTCCATTTAGTGAAAACATAAAAAAAGTTACTACAAGTGTAATATACACACACACACACACACACACACACACACATGAAAAATACCAAAATTGTAATGGGTTACATGTGGAGTATCAGGTGTATTAGTAGGTGATAATGGATCATTATTACGCTCATTTGAGCACTTATCCTTATCCTTATCCTCATCCTGCTCATCACTATCATCATCATTATCGTTTTCTGTAACCCCTGTTTTCCATTTTGTGTATTTTTGAGTGTATTTTTCTTTTTGGTGTATTTATCTCTTTGTATCTTTTTCTTGGACCGTGTATTGAATCTTTATTTTCAACATATTCATTTTATTGTTTTTATCACCTTTGATTTGAGTTCTTGATTTTGTTGTCTCTTTTTGTTTTGTCCCTATTTGATCGTGCCAGTATTTTTGATTCTCATTATATTGTTCGTGCCTATTTTACTTGTTCATTTTTTTTTCCGTGCCGTCTTATTTTTTTGTCATCCTATTTTCTTCGTGGATTTATCCTAGTCTAATTTCTATTTAAACGTAATTAAAACCATTAACTATTTCACCTAAACTACCCATACCCTGTTTACTCCCTAATATCCAAATCCATTTCTTAAAAACCCTAGCAGACCCGTTAAGCCCAAAACCTGATACCCCTATTATCCTACTGTTCTGCTGTCACCCCCTCCCTAACCCTAAACTCAACAATATAAAAAGGAACCCATGCTCTGCCCCCTTGTTCTCATCCTACAGCCGCCTAGTTCCCTCCAAACCCATCCACGTACCCGATCTCTTGTGTACTCCCGATCACCCCTATATCTCTCCCCCCAAGCTGACCTTGCACCAGTCTCTCCCATGCTTCTTTTCACCCTCGCAACCCCCTGGTTCTCTGCTCTCGTCGTTGCGTGCTGCGACAGCAATAGCAGCTAGAGCCACCGACTACCGTCACCGTGCCATCGCTACAACCACCCCGCTGCACAGCCAGGTGCTGACCCCGTGTCTTAGCTGCCATCTCGCTGTGTGCTCACTGTCCGTTGCTCTCCCTGTTGCGGTGATCGTCTCTTCCTTTGCTTTGGTCTTTGGGTGTGTGCATTTGGTTCCCGAGCACCCCCGATCATCACTCATTCTCTTTGTGTGCGTGTTGCTTGTGGGCTTGTTCATAGTTCGTAAGTTTTGCTCGCGGGTGGTATCCGTGATTCATGTGTTGCTCGTTTGTTGGGTTCATGTGCTCGTTATTGTGTTCGTGGGTTCATGGTTCGCCGAGTTCGTTGCCCGGAAATCCGTTCCTGTTATTTTTGCTTTGTGTCATTTCCGTCATCGTCGTCCAGGCAAATAATTTGTATTCGTTTCTTTGTGTAATATAAGTACTAAATACCGCCTGTAGTGTAGTTGGGTTCTAGGGACAATTCGTGTGTGAATCCTCTGTTATATATTGTCTCTATTGTGTTGATTCGATCATAGTTGTCTCACGACATACATGACATGCAACAACTAGGGATGACCACTTTTTGAATGTATATATACATGCTATTTTGGGATATCATGTGATTGATGTGTTGTTCGTAGTATAGCTTGTTGTGGACTTGTAAAATACCCTATACCATGTTGTTTGGACATCTAGTACACCATATTTCATGTTTGGTTATGATTTGGACAAATTCCGTATGATCTATATTGATTGGTGCATGAAGAACAAATTCTCAAATTCTGTTATCCAGATGTTGTTTAGTATTTTAGACCCTATTAAGGTCAGTATATGAATTTTATTTGTGAATAAGATTTGTAGAGAATTCTGTCTATTTTCTAACCCTTCTGACAGATCTCAGTTTCATTTTACGAGTTGCGAGTTATGACCGTTTTACTACAGTGGTGTTGAAAGGTTTCCAGATTTCGTTTACAGGAATTTTGTGTAGTAAACTATTTTTATCATGATGTTAAAATTATTATTTTGATCCAATATTTTTCAAATACAACTAGAACTGATTGGGATTAACCCTGAATTTTTTTGGATTTATTTGATAAGTTTTACAAACTATTCTATACTTTTAAACGATTACTATACTAGCATATTTTCCTTGATGTTTAGTAAAGAACCTGATTTTTGACCTAATTCTACTTGTTGTTTGTAAAATATTTGTGAATATGAAAGTTAGCCTAATGTGTGTATTTTATCGCCCTTGTTGCGGATTTGGATTTTGATTTATGGTTTGTGAGATATTGCTATTTCGTATTGCAATGTCTATAATTCCATATTTATAAAATTACTGCATCTTGACGTTTTCTGATTTTTATTGATTAAACTATTTATATTAAAAAATTATGAAACATGATTTTCTGTTACTATACATGTAGGGGAATACCCCAGATTTTTCGTGGATTTAATTAATGAGTTTTCATACTGTTTTCCTGACTTTGAATACAAACTACTAATTTCTGGCTAAACACATTTTCTGGTCTCCATTCAGTTTTGACACATGTTTTTGTAAAATACTATATGACTTATATATATTTGCTGGATTCGGCCGGGAGCTTATTTTTTCAGACTCTTTGAAGGATTCAGATTTGCATTTTCGTAGCAACGGGAATTCCAGTTTTAGTGCAGTACTGTCTTGCTGTCCTGAACTAGAATTTTTATTATATTATCCTGTTACGAGTTATCTTTTATCTGAACATGCTTTTTCATCATCCTGAACCTGTTACTTGTTTATATCATGCTATTCTTACTCTGTTTGTAACACATGCATGCCTTTTTGACAATAATAACAAAATAACCAAGTCGGAGTTAAGGAAAAGATCTACTAGTGGAAAACATAGAAATGTGTACTGAGAAGAGGACCCGTGTTCTACCTGTTACGTGTTCATGACTACATAATTCACGATCCTGTTACTTGACTGCACGCTTTCCTATAGGAAGGTGTACTCAAAAGGGAACCACTAGGTTCTACCTGTACCTGTTTACCTGATTACCTGACTGCACACTTTCCTATAGGAAGGTGTACTCGAAGGGGAACCGCTAAGTTCTATCTATTCCTATTTTTTCTGTTATCCTGATCCCTGAGTACACTGACCTATGGACTCCACTATGAAATCTTATTTGAATGTAGCAATCATGTAATAAAAACCTGGGGCTCATGAAGTGCTACCTAGATAGTAATAATACAAGACTTGACATAACCTGATACCTATTACATGATTATCTGTACCTGTACCTGTTCACCTGTTTACCTGTTACATCATTACCTATATACCTGTTACATGTTTACCTGTTTACCTACTTTCTTGACACTTGATACATGTTACCTGTACCCTGTCAGTATATCATGTTGCTTGATTTTGTTTCCTGATTCATGCTGGATATTTTATTCTGTTGACATACTTATACCATTCTATGTTAGTTCCTACTGTTATTCTATGTTTGTTGTTCTTCCCTATGTACTTGTGTCCTGTACTACAAGCAGCCCGTAACTTGCATTGACGGAAATTTGTTTTCTCTTTTTTCTTTTTTCTGCACTTTATTAATTGCAGACCAGGATGATCAGTTGCCAGATGGGGTTGGCGATATGAGATATTAGTGCTGGAGATTTTGTATTTATTATTATTATTTCCAGTTGCTATTTGAATAAATGTATCTGTACTTGGATTTATTTTGTATTTGGGCAATGTGACCCAGGATATTGACTTGTTCAGATCTGATTTATTTGAGATTATTAAATTTTGATTTCAAGTAAATTTTCGTTGTCATATTTGATTCGATTATGCATACTTGGTTGATTTCTTTTGCTTCCGACTTTGATTATTCCAGTGAGATGTTGTAAAGATTCTGAACAGCTTATGGATGATGAAAATCATTCGCTGGGCTTAGTCACGTATTCGTATTCCGTATTCTCTTTTGGGAAGCGGGGCGTGATATTTTCACCATCAGTATCCATATTTTCATCACCATTCCTATGATCTTCTTCATCATCTTCACTACTCTCTTCATCTTGAGCATCACTATATTTTTCCTCCATATCATCCTCCTTATCCTCTTCTAGTTGAACCACACTCTGTAAAATAACAAACTGAATTATAAATCTATTATGTTTAATCTAATCAGCTATCAAATGAAAATCAGTATTCTTACCTTCTTATGTTTCTTTTGTTTCTTATGCTTTGAGCAAGAGTTTTTACACTTGGTTTGCTTCATAAGTAGAGCTGTAACACCACGCAAAATTGAGTTATGACAATTTTTTCCACGGGTGTTACACACATGTATTTTGTACCGTTATGGATAATATCCGTAGCATATTTTAATATGAATGTCCTACGTATTTTTTTTATTTCGATAAATTATATATTTTGCGTCATCTCAAAATTTATTTTTTCTCTTATTTTGAGCCAACTCAAACATTTATTTTAATCTTTGTATTTTTATGTACATTGCATGTGTTTTCAATACACGTGTCGATTACGTATGTTTTACCGTTACATGAAATATCGGTAACATTATTAATATACATGTTCTACGTGTTTTATATTTTGACTGTTTTTTGTTCTCTCAAATTTATTTTCTATTGATACGTGCAACGCACGTGTTGATAGTGCACATGTTGGTTCCTAAAATTTTCTTGAGTCATGAATAT
The DNA here is from genome assembly GCA_017893485.1 of Hemerocallis citrina. NCBI lineage: Eukaryota > Viridiplantae > Streptophyta > Magnoliopsida > Asparagales > Asphodelaceae > Hemerocallis > Hemerocallis citrina. Next base: position 234,701,042 of record CM030364.1, on the reverse strand, counting down.
TTTTTTTCTCATTTTTCTAGTCACAATTGTGTGGTTTACTTTTAATTAAAATCCATTAGGCCTAAATCCATTTTGGAGTCCACTAAAATTAATTTAAAGCACATGATTGATTTTGTGTGCACTAAAGTGTACATTTAAAATATAGTTAGTTTGGTACACTTGCCATGTGCAACACACTCGTCTAACCTAATAAAAATTAATAATATGAAGAGTGTGAATACACAATGACTACACGTGCATGTGTTTCTTACCGTGGTTGAGAATGAAGGAGAGTGGTATGAGTTAGTGGAAAGTGGTGAGTTCTTTTTTGAAGTGGGAAGCTATTTTGACCACACAATTTTTCTATAAATAGTCCATATTTTTGTCATGAACAACACAACTCAAAACAAAAACAAAATAGAGAAAGAGGGAGAAGAACTTGCGGGTTGTGCTAGGAAGAGGCCGACCATTTTTTAGGGAGCTGGGAGCATTGGAGCATTACTTTCTAGGAGTTATACTACTTGGAATTCTACTTTTTAGGTGGGTGTTTCTTCAACTTTCTAATATAGTTTTACTCGTAGAATGCTTGACATGTGTGAATTGTCAGATGCATGATAACTTATATAGAATTGAACATTTATGTTTAGATTATTTTTTATTTATTGAATGTGTGAAATTATGATGTGTTTGATTTGGGGGACATTTTCATAAGGTTTTGTTTTGAGTTCAAGTTGCACTTCAGAAAATTATAACTTTTAAACTAGATGGAATTTGGAGCTAAATTTATATAGGGGCATCTTATATATGTCAAGAGCATATCCTTAAAATTTCATAATATTGGGATATCATTTACTATTTTAATAAAATTCAAAATTAGGACTGGTTAGCAATTAGCTAGTTGCTAGAAATTTGTAACATTTAGGAGTTTGATCATTTCAATATCTTAGATGAAGTATTTTGAGAAAAGTTAAAACTAATAACTTGAAGTAGACTCGTTAACCTTTCTGTAAAGTCCAAGAAATTAATTTTTCATAAAGAATTGAATTTATGACGAATTTTAGAAGATCAAACAGTAATAGTATGTATAATATTTCGACCCTACTGTAAATTTCGAAGAATTCAGGGTTATAGACATAATATTTTGGGGAAACTTATAATTACAAAGTTATAGTAGACTTGTATACCTTTAATTTGATCTAAAGTATACAAAGTTTCATGAAGCATATAATTTTCTATGATTTTTACAAGTAGCATGAGCTGCTGTTTTCGGATTTTGAACTTACTATTTTGCAAATGAATTTAGATAAAGTAATTGGGGATGATTTTAGATGATCTTAACTACAAAGTTGTAGTAGACTTATTTATGATTCCTATGAAACTAATAAATCTATCTTTTGATTAGTATTGAAATTTATATACTATTGGGTGATGTCTTTTATCTAGTTGTCCCACAACTTTTTCAACGTATAAAATTGGATTTAAATTTGGAATGTTAGTAAGATGTACCTAATGTGGAATTGAGAGGTAATTAAAGGATGAAGTTGGAATATTATACATGTAAAGTTTCTAAGGGTTTTAACTCATCAAGTGTTATTGAATGTTGGTATAAGGAGTTGGCTACTTCATGAAGATGAATAAGAGAATGGATAAAAGAATTTAAAAGATGTGAATGAATAAAATTTTAAAATGTGATTAATGAGGGTATGAATAATCAATGATGTAGTAAACATGAATTATGTTGATTCTAGAGGCTAAGTGAGACCCAAGTACCGACAAGTGATGAAAGAGATTATGGAGTTTTGAGAAGTGGCCAATACGAGCTATCATTCTCGGTATATTGTTTAAGACCGGTAGAAGGGTAAGCTATCTCTAGGTGGTAATATTATTCATGTTTAAACTTAAGGATAAGCACTAGAAGAAGATATGATAGAAACAAAGGTGAACATGTCTGGTAAAAAATGTGCAGCTCCTAGGAATGGTCGAGATCAAGGATACACCTGGTAAATCCACGGTGTGTGGTCAGGGGTATGCCGGTAAGATCCGTAGTTTCGGGAGATCGACTTGCTAGGGTTCGTAGCTGAGGATACATACTATATATGGGCTAAGGGTAAGCCGGTAAGGTCCAATATTCTGGGGGTGCGGCTCCTCGGTGACTACTCTTTGGAGTATATATTCATTGGGTTAGGTTGCATGGCGAGGGATTGAACCTTATAATGAGGAGTACGATAAGGGCTTGCCCTCGGACCTGTAGTATGAGATGCATAGAATCCGAACAAGTATGCATTAGTTTCATCGTAGTGTAATGTCTGCATTAGGCATTAAGTCATATCATACACTCACACGACTAGGATAGTCACTTTTCCTATTTGCATTCAAGTTTTTGTTTACTAAAGTAGAAGAATCGTTGTCTTATAGCATTGCGTCAGTTGTACGCAACTGACGTGCTTACAGTTTCCTAGATGCAGGTTTGGACTTGGCATTGGCTTGAAGTCACCATGATAAGTTGATTACAAGATTGAAGGATTTTCAATATTGTGGATTATATTGTATTAATTTAATTTCGCTGTGCTGTTGTAAAGAACATATTGTAAATAAAAGTTTTAAATTACTTGTAAGTTTATACGAATTTGAAGTAAAAATCCTGTTGTGCTACGAATTACATGTGTTTGGAATTCGGGGCATTACAAGAACTGTCATGTAACCCCTGTTTTCGTAAAAACAGTACTTTCTGTGTATTTTCTGTATTAAAAATTTTTGAATTTTTTTTTTCGCTTTCAAATTCTTTTTTTTAAATGTATTGTTGGACCTACTATTAAAATCTATTTTTGATCAATAATTTTATTTGTAACTATTTTCTATGATTATTATATTGTAATAAAAATCTTATTATTGTTATTATTATTATTAATTTTGACTGGTTATTAAAAATTTATTTCTATGTACTAATTGTATTTGTAATTATTTTAAATAAATTCTATATTGTAATGCAAATTACATTTTATCATAAAAAATATTTTTATTGGTTATTTTATTTTTCTATTGAATTTATAAACCCAATTTTCCCCTACTGGATTCTACCCTATAAACCCAAATGCCCATTTAAACCCCAATTATCTAATACCTGTTTTACCCCAACCCGTTTACCTATACCCTACCCGTTAACAGCCTAAACCCTTACCCTAATTCTACTCTACTCCTATTTAAACCCATGCATATTGTTCATCCCCAGCCGCCTCTTCAACCCATCCTGCTCTCCCTCATCCCCTACTTCTCCTGCTCCGCCTTGGTCCCCTGTGCTCCCGGGGCTCTTCCCCCTTCAACTCCGTCTGAGTCGCCCTCCTCCTTTCCTTCTCCTCCCGCTCATCTCTCTCCCTGTTTCCCCTTCCTGTCACTGTCGTCACCTTCTCCGGCAACCACACCAATCACCAAACCTCCTCTCCGTCGCTCCTCTGGCCTCTGCAGCGACCCCCATCCCTCCACATCGCAGCATCAGGCCGCTGCTCCCCCTGGTTCCCTGCAGCGCTTGCTGCGCCATTCCAGACCGTAACTCAACGCCTCCCTGTGCACCCTCCTTCTGTCGCGATGCCGCCACAACACCTGCAGCCACCACGACGCCCAACTACGTTAGTAGTCAGCCGACGACGCACCGACAACAGCACCAAACCCCCCCACCTCTCCTCTGCCGCCTCTCTTGGTGTGCGGGTGTGTGAGGTCATTCCGTGTGTTCGTAGTTGCTCGTTCCTTGTGTTCGTAGTTGCTCGTTCCTTGTGTTCGTGTGTGGCTCGTGATCTATTCGTTCGTTCGTCGTGTTCGTGCCCCGGGAATCCATTCCCGTTATTCTTGTTCTTGCTCTGTTCTCGTCGTTGTCTATAAGGCAAGTAGCTTGTGTTCTTTTCTTTGTGTAATACAAGTACTAAATACCTCATGTAGTGTGTGTTCTAGAGATAATTTTTGTGTGAAACCCCTGTTATATGTTGTCTCTATTGTGTTTACCCGTCCGTAGTTGACTCATTACACACATGACATGAAATAACGTAGGAGTGACCACTTCTTGTTGTGTACATGCATGTGGTTCGTGATTCAGGACTTGTTGTAAGATCTTGTATGCTTGATGTGTTATTCGTAGTATAACTTGTTGTAGATGTATTAAATACCCTATACCATGTTTCTTGGATATCTAGTATACCATATTTCACGTTTGGTTATGTTTTGGATGAGTGTCGTATGAACTAGTTGATTTTGTGCAGGAAGAATATTTTCTGTTTTGCCGATTCTCCTTTTTTATTAGTATTTTAGACACTATTAAGGTCACTATATGAAAATTATTTCTGAATATGAATTATAGAGAATTCTGTCTACTTTCTAAATTTTTTGACAAATCTCAGTTTCTATTTGTGAGTTGCAAGTTATGACTATTTTACTACAGATGTGTTTAAAATTTTAGATCCAGTTTTATATAAATCCTGTATAGTAATCTATTTTTCTACTGATGTTAAAGGTATATTTTGATCCAATATTTTTCTGAGTACAACTTGACCTGATTGGGATTAACTCCTATTTTTTATGGATTTAATTGATAACGTTTATAAACAATTTTGTGTTTGTAAACAACTACTATACTTGCAGAGTTTTCATACTTTTCAGTAAAGATACGTAATTTCAACTTGTTTCTATTTACTTTGTATAAAAACGTTGTGAATATAAATTGTAGCGTACTGTATTTATTTTATCACCCTTTTGATGAAACTAGATTTTGATGTATATTTTGTGAGATATTGCTATTTTAGTACTACAGTGTTTATGATTCCAGATTTACAAAACTACTGTATCTTGCTGCTTTCTGATTTTACTTGACTATTCTATCTATGTTGGAAAATTATGAAATTTTATTTTCTGATACTAAACAGACTAGGGAATACCCCAATTTTTTTTTGGATTTAATTAGTAAGTTTTCATGCTGGTTTCCTGATTATGAATACAAACTTCAGATTTTTGGCTGAACACGTTTTCTGAATACAAAATTTTTTGAGACTTGTTTTTGTGAAATACCATATTGACTTATATATACTTGCTAGATGCGGCTGGAAGTCTATTTTCTAGATTTTCAGGACGGATCTAGATTTGCATATCCGTGGAAACAGGAATCCCAGATTTGGTGCAGTACTGTCTTACTGTCCTGAACTAGAATTCTCGTTGTCCTAATCTTTTATGAGTTGTCTTTCACCTGTGCATGTTTATCCTCCAACCTGAACCTGTTACATGTTTATACCATGCTATTCTTGCCATGTTTTGTACACGAACATGCCTGTTTGATAATAATAATAAATAATCAAGCTGGGGTTAAAGGGAAAGATCTAATAGTGGAAAATACAAAAATGTTTACTCGGAAGAGGATTCATAGATCCTACTTGGTTATTTGGAGCTTGATATTTGGTTATTTGGAGTTTGTTATTTGGAGCTTGTTATTTGGTTATTTGGAGCTTGTTAATTGGTTATATGGAGCTTGTTATTTGGTTACTTAGAGCTTGATACTTGATACTTGGAGCTTGTTCCTGAGTACACTGTCCTCTATGATCCACTATTCAATCTAAAACGAAATTGTTTGAATGCAGCAACCATGTGGTAAAAACCTGGGATGCATGAATTGATACCTAGATAGTAATAAATACAAGACTTGAACATGATACTTGATACTTGACACTTGCTACTTGTTACTTGTACATGATACTTGATACTCGACACTTGTTACTCGTTTACATGATACTTGTTTTACCTGAAACTTGTTACATGCCACTTGCACTTATTCATCTAGCTATGCTTGTTGTTCTATTTTGTTATCATGTCTATTCCATGTAATTTGTTTACCCCATGTACTTGTGCCTGCACTACAAGCGGCCCGTAACTTGCATTGACGGGTGTTTTATTTTTTTTTCTCTTCTTGCAATTTATTAAATTGCAGATTTTGGAGATCAAATGCCAGATGGTGTAGGTGATATGAGATTCTAGATATTAGAGTTTTGCTATTATTATTTCTTGTTGTTTATCTTGAATAATTGTACTTAGTTACTTGAATTATTTTGTATTGAGCAATGTGACCTAGGATTATTGACTTGTTCAGATCTGGTTTATTAGAGATTAATATATTTTGTTTCAAGTAAATTATGTTGGTGTTTTGATTCATATATGCATGCGTGGTTGAATTTTCTTTCTTCCGACTCTGATTATTCTTGTGAAATGTTGTAAAGATCCTGACAGCTTATGGATGATGAAAATCATTCGCTGGGCTTAGTCACGTATCCGTATTCTGTATTCTCTTTTTGAGAAGCAGAGTGTGACAGATTTTTTAGTGGTATCAGAGTTCAGGTTTGGCTAATGTATTAGTTTGACTAATATGTTAGACAAATTTGGCTTAATCTGGGATCGGCACTACAGTACATATACCATGCATACATGAATGAATTATAATCAACTTGATCTGGACACTAGTCTTATTCCATTCATTTTGATCCCTTATTATTCAATCCCTTGATTCCTTGATTCTTCCGTCTCTTTTTTAGTTGTCCTCTTTGATTGATTTCTTTGTGGGTATGAATTCATTCTTTTCAAACCCATATTCCTTGATTCTGGTGTCATCCATTCTTTTCTTCCTGCTTGGTTCGTCGGTCAGCATCGCTGGTTGCACTTTGACTTGTCAATGGCTTGGATCATCACCAGGAGAGGAAGTGTCGTCTTTTGCTCCGAGATGTGCATGTAGAGTCCTAGGATCTCAGGAAGTGTTCAGAATCTCGCTGGAGCTAATGGATGCTATTGGCAGAGAAAAGTCTTTCCGATCAGAGTGGCTCACCGGAAGCGTTGTGGGCCCATAACCCATAGGTCCTAGGATTCCCTTGTTGTTTCTCCTTCCCTGCATTGTTTGTTTCTCTCCATTCCTTGCATTCGTCCTCATCCACTGACTCATTTCTTGGTCCATATCTTCCTTGTCCATCCTTTTTTCGATTCCATCTCTATCTATTTCTTCATATCCTTGCTTTGTTATCTTTCAAGTCTTGTGTTGTTCTTCTTCATTTTTTATACCGTTTACTTTCTTCTTGCATTCCATTTTTCCATCATGCACCAATTCATTATTTGATTCAATTCTTCCCTGTTCATTCTCTCTTTGATTCCAGTTCTACCTACTCCCTATCTTGCTTTGTTATCGTGTGTTGTTTCTTCCTTTTTTATACTATTTATTCTCTTTCATGCATTACATTTGACATCATTGTTGTCACGCCCCGCTTCCCAAAATACGGAATACAAGTACATAACGCAGGCCCAGCAAATGATGTAAATACCATCCATAAGCTGTACCAGAGTAACTCAACAATATGCAACAACAAACACAGCCATGCAGGAAAAATATAATCACGTGAATCAAGATAACTTCAATAATAAATGAAATAATCCAACAATAATAATATCCAACACAAGAAAATTCAAATATATGGGAAAAACACTCCGGGAATATAAGCCCAAAACAAAGTACAAGTCCTAACAATGTTCAAAACAATAAACTAGCAAGAAAGTAAATTAAGCAGAGAAAATCAGCTTCATCTCCAGAATCGTTGCTCACCAATTCCTTCTAGGATAGATCCTTCAGTACCTGTAATACTTGATCTAAAATGAAGAAAAAGAGTGTCTTTTGAGCAAGTCATGGACAGCAAGTAGAGAAAAACACAGGACAAAGAAAACATGTATATCAAAGGAAATGACATGATCAAAGTCAAATAGCAAAGTAAAGAGTAGGCAATAGTATCAACAATCTATGTTTAATCAGTTATATACAGGATCAAGCATGAGATGATAAATGCAGGTTATTAATCATTTTATTAGCCTATCTAGTGCACGTACTACTGCATCCCATACTACAAGTTCGGCACAAACACACAGTGTATGCTTTACACTGATGGTAAATTCACGGTTTATGTACTCGGACCAGTAATCGGTGTTTAATGTTCAGTGTCAGTGTTTATCAGGTAGGGTTTTATGGCCATACAGTACAGGTCAGTACAGTAGGGCCCGACCGAGTACAGTCTTCGATTGTTCACTACCAAGTCATCCCATATTACCCTGACTTGTTATCATTTTATTTCATTCTATGTGAGCATGCAAGAAGGTGTCAATATTTTATGATACTAAGTATGACTAATTCTATATGTTACAGACAAAGCATGAAGCAAACAAGTCATTCACATACAATTTACAAAATCAGCACAGCATGACCTTGCTGTACTAAAACATGGATTACTGCTACTACAAAAAAGCATATTTGGATCCGTCAAAAGTTCTAGAAACTAGACTTCCACACGGTTCCAGCAAATATAATTAAGGCACATAAAAGATACAGAAGCTATGGCGAAAACTCTATTCTATTCAGATTTTATGTTCAGGCAGCATGATGTAATCTGTGTTCACCTATTTGTTTCGGGTCAGAAAACTCATCAAATAAATCTATAAAAATTCTGGGTCATTCCTACACATGTCTAGGTTTAGCCTAATTTATTTCAGATTTTTATTTTACTGTTAACATAGTTAAATAAATTATAGAACAGCGAGATATACATGAATTTATGAATATGAAAGTTCTGACATAGCTGTACTAAAATGATAATATCTAACAGATTACACATCGGAATTCAAATCTACAAAAAGGGTAGTAAACTAGACATCAGAGGCTAAAATTCATGTTCAGAAAGTTATTTCAAAATATGACAGCAACATGGTTGAAAATTTGATTCAAAATGGAACACACAGCATTAATATGCAAAATTTTAGTTCTTAGATGTAGTATTACAGGCATGGTAATCAATCAAATTCAGTCTAACAGTTTCAGTTTATCAAACGAGTCTATAGCATGGATCTAGTTATTTTCATGTAATTGTGCATATGCAAGATACAACATGGACTAGATTTTAGATCAAAGAGAGCGGCACGATGTTAAGAGTATATCGGGTTAGCTCGTGTAAACCCTCGATAAACTTAACGGAATTCTCAAATATAGCATGATAAGAAAAAGGACGAGTTCTACTTACAGAGATCAAAGGAGATCTTGAACAAAATAAAATACTAGTTCAAGAAGAGACTTGTCTGTTAAATTGCAGATTCGAATAATAAAGAATAACGGGATAAGAATACCGAGGACGATCCACAAGAACACGCGCGAGCCATGTGCAAAACAGCAAACAGCAAACACAAGGCAGCAACACCATAGCAGATCGAGGCAAAACAGCGAACACCAATCCCGGATCCACCAAGCCAAAATAGCAAACAGCCACACCGGCCATTCACACTTCGTCTCCCTTCTTCAACCTTTGATAGAGAGAAAGAGAGAGAGAGAGAGAGAGAGAGAGAGAGAGAGAGACTCGGCGACGCTGGGGCTGGTGATGGTGCGACACTTGCGGCAGGGCGAAGACAACTGACGGCGACGACATCGCGGTCGGGAAGCGATGGCAACGGCGAGACTTCGATGGCGAGAGCGTACCTCTTTTTTCGCTCGAAAACAAGGGAAACGCCGATGGGGGAAATGAATGGGCTTCGATGATGATGACGATGCTAGGGGATCTGCGGTGGATGAAGGGGGTGCACAGTAACTCCTGTTTTTCGTTTTTGATATTTTTGGTGTATTTTTCTCTTTCTTGAGTATTTGTACTTCTTGTACTTTTCTTGGACCGTATATTAGAGTTGTTTTCAATATGTATTCATTTTATTTCATTTTTATCTCTTTTGTGTTTGATTTGTCGTCTTTTGCTTCGTTCTTCATCGATTGTTGTTCTTTTCTCTTATTTGGGTCTCGTTCTCTTTATTTTTTTTCTTGGGTGCTCACGGTGATTTGGTTGCTCATCCTATTTCCAATCCTATTGTTTTATTCCTAATTGATTACCAAAGCCAAATTAAATCACAATCCTATTTTGAATCCTATACAATTTATCCTAATCAAATCCTAATAAACTAATCCTATTTCTACTCCTAAACTATCCACAACCCAATACCCAATTACCCACCTTATATTTCTAAACCCTAAATACACCCTATATATACTCCCTCCCTAAAACATAAACCCTAACCCTGACTCCTATACACCCGGCCTCCCTCTCTTCCTTGTTCCGTCAGCTGCCAACACCCCAGCCCCAGACCCGATGCCCTCCACCTTCGGCCTGTGCATCCAACACCGGACCAAGCCCATCCCGGTCACCCTTACCATTGCCGACCACCCAAACCGCAACCTTCTACACTGAGCACCACCATCTTTTCCCCCTACCGTTCCCTTGGTTGTCCGTCATTGTCGGCCAACAGTAGCACCGGCTGTAGCAGTAGCAACAGCCGCAAGGAGCCCGACGCTCTCTCTCTCTCTCTTGTTCTTGGGTTTTGCATGTGCACGGAGTTGCACTTGTGATCGTTGGTTCATGGATTTTCGTTCGTAGATTTGTTCGTTGCCTGGGAATCCATTTCCGTTATTCTTGGTGTTCTTCCTTTTCGTCTTCTGTTAAGGTAAGTAACTTGTACTCCAATTCCTTTGTATGATACAAGTTAAAAATACCGCTTATAGTGTAGTTGGGTTCTAGAGACAACTCGTGTGGGTGTTATCTTTGATGGGTTTTGTCTCTATTGTGCTATTGACCATAATTGCCTCACGACACAAAATCAACATGAAAACAATTAGGTTTGACCGTTCTTGATCTATTCATATGTGTGAGATAATTAGATAAAATTATGTGTCTGATGAGATCCATATTATATGATGGTTGTGAATATGTCATATACTCTATTTCATGATGTTTGGACACTTAGTAGACTCTATACTATATTTGATTGTGATTGGAACAAGTTTCGTATGATTTATGGTGGTTTTGTTGTTAGAGAAAAATCTGTAATTGTCGATGATCAGTTTTGATTTGTATTTTCGACCATATTAAGGTCAGAATTCTTAATTTTTGAATTTTACATGAATTGTAGAGAAATCTGTCTTCTTTCCAATCTCTCTGACTTTGATCGAGTTCATTTTCTTATAAGTGAGTTATGGCTGTTTTACTACAGAAGTGTATTTTATTTCCAGAATTCGTTCTTGATGATTTTGATGATTAAACTATTTTGATACTAGTCCTAACTATAATATTTTGATCAAAAACTTTGCACAGTATTTCTATACCTATTTAGGGATTACTTAAAATTTTGGTTGATTATATTGATGATTTTTATATGCGTTTCATGCTTGTTTATGAAAGCTATACTTGCTGTATTTTGCTCGATGTTCTGTAAAGAATCGTATTTTCACCCTATTTTCTTATACTGTATGGAAAATATTTATGGAATATGAAGGTTATCGTATTTTTTCTATTTTCATCTTCCTTTGGCGGATTTGGATTTCGTTTCACAGTTTGCGAGATATTACAGTTTTCGTACAACAGTATTGGGATTTCTAGATTTGCCAAACTATCGTTTCTTGATGTTTTCTGATTTTTTTGACTGAACTAATTTTACTTGAATATTATGAAACTTTATATTCTGATACTAGACATATAGGGGATTACCCCAGATTTTTTCTGGATTTATTGGAGGAGTTTTAATGCTGTTTTTCTGACTGAGAATTTGATTTACTGATTTCTGGCTGAACGTGTTTTCTAGATTCAAATTAGTTTTGAGTTATGATTTTGTGAAGTACTATATGGCTTATACATAATCGCTTGATTCGTGTAGAAGTCTATTTTCTATATTCTTTGACGGATTCAGATTTGGATTTTTGTAGTAACGGAAATCACTATGTTAGTACTGTACTGTCATGCTGTCCTGAATATGAACTATACTATTTTGCTCGTTTATGTGACCGTATATCACCTATGAATGCCTAACTGTTTCCCTGATCCTAATACTGATTGTATCATGTTAGTTTGACACTATTTCATGCACTATCATGTCTGTTGATAATCATAATAAAAGTGATCAAGCCTGAGTTTCTTAAGGGAAGATCTAGTAGTGGAAAATATGGAAACGTGTACTTGGAAGGGAACTAGTGTTCCATACTATTACTGTTACTGTTATTGTTACTGTTACTGTTAGAGCTACTATTACTTTTACTGCTACTTTTAATGTTATTTTTACTGCTACTGCTTCTGTTACTGATACCTGAGCACACTGCCCCATTATGGTCCACTATGAAATCTAACAGTGAAACTATTTGTTGTAGCAACCATGTGTTATAATATGGGACGCATGAAGTGCTACCTAGCTAGTAATACAGACAAGATTGTAAGAACATAAGACTGATACTATTAGACTGATACTGTTTGACTGATACTGTTATACTGTTACACTGATATACTGAGCTTACTGCTACTGGACACTGTTAGTTGCCATATGACACTATACTTGACACATTCCTTTGTACTGTTAGTATACCATGCTAGTTGACTTTGTTTTACTGATTCATGCTAGTTATTACTGTTGATGCATTATTCCATGCTATTTATTTACCTTTCCTATGTACTTGTATCCTACATTATAAGTGGCCCGTAACTTGCATTAACGGGTACTTGTTTTCTCTTTCCTTTTCCAGCAATTATTAATTGCAGATCAGGATGGTTAGCTGCCCGACGGCATTGGCGAAATGAGATATTAGTGCTGGATATCTTGCTTATTAGTAATCCTATTATTGTTGCTTTGGATAATGTATTTTGAGAACTTGGATGATTCCTTTGTATTTTTTTGGCCGATGTGACCAAAGATTTTGTCTTATCCAGATTCTGATTTATTTGAGATTAATGTATTTTGTTTCAAGTAAATTCTGTTGGCTCATTAATTCAATTTTGCATGTGTGTGGTTGACTCTTTTGCTTCTGACTCTGATTATTTTGTGAGATATTGTAAAGATTCCTGAACAGCTTATGGGTGATGCAAATTATTCGCTGGATTGAGTCGCGTATCCGTATTCCGTATTCTTTTTGGGAAGCGGGGCGTGACATGCATGGTGTTGACCATGGTGGCAATGGCGAGGATAGGGTTCGGCAATGGAGCAAAGGTGGTTCGGTGAGATGGGTTTGGGCGGTGGATGACGAAGACGGGGAAGGTGATCGGAGGGCGATGAGGGGACGGTGACCAGGACGATGGTGGATGGTGATGACGGTGGTGGTCGGAGGTGGCAAGGTGATGGGTTCCGGTTGGGTGAAAACAGAGAGAGAGGAGAGATGAGGGTCGGGGAGAGAGAAATGGTGGAGGAGAGAGGGGGTAATATAAAATTAAGGTTTAATGATGGTATTTATAAGAGATTAGAAACTGGGGTTCTGGGTTGTGGTTTAATGGGTTTTGGGTATCGGTTTTGGCTCCAAAAAGAGGCGAACAAGCATAAAACAATGAGATGAACATAAAGGGGAAAAAACCAAACTCAAAATAGGAAGAGCAAAATTTTGTTATGAATTAAGAATAGCAAAATCTCAACCAAAAGAGCATAAAACAAACAAGAGAAAATAAAGTGCCCAAGAAAAATCAAGATATAATATAATAAAAGAATCGAGATACAATAATCAAGGAAAGAAATAAAAATACAATAAAATACAAAATAGGGGTTACAAGTCCTACCCACCTTATAAGAAGAATTTCGTCCTCGAAATTCATATGAGAGGCACGTAGGGCAAACCCCGAAACAAAACAAAGCAAAACAAAACAAGCACTACTCAAACAAATGAGGAAACCTCTCCCGAATGTTCTACTCCAACTCCCAAGTTGACTCAGCTGGCGAGTGAGGATTCCAAGAAACTTGAACCAACTTGATGACTCTATTCTTCAACACCTTCTCTCGACGGTCTAAGATAGAGACTGGTCAAATTTTACAGGAAAAATCCAGCCTCACAGACAAATCTGAGTAGTCAACCACATGACTGTCATCCCTGATGTATTTCTTGAGCTGAGAAACATGGAATACATCATGGACACCCGCTAAAGCTGGTGGTAGCACGAGCTTGTAAGCTACCTTGCCCACACGTTCCACAATATCAAATGGACCGATGAATTGAGGACTCAACTTGCCCCCACCTCCAAAACGGATAACACCTTTCCAAGGCAATACCATGAGGAACACATGCTCGCCTACCTCAAACTCTAACGGTCTACGACGACAGTCAGCCCACTTCTTCTGCCGATCCTGAGCGGCCTGCAAATGCTTCCGGATCTGAGCCACGGCATCAACTGTCTTCGTGATCAATTCAAGACCTAAAAGCTTCCTCTCACCGATATTATCCCAATAGACCAGAGATCTACACTAGTGCCCGTACAAAGCTTCAAATGGAGCAGCCTTGAGACTCGTCTGGTAATTGTTATTATCGACTAAGTGAAGATGATCTTTCCACGAACCTCCAAACTGAAGAACGGAGGATCTCAACATGTCTTCTAGGGTCTGAATTGTCCTTTCTGACTACCCATCTGTCTGAGGATGGTATGCTGAATTGAAGCTCAACTTGGTACCCAAGCTCTTCTGCAGGCTCTCCTAGAACTGAGACCTGAATCTCGTATCTCTATCCAATACGATGCTGACAGGAACTCCATGCAGACGAACAACCACCTGAACATACTTCTCGGCCAAACTCTCCATGGACTGACCCACACGGAAAGGAATGAAGTGAGCACACTTCGTCAGCCGCTCCACGATCACCCTGATAGCATTATGACCCTTAGGACTCCTCGGCAAAGCTGTCACAAAGTCTATCGTGATATGCTCCCACTTTTACTCTGTGGAATTGGAAGAGGTTGCAAAAGTCCTGCGGTCCTCTGATGCTCTGCCTTCACTTGCTGACAGATCAGGCACTGGGCGACGAATCGAGCCACATCCTTCTTCATGTCGTGCCACCAGAAATATTACTTCAAGTCCCTGTACATCTTGGTACCACCAGGATGAATAGAGTACGGGGACCGATGAGCTTCCTCCAATAGCAACTGCCCGACTTCCCCTCTAGGTACACACAACCTAGAGCCAGAACGAAGTGACGCATCAGCATGAATGACTAAATCGGATCTCAAGCCGACTTTCACTTCACATCGGAACTGCTGCAACTGCGGGTCACCTGCTTGGACTTCCTTAATCTACTCAATCAAAGAACACTGCAACTGTAACATCATGAACTGTCGATCTAATCCAGGGAGCAACACATCCAACTCCAGCCTCCTCATGTCTTCTACAATTTCCTTTTGCATAGTAAGGGACATAACAGTAGGCCTCCGACTCAAAGCATCCGGTACCAAGTTTACTCTGCATGGGTGATACTACAAATTGATTTCAAAATTTGCCATCAATTCTAGCCATCTCCTCTACCTCATGTTCAACTCCTTCTGCGTGAAAACATAATTAAGGCTCTTGTGATCTGTGAATATCTCTACCCTATCCCCAAGCAAATAATGCCTCCACAACTTCAAGGCAAAAACCACGGCCGCAAGCTCCAGATCATGCAAGGGATAGTTCTTCTCATGAGGTCCCAATTGCCTCGATGCATAAGCAACAACCCTGCCTCGCTGCATCAGCACTACTCCAAGACCTCTACCCGAAGCATCACAAAAGATTACAAAACCACCCAAACTTTCGAGTATAGTCAGCACAGGCGCTGACGTCAACCGACCCTTCAACTTGGAAAAAGCTTCATCACAAGCTTCATCCTAGACAAACTTCTGCTCCTTCCTGGTCAAACTGGTCAGAGGTCCAGCAATCTTCAAAAAATCCTGAATGAACTTCCGATAATAGCCAGCCAAACCAAGAAAACTCTGCACCTCAGGAACAGACTTTAGAATAGGCCAATCCTTGATCGTAGAAATCTTTGCAGGGTCCACTGAAACACTAGCACTCGAAATAATGTGGCCAAGAAAGACAACCTGATCCAGCCAGAACTCACACTTATTGAGCTTCCCAAACAGCTGGTTCTTCCTCATAGTTTACAGAACCACCCTCAGATACTCAGCATGATCTTCCTTGTTACGCGAGTACACCAATATGTCGTCAATGAAGACCATGACAAACTGATCCAAGAACGGTGAAAACAACCGATTCATCAAACTCATGAACACTGCCGGTGCATTAGTCACTCCGAAAGGCATCACCAAGAACTCGTAATGCCAGTACCTTGTTCGGAAAGCCATTTTCGGAATATCCTCTGACTTCACTCTGACTTGATGATACCCAGAATGAAGATCCTGTTAGGGTTATATACTGAAAGCATCACTTTTGTATTAACTTTATTTCCTTATTTTTTTTGAATGAGAATCATATGGGCATATGTTTGCATATTGTGTTTATTATAATATTAATGCAAGTATCTGATATTCTATAAGGTTGATAATATGGTGTGAGGTGACACACAGAAGATCATATTATCAGTTCCCTATGGAATATATGAATAGTTCACAACCTAGACGGACTTGGATAATCCATTGGAAAGGATGTAGTGTAATCTGGTATTAGTCTATCTTGACTATAGGTTTACACTAGTACACTTTGTGTGTATTGAAGAGGACCACTTGAGGTTGTTCTCTTTGTACTGACTACAAAAGAGAACAAACACCTCTGTTATTATGGATGCTTATGCTCTTAATTCAGATATAATAACAGACATGTATATGCAGTGTGCATTACTTTGACTCATAAAAGAGTGAGATTCATTATGGATCAGCAACCTCTATGAATTGGGTAATAGCATTGTATGTATGATGGGCTGTTGATTGTAAAAGGAATCCATGTCCCGATACGTCGGGTTGATGATGTCCCCTTAAGGAGCTCATAAGGATTGTCATGTAAACCCTGCAAGTGGATTACATCCGACATGACAAATAAAGTTGAGTGGTACTATTTAAGGATAAAAGATGTTAATCAATATAGTTGTCAGTAACTTAATTTGATCGACGGACATTCGATATCTTAACATGGGGAGCTGAACGAGCATATAATAAAAGGAGCCCATAAATATAATTTGGGATTAGGAAGGTAGTGCAACAATAGCTCTTTAGTGGACCGAGCTATTGTTAATGGGCCTGGGTTGTGTGTTCGGGCTGAACACGGGATACCCAGATTCGTTAGGAGACCTAACCCTAATTTCTCCTCATGGTCCCTGCCGTAGCCTTATATATATCCTCTATTCTCTGGCCGTCATCATCATCAAAGATAAGAAGTTTTCTTTAAATTTGTGATTCACGTAAGGAGTGAAAGAGAGGTCAGCCAAGGAGTAGAAAGGTTGGGAGACCGTCGCCCACACGACGTCCAACCCGAGGAAGGAATACGTGCAGAAGATCTTGGGATCGCAGACGGCTCGAAGTTGCTAAAAACTATCGTCTTCTTCTCATCGCAGGTATAATTCGTGAACCCTAGATTCCGCTATAAAGGGTTAGATCACGTATTAAATCTGTTAAACTTTTATGATCGATACGCACACCAATCCGTGTTCCTGGGATTCATTGCAGTTCCATCAGATCCAACTTTGAGAACACCAAAGCACCTCCCAATTGGTTGAACAGATCATCAATCCTCGGCAATGGATACCGATTCTTGACAGTGACATTGTTCAACTCTTTGTAGTCAATGCAAAGCCTGTGGCTTCCAACCTTCTTGCTGACAAACAGAACCGGGGCACCCCAAGGCGAAACACCAGGTCATATGAAACCCTTATCAAGCAGCTCCTGAACGTTTACCTTCAGTTCCGCCAATTCAAATGGTGCCATACGATTCCCACTCTTGGAAATAGGCACCGTACCTGGCTAAACATCAATGCTAAACTCCACATTCCGGTCTGGCGGCAAGCCGGGCAAATCCTGGGAAACACATCAAGGAAATCCCGCACAACTAAGGGTGCAACAACCCCATCAGAACCCAATGACACTAGAAAGCATCTTTGGGATCCATCGAGTTCTTGATGCCCAGATGGTATCTCACCCTCATGGACAACAAACTCTGGTTGACCAGAAAACCTGAAAGTCACCTTCTTCTCCCGGCAATCAATCATGGCACAAGAAACACCCAACCAGTCCATGCCCAGAATGTTATCAAAAATGGAATTGGAAATCACAATCAGATCAGCCCAGAACTCCACACCACCAATCAGCAATGAACTCTGCTTGCATAACCTAGAACAAACAATGACACCTCCACCTGTGGTGATGTCCCAAGCTGTGGGCATAGCATCTCTAGTCAAACCATGCTGATCAGCAAACCGAGAGAAAATGAAAGAGTGGGTAGCACCGAAATCAAACAAAACATGAGCTGGAACAGAGAAGACTAAAATCACACCTAGAAGAAGAAGAAGATCAAACAAAAGAATAAGTTGCTAGCATGATATATACACGAGTAATTATACAATGAAGGAAAATAAATAACATGCAGAAAACAAAGAAAAGAAAGTACAACTACTGATGATATACCTGCAACCACTCCAACAGCAACCTCTGCTTCCTCAACTTTCAGGTTATAAGCCTGACCACGACTCCAAGCCTGACCTCCTCTAGGAGTCACATGCCTCTGCTCAAAGGTCTGCCTCTGTGGGGAAAGAGGCGGTCTAGCCTGACCATAAGGCAGTGCTCCCTGCTGAACGGTACCTCTAGCCTGAACAGCTGCCCTACTCCTTGGGCAGTCCCGAATCATATGATCACTACTGCCACAAGAAAGGCATAGTCGATTTGCTACCATGCATTCCCACTGTGAATGCCCAACCTTATGACAATAGCCACAAGTTTTGACATTCCTTGGAACAATAGGTGAGTATGGCTGTACCTTCACGGGAGGAGGTGGAACTGGCTTCCAAATAGGTCATCTGGAAGGCCGAGCTGCAACAGGGTGCGAAACAGTCCGCTTGGAAACACCAGATCTGCTGAGGGTCTACTCCTGAATCCGAGCAGCATCCAGAACATCTGCATAAGCACGAAGCCAAAGAGCAGCCAAATGATTCTGGATGGGAAAACTCAAGCCCGACTGAAATCTGCTAGCCTGAGCTTCATCAGTGGCAACAAGGGCGGGAGCAAAGTGACTGAGTCGAGTAAACTCAGCAGCATACTTGTCCTCAGAATGATTTTTCTGATGAAGACAATGCTCAAATTAATACTGTCACAAGTGAAGTAGGCAACAACAAATGACATTTAAGAACACTATCTAGCTGACCTGAGTTAGGGAAACAAATTGTCGCTCCATCTCTGCTTTGGTGACACTGGAAAGGAACTTCGACATGAAGCTCTCAGAGAAAGTGGCCTACTTAATGGGTCGAGCCATCCTTTCGGATTCAACTTGCCACCAGATGTGAGCGAGATCTACCAATTGGATGCAAACCACATCCACACGATCAGCCTCAGCAAAACGAGCGGCGAGCAGCAGTTGCTCTGTCCGGATAAGCCATTGCTCGGCCTCCAACGGCAACTTGGTACCTGAAAACTTATCTGAGTGTAGCCTCATAAAATCCGCTACTGTACCAAGCCTAGGTGGTAGAGGCCCAGGTGCAAGTCCAGCGGCAGGTCTATTGGTAGCCAAAGTGGCCTTCATCAGCTCATTGACCTCCTGCTGAAGAGCCATCATCTGCTGAATCGTTTGGAGAATGGCAGCGTTGTCCGGCTGCTCATCCCTCAGGCGAGAAGAAGAAGAGCCATAGCCTGAAACACGAGCAAATATGGTCAATACCCAGATGATGTGTTGGTTATTATGCATGCATTCATGTGATCATCGTGGTGTACACATTACTGAGTTAAACCGGCTCGAACCAAACTCAACTAATATACCAATCAAAGCCAAACCTCATAAAGATAGTCATGTTTGATTGATATATTACTCAAACCTGGGGCTCTGATACCACAGAAAACCTTATCATGCCCCGCTTTCCAAAATATGAAATACGAGTACGTAACGCAGGCCCAGCGAAGATATAAATACCATCCATAAGCTGTATCAGACTAACTCAATAATATGCAACAACAAACACAGACACGCAGGAAAAATATAATCACATGAATTAAAATACCTTCAATAATAAATGAAATAATCCAACAATAATAATATCCAACACAAGAAAATCCAAACATCTGGGAAAAACAAACTCCTGGAACATAAGCCCCAAACAAAGTACAAGTCCTAATAATGTTCAAAATAATAAACTAGCAAGAAAGTAAATTAAGCAGCAAAAATCAGCTCCATCTCCAGAATCGTTGCTCACCAATTCCTTTTGGGATAGATCTTTCAGTACCTGTAAATACTTGATCTAAAAAGAAGAAAAAGAGTATCCTTAAAGCAAGTTGGGGACAGCAAGTAGTAGAAAACAAAGGATAAAGGAAACATGTATATCAAAGGAAAGGACATGATCAAAGTCAAATAGCAAAGCAAAGAGCAGGCAATAGTATCAGAGGTCTATGTTTAATCAGTTATATACAGGATCAAGCATGAGATGATAAATGCAGGTTATTAATCATTTTATTAGAATATCTAGTGCACGTACTACTGCATCCCATACTACAGGTTCGGCGCAAACACACAGTGTGGGCTTTAGACTGATGGTGAATTCACGGTTCGTGTACTTGGCCCAGTAATCAGTATTTAATGTTCAGTTTCAGTGTTTATCAGGCAGGATTTTATGGCCATACAGTACAGGTCAGTATTGTAGGGCCCGACCGAGTACAGTCTCCGATTGTTCACTATCAAGTCATCCCTTATTACCCTGGCTTTTTATCATTTTATTTCATCCTATGTGAGCATGCAAGAAGGTGTCAATGTTGTATGATACTATGTGTGACTAATTCAATACGTTATAGACAAAGCATGAAGCAAACAAGTCATTCACATCCAAATTACAAAATCAGGACAGCATGACCTTGCTGTACTAAAACATGGATTACTGCTACTACAAAAGAGAAAATTTGGATCCATTGAAACTTCTAGAAACTAGACTTCCACACAGTTCCAGCAAATATATTTAACGCACATAAAAGATACAGAAGTTAGGGCGAAAACACTATTCTATTCAGATTTTATGTTCAGGCAGCATGATGTAATCTGTGATCACCTATTTGTTTCGGGTCAGAAAACTAATCAAATAAATCTATAAAAATTCTGGGACATTCCTACACATGTCTAGGTTCAGACTAATTTATTTCAGATTTTTATTTTACTTTTAACATGGTTAAATAAATTATAGAACAGTAAGATATGCATGCATTTATGAATCTGAAAGTTCTGACATAGCTGTACTAAAATGATGATATCTAACAGATTACTCATCGGAATTCAAATCCGTAAAAAGGGTAGTAAACTAGACATCAGTGGCTGAATCTCATGTTCAGAAAGATATTTCAAAATATGACAGTAACATGGTTGAAAATCTGATTTAAAACGAAACACATAGCAGTCCAGAATTTATTTTAACATGAATGGGCAACGATTAAATTATACAATCATATTTTTCATGCAAATTAATGATCCAAGTGTCAATAGATGTTTAACATGCAAAATTTCAGTTCTTAGATGCAGTATTACAGGTATGGTAATCAATCAAATTCAGTCTAACAGTTTCAGTTTATGAAACGAGTCTATAGCATGGATCTAGTTATTTTTATGTAATTGTGCATATGCAAGATACAACATGGACTAGGTTTTAGATCAAAGAGTGCGGCAAGATATTAAGAGTGTGCCGGGTTAGCTCGTGTAAACCCTCAATAAATTTGACGGAATTGTCAAATACAGCATGATAAGAAAAAGGACGGGATCTACTTGCAGAGATCAAAGGAGATCTTGAACAAAATAAAATACTAGTTCAAGAAGAGACTTGCCTGTTAAATTGCATATTCGAATAATAAAGAATAACGTGATAAGAATCCTGTGCGACGATCCACAAGAACATGAGCGAGCCACGTGCGAAATAGTGAACAGCAAACACAAGGCAACAACACCACAGCGGATCGGGGCAAAACAGCGAACACGAATCCCGGATCCACATGCCAAAACAGCAAACAACCACACCAGCCAATCACACTTCATCTCCCTTCTTCAACCTTCGACAGAGAGTGAAAGAGAGAGAGACTCAGCGACGCTGGGGCTAGTGACGGTGCGACACTTGTAGCGGGGCGACGGCGATTGACACCGACGACGTTGCGGTCAGGAAGCGACGGCAATGGTGAGACTTCAATGGCGAGAGCGCACCTCTGTTTTCGCTCGAAAATAGGGGAATCGACGATGGGGGAAAGAATGGGCTTCGACAGCGATGACGATGCTAAGGGATCTGCGGTGGATGAAGGGGGTGCACGGAGGGGACCATGGTGGCAATGGCGAGGATGAGGTTCAGCAATGGATCAAAGGTGGTTCGATGAGATGGGTTTGGGTGGTGGATGATGTAGACGGGGAAGGTGATCGGAGGGCGATGAGGGGACGGTGACGAGGACGATGGTGGATGGTGATGACGGTGGTGGTCGGAGGTGGCAAGGTGATGGGTTCCGATTGGGTGAAAATAGAGAGAGATGAGAGATGAGTGTCGAGGAGAAAGAAATGGCGGCTGAGAGAGGGGTAATATAAAATTAGCATTTAATAATGGTATTTATAGGAGATTAGAAACTGGGGTTCTGGGTTATGGTTCAATGGGTTTTGGGTATCAGTTTTAGCTCCAAAAAGAAACGAACAAGCATAAAACAATGAGATGAACATAAAGGGGAACAAATCAAATACAAAATAGGAAGACTGAAATTTTGTGATGAATCAAGAATAGCAAAATCTCAACCAAAAGAGCACAGAACAAACAAGAGAAAATAAAGAGCCCAAGAAAAAGCAAGATATAATATAATAAAAGAATCCAGATACATTAATCAAGAAAGAAATAAAAATACAATAAAATCCAAAATATGGGTTACAATTGTTATCTACTTCCTTCTTTTTCTGGTATTGTCACTGCTTTGTTCCTTTCCCTTTAACCCTCTATTTTGTTATTCCCCAAGTTTGTTTTTGCCTTGTCCTTTGTACCGCCTAAGCAAATTTTGAGGATAAATTTTGTTGTAAGGTGGGTAGAATTTGTAACCCCTGTTTTCATAAATGAGTATTTTCTGTATTTAAAATTTTTGTTCAAATGTATTGTTGGACCTTCTATTAAAATCTATTTTTGATCAATAATTTTATTTGTAACTATTTTCTATGATTTTTATATTGTAATACAAATCTTATTATTGTTATTATCATTATTAATTTTGACTAGTTATTAAAAATGCATTTCTATGTACTAATTGTATTTGTAAATATTTCAAATAAATTCTATATATATTGTCTTCCAAATTACATTTTATCACAAATAATATTTTATTGGTTATTTTATTTTTCTATTGAATTTATAAACCCTATTTTTTCCTTATTGGATTCTACCCTATAAACCCAAATACCTATTTAAACCCCAACTACCCAATATCTGTTTTACCCTAACCCGTTTACCTATATCCTACCCGTTAACCGCCTACACCCCTAACCCTAATTCTACTCTACTTCTATTTAAACCCATGCATATACCCCCTCCCCCCCCCAGTTCATCCCCAGCCGCCACTTCAACCCATCACGCTCTCCCTCATCCCCTACCTCTCCTACTCTGCCATGGTCCCCTGTGCTCCCGGGGCTCCTCCGCCTTCAACTCCGTCTCAGTCGCCCTCCTCCTTTCCTTCTCCTCCTGCTCATTTCTCTCCCTGTTTCCCCTTTTCGTCACCATCGTCGTCTTCTCCGGCAACCACACCAATCACCAACCCTCCTCTCCATCGCTCTTCCGACCTCCGCAGCGACCTCCGTCCCTCCGCATCGCAGCATCAGGCCTTCGCTCCTCCTGGTTCCCTACAGCACCTGCTGCGCCATTCCAGACCGCAACCCAATGCATCCCTTTGCACCCTCCTCCTGTCGCAATGCCACCACAACACCTGCAGCCGCCGTGATGCCGAGTTGCATCGCTAGTCAGCCGATGACGCACTGACAGCAACACCATACCCCTCCGCTATTTTTTCCGCCGCCTCTCTTGGTGTGTGGGTGTGTGAACTCGTTCTGTGTGTTCATAGTTGCTCGCTCCTTGTGTTCGTAGTTGCTTGTTCCTTATGTTCATGTGTGGCTCGTGATCCGTTCGTTCGTTCGTCGTGTTCGTGATCCAAGAATCCGTTCCCATTATTCTTTTTCTTGCTTCGTTCTCGTTGTCGTGTATAAGGTAAGTAACTTGTATTCTTTTCTTTGTGTAATACAAGTACTAAATACCGCTTGTAGTGTAGTTGTGTTCTAAAGACAATTTTTGTGTGAAATCCTTGATATATGTTGTCTCTATTGTGTTGACCCGCCCGTAGTTTCCTCATTATACACATGACATGAAATAACCTGGGGATGGCCACTTCTTGTTGTGTACATGCATGTTGTTCGTGATTCATGACTTGTTGTATGATCTTGTAAGTTGGATGTGTTATTCGTAGTATAACTTGTTGTAGATGTGTTAAATACCCTATACCATGTTTCTTGGACATCTAGTATACCATATTTCATGTCTGGTTATGTTTTGGATGACCGTCGTATGAACTAGTTGATTTTGTGCATGAAGGATATTTTCTGTTTTGCCGGTTCCCCATTTTTTATCAGTGTTTTAGACCCTATTAAGTTCAGTATATGAAAATTATTTGTGAATATGAATTATAGAGAATTCTGTCTACTTTCCATATTTTCCGACAGATCTCAGTTTCGATTTTTGAGTTGCGAGTTATGACTATTTTACTATAGATGTGTTTAAAATTCCAGATCCAGTTTTACATGAATTCTGTATAGTAATCTATTTTTCTACTGATGTTAAAGGTAATATTTTGATCCAATATTTTTCTTTGTACAACTAGACCTGATTGAGATAAACCCCTATTTTTTATGGATTTAATTGATGACGTTTATAAACCATTTTGTGCTTACAAACAACTACTATACTTGCAAAATTTTCATACTTTTCAGTAAAGATACATAATTTCAACCTAATTCTATTTGCTGTCTATAAATACTTTGTGAATATGAATTGTAGCCTACTATATATATTTTATCACCCTTTTGACGGATCTGGATTTCGATGTATATTTTGTGAGATATTGCTGTTTCAGTACTATAGTGTTTATGATTCCAGATTTACAAAACTATCGTATCTCGCTGCTTTCTAATTTTACTTGACTATTCTATCTACATTGGAAAAATATGAAAGTTTATTTTATGATACTAAACATACCAGGGAATACTGCAGATTTTTCGTGGATTTAATTAGTAAGTTTTCATGCTGTTTTCCTGATTATGAATACAAACTTCTGATTTCTGGCTGAACACATTTTCTGAATACAAATCTGTTTTGAGACTTATTTTTGTGAAATACCATATGACTTATATATACATGCTGGATGTGGCCGGAAGTCTATTTTCTAGACTTTCTGACGGATCCAGATTTGCATGTCCGTGGCAACGGAAATCCCAGATTTGATGCAGTACTGTCTTGCTATCCTGAACTAGAATTTTCGTTGTCCTAATCTTTTATGAGTTGTCTTTCACCTGTGCATGATTATCCTCCAACCTGAACCTGTTATATGTTCATACCATGATATTCTTGTCATGTTTTGTACACGCACATGCCTGTTTGATAATAATAATAAATAACCAAGCCGGGATTAAAGGGAAAGATCTAATAGTGGAATATACAGAAACGTGTACTCGGAAGAGGATTCAAAGATCCTACTTGGTTATTTGGAGCTTGATATTTGGTTATTTGGAGCTTGATATTTGGTTATTTGGAGCTTGATACTTGATACTTGATACTTGGAGCTTGATACTTAATACTTGGAGCTTGTCCCTTAGTACACTGCCCTCTATGATCCACTATGAAATCTAAAATAAAATTATTTGAATGTACCAACCATGTGGTAAAAATCTGGGACGCATGAAGTGCTACCTAGATAGTAATAAATACAAGACTTGAACATAATACTTGATACTTGACACTTGCTACTTGTTACTTGTACATTACTTGATACTCGACACTTGTTACTCGTTTTCATGATACTAGTTTTACCTGACACTTGTTACATGCCACTTGCACTTGTTCATCTTGCTATGCTAGTTGTTCTATTTTTTTATCATGTCTATTTTATGCTATTTGTTTATCTTTCACATGTACTTGTGTCTGCACTACAAGCGGCTCGTAATTTGCATTGATGGGCATTTTGTTTTCTTTTTTCTCTTTCTGCAATTTATTAAATTGCAGATTTTGGAGATCAGCTGCCAGATGGTGTAAGTTATATAATATTCTAGATGCTGGAGTTTTGCTATTATTATATCTTGTTGCTTATTTTGAATAATTGTACTTGGTTACTTGGATTATTTTGTGTAACACCCCGCAAAATTGGAAATTACAATTTTGCCCCTAGGTGTTACGCACGTATATTTTTGTAATGTGTTTCACTACATATTTTGGATTCGTATTATTTATACATTTTTCGTATTGATTTCAGTCAACTAAAATATAATATTTCAATCCCTGGAATTTACGTGCTTTTTACGTGTTTTGATGCACGTGTTTCCACCACTACGTACAATGTAATCTATAGGTTTAAATTACTTATTTTTATGTATTTAAATCTATTTTATAAAACTGAAATTTATTTTCCCCCTATTTTGATTAAAATGCATTTTTCGATTTTCTGCACGTATAATGCACGTCCTTTCTACGGGTAGTGATTTCATCATGAAATATATATAGATTAGTAAATTTAATTTTGCTTATATTGTTTTCAATTATATTTAATAACTTTTCACCAATAAAGTCGATTTTCACATTTTCATGTTTTCACGTGCGACACACGTGTTTGGTCGGTGCGCGCATCCTTCCTCGAAATAAATTTAATAAAATGTGTGCACATTTATTTTTGCATTATAAATTTTTAATTTAACAAATTTTTACTTAATAGTGAATAGTGTCCACATATATTTATATATATACATATAGTAGATAAGTATATAAGTGGATTAATGTGTATAAACATTTGATCCGAATTAAGTGTGAATGGTTTGATAGAAGGGGGCCCACATGGTGCTGAAACGAAAGTGTGTGCTGTTTCTAATGGGCTTGGAAACATACAAAAATGTATATGCACCTATGCACCTATGACTGGGTCCACATGGGTATGATTTAAATGAATTTATGTTGGTTTTGAATGGGGGCTCACTTGAGTAAACACAGCACACTTGTGTGATGTGTTATAATTTGGGTGGCCGGTTTGGTTTTTGGGAGAGAGAGAGATGAGAGTTAGTGTGAGAGAGTGGGGATGAGAAGAGTTGTAGGTTATGAGAGTTACAAATGTGAAGAGGTGGACAAATGAAAAGATGGGAGTTTGGGAAGTTATGAAATGTGAAAGGTTGGAGATTAATTTTAGTAATTTATTAGGTGTGTAATTTTGTAATTGGAACCCTAGCAAAATCTTATAAATAGCCCCATCCTCTTCTCTTTTGTCCACACCAAAATAAAGTAAATAAGAGTAAGAAAAAGAAAGAGAGAAGAGAGTTTTGTGCTTGGAGGCCATTGCTAGGAGGAGAATCGCTAGGAATCCTTGGAGCTAGAAGTGGTGATCATTCTTTCAATCGTTCAAGCTTTCAATCAAGGTGGGTGGTTTCTTACTTTCTAGTTGTAGAAATATCATGCAAGAAATTATAAATTAGTTCTATGAGATGATATTGATATGTAGGTGATTTTCATGCTATTATACATGATATGAATAATATGTGTGTGGTTAAATAATAGAAAATTATGATGTAAGAATTGATACCATGATTCATGTTAAAACTTCATCCTTGGCGAATGTATATTTTGAATAAGATATGAAAAGTAGATTTAATTTACACTTTTATATGTGCTGAAAATGAGTAGTAAAACATAAAAGTGAATGTTCTCTTACTTTCAAATTGTAGAAAAAGTACATGCTAATGAAAATGAATGAATAGTATGGAAATTTTGATTATGATAAACTATTGAATGTGGTGAAAATAGTAGTGAACCATATAAATTAAATTACAACATGTAGATGTTAATGAGAAAATAGATAATTGATTATTTTGTCATGAATTGATGTACATGAAGAATAGTAGCTTTTTATGAAAATGTTGGAAACACTTCTTTTGATAACTAAATAAATTTTTTTATAAAGAAAAATTTATGTTATGGAGCTCATTGGATTGTTATAAAAATATAATATGCTATCCGTGACTAAAAAGAACGAATGCAAAATTGTGTTGTTTAATAAGGAGAAACCACTTTGTCAAATTGTTCTATTTTTCTAAAATATGAATTGTCGATCAGTAAGTTACTGTTATAAAGGAATCTCAGTTGTATGAATTTATTTCAGTTAAATGAAAGGTTTAACCGAATTGGAGGAGACGAGATTTTGTAAAATAATGAAATAACATAAATTCGAAATAAAACCCATCGGGTTGAGTGTAAGTCGTTGGGCACACTTGGCTTGTTGGCTTGGCATTACGATGGCTTCCTGGTCGGGTTGGGTTCGAAACCTAATAACCCCAAATATTTTCTTTGTTGAACTATTTTTGAAACAATTTAACCCGAGAATTCGATACAAGAGGATTTTGAAGAGGGATTTTAACAAGAAGTCCATATGGACTTGGTGGTTGGCGCTGGTTGCTTTGGTCTTTGCCTCATCACTCACGGGTTCGAAACCCATGAGTGGGGTTTTTTAAATTTTGGTGTATTTTTTTGAAGTATTTTATGAGTTATAGAGCTCTTTAAAAATTGAAGAAAAATTATAGTGTTCATAAAATGCTATAGAGAATCTATTAAATAGTTCTAAAGATTTCCATGTATATTCTTGAGGAATAAAAGAGATATTGAGACATAATGAGATATTGTATTTAAAATAAATTAGTGAATAGCATGATTTAAATCCTTAGAAGAAAAAAATAAAGTGTTGATAAGAGAATTAGAAAGACATTTTACCTTTACTTAATTTAAGAAATATTTTGCGATGGTTGAGACATATCATATGAGTTCAAATTGTAATGCGTTTTGACACAAATAAATTATTTGAGGATGCGAGCTTTATATTTTTGAATAACAATTCATTCATGTGATTTTAATGTACACTCACTTGATTTAAGACATACTTGGTTTGAGTTGATTATGAATATGTGCTTAAGTTGTGAAAAAGATTGATAATGGATGAAAATTCTGTTCATGAAAAAGGGTTATTTTTTTTATGGGAAATTATGAATGAATGAATGAATGAATCATGGGTAATGCAAAAATGAGACATTGATTAGATTATGGATAAGTTAGGACATGAATATAATAAGTTAAGACATGATTATTAAAGGGTATGTGTACCCATGTTTCTTGTACATAAAATGTTTATGATTTAGAATTAGTAAGACCTCGGTTACCGGTAATTTTGAAAGAAAGATTTTGAGACTTGATTTCGAGATAATGCCGTCGGGCGATCTCGTATTTTTGTGAACAAATTCGGTATGAGGTAAAACTGATTCTATGAGTAGAAATTATTCATGTCTTGAACATAAGAAAATTTAGGCACATAAGTGAAGATGTAGTAAACTTAGGGAAACGTAAGTGGGGTGCTCTATATAGTCGGCGGTGGACTCCAAGACTATAGACCCAGTTGGTGGACTGAGGTTGCCCTGTAGGAGACGGATTATTATATTTTAATCCGGGACTATGAGGACGGGTCAGCGGTGGACTCCGGGATCTTGAGTAGTCGGACCGATGGGTTTTTGTGTTTACCGTCTCCAATGTATATATATATATATATATATATATATATATATATATATATATATATATATATATATATATATATATATATATATATATATATATATATATACTGGGCTAGAGGGTCACATACGGGACGATTCGCACGATGTGGAATCTGTTATAACAGCCGGCGGTGGACTCCAAGGCTGGGATTCAAATTCGTGGAATAGTCTAAACATTGTTTTGCTACCGGGTAGTTTTCATGGCAAGAGATCGAGCCATGTATTGTGAAGAACGTAGGCACTTGCCCTCGGACCTATGTAGTATGGGATGCATAGAATCCGAACAAGTGTGCATTAGTGTCATCCTAGTGTAGAATGGTATGCATTAGGCATTAAGACATGACATACACTTATGTTTAGAATAATCACTTTTGACACTTTACTTGTTCATTCAATCTTTTTGTGATTGTTAAAGTATGAGATCGTTATACTATTTCCGGCATAGAGATGATAGCCGTGTATAACATTTCGTCAGTTGTAAGTAACTGACGTGCCCACAGATTGACATGCAGGTAATGGACTATTCATGGAGTTATAAAGTGGATATGCTGTTGCTGTTCAGAAGTTAAAGATGTTGCAAATGATGTTAAAGTTATACAAGTTGTATTTCATTGATTGTAATCTTTTAGTCTTCCGCTGTGTAAAAACCAAGTGTAAAGGAACTCTGATGTATTGTGAATGAAAAGTTTTAAATTCCTTGTAAAATTGTACGAAGTGAAGTAAAGATCCTGTGAAATCTCGAATTTATCCTTATTTAAAATTCGGGGTGTTACATTTTGTATTAGGCAATGTGACCCAGGATTATTGACTTGTTCTGTTCTAGTTTAATATATTTTGTTTCAAGTAAATACTGTTGGTCTTTTGATTCATATATGCATGCGTGGTTGACTTTTCTTGCTTCCAACTCTGATTATTCTTGTGAAATGTTGTAAAGATCCTAATAGCTTATGGATGATGAAAATCAATCGCTGGGCTTAGTCACGTATCCGTATTCCGTATTCTCTTTTTGGAAAGCGTGTGACATGTCAACTTGTCAACCCCGCTTCCCAAAAATATGGAACACAAACACATGACATTGGCCCAGCGAATAACTTGCGTCATCCATAAGCTGTTTACCCATTCAACTCAAAAATATAAACAATACAAAATAATTGCACAGGCAATAATAACAACTAAATGAACAATAATACTTGGAATAAGATAATATGAAATAACCAAATACGATAATGCAACATATGGAAACAAATAATAATATCCGGGTCATAAGCCCAATACAATAATAAATCCAAACACAATAATAATAAGTTTCAATACAATAAGTAAAATGAAATAACATTCAACTAGAAAGAAATACAACTTTAGAAAGCTTGTTCTCCAATTCCTGCAGGTAATTCTCCTTGATCGCCTGTGAACACTTCATCTAAAAAGAGAAGAAAATTTATCCTTAGAGCAAGTCATGGACAACAAGTAGAGAATTAATGGATAATGGAAGTAGGATAATACAATGAATTCAATAAATCAATAGGAATCAATAACATGGGACGATAGCAATAATCAATATCAATGGTTATATACGTTGATTCAATATTCGATGTCAATGTTCAATGGTCGATTTCAATATCACTTAGACAATATTCGATATCAATAGAAATGATGATGTTCAATATGCAATGTCGATGTTGTGTTAATTTTTAAGTCTATTAATTTTCAGCCTAACTAATGCACATACTACTACATCCAATTCTATAGGTTCGATGGATATCATCAATTTCGTTTAGACATAAGTGAAAGATTATATATATCATGTACACGGTACAATAATACTGATTGCAACATTGGTGCACATTGGTCGGCATGATAACACCAAAATAATACATGATGAATTGGGATACAGTAGACAGTAATCCAACAATAAATTGATAACACTAACCGACACACACTATTTTGGGAAACATGGCCCACACTTTAGAGTATAGTGACTATATCATCAATTATTCCAGTCAATCCCTTAAACCCCGACTTGTTAATTATTTTACCGATGCAAACAATACATTATGCAATTTAGAGATATTAGATGGACGATAGTAACAATAGGGAAACGGTAGGATAATAACTTTGGATGAAACAAATAGAATGACGAAAATAACACATTAGGATCACGCAATGGAATATGTACACTTCAATTCATGCAATACAATGATATGTGTATGAATATATTAAGAAAATCTGGAAAACAAAATTCTGGACAGCAAGAGGTCACTGTACAAAAATTAGTTTTTCCGAAACTACATAAATCAAAAACTGAAACTATTAGAAGTTCTGGAAACTAGACTTCCCAACGATTCGAACGCATATTTAAAATACAAAATCTGACAAAAGTAGCTAGATCAAATACATCATTCTTTACAGATTACATGTTCTGACTGAAAATCGACATCAAGTTGGTATATCTTTAGAATCCGTGAAAACTCAAATATGAATTCATTAAAAATATTCATTAGACTCCTAAACATGTTAACTATCATTATGAAAATTATCAGAGCATTATTCTAACATTAACTTCGCTTTTTAATAGTTTAAACATGAAAACATACATGAATCTGAAATTCTGGAAATAAAACGCAGCAATAGTAAAATCATCATAACGTTTGCAATACAATTCAGAATGTAAAGATCTTAGATGTTCTGGAAACTATAGATGTAGAGATACAACTTTTATTCAGAAAGTTATTATTTTTGATGTTAATACTGGGTCAAAAACGTCTCACAAATTCCAGATAGACAGTAAACATACAGATTTTCAACATTTAATAAGTGATCTAACATGATGGGTTTCAATTCAATTAGTCATTAAATCTTACAATCAGTATGGTAGGCACAATATCATGATAAACATAATTAAGAATACACAAATACACTAGTTCAACAACAACAAAATATCAATCGATCATCCAAGCACATAACCTAGTATTCAATTCTATGAGATTATTTGTGTGTTGTTTGTATGAATAAACCCTACTATCACTACTATATGAATGCATGAAAGATTCAATTTTTGGAGTCAACAATGGCACGAAGTCAAGAATATTTGGGTTAGCTCGTGTAAACCCTCAATATACTCAATAAAAAGAGGAACAATAATATACGATACGATGGATGAATAGGATCTACTTACAAGAATTTCAATAAAAATTGAATTTGATACAACATTCAATTCAAGAGGAAAGTGACTTGCCTTATGGACGATTAATTCGAATACCAAAGAATAACGGGATGAGAATCCCGGAGCAACGAACAAGAACCCACGAAGAATTACGTGCACCCTATGTGCACAAAAGAACAAAACAGCAAAATAGCAAGAACAACTGTCACGCCCTGCTTTCCAAAAATACGGAATACGAGTACATAATATTGGCCCAGCGAATGACTAACATTACCCATAAGCTGTTTATCCGATTAACTCAACAATATAATCAATACAGAACAATGCACAGGCAATAATAATAATCTCATGAACAATAATACTTGGAATGAAGCAATATTAAATATCCAAATACGATAATAATCTAATATCTGGAAACAATAATAAAATCCGGGACATAAGACCAATACAATAATAAATCCCAATACAATAGTAACAAGTCTCAATACAATAAGTTCATTAAAGCAATAAGCAATTAAAAATATATTAAGTCTTTAGAATGTCTGTTCTCCAACCCCAGCAGGTAATTCTCCTTCATCAAAACCTGTAAATACTTCATCTAAAAAGAGGAGAAAAATTGTTCTTAGAGCAAGTTATGGACAGTAAGTAGAGAAAGCAGGGAACAATGGAATAACGGTATAACAATGAATCAATGGATCAATAGGAATCAATAACACGGAACAATAAGAATAATCAATATCATGATAATCGGTACAATGGCTAAAAAGATAATGCAATATTCGGTAACAATATTCAACGGTCAATATCAACAACACTTAGACAATATTTGATATCAATAGAATAATGATGAAGAATATGCAATGTCAGTGTGATGCAATTCTTATGTTTATTAATTATTTTAATCCTAACTAATGCATATACTACTATGTCCCATACCACAGGTTCGATGCATACATACAATTTCATTTAGAATCTAGTGGACGATTCTATAGATCATGTACACGGTAAGATAACGGTATTTGCAGTATTAGTGCACACTGGTTGGCTCAACACCACTAAACAATACACGATCAATTGGGATAACAATAAACCGATAACAATAACAATAGCCAACACACAATATTTTGGAAAACAAAGCCGACACTTCAGTGTATAGTCACTATATCATCAACTACTCCAGTTAATCTCTTAAACTCCGGCTTATTAATTATTTTATTAATACAACAATACAATATCCAGATATGAGACATGAGATGAACAATAGTATCAATGGGAGAACAATAGGACGATAACTTGGATCGGAAGATTAGAATGGTGAAACTAATTCATTAGGATCATGCAATACAACATACACACTTCGATTCATGCAAAACTACGGTGTAGGAATAATTTAGCAATTAAAATATGGAATATAAAATTCTGGACAACAAGAGTATTCTGTACAAAAATATAATTTTCTGCTGTTTTAGAAATAGAAAACTAAATCGGTTAGAAGTTAAAGAAACTAGACTTCCACACGGTTCCAACGCATATTTAAAGTTCCAAATCCGACAATAGTAGCTCAGTCAATCACATTATTCTTTACAAATTTCGTGTTCAGGCAGAATTTCGATATCATGTTATTATAATTTTAGAATCAGCAAAAAATCCATAATAAATTCATTAAAAATATTTTCTAGACTCCTAAACATGATTACTAATAACCTGGAAAATTGTCAGAGCAAAATTTTATCATTTCATCAGCTTTTTTACTATTTAAACACGAAAGATACAAAAATCTGAAAATCTAAAAGTAAAAACACAGTTGTAGTAAAACAGACATAACTTTTGCTACGCAAATCGAAATTCAAAAATTCAATATATTCTGGAAACTATAAAGATAAGGCTACAATTCATATTCAGAAAATTATTCATTTTAAGATCATTTACTGGTTCATAAATAACAGTCAACATACAGGTCAACAAGCAATATACAGTTTTTGGGTAGTTTTCATGAAAATAAATTAATTAAACATGATGAGTATCGATTCTTTAGTCAATAAATTATGTAATCGACATGATGGGTACAATAACATGATAAATAAAAATAAAATCATATACATACAGTAAATTATCGTGAATCAAACAACAAACAATCAACCAAACATACAACCTAGTAGTTATTTCTACAATAATTAATTGTCATGATTATACGGTTATCAATTCTATATGAATGCATGAAAGATCCAATCTTTAGAGTTAAAAGTGGCACGATGTCAAGAATATTGGGGTTAGCTCGTGTAAACCCTCAATAGACCCAACAAAGAGATGAACAAAGTATAATACGATAAACAAGGATTTCTACTTGCAAGAATTTCAACAAAACTTGAATTTGATACAATTAACAATAAAAGAGGACAGTGACTTGCCTTATAAATGGGAAAAACAAATACCAAGAATAACGGAATAAGGATCCCAAAGCAACAAACCCACGAACACACAATATTGCACGTGCAATATGTGCAATAACCCAAATAATGAAAGCACACAAGAGAACTCAGCAACGACAGCAGGACAAGGCCAGCAGTGGCGGCACTGGCGATGAAAGGCGGTGTCGATGGTCGAGGTCGACGTCGATGGCGAGGCGACACGCTGGGTTGGCAGTGGTTGCGCTGTCGTCGAGCTTTAGAGAAGGAGGTAAGCTATAGGTTCTGGCGCTGTCGAAGAAGCAGAGGAGACATGGGGGTTTCGAGGTGGTGCTAGGAGAGGGTGCCGAAGGGAGTGGCGAAGAGGGGGAGGTCGCCGGAGCACGGGGGTGGCCGGAGCTACCTTGGGAAGACGACGGAATAGGGTTGGGGTTTTTGGCAGGAAAAGCACAGCAAAAGAGAGAAAACGTGGGGAGAGAGGAGAGCGAATAAGCGGCTAGGGGTTCAAAATTATGCAATTTTTAGGGTTTGCAATGGAGTTGTATTTATAGGGTACAGTTAGGGTACTGGGTTGGTGATTTAGGGTCCAATAATAGTGGATTTGGGTTAAGAACAAATGAAATTGGGTTTTAGGGTTCAATAAGAGATAGATCCACATCAATAGGGTTCAATATAAAAATACCCACAATTAAATAGAGAAAATAAGATCAACAAAAATAGCTCAATCACGAAGAACGAAAGATTTCATGAACAAGATCAATAAAATAATAAGAAGTAAAATAGAGTATTTTATTCAATTACAAATAAAATATTACAAAAAGGAGAAAGATGAAAATAGCTGGAATGGTAGTTACAACAACAACAATGGAAGGAGCAGCAGCAAGGGTTGCTGCGGCCGCTGGTGGTGGCTGACGACGGTGGGTCTTATAGTGGTCAACTAGCATTTGACTAGCAGGACTGGGCGGTGTCGAGGGCTCGGGTCTGCTGTTGTCAAGGGAAAAGAGGAGCAGCAGGGGGGGTGTCGGGTGGTGTTGGGCATCGCAGGCAGAGGCGGCTCTCGGGGTTTGGTCGCTGGAGGGAGTTGGGTTAGGCGGGAAGGTGGAGCAGATGGGGGGGGGGGGGGTCGGCTAACAAGGAGACAGGAGACAGGAGGGATGGCTAGGGTTTTAGGTTGTATTTTTAGGGTTTTCATTAGGGTAGCATATATAGGATACAATTAGGTTGTTGGGTTATTGGGCTAGGATCCAATAATAATGGGTTTGGGTCTAGAAATAATTGCAATTGGGTTTTGGATTCAATAAGAGATGGATTTGAAGGTAATATGGTTCCAATAAATTACTCACAATCAAATAAAAATGAGATCAACAAGAAAATAGTCCAACAATAAGAAAAATAGTAGATCATGAACAAAATTTAATTAAGATGATCAAGAAAAAATAAAGTATTTTATTCGAATGCAAATAAAATATTACAATGGAGGGGAAAAGGAAAAAAATGAAAATGGTAGTTACACAACTCCTTCACTGTTTCAGCAAGTGAATCAATATTTCCCCTGAGCTCATCTACTTCAGCAAAGGTTGCAATCGAGGTACTTAATTTTAATGGGTTGGCTCCTGCTCCCTTCGCGGATAAACGGCGTTGTCGTTCAGGCTTGTTAAATAGACTTGAATATGCGTCACCTTCATAGCCTGGGCCTACGTGGGATGTCTCGGGGGCGAAGAGGCTAGTTCTTCTTTCACCTTTTTCTGAAAATAAAAGAAGCACCAAATTAATTTGAACATATGATTGAACAATTAGAATCTGTATTTAACTAATGGTAAACCATGTGAGAAAACAATTATAGAACCACTCTATGAGTTCAACATCATCTGGCTTTCCTGCTTCACTGTTCTTTTTTGTATATGCTTGATACCAACAATGAAGTCTAACTTTATCTTGACAAATGGGACCATTGTGTTTCTGTATAGTAATACAAAACCATCAACACAAACATCAAATTTATAATCATCACATTTAATAAATGCAGGAAAAGTAATTTATAATTAACACTACTATTTCAGATTCTATCCAAGAAAATCCCTTTCGACTGCCACGGTAAGGAATAGTTTGTTTATTTCTCGTTTCCTTGAACTTTTTTGCTTTTTGCCTACAAGACAAATTGCACTCTAATATATTTAATTTTATATAAAGACGCGATATAACAAGTTATACAGAATAGTATACATAGTTTTTTACCTTGAATTTTAGGTTGTTTCTTGAATTTACAAATTCATCGCACTCTCTTTGACTTTTGTAAATTGTTATATTGTTTAAGCTTGCCCCTAATTTTTCTTTGCATGCTCTGGCTTCCCATCACTTGTAGGGTATAAATTTTTGCTTCTCTATCACGTCCATTGAATGTGACTTTTGCTGCAGTAATATGTGTAGTAATATGTGTGAACTTTTGCTGCAGTTATTAATGCTTTAATATATCTTTTGGTAAAGCCTATGCAATTTGCAAATGAGGTGTACTTGTATTAATTAAACAACTAGCAACATCAAATGATATATAAAGTCACACTCTAAAGATAAAAAAACAATATTGGGAAGCATAACTAATGCGTATCTTAATCACGGGAAAAAAAACTTACCTTTATTGCTTGCCAATAAAATTCCTTAGTCTGAGTAGTTATCTTTCTCCAGTCATCATCTTTCAGCGGCACCATCAGACATGCTAAAACGCCTACAAAAGAAGACAAACTTTTTGACTTTTCCCTAATAGATTTACCGAGCCATTTAATGTCACTTCCAGCTTTAGTCCACCGCCAGCCGATAAATTACTGCATGTTGTGTGTCCGCGAGTCATGATCGTGCTTTCTCACTTTTGTGATTAATTTGATGTTTCTTCTCTTAAATCATTTAGAGTCGCATCGCCTATGACATTGGTGTCTACATGTTCTGATATACGGATCACATCATTTGATGTCTTCTCTTTTAGTTTTATTGTTCCCTTTCCTTTTTTTCCTTTTTCCTTCTCCTTTTCTTTCCCTTATCCTTTCTCATTTTCTTTTCATCATCCATCCTTTTCCTTTTATTTCCTTATTTTTTGAGCACTACAAACGATCCAAACAAAATCACGATTCTGAATAATACATAAAAAAAATTATGTTATTGTATACGTGGATAAGTGGTTGATAGTAGTTGTTACCTCTTCTCAAGCCATGTTTGAAAGAAAGACACCTCACTAAAATAGACAGCCAAATACGAAAAAACATGAAAATGTTCGAAAGATTTCATCATCATAATTAGAAATTTCAACATGCAAAATATCACTATAACAAACATATAAATGATAATGCAGTAAACGAGTGATTATAGAAATTGTGGCATAATCCGTTATAATAAGTTTCATCATGAAGTTATGATAAAGAATATTAATAGTTGTGCAACAAAACAATATAGAAAAATTACACATAGATACCCTCGAAGTTCTTTCTAACATACTCATTATCCTCATGAACAGTATT
The DNA here is from genome assembly GCA_017893485.1 of Hemerocallis citrina. Classification (NCBI taxonomy): domain Eukaryota; kingdom Viridiplantae; phylum Streptophyta; class Magnoliopsida; order Asparagales; family Asphodelaceae; genus Hemerocallis; species Hemerocallis citrina. Next base: position 234,662,175 of record CM030364.1, on the reverse strand, counting down.
CTTATCAAGTAAGGATACATCTAATGGTCTTGAACAAACACTCTCATTATCCAAATCCAACTCATTAATACCTCTTGGTGGCACCTTTAGAATAACGTACCAATTAGACGAATCACTTTCCTAAGAATAAAACACTGGTTTTGCTTGTGATGCAAAAATAAATGGGTCATTTTTTAATTTTTGTTGTCCTTGGTGCAAGTTAACCAAAGTAAAATCTTCATCGATTTTGACACCAGTTTTCAGATTATCCCAATGACCAAATAAAACAGGAATCTGAAAAGTAAAATAGTCTAGTAAAATAGTATCTTTGATGACTCCATAATAAACAACTGGTTTGATCTTCTGGTGCTTATCCTTCGAGCTCGATCTGCTAATAGTTGTTGCCTCATATGAAACACCACTATTTTGAGAAGATTTGATTGCATATTTTCTGTGAAAGCGATGATCATTCACAACAAACCTAGAATAAGAGAGAGCATGCACAGATTGACCATGTGCAAGCCCTCTTAACATTTTGGATATGTTATGATTGGGCACACTATGAGTCTGCATGTGAATCTTTTCATAATCAATATACACTATTAGAATTATAGTCTGGAATATATACTAAGCCAAAAATTCTAGGATTTATATGTAATTGGGTGTTTTCCTTTAACCGGTCTCAAAATTCTTTGGAATGTCTATCTTGAAATAAAGTTTCATTTTTGACCAGACGTTTGTCCAAATGCTTCAACTCCTTCAAGTGTGTCCTAAAATAATTAACATTGGTTACATGACCTTATGTAAAAACATTATCATTGAAAATTACATTTTTTATTACACTTACTCTAAATATGGATCAACCTTGGCCATATTAAACAGTACACATCGATGAGCACTTTGTAGCCATTGATAATCCAAAGTGATCTGTATTCCTTTGGAAATTGGCCGACCTTCAAGTATCGCATCATTCTCAAAATTTTGATTTATATTCGGACGATTATCCATATCAGCCACTTGACTCATGCATTTACTGAAAAATTGCGTACACTCATCTAATAAATAGCATTGTTCTATACAACCTTCAGGTCATGCCAAATTCCTAACGTATTCTTTGAATATCTTTTTTTCTCTACAGAAAATAAAATCAATATTTTATGGCAAAAAATACATAAGTACAAATAGAATTACAAAATAATCAATTTGTCACCTTTCAAAGGGATACATCCATCGTTGTTGAACTGGGCCACATAATCCGGCTTTTCGCCCTAAATGAATTGTCAAATGAATCATAATATTGAAAAAAGCAGGAATGAAAAACCTTTCAAACATGGACAAAGTCGCAACAACATCAGCCTCAAGTTTTAACATTTTCTTTGGGTAAATGACTTTTTGACATAATGCATTGAAAAATGGACATAGTCAAAATATTGCATTTCTAGGCCCTTTTGGGAGAAGTCCTCTTAATGCAACATGCAACAATTGTTGTATTAACACATGATGATAATGAGACTTGAGCCCAACACTTTTACAGTCATCCACTGATATACAGTTCCCAATATTTGAACTATAACCATAAGGTACCTTAAGGTCCAATAGCTGTTTGCAAAACAGTTGTTGTTCCTTTTTCGAAAGAGTGTGTAGCCCAGGTGGTAGATAAGTTCTCTTTCCATTTTTCCGTTTTAGATGCAAGTCATGTCTGATTCCCATGTCTTCCAAATCCATACGTGAATTTATACCATCATTTGACTTTTCGAGACATTCATCAAAGTACTAATAATGCTATCACACACATTCATTTTAACGTGCATTACATCCAAATTATGATGCAATACTAAATGCTGAAATTGAACAAAAAGAATATAGCTCAGATATGTAAGAAACTTAATACTGACTAATTGCTAAAAAAAATAAAAAACTAGATAATAAAATAAATAAAGTGGGTTATATATATTACCCTCAGTAAAGCAAGTCAAAAAATATTGACTTCTTCTTCCACATCTGTATAGTTTGCAACTTTTTATTATTTTTCCTTCAAAAAAAAATTCTCTTATTTTTCTTTGACCCGTTCCCAAAATGGTTTTCAATATTTTTTATCTCATTCAAAATTCTTGATCCGATCATTAATCTAGGTGGCTTCTCAAGCTCATGTTTCCCATCAAACCAACTTCTCATGAATCGTAATGTATGTTTTGGTCCAAGAAATCGCCTATGGTTCAGGTAAACAGTTTTTTACTATATTACAACCATTTAGAACAAGTATTAGTACCACATATGGGGCATGCTAGTTTTCCCTTCGTAGTTCATTCAGCTAGGTTACTATAAGCTGGAAAGTCATTTATTGTCCACATCAAAATTGCTTTCAAGTTTTTTTTGTAAAAGCATCATATGTCTGTACACCCACATCAAATAAAACCTGCAAGTCATCTATTAGGGATTGTAAATAAATATCTATCTCATTTTCTTATTGTTCTGATCCTGAAATCAACAATAATAACATAATATGTTCCTTTCTCATGCATAACACTGGTGGAAGATTATATATTACCAGCATCATAGGCCAACAACTTTGTGAGGAGCTAAGACCAGGGAAAAGATTAAACACATATGCAGCCAGACCAAGTCTAAGGTTGCGCGGCTCGACATCGAAAGATGGCCATTTATTGTCAGTTGTTTTCCAAGCCAAAGAGTCCGCAGGGTGCCTAATTTTATCATCTTCACTTTTAAGATTGTGATACCAGCAAGTTCTGATGTTTGGAACATTCTTCTAACCCTTGGAATTATTGGAAAATACCTCAAAATCTTAACTGGAACTCCAATAAGAATCTACTTAGTCCGATGATCCTTCTTCCACCGTGTCTCATGGCACTTCCTACATTCATCATCACCTTTGAACTCACCTCTAAATAGGCAACAATTGTTGGCGCATGCATGCATGATTTCACAATCAAGCATAAATGACTTAATTAATTGTTGCGCCGCTCGTGCAGATTCTAGAATTGTATTTTCATTAGTTAACATGACATGCAATATCTCCAAAACACCAAACATTGATTTATGCTTATATAGAATAATTATTGCTGAAAGCCTACTGTATTTAGTGCAACCAGGGTATAAAGAAATATTAGCGTCCTTTAACATATTTATTAAGTCATCCTCTCTCGCCTTACCATTAGGTTCAGGAATACCTTCATTTTTGACATATGCATCTTCAATTATCGTATCTGGCAATACAATTTCCTTAGTAGAACTCTTGGCATTCACCTTCCCCATGCCACATCCAATTTGTGTAAGTCATATACATTCTGTGCTTGAGCAAATGAAGTAAAAGCATATCCTTATTTCCGTGACAGAAATTTTGGCAATCTCTGCATGGACATATAATCTAGTTTGGGTCCTCCGCAGTTGACTTTGCAATTTCCACAAACTGATGAACTGCCACTTTATATGTTGTTGTATTTCTATAAATTATAAAATAGCAGTCATAAAAGCATGTAATATCTTAATATCTAATATATATTAAAATATTAATTGGTGACATATTTCATTACTTGTTAAGATGAACCCAATCTTTATTCATTTTTATGACACACTTGCTCCTCTGATCTTGAAGGGATGACAACCAGGTAACAAGATAACACAAAAAATACACACATCAACAACGTGGATCAAACTATAATTAATAAGAACTTTGCACCAATGTTGCCAATTATAAGCCTTAATCAAGATATATACATCTAACTTAATCAATGGACAAGTTAATTAAGCAGATGAACAAAATGATTAATAGATAAAAACAAGTGTGTGCCCGCATTCTCGATAAAATTAATAAATGAATTGCAGAGAATTAGAGTATACACAGAGCATTGCTAATGAAATTCAAATCTAAATTGTTTGAATATTATTTGAGAGAATCCAAAACTATAAAGTGGTGGTAAGCATTCACACTTATAGTCCATGGATACTGATGTAAAATTCATTTAAACATAATATTGCAGTAAATGAGTACGTAGCTAGTATGGAATTAGTAGGTCGCAAATTAACTTCACATATACAAATACACAAAGCAAGATTAGTATCCCATTAATTTCGGTTGGAATTTGAAAAAAAATCAATAAAAAGTTCCGAAATATATATAATGAAGACTTTTATAAGAAACATAAGGTAAATTTCAGAGGCTTAATATATCTGAATTTAGTACTGCACAAAGAAAAATTATTTGTGAAGTGATAAAATTTTATTTATTATGTTCCAACACGAACAATTAAATATTATTAGCATTGCAGTCAATCTTATGTAAGATGTTAATATTATTATAAGCAATCTATGTATTCTTCTGAACTAATAGCTATCATCAAATTTCGAGTAGCTTGGATAGGAAACTCCTGATTTTATTCAACTGTTCTCGATTAATATAATTGATCCATTACCATAAATGATCCATGCACCTTGTTTTTCATGACATTGTATGTACATGCATAAAATATCAATTGGTTTCAAAGCATCGTACTATGTACTGCTTCAAGTGGTTGCAAATGATGAAAATTCTGTAGGTAAAATTTAAATAATTTGAAGATGAATACATGTAACTTTTCTTATTAAGAGAAACAGATGTTCTTTTAACTAATTCACCATTTTATTGACCATTCTCAACATCAACCGGTGCGGTTCTGTCAAATGCCAAACCAAATGGCATGGTTTTAGGTGATGAAAAAAGGGGAAAATCTAAATCTTTAATATATAGAGGGGGAAATGGAACCCTTGAGATGGATTACAACCAAATCTACTTCAAAATGTCATCTCCAGGCTAGTAAAAATGTTGAAGAAAAACAATTGCCTTCCCCATGCTAGTAACATTCAAATGATTTGAGAAAAAACAGTAACACAGCTGAGAAGAAACACTCCTAAGTACAGGAAGAAGAAATAGTATATGGTGAATCCTATTCAATGGAAAGATACCATTTCTGAGCAAAAATGCATGGCGCTTTCTTAATTGGTAGATTCCTAATTTTCATGTTGGCGCTTTCTAAATTTTTTCTCTACTTAACTGATTCTTATTTTTCCAACGTTGGCATGTAATTAATTCGTAGTTGTATAGTGATTTTGTAGGACTTCCTCAATTCAGCATATCTTTTACATTAACTTATACTCGTTAAGTATTGATCTTTAAATATTTTGATTTGGCACTATGAACAACATCACTCATCAATTGTGAGAAATGAGTACTCAAGGGTAATTCTTAGTAATCAATGGCAACCCGTCATTTCTTCTTCAGTTCTTGTTTAAACCCGAGGTTATGTTTTAAGTCTTAAAATTTTCAGTTCCACTTTCTACTTTGAAATTTATCCCTTTTCCCTTCACATCAACTAATATATCATTGACAACAACACAAGCCATGCGGATCTTATCTTGAATATTTATGCTAAGTAATGAACAACCAACTATGAAGGAGAAGCATAAATTCATACAGACCTTAATGCAAAACCAACCCAATTTTTCCATTCAAAATTGTCTAAGGAGGGGAGAGGGGGGAGAAGGAGGGCGGGAAGATGGCATTCCGGAAGAAAGATCGACAGAAGGGTAAGGCTTCGGGGTGCGGGGAGGAGAGGAGGCAAGGGATGGGGCCTCGACTATTCCTGATTCAGCAAGGCGGCAAGGGGCGGCCTCGGCTATTCCTGGTTCGGCAAAGGGTGGGGCGTAGGGGGGAGAGGGTGGGAAGAGGCCGTTCCGGAAGAAAGATAGACATTAGGGTGGGGCTTTGGGGTGCGGGGAATCAGGGTAGGGTTTCGGGGTCCGAGGAGGAGAGGTGGGTGATAGGGAACGGTGGGGATTTAGAATAGGGTTTAGGGAAAAAGGGGGTTTTGATTTGGAACGGGAAAGGAGTTGAAGATTTGAGATGGATTTGGATTTTTATGTTTGAATTTTCTTGTTTACCCCTATCTATTCAGTTTATTTACGGATATAATAGAGTTTCTAAAATGTCATAAAAAGTACAGCATTTTAAAAACATTGTCGTATATAAGAGTAAATTTTAAAATAAATCAAAGACAGCATTTTCTTCAGAATGCTATTATTTATCACTTTCAACAGCATTAACACTTAAATTATGTAATAAATCAGCTATAGAAAACCCTATTTGTATTAGTGACCTGTTTGGAAAAAGAGAAAAACCACATTATCTTTTTTACTTTTTCTTTTTTCTTCCTCTTATGGCTTAGCTGGCTGCTCAGTTGCACATATGCATTGTAATTAGCTTGTGAACTAAAGCCCAATCAAGAAGCGAATATTATCCGGCTGAGAAAAGCCCAGATGGCCAACTGAATATTCTTACTGGGCCTCACCCAAGCACTCAGTTCTCTAATAGGTTGTATATCCTAACAAACTGGCCTCGCCCCGCCTTAAACCTCATTTTAGATCTGGCCCGTTTCAAGCTTCAAAAGCACCAACTTACCAAATTTACTTGTCACTAGGCTTGATCCAACTTCCTGTAGGAGAGGACAGCGTCAAGGGGATCCGGTCTCTCCCCTTCTGTTCACCCAGGTTGTGGATGTTCATAAGTCCATGTTGGATAACTGCAAACTAGTGAGCTGGATCTCCCTTATTGCTAGCATGTAACCCTTGTTTTCATAAATACGCATTTTCTTTGTATTTTATGTATTTAAAATTTTTGTAAATTATTCTTTTTTGTTTTCAAATTCTTTTGTCAAAATGAATTGTTGGATCTTCTATTAAAATCTATTTTCGATGTATAATTTTATTGTAACTATTTTCTATGATTTTTATATTGTAATGCAAATCTTATTTTGTTATTATTACTTTGATTTCTATTATTATTACTATTGTTATTGTTATTGTTTTAATTATTATTATTAGTATTTCTATAAAATCCTAATTGTATATTTTTATAGTTATTTTATTTTCACAAAAAAAAAACCCAAACCCATTATTTTGTTGGATTTAATACCCAATACCATATATTCTATTAAACCCTATATTCTAGCTATACCCATTTACCTGTTTAAATAACCATACCTATTGTTTAATTAAACCCATACCCATTATCTATCTAATACCTAATACTAGCATTGATATCGGGTCGGGTCCTTCACAACCCGGACCCGGACCTGGTCCCCTACAGGTCCAAAAATTGGAACCGGACCAGGACCCGTGAGGACCGGGTCTAGTTCCGGGTTCGGGTCCTATTACAATATTCCTACCCGTTCGGGTAGGAGCGGGAGTGTGAGCGGTGGGCGGAGGTGGTGAGTAGAGGATTTAGAATAGAGGAGAGAAGAAAAATGCATGAGTTTTGAGTTTGGAAGAGAAACATTTAGAATTTAGGAGGAAGAAGGGGAGGGATGACGATAGAATATTTATTTTTATGTTGATTTTTTGGTTTTTTTTTAACGGGTCCGGGTCCGGGTCCGGGTCAGGTCTCTTTTGAGCGGACCCAAACCCGGACCTGGACCTGATAGTACAACAGGTCCCATTTTAGGACCTGAACCCGGACCTGGTTAGGCCAATTCGGTTCCGGTCCAATGCCGGGTCCTGGTCGAATCCAGGTTTCGGGTATTTATACCAATGCTACGCAATACCCTATTAGCCTATACCCGTTAACCCCAAAACCCTACCCTGCTCAGCCGTCACCCTGTATACCCTAAAACCTAAACCCTACTTCATCTTCCACGTATTTAACCCACCTGTTCACCTTCCCTCCCCCTCACACCAGAAAACCCTGGCCTCCCTTCTGAATCCCGACCACCCTAAACTTTCTGCCGCTCTCTCTCTCTCTCGCACCTCCCTGTGCCTCTCCTGCTTATCCTGTCTCCCTACTGCCACCCCGCCCTCACTATCGGCGACCCTCCCTAAGACGTTCTGTCCACCTCGTGACCTTCCGTCGCTGCTTCCTGGCCCTGTCCTCCCCCGAAGCGCCTTTTGCGTCCTGCCACCCGCAACAACCCATCTCCCTCTGCACCTCTTCACCCCGACCACTCCCCCTGTGCAGCGCAGCCAATACACCTCAGTGTCCTTCCCCTCCTCCCGTCGCACCTCCGCGATGCAGCAGTGCCTGCAGCCAACGTTGCCTCACCCCGAGCCACCTTGCCATCTGCCACACCCTCACCATTTGTGTGCTTCCCCGTTCCTAGGCCAACAGCAGCATCGCGACTTCATCGATGTGCCTGCACGCCTCGGCCTTCCCCCTGTGCGCGCCCTGCAGCACACAGCCCTCTCCGCCATTTGTCGCCTGCCGTCGGAGCCAGGCTTTTGTTGTTGAGTGGGTGTTGATCACTTTGATTTTGGGCTATCAAATATTCTTTGATCATCTTGATCATCATGATCTCTATCATATGATCTGGACCATTCGATTGATTTTGATCTTCATCAGCATTAGGATCAATCTGAACCGTCCGATCGTCAATCGATCTTGATCATCATCATCTTCATCATCAGGGAGATCTGGACCGTCTGATCTGATCGTGATCATCGTCTCCATCATCATCAGTCTTGATCTCAGCCGTTCGAATTTGTTCGTGATTGTTCGTGTTCATCCGTTCGCTTTGTGTTCGTGCCTGGGAATCCGTTCCCGTTATTCTTGTTCTTGCTCTGTTCTTATCTTCGTCTCTCAGGCATGTAACTTATATTCTTTTCTTTATGTAATACAAGTACTAAATACCGCATGTAATATAATTGTGTTCTAGAGAAAATTCTTGTGTGAAACCCCCTGTTGTATCTTTTCTCTATGGTGTTGACCCGCCCGTAGTTGCCTCATTACACATATGACATGAAATAACTTAGGAATGACCACTTCTTGTTGTATACATGCATGTTGTTTATGACTTGTTGTATGATATCGTGTGCTTGTTTATGTTAGTGATAGTATACTTGTCGTAGACTTGCTAAATACACCTTACCATGTTGTTTGGACACCTAGTACACTATATTTCATGTTTGATTATGTTTGGATTTTCACATGAACTAGTTGATTTTGTGCATAAAAGATATTTTCTGTTTTGTCGGCTTCCCGTTTTTGTTTAGTAATTTAGACCATATTAAGGTCATTATTTGAAAATTATTTGTGAATATAAATTATAGAGAATTCTGTCTACTTTCAAGATTTTCTAACAGATCTCAGTTTCGACTTATGAGTTTCGAGTTATGATTATTTTACTACAGATGTATTTAAAATTCAAGATCCAGTTTTATACGTATTCTGTATGATAAATTATTTTTCATCTGATGCTAAAGATAATATTTTGGTCCAATATTTTGCTGATTTCAACTAGACTTGATTGGGGTTAACCCCTAACTTTGGTGAATTTAATTGATGACTTTTACAAACTATTCTATGCTTGCAAACAACTACTATACTTGCAGAATTTTCTTGCTGTACAGTAAAGATACTTAATTTCAACCTGATTCTACTTGCTGTCTTTAAAAACTTTATATAGCCTACTATATCTATTACATCACTCTTTTGACATATCTGGATTTCGTTTTATATTTTGAGAGATATTGCTATTTTAGTACTGCAGTGTTTATGATTCCAGATTTACAAAACTGCTGCACCTTGTTGCTTTTTGATTTTGCTTGACTATTCTATCTATGTTGGAAAATTATGAAACTTAATTTTCTGATACTAAACATACTAGGGAATAACCAGAATTTTCTTGGATTTAATTGTTAAGTTTTTATTTTGTTTCCCTGTTCTTGAATACAAACTTCTGATTTCTGGCTGAACACCTTTTCTGGATTCAAATTTGTTTTGAGTTATATTTTTGTAAAACACTATATGACTTATTTATATTTGCTGGATTCGGTCAGGAGTCTATTTTTCAGATTCTTTGAAGGATCTAGGTTTGTATTTTTTTAGCAACGGAAATTCCAGACTTGGTGCAGTACTGTCTTGCTGTCTGGAACTAGAGTTTTCGTTGTAATATCCTGTTACGAGTTATCTTTCACCTGAACATGTTTATTATTCATCTTGTACCTGTTATTTGATCATGCCATGTTATTCTTGCTCTGTTCTGTGACATGTATATGCCTTAATAATAATAATAACATATAATCAAACTGGGGTTAAGGAAATGATCTTAGTAGTGGACAATATAGGTATGTGTACTCAGAAGGGGGCCCGTGTTTCCCATTACCTGCTATCATGTTTCATGATTACATGATTCATGCCTGTTATTATTATATGTTGCCATGTTTCATGATTACATGATTTATGCCTGTTATTACTTTCTAATTATATATTGCCATGTTTCATGACTACATGATTCATGCCTGTTACCATATATTGCCATGTTGCATGACTACATGATTCATGCCTGTTACTACTACCTTTTGCCATGTTTCATGAATACATGATTCATGCCTGTTCTTGTTGCTGCGATTTCACGACTACGTGATTCGTGCCTGTTACCTATTTCCTAACGCCTGAGTACATGGCGCTATAGAAACCCACCACTAGGCCTAAACGAAATTTGTATGTAAGTAGCAACCATGTGATAAAAACCTAGGGCGCATGAAGTTCTACCTAGATAATAATAATACAAGACTTGACATATATGATACCTGTTACATGATACCTGTACGTGATACTTGACACCTGTTTACCTGTATACCTGATTACATGTTTACCTGTTCATCTGTACACCTGTTTACCTGCTTACATGACACTTGACACATGTTATCTGTACCTGTTAGTATACCATGCTACTTGATTCTGTTTTCCTGATTCATGTTAGATATTCTATTTCTGTTGACATGCTTATTCCATGCTAAGTTTGCTTCCGCTGTTATTTTTAATTTGTTTATCTTCCATGTACATGTTTCCTGTACTACAAGCAGCCCGTAACTTGCATTGACGGGAGTTTGTTTTCATTTTCCTCTTCCTGTAATTTATTAAATTGCAGATTTTGGAGAACAGTTGCCAGATGAAGTTGGTAATATGAGATATTAGTGCTGGAGTTTTTATTATTATTTCTGTTGCTTATTTGAACAATTGTATTTGATACTTTGATTTATTTGTATTTGGGCAATGTGACCCAGGATAATTAACTTGTTCAGATCTGGTTTATTTGAGATTAATATATTTTATTTCAAGTAATTATGTTGGTATTTTGATTCATATATGCATGCTTGGTTGACTTCTCTTGCTTCTGACTCTGATTATTCTTATAAAATGTTGTAAAGATCCTGACAGCTTTATGGATGATGAAAATTATTCGCTGGGTTTAGTCATGTATACGTATTTCGTATTCTCTTTTTGGGAAGCGGGGTGTGACATAGCAGTAGGAATTGGCTGGGTTGTACGATTCTACAATATGCATATGAATCGCTTCTGTTCGGTAACGGCGATAGGGCGGAAATGATCTACTTTAAGGGAACCCTTTACTGCTTTAAGGCGTGGTCGGGTTTAAAAGTTAACTACCATAAGAGTATCCTGGTCCTTATTGCTCTTTCGGATGCCGAGGCGGAGGCACACGCTACCATTCTCAACTATCAAAAAGATGGATTTCCTATCAAATACTTGGGCCTTCCACTTAGACCGGGTAAACTTAAGAAGTCGGACTAGCTTCCGATCATTGACAGAGTGGAAGGTCGACTAGCGGGATGGAAAGGCAAGTCCCTTACTCTTGGTGGATGATTGACCCTTATTAACTCGGTCCTATCCAACCTGCCTACTTACTACATATCATTCTTCGAATTGCCAAAATGGGTGATTCATAGAATTGATCGCATCCGGAAGAGATTTCTATTTAAAGGGGCTGATATGGATAAGGGAGGCTATCATCTGATCAGGTGGGAGAAAACTTGCATGAGGAAATTGCATGGTGGCTTAGGTATCATCAATATCAGAGACATGAACCTTACCTTGTTGGGGAAATGGTGGTGAAAGTTGTTCCACCCCAATTGTGAAGACTGGCAATAATTCTTTCGGTCTTATCTTCAAGGGAAAGGTACGAGAAATTTAGGTTTTCGGGTGGGCACTAAGGTCTCCTGATTCTGGAAAGGAATCGTTAGAGCCAATGAACCATTCTGCATGGCGACTGCTTCATTTATAGGCAATGGTCAGTCGACCAATTCAGGTGGGACAAATGGTGCGATACCCACACCCTTAGAGAAAGATACCTAGACCTATACAAGCTTGCATTCTAACCACATACTTCAGTGGTCAAGACGTGGAGGAGGAGAACTTGGAAATCATTCTTTCGCACCCGTCTTAGTCTGGCTCTCATTGAGAGGCTTTGAGCCCTCAAAGAATATATCATTCAGGCTGGGGTGAAGTGCACACACGGCCCCGATAGGAAGTCATGGGGGTTAGAGAACAATGACTCTTTCATGGTCCGATCTTTATACAACCGTATCCACTTCTGGGGATGTCGAACTAAATGAGCCACGATTCTTTGGAAGGCAAAGACACACCTTAAAGTTAGGATTTTTCTCTGGTTGATGCTCAATAATTGCTGTCCTCACTAGAGAGAACATGGCTAAAAGACAACCAAACATCGCCACCATTTGTGGGTTTTGCAACTTCCATATAGAATCGCTGAACCATTTGTTCATTGAATGTGGCGAAGCGAAGTAGGGCTACGCTGGTTGAGGTGCTCAGGGCCTTGGGTACGAGCGAGTACCCTTACACTTATGAAGAGTTAAATTTGCCACTATTTGGCTTGAAATAATAGAGACGTGGTACATCTCTATTGCTGCTATGACCTTAGTTTTATGGCTTGACAGAAATAACATACTTCCGTGGGACTAGTAATTGTACTTATGGTATTTTAATTCATATCATGCATTTGATTAAGCTACAGCTGCCACAACAGGACCAAGAGAGAGGATCTCCAGAGCCTTATAGGTAGACGAGTATGATGATGAGGAGATGAAGTTTGGACCCACCCTGGAATGAGCGGAGAGGCGGCATCTTGACACTCACCTTCCAGAGTTTTGTTGGAAGGACTGCTATATATGTACTTGTTTTGTTTTCGTACTTGTTTAGATGTATTACTTTTGGATTTGTCCCACTCTCTAGGGATTTGTTAGAGTTTTATGTTTTATTTCCTTCTTTGTATTTTGTAGTTTCTCCCAGTACTCTGGGATTGTTTTGTTAAATCTTTTCAATGAAACAGGGTGGCAGTATTCCACTCATTTCCTAAAAAAACATTCCAAATTTAGGGTAATCTCTCCACTTTCCATCTCAGATAATCTCTATCTCAAAGTGATATATGTCGTTGCTAATCAGTGGTGCTTAAAGTCTTTTATTTCTTTTATTTAATTCGAACAAAACGATTGGATTTTTCTTTTTTCTTTTTTATTTTATTTTTTTTAAAAATTTTTCATTGATCAATGTCTTTTTTCATCTGATTATTGATACTCACAATAGCAACCGATATAGGGTTTTGCGTTAACATAAGTGATGGGTTTGTTCCGTTCACAAATTCAGATTTACAAATGTTTTTCTTATTTTAGAACAATTTGCATAAATAGGATTACAATTAGGGTGTTGTTAGTTATTAAATCACCCAAAAAAAAATCATTTCGAGAACTAATTGCTCTTCTCATCTAATTCTTTCAATGTAGAAGACACCTTCCTAAGTTTCCCTAATGGATTCGTGACTACCCCTCTTTTGTATGTATTTCACAAATTCCTTAAACAATAAACCAATTTCATAACAAAGGATGGGAACAAATTTGATTTGCCTTATATCAGAAAAATTTACCTAACCTAATTTTTAATTTTCTTCGTATAAAACTTATTCGTCAGCAACAATGATGTTTGATCCAGAACAAGATTATTGGGCCTTGCGATTAAGCTTAAATTTTGAAGGATGGGATTTAGATATTTGATCCAATCCTACTGAATATATTACATATTATAGTATACTAGCAATCTGCACGTGCGATGGACGTTCTAATTAATATTTTTTTGTATTGTAAATAATAAGACGTAATCTAGCCTCGAAACTGAGACCTCATTTTACTCATCACATACTCTTTACAAATTATCCCTAGTGGCACAAACTTTTACTTTATATAAGTGGCACTTTTGGAAATAATTATGTCGTAAATAAATTTGATCTTTGAGGTTATTATGATAACTAACAACAGTTGTGTAAATGAATGGATAATGTAACTCCCACTTAGAAATGAATGGTTGAGATTAGATGGTTGAATGTCTACAAATTACTACAAATGAATGGATAATATTACTCCCACTTAAAATGAATGGTTTAGATTCGATGGTTGAATATATACAAATTACAGGTTGTCCACAAATGATTATCCCAACTCTCCCATTATAATATTAGAGATTAGAGATTAGAGATAGCATATGATATGAAACACGGATTTTATGTAGCCACAAGGGTAGATCTGGGCCAAAGCAGCACAATCAGCTACTTTGGGCCACAAATTTTATAGAGGCCCCATATTTTTAAAGTTCCTTATATATATTTATGTAATATTCGGCTAAAAAATGATACTCTTTACTTTTTGGATCAGTTTTTGGGCCCATAAGTCTAGGAATTCTAAACGTCTTTTCAGTTTCTTTTTTCTTTTCTCTCATTTCTCACGTCTTTTCAGTTTCTTTTCTATTTTCTCTTAATTATCACGTCTTTTCAGTTTCTTTTCTCTTTTCACTCAATCATCCTCATCATCCTCCAAAAAAAGCAACAACCAATCCCATCACACCGACCTCCTGCATCATTCCCGAGGACCCCAACCCATCGACCTCTTCCACTCTTCGCTGATATGAGACTGCCTCCCACCCTCCATTGTCCCAGTCTCCTTCCGTTGTGTGGTTTTCAACACGATTGAAGTGGATATGTTCTAAAATAGGGTATGGTCTATATTTCGATTTCCATCTAATTTCACTTAGTTTCTATTGTTTATGCAGTATGTCTTAAATAATTTAATAAGTATTTTTATTTTATAAATATATGTAAGTTTCTTTGCATTTAAATAATTGTCATTTTTATTTTGTCAACATGCAAAAGGCCCAATTTGAGGACTTGCTTAAGGCCCCTAAAATTCAGGGATGCCTCTGTATCCATAGTTAGTTTTCTACATCATTTAATTGTAGCTTAAGTGGTAAAGAATTGAGAGTAATACAAAAAAAATTTGCCACCAAGGTTCGAGATAGGTTAAAAGTGTTAGATTAAGATGAGTAATTAGGGTTAGGGTTTATATCTCATAGCCACTTAAGATATTATACGCTGCTTATCAGTATTAGAATATCACAGAGCACTACCTCTAGACCTGCTTTTATATGAGATGAACTGGGTTTAGGGTACTGAGCTTTATGCCCACTCAACCCGGTCCAACAATTAAACAGATAACACGTGCAAAGCACGTGTTGCCCCATAGAACATTACACACAATAATATTCTATTATATTGAGAATATACCTATATATCCAACAATCTCCTCCTATATTCTCAATCTATTAGGCAATACCCCGTTAAATCATTGGCTCACAAAAATAATATAGTTGACAGACTAAATCAATTATAACTCGAATAGTTCAAATGTGACTAAACCAAAATAATCAAATAGTTCAAAGACCATATCAAAACAGAATAGTTCACAATGACTAAACCAACTCGAGAAACCTGTCATAGTTTTATAATCAACCAAAGCAAATAAACTTCAAGAACAAAATATGGGTTTTAAGCTCATGAACACAAGAGTCTTAAACTCAACAGAAGTTTTATCAAGCAAGTGTCAAATTTATTCTTGAGAGAAATAAACCAAAATTATATCCTTGCAAACTGTTTTATGTTTACTCCTCCATTTTGAGCAAGTCATTATTTTGAAATCTATGTTGACAGATTCAACTCCTCCATCTTTGCTAGCTTATCGAAAACAAGAATATCAAGAGACACATCTTTAAGAATCCTAGTAAATTTCATAAATTATCTAGTTCCAATAAAGAACTTAGTACAATTCAACGATAGCTTAGCAAAATGTAATGCAAGCATCACAATCAAGTCTCTTTAACAAAATAAAGAACAAGAACTATTATAGTTTCTACACAAAAACTATACTATGTTTCATATTGGAATGATAGAACAGTCACATCAATTATGGTTAATTCTGAATCATCAAAATTGGAATGAAACATGAATCCATAAAAGAGTTGTATCATCAAAATTGGAATGATATAACAACAATTCTAAATATCGGAAACATATCGACAAGTTTTCATGGTTTCTTTTGGAATAATGAGATGATTCTAAGTAAATTATGAAAATATATAATATCATCAAAATTGAAATGAAATTATATATTAACAGAATTTACATAGAATTTTTCAAATTATCTAAAGCATGCCAACTGCCTAAATTGATGCTTCAGTTTGAACTTCTCTATGGCTCCAATTGGATTCTAAATCTCAAAACAACTTAGATGTTAAAGCTTTTGAATCAATAGCTTTTAACTCCATTTCCCCCACAGTTTTGATAAGTAGATCACTTTCAAGTCTCTTAGCAAGAGCAATAGCCATACTTGTCGTAATTACACTTTATCTATGAGAAAGTTCAACTAGGCTTCTTTCAGCCTTAATATACTACTCTTACTACTATAGAGTGAGTTATTAGCTACAGTGTATTGTAGCTTGATAGTCGCATAACAGAATTAGAGAACTTACTTTAAACTTCTCAATGGATGATTAGCAATAAGTCATTCAATCCACTCAGCCTCTTCCCCTGCAGATGATAACATATAGAGGTTTGATTTCTTGGATGAGAACGCAATGCTTGTTTGCCTTTTAATCTCCATAATTTTTCTGCTCCTCATAGTGTGAACACATATTCACTAGTTGTCAACTTTCACTAAACTTTGAATAGCACAAAGAAAACTCTTGAGTTTGAGTAGCACAAAGCAAACTCTTGATTACCACTCAGGTATCTCATTAGCCTCTTAAAGGCACTCAAATGTGTATGAGATTATTAGTGAATCTGCAAATCATACCTACCTCAAAGGCTATGTCTATTCTAGTGTAGATCTTTGTATACATGAGACTTTCAATTCTTTTAGAATGATCTACATATCTCATAGTTGCACCATCATTAGGTGTAAAACTTTTATCATAATCATAAGGTGTTTCAAGATACACTTCCAATCACTATATCCCCACTTTTGAAACACATTATTGATTTATCGAGTTTGACTAAGGGTTATCCCTTGCCAACCAAAACTCATCCTTATACATAATATGGTGTCCACAACACTTAGGTGTTTCATGCTAAATTTATTTGGTTGCACAATTTAACTCTATTTATAATAGAGATGTCACTTCCAATCAACACGCATGTCAATAAAATCAAGTAAATAATAGCTATTATATTCGACACACTGCAAAGTTAAAGGCACTGATCTGAATTATTTGATTCATATACTAGGCTCTTTAAGAAATTTGTCAAATTATTTATATGTTAGCTATATTACATGTTTTAAAAAATATGATGATTTTACAAAGTTGTAAATCTTTTCATTAAACATATTAGTACAAAATACTTAGTACAAAACTAATCAGTACAAAACTTTTCAATATAAAATGTTCAGTACAGAACTTTTCAGTACAAAACTGTTTAAAATCTTTTATGAAAAACAAAATTTTCAAAAGATGTAAGGGCAAGAAGAATCCTTATTGTAGCAATATGACAAACATGTGAGTAGACAACATATCAATCTACCCCATTTATCTCAGTCAATTCTTAAGATACTAGAAGTGCATTAAAATTGCTACTGATCAATCAAAACTAAGTTTCTTCTACAAAACCACACTTACTATAGTTTTAGCCCATTTCGGCAAATCAACTAATTGTATAACACAAATTTATCTCATTGTCTACTAAAGACTTTTCTTGGCTCATTTGCCATTGAACTATAAGTGTCAGTAGGACTGGTTCTTGATTCCAACTGTGAATCATTGACCGTGACAGTAGGACTGATAATTTCATAGATTTGTCTTTGATGAACACATCCTCACAGAACTTTGCAAGTCCAGATTCTACTAACCTAAATTAGATAGATCCAAAACTATCCATAGAACCACATTCTGCACTTTCTAAGTATACAGAAATATTTGTTGTAGGTCCTACTTTAGGCTTTCTAGGGTCATGTACTCTAACAAATGTATCACAACACAAATTTTCACTTTAACAAAATTATTTGTGTTTCTATCCCATAGTTTACAAGGTGTAAATAATTTAGAGTGTGATAACATATTGGAAATATGATTAACAATACAATATCATCCACAGTTACACAAACTCAAACAAAAGTCAATAATATAGAATTCAACATTCATTAAGTATTTGATTCTAACTTTTATCAATGTTGTTTTGACTGTTGTAGGGTGCACTAAAGATTATACCAAATGCAAACTTTTCTTAAAATTGTTAAAACATATGCCAAATGCAAACTTCTCTTAAAATTGTTAAAACATATTCATCACCTCTATCAAATCTAAACCCTTGATTTTTAGCATTTAACTATAATTTTTTTTTAAATTCATTAAGAATAACAAGTTTAAACTCGTAGAGACCAAACAAAATGATTTCCTAGTGATCAAAATCTGAATTCAAACTTCACATTTGTCATATTTAATGAAGTGTCATTTAGTAGAGTTATAAGTTTTAACAAGAACAAACAATTTAATATAAAGTTCATAGTGATTCTAAAGTTCAAAACAACTTGGATGTTAAATCTTTTGACTCAATAGCTTTTAACTCTGTTTCTCCTACAGTTTTGATAATTAGATCATATTTCCTCACAAGCAATTGAATATATAGTTCTCAAAATCTAGCCAAATATGCTATGTTCATGAACACAATTAGAACTATTATTATTAATTGTCTCATTTGTTAAACTTAGCTTATACATGCGATTGACAATATATGCATATTATAAGAGAATACAAAATTACTCTATTACATTTTATAAAATTGTTTGCTTTCTCTAGTGATTCTAACAATGTCCACTTGCTCAAACAAATTGAGCTATATTTTTCTTTTTTTGTTCTTCATCATCTTCGAAACACTAAACGAGATAATGACTCATATTTTATAATTAAATTTTGCATACATAGTACAATGAACGATAAAGAACAAAACGTAAATAATGGAGTCATATTATGCATTACAGAATGCTCATGTCTATGTTACAGATATTTGTTATAGATCTTATACATCAATCTAATTTTTATTTTTTAAATTATTTATTAGAGAAGCAACTATATAATCTCAAACAAACTGCAAACAATGGATTTGTCAAAAAAATCTATACACATAGTATGATAAAGCACTTAACAATCCTAAACATGCTAGTTTTCAAAGCAAGAATAACTATGTTCTAAAACTCCTAATTCAAATGCACAAAATGTTAACACATTCATCACATGAAAGTATAATAAAATTAGAGTAGATCATACCGACACTTCAAGTTAGAAGTGTTTTCCAATTTCGATGGAGAAGCCTGCGCAGTGCAGACTTATTCAACCGTGATGCATATCCATCATCTCCAACACACACAATTTGTAAGTAACTTTGGAGTTCCTACATTCATCAAATTGTTAAAGATTAGCCAATTAAACAAATTATTAGCACTATCTAATTCACAACAATTTAATTTGAGATTCAATTTTATAGTCAAAGCCTATAATTTATCAAAATAAATATTTGATCTATAGTACGTAGCCAAAGCAGTTATTTAGAATTGTATTTAATTAAACAATGCATAATACGGTTGAACTTTAGCACTTAGCAACAAAATTTTATGATTCAAAACATACACTTAAAACGAATGTTTTGAACTTCCAGCACATAGCAAAATATTTAACAAATGCCTTTAATGAGGTATAGGAAATTAAAGAACTTATCTTTAATTTGGATCCAATCCAGTCCATTCACATTGAGATCTAGTCCAAGCAACATCATCATAGCCTGCATGAATCTTGATGAAGATCAAGAGTAATGAAAGCTTGGATCTGAATTTGAGGCACACAACGGTTGATCCCGTAGTCTCTCCAAACACAGCAGCTAAGCAAAGCACACTCTAACATAGTGTAGATCCTGTATACTGTGTGGATCTGATCAAACGCTAAACACATAACACCAAATTAATCCAATCAGCAAATTGGATCTATTCTACTTCTTTCCCAAAACCCCTCTGATCAGGGATGGGAGAAAGAAGAGAGAAGACGATGGCCGACTACGATCGTGGATTGGATGCCAGCAACGGTAGGCGATGACGACTCCATCGATGGCGGCGACGCCAGCGATGGTGACTGCGAAGATCCTGAAGGTGACAACAAGCGACGGCGGTCAGGTGGCTCGCAGTGACGCCAGTGATGCTGGCAGCGATGGCGACTGTCGGAGAGTCAAATCCAACAACTTGATCCCCTCTTCAACCCGAAGAAGAAACACCATAAGTACCCAATCAAATTGATGGATCTGGGTTCTTCTCCTCACTCCCGATCGTGATCAGAGAAGGGGAAGAGTGTTGACGGCAGGTTGATCCAATAGCGGAAGCGTGGGATCGCGGTGGGCATCAGCGGGAGTGGGTGACAGCATCAGCGGGTGTGGGCGATGGCATCAGCGGGTATGGGCGACGACAGATTCCAATGAACATGATCAACTCTCTCTCTCTCAATCTCAAATTTTTTTGTAATATCTTAAGATTGTTATATTAAGATGAGTAATTAGGGTTAGGGTTTATATCTCATAGTCGCTTAAGATATTATACCCTGCTTATCAGTATTGGAATATCACAGAGCACTACCTCTAGACCAGCTTTTATATGAGATGAACTGGGTTTAGGGTACTAGGCTTTATGCCCACTCAACCCGGTCTAACAATTAAACAGATAACACGTGCAAAGCACGTGTTGTCCCATAGAACATTATACAAAATAATATTCTATTATATTGAGAATATACCTATATATCCAACAAAAAGCCCTTTGTTTGAAATACTTAATCTTCTACCGTGATCTACAGATACATTTTCTATTTTGACATGCGCCTTAACAATAGGAGTTGGAAGCGTGTAAAAGCCTCTCTTTTCCAAGTTACACAAGCAATGACGGCAATTTCCATTTTAAAAATCACAAGAATAGTTACAAAATTTATCGTAATCTCATTGCCATTATGAAGCAATCAAAATAAGGCTAGGATGTCACCCTATCTGACTTAGTTAGAGAGAAATCTAACAAGTCATATCTCGATTATTCAAAATAAAAATCACACAATTATGTGATCTACATCTTAAAAGATAAGTGTGTGCACATTTTCGAATGAATTTAATGAGATTTAGCCATTTATTATTCGATGGGAAAATTGACATTTTATGAACGGTGTAGAATTAGGGATGGCAAATGGGCTGGTTTGGCCCAAAATTGGACTGGACCGGCCCGGTTTGTAACTTGGACCGATCCGGACTGCTCCTGTAGCGGTTTGCTCCTTGATGTTTTGGATAGCAGCCCGGTTGGAATCGGACTACTAAGGGCTCAAACCCGCCAGGCTGTGAACCGATTTAGCAAGGGGTTATATTTGGGTTCTAATTGTGGGATTGTTGGAGGCCGATGAGGAGAACTAGTTGAATCTTGCCCACTTTGGCTACGACCGCTACCTCATGATCTAAACATAATAAATGGTTTGTAGTAGTAGTAGTGTGTGTAAAAAATGATTTCTATTGTTTTAATAGTATCAAAATGCAATAGTTCAAGCAAGCTATAAGAAATAATAATAACAAGATCCAGCACTAATACTTCATGTCACTAATACCATCTGGAACCTGTTCTCCAAAATATGCAATTTAACAATTGCAGAGATAAGAAAAAGAAAACAAGTACCCGTCAATTGCAAGTTACGGACCGCTTGTAATGCAGGATACAAGTACATGGGGAAAACTAGTTAATAACATGGAATAAGCATGATAACAAAATAGAATACTAGAATGGCAAGGTGAAAAAGTACGAGTGGCATGAGTCAAGTGTCAGTGAACAAGTATCATGTAAACAAGTAACAAGTATCACGAATCAAGTGTCACGAAATCAAGTAACAAGTAACAAGTGTCAAGTAGTCAAGTACAAGTGTCAAGTATTATGTTCAAGCATCAAGTCTCATGTACTATGTAATCAAGTATCAAGTAAGTATGTATCATGTTCAAGTGTCACGTATTAAGTCTTGTAGTTAATACTATCTAGGTAGCACTTCATGCGCCATCCTTTTATCACATAGTTGCTACAGTCAATACAATTTCATTTTAGATTTTATTGTGGACCATATAGGGCAGTGTACTCAGGGAAAAGCCTCAAGAAACAAAGTATCAAGTATCAAGCCTCAAGTATCAAGTAAACAAGCCTCAAGAGTGAAGTATCAAGCCTCAAGTATCAAGTATCAAGCCTCAAGTATCAAGTAAACAAGCCTCAAGTAGTGAAATATCAAGCCTCAAGTAATCAAGTATCAAGCCAAGTCTCAAGTATCAAGTATCAAGCCAAGTATCAAGTATCACATAGAACCAATAGATTCTCTTCCGAGTACACATTTCTGAATTATCCACTATTAGATTTGTCCCTTTAAACCCCGGCTTGGTTATTTTATTATTAATGTCAAACAAGCATGTATGTGTCACGAAGCAGTCTAAGTATATCATGGTACAATCAAGTAACAAGTTCAAGTTGCAAGATAAACATGTACGGGTGAAAGATAACACACAAAAGAATAAAATAACCAAATTTCTAGTTCAGGACAGCAAGACCACACTGCAGTAAAATAGTGATTTCCGTTGCTACAAACGTGCAAACCTGAATCCATCAAAAGATCTAGCAAATAGACTCCCAACCGAATCCAGCAAACATAAATAAGTCATTTAGTATTTCACAAAATCATAACATAAAACTGATTTGAATCTAGAAAATACGTTCAGTTAGAAATCAGTAAGTCGAATTCAAAGTCTGGAAAATAGCATTAAAACACCTCAAATAAATTCAGAAAAAATGTGGGGTATTCCCCTATATGTCTAGTATCATAATATAAAGTTTCATAATTTTCCAGTAATATTAGTTCAGTCAACAAAAATCATAAAATGTCAAGAACGATAGTTTGGCAAATCTGGAATTTCCAACACTGCTGTAAGAAAACTGTAATATCTCGCAAACCGTGAAATGAAATCCAAATCCGCCAAAGGAAGAAGAAAATAGAAAAAATAAGCTAACTTTCATATTTCATAAATATTTTTCATACAGGAAAAAGAATTAGGGTGAAAATACAAATCTTTACATAACAGCGAGCAAAATCCAGCAAGTATAGCTTTTGTAAACAAGCAAGAAATGGCATATAAAACTCACCAATAAAATCCACCAAAATTCTGGATAATCCCTAAATAGGTATAGAAATACTGACCAAAATTTTAGATCAAAATAATATGCTTAGCACTAGTATCAAAATAGTTCAGTCATCGAAATTATCAAGAAACGAAATTTGAAAATGAAATACACCTTTGTAGTAAAACAATCATATCTCACACATATGAAAATGAAGTCGACCAAAGACAGAGAGTTTGGAAAGAAGACGGATTTATCTAAAAATCATGTTTAATACTGTAATTAAGATACTGGCCTTAATACAGTCTAAAATATCAATCAAAACTGATCGTCGACAAAATACAGATTTTCCTCTTAACAACAAATCAACATACAACATATGAAACTCGGTCCAAACACAACCAAACACATTATAAAGCCTACCAAGTGTCCAAACAATGTGAAATAGGGTATATAGCATGTCCACAACAAGTATATCACATGGATCCAAGCAAAAACACGATTTTTCATAATTATCTCACAAACATAATCACATCAAGAACAGTCAAACATAAGTTTTTTCATGTCAAAGTTTGTGTCGTGAGGCAACTATGGTCAATAGCACTATAGAGACAATACTCATCAAAAATACATGACACAAGTTTTCTCTAGAACCCAACTATACTACAAGCGGAATTTATGACTTGTATCATACAAAGGAATTGAGTACAAGTTACTTGCCTTAACTGACAACGAAAACGAATCCAAGCAAGAATAACGAGAACGGATTCCCGGCCAACAAACAACGAACGAAACCCACGAACAAATGACCCAACAACGAACGAAAATCCGAACGAACTCAATCACCCGTGCACAAGAATGCACGTGCACCAAATTAGTCGATCAAGAAACCCAACCAACGAACAAAGCAATGCACGACAAGTGCAAACAATGGCGAGGGCATGGGGAACGTTCGGTAACGGAAACACAGCAATGGCGCGCTGTCGTCGATGCTGCTACTGCGCTGTCAGAGAGGGCACGACGACGGGACAAAGCGGGAGAGACAGGGGATGGAGAGACAGAGATGGGTGTCAGGGTGCAAGGGCAGTGGGTTCGGTGCTAGGAGGGAGCAGCAGTTGGTCGGGGTGCAAGGGTGGACGGGATGAAGCAGGGGGTGCAGTAGTTTCGGTGGAGTAGGGTTTCGAAGTGGAGGTCAAGGGGTGAAGTGCAGGCGTAGGAGGGTTTGGGGATGCAGTGATCGGTTTCTTGACGGCTAGGGTTTAGGTCGATGGGTATATATATATAGGTGTAGAAGATATTAGGGTTTGGGATGAAGGGGATGACAGATATCGGGTAGGGTGTGGGTATTGCGGGTTAGGGTGGTGGGTTTATTTGTGGGTTTTAAATAAAAAGAGTAATAGAGTTAGGAATATGGGTAGATTATTAGGATTTGGTTATTTAGGTTTAGATGTAGGATTTTGGGTCTAATTGGCATTAGGATTAAAATAGGATTTGTCGAAAAGAAACCACGAGCACCCTCAACACGAGCAAAGAAAGAAATAGAGCAAGAATCCAACAAAGAGCAAAAATAAATAATAATCGAGCAAGAACGGAACCAAAGAAAGACAACCAGACACAAGGAGATCAAAAGAAAATAAAAATGAATACATATTGAAAGCAACTCCAATATATGGTCCAAGAAATACAAGAAGAGTACAAATACTCAAGAAAGAGAAAAATACACCAAAAATACGAAAAACGAAGAACAGGGGTTACAAAGGGACATGGGGACATGATCAAAAGTGGGTTCGGAAGAGCCTGAACAAAAGAATCGTGAAAAGTGGATATCTAATCAGGAGAGATAAGAAAGTGATCGAGTTTTGCCATCAAAGGATTCAGACGATGATTAGACTAGGTGAAACACCTACCATTAATGGGGAGGTCAATATGGTTAAGAGATTGGATACAATCATTAAACAGAAAAGAGTTATAAGCACGAGAAGATTTATCCAATCTTTCATGAACAAATCTGGTGATATTGATGTCGCCACAAAAGATCCAGAAGCCATTGATCTGGCCACTAAAAGACTTAAATTCGTCATAGAATACATTTCTGAGAACCACAGTGGAGGGACCATAAACCGATACAACTGTAATAGGCTTATTGATTTCAATCCAATCGAGAACCACCACTAAGAAGAATTTCAATCTAAGAACCGAAACTAAATTAAAAAAGAGAGGATTTGAAACTGAGATGAATACCTCTAAAAGAATTGACCGCCTCCAAACTAATCCAGTGGGTAAGGAGTTTACCACCAAGACCTCTCTTGACTGAATCCAAGTGACGGTGAAGTTTAGACTCTGGAATAGAGAGGATCACATTTATAATAAAAAATCAAGTCAAATATAGCTTCTCGCTTAGGAGAGCTACTCAAACCCCTAATATTCCAAGAGCAACTAATCATGAAAACAATTAAACTAAAGAAATCTTCTACTTTGAAATGTACATGGTAAACAAAACCCACGGGCGAGTCTAAAGGTAGATCATCTGGCATTGGTGGAACATTTGTATATCTAATCTGCATAACTAAGGAAGCCTTAGCGTTGACAGAAAGGGATGAGGAACACTTCTCCTTTAATCGCACACTAGACCGAATGAACGATACACATCTACTCTTATTGACACGTCTCCTTTAAGGAAGGAGGAGAAAGTGAGACCGGAGGAAAGATAAGAACATAATACATCATACATAACATCCAGATAATAGGTACCCTGACTATGTCTGTAACACCCCAAAATTTTGTTCTTCTTCTTCTTTTCTCCCCCATACAGTCTCTTACTTAGAATAATTCTACATCTATTTCTTAGAAAAATCTTCATAGATTTCAATTAAAATTTCAGCAGATTCTCCCCTAAAATATTAGGCCTTTCACAAAAATTTCTTACGAACTTCTGCAACAATTACAAATATCACAACACCGGCAATATATATCAATCCTCCCTAGGCCAATCCAAGCAACAACACACATACAATAAATATATAAGGCTCTGGGGGCATAACTCATCATAATTTGCAAGATTAAAAATAAAAACCTAAAATCCATTTTAAAACATAAAGGTTTTTAAGAAAAATCTTTGGAAAAACTTACAAAAACAAATCCAAAGAACCCAATACCCCACAACGAGGCAGGTACGGGTTTTGCCTACTTCATCACATCATTATATATCATTATCTCATACAGTTACATACATAGTCTCCCAAAATACAGAATATTACACAAATAGTATCATTTACCCCATACTACATGACTTAGGATAATAAAAGTATATAATAGATACATACACCACCAACTCTACTACATGGTAATTATCACTACAAAATTAAGTAATACAAAAGTTTCTCACCTCGTTGATAACCAAAACCTGCAAAGAGAGTCAAGGACGTCCTCCCTCAGGGAGGGACTCCTCTAACCCCCAAAAACAACGGGGGTCAGCCAAAACTGGTGTAAGTATAATCTACTAGGTTAGTTACTAAAATAGATAATATGAAAGAAATTAAAAGAACTTACGAACATGATGGTAATTAAATTTAACCTGAAATTAAACATATAATCATAGTAAGGGTTGCACAAAGTAATTTTTTAACCTTCAACCAGTCTACATATCAACCTCCACTCACTCTACCTTGAAGTTGTGCTTCAGCAGATAGTTCCCACAATTTTCATAGAAATACCGGGCGGGTAGTTCCTCGATACAATTCCAAGCCATATCAAGCTCATATTATATTTCGTTTTTTACTTTAATATCCCTACTCATCTTAAACAATATTTGTTTTCATTTTGTCTCATAACACCTCGTAATACATTATCATTTATTCAATCTTATAACATCTCATAATATATTAGTATTCATTCTCCATTTATATTACACTTTACTTTCATTTTTATTTGTATTTCATCATACCGCTTACTTTAATTCTCATTCTCTTTTTTATCATACACCTTGCTTTATATTTCATACTCATCTCATCATACAACTTATTTTTCTTCTCATTCTTGTTAGATAGTATATTTTACTTTCATATTCATTCACATCGCATATTACAACTTTAACTTTCATTCTCATCTGTTAATACTCCGCACCCAAAACATAGTTTGGATAATATACACCGCACCCCAAACATAATTTGGGTAATATACACCGCACCCCAAAGCCGATAGCTTGGGTAATACTTTACTTTTTGGGTAATCTTAATATTACAGCTTACTTTACTTTTCATTCTTATTTCACAGTACAACTATCATATCTATAGTCCAGTGATCCACCCTGGGAGTTGTGCCTATGCAGGTAGTTCCCACCATTTCCACCGAAATAGTGGACAGGTAGTTCCTCAACACAATTCCAATGTGTACTAAACTCATGTTACATCATGCTTTTACTTTAATAACCATTCTCATCACATAATATCACTTTTCATCACATATTACACCTAATTTTACTTTTCTTTCTCATAATAAATCTTACTTTCCTTTTCATTGACATAATACATAACACATTTTCAATACTTTTCATTGGTATTTACATAACACAATTTCTTTACTCATCTTATTTATTCCCACAACACAATTAATTTGCTTCTCATCTTCATTCACATACTTAAAACACATTTTCTTTACTTTTTATATTCATTCACATAACACAATTTCTTCACTTTTTTTTTCACATAATACATAACACACTTTCTTTACTTTTCAAGCTTATTCTCATAACACATTTTCTTTACTTTATCGTTCTCATTTCATGTCATACGCTTTCTTTGCTTTCTCATTCTCATTTCATATGATATACTTTCTTTACTTTCTCATTTTCTTTTCATATTCACCCATTTTATTAATTTGTGGACCAGTGCCCATGTAACCACCAAGCTGAAGCCGATAGCTCAGTCAAAAGCTGCCCACCAGCCCACCAAGGGTCTTACGCATCGCTGCCCACCAAGGGTCTTACGCCATACATCTCTGCCCACCAATGGTCTTATGCATCGCTGCCCACCAAGGGTCTTACGCCATACATCTCTGCCACCAGTGATTCTGTAGGCACTGATAAACAAACATTAACTTTTATAATCATTTTCATCTCATCATTTTATCTCAATATATATTATCACATATCCGACATATACCACGTTATTTATCTTATCATTTTATCACATTTTATCTTCTCATATTATCACATGTCATGAATAGACCATGCTCTCTATCTTGTTACACTATCATATATCATGCATACACCGTGCTATTCACTCACATCATAATATCCTATAAAATTTCAATTTAACACCTGCATATCATACATATAACAAGTCATTAATCTCAATTTTATCATATATAATTATCATTTATTACCCACATGTCATACGTATACAATGCCCTGAATCACTTTATATTATCGTACATAAACCCAATATATCACTAATAGCACCAAATATTCAAAATCATGCAATGACACCACATAAGCACAATTTCAACCGTGAAACTTCCGTATTTATCCACAATTCATTATACAGCCATAACTATCACAAATCATATTAGATAAGTCTAAAATTTTACCACAGCATAAAGTATATCGGGCATAATCATACTCACCTGAGGAAACGCGAAGACTGGCTATGTAAGCTCTCTACTATTGTAACCCCTGATTCCCCAAATACGTATTTTCTATGTATTTTCGGTATTTCAAATTTTTGTAAATTATTTTTTCCGCTTTCAAATTCTTTTGTTAAAATGTATTGTTGGATCTTCTATTAAAATCTATTTTCAATCAATATTTTTTTTTATAACTATTTTCTATGATACAAATCCTATTATTATTATTATTAATTTTGACTAGTTATTAAAAATCCACTTCTATGTACTAATTTTATTTGTACTTATTTCAAATAAATTTTATATTGTAATGCAAATTATATTTTATTATAAATTATATTTTTTGGTTGCTCTATTTTCCCTAATGGATTCTAACCCTAAAACCCCACCCAATCCCTTATTGGACCCAAAACCCAAATACCCAATAACCCATATAAAACCCTAACTCCTAACCCTAATCCACTTATACCCTATAACCCATTGGATCCCCAAACCCTATAACTACCCATGCTTTTTAACCCCATTAACCTATACCCTATTCAAAACTAAAGTACCCTACCCGTTTGCACACCTGCAACCCGTTAACACCCCTTCAGCCGTCACCCAAATACCTAACCTTAATATCTACTCCACCCTCTACCCTATGTATATATATACCATGCTGAGACAGTTCATCATCCTCACCAAGAAAACCCTAGCCTCCCATCTCTCTGCAGCTCCCTATCTCCCGTCCTCCCTCCTGTCGCGCTGCCAGACTGCAGCCAGGACGACAACGACACGCCGCCCTACTCCAGCCAGCACGCCGTTGCTTCTTGTCGTGCTCCCCTCTTCTCGTCGACGGCAGCGTCGACACTGCGGCGCCAGTACAGCATCTCGGTGCCACCGAAACTCAAGACCCCGACTCTCCTGCGCTGCTTCCTCCCGAAGCAGCAGCTACCCCATCTTGGTCGTCCCCTCGCCATGCTTTCCCCCCTTACTGTCGCCTGCAGCAACTGCACGTCAGCATCGCCGTTCCCTCTCTCCATTCCTCTTGTTCTCTTGGTGTCTGTGTGATTCCGTTGTACTCGTGATTCGTTATTCATGGTTCTTGTTTCTTGGTTGTTTGTTGGGTTGGTTGCCCAGAAATCTGTTCCCGTTATTCTTGCTCTTGTGCCATTTCCACCGTCGTCTCTAAGGCAAGTAACTTGTATTCTTTTTTTGTGTAATACAATTACTAAATACCGCCTGTAGTGTAGTTGTGTTCTAGAGACAATTCTTGAGTGAAACCCCCAAGTTGTATCTTGTCTCTATTGTGCTGACCCGCCCGTAGTTGTCTCATTACACACATGACATGAAATAACTTAGGGATGACCATTTCTTGTTGAATACATACATATTGTTCATATGATATCGTTTGGTTATGTTAGGTGTAGTATACTTGTTGTAGACTTGTGAAATATCCTTTATCATGTTGTTTTGACAACTAGTACACCATATTTCACGTTTGTTATGATTTGGATGTGTTTTTATATGAACTAGTGGATTTTGTGCATAAAGGATATTTTCTGTTTTGTCGATTCTCCGTTTTTGTTCAGTATTTTAGACCCTATTAAGGTCAGTATATAAAAATTATTTGTGAATATGAATTATAGAGAATTTTGTCTACTTTCCAAATTTTCTAATAGATCTCAGTTTCAATTTATGACTTGCGAGTTATGACTAATTTACTACAGATGTGTTTAAAATTTCAGATCCAGTTTTATATGAATTCTTTATGGTAATTTATTTTTCCACTGATATTAAAGATAATACTTTGATCGAATACTTTCTTGGTTACAACTAGACTTGATGGGGATCAACCATTAATTTTTATGGATTTAATTGATAAATTTTATAAACTATTTTATACTTGCAAACAACTACTGTACTTGTAGAATTTTCATACTGTTAAGTAAAGATACATAATTTCGACCTGATTATATTTGCTGTATATAAAAGTTTTGTCAATATGAATTGTAACCTACTGTATCTATTTAATCACCTCTTTAACGGATCTATATTTCGATTTATATTTTGTGAGATATTTCTGTTTTAGTATTGCAGTGTTTACAATTTCAGATTTGCAAAACTGCTGTATCTTTCTTCTTTATGATTTTAATTCACCATTCTATCTATGTTGGAAAATTATGAAACTTTATTTTCTATTACTAAACATACTAGGGAATACCCTAGATTTTTCGTCGATTTAATTATTAAGTATTCATGTTGTTTTCCTGCTCTTAAATACAAACTTCTGATTTTTGGCTGAACATATTTTCTGGATACAATTCAGTATTGAGACTTGTTTTCGTCAAATACCATATTACTTATATATATTAGCTGGATTCTGCCGGAAGTCTATTTTCCAGATTCTTTGATGAATCCATGTTTGCATGTTTTTGGCAACGGGAATCCCAGTTTTAGTGCAGTACTATCTTGTTGTCCTGAACTAGAATTTTCGTTGTCCTACTCTTTTATGTGTTGTCTTTCACCTGTGCATATTTATCTTTCAACATGAACCTGTTACATAATCATACCATGTATTTCTTGCCATGTTTTGTACACGTACATGCCTATTTGATAATAATAATAAATAATCAAGTCGGGTTTAAGAGAAAGACTTTAGTAGTAGACAATATAGATATGTGTACTCAGAAAGGGGCCCGTGTTTCCCATTACTTGTTGCCATGTTTCATGATTACATGATTCATGCATGTTATTATTATATGCCTCCATGCTTCATGATTACAAGATTCATTCTTGTTATTACTATATGCCGCCATGTTTCATGACTACATAACTCATGCTTGATACTACTTACTACCACGTGTTCGAGATTAAGTGATTCGTGCTTGTTACTTGTTACTTGACTTGACACCTGAGTACATGGCCCTATAGAAACCCACCACTAGGCCTAAACGAAATTTGAATGTAAGTAGCAACCAGGTGGTAAAAACCTGGGATGCATGAAGTGCTACCTAGATAGATATAATACAAGACTTGATACATGATACTTGATACTTGACACTTGATACTTGTTACTTGTACTTGATACTTGATATTTGATTTACTTGTTACTTGTACTTGATACTTGATACTTGACACATGCTACTTGCTACTTGTACTTGATACATGATACTTGATACTTTATACTTGATACTTGTTACTTGTAAGTGATACTTCATACTTGACACTTGCTACTTGATTACTTGTACATGCTTATACTTGTTACTTGTTCACTTGAAACTTGATACAGCCCACTTGCACTTATTCATCTTGCCATGCTAGTTGTTCTATTTTGTTATCATGCCTATTCCATGCTATGTTGTTTACCCTTTCCTGTACTTGTGCCTACACTACAAGCGGCCCGTAACTTGCATTGACGAGAGTTTTATTTTCTTTTCCTATTCCTGCAATTTATTAAATTGCAAATTTTGGAGATCAGCAGCCTGATGGAGTAGGTGATATAAGATTCTAGATGCTGGAGATTTTGCTATATCTATTTATTTTCTTATTGCTTATCTTGAACAATTGTAGTTGATCACTTGAATTATTTGTATTTGGGCAATGTGACCCAGGATTATTAACTTGTTCAAATCTGGTTTATTTGAAATTTATTATCAAGCAAATTCCTGTTGGTATATTGATTCAGATATGCATGTGTGATTGACTTTTCTTGCAACTGCAGACTTGCCCTTCTGGTGTGGGATCGTCTCGTTGGTATCCAACTGCAGACTTACCTCTACGATCTCAAGTTGAATAATTGCCTCCCTGGCGCGATTGCAGTTTACCTTCTGGACATTCGGTTGCATACTTTGATTGCAGTCGTCTATGGTCAAATTTTCACAATAGAGACAAAATCCATCAAACATAACACAAACAAGAGTCGTCTCTAGACCTAACTACACTATATTTGGTATTTTTGACTTGTATCAAACAAATAAATTTGAGTACAAGTTACTTGCCTTAACCGAAGATGAAGAACAATGAAAACCAAGAGTAATGAGCAAAACCCACGAACGAAAATCTACGAACTAATGAATCCAAGAAAACTTGAGCAAAAATCTCCACACGAACAAAAACTCCAAAAACGAGATGACAGTAGTGGCTTGCGGCCACAAGAGAACACCACGAGAGAGACTGGGGATTATATGTGGTGGTGTGAGGTGGTGTGAAGGGTGGTCGGGATGGCCAAAAGGGAGAAACAGGAGTAAGGGGCTGTCGGGTTAGATGCAGGCCGGGAGGGGGGGTCAGCCTGGGTGTTATGAGTTGGAGGGTGCAGGTCAGAGAAGGGGGTCGGCGGTCTGCGGGTAGGGTCGGGCTGGTGTGCGGTCGGGTTTGGGGTGTTCGGCACAAGCAGCGGGAGAGGGAGAGAGATAGGGGGAGGCCGGGAATTAGAGGTTAGGGTATTAGGGTTAGTGTTTGTGTGAGGGAGGGTTTATTTATATAGAGGGATTAGGGTTAAGAAATATGAGTTGGGTTATTGGGTAATGGGGTGTAGGTATATTTGGAGTAGTTATAGGATTTGTTTAGTTTGGCTTTAATTAGGATTCAAATTGTATAGGATATCAAATAGGATTGGGGATTTAATTTGGCTTTGGTAATCTTACTAGGGATCAAATAATAGGATTGGGAATAGGAAAAGCAACCAATCATCACCACAATCACCCAAGAAAATAAAAATAAAGAGAACGAGACCAAAATGAAAGAAAGAACAAAATAATGAAGAACGAAACAACAGAGACAACAAATCAAAAACAAAGAGCACAAATGCAATAAAACGAATATATATTGAAAACAACTCCAATATATGGTTCAGAAAAATACAAGAGAAAATACACCAAAACGAAAAATACACTCCAAAAATACACAAAATGAAAAACAGGGGTTACAGTCCTACCCACCTAACAAGAAGAATTTCGTCCTCGAAATGAAAAAAGAAGATACATAGGGTAACCCCAAAACAACCAAAAGAATAAAACAAAACAACTCAAACAAGTGAGGAAACTTCTGCTAAATCTCCTCCTCCAGCTCCTAAGTCGACTCACCAGGCAAATGAGGATTCCAAGCAACACGAACCAACTTGATGACCTTGTTCTTAAGCACTTTCTCCCGTCGATCCGCAATAGCAACTGGCGGAATCTCACAAGTCAAATCCGGCCAAATGGTCAACTCAGAGTAGTCGATCACGTGGCCCTCATCTCGGATATATCTCCTGAGTTGTGAGACATGGAAAACATCGTGCACTCCTGATAATGCTGCGGCAATGCAAGACGATAGGCCACCTTGTCTACTCGCTCCAAAATCTCAAACGGTCCAATAAACCTAGAACTAAGCTTGCCCCCACCACCGAACGGAATGACACCGCACCACGGCGATACCTTTAGGAAAACATGGTCACCAACACCAAACTCCAAAGCTCTCCGATGGACAGCGGCCCATCGCTTCTGCCTGTCCTGAGCTGCCTGCAAGTGCTTTCTGATCTTAACCACAGCATCAACTGTCTTGGTGATCACTTCCGGACCCAACAACTTCCTCTCAACAATGTCATCCCTAAACATTGGTGATCTGCACTTTCGCCTATAGAGTGCCTCGAATGGGGCAGCTTTAATACTGGCTTGAAAGCTGTTATGGTACGAGAACTCTACGAGATGCAAATGATCCTTCCAAGACCCACCAAATTGAAGCATACAGGACCTCAACATGTCCTTAAGAATCTAAATTGTCTGCTCTGACTGTCCATCAGTCTGGGGATGAAAAGCTGTACTGTACTTTAATTTACTCTCCAAACTGTTCTGAAGACTCTCCCAGAACTGAGATCTGAATCTCGTATCCTTGTTGGATACAATACTGACTGGAACCCCAGGAAGTCTAACAATATCTATCATATACCTCTCAGTTAGGCTCTCAGTAGACTGCCCGACGCGAAAAGGAATGAGGTGAGCACTCTTCGTCAAACGGTCGACACTCACCCAAATGGCATTATGACCCTTAGGACTCCTCGGCAAAGCAGTCACAAAATCCATAGTGATATGTTCCCACTTCCACTCTGGAATAGGAAGCGGTTGAAGAAGTCCAGCAGTTCTCTGATACTCTGCCTTAACCTGCTGGCAGATCAAACACTAAGAAACAAGCTGAGCCACAGCCCTTTTCATACCCTGCCACCAGAAATGAAGCTTCAAATCTCGATACATCTTAGTACCACCAAGGTGGATAGAACACGAAGACTGATGGGCTTCCTCAAGCAACCTCTGACGAACATCACCTTCTGGGACACATAATCTGGACCCAAAACGAAGCGATCCATCCGAATGAATAACCATGTCCGTCCTGGACCCAGACTCAACCTCAGCTTAAAATCTCTGCAACTGTGCATCACTAGCCTGCGCCTCTTTAATCTGATCAATAAGAGACGACTGCAGCTGAAGCACCAAACAACTCCGAAAAAAACTCGGCAACAAAACCTCCAACTCCAACCTCCTCATCTGCTGAATCAGATCCCTCTGCTGAGTCAAGAACATAACTGTCGGTCTCCTGCTCAAAGCATCTGGCACCAAGTTTACTTTACCAGGATGGTATTGCAAACTGATGTCATAATCGGCCATAAGCTCCAACCAACGCCTTTGCCTCATGTTTAATTCCTTCTGGGTGAAGACTTACTTGAGACTTTTGTAGTTTGTAAAGATCTCCACTCGGTCCCCAAGTAAATAATGTCTCCACAGCTTCAAAGCAAAAATCACTGCCGCTAACTCCATGTCATGAGTCGGATTGTTCTTCTCATGCGACCTCAACTGCCTCAATGCATATGCAATGACTCGGCCCTTCTGCATCAAAACTGCTCCAAGATCCTTACCAGAAGCATCACAGTGAATTACAAATCTGCCTGAACCATAAGGAATAGTCAACACAGGCGCTGACATCAATCTGTTCTTCAACTCAACAAAAGCTCCATCACACTCATTAGACCAACAAAACTTCTGATCCTTCCCAGTCAACTTAGTCAATGGTCCAACTATCTTCGAAAAATCTTGGACGAACTTTCGATAATAGCCAGCCAAACCAAGAAAACTCCTGACTTCTGAAACTGACCTGGGAATAGGTCAATCCTTCACAGCCTCAACCTTAGCAGGATCCATAGAAATACCATCACCTGAGATAATGTGGCCCAAGAATGAAATCATGTCAAGCCAAAACTCGCACTTGCTAAGTTTCCCATAGAGCTGATTCCCCTTCAAAGTCTGCAGAACCAATCTAACATGCTCAGTATGATCTTCCCAATTTCGAGAATACACCAAAATATCATCAATGAAGACCATCACAAATCTATCCAAGAATTGAGTGAAGACCTGGTTCATAAGACTCATGAATACAGCCGGTGCGTTCGTAACTCCGAACGGCATCACAAGATACTCATAGTGCCCGTATCTAGTCCTGAATGCAGTCTTCTGTATATCTGCAGCCTTCATCTTGACTTGGTGATACCCAGAACGAAGATCCAACTTCGAGAAAATAGCAGCCCCACTCAACTGATCAAACAAATCAACGATCCTGGGCAACGGATACCGATTCTTCACAATAACTATGTTCAGTTCTCGATAATCCATGCACAGGCGACGACCACCATCCTTCTTGTCGAAAAAAAGGCCGAAGCACCCCAAGGCAAAACACTAGGTCTGATGAAACCCAAATCAAGCAACTGCTGAATCTGCACGTTAAGCTCTACTAGCTAAACTGGTGCCATCCTGTAGGGACTCTTTGATATCGGTGCTATTCCAGGCTGAACATCAATACCGAATTCCACTTTCCTATCAGGGGGTAAGCCAGGTAACTCATCTGGAAAAACATCCAAGAAATCCCGAACTACTAGAGGCGCCATCACAGAAATCTTCCGATCAACTGCAGCTCGGCCAAGGGAAGACTCCCCGGCATGGAACTCAAACTCTGCGTGATTTGGAATCCATAACACAACTTTCTTAGCACGGCAATCAATGATGGCATGGGTTTCACCCAACCAATCCATACCCAGAATAATGTCGAACCCCAAATTCCCAATTACAATCATATTGGCTTTGAACTCTGCGCTACCAATAATCACGGGACATTGCCTGCACTCTCGGGAACAAATGACAACTCCACCACCTGTCACAATATTCCAAGCCACTAACATGTTGCTGCACTCCAACTGATGGCGAGCGACAAATTGAGAGGATACAAAAGAATGGGTTGCCCCAGAATCAAACAGAACATAAGCAGGAAAAGAGCACACAAGCATAATACCTAAGATAGAAAAGCAAAAGAGACAAGAAAAAGAATGGTTGAACAGGGGTGAGGAAAAAAAAATGTAGAAAGGGCCAACAGAAAGAAAAAAAGCAAAGGAAATGAAGAAAACAAAGAGAAACAACAAATAATAAAACAATAAAACAAAAGATACCTGCAACCACACCCACAGCTGACTCAACATCTACAGTAGTCAGGTTGAAAGCCTGACCTCTCCTCAGAACAGCGGTCCTCTAACCGACAATCTGACGCTGCGGGGGAAGCGGTGGTCTAACTGGACCACGAGCTGCGGCAATTGGCTAAACAGGACCCCTGGCTGGAGGAGCCAATCGTGGGCAGTCCCGCACCGAATGGTTAGCAGCACCACATCCAAAACAGCGACGATTGGCACTTCGGCAATCCTTGCGCTCATGCCCTGGAAGACGGCAAAAGTCATAGAAACCAACTCTTGGAGGACCCACAGAAGAGTAAGGAGCTGCCCTGACTGGAGGAGCTGGAACAGGTCTCCGAATAGGCCCTCCAGAAGACCTAACAACTGAATGCGGAACAGTCCACTGAGAAGAAGCCAGTTCACCACGAGCCTGCTCCTGGGCCCTAGCTGCCTCAAGAGCCTCAGTGTAGGTATGCAAGAGAAGAGAGACAAGCTGCACCTTGATGTCTCGCTCAAGCCCCAAAATGAACCTACGAGCCCTATCCTCTTTGTTCGTCACAAGAACGGCTGCGAAGCGGCTAAGTCTCGTAAATTCGGCTGCGTACTCGTCCATATACCTGGAGCCCTGTTTCAGAAGGCATCTCAGTGCCTGAAAACCTGTCGGGATGCAGCCTCATAAAGTCTGTGATCGTTCCCAGACGGGGAGGAAGAACAACAAATGATGCAGCCTCATAAACCTGTCGGAATACGGATACGCGATAAAAGCCCAACAAATGATTTTCATCATCAAAAAGCTGTTCAAGAAATCTTTACAACATTCACAAGAATCATCGGAAGCAAAAGAATCAACCACATGCACATATGAACCAAAATACCAATAAGAATACTTGAAACCAAATATATAAATCTCAAATAGTCATGATCTGAATAAATCAAATATCTTGGGTCACATCGCCCAAATACAAGAATAAATCCAAGTCTCGAATACAATATTGTTCAAGCAAGCTACAAGAAATAATAATAATAAAATCCAGCACTAATACTTCATGTCTCCGATACCATCTGAAACCTGTTCTCCAAAATCTGCAATTCAACGAATGTAGGAAAGAGGTAAAGAGAAAAAAATAAATAACGGTCAATTGCAAGTTACGGGTCACTTATAATATAGGATACAAGTACATGGAAAAACTAACTAGCAACATGGTATAAGTATGATGTCAACATAAATGACTAGCATAGCAAAGTGAACAAGTGTAAATGGCATGAATCATGTGTCAAGTAATCATGTACCATGTAAACATGCATCAAGTATCAAGTATCATATAATCATGTATCAAGTGTCAAGTTCAAGTCTCATGTAAATAGGTCTCATGTATCATGTAGTCAAGTTCAAGCAAGCATGTATCATGTTCAAGTATCCTGTTCAAGTATCACGTATCAAGCCTTGTAGTGATTACTATCTAGGTAGCACTTCATGCAGCCCACCTTACATGGTTGCTACAACAAATAGTTTCGCTTTAGATTTTATAGTGGACCATAGAGGACAGTATACTCGGGGACAAGTCAAGTAATCGAGCTCCAAGCTCAAAGTATCAAGTATCATGTAATTACGTGTCAAGTTGTACAATTGGAAAGTATCGTGTCTTGCATGCAAGTATCAAGTAATCACGTGTCAAGTATCATATCTCAAGTAATCACGTAGGATCAGTGGATCCCCTTCCGAGTACACATTTCTGAATTATCCACTATTAGATCTGTCCCTTAAACCCCAGCTTGGTTATTTATTATTAATGTCAAACAAACATGTATATGTACAAAATATATCAAGAATAACATGGCATGATCATGTGACAAGTACAAGTTGTAAGTTAAACATGTACGAGTGCAAGATATCTCATAAAGAAATAAAATAGCCAAATCTCTAGTTCAGGACAACAAAACCATACTGTAGTAAAATAGTGATTCCAATGTGACAAACATCCAAATCTAGATCCGTCGAAGGATCTGGAAAATAGACTTCCACACGAATCCAGCGAATATAAATAAGTCATATATTAATTCACAAACACGTAACTCAAAACTGATTTGAGTACAGAAAATAGGTTCAGCCAGAAATTAGGAAAACAAATTCAAGAATAGGAAACAGCATGAAAACACATTAAATAAATCCACAAAAAATCTGGGGTATTTCCCTATATGTCCAGTATCTAAATATAAAGTTTCATAATTTTTCAGTGAAGTTAGACCAGTCATCAAAAATAAGAAAATATCAATAAATGGCAGTTTGGAAAATCCGGAACTCCCAACACTGCTGTACGAAAACGATGATATCTCGCAACCAGTGAAACGAAATCCAATTCCTCCATAGTGATATGAAAATAGATAAAATATAATAACTTTCATATTTCAAAAATATTTTTCATACAGTAAAAGGAATCTAGGTGAAAATACGATTCTTTACAGAACAACGAGTAAAATATAGCAAGTATAGTTTTCATAAACGAGCATGAAACGACACATAAAACTCATCAATAAAATCCACAAAAATTCTGGGTAATCCCTAACTAGATAAAAAAATACTGACCAAGATTTTGGATCAAAATAATTTGTGTAGAACAGTTATTAAAATCATTAGTCATCAAAATCATCGAAAAACGAAATCTGGAAAAGATCGACACCTCTATAGTAAAACAGTCATAACTCACTCATACGAAAAAGAAATCGAGCAAGGTCAGAGAGGTTTGAAAATAGACGAAATTCTCTAAAACTCATGTTTCATACCGAAATTATGATACTGATTTCAAGACAGTCCAAAACAGCAAACAAAACAGATCAACGACAAAATACAGATTTTTCCTTTTAACAACAACTCAACATGTATCATACAAAACTTGTTCAAAACACAACCAAACATGAAAGCGAGTCTACCAAGTGTCCAAACATCATGAATTAGGGTATCTAGCATGTCCACACCAAGTATTTCACATGGGTCTCAACAAAATCACGAATTCCTACAAAAGTCTCACATACATGATCAAAATCAAGAACGGGTA
Organism: Hemerocallis citrina; assembly: GCA_017893485.1. Lineage (NCBI taxonomy): Eukaryota > Viridiplantae > Streptophyta > Magnoliopsida > Asparagales > Asphodelaceae > Hemerocallis > Hemerocallis citrina. The sequence goes on along the minus strand of CM030364.1, from coordinate 234,621,747 downwards.
AAATCTAAGTTATTTCATGTCCATATTGTGTCGTGAGTCATCTATGGTCAAATTTTCACAATAGTGACAAAACCCATCAAACATAACACAAACAAGAGTCGTCTCTAGACCCAACTACACTATAGGTGGTATTTTTGACTTGTATCAAATGAATAAATTAGAGTACAAGTTACTTGCCTTAACCAAAGATGAAGAACAACGAAAACCAAGAGTAACGAGCAAAATCCACGAACGAAAATCTATGAACTAATGAATCCAAGCAAACTTGAGCAAAAATCTCCACATGAACAAAAACTCCAAAAACGAGATGACAATAGTGGCTTGCGGCCACAAGAGAACACCACGAGAGAGACTAGGGATTATATGTGGTTATGAGAGGTGGTGTGAAGGGTGGTCGGGATGGCCAAGAGGGGGGCTGTCAGGTTGGATGCAGGCCGGGAGAGGGGTTGGCCTGGGTGTTGCGGGTTGGAGGGTGCAGGCCGGAGAAAGGGGGTCGGCGGCCTGCGGGTAGGGTCGGGCTAGTGTGCGGTCGGGTTTGGGGTGTTCGGCGCAAGCATCAGGAGAGGGAGAGAGATAGAGGGAGGCCGGGAATTAGAGGTTAGGGTATTATGGTTAGGGTTTGTGTGAGTGAGGGTGTATTTATATGGAGGGATTAGGGTTAAGAAATATGAGGTTATTGGGTTGTGGGTTGGGGGTATATTAGGAGTAGTAATAGGATTTGTTTAATTTGGCTTTAATTAGGATACAAATTATATAGGATATCAAATAGGATTGAGGATTTAATTTGGCTTTGGTAATCTTACTAGGGTTCAAATAATAGGATTGGGAATAGGACAAGCAACCAATCAATACCACAAGCACCCAAGAAAATAAAAATAAAGAGAATGAGACCAAAATGAAAGAAAGAACAAAATAATGAAGAACGAAACAAAAGAGACAACAAATCAAAAACAAAGAGCTCAAAATGCAATAAAACGAATATATATTGAAAACAACTCCAATATATGGTTCAAAAAAATACATGAGAGAAAATACACCAAAACGAAAAATACACTCCAAATACACAAAATGAAAAACAGGGGTTACACCGACGTCCAGTTGCAGTTTGCCTCTACTGATGTCTAGTTGCATATTTGCCCTCTCGACATCAAGTTGCACCAAAACGGGAGTTGGAAAGATGTAATCTTTGGATATTTGAGGTTTAATAAAGTATGATGTTATATTTGAAATCAGTGGTATAAAAGTGGATGGAAAAGTTGTACAGTATGGAAATTATAACGGTAAGATATCAAAATAGTTGTATAGAATTTAAATATAGGAAATTTGTAGTAATGAAAACGTTTTATAACATTAGGACGAAAAAATAGTGTAAAGCATATGCATGAGTTGAAAACATAAATGAAAACAATAATTATGTAGTATAGCAAATTAGGACAATATAAATAATCGTATATAAAAATAGTAATGTAGTGAAATGATATGTATAGTAAGCATCTTGAAATATATGACATATACAGAAATCAGTATAAATATATGTAGTAACTAAAAATATAAAGACAATTAAATTTGAGAAAATGATAATGTATAAATAGTGAGTATATGCATTATATTAAAGAAGTGTAAAACTACAAAATTAATGAGTAGCAATTAATAGTAAAAGTGAATCAAAACAAATTAGCAAATAATATGTAATAACAATAGTATCGAATGTAGGCAATAAAACAAAGGTATGTTATATTTGTATGAGTAAAATACTTCAATCTTAAAATTATACTGGAATATGTATAGGACAATATAAGATAATGAAAAATATAGTATCACAAAATCAAATCATACAAAATGAATGCACATAGAAAATTTGAAAATATAATAAAAATAATAATAGTTGCAAAAATTTATTTAATAAGAGGCAATAAAATATGTAAAGTAATCGCAATGTAAATGTGTAAACATAAAGAGTCATAAAAATACGAAGGTCAAAATTTTAAGATTGAAAGATAGATAAAATGATTTTAAAAGACTAAGGAAGATAGACAAAATAATACATATCTAATTTATTTAATAATATAAGAAAATATTTATTTTAAAAATATTGAATATGGAAAAGTACCATGATAAAAATCTACAAAAATAATTCGAGAGGGAAATGTGTCTGGGTGTAAGATATCATGAATGGCGGTCCAAGCCAACCACGCTTTCACTGCGCCACTCTGATCTCCAGGAAAAATGTGCTCGCATACAATCTCACATTAATGTATACGAGAAGAATCATCATGAATGAAATTGAACGCAAGTTCATTATGTTCATTAACAACTTTCATTCACAACTTCAGTCATCCAAAAGGAAAAGGGAAGAGAAAACATCAGTATACAGAGCAACAAAAATGTAAATCACTTACATTTAAATCTCTATAGAGTGAAACTCACACTCTAATGTCCACTCTAGGGTGTCATTCCTTATAAATTTGTACTACTTGTGAAGCATGCTTTAATACCATCTGTAACGCCCCGAATTCCAAATAAGACCAAATTCGAGATTCCATAGGATCTATACTTCACTTCGTACAATTTTACAAGGAAATTAAAACTTTTCAATATACATCAGAGTTTGTTACAATTTGTTTACACAGCGGAAGATGCAATAATGAATATAAAATACAACTTATACATCTTTAACAATAATAAATCAACAACATCGAAATCAACTTTGCTCCTTTTTGAATATATCCATTTCCTGCATAATAAACTGTGGGCACGTCAGTTGATTACAATCGACGAAATGTCATACACGTCTATCCTCTTATGTCGGAAACAGTATAACGATCTCCATACTTTAACAAAATCACAAATTTGAATGAACATAAAGTGTTAAATCGTGACTACGCTAAACATGTAAGTGTATGCCATGGCCTTAATGCCTAATGCACACCATTTATACTTTGATGAAACTAATGCACACTTGTTCGGATTCTATGCATCCCATACTACATAGGTCCGAGGGCAAGCACCTAAGTTCTTCACAATAAAGGGCTCGATCCCTCGCCATGAAACTACCCAGTAGCAAGAACAAGGTTCAGGCATTCCACGAGTACGGATCCCAGTCCCAGAGTACACTGTCCGACTATTATACAGACTCCTCGTCGTGCGAATCCCCCGCCAATGCCACTCTAGCCCCGGTATACGTATATACACTGGGGAACGAAAAACTGTCCGCCCGACTATTCATGATCCCGGAGTACACCGCCCGATCAATCATTATAATCCCGGGTTTCAAAAATAAACTCGTCCCCATCGGAGCAACCACAGTCCCAGAGTACACTGGCCAACTAGGTCTATAGTCCCGAAGTACATCGCCCGACTATATAGAGTGTCCCACTTACGTTTTCCCAGGTTTACTACACTTCTCTTAAGTGCCTAACTCATAATGTTTAAGATATGAATAATCTTTCAAGCCTAGAATTAGTATTACCTACTACCGGACTTAATCAACATCCACCAAGATGGCTCCTTGGCAAATCTCAATCATTTCATTTAAAATTGCCGGTATACGAGGTCTTACTAACTCTAAATCAAAATTTCTCATGTACAAGAATCATGGGTATCCATACCCTTCATCAATCATGTCTTAACTTAGATTACTCTTATCTTCACAAATTATCAATGTCTCATTTAATACTACCCATGAATTCTTAAATCACAATAAATCTTTTTTATGAACAAATTTTCATCCATTATCAATCTCTTTAATAACTTAAGCACAAATAACAAATTCGTATTTCAACATATACCAAATTCTCTTAATTCGCGTAAGTGAATAATCACATCAAGAGAAATTCATTCACATGAATAATTTATTCTCATTCTACCAATAAATCTCATTTGTAATTTAAAACTCATGGAATAACTCTAAGAATCAAATGCAATCTATTCAAGTGGCATTAAAATTTCATAGCATATTTCCTTTACTCTTTTAAAATAGGGTCATATTCTTCTTAATAATAAAACATAAATCTTTACTTACTTTCTATTTCAAACTTTCCCTTTTAAAGTCTCAATTATACATGAAAAATCTTGACACTAATTTTTGTAAGTTCTAAATCATTTTATAGGAATAATATGATTTTTCCCAAATTTAATTTACTAAAAAAAACTCATTATTGCATTAAAAAAGTAAGAACCCACACATAAATCTTTACTTACTTTCTATTTCAAACTTTCCCTTTTAAATTCTCAATTATACATGAAAAATCTTGACACTAATTTTAGTAAGTTCTAAATCATTTTATAGGAATAAAAGGATTTTTCCCAAATTTTAATTTACTAAAAAAACTCATTATTGCATTTAAAAAGTAAGAACCCACACAGGGTTTCGAACCCATGAAGCCCCAGGCAAGGCTCACAGCCCCCCACCGACAGCCACTAGCCCAGGTGGGCTCGGTGTCTTAACTCCATTTCGTTTTTCTTATGAATAAGCTCTCGGGTTTTAGGCTTTATTTAAAAAAATTAGAAAGTTTTGGGCTTGCCCGACTTCGAACCCGAGCCAATTCAGAAAGCCAGCGCGCGTCAAACCACTAGGCCATCTGCGCCCATTGACTCACAATCAACCCTAAAGGATTTTATTCCAATTTCGTACTGTTTCATTAATTTTCATAAAACTTAGTTTTTTTCTTTTAATCAAATCTTTCATTAGTCTACAATTGATTATTTTAAACTGAAATTTATTACCAACAAAAACTTATGGATTATAAATTTTCATATTTGATAATACATCTAATTTCAAATCCATTTCTTCTCTTTTAATAAACAAGAATTTCTTTAATTTAATAAAAAGCAATTTGTACCTCTTACAACCAAATAAAGTGAATCTCTATGTACCAAATTAACTTTACTACATATTTCTTGACTATAAGGGAAACCCTTAACACTTCTTTATGCATATCATAAGTTTTGACAATACCATTTCAATCACGCCTAAACTTGTATACTATATGGCATTATCCCATTTATCATTACTTTCTTTCTAATTATCATAGTGTCAATTTTCCTTCTCAAACACAACATGCTTTCTATAAGTCATGGCATAAATAGCATAGATTAAATCTACATTTACCACATCAATGTTAATCTACTTTATTTATTTGTTAAAATTAGCATGCTTGTCCTACAAATTAGAAAGCATAAAGATCACCCACCTTAGTTGAAGCTTGAACAATTAAAAGAATGAACACCATTTCTAGCTCCAAGACTCCTAGATCTCTCCTCCTAGCAATGGCCTCCAAGCACAAAACTCTTTTCTCTCTTTCTTTTCTTTCTCTTACGCTTATTTGTTTTCTTTTTTGTGTGTGGAATGAGAAGAAATGTGTGCTATTTATAGGTCTAGGCTAGGGTTCAATTTGCATAATTTTCATGCTAAAAAATAATTCAATTAAATTTTCACCTCTTCACTTTCTCAACTCCCAAAACTCCTATCCTTTCATCTTCCCACTACTCAAAACCCCAACTCCAAACTCCTCTCCTTCCACATCTAAAACCGGCCTACCCGATGCTTAAGACCGGTCAAATGCACAAATGTGCATATGCACATGCACACAGGAGCACTTCAACAGCATACACCATTTCCGTGGGCCCCCCTACCAACCCATTTAAACCATCATTATATATATATATATATATATATATATATATATATATATATATATATATATATCTACACATATACACAAATTAAATACACTTTGTATAGTTCTAAATGTGTACTAAAGTTTGTGACTTGTCATGTATTAGTGCATGCTTAAATTTAAACTAGATTATAATTAGTGGGCTTGATCCATGGGCTCTATTTTATTTAACTAATTAATTATTCTAATGGGTCATCTTTTAATTTAATCTAATGTGCTAGATTTATCTTTTAAGTCCATAGGTCAAAAGAAAACTAATTAAACTTGTGCATGCAAATGAAATGGATAAATGAGAAATAGAATTAAGAATGAAAATAGCACGTGCATCATACATGCAAAAATTGAAAAATACAATTTTAATTTAAAATAAAATTGCAGGATGTTACAATCACTGACTACCTTCGATCTCATCCATAATCCGACATCATTATCAGGATCATTCAATATAGAGAGAAGGACATTCATCAATATCACCCAATTTAGCTGATGAATCATCAATATCAATGAAAAATTTCAGGTCTGAGCTCGAATGATCTATAGCAAAATCAACGGTTATATCGATAAATTACCTGAATATAAGATTATATCATCACCCTTTCCTCGAGTGGAATCAAATTAGGTCAAAATCCCAATATTTTCCATTCCCTATACATCAAAGAAACTACTATCTAAATCCTAGTTAAGGCATACACACCTCAAAATTAGAACATTTCTACTTCAGAATCCAAACAATATACTTAAGACTGACAGAAGGAACATCGGGCTGCAACCGACATGATCAGCACTAAGAAAAACACCCTTAAATCATAAAACCAAACTCTATATTCTCTACTAAGCGGCAATGAACTCATACACACATAACAAGATCAGTAGACTTTGCAAGAATTTCCTACCTAACCTAGGTTCTGATACAAAACTGTAACACCCCAAAATTTTTCTTTTCTTTTTTCCATACAGTCTCTTACTTAGAATAATTCTACGTCTATTTCTTACTTAGAAATATCTTCATAGATTTCAATTAAAATTTCGGCAGAGTCTCCCCTGAAATATTAGCCTTTTTACATAAATTCCTTACGGAATTCTGCAACAATTACAAATATCACCACACAGGCAATATATATCAATCCCCCCATGCCAATCCAAGCAACAACACACAGGCAACAAATATATAGGGCTCTGGAGGCATAACTCATCATAATATGCAAGATACAAAAAAAATCCAAAAATCCATTTAAAAACATAAAGGATTTTTAGAAAAACCATTGGAAAAACTTTCAAAAACAAATCCAAAAAACCCAATACTCCACAACGAGGCGGGTATGGGTTTTGCCTACTTCATCAGATCACTATATATCATTATATCATACAGTTACATACATAGTCTCCCAAAATATAGAATATTACACAAATATTATCATTTACCCCATACTACATGACTTAGGATAATAAAAGTATATAATAGATACATACACCACAAACTCTACTATAAGGTAAGTATCTACATAATTACGTAATACAAAAGTATCTCACCTCGTTGATAACCAAAACCTGCAAAGAGAGTCAAGGACATCCTCCCTCGGGGAGGGACTCCTCCAACCCCCAAAAACAACAGGGGTCAGCCAAAACTGATGTAAGTATAATCTAGTAGGTTAGTTACTAAAATAAATAATATGAAAGAAATTAAAAGAACTTACGAACATGATGATAATTAAATTTAACCTGAAATTAAACATATAAACATAGTAAGGATTGCACAAAGTAAATTTTTAACCTTCAACCAATCTACATATCAACCTCCACTCACTCTACCTTGAAGTTGTGCCTCGGCAGATAGTTCCCACCATTTTCATAGAAATAGCGGGTGGGTAGTTCCTCTACACAATTCCAAGGCATATCAAGCTCATATTATATTTCGCTTTTACTTTAATATCCCTACTCATCTTAAACTATATTCATTTTCATTTTGTCTCATAACACCTTATAATACATTATCATTTATTCAATCTTATAACATCTCATAATACATCAGCATTCATACTCCATTTATATACAGTTTGCTTTGCTTATTATTCTTATTTCATCATGCCGCTTACTTTAATTCTCATTCTCATTTTATTATACACCTTGCTCTATATTTCATTCTCATCTCATCATACAACTTACTTTTCTTCTCATTCTTATTCGATAGCATATCTTACTTTCATATTCATTCACATCACATATTACAACTCACTTTAACTTTCAATTTCATCAGTTAATACACCGCACCCCAAACAAAATTTGGGTAATATACACCGCAACCCAAAGCCGATAGCTTGGGTAATACTTTACTTTTTGTTCTCATCTTCATATTACAACTTACTTTACTTTTCATTCTTATTTCACAATACAACTATGATATCCATAATCTAGTGATCCATCCTGGGAGTTGTGCCTAGGCATGTAGTTCCCACCTTTTCCACCGAACTAGTGGGCGGGTAGTTCCTTTACACAATTTCAAGGTCTACCAAACTCATGTTACATCATGCTTTTACTTTAATAACCATTCTCATCACATAATATCACTTAAATTTTCATCACATATTACACCTTATTTCGTTCTCATAATACATCGTACTCTACTTTTTATTCACATAATACATAACACATTTTCACTACTTTTCATTAGTATTCACATAACACAATTTCTTTACTTATCATATTTATTCTCACAACACAATTTCTTTACTTCGCATATTCATTCAGATACTTATAACACATTTTCTTCACTTTTTATATTCGTTCACATAGCACAATTTCTTCACTTTTGGTTCACATAATACATAACAGACTTTCTTTACTTTTCATGCTTATTCTCATAACCCATTTTCTTTACTTTGTCATTCTCATTTCATGTCATACCCTTTCTTTACTTTCTCATTCTCATTTCATATGACATACTTTCTTTACTTTCTCATTTTCTTTTTATATTTACCCATTTTATTAATTTTTCGACCAGTGCCAACTTCACCACCAAACTGAAGCTAGCTCAGTCAAAACACAGATCGCTGCCCATCAAGGATCTTTGTAACTACTGTTTTTGTTCTTTTCATTATTCTCCTCTTTTGTAATAATTTACTTGTAATAGAATAAAATACTTTATTTTCTCGATATTTTAATTAAATTTTATTATGAAATTACTCTCATTATTCTTGTTGAGCCTTTTTCTTATTGAACCTATTCTTAGTTGATAGTGGGTATTTTATTTAAATGATATTGTAGTTAATTTCATCTCTTATTGAACCCAAAGCCCAATTACAATTGATTCTTGAACCAAACCCACTATTATTGTATCCTAAACTATTAACCCCACATCCTAAATGCACTTTATAAATACAATCCTATGGCAAACCCCAAAATCACAAAAATACAAACCCTAATTAGCCGACTTTCTCTCTCATCTCCGTTTTCTCTCTCCCCGACCTCATCCCTGTTCACCAATTTTTTTGCCCAAACCCAATTCACCTTCTCTGACCCCCTCTGACGCCCTCTTGAGCTTCGCCCTCCTCCGGTGACCCCCCAGTCGTCGCCAGCCGCCTCTTCCGTCGAGCCAATGCCACAGACCAAAACCCCTTCCTCCTCTGTTTTCCTATGTTCCTGATCGACGCCAGCACAATGTCGTCGTTCGCCCTTTCCCGCTCGACGCCACCACCTGCAATGCCCTCGCCTGTCGTCGACTGCATCTAGCGAGGTCGGAAAACCCCACCATCTTCCTCCTTCTTCTTTACTGCAGCAGAAACCCATACCGCCTCGATCTCTGAAGCCTCTCACCATCCTCATCGTCAACTCATCTCCCCGTCGAGCACTCCACTCTCCTTCATCCCCACCAATCGTCGAGCCACCTGCATTCCTTGATGACCGTTCACCCCTAGTTGACCTCCGCCCTGTGCTCCTCATCCACATCCCCTTCGTGCAGCCCTCCGACTGTGCTTCCCTGTCTCTCGCCCTCTTTCCCTCATCTTAACCCGCAACCCCCAGCCCCACCGAACCGAACTGAATCTGCCATCGCCATTCCCCTTATATTCCTCTATTTTTCTTCCAAAAATAGAGCCACAATCGACAACCCATCGCCCTTCGTCATCACCCTTCTCCTCATCACCCTTGCTGTCCATAGTCGACCCTCACCGCCCTAGCCTCAGCCAACACCAACATCACCACCCATCGTCTCCAACCTCCGCACTCTGTCTCCCTCGTTTTGGCACTAAATCCAATCGAACCCATCAACCTGCCATCGTCCATCTGCTCAGTCAGCCAACCCGAGCAACTCTGCCCAGTCGCCACCTCGCCCCTGCCGTCAGCCACCGTCGAGCCGTCGTCCCTGCTTCTCTCTCTCCCTCTCTCCCCGCCGAACTTGCTATTTGGTGTTTGGAAAGGGGAATTCGTTGTTTGGTGTTTGGGACATACTGTCGTTGCTCTTTGCTCTTGTTGCTATGATGCTTTGTTCTTGTGCACGTAGTGTGATCATGGTTCGCAGGTTCGTGTGTTTGTTGCTCTGGGATTCTTATCCCATTATTCTTGGTATTCAAATTAATCGTCCATAAGACAAGTCACTTTTCCTCTTGAATTGAATCTTGTATCAAATTCAAGTTTTATTGAAATTGTTGCAAGTAGATCCAATTGTTTATCGTATCGTGTATTGTTCTTCTCTTTTCGTTGAGTGTATTGAGGGTTCACACGAGCTAACCAAAATATTCTCGACTTCGTGCCACTTTTGAATCTAAAGATTGAATCTTTCATGTACTATATAGTATCGTTAATACGGTTATGCATATAATCACCGCACAAATAATTTATCAAAGTTTTATTGCTAAGTTGTATGTTTGAATGATGGATTGATGTTTGGTTGTCGTTAAAATAGTGTACATGTGTATTTTTAATTGTATTCATCATGCTATCACACCCATCATGCTGATTATAAGATTTATTGACTATAGAAACGATACCCATTATGTTTAATCAATTTATTTCATGAAAAATACCAAAAAATTTGTATGTTGTTTGCTGCCTGTATTTGGCCTGATATTTTAGACCCATTAAATGATCTTAAAATAAATAACTTTCTAAATAAGAGTTGTAGCCTTGTGTTTCTAGTTTTGAGAACATCTTGAATCGCTGAATTACGAGTTGTATAGAAAAAGTAATGATTGTTTTACTACTGCTGTGTTTTACCAGAATTCCAGATTTGTGTATGTTTCATGTTTAATCTATTAAAAGGTTGATTTAACATTAAAATATTGCTCTAATAATTTCCAGAATGTTAATTAACATGTTTAGGAGTCTAAGGAATATTTTAATGATTTTATAATTGAGTTTTCGTTGATTCTAAAAAATATAATAACTAGTATTTGATTTTCTGCTTGAACATGAAATCTGTAAAGAACGATGTGTTTGACCTTGCTACTATTGTCAGATTTTAGACTTTAAATATACGTTGTAACCATGAGTAAGTCTAGTTTTCAGAATTTCTGACAGTTTTAGTTTTTGAATTCTGTAGCAGTGGGAAATTTCATTTTAGTATAGACAACTCTTATTGTCCAAAATTTTATATTCCAGAATTTAATAGATTAATTATTCCTATATCATAGTATTGCATGAATTAAAGTATGTATGTTGCATTGCATGACCCAAACGAGTTATTGTCATCATTCTAATTGTCCTATTCAATGTTACCATCCTATTGTTCTCCTAATTATACTTTTGTTCGTCTCATATCTCAAATTGTGTATTGTATTGTTGCACCGATAAGTACTTAAAAAGCCTGTGTTCAAAGGATGGACTAGAGTAGTTGATGATATAGGGACTGTACTCGGATGATGGCCTGTGTTATTATCATTATCGTCATTGTGCAAGAAATTGTCCCAATGCCCCGTGTTATTATTATTATCGTCATTCTGCAAGAAATTGTCTCAATGGCCGTGTTATTATTGTTATCATCATCGTACCCAGTACATGATCTATAGAATCTACCACTATAGTCTAAATGAAATTGATTGTATACATCGAACTTGTAGTATGGAACATATGGGACATAGTAGTACGTGCATTAGTTAGGATCAAAATGATTAATAGACTTAAGAATTTGCATCCCATCGACATTGCATATTATTCATCATTGCTTATATTGATATCGAATATTGTCTAAGTGTTATTGACATTGACCATTGAACATTGTTATCGAATATTGAATCATTGTTTATAACCATTGTATGGACTATCATTGATATTGATTATTGTTATTGTCCCTTATTATTGACTCCTATTGATCCATTGAATTCATTGTTATATCGTTATTCCATTGTTTTTTGCTTTCTCTATTTGTTGTCCATGACTTTCTTTAAGGAAATTTTTTTTTATCTTTTTAGATAAAGTGTTCACATGTGATGAAGGAGAACTGCCTACAGGAATTAGAGAACAAGCTTTCTAAAGATTTATGCTTTCTAGTTGATTATTATTGCATTAGACTTATTGTATTGAGACTTATTAATTATCTTTGATTGGATTTATTATTGTATTGGGCTTATGACTCGGATTTTATTATTTGTTTCCAGATGTTGGTTTATTGTATTTGGATATTTCATATTACTTCATTCCAAGTATTATTGTTCATGAGATTATTATTATTGCATGCGCAATGATTCTGTATTGATTATATTGTTGAGTTGTTCGGATAAATAGCTTATGGATGACGTTAGTCATTCGCTGGGCTAATATCGTGAGCTCATGTTCTGTATTTTTGGGAAGCGAGGCGTGACAGTCCTACGCGTCTTCTCGCTGCCCACCAAAGGTCTTACATCACACATTGCTTCCAACCAAGGATCTTATGCAAACACCGCACCCCAAGCCGATAACTTGGGTATTAAGAGGTTTAGCCCAACCCCCGTGATTCTGTAGGCACTTATAGAGAAACATTTACTTTTATAATCATTTTCATCTCATAATTTTATCTCAACATATATTATAACATATCCAACATATACCACATTATTTATCTGATCATTTTATCACATTTCATCTTGTCATGTTCTCACATGTCATGAATACACCTTGGTATGTATCATGTTACATTATCATATATCATGCATACACCATGTTGTTTATCTTGTTATATTATCATATATCATGCATACACCGTGCTATTCACTCACATCATATTATCCTATAAAATTTCAATTTAACACCTACCCTACACCTTGCCCTAAAACACTTCATATTATCGTATATAAAACCAATATATCACTAATAGCACCAAATATTCCAAATCATGCAAAGACACCACATAAGCACAATTTCAACTATCAAACTTCTGTATTTGTCCACAATTCGTTATCCGGCCATAACTATCACTAATCATATTAGATAAGTCTAAAATTTTACCACAACATAATGTATATCGGGTATAATCATACTCACCTGAGGAAACGTGAAGACCGGCTATGTAAGCGCTTCGTTATTTCCCCTAAACTCTCTTTTTCTTCCTATTACCAAGTTTTAACACTGATTAGGGTTAAAGATATTCAAATCACTCATAAATAACAATTAAAATCATTCTAATCTCTCACATGCATTTCATCGAACACCTGACATGCATTATACGTATGCACATCCTCATAATTTTATTAATTAGGTTTTAAGCTTATAATTTCCTTCAAAAATTATTCTAAATTGCTTCACATAATTTAAAACAATTTCTATGGCTAACCTCTAATAAATTTAAGACATAAACTCTTTTAATTTCTTACCCAAAACCCTAACTCTTTTCAAATTTACTCCTACCATATCCAATAAAGAACTAATCCCTTCTAATATAAAGATTATCTCCTAATCTCCCTACTAACCTAATTCACTTGCCAAAAATTGAAAACATACAACCCTATAAAATTTTAGGAAATTATTTCTCACCTTCCCTCACATGCCAGAAACTCTGCAAACTCCACCACTGTCATGCCCCGCTTTCAAAAAGGAGATACGGAATACGGATACATGACTAAGTCCAGTAAATGACTTTCACCATTCATAAGCTGTCAGGATCTTTACAACATTTCACATGAATAAACAAGAAGTAAACAAGAAGAAATCAACCACGCATGCATGAATGAATCAACATACCAACAAGATTTACTTGAAAAAAATTAAATAATCACAAATAAATTGGATCTGGAACAAGTCATAAAGTCTGGGTCATACTGCCCAATAAAAAATTCATGTAGCAACTACGTTTATTCAAGAATAGCAGGAAAATAAATATAGCAAGAACTCCATCAACTAAAATCTTTGATCACCTACTCCAGCGGTAACTGATCACCAAAATCTGCAATTTAACAAATTGCAGGAAAAGGAAAGAGAAACAAAATGCCCGTCAATGCAAGGTACGGGCCGCTTGTTGTGCAGGCATAAGTACAGGAAAAGATAAAAAGATATAGAGTAACAGCGGAAGCAAACATAGCATGACAACAAAACAGAATGACTAACATAAATCATGAAATAGAATCAAGTAACATGATATGCTAACAGAGTACACGTAACATGTAACAGATGTCAAGTATCATGCAAACAAGTAAATATGTAAACAGGTAAATAGGTAAAATGTATAGGTAAGCATGTAACATATAATCATGCATCAGGTAGGACCTTACGGTACCCTCCAAGTACACCCTCTCATAAGGAAGTATGTAATTGGTAACAGGTGGGAAACACGGGCCCCCTTCTGAGTACTCCTTCTCATAAGGAAGTATGTAGTCAGGAATCAGGTAACAGATAATTAGATTCACATGTCAGGTAATCATATCACAGGTAACAGATAACAGATAATTAGGTGGGAAACACGCGCCTCCTTCCAAGTACACATTTCTATATTTCCACTACTAGATCTTTCTCTTAACCCCGGCTTGATTGCTTGTTATTATTATTACAGAGGCATATACGTGTCACAAAACAGGGCAAGAATAACATGGTATGAAAAGTAACAGATTCAAATTGCAAGATAAACATGTACAGGTGAAAGACAACTCATAAAAGATTAGGATAATGAAAATTCTAGTTCAGGACAGCAAGACAGTACTGCACCAAATTTAGGATTCCCGTTGCCACAAATATGCAAACCTGGATCCGTCAGAATATCTGAAAAATAGACTCTCGGCCGAATCCAGCAAATATATATAAGTCATACGATATTTCACAAAAATAGGACTCAAAAAAGAATTGTATCCAGAAAATATGTTCAGCCAGAAATCAGAAGTTTGTATTCATAAACAAGAAAACGACATAAAAACTTACTGATTAAATTCAAGAAAAATTTGGGGTATTTCCTATTATGTCTAGTATTCGAAAATATAAATTTATAATTTTCCAACATTGTTGGTATAGTCAGATAAAATCAGAAAACAGCAAGATACAACAAGTTGGTAAATCTGAAATCATAAACACAACAGTACTAAAACAGCAATAGATTATAAAATATAAATCCAAATCCAAATCCGTATAAACAGCAGGCTAAAATTCATATTCACAAAGTTTTTATAAACAGCAAATAGAATTAGGTTGAAAGTTAGGTTCTTTACTAAACAACATGAAAATTCTGCAAGTATAGTAGTTGTTTGCAAGTATAGAATAGTTCATAAAATTTATCAATTAAATCCACAAAAATTAGGGGTTAATCCCAATCAAGTCTAGTTGTACTCAGAAAAATATTGGATCAAAATATTATCTTTAACATCAGTATAAAAAAAATTACCATGCAGAATTCATATAAAATAGAATCTGGAATTTTCTATACCTCTGTAGTAAAATGCCAAAACTTACAACTCACAAATCAAAACTGAGATCTGTCGAAAATTCTGGAAAGTAGACAGAATTCTTTATAATTCATATTCACAAATAATCTTAATATACTAACCTTAATAGGGTCTAAAATACTGAACAAAACGGGGTCACAACAAAAATAGAAGTTTTCTTCGTGCATAAAATCAACTAGTTTATATGTAACACATCCAAATCATAATAGAATACAGAATATGGTATACTAGATGTGATGAAGATGATAAAGATCCGACGGTTGAGATCTCACTCGATCAAAACTGATCAAACCACAACCCACAAGGCGACACAATTAGGTTTGACTGTGGGGGCTGCGAGGAGGACGACGATGGCCAAGGGCGACGGCAGGAGGCTAAGAGCTTGCTGACTGGCATCAGGAGTGGGAGCCCAGGGCGGCGTAGCTTCGCTGCTGTCGTGCGGTGCTCGGGAGGTGGCTGTTCTGGGGGACGCTGGGCTGATGGCGCTGCATCTACTTCTTGGGTTGGCACTGCGATGCCAAAGCTGTAGGACAGCGATGGGGGGAGGAGCAGTCGGGAGGGGTTTGCTGGGTCGTCGAGGCTGCACAGGTGGCTGTCGGAGGAATGGACAGGTCGGCTGTGGATGAGTTGGCGGTCGGGGGAGCGGGTGAGTGGGGTGCAGGCGGTAGGATAAACGGGTTAGCGACTAGGGTTTAGTATAGGGATAGGGCAGCACAGTAGGTAGGTTTATATAGGGTTGGTTGTTAGTGTTTAAAGGGGGGTAACAGGTTATAGGTGTTAACAGGCTTTGGGTATAATGGGTTTAATAAGATTATAAGTGACCCAATAGGCATTACAATAGGGTTTGATAAAAGATCCAGTAAGAGTATAGGGAACAAAAATGAATAAATAAAATAGGACTTGAACTATTAAAATAATGGGGATAAAAAATAATAGCTCGAACAACCAGAATGAAATAATAGGCAGACAGTTGAATCAAGTAGATCAAATAAAAGGCAACAAAACGAATAGATGAATATATAGAGAATGAAGGTCGAATACACGGTTCAAAAAGTGTCGGAGAATACAATGTGAATAAATACACGGAAAAGAAAATACACCCAAAATACAAGTAAATGGAAAACAAGGGTTACAAATCCTACCCACCTAACAAGAAGAATTTCGTCTCCGAAGTTCAAACAAGAGGTACATAGGGTAACCCCAAAATGAAAAGAAGAACAAAACAAAAAGCTACTCAAACAGATGATGAAACTTCTACTGGTTCTCCTCCGCCAACTCCCAAGTCGACTCAACTGGAGAGTTAGGATTCCAAGAAACACGATCAGCTTGATGACCT
The DNA here is from genome assembly GCA_017893485.1 of Hemerocallis citrina. Lineage (NCBI taxonomy): Eukaryota > Viridiplantae > Streptophyta > Magnoliopsida > Asparagales > Asphodelaceae > Hemerocallis > Hemerocallis citrina. Next base: position 234,604,903 of record CM030364.1, on the reverse strand, counting down.
TATTCTTAAGCACTTTCTCTCGCTGATCAACAATAGAAACTGGCGAAATCTCACAAGTCAAATCCGACCGAACGGCCAACTCAGAATAGTCGATCATGTGGCTCTCATCATGGATATATCTCCTGAGTTGTGAGACATGGAAAACATCGTGCACGCCTGATAAAGCCGGTGGCAATGCAAGACGATAGCCACCTCGCCTACTCGTTCCACAATGTGGAACAGTCCAATAAATCTAGGGCTGAGCTTGCCCCCACCACCAAACTGAATGACACCCCGCCAAGGAGATACCTTTAGGAGAACATGGTCTCCAACCTCAAACTCCAAAACTTTCAGATGGACATCTACCTATCTCCTCTGCCTATCCTGAGCTGCCTGAAGATGCTTCCTGATCTGAGACACTGCATCAACTGTCCTGGTGATCACTCTGGACCCAATAACTTTCTCTCACCAATGTTATCCCAACACACTAGTGATCTGCACTTCCGCCCATAAAGTGCCTCGAACGGTGCAGCTTTAAGACTAGCTTGAAAGCTGTTATTGTACGAGAACTCTACGAGATACAAATGGTCCTCCCATGATCCACCGAACTGCAACACACAGGATCTCAACATGTCCTCAAGTTCTGGATGGTCCTCTCTGACTGTCCATCAGTCGGGGGATGAAAAGTTGTATTGTACTTCAATTTACTCCCCAAACTACTCTGAAGACTCTCCCAAAACTGAGACCTGAATCTCGTATCCCTGTCGGATACAATACTGACTGGAACCCCATGAAGTCTGACGATCTCTTGCATGTACTTCTCAGCTAGGCTCTCAGTAGAATGTCGGACTCGGAAGGGAATGAAGTGAGCACTCTTCGTCAGTCGGTCAACAATCACCCAAATGGCATTATGACCAAGATTCCTCGAAAAAGCGATCATGAAATCTATAGTGATGTGTTCCCACTTCCACACTGGAATGGGAAGCGGTTGGAGAAGTTCGGTAGTTTCTGATGCTCTACCTTCACCTGCTGGCAGATCAAACACTAAGACAAAAACCGAGCCACAGCAATCTTCATACCATGCCACCAAAAATAAATCTTCAAGTCCCGGTACATCTTAGTACCTCCAGGATGAATAGAATACGATGACAGGTGGGCTTCCTCAAGCAACCTCTGACGAACATCACCCTTCGGGACACACAACCTGGACCCAAAACAAAGCGATGATCCATCAGCATGAATAACCATATCCGTTCGGGAACTAGCCTCAACCTCTGCTCTGAAAGCTTGTAACTTCTTATCACCAGCCTGAGCCTCCTTGATCTAATCAACAAGAGAAGGCTGAAGCTGAAGCACCAAACAACTCCGATCAGAACTCGGCAACAACACATCCAACTCCAACCTCCGCATCTGCTCAACCAAATCTCTCTGCTGAGTTAGGAACATGACTACTGGTCTCCTGCTCAAAGAATCTGGCACCAAGTTCACTCTACCAGGATGGTATTACAAACTGATGTCATAATTAGCCATAAGCTCTAACCAATGCCTTTGCCTCATGTTCAATTCCTTTGGGGTGAAGACGTACTTGAGACTTTTGTGGTCAGTAAAGATCTTCACTCGGTCCCCAAGTAAATAGTGTCTCCATAGCTTCAAAGCGAAGATCACTGCTGCTAACTCCAAATCATAAGTCAGTTAGTTCTTCTCATGCGACATCAACTGCCTCGATGTATAAGCAACAACTCGGCCATTCTACATCATAACTGCTCCAGGACCCTTGCTAGAAGCATCATAGTGAACTACAAATCCACCTGAACCATCTGGAATAGTCAACACTGGCGCTGACATCAACCTGCTCTTCAACTCAGCAAAAGCCTCACTGCAAGCCTCAGACCAACAAAACTTCTGATCCTTCCTTATCAGCTTAGTCAATGGTCCAGCTATCTTCAAAAAATCTTGGACAAATTTATGATAGTAGCCAGCTAGACCAAGGAAATTCCTCACCTCTGAAAATGACTTGGGAACTGGCTAATCCTTCACAGCTTCAACCTTGGATGGATCCACTGAAATACCATCGCCCGAGATAATGTGCCCCAAGAAAGTAACTTTGTCGAGCCAGAACTCACACTTCCTGAGTTTCCCATAGAGCTGATTCTCTCTCAAGGTCTGCAGAACAAACCTAAGATGCTCAGCATGATCCTCCCGATTCCATGAATAGACAGGAATATCATCAACGAAGACCACCAAAAATCTATCCAGGAACTAGGAAAAGACCCTGTTCATTAGACGCATAAATACAGCTGGCGCATTCGTGACCCCGAACGACATCACATGATACTCATAGTACCCATATCTGGTCCTGAACTCAGTCTTCTGCACATTAGTCGCCTTCACCTTGACCTGATGAAACCCTGAACAAATATCCAACTTCGAGAAGATAGCTGCTCCGTCCAACCGATCAAATAATTCATCGATCCTAGGCAGCAGATATCGGTTCTTCAGAGTAATACTGTTCAGTTCCCGATTATCGATGCACAGTCGACGACTACCATCCTTTTTGTTGACAAAAAAAACTGGAGCACCCCAAGGTGAAACACTGGTCTGATGAATTCCAAAATCAAGCAATTCCTGAATTTGCACCTTAAGCTCTACTAACTCAACCGGTGCCATCATGTAAGGACTCTTCGATATCGGTGTCGTACCAGGCTGAACTTCAATATCGAACTCCACATCCCTATCAGAGGGGTAAGCCTGACAACTCCTTCAGAAGACATTCAGGAATTCCCGCACTACTAGAGGTGCAGCCTCACAGCCTGAATGCAATTCCATTGCACAAACCTCCTAATCAACTGCATTCTTAGCTCGGCCAAAGGGTGTCTTCCCGCCATGGAACTCAAACTCTATGCGACTTGGGATTCAGAAAAAAACTTTCTTGGCACGGCAATCAATGATGGTGTGGGACTCACCCAACCAATCCATATCGAGAATGACGTCGAATCCTAAATTCCCAATTACAATCAGGTCGGCCTTGACATCTGTGCCACCAATAACCACGGGACTCTGCTTGTACTTCCGGGAATGAACGACAACACCGCCACGTGTGACAATGTTCCAAGCCTTTGGCATGATGCTGCAATCCAACTGATTTCGAGCCACAAAACGAGAAGAGACGAAGGAATGGGTTGCCCCGGAATCAAATGAACATGAGCAGGGAAGGAACAAACAAGGAAAACACCTAAGATAGAATTAAAAACAAGGGAAAAAAAGAATTGATGATCAAGGGTGAGGAAAACACAATGCAGCAAGATAATAGGAAAGAATAATGCAAGGCAATGAAAGAAACAACGGAAAACAAAAAAAACAACAAAATGCAAAAAGTTACTGCGACAACCCATTCTGCTGACTCAACCTCAGCAGCAATCAGGTTGAAAGCCTAACTTCTCTTAGGAGCAGTGGTACTCCGACCGAAGACCTGGTGCTGAGGAGGGAGGTGGCCTAATAGGACCACGGGCTGGGGCTACCTATTGAACTGGACCCCTGACTGGAAGATCCATCCTGCACTGCGGGCAATCCCGCACTGAATGGTCAGCAGCACCACATCCAAAGCACCGGTGGTTGGCGCACCTAAAGTCCCTGCGATCATACCCAACCAGCTGGCAGAAGTTGCAGAAACTAGCTCCCCTGTGTCACGCACTGCTTTCCAAAAATGGAGATACAGAATACGGATACGCATCTAAGTCCAGTGAATGGCTTTCACCACTCATAAGTTGTAAGGATCTTTTCAGCATTTCATAGGAATAAACAAGAGTAAACAAAGAGAAACCAACTACGCATGCATGAATGAATCAATATACCAATAGAATTTACTTGAAACAAAATTTAATAATCTCAAATAAACCAGATCTGGAACAAGTCATAAATCCTGGGTCAAACTGTACAATACAAAATTCATGTAGCAAATACATTTATTCAAGAATACCAGGAATGTAAATCTAGCAAGAACTCCAGCAACTAAAATCTCTGTTCACCTACTCCATCGGGCAGCTAGTCACCAAAATCTGCAATTTAACAAATTGCAGAAAAAGGAAAAAGAAACAAAACGCCCGTTAATGCATATTATGGTCCGCTTGTGGTACAGGCACAAGTACCAGAAAAGATAAACAAATATAGAGTAACAACGTTCGCAACTATAGCATGGAATAGACATGACAACAAAATAGAATAACTAACATAAATCAGAAAATATAATCAAGTAACATGATATGCTAACAGGGTACAGGTAACATGTAACAGATGTCAAGTATCATGCAAACAGGTAAACAGGTAACATGTACAGGTAAGCATGTAACAGATTTCATATTATGTCAAGTCTTGTATTTATTTCTATCTAGGTAGCACTTTATGCATCCCATTTATTTACCACATTATTGCTACATTCAAACAAGTTTGTGTTTAGATTTCATAGTGGACTGTATACAGCTGTGTACTCAGGTATCAGGTAAACAGGTACAGGTAAAGATATCATGTAACAGGTAACCGTGCATCATTTAGGACCTACGGTCCTCTTCAAGTACACCCTCTCACAAGGAAGTATGTAGTTGGATAACATGTGGGAAACACGGGCCCCCTTCTGAGTTCACCTTCTCATAAGGAAGTATGTAGTCAGGAATCAGGTAAACAGATAATCAGAATCACATTTCAGGTAATCATATCATAGGTAACAAATAACAGAGAGTTAGGTGGGAAACACGGGCCTCCTTCCAAGTGCACATTTCTATATTTTCCACTACTAGATCTTTTCCTTAACCCCGACTTTGTTATTTGTTATTATTATCAAACAGGCATATACGTGTCACAAACAGGAAAAAAGTAACATGGCATGAAGAAGTAACAGATTCAGGTTGGAAGATATACATATATAGGCGAAAGACAACTCGTAAAAGATTAGGACAACAAAAATTCTAGTTCAGGACAACAAGACAAAACCGCACCAAATCTGGGATTCCCGTTGCCACAAATATGCAAATCTGGAACCGTCAGAAAATATGGAATATAGACTCTCTTCCGAATCCAGAAAATATATATAAGTCATATGGTATTTCATAAAAATATGACTCAAAATATAATTGTAGCAGAAAATATGTTCAGCCAGAAATCAGAAGGTTGTGTTCATAACCAGGAAAACAGCATAAAAACGTACTGATTAAATCAACAAAAATCTGTGGTATTCCCTAGCATGTTTAGTCTCAGAAAATATAATTTCATAATTTTCCAATATAGATAGTACAGTCAATTAAAATCAGAAAACAGCAAGATACAACAAGTTGGTAAATCTGAAATCATAAACATAGCAGTACTAAAACAGCAATATACTACAAAATATAAATCGAAATCTAGATTCGTCAATAGCATGATAAAATAGGTACAGTAGGCTACAATTCATATTCACAAAGTTTTTATTAACAGCAAATTGAACCAGGTTGAAATTAAGGTTCTTTACTGAATAGCACGAAAACACTGCAAGTATAGTAGTTGTTTGGAAGTATAGAATAGTTTATAAAAGTAAACAATTAAATCCAAAAAAATTAGGGGTTAATCTCAATCAGGTCTAGTTGTACTCAGAAAAATATTGGATCAAAATATTATCTTTAACATCAGTATAAAAATAAATTACTCTACATAAATCACATAAAACCAAATCTGGAAATTTCTACACCTCTGTAGTAAAATAGCCATTACTTGCAACTCATAAATCGAAACTGAGATCGGTTAGAAATTCTGGAAAATATACAACAGTGGCAACGATTTACTTTCACAAATAAATTTGATTTACTGAACATAATATGTTCTAAAATACTGAACAAAATGAGGTAACGGCAAAAACAGAAATATTCTTCATGCATGAAATCAACTAGTACATATGTAACACATTCAAATCATAGCAAAATATGAAATATGGTATACTAGATGTCCAAGAAATATGGTATAGGGTGTTTTACAAGTCTACAACGAGTTATACTATGACTAACACAATCAAGCATACAAGATTCTACGACACCTCATAATCACGAACAACATGTATTTATACATCAAGAATTTAGTATTCCTAAGTTATTTCATGTCGTGTGTGTAATGAGACAACTACGGGTGGATCAACACATAGAGACAAGATTTAACAGGGTTTTTATGAGAATAGATCTTGAAGCAACTACACTATAGTCCGTATTTAGTACATGTATATGGAAATAGAAATTATACAAGTTACTTGCCTTGAAACCGACAATGAAAACGAAGAAAGAACAAGAATAACAGGAACAGTTTCCCGAGCACGAACTCAACAACGACTCATGAACTACGATCACAATATCGAGATCAACACGCACACACAAAATCGACACTCGCACACAAGAGAAGGAAGGAGCCGGTGTGCACGGGAGAACGGCAACAGTAGCGGAGTCGCTGCTCGCTGTGCTGTTGTGTATGGCATCGAGGAAACACAGCACAGGAAGGAGTGCTGAGCTGTGCTGCGTCTGGCATCGAGGGGAAAGCAGCGCAGCGGGAGTCTAGGTGGTGCTATAGGGCGTCGAAAGGAGGCAAGGGGAGCATCGCGGTATGGTGTTGTTGTCGAGGTGTTAGGTAGCGCTGTCGAGTCGCGGCAGGAGGAGGGGACATGGCGAGGGTTAGGAAGTCGGGAGATGACAGGGGTAGGGTTGATTGGGAGATGGGATGAGGAAGTGCAGGGTTGAAGGCAGTTGGGGTAGGGGATAGGGATAAAGCGGCTATTAGGGTTTTGGGATGAACAGTGGGTAAACAAAGGGTATATATATAAGGGGGGATATTTATATTAGGGTTAGGTGCTAACGAGTAATGGGTATATATGGGTAATGGGCAGAAGATGTAAGGATCCAATAGGGATTAAGGTATTAAAGGGTTTAATAGATCCAATAGAATATAGGGTAGTGAATGGGTTTTGGGCTATTAGGTTTAAAAATCCAATAAGAAAATTGGTTTGGAGTTTTAGGAAAATAAATGAATAAATAGATCAATAATAATATAGTAATATAAATAATCAATTTGTATGCATTAAATTAATACTCAAATACTACTAAATACAATAGAATGCAGGACCTCACAAAATGATCAAGACTGTATTTGAATCAAACATAAATATAATGAAGATCAAAATAATGTTACATATTATTTAATTAAATAAAAATGGTATACACAAAATCCATACTCTAATAAAAATACAATATAGATTACGATCTATAGGCTTCCAAAAATTTTATAAACACTAAGTTTAATAACAATGATAATAATAATATCCTTAAAAATCAAAGTCATAATAATAATAATAATAATAATAATAATAATAATAATAATAATAATAATAATAATAATAATAATAATAATAATAAGATTTGTATTAGAATTTAAAATTCATTTGAAACTAGTTACAAATAAAATTATTGATTAAAAATAGACTTTAACATAAGATCCCACAATACATTTTAAAAAAAAAGAATTTGAAAGCGAAAAAATAATTTACAAAAAAAATCCAAATACAAAAAATGCGCAGAAAATACGAATTTGCGGGAACATGGTTACAATTCTACCCACCTTACAACAAAATTTCGTCCTCAAAATTTGCTTAGGCGGTACATAGAACAGGGCAAAAGCAACTTTTGGGCGAGATAACAAAACAAAGAATTACAGGAAGCGATACAAAGTGGTGGCAACACCAGAATAAGAAGGAAATGGATAATAACATTGTCAAATGGAATGCAAGAAAAAAAAATCAAAAGGAAAGAACAACACAAGATAACAAAGTAAAGAGATGAAGAATTAGATAGAGCTGGAATCAAAGAAAGTATGAACTAGGAAGAGTTAGACCAGCCAATGAGCCAACGGATGAAGACGAGTACAAGGGATGGAATGCAGCAAACGGTACAAAAGAGGAGAAGCAACAAGAGATTCCTGAAACCTGTGGGTTATGGGTCCACCACGCTTCCGCTGCGCCACTCTGATCAGGAATACTCTGCCAATAGCATCCGGTAGCTCCAACAATCTGCTTCGTGGCTCACCACATCCTTGACGCATCCAAATGGCATCTCTCTAGCATGAAGTTCGAACTCCTTGCAACTTCAAATTCTGAACATTTTCTGATATCCTGGGACTTTACATGCACATCTCAGAGCAAAAGACGATACTTCCTCTCCTTATGATGATCCAAGCTGCTGACAAGTCGAAATAGAACTAGCGATGCCGACTGACGGACCAAGCAGAAAAAAAAGAATGGATTGCACCAAAATCAGAAAGATATGGGTGTGAAAAATGGATTCTGTAACACCCCGAATTTCAAATAAGTCTGAATTCGATGTTCCACAAGATCTTTACACGTCACTTGGTACAATTTTACAAGGAATTAAAAATTTTTATACAACGATGTTTACATCAACGCAGAAAATAAATTACAACATATTACACGAATAAAATAACAATTGAAACATTTCTTTAAGCAGCATTCCTTCTTTAGTCCTTTCATTCATTTTATCCTGCATAGAAACTGTGGACACGTCAGCTGCATACAACTGACGCTAGGATATAATACATCAATTTCTCTTACTTAGAAAGTACACACTTAATCACAAACAAAGCTAAGGGGGATTATCTTATTGATGTCATGTGTGACTGTGCACTTAGTCTTAATACAGTTATTTGTTATTTCATGACACTAAATGCACACTTGTTCGAACTTATGCATCCCATTCTACATAAATCCGAGGGCAAGCTCTTAACCGTTCTCCATCTGGTACGGTTGAATCTCTCTTTAAGAGTTTAACTACTACGGTAACTACGGTAAGTATCCTAGATGTTTTATGAGTTACAAGCCCATATCCAGACAGTCTGGAGGGGAATTCCACGTCATGACATGACGCATCATGTAGACAGCCTATGGACAATTTGCCTCTGTCATGGGACAATGGCACTACGTAGTCACCAAGCACCCCACAAGCGTCGTCACGATCCCGATAATTCCGGAGATAAATTCACGTTATGACATGATGCATCATATAGACAACCTGTGAAAACTCTCACACCGTGAATCTGAGGCCCTCATACTTGTGTTTTTCTTTTACTTTCATCACATCTTCACTATTGTGTTGTCCTTAGATATTTGAATCACGAATAAATTAACACCCTAGAGTTAGCATTTTCTTTACACCGGTCTTAAACATCAATTGATAACCACGACCCAATCTTGGTCTTTTATTACAACATTTCTCTTCAAAATTCATTCATACCGATGTAAGGACTTAGCTAAACTCTAGTTTTCAACCTCTTTTCATGTTCATAAAAAATTGAGTGTTCATACTCACAAATTTCCATATTTCATCATGATCTTTTTATTTTACTTTTCCATGCACAATTATATGTACAAAACACCAATTCCATTTACTAACTTACAAAATCTCATAATTTGATCTCCACACAAATTTCTTGCATTCAAACTTTTCTCTTTATTTAATTATACCAAAGCCACATTTTTAAGAAGATTTATTAAGTTCTTCATCCCAATATTTTTAATATAAAAACCACATCCAATTCTCACAAAATATATTAAAATGTTGTGGAACTATTTTTCATAAAGCCCAGATAATATCTGAGGAATAATAGAATTTTTCCCCAATTTTTATTACTCTTAGAACTCCAATATATCAAAAATATCAAAAATATATTAAAAAGGCAGTGGTCGGATTTGAACCCAAGACCAACCCCCCGCCTAGCTATAGTAACCGACCCAAACCACACCCAAAGACCAGAAAGCCCAATAATGGCTAGCGATATAAAGGGACTTGAAAATCCCTTATACCGATCCTCAGCGACTTGAGTAAAAATCGAATTTTAATAAAAACAGAGCCTTCCAAGACTCGAACCCGGGACTTCTAAGCACTGTTCACAGCGCTATAAACCCACACCGTAAACCAGTATGCTAAAATCCATTTTCTATTATAACCCAGAGTTAAAATTGCTTTATTATACTAATCTGTATCTAACTTATTCTTTAATAAACTCAATTTCTCAATTAATATGTACTTACTCAAAATCTAAATCTTTGCCAGAATATGTTCTTTCAAAATGCAGTATAGTATATTTATTTAAATTTATGAAATTCTTACTTTTAACAACATAATAGAAACTATCCCTTTTATTTCCTTTGAGAAATGAAAAATTAGTGTATTTATTGACATTGAAGTTTCTTTTCTTGACAAATCTTTTAACTAATTGTTTCCCATAGTTTTTTTTTTTGTACAATTTTCATTCTCAACATAATTAATTCTCTTAGATCAATTTTTATCCTTTACAACACTAATTCCTTTTATCATAGTTTCAAAAGGCAACATATTTTGACAATCAAGTGGATATAAGACTATTCATACAATGTAAGTAAAATTCAACATTTATTGCAACTTTCTATACTAATTAATTTATTTCACAATCCATGGGTGTTATTTTACATTCTACACACTACTTTACACAAGCCATTCACAAACACAATTTTCATACTAACATGGTTCATCAAATTAAATATTCTAGCATGAAATATATTAATAAAGCATCATGTTAAATTTTAACTCACTGATCTCAATCCATTTTACTAATTTTTCTCATGTTGACAGTCAAGAGTTCTCTTTTCCTTACTAGCCTCTTTAAATAATTATATGGCAATTTTTGTTATTTGTTCTAGTACATTCATATAATTAACTTATTAACATGATAACTATATTAGAAGTAAAGAAATTTCCCACCTCTTTGAAGAACAATAAAAACTCCTAATGAAAACTCCTTGAAAGCATGATTGACTTCCCTTCCCCTCCTAGCTTGTGCAAAATCGAGCTCCTCCTCCTTGAACAAACCCGGGGCTTCTCCTCCTTGCCTACCGGCCTACAATGAAGAACACACACACACAACTTAATCTTTTCTCACACAATCTTTCACACTCAATCTTTTTCTCACAATGTCTTTTCTCTCTCTTTCTCTTTAAGAATTTCTAAGTGCAAATGATAAGAGTGACAGGGGGGTATTTATACACAATTCAGGAACAAATGAAGGGTTGAGATGATTTTGGATGAAGGGCTAAGATACATTTGGGAGTTAGAAAAACTACCCACTAGTGAGCAACCAACTCTCCAATTTATTTCACAATCCGTGGGTTGTTTCGAAGTATATAATAGTTTATAAAAGTCATCATTTAAATCCAAAAAAATTAGGGGTTAATCCCAATCAAGTCTAGTTGTACTCAGCAAAATATTGGATAAAATATTATCTTTAACATCAGTATAAAAATAAATTACTCTACAGAATTCACATAAAACCAAATCTGAAATTTTCTACACCTATGTAGTAAAATAGCCATAACTTCCAACTCATAAATCAAAATTAAGATCTGTCAGAAATTCTGGAAAATAGACAACAGTGGCTACGATTTATATTCACAAATAAATTTGATTTACTCAACTTAATAGGGTCTAAAATACTGGAAAAAAATGAGGTAACGGAAAAAACAGAAAAATTCTTCATGCATGAAATCAACTAGTTCATATATAACACATCCAAATCATAGCAAAATGTGAAATGTGGTATACTAGATGTCCAAGCAACATGGTATAGGTTGTTTTAAAAGTCTACAATTAGTTATACTATGACTAACACAATCAAGAAAACAAGATTCTACGACACCTCATAATCACGAACAACATGCATGTATACATCAAGAATTTAGTATTCCTAAGTTATTTCATGTCGTGTGTGTAATGAGACAACTACGGGTGGATCAACACAAAGAGACAAGATCTAACAGGAGTTTTCATGAGAAAAGATCTTGAAACAACTATACTACAAGCGGAATTTAGTACTTGTATATGCAAACAGAAATTATATAAGTTACTTGTCTTGAAATCAACGATGAAAATGAAGCAAGAACGAGAATAATGGGAACAGGGAACCCGGGCACGAACTCAACAAAAGACTCACAAACTACAATCACAATCTCGAGATCAACACGCACCAACAAAATCGACAACCGCACACAAGAGAGGGAGGGAGTCGGGTGTGCTTGGGAGAACGGTGATGGCAGCGGAGTCGCTGCTCGCTGTTACTAGTTGTGCTGCTGTGTATGGCATCGGGGAAACACAGCACAGGAAGGAGCATCAGGTTGTGCTATGTTTGGCATCAGAGGGAAAGCAGCGTAGCGGGAGGTCGGGTGGTGCTACAGGGCATCGAGAGGTGGAAGGGTGAGTGTCGCGGTCTGGTGTTGCTGTCGAGGTGTTGGGCGGTGCTGTCGAGTCACGGTAGAAGGAGGGGACAGGGAGAAGGCTAGGAAGTTGGGAGATGACAGGGGGGTAGGGTTGATCGGGAGATGGGATGTGGAAGTGTAGGGTTGAAGGCAGTCGGGGTAGGGGATAGGGATAGAGCGGGTATTAGGGTTTGGGGATTAACAGTGAGAAAACACAGGGTATATATATAAGGGGGGGTAATGATATTAGGGTTAGGTGCTGACGGGTAACGGGTATATATGTGTAATGGGTAGAAGATATAAGGATCCAATAGGGATTAGGGTATTAAAGGGTTTAATAGATCCAATAGAATATACGGTAGTGAATGGGTTCTGGGCTATTGGGTTTAAAAATCCTATAAGAAAATGGGTTTGGAGTTTTAGGAAAATAAACGAATAAATAGATCAATAATTATATAGTAATACAAATAATCAATTTGTATCCATTAAATTAATACTCAAATACTACTAAATACAATAGAATGTAGGACATCACAAAATGATCAAGACTGTATTTGAATCGAACCAAAATATAATAAAGAACAAAATAATGTTACATATTATTTTATTAAATAAAAATGGTATACATAAAATCCATACCCTAATAAAAATACAATATAGATTATGATCTATAGGCTTCCAAAAAATTATAAACACTAAGTTTAATAATAATGATATCCTTAAAAATCAAACTCATAATAATAATAATAATAAGATTTGTATTAGAATATAAAAATCATTGGAAACTAGTTACAAATAAAATTATTTATTAAAATAGACTTTAACAAAAGATCCCACAATATATTTTTAAAAAAAAGAATTTGAAAGCGGAAAAATAATTTACAAAAAAAATCAAAATACCAAAATTACACAGAAAATACGTATTTGCGGAACAGGTTACACCCTGGGAGCAGCAGAAGAGTAGGGAGTCTCCCTGATAGGATGCACTGGGACAGGCCTCCGAATCGGCTCACCAGAAGGCCTAGCAACAATAGCAGAGTGCGGAACAGTCCGTTGGGGAGGAGCCAACCTGCCACGAGCCTGCTCCTGAGCTCGAGCTGCCTCAAGAGCCTCAGCATAAGTACCCAGACGAAGGGAAACGAGATGCATCTGAATATCTCGCTCAAGCCCCTGCATGAATCTACAAGCTCTGTCCTCTTCGTTTACCACAAGAACAGATGCAAAGCGGCTAAGTTGGTAAATTCTGCCGCATACTCATCTACTGACCTAGAGCTCTATTTCAAGATAATCTCATGTTACAACATTGCATGAACAATATGTAACAAAAATTCCAAAATAGAACAACGACCAACCTGTTTCAGGGCCAGGAACTGTTGCTCCATTACAACTCGAGTGCTGCTGGGAAGAATTTCTCCAAGAAGCTCCTAGTGAACGTGGCCCAAGCAATAGGTCAAGCAAATCTTTCAGACTCAGTCCTCCACCAAATGTGGGCCAGGTCCACCAACTGGATAGTCACTACAACCACTCTATCAGCATCGGCAACTCGTGCTGCCAAAAGTAATTGCTCTGTCCGGATCAACCACCGGTCGGCCTCCAAAGGCATCTCAGTGCCGGAAAATCTGTCAGGATGCTGCCTCATGAAATCTGTAACTGTATTCGAATGAGGAGGAAGAGCTTCCTATGTAGGCACAGCGGGATTCAAAACCCGGGCTGCTTCCAAAGCAGCCATCATAAGATCGTTGTGATTTTGCTGCATATTGATCAATCACTCAAGCACATTAGTAACAGCCTCAAGCCCAAGTAGTTCCTCTTAAGGACGGAAAGTGGGACCTCTGTGAGCCGTGGTCTACACAAGATCAAAAACAATCAGCATCCAGATCAAAATTGATTATAATTTATCCTTGTAATGCATGGTCTGTGTACTGTTGAGTCAATCCCAGATCGAGCCAAGCTTGTCTAATATATCAGTCAACTAATACATTAGCCAAATATGGGCTCTGATCCCACTAAAACCCTATCATGCTCCGCTTCCCAAAAAGGAGATACGGAATACGGATACGTGACTAAGTCCAGCGAATGGCTAAGCTGTCAGGATCTTTACAACATTTCACAGGAATAAATAAGAAGTAAACAAGAAGAAATCAACCATGCATACATGAATGAATCAACATAACAACAGGATTTACTTGAAACAAAATTTAATAATCTCAAATAAATCGAATCAAGAACAAGTCATAAATTCTGGGTCATACTGCCCAATACAAAATTCATGTAGCAAATACATTTATTCAAGAATAACAGGAAAATACATATACAAAGAACTCCAGCAACTAAAATCTTTGATCACCTACTCCAGTGGTAACTGATCACCAAATTCTGCAATTTAACAAATTGCAAGAAAAGGAAAGGGAAACAAACCGCCCATCAATGCAAGTTATGGGCCGCTTGTTGTGCAGGCACAAGTACAGGAAAAGATTTACAGATATAGAGTAACAGCGGAAGCAAACATAGCATGACAACAAAATAGAATGACTAACATAACTCAGGAAACATAATCAAGTATGATATGCAAACACGGTACAGGTAACATGTAACAGATGTCAAGTATCACGCAAACAGGTAAATAGGTAAAAAGGTAACATGTACAGGTAAGCTTGTAACAAATAATCATGCATCAGGTAGGACCTACAGTCCCCTCCAAGTACACCCTCTCATAAGGAAGTATGTAGTTTGGTAACATGTGGGAAACACAGGCCCCCTTCTGAGTACTCCTTCTCATAAGGAAGTATGTAGTCAGGAATCAAGTAACAGATAATCAGAATCATATGTCAGGTAATCATATCATAGGTAACAGATAACAGATAATCAGGTGGAAAACACGGGCCCCCAACCAAGTACAGATTTCTATATTTTCCACTACTAGATCTTTCCCTTAACCACGGCTTGATTACTTGTTATTATTATTACATAGGCATATACGTGTCACAAAACAGGGCAAGAATAATATGGTATGAACAAGTAACAGATTCAGGTTTGAAGATAAACATGTACAGTGAAAGACAACTCATAAAAGATTAGGACAATGAAAATTCTAGTTCAGGACAGCAAGACAGTACTACACCAATTCTGGAATTCCCGTTGCCACATATATGCAAACCTGGATCCCCCAGAAAATCTAGAAGATAGACTCTCGGCCGAATCCAGCAAATATATATAAGTTAGATGGTATTTCACAAAAATAGAATTCAAAACAGAATTGTATCCAGAAAACATGTTCACCCAGAAATAATAAGTTTGTATTCATAAACAGGAAAATAGCATAAAAACTTACTATTTAAATCCAAGTAAATTTTGAGATATTCCCTAGTATGCCTAGTATCAGAAAATATAATTTCATAATTTTTCAACATAGATAGTATAGTCAGATAAAATCAGAAAACAGTAAGATACAGTAAGTTGGTAAATCTGAAATCATAAACACAGCAGTACTAAAACAGTAATAGATTACAAAATATAAATCCAAATCCAAATCCGTCAATAAGGTGATAAAATAGATAAAGTGGGCTACAATTCATATTCACAAAGTTTTTATAAACAGTAAATAGAATCTGGTTGAAAGTTAGGTTCTTTACTAAACAGCATGAAAATTCAACAAGTATAGTAGTTGTTTGCAAGTACAAAATAGTTCATAAAATTCATCAATTAAATCCACAAAAATTAGGGTTTAATCCCAATCAAGTCTAGTTGTACTCAGAAAAATATTGGATCAAAATTTTATCTTTAACATTAGTATAAAAGTAAATAACCATATAGAATTCATATAAAACAATCTGGAATTTTCTACATCTCTCTAGTAAAATAACCATAACTAGTAACCCACAAATCGAAACTGAGATCTGTCAGAAATTCTGGAAAGTAGAAAAAATTCTCTATAATTTATATTCAGAAATAATCTTCATATAATGACCTTAATAATCTTCTCTAAAATACTGAACAAAACGGGGTCACAACAAAAACAGAATTCTTCTTCATGCAAAAATCAACTAGTTTATATGTAACACATCCAAATCATAATAGAATACGAAATATGGTAAGCTAGATGTCTAGGCAACATGCTATAGGGTATTTACAAGTCTACAAAGAGTTGTACTATGACTAACACAACCAAGCATACGACATCATACGAACATGCATGTATTCATCAAGAATTTAGTATTCCTAAGTTATTTCATGTCATGTGTGTAATGAGACAACTTCGGGTGGTTCAATGCATAGAGACAAGATATAACAAGAGTTTTCAAGAGAATAGATCTTGAAACAACTACACTATAGACAGTATTTAGTACTTATATATGTAAACAAAAATTATACAAGTTACTTACCTCGAAATTGACGACGAAAACGAAGCAAGAACGAGAATAACGGGAATGGATTCCCGGGTACGAACACAAGTGAACGAATCACGAACCAATCATGAAAACACGATCATAATCGCAATCACAAACACAATGCACGGATCTCGATGATCAAGATCTGATGAAGATGATCAAGATCTGACGGTTGAGATCTCACTCGTTCAAAACCAACCAAACCAGAACCCAAAAGGCGATGCAGTCGGGGTTGAGTGTGGGGACTACGAAGAGGACGACGATGACCAAGGGCGACGGCGGGATGCCGAGGCTTGTGACTGGCATTGGGAGTGGGAACCCAGGGCAGCGCTGGCTTCGCTTCTGTCGTGCGGCGCTCGAGAGGAGGCAGCACAGGGGGACACTGGGCTGATGGTGCTGCGTCTGCCGCTTGGGTTGGCGCTGTGAAGTCGGAGCTGTAGGACAGCGACGAGGGAGGAGCAATCAGGAGGGGTTTGCTGGGTCGTCGAGGCCGCACAGGGCAGTACCAGAGGGATGGACAGGTCGGCTGTGGATGAGTTGGAGGTCGAAGGAGCAGGTGAATGGGGTGTAGGAGGTAGGAGAAAGGGGTTAGCGGCTAGGGTTTAGTATAGGGATAGGGCAGCACCGTAGGTAGGTTTATATAGGGTTGGTTGTTACGGTTTTAAGGGGGGTAACGGATTATAGGTGTTAAAGAGCTTTGGGTATAATGGATTTAATAAGATTATAAGGGACCCAATAGGAATGAGAATAGGGTTTGATAAAAGATCCAACAAGATTATAGGGACAAAAAATGAATAAATAAAATAAGACATGAACAATTAAAATAATGGGGATAAAAAATAATAGCTCGAATAACCAGAATAAAATAATAGGCAGACAGTTGAATCAAGAAGATCAAATAAAAGGCGGCAAACGAATAGATGAATATATAGAGAATGAATGTCAAATACACGGTTCAAAAGAGTCGGAGAATACAATGTGAATAAACACACTAGAAAAGAAAATATACCCAAAATACAAGAAAATGGAAAACAGGGGTTACAACCACCGACCGAAACTCATCCGAATTGCAAACCCCTTGTTTAATTCCACCTCTGAAAACGCGATACGTGGCCTCCAAACACCCCATGTTGGTTGCGCTCAGCTTCCTCGAGGTTATGATCTCGAGGATTAGGTGATAGGGGAGATCGTCGATTGAGAAGGAGCGAGCCATGGATTTGGGAGATTCAAGAAACCCTAAAGAAGAAAAAAAAGAAGAAAAGAAAGGTCGGCATGGGGAAAAGGTTGGGTCGACGGTGTTGATTCTTGGTTTTGAAGATTCCAACATAATGCAAAGTTGTTGTGCTACATCTTATATATTGCAGGTTGTACTACACAAAGACAAAATGTACAAACAAAGCTCTCAAAGCAAGTTGATCAAGCAAAGCTACAAGCAAAGCTCTCAAAGCTAATTGATCAAGAAAGCTACAAGGGTGCCAGCTTCAAAGATAAAGACAAAGGCTAAAGCTCCATCTCAAGACTCAAGACTCAAGACAAGACCTATGCTTCAATGTGTTGTATTAAATGTCTTGTAACAATTGTAACTTTTTATTCCTTGAGTCTTAGAATGCTGTAATAGCCTTGTCACACACACCCACACATATCTTTAAATAATTGAGTGTTTTACAAACTTAAA
Source organism: Hemerocallis citrina (assembly GCA_017893485.1). Classification (NCBI taxonomy): domain Eukaryota; kingdom Viridiplantae; phylum Streptophyta; class Magnoliopsida; order Asparagales; family Asphodelaceae; genus Hemerocallis; species Hemerocallis citrina. Next base: position 234,586,566 of record CM030364.1, on the reverse strand, counting down.
AAGATCTAAACAAGCTTGAATAAGTTCAGCAGTTAACTACCTGTCGACCGCTATTAGGCACCAGTCGACTGTCCTAGTACGAAATTGTCTGAACTCATTCAAACTCTGACCGGTCGACTCATTATGACAACCCAGTCGACTGTTCAAGCCGTTTCGACAGTTTTCTGTTTTTAAACTTGTTTTTCAAAATCAAATCTTTTTACTACTGTTGTATGGCAGTTGGGATTCAACCTTTCAACGTTCAAACATCTCTAACTCTATAAAAAGAGTACAGAGGTCATTTGGCAAAGGTTAACAACTTTTTCCAGACATTTTGTTTCTTAAGTTCTCAAGCTTTTGGTTTTGACAAGAAAAAGCATTCTAAAAGCGTTCATTTTCTCTAAGTCTTGGTTCTCTAAAATCAGTCTAGATAATAGTGATTTCATTTTAGACTGATTTCGAAAGTTGACTTATTAGCCACCATACAAAGATCACAAATCACAAACAAGGCTATAGGTTGTTGTAACTATTTTATTGTTATTCTTCACTCTCGGGTTGTGAGAGTGGTCCTCTCGGTTGGAGAGTAGGACTCTAGGTAGTAGAGTCAGGTTTTCACTCTGGGTGGAAGAGTGGGTATGTTCTCTCTAGTAGTGAGAGAATTCTACAGGTTGGACCAGGTTGTTGTCTGAACGCCGTAGAGTACCCTTGTAATTTTTCAAGAATAGTGGAAAATTTCAAGTGGGTTGTTTGGAGACTGGATGTAGGTCGGGAGGACCGAACCAGGATATATCGTGTGTACTCTGTGGTTGTATTTCTCTGAACTTGCATTTTCTTTATTTGGTTTTTAATTACTCTGTGAAACTTATCTGGACAGTCGACTTCCTCTCTTACTTAAGTCGACTGGTCAGACTCGTATAATATACTTTTCATATAACTTGTCTCGCAAGTCGACTGGTTTTCGCTATAAGTCGACTGTTCAGACTATTCTAAAATACACTTCTATTCTGACGCCTCAGTCGACTTGTTTCTCTTTTAAGTCGACTGAATAGAAGAAAAGTTCAATTTGTTCTTTAATTCTTATATAACACTATTCACCCCCCCCCCCTCCTCTAGTGTTTCTTGCCTTGCCTACAGGATCCAACACTTGGTATCAGAGCCTGGTTGAGGCAATGGCAACTACTGCTAATGCAAACCAGTACCATGAAGGCCAATCCACGCAAAGGTCACTCCTCTTCGATGGAACCAATTACAACTATTGGAAGTGTAGAATGAAGATCTACCTTCAGTCCTTCAACTATGAGATATGGAACATAACGGAGACTGAGTATACCGCTCCTACCATTCCATATGCACAATGGAACGATGACATGAAGAGCCAAACAATGAACAATACAAAGGCGATGAACGTGCTATTTTGTGCTCTTACAAAGGAGGAGTTCAACCGTGTGTCCAATGCAACAACTGCACATCAAATTTGGCACATACTCGAGGTAACTCATGAAGGAACAAATAAAGTTAAAGAATCTAAAATATCTGTTTTTGTTCACAGGTTTGAAATGTTCTGCATGAAGGAGAACGAGAATGTGTCTGAGATGATTACAAGGTTCACGGACATTACAAATTCACTTGTAGCGCTTGAAAAGACATACACTCAAGCCGAAATGGTGAGGAAGGTTCTTCGTGCACTAACCCCCGAATGGGATAAGAAGATCACCACCATAGAAGAGGCCAATGATTTAACACAACTTTCTCTTGAAAGTCTTGTGGAAAGTATTTTGGCGTATGAGGTACAACTTGAAGAATGCAAGAAGGATCTGGAACCTCAACAATCAAAAAAGAATACACTAGCATTCAAAGCCATGTCGGACTCCGAGGATGAAGAAGAAGATGAGGAAGAGATAGCCATGTTCACGAGAAAGTTCTAAAAGTTCTTAAGGAAAGGTAAGTTTAATTCAAAATCTAAGGATACTAATGAATTACCAACTTGTTTCAGGTGTAACAAAACTGGTCATATGAAGAAGGATTGCCCACTTGAGAACGCTAAATCTAAAGGAAAGGCTTCCAACTTCAAGAAGGACAAGTACAGTGAGAACAAGCTCATGAAGAAAAAAAGGCATACCAAGTAACTTGGGATGATAGCGACTCTTCATCGGAAGAAGAAAATGAAGAGACAAACGAGGTTGCTAACGTTTGCTTCATGGCATCTCAAAATCAAGTGATAATTATGATTCTAATGATTTACTTGATGCTTTCAACGAAATTTTTCTAGAGCTTAAGAAAGAAAAAAATTAGAGTGAAAAATTTGGAGAAATTAAATCAAACACTTTCCTAAGAGAATCTTGACCTTGATTAGGAAGTGAATTTAAATTCTCGTCTTTCTAGTTTAGATGTACATCTTGTGTCTCTAAAGAAAAATTATGAAGAGATATCCAAAAATGTATCTAAATTTAATAAAGGAAAGGAGAATTTAAAAGATATTCTTCAAAATAATGTGCAATCCAATAAAAGGTTTGGACTTGGTTTTCAAAAGTCTTATGAAAAACCTCATGTCTCTAAGAACACTAGTGTAAATAAATCCGTACCTATTTCTAGTGTTAAGAATAAATTGTATGAGTTTTTTGAAAAGCCTAAGACTGTAAGTTTTAATGATAAAAGTAAATCTATAGTTTAGACCAGTTGACTGAACCCAAGTATCAGTCGCCTGTCCAGAAGTTTTGAGTTTCATTCAAAGAAACGAAAACCTTAAATAAGTCGACCTATTCTACCTCCCAGTCGACTGGATTTCAGTAATAGTCGACTGAAAGGTTCGATAAAGTCGACTGGACAGTGCAAAAATATATGGGTTCCTGTTAATCTGAGTCTGAAAGATAGAAATGCGTACGTTAATTCATACATTCTTTCTGTATGTAATTCTATTAATTATATTTCTGCTTATGGTGGAAAATCAAACTCTCTTTGGGTTTGTTTTCCCATAAACTAATCTCTTTTGGACCCAATAAAAAGGTTACCATATTCACGTTGAAAATTTTAGAGGTACCTAAAAGAGATCGGTGGATACTTGACAGTGGATGCTCAAAGCACATGACTGGTCATTCCAACCTTTTATCTTCCATACAAGAAATTGATGGAGGTACAGTCACATTCGGTGACAACAACAAAGGACAGGTGATTGGAATAGGCATGGTCGGTAAGCACACTAACCCTTCTATAGAAGATGTTTTACTAGTTAGTGGACTTAAGCATAACTTGTTAAGTATTAGCCAACTTTGTGATAAGGGTTATAAAAACGTGTTTGAAAAAGATGCATGTTTAATATATGACTCTACCATGAAAAATATAATTTTTCAAGGTTATAGGAAGAATAACATTTATGAATTGTATTTAAAGTCATATGAGTTTTTGAATGATTTTTACTTAGTAGCTTCTAATAATGATTCTTGGCTATGGCATAAGCGATTTGGTCATGTGAATATGAAAACTCTTGCTAAATTGTCTAAGAACAACCTAGTTAAAGGGCTGCCAAAACTATCCTATAAAAAGGATAAGTTACGTGATGCATGTCAACTAGGTAAACAAATTAAATCTACTTTTAAAACAAAAAAAGTAATTTCTACTAGTAGGCCTCTCGAATTAATTCACATGGATTTATTTGGCCCTACTAGAGTTGCTTCTTTAAATAAAAGTAGGTATGTATATGTTTTAGTAGATGATTTTTCACGATTCACTTGGACTTTCTTTTTAAAACATAAGAATGATGTTTTTGATGAATTTGCAAATTTCTGTAAACGGATTCAAAATAAAAAATATCCAACCATAGTCACTATTAGAAGTGATCATGGTGGAGAATTTGAGAATGAAACGTTTGCCGAATATTGCAACAAGAATGGTATAACTTATTCATTTGCATTTCCTAGAGCTTCACCACAAAATGGAGTAGTCGAAATAAAGAATAGGACTTTGCACGAGTGTGCACGTACCATGCTTGTTGAAAGCAATTTACCTAAGTACTTTTGGGCTGAAGCCATTGCTACAACTTATTATGTTTTACATAGAATATTGATTAGGCCTAAGCTTAAGAAAATATGTTATGAGATATTTTTTGATAGAATTTCTAAAGTATCTAACTTCAAAATATTTGGATGTAAGTGTTTCATTTTAAACACTAAAGATAATTTAGATAAGTTTGATCCTAGATCTAATGTGGGTCTCTATATAGGATACTCAAATAGGAGTAAGGCATATAGGATCTTCAACAAGTCAACATTGACAATTGAAGAATCCATGCATGTTGCATTTGATGAATCTCTGCCTTCATCAACTTTAATTAAAAATGATGAAACTGATTCATCACCTTTAAATAAGGTTATTACATCTTTAGAGCAAACTACTCTTACGGATAGGTCGACTGATAAGGAAGTCAAGTCGACTGATGTGAATCAGTCAACTGATAGACTAGTCAAGTCGACTGATCCTAGTGTGATGTTTCCAACTTTACCAAAATCTTTTGTTGAAGTTAGAGCTCATCCTCATGACTTAATAATTGGTGACATTTCACATAGAATTCAGACGAGATCTCATGTTAACATGATTTCTCACATGACTTTCTTGTCGGATTTTGAACCGAAGAATATACAAAAAGCTTGTGAGAATGAGTTTTAGATGAATGTCATGCAAGATGAGTTAAACCAACTTATAAGGAATAATGTATGGGATTTAGTTCCATGACCTCCTGACCATACTATAATTGGTACCAAATGGGTATTCAAGAATAAGTTAGATGAATCAGGACAAGTCGTTAGGAACAAAGCTAGACTATTTGCTCAATGGTATAATCAAGAAGAAGGCATAGATTTCGATGAAACATATGCTCATATTGCTAGGCTAGAATCAATTCGTATTTTATTATCTTTTGCTTGTTTTATGAACATTACACATTTCCAATTGGACGTGAAAAGTGCTTTTCTTAATGGGTTTATAAAGAAAGATGTTTATGTTAAGCAACCACCTGGTTTCAAACATGAACAATTTCATGTTTTTTTTTACTTGAAAAAGGCTTTATATGGTCTTAAACAAGCACCTTGTGCTTGGTATGATCGATTGAAGACTTTTCTTTTAGAAACGGGTTTTAAAATAGGTAAAGTAGATACTACTTTGTTTATTAGGAGAATTGAGACCGATATTTTGATCATACAAATATATGTAGATGACATAATTTTTGGTTCTACTAATAATAATCTATGTCAAGAGTTTGCTAATACCATGAAAAATGAGTTTGAGATGAGCCACAAGGATGAACTCAATTATTTCCTTGGACTGCAAATTAAACAGTCACCAAATGGCATATTTATTAATCAAGGAAAATATGCTAAGGAATTACTCAAACGATTTGGCATGGATAGCACAAGTAGTAAAACCACTCTTATGGCTACTACCACTACCCTTGACAAAGATGAATTAGGTAAGAGTGTCGATCAAAAACTCTATCGAGGTATGATTGGCTCACTCTTATATATAACTACTAGTAGACCAGAGATTATGTTTAGTGTATGTTTGTGTGCTAGAATCAGTCAAGTCCTGAAGAATCTCACTTAAAAGCTGTAAAACGTATTTTAAGATACATTAAAGGCACGTCTGAGTATTGTTTATTTTATCCATGCACCGATAATTTTCAACTTTTGTCATATAGCGATGCAGATTTTGCCGATAGTAAAACTGACCGAAAAAGTACTAGTGGAACGTGTCACTTTTGGGGACATTCCCTAGTATCTTGGTGCAGTAAGAAGCAAAATTCGGTACCCCTATCTACTACAGAAGCTGAATATATCACTGCAAGTTTGGATTGTGCCTAAATTGTATGGATGAAACAAACCCTATTAGACTATGCTATTTCTTTTTCAAAACCTGTTATAATGTGTGACAATACCAGTGCCATTAACTTATCTAAAAATTCGGTTCAACATTCACGTACGAAATACATTGATATTAGACATTATTTTCTACATGATCATATTTTAAAGGGAGATATTTCTTTAGACTTTATTTCTACTGATAAACAAGTAGCAGATATCTTTACTAAACTACTTAAGGAATATACTTTTATCACTTTAAGAAGAGAACTAGGAATTTGTAGTTTTCATGATGTTTCTTGAAATTTTAACCTTGGTAAGTCGACTTAAAATTTTATTTCAGTCGACTGATCAAGCATTTTTCGTTATACTTATTTTTTATACTCTGGAAAGTTGACTGTGAACTGTAATCCAGTCGACTGTCAGTTTTATTACTGCTATCTTCTTTTGTCTATTTTGCTCTCGACTAAGTCGACTGATCCTACCCTCCGGTCGACTGTCGCGAATCAGCTCTTCTTTCAGATTCGAATTTGGCACTTCTTTTGAGGCGACTCTTTACCTTATCATTTCACCTTGTCCAATCTCGTCCCTTTCTTTTTCACCAGATTTGGTCCTAACCCTTCACCTGAGTGTGAAACCCTAACTTCTACATCTCTTTTTCACTTTTTCTAATTCAATGTCTCTCTCTAATCCGAAGTCCATAAGTCAGCTGTGCTGCTGGTGCTTGGCGATTTCAGATCTTCAACCCAGATTAGAGCTCTAACTCTATGGATTTCCCTATTTCGAAGTCCTCTTTCCTAAGATCAGTGCTTCTATTTTCCTCTCCTTGTTGGTATATCTTCTTAGACTCTTTCCCTCTCTTGATTTTTAGAGTTTTTGAGTTATGGCCCCTAAAAGATCTCGTCACTCTAATGTAGAGGAGGGACAATCTTCTAAAGACTATCTTCAATACTTAAGAAGCCCTAGTCTCATTGATAAATGGTACATTATTTGTTCCATTATCATTTTTTCGGGTAGATTTGTCAATTTTTCGGATCTTGATAGGTTTCCTCTAGCCCCGTTGTTTGAACAATGTGGGTTATTTGATTTATTGTCTTTAGCAAACCAACCCTCTTACTACCCTCACCTTATATATTTGTTTTATACAAATATGAAGATTGTTACATCAGAGGATGGTAATGAGATTTTTATTCTCTCTTCTGTCGAAAATAAACGTATGAAAATCACCCCTGCTAGACTAAGTCTTATTTTGGGTCTGTCTGATGAAGGATGTGATTTAGGAGATATTGATATGGATGATGACTCCATTTTGTCTAGAATTTATTTTTCAAATCATGGTCCTCCTATGACCAATTGATTTATTACTCCTATTGCTAAGCTAGTTGCACGCATACTGTCATATAACATTATTCCCAAAACAGGGAGTTATGACCAGTATTCTCTTGAGTTGCAACAAGCTGTTTATACAATTTTTGGCAACATAAAAATAAATTGGGGTCTAGTCATCTATAATCGTCTTCATAAGGCTCATTCCTCTTTTCTTCATTTTGGTGCTTTACTCACTCACATCTTCTATGCTCATAATATTGATCTCGATTCTGAGACGAATGTTGTAAAACACTTTGATTCGTTTGATCGTGCTAGTTTAGCACGTATGAAGTTGCTTAATTCTCCACCTAGGTCACCTCATAGGAATGCACCTCCTATCCCTTTAGCCACTTCAGCTCGTCGGTCTTCTGCTTCTAGTTCATCTCGCCCTCGTGCTGATTTTGATGATCCTAGGAGTCTTAACACTTCTGTTAATTATATAATGGATCGTCAATACGCTCTTGAAGCCAGTATTTTCCATCTCACTCACTTGTTCACCTCATAGTTTCCTCCTCCCTCTCAAGGTACCCAAGATGAAGATGAAGAAGACTGATTCATTGCATTTTACTTCTTTATGTATTTTTCTACTTATTTTTGAATTTCCTATTTTTCTATGTAGTCATTTGAACAATGTACTTCATCTTTCTATGTATACATTTGCTTTTACTATGTGCTTACTATTTTGCAAATGCTCCTTTATGTTTACAATTTCTTTTCCCTCCTATTTTTGTTGATGACAAAGGGGGAGAAAAATAGCTATTTTGTGCATGTTTGTGCATGTTTGAGCATGTTTGTGCATGTTTGTGTATTTGATGCATGTCTTTCATTTGGTGCATGTTTTTCGATATATGCATATTGTACATTAGTTAGGGGGAGCATTAAGCATGTGTAATATTCCTATTATTTTTTAAGCTATTGTGTTGTCATCATCAAAAAGGGGAAGAATGTTGATTCTTGGTTTTGATGATTCCAACCCAATGCAAAGTTGTTGTGCTACATCTTATATATTGCATGTTGTATTACACAAAGACAAAATGTACAAATAAAGCTCTCAAAGAAAATTGATCAAGCAAAGATACAAACAAAGCTCTCAAAGCTAATTGATCAAGAGAGCTACAGGGTTGCCAACTTCAAAGATAAAGACAAAGGCTAAAGCTCCATCTCAAGACTCAAGACTCAAGACAAGACCTATGCTTCATTTTGTTATATTAAATGTCTTGTAACAATTGTAAATTTTTATTCTTTGAGTCTTAGCATGCTGTAATAGCCTTGTCACACACACTCACACATATCTTTAAATAATTGAGTGTTTTACAAAATTAAAAAGATCGAAATAGGCTTGAATAAGTTCAGCTGTTAACTACCAACCGACCGCTATTTGGCACCAGCCGACTGTCCTAGTATAAAACTGTTTGAACTCATTCAAACTCTGACCAGTCGACTCATTATAGCAACCCAGTCGACTATTCAAGCCGTTTCGACAGTTTTCTATTTTTAAACTTGTTTTTCAAAATCAAATCTTTTTACTGCCGTTGTATGGCAGTTGGGATTCAACCTTTCAACGTTCAAACATCTCTAACTCTATAAAAAGAGTACAGAGGTCATTTGGCAAAGGTTAACAACTTTTTCCAAGCATTTTGTTTCTTAAGTTCTCAAGCTTTTGGTTTTGACAAGAAAAAGCATTCTAAAAGTATTCATTTTCTCTAAGTCTTGGCTCTATGAAATCAGTCTAGTATAACAGTGGTTTCGTTTTAAACTAATTTCGGAAGTTGACCTATTAGCCACCATACAAAGATCACAAATCACAAACAAGGCTATAGGTTGTTGTAACTATTTTGTTGTTATTCTTCACTCTCGGGTTGTGAGAGTGGTCCTCTCGGTTGGAGAGTAGGGCTCTAGGTTATAGAGTCAGGTTTTCACTCTTGGTGGAAGAGTGGGTTTGTTCTCTCTAGTGGTGAGAGAAGTCTACGGGTTGGACAAGGTTGTTGTCTGAACGCCGTAGAGTATTCTTGTAATTTTTCAAGAATAGTGGAAAATCTCAAGTGGGTTGCTTGGGGACTGGATGTAGGTCGGGAGGACCGAACCAGGATACATCATGTGTACTCTGTGTTTGTATTTCTCCGAACTTGCATTTTCTTTATTTAGTTTTTATTACTCTGTGAAACTTGTCTGGACAGTCGACTTTCTCTCTTACTTAAGTCGACTGGTCAGACTCGTATAATATACTTTTCATATAACTTGTCTGGCAAGTCGACTGGTTTCTGCTATAAGTCGACTGATCAGACTTGTCTAAAATACACTTCTGTTCTGACACCTCAGTCGACTTGTTTCTCTTTTAAGTCGACTGAACAGAAGAAAAGTTCAATTTCGTCTTTAATTTTTATATAACACTATTCACCCTCCCTCTAGTGTTTCTTGCCTTGCCTACAGGATCCAACAGACGGGTCTGAGGAGGAGGATGAGAGGGGTGAATTGGATAATTAAGAAAGGGGGAAATTAATAATAACCCCCCCCCCCCAAAAGCTCACCTATTATTTATATACCCATGTATTTCTAATTGTTTACAATAAACTCTAATAAAACCCACTCCATCGGTTAAATTAATAAATTAAGGAATATATATTAAATAAAATTGCATACTTATGCATAATAATATCTGATAACAATAAAAGAATTACAAATGACTATTTTAAAATTATAAAATAGGAGTGTGTTACAGTGTCCTAGAGAGGGTAAAGTACGAGAAGAAAAAGTGTCGTTATCAAAATTGGCATGCAGAATACTAGTGACAAGAATATTATGGGTGGGGGGGGGGGGGGTGAAGAGGGGAATTGAAGCATAGACAAACAATTTCTAAGTGAACATCCCATAATAAATGCATTAAAACAGCTAAGACTAAAGAAAAAAAAGAAGCATAGAGATGTAAAGAGAGACTCGCACTGTTATTAAAAGTGATGGTAAAATGGGAAGGGAGAGCTGAGAGGATAGAGCATATCTTGCTTGGCTGAGTGGAGGCAAGAGCCTCAGACTCTTCTTGCATGAGAAGATCATCCGTTTCCCAAACAGCGAAATGCTCAGTAAAGGAAGAGAAGGATTTCTCTTTGCTATCAGACTTAGGCGGCGGGGAGTTGCGAGAGGGACATCCTTCTTGTATTGTTCTCTTTCAGCCAAGAAGTGAGGGTTACGACACCACACATTCCAATTCTTCAAATCAGATGGTAAATAGAAGGGTGGAATGAAATGATCCCAATCATAAGAAAGTGGAGCAATTGAGGGGGGTAAGGTCTTGGAGGCGAGGCTATTGAGTTCTTTAACCAGGAAAATGGCCCTATCTTGAGAAGGAAATTTGGGAGAAGGCTCAGAAGGGGATGGGGGAAGCAAACAAGAAGCATGGGTCTCCGGGTTCCTCCACACCAGTTTAGTGGATTTTGGCAAAGGAGCGGGGCGTAAGACCATCTATGCTAGCCCGCTTCTCTTATAAGCCAAATAACGTTTCCCACTGAAGCCACCCTTGTTCCCTCCTCTCCCTGAGAATCCTCCTCGATGCTATTTAGCACGATTGGTAGAAAGGGACGCCTTAGCACTTCCTTCCATGAAGTTGAGAACAAAATGAGTAGGGAACTCAAAATCAGGCATAGCAATGGAGGAGGAAACCAAAGGAGGATCCAGTTTTGGAGAATTAACATAAGGTATAGAGATAGGGAAGATGGAGTCCCCACACACAGTTGATAATCAGAGATCCTATTAATAAGATTCCTACAAACAAATTAGCACAAACTTGCAGACTGCCATTGGGCAACAACACTGTGGATGAGGTACCTATCAAATCTGCAATACAGTGAGTCAAGGAGGCAACCAAAGACGAGGAATCACAGTAAGGAGGTAAACCCGAGATGGTAGCAAAAGTAGGAATATTCAGCGAGCAAGGGAGAGTAGTGCTGAAAGATGGCCAGTGCCTAACAGCGAGCTGAACTGAGCCAATGGTAAGGGAGTCATTCACAATTAGCTCATCCAACACCGTAGACGAAGGACATTTGATAACAGAGTCACCATTAGAACAACAATAATTCACCTAGACCAATTAAGCTTGCTAGAGGTGGAGTTCAAGAAAGATTCTAGATCCGAACTAAACCTCCAGACAAGGAGACTGCACCAAAGCAAGCAAGCTTAGAAATATTAAGCTCAATATCGGGCGAGCTTTCGAAGAACAGAAGTAGCGTAAGAGGCAAGTGGGACTTAGCAAAGGCCTCCAGAGTCACCAAAGTCAGCTGCGAGGTCAGAAGGAGAGGAGGTGGAGGAACTTACACTGGGGAGGCGAGGCGAGGGAGGGCGGTAGAAAAAGGCAAAGTGGGGAGGAGTGCGGAGGGGTGTTTCTATTTAGTGGAACCAATCGAAATAGGTGGAACAGGAGGGAAAGGTGCTGTAGGGGAGGAGGAGACATCTGAATACCTCCTAACCCGCTTGGCATGAAGCTCTCGAAGCTTGGATTTTAGGATTGGAAAGTCAAGAACAATGAGTACTTGATCGGATATAGGAATACCCTATTGAAGACCAAGTAATTGTTGAAGGGAGAAGCATCGGTTATGGGAATGCCCCAAGCTTATCACAAAAGAGGCACTATATTTTGTTTTGGCAAAAAATTCTGTGGTGACCCGGTTGGAGACAGCAGTAGCAACGAGGCCAGAGGAAAGAGGAGGAAGATGAAGAAAGTGGAAGAGAAGAAGTGGTAGATGAAGAGTCTGGAAGCTTTAAGAAATTAGAAGAAACCTTGGGTACAGGTCCCAAGGAAGGTATTCTCTTCTTCTCACTACTTGGGCCCAAGTGGCATCCATGAGACGGCTCGAAAAAATGGATGGGCCAAAGTGAAGCCCAATAAAAAATGGCCAGAAGAGATGTCGAGAGAGAGAAAGACCAACAACACCCACTATAGCAATCACAGATGGGGTTAGGAAGGGAGAGAAATAGCTGGAAAAATGCTCCCAAAAAGGAAGGGAAGAACAGTAGGGCAAAGGAAGAAAGTATCTAACAGGATGGAAACATTAACCACAAAAGGTGAATAAAATCTAAGGGAAAATAACTAAATCCCCAATAACCATTAATATATGCAAATTAAATCGAAAAGAATAAAAAAGCTACACAATAAAGGGGACTTAAGACTGCATTACCGTTCACTAGAATCGCAATTGGATCCAACTCCGAATAGGGACGAAAAGGGACGAGAAAGTCCGCAAACCTCAAAACAACAAGAACCACCCTAAACCGAGCAGGAAGCTAAGAAGGGGGGTAGAATGAGAAGAAATGAAGACTCAAGAGTGGGGGACGTACAACCGAAGCAAGAATCGTGGTGACACTAGGAGAAGGAAGCAGAGATCTTCGAGAAAGTGGAGAGGGGCCAGACCAGACAAAAAAAGGGGAAGAGGGAGAGAAGCGAGGGGTAGAGGGGGGGGGGAGGAGCTAATAAACCCTAAAAAAGAGGTGCAGGGAGGAGGGAAGGCATAGAAGGTTGATCTGAAGAAAAGAAGATACACAACTTTAATAAAGGGTGAGAGTGGGAGACAGACAAGGAGCAACGTCTGGCCGAAGGAAGAAGCTGGTGATGGGAAGAAGAGGAATTCTATGATTCTCTAACACTGCGACCAGTTTTTTGAAATCAATTGATCCTTCTCCAATAATATTGACCCAAAAAAAAACATTAATTGTTCATTTTTTAGGTCCTACGGTACTAGGGCTGGTAATGGACCGAGTTCGGGCTGGATCCATATAGTCCCGGGCCCTAGCCCGAAATTGAAAACACAGGCCCGAACTCGACCTAATTTTTCTTCGGGTTTAAAAATTTAGGTCCGAGTCCGGCCTAAATTATGCCCGAAAATAGGTTCGAGCCTAGGCCCGAACTACTTATACTAATATATAACTTTCTCATAAAATAAAACAATATAAAAAATAATATACGATAAAAAAATAACAATAATAGGAATACTATAAACTTTACAGTAGTTAACATCTAATTTGTCTATTTTCCCTTAATTTCTAAGCCCGAAAAATTTAGAGTATAAACTTTAGAGAAATTATTGTCACGCCCCGCTTCCTAAAAATACGGAATACGAGCACGTAACAAAAGCCTAGCGAATGATTTTCATCATCCATAAGCTGTTCAAGAATCTTTACAACATTTCACAAGATAATTAGAGTCGGAAGCAAAAGATACAACCAGGTATGCATAATTGAAACAAGATACCAACAGAAATTTACTTGAAACCAAAAATATATAAATCTCAAATAAGTCAGATGCTGGACAAGTCAAATATCCTGTGTCACATCGCCCAAATATAAGATAATTATCCAAGTATTCAAGTACATTTTATTCAAATCAAGAAATAAATAATAATAATCATAAAGCAGAAAATCTAACACTAATACATCATCTCGCCGTGGCAACTGACCGTCCTGATCTGCAATTTAGTAAATTGTAGGAGAAGGAAAAAGAAAACAAGTACCCGTCAATTGCAAGTTACGGGCCACTTATAATGTAGGATACAAGTACATGGGGAAAACTAAACAAATTTAAATAATAGCAGAAACAGATATAGCATGGTATAACAGAATCAACTAGCATGGTATACTAACATGTGTCAAGTGTCAAAGTCAAAAAGCATGCAAACAGATATACAGATAGTGTCAAATAATCGTGTCAAGTGATAATGTCAGACAGACAACAGGTAATCAGATAATCAGATAACGGATAGCCAGATACATATAACAGATTCAGATTCAGATCAGATTCTGATATAGATATCATGTTCTTATAAGTCTTGTGTGATTACTATCTAGGTAGCACTTCATGCGCCCTAAAAACACAACACATGGTTGCTACAACAAACAATTTCACTTTAGATTTCATAGGGGATCATATAGGACCGTTGTGACAGTGTAAAAATGGCCTGAGGCCCATCCAAGGCCCAATACAATTCCTACTCAGAAAAGCAAGAATACCGACCTGGTTCGGCTCCGGACCCCTTCAGGGTCGGCGCCGAACCTCGTGTTTGCCCCCACAGTGCCGGCTTCCTCGTACTGACGAGCCTCAGTATCCCCCGGAGTCCGATCCGGAGCAGTCCCTCATGCCGTCCCCCCTCCCTGGCGGGGCGGAGGGATGACCTGGCGCAGCCTAGGCCCTCCGATTCCCCCAGAGGCACAGAGGACTCACGATGGGCCACGTCAGCTCCAAATACCGCCAAGGGTTTCGCCACGTCAGCCCTATACCACTCCTGGTATCACAGCAACCGCCCTAAACCCCCTGGGCCTTCTGCCACGTCAGGCCCATGGGCTTTCGGATCCAAACCCGGCCCCCAAGCGGAACCAAACCCGGTTGGGATTTTCTATAAATACTAGACCCTCACCCACCTTTTGAAGGTAATCAATCTTTTGCCACTTAAATATACCTAGTTATTGCTACTCTCTCACAGAGACTGACTAGAGCGTCGGAGGGTCCGCCACCGGGACAAACCCCGGTGTTTCAGGACCGTCTGCAGGTACACAAGACCTCGGATCCGACCCTTCCGATCCGAGCCCAACCTTCAACGCCTTTCCGAGCTCATCGTAGGCCCCAGAAGGTCAACCGAAGGTCGGCAGACGAGCGGCAATCTCCTTCAATACAAATTGAGTTCGAACTCATACCTGGTGCTTCCACACGTGCCTCAGAAATAAACAGCATCAGGTTGGCGCCGTCTGTGGGAACCAGCTGCTCCAGAAGCCGATCCGACCCAGACCCTCAAAGGCCATCGACAGCCGAATCCTCATGGCAACCAAAGGCAAGGGGGCTGCTTCCTCCGTCAACCAACGGGACTCGCCCCCACCCACCAATAAAGCCAGGCCACGCCCGTCGAAACACAAGGCTCCCTCTCGAGAGTCCCAAGGGAGCGTCGGCCGGCCAGCCCAGCCCGACCTCCGGGGAATAATCCTCAACCGCAAGATTACCCGCAGCAGGAGAAGGGCCGCTTCCAACCCGGCCCCGAACCGCCCGAGGCCACCGTCCGAGGTACGCAGACCCGCGCTCAGCCGAGTCGGAAGACAACCCTCGGACCAACCAAACCGGGCCGAAAGAGCCCCCGTCACTCATAAGGAATTCCAAGACTTCCGAAAAGAAATGCTGGGAGCCCTCCGACGGGCCCCCAGGGAAGAAACCCTCCATTCGCAAACGGGGTCGGACGCCGAAGCCAGCGCGTCCCGCCCTTCAACGATCCAGCCGGGAGACGATGACGTACTCCTAAGACGCCTACAAGAAATGGAGGACCGCCTCGATCACATAAGGGACGGCGACCAAAGAATGGCTCAGGGGTACAGACCTGTCCGTCCACCCTTCTCCGCCCCCATCCTCCTAGCGGAAATACCCCGGAATTTCCGGCCCCCTCAATTCGAGACCTACGACGGCGAGGGAGATCCTGCTGATCACATGGAGGGTTTCAAAACCCTCATGATGATTCACAGCGCCTCGGATATCCTGCTCTGCCGAGCCTTCCCCGCCACCCTTCGGGGTCCTGCTCGCGAGTGGTTCTCGAAACTCGCCCCCGGCTCCATTTACTCCTTCGACCAACTCGAGGGCAATTTTCTTGCCCATTTTGTCACTAGCCGAAAGGCCGAAAGGACCAGCGCCTCATTACTTGGGCTCAAACAGATAGAGGGGGAATCACTCAGAATGTTCGTCCGGAGATTTACCGCTGAGGCAAGGTCGGTCTCCTCCCTCGACCCAGGCGTCGCTTCAGCGGCATTCCGACACAACGTCCGCCCCGGACAGCTGAAGGCCTCTCTGGCCAAGAGACCCCCCATCGACTTCCGCGATTACTGTTCACTGATTGACGCACAACTGCCGCCTGGAAAATCGCGCCGCGTTCTCGAAACCTGTGCGGGGGACGTCATCAGACGCCAGACTGACGGCCTAACTCTGGGGTCGGGTCGGGTGGGATACACGACGGAGAAAACATTTTTTTTAAGTTTAAGGCACCGTCATATGACAGACGCCCCGGGCTCCAGCGTCCGACCAGTTCCCCTCTCACCCTCGAGCAGCCCGGGACTTACAGCCTCGGCAGCCGAAACCCCGAACTGTTCGAGGGTGGAACAGAAACCGCCATCGCCTACAGCCCTATCAAGACGGACTGACCGACCCCCGACGGGAGGTGGCCCCCCCATCCGAGGCCCTTCAGCCCCAAGGCCGGTATACGGTGGGTGCGTCTTTTCGTCTGGATCTCCCCCGGGCCAAACCTCCATGACAGGGCAGTCTGACCCGAAAAGGGATCCAGACGGCAAAACCACCACTAAACCGAAGCTCCTCTTCCCACAGCACGGATTTCGGCCGTCACCCCTCTCGCCCTGATCTCCCGTAGACCTGGCCACCATATCAAGGTCCATCAGATCCAAGAGAAGATCAGGGCGGCAGAGTAACCACCTCTCCGACGCTGCTAGGGTCGAAAATATTAGCCAAAGACAGGCGTCCGCCGAAGCAGACACCTCTGAGAGCCAATGGGTGTTTTGATCATACCTACAATGGAGGGGGGAGGTATTTATAACCTCCCCCAGGGACTAACCGTTGAGGCGCAGGGAAGGTCAATCAACGGAAAACCATGCACCATCTACATTTATTAGGCGGCGCCATTAAATGCCCCTAGGAAATTGGACCATCACACCATTCTCGGAGAGCCTTCAATACACCACATGAATGGTGGGATATCCCCGCTCAGTCACTCTGGGGCGCCAACCGGTCGCCATCCCCCTTGATTAGCCCGAAATCCCTCGGCCAGCTCGGGGTCGGGTCTAGCACCAGGGCAGTCTTCTCAGGAAGGCTTCACGGCTCGCCATCGCCCTTGCCTTCCAGTAATCCCTCGCCAAGCTCGAGGTCAGGTCTGGCACCAGGGAGGTCTTCTCAGGAAGGCCAACGGCTCGCCACCCCCCTTGTTGGTCCATAATCCCTCGATCAGCTCGAGGCCGGGTCCAGTACCAGGGGAGTCTTCTCAGGAAGGCTTCACGGCTCGCCATCGCCCTTGCCTTCCAGTAATCCCTCGCCAAGCTCGAGGTCAGGTCTGGCACCAGGGAGGTCTTCTCAGGAAGGCCAACGGCTCGCCACCCCCCTTGTTGGCCCATAATCCCTCGATCAGCTCGAGGTCGGGTCCAGTACCAGGGGAGTCTTCTCAGGAAGGCTTCACGGCTCGCCATCGCCCTTGCCTTCCAGTAATCCCTCGCCAAGCTCGAGGTCAGGTCTGGCACCAGGGAGGTCTTCTCAGGAAGGCCAACGGCTCGCCACCCCCCTTGTTGGCCCATAAATCCCTCTATCAGCTCGAGGTCGGGTCCGGCACCAGGGGAGTCTTCTCAGGAAGGCTTCACGGCTCGCCATCGCCCTTGCCTTCCAGTAATCCCTCGCCAAGCTCGAGGTCAGGTCTGGCACCAGGGAGGTCTTCTCAGGAAGGCCAACGGCTCGCCACCCCCCTTGTTGGCCCATAATCCCTCGATCAGCTCGAGGTTGGGTCCGGCACCAGGGGAGTCTTCTCCGGAAGGCTTCACGGCTCGCCATCGCCCTTGCCTTCCAGTAATCCCTCGCCAAGCTCGAGGTCAGGTCTGGCACCAGGGTGGTCTTCTCAGGAAGGCCAACGGCTCGCCACCCCCCTTGTTGGCCCATAATCCCTCGACCGGCTCGGGGTCGGGTCTGGCACCAGGGTACTCTTCTCACGAAGATCCAATGACTCACCATCCCATTTTCTACAACCATGAGCACTCCTCCACGGCTAGCTCCCGCACCCCCTGCAGGAGTGGGGGGCTTGTGTGACAGTGTAAAAATGGCCTGAGGCCCATCCAAGGCCCAATACAATTCCTACTCAGAAAAGCAAGAATACCGACCTGGTTCGGCTCCGGACCCCTTCAGGGTCGGCGCCGAACCTCGTGTTTGCCCCCACAGTGCCGGCTTCCTCGTACTGACGAGCCTCAGTATCCCCCGGAGTCCGATCCAGAGCAGTCCCTCATGCCGTCCCCCCTCCCTGGCGGGGCGGAGGGATGACCTGGCGCAGCCTAGGCCCTCCGATTCCCCCAGAGGCACAGAGGACTCACGATGGGCCACGTCAGCTCCAAATACCGCCAAGGGTTTCGCCACGTCAGCCCTATACCACTCCTGGTATCACAGCAACCGCCCTAAACCCCCTGGGCCTTCTGCCACGTCAGGCCCATGGGCTTTCGGATCCAACCCGGCCCCCAAGCGGAACCAAACCCGGTTGGGATTTTCTATAAATACTAGACCCTCACCCACCTTTTGAAGGTAATCAATCTTTTGCCACTTAAATATACCTAGTTATTGCTACTCTCTCACAGAGACTGACTAGAGCGTCGGAGGGTCCGCCACCGGGACAAACCCCGGTGTTTCAGGACCGTCTGCAGGTACACAAGACCTCGGATCCGACCCTTCCGATCCGAGCCCAACCTTCAACGCCTTTCCGAGCTCATCGTAGGCCCCAGAAGGTCAACCGAAGGTCGGCAGACGAGCAGCAATCTCCTTCAATACAAATTGAGTTCGAACTCACACCTGGTGCTTCCACACGTGCCTCAGAAATAAACAGCATCAACCGTGTATTGAGGATTCAGACAAATAGATATCAGATAACAGATCCCGACAGATAGATAACATATGATCATGCAACAGATAGGACTAAGTCCCCTCCAAGTACACCCTCCCATAGGAAGTATGTAGTTGGGTAACAAATGGGGATCACGGGCCCCCTTCTGAGTACACCCTCTCATAAGAAAGTATGTAGTTAGGAATTAGATAATCAAAATCATGCATGATCTCATAACTGATAACAGATAATCAGATGGAAAACACGGGCCCCCTTCTGTGTACACATTTCTATGCTTTCCCACTACTAGATCTTTCCCATAAACCCCAGCTTGATTACTTTTATTATGGTTATCAACAGACATGATAGTGCATGAAATAGTTTCGAACTAACATGGTATAATTAGCATTAGGTTTAGGGAACACAAATAAATAATCATAGATGATATGCAGTCACATAAACGAGCAAAACAGTGTATGTCCATATTCAGGACAGCATGACAGTATAGTACTAAAATAGTGATTCCCGTTACTACAGAAATCCAAATCTGAATCCGTTGAAGAATCTGGAAAATAGACTTCCACATGAATTCAGCGATAATATATAAACCATATAGTATTTTACAAAATTATAACTCAAAACTGATTTGAACCTAGAAAACAAGTTCAGCCAGAAATAAGTAAAACGAATTCTCAGTCAGAAAAACAGCATTAAAACTCCTCAAATAAATCCAGAAAAAAATCTGGGATATTCCCCTATATGTCTAGAATCAAAATATAATGTTTCATAATATTCCAGTAAAATTAGTTCAGCCAACAAAAATCAAAAAACATCAAGAACTGATAGTTTGGCAAACCTAAAATTTCCAACACTGCTGTACGAAAACTGAAATATCTCGCAAGCCATGAAAGGAAATCCAAATCCACCAAAGGGAGATGAAAATAGACAAATTAAACTAACTTTAATATTTCATAAACTTTTTCAATACAGTAGAAGGAAAAAGGGTGAAAATTCGATTCTTTACAGAACAGCGAGCAAAACACAAGTACAGTCTTTACAAAATCAACATGAATCACACGAAACTTGATCGAAACATAACTAAACATGAATTAGAGTCTACTAGGTATCCAAACAATATGAAATAGGGTATACAATATGTCCACAACAAGTATTTCACATGGATCTCACAACCACACGAGTTCTCATAATTGTTTCACATATACATCATATCAAGAATGGGCAAAACCTAGGTTAATTCATGTCATATGTGTCGTGAGGCAACTATGGTTCAGTTTTCACTATAGAGACAATATTAACAAGGGGATTCACACACAAATTGTCTCTAGAATCCAACTTCACTATAAGCGGTATTTTTGACTTGTATCAAACAAAGGAATTAGAGTACAAGTTACTTGACTGGGAGACGATGATGGAATGAAGCCAGCACAAGAATAACGAGAATGGATCTCGGGGCACGAACAAAAAATCACGAGCGGATGAACACGAACAAGATGAACAACCAATCACGATCAGGCACGGATCTTGATGATCAAGATGATGAAGATCAAGAGACCCAATGGCTAGATCAAGATCATATCAGATCAGACAGCTCTCATCGAAGATCAAGATGTGATAAGTATCTTAATGATGATGATGATGATCGAATCAGATCGACAATCGGACGGCTCACATCACAGATCAACCCACATGAACAAACAACAACACAATCCATGGCAATGGGGTGTGCACAGATCGGCATAGGGCAGCAAGGCGGCGAACGGGGAGCGACGGCCAGGGGACACGGCGGCAGGCTATGCTGCCGGCAAAGGGAGAAGGCAGGGAAGTGAGCATGGTGACGGCAGGGAGACAGGCTGGGGGCTGTTATCGAAAGGATTACAGTGCTGGGAGTGCGCTGCGGCTCAAACTAAAGTCGGCAGGAGGGAGGCTGTCGCTGTCTAGGCTGGAGGGAGACGGTGCGACTGGGGTCGTGCTGTGGAGGTGCTGTCGAGGTCGAAGAGGCTGAGCAATGGCTGTTGGCATTCGACGCTGCTGAACGCGACACAGGAGGTTGCATCGGACTGGTGGTAGTGTGCTGGAGGGCGCAGGGCTGAGCAGGGGAGCAGTAGAACAAGGAAAGGAGGATGGGGTTTCATGAGGGGGATGGACGGAGAGAGAGATGCGATGAGCGGGAGGAAGGCGGATGAAGAGGCGGCTGAGGGTGAACACGGGGAAGAAGAAACGGTAGGGGTGCAAAGCATGGGTTTATATAGGCAGTTATTAGGGTTGGGGAGAAGGGTGCTAACGGGTGGGTTTCGGGTTGAGTTAAATAGGTAATAGGGTAAGCAGGTTTTATATGGGTATTGGGTTATAGAAGCTAACGGGTTTGGTAGAGTAATGGGTAAAGATGCTGATAGGGTACGGGTAGGGATCTAATAGGGTTTAGGGTAAATAGAATATAGGGTTTTAAAAACTAATATAGAAATAATATAACTTATAAAAATATTGTTTATAAAAAAAATTGTTATTGGCATTACAAAATATAATTGGTTTAAAATACTACAAAAGTACAGTTAGTAGATAAAAGTAGATTTTTAATAACTAGTCAAAAATAAAAATAATAACAATAATACAAATAACAACAATAATAATAAGGCCATGATAAGAATAATAATAGTACTACTAATAATAGTAATAATAATAATAAGAATAATTATAATAAAAATAAGAATTGTGTTACAATATATAAATCATAGAAATAGTTGCAAATAAATTTATTGATAGAAAACAGATTTTAATAAGAGATCCAATTAAAACAATTTGACAAAAGAAAGTGAAAGCGAAAAAATAATTTACAAAAATTTTAAATACAGAAAATACATTTTTGGGAAAACAGAGGTTACAAATCTTACCCACCTTACCACAAAATTTCGTCCTCGAGATTTGCTTAGATGGTACATAGGACAGAGCAAAAGCAAACTTGGGGAAGGGTAACAAAACAGAGGGTTAAAGGGAAAGAACCAAAGTTGTGGCAACACCAGAAAAAAGAAAGAAGTGGATAACAATGGGGTCAAATGGGATGCAAGAAAAGAAGCAAACGGTATCAAAAGGAGGGAAACAGCACAAGATAACAAAGCAAGATAGGGAGCAGACAGAACTGAAATTAAAGAGAGAATGGACAGGAAATAATTGAATCAAAAAAGAAAGAAGTAACCGGTATCAGAAATGAAGAAGAAACAACACAAAACTTGCAAAATAACAAGGCAAAGAGATGAAGAAATAGATAGAGCTGGAATCGAAGAAAGGATGGACAATGAAGAGATGAACCAAGCAAATGATTCAATGGAAGAAGACGAATACAAGGAATAGAGAAGCAAATAATGCCGAGAAGGAGAAACAACTAGAGAATCCCGAGAGTTGTGGGTTATGGGCCCACAACGCTTCTGCTGCGCCACTCTGATCGGGAAGACTCTCCAATAACATCCAGCGATGCCGAAGGAGGGACCAAGCAGAAAATAAAAAGAATGGATGGCACCAAATTCAGAATGATATGGGTACAAGAAGAATGAATTTGTACCCAAAAAGAAATCAACAAAGAGGACGACTGAATAACAAGGAATCAAGGGATTGAATAAGAAGGGATCAAAAAGAAAAAAATAAGACCTGTATCAGACCAATGCTGATTATTATTCATTATGCATGCATGGTTGGTGAAATGTTGAGCTGATCCCAGTTCGAGCCAAGCTTGTCTAATATATCAGTATAACTAATATATTAGACAAACTTGGGCTCTGATACCACTAAAAACCTTGTCACACCCCGCTTCCCAAAAATACGGAATAAGAGCACGTAATAAAAGCCCAGCGAATGATTTTTATCATCCATAAGCTATTCAAGAATCTTTACAATATTTCACAAGATAATCAGAATCGGAGGCAAAAAATACAACTAGGCATGCATAATTGAAACAAGATACCAACAGAAATTTACTTGAAACAAAAAATATATAAATCTCAAATAAATCAGAATCTAGACAAGTCAAATATCCTAGATCACATCGCCCAAATACAAGATAATTATCCAAGTATTCAAGTACATTTTATTCAAATCAAGCAATAAATAATAATAATCAACAAGCAGAAAATCTAGCACTAATACATCATCTCGCCAATACCATCTGGCAGCTGACCGTCTTGATCTGCAATTTAGTAAATTGCAGGAGAAGAAAAAAGAAAATAAGTACCCGTCAATTGTAACTTACCGGCCACTTATAATGTAGGATACAAGTACATGGAAAAACTAAACAAATCTAAATAATAGCAGAAACAAATATAGCATAGTATACTAACATGTGTCAAGTGTCAAAGTCAAAAGGCATGCAGACAGATACACAGATAGTGTCAAATAATGGTGTCAAGTGATAATGTCAGACAGACAATAGGTAATCAGATAACAGATAACCAAATACATATAACAGATACAGATTCAGGTTCAGATACAGATACAGATACAGATGTCATGTTTTTAAAAGTCTTGTGTGATTACTATCTAGGTAGCACTTTATGCGCCCCAAAAATATAACACATGGTTGTTACAACAAATAATTTCGCTTTAGATTTCGTAGGGAATCATACAGGTTCGTGTACTAAGGGTTCAGATAGACAGAAATCAGATAACAAATCCAGACAGACAGATAACAGACGATCATGCAACAGATAGGAATAAGTCCCCTCCAAGTACACCCTCTCGTAGAAAGTATGTAGTTGCGTAACAGATGGGGATCACGGGCCCCATTCTGAGTACACCCTCTCATAAGGAAGTATGTAGTCAGGAATCAGATAATCAAAATCGTGCATGATTTCATAACAGATAACAGATAATCAGATAGAAAACACGGGCCCCCTTCTAAGTACATATTTCTATGTTTTTCCACTACTAGATCTTTCCCATAAACCTCCGGCTTGATTACTTTTATTACGTTTATCAACAAACATGATAGTGCCTGAAATAGTATCGAACTAACATGGTATAATCAGCATTAGTTTCAAGGAACAAAAATAAATAATCATAGATGATATACGGTCACATAAACGAGCAAAACAGTGTATGTCCATATTCAGGACAACATGACAGTACAGTACTAAAACAGTGATTTTCGTTACTACATAAATCCAAATCTAAATCTGTCAAAGAATCTGGAAAATAGACTTTCACACGAATCCTGCGATCATATATAAGCTATATAGTATTTCACAAAATCATAACTCAAAACTGATTTGAATCCCGAAAACATGTTCAGCCAGAAATCTGTAAAACGAATTCTAAGTCAGAAAAACAGCCTTAAAACTCCTCAAATAAATCCAGGAAAAATCTGGGGTATTTCCCTATATGTCTAGAATCAGAATATAAAGTTTCATAATATTCCAGTAAAATTAGTTTAGCCAAAAAAAATAAGAAAACATCAAGAACTAATAGTTTGGCAAATCTGGAATTCCCAACACTGCTGTACGAAAACTGAAATATCTCGCAAGCCGTGAAACAAAATCCAAATCCGCCAAAGGGAGTTGAAAATAGAAAAATTAAACTAACTTTCATCTTTCATAAATATTTTCCATACAGTAGAAGAAAATATTGTAAAAATACGATTATTTACAGAACAGCGAGTGAAATACAGCAAGTATAGCTTTCATAAACAAGCATGAAACGGTGTATAAAACTCATCAATAAAATTCACCAAAATTCTGGGTAATCCATAGATAGATATAGAAATACTGACCAAAGTTTTAGTTGAAAATAATATGTGTAGCACAAGTATCAAATAATTTACTCATCAAAATCATCAAGAAACGAAATCTGAAATTGATCTACACTTTTGCAGTAAAACAGTCATATCTCACATATATGAAAATGAAATCAAGCAATGTCATAGGGGTTAGAAAGAAGACGAATTTCTTTAAAATAATGTTTTATACTGAAATCAAGATTCTGACCTTAATATGTTCTAAATTACTGATCAAGACAGATTATCGGCAAAATACAGAATTTCCTTTAGGAACAAAACCAACATGAATCACACGAAACTTGATCGAAACATAACTAAACATGAATTAGAGTCTACTAGGTGTCCAAACAACATGAAATATGGTATACAACATGTCCACAACAAGTATCTCATATGGATCTTACAAGTACACGAGTTCTCATAATTGTTTCACATATACATCATATTAAGAACGGGTAAAAACTAGGTTAATTCATGTCATATGTGTCGTGAGGAAACTATGGTTAAGTTTTCACTATAGAGACAATATTAAAAAGGGGATTCACACACTAATTGTCTCTAGAACCTAACTACACTATAAGCGGTATTTTTACTTGTATCAAATAAAGAAATTGGAGTACAAGTTACTTGCCTAAGAGACGACGATGGAACGAAGCAAGCACAAGAATAACGGGAACGAATCCCGGGGCACGAACACAAAATCACGAGCAGATGAACACGAACAAGATGAACAACCAATCACGATCAGGCACGGTTCTTGATGATCAAGAGGATGATCAAGATGATGAAGATCAAGAGATCCAATGGCTAGATCAAAATCATATCAGATCGGACGACTCTGATCGAAGATCAAGATCGAGATCAAGATGTGATCAGAATCTTGATGATGATGATGATGATCGGATCAGATCGATGATCGAATGGCTCACATCACATGATCAACCCACATGATCAAACAACAACACAATCCATGGCAACGGGGTGTGCACAGATCGGCACAGGGCAGCAAGGCGGCGGACGGGGAGCGGCGGCCAGGGGACACGGTGGCGGGCTAAGCTGCCGGCATCGGGAGAAGGCAGGGAAGTGAGCATGGCGACGGCAGGGAGACAGGATGGGGGCTGTCGTCGGAAGGAACAAAACGTGGGGAGTGCGCTGCGGCTCGGACTGAATTCAGCAGGGGGGAGGCTGTCGCTGTCGATGCTAAAAGGAGACGGTGCGATGGGGGGTCGCACTGTGGAGGTGCTGTCGAGGTCGAGGAGGCTGAGCGTTGGCTGTTGGCATTCGGCACTATTGTACGCGATGCAGGAGGTTGCATCGGAGCTGGCGGCAGTGTGCTGGAGGGCGCAGGGCTGAGCAGGGGAGCAGCAGAACAAGGAAGGGAGGATGGGGTCGCATGAGGGGGATGGACGGAGGGAGAGATGCGATGAGCGGGAGGAAGGCGGATGAAAAGGCGACTGAGGGTGAACACAGGGAAGACGAAATGGTAGGGGTGCAAAGCATGGGTTTATATAGGCAGTTATTAGGGTTGGGGAGAAGGGTGCTAACAGGTGGGTTTCGGGTTGAGTTAAACAGGTAATAGGGTAAGCGGGTTTTATATGGGTATTGGGTTATAGACGCTAACAGGTTTGGTAGGGTAATGGGTAAAGATGGTTATAGGGTACGGGTAGGGATCCAATAGGGTTTAGGGTAAATAGAATATAGGGTTTTAAAAACTAATATAGAAATAATATAACTTATAAAAATATTGTCTATAATAAAAATTGTTATTGGCATTACAAAATATAATTGACTTAAAATACTACAAAAATACAGTTAGTAGATAAAAGTGAATTTTTAATAACTAGTCAAAAATAAAAATAATAACAATAATACAAATAAAAATACTAATAATAAGGCCATGAAAAGAATAATAATAGTACTACTAATAACAGTAATAATAATAATAAGAGTAATAATAATAAAAGTACGAATTGTGTTGCAATATAAAAATCATAGAAATAGTTGTAAATAAATTTATTGATAGAAAACAGATTTTAATAAGAGGTCCAATTAATACAATTTGACAAAAGAAAGTGAAGCAGAAAAATAATTTACAAAAATTTTAAATACAGAAAATACATTTTTAGTAAAACAGGGATTACAATTATTTTCACTAAATTTGATATACAAGGCATATTTTTTTTGTCTATAAACTTTAACACTCATTTCAACTTACTTACATGAATATTCTCTTTAAAAAAAAAAATCATACATAAATATAAGTGATGTATAAAAAAAATATACACTTGCACATATAAAAATTTGATTCAGGTCCATCAGGCCCAAGCACTTGGGCCCGAGGCCCGAGCCCGGCCCAAATTTATCTCGAGCCTAAAAAATTGAGCCCAAGCCCGGACCGAAATGAGAATTATTAGTTCAAGCCCGTAATCATCAGGTCGGGCCTAAGTAGGTCCGGATCGGGTTCAGACCAATTGCCACCCTTATACGGTACAGTGTTGTTCAAGTCCAGTGACGGAGCCATAAGGGGAGGGGGGGCGAATAGGGTTGTAAATCGGATCGAACGGGATCAGACAACCATATGTTCAAGATCGGACCGAAATTCTACTCTGGCGGTTTATGTCCGGCTCGGTCTAGGTCGGACAAAATTTTTATAGTCTGAACTCAGTTCAGTAAAGCATCGGTCCGCAATAATACTCGAACGGACTTATGTCCGGCTCGAACTCGGTAAAGAATCGGACTTAATAATTTATTCAAGTTCGGTTCGTATAACAATTCGGACGGTCCACAGTCGGGCTATTTTTCGAGTCGGACTCGGACGGACGACGACCGTCCTGTTCATTTTACACCCCGAGGGGCAAATGCACCCCTGACTTTGTCGAAAACCCCCTATATTTTTAATTTTTTACCCTTTAGCCCCCTCAATATTTCTACCAAACCCCCTATTATATTCAAAATAACATCTACCTCCCTCAAAATCTACAGTTTATTATTTGGTCACACTCCCCCATTTAATTTATAGATGATTAATGCAAAATAATATCTAATATTTGTTTTTTATTTTATTTTTATTTTATTTTATTTTATTTTTATCAATAGAATAATTTATGAATTTGTTGTCAGCTACGCTTTCTGCAAAAAGTTTATGGCTTCATCTCTGTTCAAGTCCATGGCACCACTCTTCCTATGCAGTTTAAAGAGGAACTTGGGATAGCGGAATAGACAAAACATTGAGAGCTCACAGGAGGAACCACAATACAGAGTAGGAGTAAGTCTCTATACAATGTCAGCTAAAAAAAAAAGTTCACTACACAACCACTGCTGTCAAGAAAATTCTCCCCGAGATTAGAAGAGAGGTGGATGCCCCCCACCAATCTTCACAACATTTATGGAGTTTATTAGGAGAATAAGTAGTCCATATACAAATATTAGATTGTCAACTTGTAAGATAAAATCAGAGTAGCAAGAAAAGGAACTTGCCTGACAAATTGGGTCCAGGTGTCACTCTCATTAAATGCGCACATTCAAATCCCAGCTTGCCAGATAAAATCAGAAGAGAAGAACAGGAACCTGCCTGACAAATTGGGTCCAGATGTCACTCTTCTTGACCCAGATGGGTCAAGCAACTGTGTCTTCTCAGAGCATCTGTAGTCATTGAGTATTTTATTAAAATTTTTAAAAATCGGCTATAAATTCAAAATTTAGAATTTAGAGGAATAATGGCCCGTCAAATTTGACAGAAGGAGTAAAAATATGAAAAATTAATTAATAAAATATGATTTTTCATCTGTTCGATCAGACGAAATAATTTTTTTATCGTTTGATTTTATTTTTTGCCTGTCGGACGTGAAATGATTTTTCGTTCCAAATTGTTTTTTTATAAATCGTCAGAGGGGGGATGATTCCCCGTCCAAATTTTTTAAAAAAAATATATCGTCCGACGGATCGATTTTATTAAAAATATATATATGGGACAGGAAATGATTTCCCGTTCCACAAATTTAAAATAAAAAATGTCGAACGGGAAATCCCGCGATTTTTAATAATAATAATAATAAATGGGTTACAACGACTACAACACAAACTCAATTTTTTTTTCCCTACGTACCAAATACCTAAAATTTAGATGTCAACCACTATAGATGCTCTCATGACTCAGCTTCAAATATGCACTTTCAAATCTCATGTTGCCTCCAGGACCGCAGGTGAAGTCTCCAATATATAGCCGAAATCAATATGGACGAACCTCCCAATGCTGCAACAATGATGATCACTTGTTAGTCACTGCCCTGGAATAACTTCCACTTAAAAATAACATAGAATTCAGAAGCAAATATGTACTTGTCTTTTTTTTTTAAGGAAAAGGTGGAGTCTGGCCACCCTGTTTCATTAATCAGGGATTAATAAACAAAACTCAGAGTACTGAGCAAAAGAAAGCAGAAAAAGAAAAAACATACTCCACCCAAAATATGTAGGGTGGGACAAAATAAACAACAGAGGTACGAAAGCCAAAACTACAACATCTACCCCCCAACAAGCCCTGGGGGGATGGGAATCCAAAAGTACACGAGACCTGCCTCAATCAATCGTCGGACCGATCTCGACTTCCTCGTCGTCGAACTCCTGTACCTGGAATACTGTGGCTATCCTGCCCCTGGGACCTGTTGCTGCCACATTAGCCCAAAATGAGATAAGATGCATAATATGATTTAAATTTCCAGTGATAGAGTTGCGATTTGAACGGAAGTAAAAATTGTTTCTATCTAGCCAAAGCACCCAAGTCGTAGCGGCAATCGCAATGTACCACGCCTCTCTCATGGCCCCTCTAACAGACATAAAACGGGGCCCCACCCAAAGGTCGTCGTATGAGTCAGGATATAGAGACGTTCCTAGAGCCTTGAGGACCTCGACCAAAACCGCTTTGCTCCTGTGGCAATGAAGAAACAGGTGGTCTCTAGTCTCCAAAATGTTCTGGCAGAAACCACACTGTGCATCTAAGTTAGGTTGTCGCTTAATCAGATTCTCCCTGGTTAGGATCGCGTCGTTCAGCACTAACCAAATGAAGACTTTAACTTTCAGGGGGGCCTTTGTTTTCCACACAATGCTCGACCACCTTGGAGCACAACCCCTAAAGTGAACCCGGTTATACAAGGAGCGCACAGAGAACTTGCCATTCTTTTCCAGATCCCAGGTACTTGTCAAAAAGAAGATTGCCATTGTGCCGATCTTTTGGCTGAAGAAGGCTAGCAGCAACATAACCAGCACTACTAACCATAAACATCTCGCGTGCAGCCTCAAAACCAGGAGAACCTACAGGTCCATCTCTTGTTGAAAAATTTCATAAAGACCGCCATCATAATTTCCCCCCACTTGGCTTCTGCTATGAGTATTAGGAACAATCTGCAAGGCAGCTTTAGGGGTAAGGGAACATGACGAATTCTTCTGTGAAGTGAGATGGCAATGAAGTTTTTTGATCATTCATGAATCTTCTTTACAATGGAAACAAAATAAAGACTTTGCATGGGAGATACTAATTTATAATGAAAAGATATATCATTCTTTCCCTGATTTCTACTTCAATGGAAATAGAAGCAAAGATAGTATGCCGGTTGTTTCTGCTTTTTTTTTGTATGAGAGCAATTAGATGATAGGTTTGGAATTTAAGAGAAAACCAAAAGCTCTAACGGTTGATCGTGGTCGGGAAATATGATTGAGAACTCCTTGTTGCTGAATTTGGACATTTGAGAGAGCTTGGATTTAGATCTGATCGAGGGCTGAGAAGTCGCCGGTGAACTTGCACAATGTCTAAACACCGAGGTGTTTCCGGCGAAATACCCTCCGAAGCTCAAGTCAGAAATCAGAAAAAATAGTGGAGTTTTTGGTGGCAAAAGATTGATTTCATGGCCATGAAGAAGGTGGAGGGTATTTACCAGGTAGAAGTTAGCTATAAAAGATTAGCTTGAAAAACTATCTTTTATGTTTAAATTGCCGATTCCCATGGTTATGAGATAAAACTCCACTATGGATAGATGATTTGGTCAAGAGCTTTTAATCCAGGATTTCTCTTATTGGGCTACAGATTACTTTTTGCTTGTAGGCCTGTTTGAGTTGATGTGCTTGGAATCAGCCCATGTTTTCAATGTAGGCCTGTATTCGCTGTAAATTTACCATTATGCATTTAGATGCGTTGAGATTCACGCCACAATTGTGTAAACTTGGTTCAATTATATTTTCACCCACATCATAAGCCCCCCACTCTTGAAGGTTGGATATTGCAGCATTCGAGGAATAGTTCGCCTCGTTTCAGATGATCTGATGAGCCATCTTTCTTTCAAGGATGGTTGGAGGGGAGTTTAAAGCTTCTGGGGGCAGTGACAACTTTGTAAAACTTCTAGAAATTTTTCCATATCTTTCTGGATTTTCAATTTATTCTTCAGAATTCTTAATCATTATTCCCAATTTTACAAATTTTTTTTTGGATTTTCGTGATTAAAATTTCCAAACTCATAATTATTTATCGGAGAATCTTTTAAAATTTCCAAATTTATAATTATTTTTTATAATTTTTAACTAATTAAAAAAATTTAACTATTTATTGGGAATTTTAATTAAATTTTCAAATTTCAAATCAATAAATAAGAATTAACATGAAATCGCGCTAAAGCGCGATTTTGGAGGTTATAGAGTGGCCCGAACCCACTATAAATGTAGAGTGGGTCGGTGCCACTCCTCCCCGGTGTGTGCCCTATGGGAGGGGGCCTGCTCGGGGAGCATCCCATACATACACTTTTCGCGGAGATCCGGTTCCTTCATCTTGGTGGGAGCGCATTTTGGTAGAATTCATCGGCAAGAAATTGACATTTTCTTCATTCTGGTTCAAGCACGCTCTCCCTGGTGCGTAACACCGGAAAGGGGGTCTGCCCGGTGCACCTTTTTCGTCTAGTGCTATCATGAACTTTGGAGCGATTCCAACATCCAAGATCGTTTTACATGAGATTTAAGGCAATCAAACAGTCCAAAATGAACGTTTTCATTGATCTGGTTAGATCCACTCCTCCCAGTGTGATCGAACTGCTCAGAGTTGATTGAGGTAACCTTACATGGCGTGCCACGTGGTGCTTACTTGGCAGCACCCTGGTGCTGACGTGACACTAATTCTTCTTTTTCATTTTTTTTTTAATTTTAAAACAGATAATTGGGCTTCTTCCAACCGTTGGGATTTTTTCCGACCATTGGAGGCCCAATGGTCGAGAGCCTAATCGGTTGGGAACCCAACCCACTCCCCTTCCTCTATAAGTTCTCATCCTCCCCCTCACTTCTCCTCATTCTTCTTCACTTTCTCCCCAACTTTCTCTCTTCTAGAGCTTCTCTCTCTAGAATCTAAAGAGATTCAAACGATTTTTTCTTTGACGAAATTTCATCGCTCAACCGCTATAGTTAAGTCAGGTAAACGCGTATTTTATTATAGGATGTCTAGGGTCTTTTCGGGTTACGACTCATCTTCTATAGGTCTAGTGGAGGAAGTATCGATCTCCCGACACCCAATAAAAGAGAAGGGGAAGAGGGTAGCTGAGTCTTCTTTAGTCAAGATGGAGACGATCATAGAAGATAGGGGTATGAGGCCAGCGAGTTTGGGAGACTCCTCACCACTCTTTCGGGTCTTACTCGCGTCTGTCAGTATCCCGAAGATTTGGGGGATCTTGTTGAGTATGGGCTACTTTTATGAGGAGCCCGAATATCGTGAGATCACCAAAGTTGATTCCATCTTAACCATCTTGATCGAAGGGGATCTCACACATATTAGAGCTGTGTTTAGGATTCCCTTCTAGTTTGAGCTTCTTCTTCCTAGTCCAGGAAGCGGGGCATGCTCAATGCTTCTCAATGGCTATTGCTTTTTCCCCTACGATGCCTATCACGTGTCGGTCTCCTGACCCCCAAGAAAAGAGAAGGGAAAAAGGGTAGTTGATACTTCTTTAGTCAAGATGGAGACGATCACAGAAGATAGGGATATGAGGCCGAGCGAGTTTGGGAGACTCCTCACAACTCTTTCGGGTCTTACTCGTGTCCGTCAGTATCCCGAAGATTTAGGGGATTTTGTTGAGTATGGGCTACTTTTATGAGGACCCCAAATATCATGAGATCACAAAAATTGATTCCATCTCAACCATCTTGATCGAAGGGGATCTCACACAGATTAGAGCTGTGTTTGGGGTTCCTCTCTAGTTTGAGCTTCTTATGCCTGGTCTAGGAAGTAGGGCATGCTCGATGCTTCTCAATGGCTATTGCTTCTTCCCTTGCGATGCCTCTCATGTGTCGATCTCATGACCCCCACGAAAAGAGAAGGGGAAGAAGGTAGCTGAGTCTTCTTTAGTGTCACGCCCCGCTTCCCAAAAAGAATACGGAATACAGATACGCAACAAAAGCCCAGCGAATGATTTCCATCATCCATAAGCTATTCTAGAAATCTTTACAATATTCACAAGCAACATCAGAGTCGGAAGCAAAAGAATCAACCACATGCACAAAATGAGCCAAAATGCCAACAAGAATAGTTGAAACCAAATATATAATCTCAAATAGTCATGATCTGAATAAAACAAATATCTCGGGTCACGTTGCCTAAAATACAAGAATAAATCTAAGTCTCAAATACAATATTGTTCAAGAAAGCTACAAAAATAATAATAATAAAATGCAGCACTAATACTTCATGTCTCCGATACTATCTGGAACCTGTTCTCCAAAATCTGCAATTCAACGAATGCAGGAAAAAGGAAAAGAGAAAAACAAGTACCCGTCAATTGCAAGTTACAAGCCACTTATAATGTAGGATACAAGCACATGGGAAAACTAACTAGCAACATGGTATAAGTATGATGTAAACATAAATGACTAGCATGGCAAAGTGAACAAGTGTAAATGTTATGAATTAAGTGTCAAGTAATCAAGTATCATGTAAACATGCATCAAGTATCCAGTATCATGTAATCATGTATCAAGTCTCATGTATCATATAGTCAAGTAACAAACATGCATGTATCATGTCTTGTAATGAATTACTATCTAGGTAGCACTTCATGCAGCCCACCTTATATGGTTGCTACAGCAAACAGTTTCGCTTTAGATTTCATAGTGGACCATAGAGGGCAGTATACTCGGGGACAAGTCAAGTAATCGTGCTCCAAGCTTCAAGTATCATATATCATGTAATCACGTGTCAAGTTTTGCAAGTGGGAAGTATTGTGTCTTGCGTGCAAGTATCAAGTAATCACGTGTCAAGTATCAGGTTTCAAGTAATCACATAGGATCAGTGAATCCCCTTCCGAGTACACATTTCTGAATTATCCACTATTAGATCTGTCCCTTAAACCCCCGACTTGGTTATTTATTATAAATGTCAAACAAGCATGTATATGTGAAAAATATATCAAGAATAATATGGCATGATCATGTGGCAAGTGCAAGTTGCAAGGTAAATATGTACGAGTGCAAGATATCTCATAAAAGAATAAAATAGACAAATCTCAAGTTCAGGACAGCAAGACCATACTGTAGTAAAACAGTGACTCCCAGTGTTAAAAATAAGTAAATCTGGATCCGTTGAAGGATCTGGGAAATAGACTTCCATACGAATCCAGCGAATATAAATAAGTCATATATTAATTCACAAAAACATAGCTCAAAACTGATTCGAATACAGAAAATAGGTTCAGCCTGAAATCAGGAAAACGAATTCAAGAATAGGAAAACAGCATCAAAACTCATTAAATAAATCCACAAGAAATCTGGAGTATTCCCCTATATGTCCAGTATCTAAATATAAAGTTTCAGAATTTTCCAGTGAAATTATATCAGTCATCAAAAATAAGAAAACATCAATAACGGTAGTTTGGCAAATCTGAAATTTCCAACACTGCTGTACAAAAACTATGATATATCGCAACCAGTGAAACGAAATCCAATTCCGCCAAAGGGATATAAAAATAGATAAAATATACTAAATTTCATATTTCACAAACATTTTTCATATAGTAAAAGGAATCATACTGAAAATAAGGTTCTTTACAGAACAGTGAGAAAAATACAGCAAGTATAGAATTCATAGACGAGCATGAAACAATACATAAAACACATCAATAAAATTCACTAAAAATCTGGATAATCCCTAACTAGATAAAGAAACACTGAACAAAGTTTTGGATTAAAATAATATATGTATCACAGTTCTTTAAAATGATTTTTGTCATCAAAATTACCGAAAACAGAATCTGGAAAAGATCGACACCTCTGTAGTAAAACAGTCATAACTCAGTCATACGAAAACTAAATCGAGCAAGGTCAGAGAGATTTGAAAATAGACGAAATTATCTAAAACTCTTGTTTTATACCAAAATTAAGATACTGACTTCAAGACAGTCCAAAACAGCAAACAAAATAGATCAGCGACAAAATACAGATTTTTCCTTTAAAAACAAAATCAACATAGATTCAAGAAAATTGATCCGAACACATCCAAACATGAAACCGAGTCTACCAAGTGTCAAAACATCATAATTTAGGGTATCTAATATGTCCACACCAAATATATCACATGGATCTCAACCAAAACCCGAATTCTCACAAAAGTCTCACATACAAGATGAAAATCAAGAACGGATAAATTGTAAGTTAATTCATGTCCATATTGTGTCGTGAGTCATCTATGGTCAAATTTTCACAATAGATACAAAACTCATCAAGCATATCACAAACAAGAGTCGTCTCTAAAGCCAACTACACTATAGGTGGTATTTTTGACTTGTATCAAACAAATGAATTAGAGTACAAGTTACTTGCCTTAATCGAAGATGAAGAACAATGCAAATCAAGATTAGGAGCAAAACCCACGAACGAAAATCCACGAATCAACGAATCCAAGCAACTTGAGCGAAAATCTCCACACGAACCAAAACTCCACAAAGCAAGAGAGTAATAGTGGCTTGCGGCCACAAAAGAACAAAACGAAAAGGAGTCGAGGGATTGAGTGGTGGTGTGAGATGGTCGGGATGGCCAAGAGGGGGATCGGGAGTTGGGTGAAGAGGGCTCGGGTGTGGGTGTGCCGGGCTGTCAGGGTTGGGGTGCTGCCAGGGTTGAGAGCAGGCCGGAGAGAGGGGATCGGCAGCTTGGAGGGGAGCTCGGCCTGGGCTCGAGGTTGTGTGCGGGTCGGGATGCAAGCAAGGAGAGGGGGAGAGAGAGGGAGGCCGAGATTGAGAGTATGGGAATTAGGGTTAGGGTTTAGTAGAAAGGGGTATATATATATATAGGGTGTAGTTGTGGGTTAATGGGTTAATGGGTTTTAGGAGTAGTAGTGGGTTTTACCAAATGGGTTATGGATTTGGGTCAGTTAAATAGGAAAACAAATAGGGTTGGGTAATCTCAATTTGGCTTTGGTAAAATCTTATTAGGGATCAAATAATAGGAATGGGGAAAAAATTAGGACAACCAAATCACCACCACCTCAACACTCAGAAAAAAAAATAATAATAAAATAAAATAAAGAGAACGAGACTAAAATGAAGAAAGAACAAAATAATGAAAAACGAAACATAAGAGACGACCAATCAACAAAAAGATCTCAAAATGAAATAAAACAAATATATATCGAAAACAATTCCAATATACGGTTCAGAAAGAATACAAGAGAGAAAAATACACCAAAATAAAAAATACACTCCAAAAATACACAAAACGAAAAACAGGGGTTACAATCCTACCCACCTAACAAGAAGAATTTCGTCCTCGAAATTTAAAAAGAAGATACATAGGGTAACCCCGAAACAACCAAAAGAACAAAACAAAAACTACCCAAACAAATGAGGAAACTTCTGCTGAATCTCCTCCTCCATCTCCCAAGTCGATTCACCAGGCAAGTGAGGATTCCAAGCAACACGAACCAACTTGATGACCTTGTTCTTACGCATTTTCTCCCACCGATCAACAATAGCAACTAGCGAAATCTCATAAGTCAAATCCAGCCGAATGGTCAACTCTGAATAGTCCATCACGTGGCTCTCATCTCGGATATATCTCCTGAGTTGTGAGACATGGAAAACATCATGCACTCCTTATAAAGCTGGCGGTAATGCGAAATGATAGGCCACCTTGCCTACTCGCTCCAAAATTTCAAACGGTCCAATAAATCTAGGGCTAAGCTTGCCCCCACCACCGAACCGAATGACATCGCGCCACGGCGATACCTTTAGGAAAACATGGTCACCAACACCAAACTCCAAAGCTCTCCGATGGACATCGACCCATCGCTTCTGACTGTTCTAAGCTGCCTGCAAGTGCTTCTTGATCTGAACCACTGCATCAACTGTCTTGGTGATCAATTCCGGACCTAACAACTTCCTCTCACCAATGTCATCCCAGCCCACTGGTGATCTGCACTTCGGCCTATAGAGTGCCTCAAATACTGGCTTGAAAGCTATTATTGTATGAGAACTCCATGAGATGCAAATGATCCTCCCAAGACCCACCAAACCTGAAGCATACAGGACCTCAAGCTGTCCTCAAGAATCTGAATAATCCGCTCTGACTGTCCATCAGTATGGGGATGAAAAGCTGTGTTGTACTTTAATTTGCTCCCCAAACTGTTCTGAAGACTCTCCCAGAACTGAGATCTGAATCTCGTATCCCTGTCAGATACAATACTGAATGGAACCCCATGAATTCTGAAAATCTATTGCCTATACCTCTCAGCTAGGCTCTCAGTAGACTGCCCAACACGAAAAGGAATGAAGTGAGCACTCTTCGTCAAACAGTCGACAATCACCCAAATGGCATTATGACCCTTAGGACTTCTCGGCAAGATCATAAAATCCATCGTGATAAGTTCCCACTTCCACTCTAGAATAGGAAGCAGTTGAAGAAGTCCAGCTGTTCTCTGATGCTCTGCCTTAACCTGCTGGCAGATCAAACACTGAGCAACAAACTGAGCCAAAGCCTTTTCATACCCTACCACTAGAAATGAAGCTTTAAATCCCGATACATCATAGTACTGCAAGGATGGATAGAATACGAAGGCTGATGGGCTTCCTCAAGCAACCTCTGACGAACATCACCTTCCGAGACACATAATCTGGACCCAAAATGAAGCGATCCATCCGAATGAATAACCATGTCCGTCCTTGACCCAGACTCAACCTCAGCTCGAAATCTCTGCAACTGTGCATCACTAGCCTGCACCTCTTTAATCTGATCAACAAGAGACGACTGCAGCTGAAGCACCAAACAATTCTGATCAGAACTTGGCAACAAAACCTCCAACTCCAACCTCCTCATCTGCTCAATTAGGTCCCTCTGCTGAGTCAAGAACATAACTGCCGGTCTCCTGCTCAAAGCATCTGGCACCAAGTTTACTTTACCAGGATGGTATTGCAAACTGATATCATAATCGGCCATAAGCTCCAACCAACCTCATGTTTAACTCCTTCTGGGTGAAGACGTACTTGAGACTTTTGTGGTCTGTAAAGATCTCCACTCAGTCTCCAAGTAAATAATGTATCCACAGCTTCAAAGCAAAAATCACTGCCGCTAACTCCAAGTCATGAGTCAGATAGTTTTTCTCATGCAGCCTTAATTGTCTCGATGCATGCGCAACAACTCGGCCCTTCTGCATCAAAAATACTGCAAGATCCTTACCAGAAGCATCATAGTGAATTACAAATCCACCTGAACCATTGAGAATAGTCAACACAGGCGCTGATGTCAATCTGTTCTTCAATTCAACAAAAGCTCCATCATACTCATCAGACCAACAGAACTTCTGATCCTTCCTAATCAATTTAGTCAACGGTCCTGCTATCTTCGAAAAATCTTGGACGAACTTCCGATAATAGCCAGCCAAACCGAGAAAACTCCTGATTTCAGAAACTGACTTGGGAATAGCTCAATCCTTCACAGCCTCAACCTTGGCAGGATCCACAGAAATACCATCGCCGGAGATAATGTGCCCCAAGAATGAAATCCTGTCGAGCCAAAACTCGCACTTGTTGAGTTTCCCATATAGTTGATTCTCTCTCAAGGTCTGCAGAACCACTCTAAGATGCTCAGCATGATCTTCCCGATTCCGAGAATACACCAAAATATCATTAATGAAGACCACAACAAATCTATCCAAGAACTGAGAGAAGACCCGGTTCATAAGACTCATGAATACAGCCGGCACGTTTGTGACTCCGAATGGCATTACAAGATACTCATAGTGTCCATATCTAGTCCTGAAAGCAGTCTTCTGTATATCCATAGCCTTCACCTTGACTTGGTGATACCCAGAACGAAGATCCAACATCGTGAAAACAGCAGCTCCACTCAACTGATCAAACAAATCATCTATCCTGGGCAACGATATCAATTCTTCACAGTAATTCTATTCAGCTCCCGATAATCCATGCACAATTGACGACCATCATCCTTCTTGTCAACAAAAAGGACCGGAGCACCCCAAGGCGAAACACTAGGTCTGATATAATCCAAATCAAGCAACTGCTGAATCTGCACCTTAAGCTCTGCTAGCTCAACCGGTGCCATCCTGTAGGGACTCTTCGATATCGACTCTGTTCTAGGCTGAACATCAATACCGAATTCCACTTCCCTATCAGGAGGTAAGCCATGTAACTTATCGAGAAAAATATCCAAGAAATCCTGAACTACTAGAGGCGTAGCCTCATAGTTTGAATGCAACTCCATCGCACAAATCTCCTGATCAACTGCAGCTCGGCCAAGGGAAGACTCCACGGCATGGAACTCAAACTCTATGCAATCTGGAATCCAGAACACAACTTTCTTGGCACGGTAATAAATAATGGCATGGGTTTACCCAACCAACCCAGACCCAGAATAACGTCGAACCCCAAATTCCTAATTACAGTCAGATTGGCTTTGAACTCTGCGCTACCAATAATCACGGGATACTGTCTGCACTCCCGGGAACAAATGACAACTCCACCACCTGTCACAATGTTCCAAGCCTCTGGCATGTTGCTACACTCCAACTGATGGCGAGCGACAAATCGAGAGGAGACAAAAGAATGGGTTACCCCAGAATCAAACAGAATATGAGCAGGGAAAGAGCACACAAGCACAACACCTAAGATAGAAAGGAAAAGAGACAAGGAAAAGAAGGGTTGAACAGGGGTGAGGAAAACAAAATGTAGAAAGGACAAAAGAAAGAAATAAAGCAAAGGAAATGGAGAAAACAAAGCGAAACAACAAACAACAAAACAATAAAACAAAAGATACTTGCAACCACACCCTCAGCTGACTCAGCATCTACAGCATCAGGTTGAAAGTCTGATCTCTCCTCGGATGAGCGGTCCTCTGACCGATAATCTGGCACTACGGAGGAAGCGGTGGTCTAACTGGACCATGAGCTGCGGCAACTGGCTGAACAGGACCCCTAACCAACTGCGGGCAGTCCCGCACCGAATGGTCAGCAGTACCACATCCAAAACAGCAATGATTGGCACGTCGGAAATCCTTGTGCTCATGCCCTGGGAGACGGCAAAAGTCACAGAAACCAACTCTCGGAGGACCCGTGGAAGAGTAAGGAGCTGCCCTGATCGGAGGGGTTGGAACAGGTCTCCGAATAGGCCCACCATAAGACCTAGTAACTTAGTGCAGAATAGTCCACTGAGAATGAGCCAAACCACCAGAGCCTGCTCCTGGGCCCTAGCTGCCTCAAGAGCCTCAGCATAGGTACGCAAGCGACGAGAGACAAGCTGCACCTTGATGTCTCGCTCAAGCCCCAAAATGAACCTGTGAGCCCTATCCTATTCGTTCGCCATAAGAATGGCTGCGAAGTGGCTAAGTCTCGTAAACTCAACTGCGTACTCGTTCACAGACCTGGAGCCCTGTTTCAAGAAAGTCTTATGTTACAACATTGCATGAACAATATGTAATGAAATTTCCTTACTAGTAATAACGACCAACCTGTTTCAGGGCTAAGAATTGTTGCTCCATCTCGACTCTGGTGCTGCTAGGAAAGAACATCTCCAAGAAGCTCCTAGTGAAAGTGGCCCAAGTAATCGGTCTGTCGAGTCTTTCGGACTCGGACCTCCTCCAGATATGTGCCAAGTCCACCAACTATATGGTAACCACATCCACACGATCTGCATCAACAACTCTAGCTCCCAAGAGTAGTTGCTCTGTCCGAATCAACCACAGTTCAGCCTCCAAAGGCGTCTGAGTGCCTGAAAACCTATCGGGATGTAGCCTCATAAAGTCTGTGACTATTCCCGGACGAGGAGGAAGAACATCCTGCCTAGGCCCAACAGGCAGAGGAACTCGAGCGGCTTCCAAAGCAGCCATTACCAAATCACTATGGTTCTGCTGCTGATTAATCAAGGGCTTAAGCACTGCAGTGATCGCCTCAATCGGGTCAACCTGCGACTGAGAAGTAGAACCTCTGCGAGCCATAGTCTGCACAAACCAAAAACAGTTAGCATTCAAATCAATGTTGATAATATTTGATTCATTTATGCATGCATGGTTAGTGAAATATTGCGCAGATTTCAGATCAAGCCAAGCTTGTCTAATATATTAGGCAACTAATACATTAGCCAAACCTGGTGCTCTGATACCACTAAAAATCCTGTCATGCTCTGCTTTCTAAAAAGAATACGGAATACGGATATGCAACAAAAGCCCAACGAATGATTTTAATCAACCATAAGCTGTTCAAGAAATCCTTACAACATTCACAAGAAACATCAGAGCCGGAAGTAAAAGATTCAACCACATGCACAAAATGAGCCAAAATGCCAACAAGAATACTTGAAACCAAATATATAATCTCAAATAGTCATGCTTTGAATAAAACAAATATCTCGGGTTACATCGCCCAAAATACAAGAATAAATCCAAGTCTTAAATACAATATTGTTCAAGCAAGCTAGAAGAATAATAATAATAAAATGCAGCACTAATACTTCATGTCTCCAATACCATTTGGAACCTATTCTCCAAAATCTGCAATTCAACGAATGTAGGAAAGAAAAAAAAAAGAACAACAAGTATCCATCAATTGCAAGTTACGGGTCACTTATAATGTAGGATACAAGCATATGGAAAAACTAACTAGCAACATGGTATAAGTATGATGTCAACATAAACGACTAGCATGGCAAAGTGAACAATTATAAATGGCATGAATCAAGTGTCAAGTAATCAAGTATCATGTAAATATGCATCAAGTATCCAGTATCATGTAATCATGTATCAAGTCTCATGTAAACAAGTTTCATGTATCATGTAGTCAAGTAACAAACAAGCATGTATCATGTCTTGTAGTAAATTACTATCTAGGTAGCATTTCATGCAGCCCACCTTATATGGTTGCTACAGCAAACAGTTTCGCTTTAGATTTTATAGTGGACCATAAAGGGCAGTATACTCGGGGACAAGTCAAGTAATCGAGCTCCAAGCTACAAGTATCATGTATCATGTAAACACGTGTCAAGTTGT
This sequence comes from Hemerocallis citrina, assembly GCA_017893485.1. Lineage (NCBI taxonomy): Eukaryota > Viridiplantae > Streptophyta > Magnoliopsida > Asparagales > Asphodelaceae > Hemerocallis > Hemerocallis citrina. The sequence goes on along the minus strand of CM030364.1, from coordinate 234,544,507 downwards.
GCAAGTGGCAAGTATCGTGTCTTGCGTGCAAGTATCAAGTAATCACGTGTCAAGTATCATGTCTCAAGTAATCACGTAAGATCAGTGGATCCCCTTCCGAGTACACATTTCTGAATTATCCACTATTAGATATGTCCCTTAAAACCTGGCTTGGTTATTTATTATTAATGTCAAACAAGCACGTATATGTATAAAATATATCAAGAATAATATGGCATGATCATGTGGCAAGTGCAAGTTGCAAGGTAAACATGTACGAGTGCAAGATATCTCATAAAAGAATAAAATAAACAAATCTCTAGTTCAGGACAGCAAGACCATACTGTAGTAAAACAGTTATTCCAGTGTTACAAACAAGCAAATCTAGATCCATCGAAGGACCTGGAAAATAGACTTCCACACGAATCCAGCAAATATAAATAAGTCATATATTAATTCACAAAAACATAGCTCAAAACTGATTTGATTACAGAAAATAGGTTCAGCCAGAAATCAGGAAAACGAAATCAAGAACAGGAAAACAGCATCAAAACTCATTAAATAAATCCACGAAAAATCTGGAGTATTCCCCTATAGGTTTAGTATCTAAATATAAAGTTTTAGAATTTTCCAGTAAAATTAGATCAATCATCAAAAATAAGAAAACATCAATAAACGGTAGTTTGGCAAATATGGAATTTCCAACACTGCTGTACAAAAACTATGATATATCGCACCAGTGAAACGAAATCCAATTCCACTAAAGGGATATAAAAATAGATAAAATATACTAACTTTCATAATTCACAAACATTTTTCATACAGTAAAAGGAATCATAGTGAAAATAAGGTTCTTTACAGCACAGCGAGTAAAATACAGCAAGTATAGAATTCATAGACGAGCATGAAACAACACATAAAACTCATCAATAAAATTTACCAAAATTCTGGGTAATCCCTAACTAGATAAAGAAAAACTGACCAAAGTTTTGGATCAAAATAATATATGTAACATAGTTCTTTAAAATAATTTTTGTAATAAAAATTATTGAAAACAGAATCTAGAAAAGATCAAAACCTTTGTAGTAAAACAGCCATAACTCTGTCGTACGAAAATGAAATCGAGCAAGGTTAGAGGGGTTTGAAAATAGACGAAATTGTCTAAAATTCTTGTTTTATACCGAAATTAAGATACTGACTTCAAGACAGTCCAAAACAGCAAACAAAACAGATCAGCGACAAAATACAGATTTTTCCTTTAAAAACAAAATCAACATAGATTCAAGAAAATTGATCCAAACACATCCAAACATGAAATCGAGTCTACCAAGTGTCCAAACATCATAATTTAGGGTATCTAACATGTCCACACCAAATATATCACATGGATCTCAACCAAAATACGAATTCTCACAAAAGTCTCACATACATGATGAAAACCAAGAACGGGTAAAACCTAAGTTAATTCATGTCCATATTGTGTCGTGAGTCATCTATGGTCAAATTTTCACAATAGAGACAAAACCCATCAAGTATATCACAAACAAGAGTCGTATCTAGACCCAATTACACTATAGGTAGTATGTTTGACTTGTATCAAACAAATGAATTGGAGTACAAGTTACTTACCTTAACCGAAGATGAAGAACAATGCAAATCAAGAGTAGGAGAAAAATCCACGAACGAAAATCTACGAATCAACGAATCCAAGCAACTAGAGCAAAAATCTCCACACAAACCAAAATTCGACAAGGCGAAAGAGTAATAGTGGCTTGCGGCCACAAAAGAACACCACGAAAAGGAGTCGAGGGATTGAGTGGTGGTGTGAGGTGGTCGGGATGGCCAAGAGGGGATCGGGTGCAGGGTGAAGAGGGCTCGGGTGTGGGTGTACCGAGCTGTCGGGTTGGGGAGCTGCTGGGGTTGAGAGCAGGCCGGAGAGAGGGGGTCGGCAGCTTGGAGGGGATTTCGGCCCGGGCTCGGGGTTGTGTGCGGGTCGGGATGCAAGCAAGGAGAGGGGGAGAGAGAGGGAGGCCGGGATTGAGAGTATGGGAATTAGGGTTAGGGTTTAGTGGAAAGGGGTATATATATGTAGGGTGTAGTTGTGGGTTAATGGGTTAATGGGTATTAGGAGTAGTAGTGAGTTTTACCAAATGGGTTATGGATTTGGGTCAATTAAATAGGAAAACAAATAGGGTTCAGGGATTTCAATTTGGCTTTGGTAAAATCTTATTAGGGATCAAATAATAGGATTGGGGAAAAAAACAAGACAACCAAATTACCACCACCACAACACTCAAAAAAAAATAATAATAATAAAATAAAATAAAGAGAACGAGACCAAAATGAAGAAATAAAAAAATAATGAAGAACACAGAAGAGACGACCAATCAACAAAAAGATCTCAAAATGAAATAATAAAAAGAATATGTATCGAAAACAATTCCAAAATACGGTTCAGAAAGAATACAAGAGAGAAAAATACACCAAAACGCAAAATACACTCCAAAAATACACAAAATGAAAAACAGTGTTACATTTAGTCAAGATGGGGACTCCTCACCACTCTTTTGTTGATTCTTGGTTTTGATGACTACAACATAATGCAATGTTGGGCTACTTCTTATATAATGCAGGATGTATCAATATCCATACTATGTATGATACACAAGTGCAAAAGTGCTCCAATGAAGCTCTCAAAGAAAATTAATCAAGCTACAAAGGCTCAAGCTCTTATTCAAGACTCAAGACAAGACCCGTGCTTCAATGTGTTATTAAATATCTTATAAAACAAATTGTAATCTTATTTTTTTTTAGTCTTAGATTGATGTAACAGCCTTGTCACACACACACACTCACACATCTTTATAATTGAGTGCTTTTCAAAAGATTAAAGGTCGAAATAGTTTGAATTAGATCAGTTGTTAAGTACCAGTCGGCTGCCTTATGGCACCAGTCGAATGTACCAGTACGAAACTGTCTAAACTCTTTCAAACTCTGGCCAGTCAACTCATCATGGCAACCCTGTCGACTGTTCAAGTCGTTTCGACAGATTTCAAAATTCAAAACTTGTTTTTCGAATACAAAAGTTTTATATCCGTTTTAAATCCGTTTTATTAACAGTTTTTACAACGTCCTAGTGATTCCTCTCTATAAATAGAGCCTAGGAATCACCATTGAAAGGTTCTAAGCATTTTGATAAAAAGTTTAGTTTTTGCTTTTGAAAGAGAACCAGTATTCAAACAAGCACTATAAATCTTCTAAGTCTTAGTTCTCTGAATCTCAGTCCAATATAACATTGATTTCGTTTTGGACTGATTTCAGAAGTGACCAATTAGCCACTATACAAAAATCGCAATCACAAAACTAGGCTATAAGTTGATTGTATGTCTTTTATTGTTTTCTTTCACTCTCGGATTGTGAGAGTGGTCCTCTCGGTTGGAGAGTAGGGCTCTAGGTTATAGAGTCAGGTTTTTACTCTTGGTTGAAGAGTGGGTTTGTTCTCTCTAGTGGTGAAAGAGGTCTACGGGTTGGACAAGGTTGTTGTCTAATGTCGTAGGGTATTCTTGTATTTTTTCAAGAATAGTGGAAAATCTCAAGTGGGTTGCTTGCAGACTGGAAGTAGGTCGGGAGGACCAAACTAGGATATATCGTGTGTACTCTGTGGTTGTATTTCTCTGAACTTGCATTTAATTCTTATTCGAAAACATGTCTGGAAAGTCCACTGCGTATCCCCTTTAAGTCGACTGGTCAGACTGGTATAACATACTCTTCAAAAACTTATCTTGCAAGTCGACTGTTTTTCGCTATAAGTCGATTGATCAGACTTGTTTAAAATACTCTTCTAATCTCATGCCTCAGTCGACTTATTTCTCTTTTCAAATCGATTGGACAGAAGAAAAAGTTTAATTTCGTTATTAATTTTTATACAACACTATTCACCCCCCCTATTATTTCTTGCCTTGCCTACAGGTTCCAATACTTTGTATCAGAGCCTGATTGAGTGCAATGGCAACTAATTCTAATGCAAACCAATACCATGAAGGCCGATCCACACAAAGGTCACCCCTCTTCGATGGAACCAATTACAACTATTGGAAGTGTAGAATGAAGATCTACCTTCAGTCCATCAACTATGAGATATGGAACATGACGGAGACTAAGTACACCGCTCTTACCATTCCATATGCACAATGGAACGACGACATGAAGAGCCAAACAATGAACAATGCAAAGGCGATGAACGGGCTATTTTGTGATGTTACCAAGGAGGAATTCAATCGTGTGTCCAATGCAACAACCGCACATCAAATTTGGCACACACTTGAGGTAACTCATGAAGAAACTAATAAAGTAAAAGAATCTAAAATATCTGTTCTTGTTCACAGGTTCGAGATTTTCCGCATGAAGGAAAATGAGAATGTGTCTGAAATGATCACAAGGTTCATGGATATTATAAATTCTCTTGTGGCACTTGGAAAGACGTACACTCAATCTGAAATGGTGAGGAAGGTTCTTCGTGCACTAACCCCCGAATAGGAGAAGAAGATCACCGCCATAGAAGAGGCCAATGATTTAACACAACTTTCTCTTGAGAATCTTATGGGAAATCTCATGCCGTATGAGGTACAACTTGAAGAACGCAAGAAGGATCTAGAACCTCAACAATCAAAGAAGAAGACACTAGAATTCAAGGCCATGTCGGACTATGAGGATGAAGAAGAAGATGAGGAAGAGATAGCCATGTTCACACGAAAATTAAAAAAGTTCCTAAGGAAAGGTAAATAAGGATACTAATGAACTTCCAACTTGTTTCAAGTGTAACAAGACAGGACCCATGAAGAAGGATTGCCCACTAGAGAATGCAAAATCTAAAGGAAAGGTGTAATACCCTGATTTTTCAATTAATGGAAAAATTATTTATTTTGCACGTGTTGTGCACGTGCAATATTTTTATTGGATTATTTTATCATGATGTGTATGTTTGAATATAATTTTCTCAAATTATTTTAGTACAAAAAGCCTTCTTTAAAAGCCTTATTTGATTTAACTAAAAAGCCTTTTCTTAAAAAGCCCAAAAGCATTTTATTTTATTTATTTTTATAAATTATTTTTTGGCCCAAAAAGAAAGCCCATGAATTAATTAATTTTAATTAAACTTGTCATGTAGAAGACTTTTTTTAACAAAATTATTTTTATACAATTTTAGAATGTACAAAATTGGCCTAGTTGCATGCACGTGCACTACACGTACACGTGCAATGCACACTCTCTATTTTGGGCCGGTAGCATTCTTTTGGGAGGGAAAATTGAATTTTTGGTGTGGAGAACATGGGGGGTAGTTTCAAGGAAGTGGGTAGTTCTTGTAACTTCTACTTTGATCTAAACCCTTCATCCAACAACCACCAAGATGATCTTAGCCCTCCATTCCCCTCATTTTTTTGTATAAATACCCCCCCCTCATGGCTAACTTTTCATATGCAAAGTGTATTTCTAAGTTATAGTATTATTATTATTGTGGGAGTTATAAAAGATAAGAGATTGTGTGGGCTTTTGTGTGCTTGGAGTGGCCGGCATCATCAAGAGGCATTCGGTTGGAGCTTGAAGGAAGCATTCGGCATAGGCTTGGAGGCTTGGAGCTTGAGCGCTTTTGGCTAGGAGGTGGTGCGTTCATCTACAAGGATTCGATTACTTTTGTTTGTGTTTCTCTCCAATTGAGGTGGGTAAAACATTTTATATTTCTAAAGTAGATCCATGTTAATTTTACACCATTAAAGTTGCATGAAAAATATTATAAAGAGCACACTTAAATTGAGTAGTTAGCATGTGAATTGATTAAAATGTGTTGATTAACTTATATGGCTCTAATGTTAAGATTAAATTGTGTGTAGATTGCCCCATGTTTACTAGTGTAAAGTTGTGATAATGATTAAGTTAAATTAAGAGTGTTGTTATTATGACTAGAGACATAATGTACACTTGTTAATTGTGATAGATGGACTTTCATGTTGATATGAATGTGGACTATGAAAATCATATGTGATTGGTTGAATTAAGAACTAATAACAGTAGATTATCTCCATGAAATTATTTAATAAAAAGACTAGTAGATTGATTGTATGGCAATGTCGAAAATACAATAATATATTTTAATAAATAATTTTTGGGTCTTGTATGTGAAAAATACATTGTATTAGCACCAAAAAAAAATTATATTATTTTACTGGTATGAACTTTTATGACTGAGGATTTAATCTGGAAGTTTTTATAAAATTTTACTAAAGTAATAAGAAGCTATGGCTTATTGAATATCGAGTTATTTTTAAAACAGTACGAAAATAATACAAATGGGATTTTATTTGGGTTAGTGACAACCCGAGCCAGTGGCTCAGGTGGTCGGGACCCCGGTTGGCTTCTCTGTGTCGCACGGTTCGAACCCCAGGCCGAACACTTCTTTTTTAAAATTTCCCTAAAAAACTATAACAGCGAACTCAGGGGTATAAATATACCCCAGTCGCTTATATGACGTGAGCCGAGATCGGCCTAGTGGTCGGAGCTCTGTTTGGTCTTGGTGCGGCGCCTGGTTCGATTCCTGCCTTCGGCATATAGGGAAAAATTATTTTTTTTGGGTGTCTTTGAAGTCCAAAAATTATGAAATAAATATGGTAATTCTCATAAAAATACAAGGAATTTTCTAAGAGTGATTTGGGTATTTTTTAGAATGAAATACAATATGGTTTGTGAATAAAAGGCATAAATGGAACTTTGGTTATGAGATATACACTTGTGGATTTTATAACTTATAAAGATAGGCTATTATAAAGTAATTGGCATAAGCGCTTGTGGCGTGACATGATTTTATTTATTTTCATTATGAGTATTGTGCAAGATATGAAATATGAAGGTTGAAATGTGATTTTATGAAGTTGTATAAATTCATGTATGGTTATGAAATAAGAACCATGATTTACGAAAAAGGAAAAGAAATTGTTGGCTATAAGCATGAATTGTTTTCTTTATGAACTCTTGAATTAAAAGTATTCATCATGGACTTGTGAATAAAGTGTAATCATGAATTGAAAAAGAATGAGTATAAAACTCGACATGGAAATTGTCAGGAGTTAAAGATTGTGAAATGAAATTTGAAATAGAGTAGCTAAGTCTCCCCGGCATTGAGAAAGATGAATTGAATTGAAATTAGACCAAGGTTGGTCATGTTGAAATAAATGAATAAGTCCGGTTGATGGAGAGGCTAACTCTAGTGATTATTTTGTTCATGATTTTTTTTAATAAAACTAAGGACTAGTACATAGTGGAGATGTGATGAAAGTAGAAGAAAAACACGAGTATGAGGGCCAACGGATAGCGGTGTGAGAGCGATTCACAGGTTGCCTGCTTGATGCGTCAAGACAGTGCGTGGGCGCTACTCCGGAATTATCGTCCCGGTGGCGACGCTCGTGGGATGTTCGAGTGGCTATGGGTGGGGCCATTGTTCCATGGCGGAGGCTGAATTGTCCATAGGTTGCCTGCTCGATGCGTCGTGACAGTGCGTGGGATTCCCCTCCAGGCTGCCTGGACATGGGCTCATAGATCATAGGACATCTAAGACACTACCGTAGTTACAGTAGTAGTTAAGGCATATCGGGGGATTGAACCCTATCAAGATGAAGAACGAATAAGGGCTTGCCCTCGGACCTATGTAGTATGGGATGCATAGAATCCGAACAAGTGTGCATTAGTGTCATATAATTAACTGCATTAAGGACTAAGTGCACAATCACAACACGACATCAATAGGGTAGTCCCTTTAGTTTGAAATGTGACAAGTTTGTGTTTGCTAAATATGAAATGTTAAGTTATACTATTTTCCGGCAAAGCGAGGACGGCCGTGTATAATGATCGTCGGTTGAATAAACTGACGTACCCACAGTCTAACATGCAGGTAAATGTTATGCTAAAGATTAAAGAGACGGATGCTTAAAGATTTTATCAAGCTGTTGTACTTGTATCAAATTGTTGTATTTTACTTCCGCTGTGCAAAAGAAAGATGTAATTATGATGTAAACTCTGATGTATGATGCAAAGTTTTAATTTCCCTGTAAAAGTGTGCTAAGAAAGTGAAAAGATCCTGTAGAACATCTCGAATTCAGTGTATTTGGGATTCGGGGCGTTACAGAGTGGTATCAGAGCCACGCTTTTCTACACTTTCACACTTGTACAAATTTATAGGGAACGACACCCTAGAAGTGGACATTAGAGTGTGTGTTTGAATCTAGAGATTTAAATGTAAGTGACTTACATTTGTGTTGCTCTAAGATTTATGCTTTCTCCTCTCTATTTCTAAGATGGCTGATCACTTCGACCCTGCTGGAGGCGACGACTGGCACATCATTGAGGAAGAGTACCATCCTGGACAGGCTGATTCCGAGGACGAGTACTACCCTGGGCAAGCTGATTCTGATGATGAGGAGTACCCTGAATCCCGAGAAATCACCCCACCTCCGGATTCATCTGATGATTCTTCTTCCGACGAAGAGGAGGTACCAGTTCCAAGTGGTCTTGTGGCTTCTCTTCAGAGGCAAGTGGAAACCCTGAAGGAGAGAGTTGGATTGTTGGAGGCTCAGCTGGAGAAGCGGAAGGCTGACTATTCTGTTCTTAGCCATCGGATTTGGGAACTTGAGAAGAAAAAGAACCTAACTGATGTGCTGAAGGATGAGGTTGATGAACTGCGGGAAGAACTTTGAGCAGCGAAGAGGACCCGTAGGAGTTAGAGTGTTGTAGCTTCTGTTTCTTTCATTCTGATGTTTAGAGATGTTTTTAAATTCGAATGTATAAACTTTTGGAATTCAATGAAATGGAAGTTGGTTTAAATTCTTGTTTTATACTTCGAATTTGACGGATCTTTTGCATCAGAATATGTCGAGAAGAGGAGCAAGGAATGGGGAAGGTTTGGATCTGGAGACTGAGCTTGCTAGGGTCTACCAGACGTTGAATGCAGTGGCTCAGAACCAAGCTAGGGGGCCGGCAAATCCAGTGCCCGAGGCGATAAAACTGGTGGAATCGTTCAAGAGAATGAAACCACCCGTATTCGAGGGAAAGTCAGACCCAGATGCGGCTGACAACTGGATACGGCAAGTGGAGACTATCTTCGAGGTGTTGGAGACACCGGAGGGTAGCAAGGTCAAGTTGGCAACCTTGCAGCTGGAGAAGGATGCAGCGGTTTGGTGGCAATCCGTGAAGAGGACCATGGGAGGTCTGTTGTTTGGCTGGGAGGAATTTCTGGAGGAGTTCCGCAGCCATTATTTCCCCTCCGACGTCCAGGAAAAGAAGGCGATGGAGTTCCTGTCGCTTCAGCAAGGCAGCATGTCAGTGAGAGCCTATGAGACCAAATTCACTCAGCTCTCCAGGTATGCTCCAGAGTTGGTGGCGGATGAGGCCAAGAAAGCTCGCAAGTTCGAGCATGGTCTGAGGCCTAGCTTGAGATCTCGTATGATACCCCTTGGTATCAGGAGGTTCGATAAGCTGGTCAAGAGGGCGGCAGCGACGGAGGCGGATATGGAGCAGTTCCATGTTGTTCAGAATAGGAGGAACAACTGGCAGCCCGGGAAGAGGCCTGCACATTCGGGGAGTTTCAGGGGGCAACCATCTGCACAGAGGTTCAAACCGACAGGGGCGAACGTTGTTAGTGTAGCTGGAGGACCTGGAAACAATGTGGCGAGACCTTCTGCGGTGACTTGCTTTAACTGTGGGGAAGCGGGACACTACCGATCTCATTGTCCCAAACTTCAGCGCGGTAATAGCAGCGCACCAACGCAGCAGGCTGGGAAGAGGCCGTACCAATCAGGGCGAGTATTTGCCTTGACAGAAGCTGATGCTGAGGAGGCAGATCAGGTCATCTCTGGTATGAGGGCTGGTGTTTAGAGTCTTTGTCATTTCTTTTCCCTTTGTTTAGTGAGGCTGTTATGTAATGGTGTATATTATGTAACAGGCGAACTCTATCTTAATGGAATTAAAGCTGTCGTATTGTTTGATACTGGATCCTCTCATACTTTTGTGTCTCCAAAGTTTGCTAAAGTGTTGGGAGTTGAACCGAAGATTTTCCCAGGCAAGATCTTATCAGTAGCTACTCCGTCAGGGGAAACTTTAACCACTGATCGGTATTATGCTGATTGCGAGATAGTGATTGGGGATAGAATCTTTGGCATTGATCTGATCGAGCTGACTATCTTGGGAGTCGATGTTATCATTGGCATTGATTGGATGTCGGTGTACAGTGCGAGCATCGAATGCAAGACCAAGACAGTGACAGTGAAGGCTCCAGGTGGACCTGAAGTCGTGTTCCAAGGGAAGCGGAAATGTTCTAAGCTGGTGGCAACTATCCGCAAGGAAGAGACTCCTGTGGAAGTGCAAGGGATTCCTGTGGTTCGGGACTATCCGACTGTGTTCTTGGAAGATTTTCCTGGGTTACCCCCGCATCGTGATGTAGAGTTCAGCATCACTGTTCAACCGAGAAGTGCACCCATTTCTAAGGCACCTTATAGGATGGCTCCAGTGGAACAGGATGAGGTGAAATGGCAGATTGAGGAACTATTGGGAAAAGGCTTTATTCAACCTAGTGCGTCACCTTGGGGAGCACCAGTGCTTTTGGTAAAGAAGAAGGATGGATCGATGAGGATGTGCATCGATTACCGGGAGCTGAATAAGGTCACTGTTCAGAATAAGTATCCGATTCCTCGAATTGATGACTTGTTCGATCGTCTACAAGGAGCAGCTGTATTCTCCAAAATAGATCTTCGATCAGGTTACCACCAAGTTCGAGTGAAAGCTGAAGACGTGCATAAGACTGCATTTAGAACTCGGCATGGGCATTACGAATTCTTAGTTATGCCATTCGGAGTGACGAATGCACCTGCAATCTTCATGGACTTGATGAACAGAGTTCTGAGGCCGTTTATTGATTCTTTCGTCGTGGTGTTTATCGACGATATTCTCGTGTACTCCAAGTCTGAGGAGGAGCACACTGAGCATCTGGCAGCAGTTTTGCAGAAGTTGGAAGAGCAGCAGTTGTATGCCAAGTTATCCAAGTGTGATTTCTGGAAATCTGAAGTGGCATTCCTAGGTCACATCCTTTCTAAGGAGGGAGTGGCAACTGATCCTCAGAAGATAGAGGCAGTGAGAGATTGGGCCCTACTACAGTGAAGGAAGTCAGAAGTTTCCTTGGGATGACTGGGTATTATCGGAGATTCATTCAAGGTTATGCTCAGATAGCTGTACCGCTTACAGGGCTGACCAAGAAGAATGTGAGCTTCAAGTGGACCGAGCAATGTGAGGCGAGCTTTCAGGAGTTGAAAGATAGACTGACTACTGCACCTATTTTGGCTTTGCCTAGAGCTGGTATTGAGTATGATGTTTATAGTGATGCATCACATCGGGGGCTTGGTTGTGTCTTAATGCAAGAAGGAAGAGTAATCGCTTATGGGTCTAGGCAACTACGACCACATGAGAAAAATTACCCGACTCATGATCTAGAGTTGGCTGCGATTATCTTTGCTTTGAAGCAATGGAGGCACTACGTGTACGGTGAGAAGTTGAATATGTACACGGACCACAAGAGCTTGAAGTATATATATCAGCAGAGGGATCTCAATCTGAGACAGCGGAGATGGTTGGAAGTGCTCGAGGATATGCGACCTGAGATCAAGTATCATCCCGGAAAGGCTAATGTTGTTGCTGATGCACTTAGCCGCAAGAGCAGTTTGGCCTGTTTGATCACAACTCAGAGGCATCTGATTGAGGAGCTGGACCGAGCTGGTATTGAGGTTGTCTTGCAAGGATTGGGAGCATCTTTGGCTCAGTTGAGGCTTCAGCCTACTCTGAATGCAAGGATCATTGCAAGTCAGGAAGTTGATGCTGATATTCTGGAGATGAAGGAGCAGGTTGGTGCTGGCAGGTTGCCCGGATTTCAAATCAGGGATGGAGTGCTGTGGTTCGGAGATAGGCTGTGCGTTCCAAATCAGGCGGACCTGAAAGAGAGTATTCTTCAGGAGGCACATGCTACTCTTTTGTCTGTACATCCTGGGAGTACTAAGATGTACAAAGACATCAAGCAGCATTTCTGGTGGTCAGGTTTGAAGCGGGATGTGGCTGAATTTGTCGCGAAGTGTGAGGTTTGTCAGCAAGTCAAAGCCGAAAATCAGAGACCCGGAGGTCTATTACAGCCGTTACCTATTCCGGAATGGAAGTGGGATAACATCAGTATGGATTTCATTACGGGATTGCCTAAGAGTTCTAAAGGCAATGATGCAATTTGGGTTATAGTCGATCGACTTACCAAGTCCGCTCACTTTTTGGCGATGAAACTCACTGCTTCGATGGACAAGTTGGCTGAGATGTATGTTGGTGAGATTGTCCGACTTCATGGCGTTCCTTCGACCATTGTGTCTGATCGAGATGCGCGGTTTACTTCGCATTTCTAGAGGAGTCTTCAGGCAGCTTTGGGTACCAAGACGGATTTCAGCACTGCTTTTCATCCGCAAACCGATGGGCAGACCGAGAGAGTCAATCGTATTCTTGAGGATATGCTTCGGTGTTGTATACTAGACTTTGGAGGCAGTTGGGAAAGGCATTTACCTTTGGTAGAGTTTGCCTACAACAACAGTTTTCAGGCCAGTATTGGGATGGCGCCGTACGAAGCTTTGTATGGCAGGAAGTGCAGGACTCCTGTGTGTTGGTATGAAGTAGGGGAGCGTCAGTTGTTTGGTCCTGAGCTTGTGCAGCTGACTTCTGAGAAGATTGATCTGATCAGGAAAAGGTTGGTGGAAGCTCAGAGCAGGCAGAAAAGCTATGCAGACAACCGGAGAAGGGACCTTGAGTTTGAGGTTGGTGACTTCGTCTTCCTGAAGGTATCACCCAGTAAAGGTGTGGTTCGTTTTGGCAAAGGCGGGAAGTTAGCCCCGAGGTTTATAGGCCCGTATAAGATATTGAAAAGGATCGGGAAAACTGCTTACCGGCTTGAATTACCGGAAAAGTTGTCTCAGGTGCACAATGTCTTTCATGTGTCTATGCTGAGAGGTTATATTCCGGACCCGAGTCATCATTTGCCTGAAGTGCCGGAAGGTTTGCAGTTAGACCTGAATTACATCGAGTCTCCTGTTGAGATTGTTGACCGTAGGGAGAAATTCTTGAGGAATAAGACGATACCGATGGTCAAGGTAGTCTGGAGAAACCACTTGGTTGAAGAGGCTACTTGGGAATCTGAGGAGAGGATGTTGAAGGACTATCCTGAGCTTTTTGCTTGATTGTATTTTGTATCTTTTGTTTTTGTTGTGTGTGTTGTATTTTGTTTGTTCTCTCGCTCTTGATTGTAGTTCCGGGGATGGAACTATTCTAAGGAGGGAGTGCTGTAATACCCTGATTTTTCAATTAATGGAAAAATTATTTATTTTGCACGTGTTGTGCACGTGCAATATTTTTATTGGATTATTTTATCATGATGTGTATGTTTGAATATAATTTTCTCAAATTATTTTAGTACAAAAAGCCTTCTTTAAAAGCCTTATTTGATTTAACTAAAAAGCCTTTTCTTAAAAAGCCCAAAAGCATTTTATTTTATTTATTTTTATAAATTATTTTTTGGCCCAAAAAGAAAGCCCATGAATTAATTAATTTTAATTAAACTTGTCATGTAGAAGACTTTTTTTAACAAAATTATTTTTATACAATTTTAGAATGTACAAAATTGGCCTAGTTGCATGCACGTGCACTACACGTACACGTGCAATGCACACTCTCTATTTTGGGCCGGTAGCATTCTTTTGGGAGGGAAAATTGAATTTTTGGTGTGGAGAACATGGGGGGTAGTTTCAAGGAAGTGGGTAGTTCTTGTAACTTCTACTTTGATCTAAACCCTTCATCCAACAACCACCAAGATGATCTTAGCCCTCCATTCCCCTCATTTTTTTGTATAAATACCCCCCCCTCATGGCTAACTTTTCATATGCAAAGTGTATTTCTAAGTTATAGTATTATTATTATTGTGGGAGTTATAAAAGATAAGAGATTGTGTGGGCTTTTGTGTGCTTGGAGTGGCCGGCATCATCAAGAGGCATTCGGTTGGAGCTTGAAGGAAGCATTCGGCATAGGCTTGGAGGCTTGGAGCTTGAGCGCTTTTGGCTAGGAGGTGGTGCGTTCATCTACAAGGATTCGATTACTTTTGTTTGTGTTTCTCTCCAATTGAGGTGGGTAAAACATTTTATATTTCTAAAGTAGATCCATGTTAATTTTACACCATTAAAGTTGCATGAAAAATATTATAAAGAGCACACTTAAATTGAGTAGTTAGCATGTGAATTGATTAAAATGTGTTGATTAACTTATATGGCTCTAATGTTAAGATTAAATTGTGTGTAGATTGCCCCATGTTTACTAGTGTAAAGTTGTGATAATGGTTAAGTTAAATTAAGAGTGTTGTTATTATGACTAGAGACATAATGTACACTTGTTAATTGTGATAGATGGACTTTCATGTTGATATGAATGTGGACTATGAAAATCATATGTGATTGGTTGAATTAAGAACTAATAACAGTAGATTATCTCCATGAAATTATTTAATAAAAAGACTAGTAGATTGATTGTATGGCAATGTCGAAAATACAATAATATATTTTAATAAATAATTTTTGGGTCTTGTATGTGAAAAATACATTGTATTAGCACCAAAAAAAAAATTATATTATTTTACTGGTATGAACTTTTATGACTGAGGATTTAATCTGGAAGTTTTTATAAAATTTTACTAAAGTAATAAGAAGCTATGGCTTATTGAATATCGAGTTATTTTTAAAACAGTACGAAAATAATACAAATGGGATTTTATTTGGGTTAGTGACAACCCGAGCCAGTGGCTCAGGTGGTCGGGACCCCGGTTGGCTTCTCTGTGTCGCACGGTTCGAACCCCAGGCCGAACACTTCTTTTTTAAAATTTCCCTAAAAAACTATAACAGCGAACTCAGGGGTATAAATATACCCCAGTCGCTTATATGACGTGAGCCGAGATCGGCCTAGTGGTCGGAGCTCTGTTTGGTCTTGGTGCGGCGCCTGGTTCGATTCCTGCCTTCGGCATATAGGGAAAAATTATTTTTTTTGGGTGTCTTTGAAGTCCAAAAATTATGAAATAAATATGGTAATTCTCATAAAAATACAAGGAATTTTCTAAGAGTGATTTGGGTATTTTTTAGAATGAAATACAATATGGTTTGTGAATAAAAGGCATAAATGGAACTTTGGTTATGAGATATACACTTGTGGATTTTATAACTTATAAAGATAGGCTATTATAAAGTAATTGGCATAAGCGCTTGTGGCGTGACATGATTTTATTTATTTTCATTATGAGTATTGTGCAAGATATGAAATATGAAGGTTGAAATGTGATTTTATGAAGTTGTATAAATTCATGTATGGTTATGAAATAAGAACCATGATTTACGAAAAAGGAAAAGAAATTGTTGGCTATAAGCATGAATTGTTTTCTTTATGAACTCTTGAATTAAAAGTATTCATCATGGACTTGTGAATAAAGTGTAATCATGAATTGAAAAAGAATGAGTATAAAACTCGACATGGAAATTGTCAGGAGTTAAAGATTGTGAAATGAAATTTGAAATAGAGTAGCTAAGTCTCCCCGGCATTGAGAAAGATGAATTGAATTGAAATTAGACCAAGGTTGGTCATGTTGAAATAAATGAATAAGTCCGGTTGATGGAGAGGCTAACTCTAGTGATTATTTTGTTCATGATTTTTTTTAATAAAACTAAGGACTAGTACATAGTGGAGATGTGATGAAAGTAGAAGAAAAACACGAGTATGAGGGCCAACGGATAGCGGTGTGAGAGCGATTCACAGGTTGCCTGCTTGATGCGTCAAGACAGTGCGTGGGCGCTACTCCGGAATTATCGTCCCGGTGGCGACGCTCGTGGGATGTTCGAGTGGCTATGGGTGGGGCCATTGTTCCATGGCGGAGGCTGAATTGTCCATAGGTTGCCTGCTCGATGCGTCGTGACAGTGCGTGGGATTCCCCTCCAGGCTGCCTGGACATGGGCTCATAGATCATAGGACATCTAAGACACTACCGTAGTTACAGTAGTAGTTAAGGCATATCGGGGGATTGAACCCTATCAAGATGAAGAACGAATAAGGGCTTGCCCTCGGACCTATGTAGTATGGGATGCATAGAATCCGAACAAGTGTGCATTAGTGTCATATAATTAACTGCATTAAGGACTAAGTGCACAATCACAACACGACATCAATAGGGTAGTCCCTTTAGTTTGAAATGTGACAAGTTTGTGTTTGCTAAATATGAAATGTTAAGTTATACTATTTTCCGGCAAAGCGAGGACGGCCGTGTATAATGATCGTCGGTTGAATAAACTGACGTACCCACAGTCTAACATGCAGGTAAATGTTATGCTAAAGATTAAAGAGACGGATGCTTAAAGATTTTATCAAGCTGTTGTACTTGTATCAAATTGTTGTATTTTACTTCCGCTGTGCAAAAGAAAGATGTAATTATGATGTAAACTCTGATGTATGATGCAAAGTTTTAATTTCCCTGTAAAAGTGTGCTAAGAAAGTGAAAAGATCCTGTAGAACATCTCGAATTCAGTGTATTTGGGATTCGGGGCGTTACAAAAGGCGTCCAACTTCAAGAAGGAAAAGTACATAAAGAACAAGTTCATGAAGAACAAAAAGGCATACCAAGCAACTTGGGATGATAACGACTCTTCATCGGTAGAAGAAAATGAAGAGACAAACGAGGATGTTAACATTTGCTTTATGGATTCTCAAAATCAAGCAAGTGATGATTATGATTCTAATGATTTACTAGATGCTTTCAACGAGATTTTTCAAGAGCTTAAGAAAGAAAAAATTAGTGTTAAGAACTTGGAGAAAGTAAATCAAACACTTTCCCAAGAGAATCTTGACTTGGATAAAGAAGTGAAATCTTTAAATTCCCGACTTTCTAGTTTAGATATAGATCTTGTATCTCTAAAGAAAAATTATGAAGAGATATCTAAGAATGTATCTAAATTTAATAAAGGAAAGGAGAATTTAAATGATGTTCTCCAAAATCAAGTACAAACTAATAAAAGATTTGGGCTTGGTTTTCAAAAGTCTCTTGAAAAACCTCATAATTCTAAGAACACAAGTGTAAATAAACCTGTAACTATTTCTAGTGTTAAGAATAAACTGTATGAGTTTTTTAAAAAGCCAAAAACTGTAAGTTTTAATGAAAAGAGTATATCTATAGTTCAGACCAGTCGACTGAACACAAATATCATTCGCCTGTCCAGAGGTTCTAAGTCTCATTCAAAGAGACAAAAACCTCAGATAAGCTGACCTATTTTACCTCCCAGTCGACTGGATTTCAGTAACAGTCGACTGAAAGGTTCGGTAAAGTCGACTGGACAGAGCAAAAATATATGGGTTCCAGTCAACCTAAGTCTGGAAGATAGAATTACTTACATAAATTTGTATATTCTTATTGTATGTAACTATATAAATTATATTTCTGCATTTGGTGGAAAATCAAACTCTCTTTGAGTTTGATTTCCCAAGAACTAATCTCTTTTGTACCCAATGAAAAGGGTACCATATTTACATTGAAAATTTTATAGGTACCTAAAAGAGATCGTTAGATACTTGACAGCGGATGCTCAAAGCACATGACTAGTCATGCAACCTCCTATATTCCATACAAAAAATTGATGGAGGAACAGTCACATTCGATGAAAACAACAAAGAGAAGGTCATTGGAATATGCATGGTGGGTAAGCACACTAACCCTTCAATAGAAGATGTTTTTCTAGTTAGTGGACTTAAGCATAATTTGTTTAGTATTAGCCAATTATGTGATAAGGGATATAAAATAGTTTTTGAAAAATATGCATCTTTAATTTACGACTCCACCATGCAAAATATAATTTTTCAAGGATTTAGGAAGAATAACATTTATGAATTGTGATTAAAGTCATATGATTTTTCAAATAATTTTTGCTTAGTAGCTTCTAATAATGATTCTTGGCTATGGCATAAGCAATTTGGCCATGTGAATATGAAAACTCTTGTTAAATTGTCTAAGAACAACTTAGTTAAAGAGCTGCCAAACTATCCTATAAAAAGGATAAGTTACGTGATGCATGTCAACTAGGTAAACAAATTAAATCTACTTTTCAAACAAAAGAAGTAATTTTTACTAGTAGGCCTCTCGAATTAATCCACATGGATTTATTTGGCCCTACTAGAGTTGCTTCTTTAAATAAAAGTAGGTATGTATATGTTTTAGTAGATGATTTTTCACGATTCACTTGGACTTTCTTTTTAAAACATAAGAATAATGCTTTTGATGAATTTACAAATTTTTGTAAACAGATTCAAAATAAAAAATCTCTAACCATAGTCACTATTAGAAGTGATCATGGTGGAGAATTTGAGAATGAAACGTTTGCAGAATATTGCAACAAGAATAGTATAACTCATTTATTTGCATTTCCTAGAGCTTCACCACAAAATGAAGTAGTCGAAAGAAAGAATAGGACTTTGCAAGAGTGTGCACGTACCATGCTTGTTGAAAGAAATTTACTTAAATACTTTTGGGCTGAAGCCATTGCTACAGCTTGTTATGTTTTACATAGAATATTGATTAGGTCTAAACTTAAGAAAACATGTTATGAGCTATTTTTTGATAGAATTCCTAAAGTATCTAACTTCAAAATATTTGGATGTAAGTGTTTCATTTTAAACACTAAAGATAATTTAGATAAGT
The DNA here is from genome assembly GCA_017893485.1 of Hemerocallis citrina. Classification (NCBI taxonomy): domain Eukaryota; kingdom Viridiplantae; phylum Streptophyta; class Magnoliopsida; order Asparagales; family Asphodelaceae; genus Hemerocallis; species Hemerocallis citrina. The sequence continues at coordinate 234,525,702 of CM030364.1, read as the reverse complement.
TTGATCCTAGATCTAATGTGGGTATCTATATAGGATACTCAAATAGGAGTAAGGCATATAGGATCTTCAACAAGTCAACATTGACTATTGAAAAATCCATGCATGTTGCATTTGATAAATCTCTGCCTTCATCAACTTTAAATGAAGATGATGAAACTGATTCATCACCTTTAAATAAAGTTATTACATCTTTAGAGCAGACTACCCTTGCGGATAGGTCGACTGATAAGGAATTCAAGTCGATTGATGTGAATCAGTCGGCTGATGGACTTGTCAAGTCGACTGATACTGTTGTGACGTCTCCAACTTTACCACAATCGTTTGTTGAACTTAAAGGTCATCCTCATGACTTAATAATTGGTGACATTTCACGTAGTATTCAGACAAGATCTCATGTTAACATGATTTCTCACACGACTTTCTTATCGGATTTTGAACCGAAGAATATACAAGAAGCTTGTGAGAATGAATTTTGGATGAATGCCATGCAAGATGAGTTAAACCAATTTATAAGAAATGATGTATGGAATTTAGTTCCACAACCTCCTGATCATACTATAATTTCTACCAAATGGGTATTCAAGAATAAGTTAGACGAATCAGGACAAGTCATTAGGAACAAAGCTAGACTAGTTGCTCAAGGGTATAATCAAGAAGAATGCATAGATTTTGATGAAACATAAACTCATGTTGCTAATTCTTATTTTACTATCTTTTGCTTGTTTGATGAATTTTATACTTTTCCAAATGGATGTTAAAAGTGCTTTCCTTAATGGGTTTATAAAGGAAGATGTTTATGTTAAGCAACCACCTGGTTTCGAACATGAACAATTCCCAAACTATGTTTTTAAATTGAAAAAGCCTTTATATGGTCTTAAACAAGCACCTCGTGCTTGGTATGATCGACTGAAGACTTTTCTTTTAGAAATGGATTTTGAAATAGGTAAAGTATATACTTCTTTGTTTATTAGGAGAATTGAGACTGATATTTTGATCACACAAATATATGTAGATGACATAATTTTTTGTTCTACTAATAATAATCTATGTCAAGAGTTTGCTAATACCATGACAAATGAGTTTGAGATGAGTCACAATGGTGAACTCAATTATTTCCTTGGACTGCAAATAAACAGTCACCAAATAGCATATTTATTAATCAAGGAAAATATGCTAAGGAATTACTCAAACGATTTGGCATGGATAACACGAGTAGTAAGACCACACCTATGGCTACTACCACTATCCTTGACAAAGATGAATTAGGTAAGAGTGTCGATCAAAAACTCTATCGAGGTATGATTGGCTCACTCTTATATATAACTGCTAGTAGACCAGACATTATGTTGAGTGTATGTTTGTGTGCTAGATACCAATCAATTCCTAAAGACTCTCACTTAAAAGCTGTAAAACGTATTTTAAGATACATTAAAGGCACGTTTGAGTATGATTTATTTTATCCACACACCAATAATTTTCAACTTTTGTCATAGAGTGATGCGAATTTTGCCAGTAGTAAAACTGACCGAAAAAGTACTAGTGGAACGTGTCACTTTTTGGGACACTCCCTGGTATCTTGGTACAATAAGAAGCAAAATTCGATATCCCTATCTACTACAGAAGCTGAATATATTGCTGCAAGTTTGGCTTGTACTCAAATTTTGTAGATGAAACCAACCTTATTAGACTACGGTATTTCATTTTCAAAACCTGCTATAATGTGTGATAATACCAGTGTCATTAACTTATCTAAAAATTTGGTTTAACATTCACGTACGAAACACATTGATATTAGACATCATTTTCTACGTGATCATGTTTTAAAAGAAGATATTTCTTTAGACTTTATTTCTACTGATAAACAAGTAGCAGATATCTTTACTAAACCACTTAAGGAAGACACTTTTATCACTTTTAGAAGAGAACTAGGAATTTGTAGTTTTCATGATGTTTCTTGAAATTTTAACTCTGGTAAGTCGACTTAAAACTTCTTTTCGGTCGACTGACCAAGTATTTTTTCGATACCTATCTATATCTAAAATTCACACTCTGGAAATTCGACTGTGAACTGTACTAAGTCGACTGCCAGTTGTATTATTGCTATTTTCATTTTTCTATTTTTCTCTCGATTAAGTCCTACACTCCAGTCAACTGTTGCGAATCAGCTCTTCTTTCATATTCAAAAATGGCACTTCTTTTGAGGCGAATCTTTTACCTTTTGTTACCCTTTGACCGTTCTGCACCTTTGATTTCCCCAACCTCCATCTCAGCCATTGATTCTTAGTAAAAACCCTAAATTTTACTTCCCCTCTTTTTCACTTTCTCTTTCACTGTCTCTTTCCAAACCGAGCTCTAGAAGTCGGCTACTCTCAAACCCATTGGCGATTCCAGTTTTTGAAGCCCAAATCAAACCTTTCTCTCCAATTTCAAGTGGTTTTCCAAGGTCTCTTGAAGCTATTGTGCTTCTCTTTACCTCTCATTGTTGGTATAATCCTTTGATTCCTTTCTTTGTTTATTTTCTAAAGTTTTCCCTTATGCCTCCTAAAAGATCCAGTAGTTCTAATATTGAGGAGGGACAATCCTCAACATTCTTAATCTTTAATCGTCTTCATAAGACTCATTCTTCATTTCTTCCTTTTGGTGCTTTACTCACTCACATCTTCTCCGCTTATGAAGTTGATCTCGATTCTGAGACGAGTGTTGCAAAATACTATGAGTCCTTTGATCGTGCAAGTCTAGCACGTATGAAGCTTCTCACCTCTCCACCTAGGTCACCTCGTAGGAATACACCTCCTATCCCCTTAGCTTCTACCGCTTGTCGGTCTTCTGCTTCTAGTTCGTCTCATCCTAGAGCTGATTATGATGATCCTAGGAGTCTTTACATTTCTGTCAATTATATCATGGATCATCAAGACACTCTTGAGGCCAGTCTTTCCCATCTTACTCACTTGTTCATTTCTCAGTTTCCACCTCCACCTCCTCCCTCTCAGGGTGCCCAAGACGAAGATGACGAAGACTGATTAGCTCTTTTTCTATGTATTTTTCTACTTCTTATGTATTTTCTAGTTTATGTCATCATTTGAACAATGTATTTCAAATGTCTATGTATAAATTTTCTTTGGTTTTGATATGTGTTTGTTCTCTTACAATGTTTTTTATATATCTACTATTTATTTGCCTCCTATTTTTTTTGTTGATGCCAAAGGGGGAGAAAAAGCTATGTGTGTGTAATTTTTATACATGTCTTTGTGCATGTTTTTGTGCATATTTTTTAACATATGCATTTTGTACATTCGTTAGGGGGAGCATTGAGCACGTGTAATATTTCTATTATTGTAAGCTATTGTGTTGTCATTATCAAAAAGGGGGAGAATGTTGATTCTTGGTTTTGATGACTACAACACAATGCAACACAATGCAAAGTTGTGCCACTTCTTATATAATGCAGGATGTATCAATATCCATACTATGTATGATACACAAGTGCAAAAGTGCTCTAATGAAGCTCTCAAAGAAAATTGATCAAGCTACAAAGGCTCAAGCTCTTATTCAAAACTCAAGACAAGACTCGTGCTTCAATGTGTTATTAAATGTCTTGTAAAACAAATTGTAATCTTATTTTTTTTAGTCTTAGATTGATGTAACAGCCTTGTCACACACACACACTCACACATCTTTGTAATTGAGTGCTTTTCAAAAGATTAAAGGTCGAAATAGTTTGAATTAGATCAGTTGTTAAGTACCAGTCGGCTGCCTTATGGCACCAGTCGAATGTACCAGTACGAAACTGTCTAAACTCTTTCAAACTCTGGCCAGTCAACTCATCATGGCAACCCAGTCGACTGTTCAAGTCGTTTCGACAAATTTCATAATTTAAAACTTGTTTTTCAAATTCAAAAGTTTTATATCCGTTTTAAATCAGTTTTATTAACTGTTTTAAAATGTCCTAGTGATTCCTCTCTATAAATAGAGCCTAGGAATCACCATCGAAAGGTTCCAAGCATTTTGATAAAAAGTTTAAATTTTTGCTTTTGAAAGAGAACTAGTATTCAAACAAGCACTCTAAATCTTGTAAGTCTTGATTCTCTGAATCTCAGTCCAATATAACATTGATTTCATTTTGGACTGATTTTAGAAGTGACCTATTAGCCACTATACAAAAATCACAATCACAAAACAAGGCTATAGGTTGATTGTATGTCTTTTATTGTTTTCTTTCACTCTCGGGTTGTGAGAGTGGTCCTCTCGGTTGGAGAGTATGGCTCTAGGTTGTAGAGTTAGGTTTTCACTCTTGGTTGAAGAGTGGGTTTGCTCTCTCTAGTGGTGAGAAAGGTCTACGGGTTGGACAAGATTGTTGTCTAACGCCGTATGGTATGCTTGTATTTTTTCAAGAATAGTGGAAAATCTCAAGTGGGTTGCTTAGGGACTGGATGTAGGTCAGGAGGACCGAACCAGGATTCATCGTGTGTACTCTGTGGTTGTATTTCTCTGAACTTGCATTTTCTTTACTTGCATTTAATTCTTATTCAAAAACTTGTATGGACAGTCGATTGCGTCTCCCCTTTAAGTCGACTGGTCAGACTGGTATAACATACTCTTCGAAAACTTGTCTGGTAAGTCAACTATTTTCCACTATAAGTCTACTGATCAGACATGTCTAAAATACTCTTCTAATCTCATGTCTTAGTCGACTTATTTCTCTTTTCAAGTAGACTGGACAGAAGAAAAGGTTCAATTTCGTTATTTATTTTTATACAACACTATTCACCCCCCTCCCCCCTCTAGTGTATCTTACCTTGCCTACTGGATCCAACATCTTTCGGGTCTTACTCATGTTCGTCAGTATCTCGAATATTAAGGGGATCTTGTTGAGTATGGGCTAATTTTATGAGGAGACCGAATACCGTGAGATCGCCAAAGTTGATTCCCTCTCAACCATCTTGATCGTGGGGGATCTCACACAGATTAGAGCTGTGTTCGGGATTCCTATCTTGTTTGAGCTTCTTTTGCCTGGTCCAAAAAGCAGGGCATGCTCGATGCTTCTCAATGGCTATTGCTTCTTCCCCAACGACACCTTTCAAGCATGACATTGTCTTCCTTTACACTAATTCATGAAAGAAGTCTTAAGGTACTATACTCTCAGCCCGGTGCAGTTCATGCCCAACATGTGGAGGTAGGTGAACGACTTCATCTTGCAGTGCCAAAGGGCTGGTGTCGAGCTGAATTTGAGCGTGTGGAAAGCACTCTTCAAACTTAACCAAAAGAGCAAGTCGGAGCATCAGTTTTATCTTTCTCCTCGCCAGGGCATGAAGTTGATTGAGATCCTGGGGTAGATCAAGTTTTGTAAGGAAAATTTCTTCATTATCTGCAGCTGGAAGTTGTAGGGGATACCAACTATGTGGTGGTCTTCCGTTCCAAAAAGAATGAAGGCCGATCCTGAGTTGAGTGATAAAGAGAAGATGGTGTGCGAAGAGCTTCTAAAGTGTCAGCAGTTGAAGTGGAGGCAAGTTACGACGGAGGTCCTTTTCTGGGGGGGTTTGAGCTTGATATACCTTAGTACGATTAAGATTTAGTTGCTTTTCTTTACTTAAAAACTTTAATCATCTTTCTCTATTATCGTTTTCCTCATATTCTCAAGTCTTTCTTTGTTTGATTTTTGCAGAGGCAGAGGATATGGATTTCAACGCGATAATGGCGAAGCCCTTTAGGCTGAGCAACAAAGCACCTGATGACAAGAAGAGGATTAGGACTGTGAGCAGTCCCATGTCTGTGAAGTCCGCTAATAGCTCCTCGACATCTTCCCCTGTGGTGGATCGGAGCTCACCTCAAGCTGCGTCAACGAACCCCACCACAGGGGATTTAAGCTTAGCCGCAGTGCTCGAAAGAGTGCATTCCCCCTTGAACGCCAAGCCGACACGATCCTTACTGACAAGCATAAGTCGATCTACATGCCAAACTATATCATCAAGCGGCACGACGACTTCCCCTTGGACACAGATAGTTACATGGAAGCTGTAACCCCTGTTTTTCATTTTCTTGTATTTTGGGTGTATTTTTCTTTTTCTGTGTATTTATTTATTTTGTACTCTTCTGTTTCTTCCAAACCATGTATTTGATCTCCGTTCTCATTTTCAATCTATCTGTTTTGACTTTGACTCTATTTTTGTGGCTTTGACTACATTCTTGATCTAATTAAATTTTCTGTCCCAATTTATTTGTCTCCGATTTATTTTGTTTAGCACCAATTAATTTATTTCATGGCCTATTTAATTATTGTTTAAACCCTATTCTTTCTTATTGGATCTTTATACCCCAATATCCATTAGCTACCTACCCGTCAGCCCATCTTATACTATCTCTTCATATATATATGCCCCATTGTGTTTTACCTTGTTCCTCCCTAACCCTAATAGCTGCAACTTCACCCCTTCAACATCTGAAACCCTAAATCCTACCCCATCTCCCGTACTCCTTCAATCCCTCTCCCGATCTCTCCCCCTGCAGACCTGTGCGCCTCCCTACTAGCCTCGTGACGTCCCTCGTCAGTGCCTCTGTGCTTCCCTTTCGTGTCGCCCAGGGATGCCAGCCGCCCGCAGCGACAGCCAGACCACAACCCCTTGCCCTGTGTGCCTTGAGATTTCTCCCCTGTGCTGCTCGACCCGACCTCAGTGTTTCCCTGCCTTTCCCGAAGACTGCAACAACCCAACAGCAGCGGCCAACCACCTCGATGACTGCAACCCAGCTCTCTGTGCCCCTGTGTAACATCCTGAATTTTCAAATAATTAAATATAAAAATCTTCATTTGTTTTCACGTGTTTCGCACGTGCAAATTAATGTGTGTATTTGGCTCTAAAAAAATTATTTTTGTCATGAGCAAACATTTTTCTTCTCTTTAAAAAAAAGCCTATTATTAATCTTTAGGCCTAATAGTCTAATTCTAGCCCACTTAAATAAATAAATTAATTAATTAAAGAGCCCATGGATTTTAGCCCACCTAATTATCCCACTAATTATTTCTAATATTAATTAAGACAACTTGTAGGGTAGACTTGATCATGTAACAAATTAACTAAACAATTAAATGAACAAAACAACTAGTGTGAATGTGTTGGCACGTGTATTGCATATGCACGTGCAATGGAGCAAGTAGACTAGGCCGGCCTTAGGCATGGAGTGGAGAGATGGAGAGAGCAGAGAGTGGTTACTTGATGGCGGGTATTTCTTCTAACTCCCGAATGTATCCTAGCCCTTCATCTAAACTCATCTCAACCATTCATTCACTCTTGAAATTAGTATAAATACCCCTCCTTTGTCTTTCTACATTACTTGCATTAGAAATTTTCAAAGAGAAAGAGAAAGAAGAAGGCATTAGTAAGGAAAAGATTGAGTAAGAAAAGAAATTTGTGTGAGAAAAGAAAGAGAGTGTGTATTTTCCTTCCATTGGAGACCGGCCAAAGCAAGAAGAGGAGGAGAAGGTTCGGGTTCATACTAAGCTCGGAGGAGGAGCTAAATTTTTGTGGCACAATCTAGGAGGAGAAGGGAGACGATCGTACTTTCAAGGAGTTCTTTAGGAGTTTTTCATTTGTTTCTTCAAAAGGGTGGGTGATTTCTCTACTTCTAATATAGATACCTTGCTAGGAATCTACATATGAACATGTTAGAAACAAATAGAAAAATTGTCATATACTTGCTTGAAAAGACTAGTAAGAAATGGAGAAAACTCTTGTTTGGCTATATTAGAAAGTTAGCAAAATGAATTGAAATTTGTTAATTAAGATTTGTTATAATGCTTTATTAATATATTTTCATGCTAGAATACATATGAATTGATGAATCATGATTATATGAAAATTGTACTTAATAATGAATTGTAGAATGCAAAATAACACCCATGGATTGTGAAATAAATTGATTAGTTGCAATAAGTGTTGATTTTAATGATGTTGTATGATTAATATTATTTTTACTAGATTGTCAAATAGGTTGTCTCTTTGAATCATAGGAAAATGAGTTAGTTTTATAAAGATAAGATTAACTTAAAGGCTTTGATTCGGTTAAAGAATGAAAAGTTGTACAAATACATTGTGAATAAATGAAGAATAAGTAAGTAAAAGATTCATCTAGAATAGAAATTTCCAATGTCTAAGAATACACTAATGTTGCATGTTTCAAAAGAAATGAGGAGAATATTTCTTTCATGTTGTTAAAAACAAGGACTTTTGGAAATCTAAACAAATATACTTTACTGTTTTTCAAAGAAATACATTCTGGAAAAAGATCTAGATTTTGAATAAGTACAAATTAATTGAAAAATCGAATTTATTAAAGGAAGAGTTAAATACAGTATGGTTTATATAAAAACCACTTAACCAACCTTATATCGGTTAGTCACTCAGGACCAAGTGGTCTTCGGGTGCGCTTTGGGTCTGATACTTTAGCACAGCGGGGGTTTTGGTCTTGGGTTCGAGTCATGGTAGGGGCTCTGTTTTACTGAAAATTCAATTTTTTAATCAAATCCCGAAACCATACTTTAAATATAAACTAAGTCTACTTCATATCGGTTAGTCACTCAGGACCAACTGGTCACTGGGTGCGCTTAGGGTCTGTTACTGTAGCACGTCGGGGGTGTTTGGTCTGGGTTCGAATCCAGCCCTAGCCTTTTTGTTTGTGTTTTTTTTATTTATTTTTTACTTATTTCGGTTTTTGGAGTATTTTAAGAGTATAAAAAATTGAGAAAAAATACTAGAATTCTTCTAAAATACCTAGACTTCATGAAAATTATTTCTACAATATTTGACTTATTACAGTGAGATTTAGAAGTAATTTTGGGAAGAAAAACTTGATAAATTTTCTTAGAATATGATTTTGATTAATTAAAGAAAAGAAATATTGTGAATGTAAATAGATTTTGTGTAGAGATTAAAATTGAGATTTTCGACATGGAAAAAGTGAGCAACTTAATAAATGAAAATTTTCGTTTAAATTATGCAAATGCGCATGGAAAATATAAAGAGCATGATGAAATGTGAAAAATCTGTGAGTATAAACACTCATTTTTGGTGAACATGAAAAGAGATTGAAACTAGAGTTTTAGCTAAGCCCTTACATCGGCATGAATGAAATTTTGAAAGAGAAATGTGATAATAAAATACCAAGATTGGATCGTTGTAACCCCTATTTTTCATTTTGTGTATTTTTTTAGTGTATTTTTCGTTTTGGTGTATTTTCTCTCTTGTATTTTTTTTGAATCGTATATTGGAGTTATTTTCAATATATATTCGTTTTATTTCATTTTGAGCTCTTTGTTTTTGATTTGTTGTCTCTTTTGTTTCGTTCTTCATTATTTTGTTCTTTCTTTAATTTTGGTCTCGTTCCCTTTATTTTTATTTTCCTGGGTGCTTGTAGTGGTGATTGGTTGCATGTCATTTTTCCAATCCTATTATTTGATCCCTAATAAGATTACCAAAGCCAAATTAAATCTCCAATCCTATTTGATATCCTATAGAATTTGTATCCTATTTAAAACCAAATTAAACTAATCCTATTACTACACCTAATATACCCACAACCCATTAACTAATAACCCAACTCATATTTTTTAATCCTAATCCCTCCATATAAATACACCCTCCCTCATACAAACCCTAACCCTAATACCCTAACCTCTAAATCCTGGCCTCCCCCCATCTCTCTCTCTCTCTCTCTCTCTCCCGCTGCTTGCGCCGAACACCCCAAACCCGACCGCATACTAGCCCAACCCTACCCCCAGGCCGCCGACCCCCTTCTCCGGCCTGCACCCTCCAACCCGCAACACCCAGGCCGACCCCCTTACTCCCGATTCCCCCTCTAGGCCATCCCGACCACCCTTCACACCACCTCGCACCACCACATATAATCCCTAGTTTCTCTCGTGGTGTTCTCTTGAGGCCGCAAGCCACTATTATTATCTTTCTTTTGGAGTTTTTGTTCGTGTGGAGATTTTCGCTCAAGTTTGCTTGGATTCATTAGTTCGTAGATTTTTCGTTCGTGGGTTTTTCTCATTACTCTTGGTTTTCGTTGTTCTTTATCTTCGGTTAAGACAAGTAACTTGTACTCCAATTTATTTGTTTGATATAAGTCAAAAAAATACCACCTATAGTGTAGTTGGTCTAGAGAAGACTCTTATTTGTGTTATGTTTGATGGATTTTGTCTCTATTGTGAAAATTTGACCATATATGACTCACGACACAATATGGACATGAATTAACTTAGGTTTTATCTGTTCTTGATTTTGATCATGTATGTGAGACTTTTGTGAGAATTCGTAATTTGGTTGAGACCCATGTGATATATTTGGTGTGGACATGCTAGATACCCTAATTCATGATGTTTGGACACATGTAGACTCGATTGCATGTTTGTTTGTATTTTGAATAAGTTTTGTATGATGTATGTTGAGTTGTTGTTAAAAAGAAAGATCTGTAGTTTGTCGTTGATCTGATTTGTTTGCTGTTTTGGACAGTCTTGAAGTCAGTATCTTAATTTCGGTATAAAATATGAGTTTTAGAGAAGTTCGTCTATTTTCAAACCACTCTGACCTTGCTCGATTTCGTTTTCGTATGAGTGAGTTATGACTGTTCTACTATAGAGGTGTCGAACTTTTCCAGATTTTGTTTTTCGATGATTTTGATGACTAAATAATTTTGACACTGATACTACCTATATTATTTTGTTCCAAAACTTTGGTCAGTGTTTCTTTATCTAGTTAGGAATTATGCAAAATTTTGGTGGATTTTATTGGTGAGTTTTATGTGTTGTTTCATGCTCGTTTATGAAAACTATACTTGCTGTATTTTACACGTTGTTCTGTAAAGAATTGTATTTTCACCCTGATTCTTTCTACTGTATGAAAAATTCTTGTGAAATATAAAAGTCAATATATTTTTTCAATTTTCATCTCCCTTTGGCGGTTTTGTATTTCGTTTCACTGGTTGCAAGATATTATAGTTTTCGTACAGCAGTGTTGGAAATTCCAGATTTGCCAAACTCTCGTTTATTGATGTTTTCTTATTTTTGATGACTGATCTAATTTTACTGAAAAATTATAAAACTTTATATTTAGATACTGGACATATAGGGGAATACCCCAGTTTTTTCGTGGATTTATTTATTGTGTTTTCGTGCTATTTTCCTGCTCTTGAATTCGGTTCCGAATTTCTAGCTGAACTTATTTTCTGTATTCAAATTAGTTTTGAGCTATATTTTTGCAAATTAATATATGAATTATTTATACTCTCTGGATTCGGTTAGAAGTCTATTTTCCAGATCCTTCGACAGATCCAGATTTGGATATTTGTAACACTGGGAATCAGTGTTTTACTACAGTATGGTCTTACTGTCCTGAACTTGAGATTTGTCTGTTGTATTCTATTATGAGATATCTTGCACTCGTACATGTTTACCTTGCAACTTGCACTTGTGACATGATCATGCCATGTTATTCTTGATATATTTTGCACATATACATGTTTGTTTGATATTAATAATAAATAACCAAGCTGGGGTTTAAGGGACAGATCTAATAGTGGATAATTCAGAAATGTGTACTCGGAAGGGGATCCACTGATCCTACGTGATTACTTGAGACATGATACTTGACACATGATTACTTGATACTTGCACGCAAGACACGATACTTGCCACTTGCACAACTTGACAAGAGATTACATGATACATGATACTTGTTAATTGGAGCTTGGAGCTCGATTACTTGACTTGTCCCCGAGTATACTGCCCTCTATGGTCCACTATGAAAACTAAAGCGAAACTGTTTGTTGTAGGAACCATGTATGGTGGGCTGCATGAAGTGCTACCTAGATAGTAATCACTACAAGACTTTATACATGCTACTTGAACATGAAACTTGAACATGATACTTAAACATGATACATGCTTGCTTGAACTTGACTACATGATACATTAGACTTGTTTACATGAGACTTGAACTTGACACTTGATACATGATTGTATAATACTTGACACTTGATGCATGTTTACATGATACTTGATTACTTGACACTTGATTCATGCCATTTACACTTGTTCACTTTGCCATGCTAGTCGTTGATGTTGACATCATACTTATACCATGTTGTTAGTTAGTTTCTCCATGTGCTTGTATCCTACATTATAAGTGGCCCGTAAGTTGCAATTGACGAGTACTTGTTTTTCTCTTTTCCTTTTTCCTGCATTCGTTGAATTGCAGATTTTGGAGAACAGCTTCCAGATGGTACCAGAGACATAAAGTATTAGTGCTGTATTTTTTTATTATTATTTCTTGTAGCTTTCTTGAACAATATTGTATTTTGAGACTTTGTTTTATTTTTGTATTTGGGTGATGTGACCCAAGATATTTGTTTAATTTAGATCATAACTATTTGAGATTTATGTATTTGGTTTAAAGTATTCTTGCTGGTATTTTTGTTCATACGTGCATGTGGTTAATTCTTTTGCTTCCGACTCTGTTAATTCTTGTGAATGTTGTAAAGATTTTTTGAACTGCTTACGGATGATGAAAATCATTCGCTGACCTTTTATCTCGTATCTGTATTTCGTATTCTTTTTGGGAAGCGGGGCGTGACAGGATTTTTAGTGGTATCAGAGTATCAGGTTTGGCTAATGTATAAGTTACCTAATATATTAGACAAGCTTGGCTCGAACTGGGATCTGCTCAACATTTCACCAACCATGCATGTATAAATTAATCAAATATTATCAACATTAATCATGATGCTGACTGTTTTTAGTTTTGTGCAGACTATGGCTCGCAGGGGTTCTACTTCTCAGTCACAGGGTGACCCGATTGAGGCTGTCACTACGGTGCTTGAGCACTTGATTAATCAGCAGCAGAACCATAGTGATTTGGTGATGGTTGCTTTGGAAGCCGCTCGAGTTCCTTTGCTCGTTGTGCCTAGGCAGGATGTTCTTCCTCCCTATTCGGGAACGGTCACAGAATTTATGAGACTGCATCCCGACGGTTTTCAGGCACTAAGATGCCTTTGGAGGCTGAACAGTGATTGATTCGGACAGAGCAACTGCTTTTGGCAGCTAGAGTTGCTGATGCAGATCGTGTAGATGTGGTTACCATCCAGTGGGTGGACTTGGCTTATATTTGGTGGAGGTTCGAGTCCGAAAGGCTCAGAAGACCGATCACTTGGGCCACTTTCACTAGGAGCTTCTTGGAGAAATTCTTTCCTAGCAGCACCAGAGTTGACATGGAGCAGCAATTCTTAGCCCTGAAACAGGTTGGTCGTAATGGAATTTTGTTATATATTGTTCATGTAATGTTGTAACATAAGACTTTCTTGAAATAAGGCTCCAGATCTGTGGACGAGTACGTAGCCGAATTTACGAAACTTAGCCGCTTCACAGCCGTTCTTGTGGCGAACGAAAAGGATAGGATTCATAGGTTTATTTTGGGGCTTGAGCGAGACATCAAGGTGCAGCTTGTCTTTCTTCGCTTGCATACCTACGCTGAGGCTCTTGAGGCACCAAGGGCCCAGTAGCAGGCTCGAGGTGGATTGGTTCCTTCTCAGCGGACTGTTCAGCACTCAGTTGCTAGGTCTTCTGTGGGCCTATTCGGAGACCTGTTCCTGCCCCTCCAATCAGGGCAGCTCCTTACTCATCTGCGGGTCCTCCGAGAGTTGGTTTCTGCGACTTTTTCCATCTTCCAGGGCATGAGCACAAGGATTGCCGACATGCCAATTGTCGCTATTTTGGATGTGGTACTGCTGATCATTCGGTGCGGGACTGCCTATGGTTGGTTCCTCCAGCCAGGGGTCCTGTTCAGCCAGTTGCCACAGCTCGTGGTCTAGTTAGACCACCGCTTTCCCCGCAGCGTCAGATTGTCGGTCAGAGGACCGCTATTCCGATGAGAGGTCAGGCTTTCAACCTAACTGCTGCAGATGCTGAGTCAGCTGAGGGTGTGGTTGCAGGAATCTTTTGTTTTATTGTTTTATTGTTTGTTGTTTTTCTTTGTTTTCTTCATTTTCTTTGCTTTATTTCTTTCTGTTGGTCCTTTCTACATTTTGTTTTTCCTCACCCCTGTTCAACCATTCTTTTCCTTGTCTCTTTTGTTTTTCTATCTTAGGTGTTGTGCTTGTGTGCTCTTTTCCTTCTCATGTTCTATTTGATTCTGGGGCAACCCATTCTTTTGTCTCCTCTCGATTTGTCGCTCGCCATCATTTGGAGTACAGAAACATGTCAGAGGCTTGGAACATTGTGACAGGTGGTGAAATTGTCATTTGTTCCCTGGAATGTAGGCAATGTCCCGTGATTATTGGTAGTGCAGAGTTCAAAACCAATCTGATTGTAACTGGAAATCCGGGATTCGACGTTATTCTGGGTATGGATTGGTTAGGTGAAACCCATGCCATCATTGATTACCGTACCAAGAAAATTGTGTTCCGGATTCCAGATCGCACAGAGTTTGAGTTCCATGCTGGGGAGTGTTCCCTTGGCCGAGCTACAGTTGATCAGGAGATTTATGTGTTGGAGTTGCATTCAGGCTGTGAGGTTGCGTCTCTAGTAGTTCAGGATTTCTTGGATGTTTTTCTTGATGAGTTGCCTAGCTTACCCCTTATAGGGAAGTAGAATTCGGTATTGATGGTCAGCCTAGAATCGCATCGATATCGAGAGTCCCTACAGGATGGCACCGGTTGAGCTAGCAGAGCTTAAGGTGCAGATTCAATAGTTGCTTGCTTTGAATTTCATTAGACCTAGTGTTTCACCTTGGGATGCTATGGTCCTTTTTGTCGACAAGAAGGATGGCGGTCGTCGACTGTGCATGAACTATTGGAAACTGAACAGAGTTACTGTGAAGAATCGGTATCTGTTGTCCAGGATCGATGATTTGTTTGATCAGTTGAGTGGGGCTGTTGTTTTCTCAAAGTTGGATCTTCGTTCTGGGTATCACCAAATCAAGGTAAGGGCTGCAGATATACAGAAGACTGTGCACTATGAGTATCTTGTGATGCCGTTTGGAGTTACGAATGTACCGGCTGTATTCATGAGTCTTATGAACCGGGTCTTCTCTCAATTCTTGGATAGATTCGTGGTGGTCTTCATTGATGATATTTTGGTGTATTCTCGGAATCGAGAAGATCATGCTGAGCATCTTAGAGTGGTTCTGCAGACTTTGAGGGAGAATTAGCTCTATAGAAAACTTAGCAAGTGCGAGTTTTGGCTCGACAGGATTTCATTCTTAAGGCACATTATCTCAGGCGATGGTATTTCTGTGGATCCTGCCAAGGTTGAGGCTGTGAAGGATTGGCCTGTTCCCAAGTCAGTTTCAGAAGTCAGGAGTTTTCTTGGTTTGGCTGGCTATTATCGGAAGTTCGTCCAAGATTTTTCGAAGATAGCAGAACCGTTGAGTAAGTTGACTCGGAAGGATCAGAAGTTCTGCTAGTCTGATGAATGTGATAGAGCTTTTGTTGAGATGAAGAACAGATTGACGTCAGCGCCTGTGTTGACTATTTCCAATGGTTCGGGCAGATTTGTAATTCACTGTGATGCATCTGGTAAGGGTCTTAGAGCAGTTTTGATGCAGAAGGGCCGAGTTGTTGCATATGCATCGAGACAGTTGAGGCCGCATGAGAAGAACTATCCGACTCATGACTTGGAGTTAGCGGCAGTGATTTTTGCTTTGAAGTTGTGGAGACATTATTTACTTAGAGACTGAGGGGAGATCTTTACATCTTCACCCAGAAGGAATTAAACATGAGGCAAAGGCATTGGTTGGAGCTTATGGCTGATTATGACATCAGTTTGCAATACCATCCCGGTAAAGTAAACTTGGTGCCAGATGCTTTAAGCAGGAGACTGGCAGTTATGTTCTTGACTTAGTAGAGGGATTTGATTGAGCAGATGAGGAGGTTGGAGTTGGAGCTTTTGTTGCCGAGTTCTGATCGGAGTTGTTTGGTGCTTCAGCTGCAGTCTTCTCTTGTTGATCAAATTAAAGAGGCACAGGCTTGTGATGCACAGTTGCAGAGATTTCGAGCTGAGGTTGAGTCTGGGTCCAGGACGGATATGGTTATTCATTCGGATGGATCACTTCGTTTTGGGTCCAAATTATGTGTCCCGGAAGGTGTAGTTCGTCAGAGGTTTCTTAAAGAAGCCTATCAGTCTTCGTATTCTATCCATCCTTGTGGTACTAAGATGTATCGAGATTTGAAACTTTATTTCTGGTGGCACGGTATGAAAAGGGTTGTGGCTTAGTTTGTTGCTCAGTGTTTGATCTGCCAGCAGGTTAAAGCAGAGCATCAGAGAACCGCTGGACTTCTTCAACCGCTTTCTATTTCAGAGTGGAAGTGGGAACATATCACTATGGATTTTGTGACTACTTTTCCGAGGAGTCCTAAGGGTCATAATGCCATTTGGGTGAGTGTCGACCGTTTGATGAAGAGTGCTCACTTCATTCCTTTTCGTGTCGGGCAGTCTACTGAGAGCCTAGCTGAAAGGTATATGCAAGAGATTGTTAGACTTCATAGAGTTCCAGTCAGTATTGTATCCGACAGAGATACGAGATTCAGATCTCAGATCTGTGAGAGTCTTCAGAACAGTTTGGGGAGTAAATTCAAGTACAGTACAGCTTTTCATCCCCAGACTGATGGACAGTCAGAGCAGACTATTCAGAATCTTGAGGACATGTTGAGGTCCTGTATGCTTCAGTTTGGTGGGTCTTGGAAGGATCATTTGCATCTCGTAGAGTTCTCGTACAATAACAGCATTCAAGCCAGTATTAAAGCTGCTCCGTTCGAGGCACTCTATGGGCGGAAGTTGAGATCACCAGTGTGTTGGGATGACATTAGTGAGAGGAAGTTGTTGGGTTCGGAATTGATCACCAAGACAGTTGATGCTGTGGTTCAGATCAGGAAGCACTTGCAGGCAGCTCAGGACAGGCAGAAGCGATGGGTCGATGTCCATCGGAGAGCTTTGGAGTTTGGTGTTGGTGACCATGTTTTCCGAAAGGTATCACTGTGGTGCGGTGTCATTCGGTTCGGTGGTGGGGGTAAGCTTAGCCCTAGGTTTATTGGACTGTTTGAGATTTTGGAGCGAGTAGGCAAGGTGGCCTATCGTCTTGCATTGCCGCCAGCATTATCAGGAGTGCACGATGTTTTCCATGTCTCACAATGCAGGAGATATATCCGAGATGAAGGCCACGTAATCGACTACTCTGAGTTGACCATTCGGCCGAATTTGACTTGTGAGATTCCGCCAGTTGCTATTGTGGATCGACGGGAGAAAGTGCTTAAGAAAAAGGTCATCAAGTTGGTTCGTGTTGCTTGGAATCCTCACACAACTGGTGAGTCGACTTGGGAGCTGGGGAGGAGATTCAGCAGAAGTTTTCTCATTTGTTAGGGTAGTTTTGTTTTGTTCTTTTGGTTGTTTTGGGGTTACCATATGTATCTTCTTTTTGAATTTCGAGAACGAAATTCTTTTTGTTAGGTGGGTAGGATCGTAACCCCTGTTTCATTTTGTGTATTTTTGGAGTGTATTTTTCGTTTTGGTGTATTTTCTCTCTTGTATTATTCTGAACCGTATATTGGAGTTGTTTTCAATATATATTCGTTTTATTTCTTTTTGAGCAATTTGTTTTTGATTTGTTGTCTCTTTTGTTTCGTTCTTCATTATTTTGTTCTTTCTTTCATTTTGGTCATTCTCTTTATTTTTATTTTCCTGGGTGCTTGTGGTGGTGATTGGTTGCTTGTCATTTTTCCAATCCTATTATTTGATCCCTAATAAAATTACCAAAGCCAAATTAAATTCCCAATCCAATTTGATATTCTATACAATTTGTATCCTAATTAAAGCCAAATTAAAAAAATCCTATTACTACTCCTAATATAGGTAAAATTTAAAAAAACGTCACAATAGTTTGGCCCAGTTTAAAAAAACGTCACAAAACTTTTTTTAAAAAAAACCACACAAAGGTTAACTTTCAACTCATAGAGTTACCCACCGTTAACTGGGTTATACGTGCATTGCACGTACTCAAAAAATTTGACAAAAATACCCCCGTATTTAATAGGGTTAGAATCGTTTGCTCGTCCTCTTCTTCCCCAATTAGTAACCGGTAAAAAAAACCCAAATTAGAGGAACCCTAATTTTCGGAGGCTAATCTCGTCGATTTATTTCCCTGACCCTGGAAAAGAAAGCGTGTTTGAGATACTTCACTGAAAGGCCCCAAATTGGAGACATTGTGAAGGTATTGGAGACGCTGTGAAGCTTTTGAAGGTGCCTCACTCAGCGATTCCTCTACCCAATTTGTGTGCTGGGAAAATCTAACGAAAGTTGGAATTTCTGAGGGTGTTTTGTGATCGATTCGAAGTTCATCTATCGAGGAAGGTTATTTCTACAATTTTTTTCTTTTCTTAAGTTGGTTTCATTATATTTGGTGGGTTTTGTATTATGAATCTTTTTTGGAATCTAATAATAATCTGGTGTGGGGGACCATTGTTGTTCATCTGGTTTGTTTTCAAGTGGAAGTGCATTCGGTGTCATAGTTAACGTATCAATTTTTTTTGAGTTTGGTGCACTAGTTGTCTTCCAACCAGTTTAAATTTGGTGCATTATTTTAAGTTTTTTTTTGCTACAGGGTTCATAATTCACATTTGACCCAATCTTACTTCAAATGTTTGTTTCAAATATAGGGAAGCAGAGAGAGAATGTTTGGATAAGGGGTCAGTGGAGTTTGTGTACAGGGTATGAAGCTTGGATATGAAACTGGAAATGTGGATATGAAGCTTTTTTGGAGAAGAAATTTGGATATGAAGCTTGAAATATGCATCAGTGGGTTTGTGTACAGGATTACTAAATTTTGGCAAAGAAATTTGAAATGTACAAAAAAAGTCAGTGGAGTTTCAATGGTTTTGTGTACAAAAAAAGTCAGTGGAGTCAGTGGAGTTCCAATTTTTTATTCCTAAGGGATATAAGAATTTTTGTATTGTCATGGTTACTCAACTATTTTGTATTGAACATGTACTATGAAATTTAATGCAATGTGTTGAACATCTCTACTGTCTTGGTCTCAGTTTTGTTGATTGATCTGATTTAATGCAATGTGTTTAATGCAATGTGTTCAATGAGATTGATCTGATTTGCAATGTTGGTGATGCTCTGATTTGTAGATGTCATTTGTTTGAGGTGTTGGATTTTGTCGAATGTGCAATGTGTCAATTTGTTGTAAATGTCTTGTCAGTATAAGTGAATGTGTGAAATATACACACTTACAAAGTTGAAAGAAAACCTAATCTTGTGAAATATACACACTAAAAATTTTGAAAGGAAAACCTGATCATGTGTACATTCTGTACATTATCAATAGTTTAGGGATGTTTTGTAAACGAAACTAATAGTTTTGTGATGTTTTTTTTTAAAACAAAAGAATACTTTTGTGATGTTTTTTTAAACAAAACAATAGTTTTGTGTTTTTTTTAAACTAAACAATAGTTTTGTGATTTTTTTTAAACATTTTTATACATCTATTAACATTTCAAACACTACATCTATTAACATTCATAAACACTACATCTATTAACATTTCAAACACTACATCTAAAATGAAAAGATTTGCTTTTGTTCATCATAACCACTACATCTATTAACATTTCAAACACCAAATGAAACTCTGCAAACAACCCAAGCATTCATAAACATCGAGCAGACATACAATATGAAGTTAAGTTAAAGCATGTTTCAAATTTCTAAACATCAAGTTAAAGCATGTTTCACATTTCAAAACACATCGATTATATTGTCATCAAGATACATTCATTGAACAGTACAATACTGCTATTTGAAGACATACAATATGAAAACAACAAATACAAACAACGACAAAGCAAACCCCTTCACTGTTCCCTCCTTCACCTTCAAATCGACCACCTTTTTTCGCAATGAGTCGCACTCCACTTCCAAATTTTTTAACCTACTGGCTGTTTCCTCAATTACCAAACTCATCTTCACATTCTCCGCCATCAAATCAGACTATGCTTTCTCCCTCTTGTTGTCTCCCATAATTTCTTCCCACCTAAAAAAATGGCAATTATCAGTTTTCCATCTTGGGCATCCAGCAAAATATCTTCCAGCATTGGTATAAGTACTTGCTATCTTAACAACTGCTGGCTCCTTGTGATGACTCAATAGGGTTCCACCTCCATCGAAATTCTTTGTGGACCTCCTCATTGGAGCTTTCGAAATTGTGGAATCTGCAAGAGAAGTATGCAAAGATTTAAATTGTACAACAAAAAGATTATATGAGACATGAAAACATCAAAATTATACGATAGATTTAAGTTGAAATAAAGATTCAACCTTACATGGAGCTTTTAGAAAGAATATTCACTTCCGATTACAGCATCAGATCTGGTAAGAAAGATGAATATATGGGTTGATTGTAAAAATCTAGTCCCACACCACATTAACAACAAAAAAATTATCAAAATTCTACCACCCAAACAACACTATTATTTGGTTCAAACAACATCAGAATACCAATACCGATACCAACATACAAAAATATAATAATTTGACAACTTATTCGATTGCGTCGATACACTTTAGGATTGGGAGCTATTGCCGAATCGAAGAGTCAATCCCCAAAATATTAATACTCTAGGTCAGATTTTGGAATGGGAGATACCTTGTACAAGATTCGCTGAGCTCCACTCCAAGATTAGGGAAGAGTACGTTGTTGATTGAATCTATGGGGTGAGTTAGGGTTCATTGATTTGGGGGTGTTTTTATGGTAAGGAGAAGGAAGAGGTCAGGGGTATTTTGTTCACGTATTTTGAGTATGTGCAGTGCACGTATAACCCAGTTAACAGTTAGTAACTCTGTGGGTTGAAAGTTAAACTTTGTGTGTTTTTTTTAAAAAAAAAGTTAAGTGAAGTTTTTTTAAACAGGGCCAAACTTTTGGGACGTTTTTTTAAATTTTGCCCCTAATATACCCACAACCCATTACCCAATAACCCAACTCATATTTTTTAACCCGAATCCCTCCATATAAATACACCCTCCCTCACACAAAACCTAACCCTAATACCCTAACCTCTAAATCCCGGCCTCCCTCTATCTCTCTCCTTCTCCCGCTGCTTGTGCCGAACACCCCAAACCCGACCACACACCAGCCCGACCCTACCCCCAGGCTGCCGACCCCATTCTCAGACCTGCACCTTCCAACCCGCAACACCCAGGCCAACCCCCTCCCGGCCTACATCCAACCCGACAGACCCTACTCCCAATTCCCCCTCTTGGCCATCCCGACCGACCACCCTTCATACCACCTCGCACCACCACATATAATCCCTAGTCTCTCTCGTGGTGTTCTCTTGTGGCCGCAAGCCACTATTATCATCTCTCTTTTGAAGTTTTTGTTCATGTGGATATTTTCGCTTAAGTTTGCTTGGATTCATTAGTTCGTGGATTTTCGTTCGTGGGTTTTGCTCGTTACTCTTGGTTTTCGTTGTTCTTCATCTTCAATTAAGACAAGTAACTTGTACTCTAATTCATTTGTTTGATATAAGTCAAAAAAATACCACCTATAGTGTAGTTGGGTCTCGAGACCACTCTTGATTGTGTTATGTTTGATTATTTTTGTCTCTATTATGAAAATTTGACCATAGATGACTCACGACACAAGATGGACATGAATTAACTTAGGTTTTACCCGTTCTTGATTTTGATCAGGTATGTGAGACTTTTATGAGAATTCGTGATTTGGTTGAGACCCATGTGATATATTTGGTGTGGATATGCTAGATACCCTAATTCATGATATTTGGACACTTAGTAGACTCGATTTCATATTTGGTTGTGTTTTGAACAAGTTTTGAATGATATATTTTGAGTTGTTGTTAAAAGGAAAAATCTGTATTTTGTCGCTGATTTGTTTTGATTTCTGTTTTGGACAGTCTTGAAATCAGTATCTTAATTTTGGTATAAAACATGAGTTTTAGAGAAATTCGTCTATTTTCAAACCCCTCTGACCTTGCTCAATTTCGTTTTCGTATGAGTGAGCTATGACTGTTTTACTACAGAGGTGTCGATCTTTTCCAGATTTTGTTTTTTAATGATTTTGATGACTAAATGATTTTGATACTGATGCTACCTATATTATCTTGATCCAAAACTTTGGTCAGTGTTTCTTTATTCAGTTAGGATTACCCAGAATTCTGGTGGATTTTATTGGTGAGTTTTATGTGTTGTTTCATGCTCGTTTATGAAAACTATACTTACTATATTTTACTCGATGTTCTGTAAAGAATCGTATTTTCACCTTGATTCCTTTTACTGTACGAAAAATTCTTGTGAAATATGAAAGTTAATATATTTTGTCTATTTTCATCTCCCATTGGCGGTTTTGGATTTCATTTCACTAGTTGCGAGATATTATAGTTTTCGTACAACAGTGTTGAAAATTCCAGATTTACCAAACTCTCGTTTATTAGTGTTTTCTTATTTTTGATGACTGGTCTAATTTTACTAGAAAATTATGAAACTTTATATTTAGATACTGAAAATATAAGGGAATACCCCAGATTTTTCGTGGATTTATTTATTGAGTTTTCATGCTGTTTTCCTGCTTTTGAATTCGTTTTCCTGATTTCTAGCTGAACTTATTTTCTGTATTCAAATCAGTTTTGAGCTATGTTTTTACAAATTAATATATGACTTATTTATACTCGCTGGATTCGGTTAGAAGTATATTTTCCAGATCCTTCGACGGATCCAGATTTGGATGTTTGTAACACTGGAAATCACTGTTTTACTACATTTTGGTCTTGCTGTCCTGAACTTGAGATTTGTCTATTGTATTCTTTTATGAGATATCTTGCACCCGTACATCTTTACCTTGCAACTTGCACTTGTCACATGATCATGCCATGTTATTCTTGATATATTTTGCACATATATATGTTTGTTTGTCATTAATAATAAATAACCAAGCCAGGGTTTAAGGGACAGATCTAATAGTGGACAATTCAGAAATATGTACTCGGAAGAAGATCCACTGATCCTACGTGATTACTTGAGACATGATACTTGATACATGATTACTTGATATTTGCACACAAGACATGATACTTGCCACTTGCACAACTTGACACGTGATTACATGATACATGATACTTGATACTTGAAGCTTGGAGCTCGATTACTTGACTTGTCCCCGAGTATACTGCCCTCTATGGTCCACTATGAAATTTAAAGCGAAACTATTTGCTGTAGCAACCATGTAAGGTGGGCTGCATGAACTGCTACCTAGATAGTAATCACTACAAGACTTGATACATGCTACTTAAACATGATACTTGATCATGATACATGCTTGCTTGAACTTCACTACATGATACATGAGACTTGTTTACATGAGACTTGAACTTGACACTTGATAAATGATTATATGATACTTGACACTTGATACATGTTTACATGATACTTGATTACTTGACACTTGATTCATGCCATTTACACTTGTTCACTTTTCCATGCTAGTCATTTATGTTGACATTATACTTATACCATGTTGTTAGTTAGTTTCCCCATGTGCTTGTATCCTACAATATAAGTGACCTATAACTTGCAATTGACGGGTACTTATTTTTCTCTTTTTCTTTTTCCTGTATTCATTGAATTGCAGATTTTGGAGAACAGGTTCCAGATGGTATCGGAGACATGAAGTATTAGTGCTGCATTTTATTATTATTATTTATTATAGCTTACTTAAACAATATTGTATTTTGAGACTTGGATTTATTCTTGTATTTGGGCGATATGACCCAAGATATTTATTTAATTCAGATCATGACTATTTGAGATTTATGTATTTGGTTTCAAGTATTCTTGTTGGTATTTTGGTTCATATGTGCATGTGGTTGATTCTTTTGCTTTTGACACTGATGATTCTTGTGAATGTTGTAAGGATTCTTGAATAGCTTAAGGATGATGAAAATCATTCACTGGGCTTTTGTCTCATATCTATATTCCGTATTCTTTTTGGGAAGCGGGGCATGACAATCGTGGTTAACAATTGATGTTTAAGACCGGTGTAGAGGTAACGCTAACTCAAGGGTGTTAATTTTACTCATGATTCAATTATCTAAGGATTAGACTCATAGTAAAGATGTGATAAAAGTAAGAAAAAAATACAAGTATGAGGGCCTCGAATCTACGGTGTGAGAGTGTTCACAGGCTGTCTGCATGATGCGTCATGTCAAGACGTGGATACATCTCTAGAATTATCGAGACCGTGGCGACGCTTGTGGGGTGTTTGATGACTTCGTAGTGTCATCGTTCCCTGATGGAGGCGAATTGTCCATAGGTTGTCTGCATGATGCGTCATGTCATGACATGGGATTCCCCTCTAGGTTGTCTGGGCATGGGCTCGTAACTCATAGAACATCTAGGATACTTATCGTAATTACCGTAGTAGTTTAACTCATAACGAGGGATCCAACCCTACAAGATGAAGAACGGTTAAAGGCTTGCCCTTGAATTTATGTAGAATGGGATGCATAAGTTCGAACAAGTGTGCATTAGTGTCATGAAATAATAAGTAGCTGCATTTAAGATTAAGTGCACATTCACACACGACATCAACAAGATATTCCCCCTTAGCTTTGTTTGTGATCAAGTGTGTGTTTTCCAAGTAAGAGAAATTGATGTATTATATCCTAGCGTCAGTTATATGCAACTGATGTGCCCACAGATTCTAAGCAGGATAAATTGAATGAAAGGACTAAAGAAGGAATGCTTCTTAAAGAAATGTTCAAATTGTTATTTAATTTATGTATCATGTTGCAATTATAATTCCGCTGCGTTGATGTAAAACTTTGTTGTATAAAAAGTTTTAAATTGCTTGTAAAATTGTACGAAGTGAAGCGTAAAGATCCCGTCGAACTTTGAATTCAGACTTATTTGGAATTCGAGGTGTTACAGAGTGGTATCAGAGCCACGCTTCTAAGTAGTACAAATTTATAAGGAACGACACCCTAGAGTGGACATTAGAGTATGAGTTGGTTATAGAGATTTAAATGTAAGCTGCTTACATTTGTATTGCTCTATAATTGATGCTTCTTTTTCTCCCTCCCTATAGATGGCGAACCACCACGACCCAGCTGGCGATGACGATTGGCACGTAATTGAAGAGGACTACTACCTCGGACAAGGAGATTCTGACGAAGAAGATCCCGAGAAGTATGAAGGAGAATGACCCAAGTTTCGAGAGATCACTCCACCTCCGGAATCATCAGACATTTCATCCGACGAGGAAAAGCCAGTTCTAAAAGGTCCCACCGAATCTCTTCAGAGGCAAATGTAAACTCAGAAGGCGAGAGCATACCAATTGCAGGCCCAGTGTGCGAAATTCAAGGAGAACATTACAACCCTCAGTCATCGTGTTTGGGAACTCGAGAAGAGAAAGAACATGTATAATGTGCTGAAGGGAGAAGTAGCAGAACTATGGGAAGAGCTTAGGAAAGCCAAGAGGAATTGTAGGGATTAGAATGTTGTATCATCTTAATGTTTTTCGCTTCATGTCAGACAATGTTTTAAATTTGAATGTAAAAAGTTGGAATTCAATGAAATGAAAAAGTTGATTTAAATTCATGTTTTCTACTTCTATTTTAATGGATCTTTTGAATCAGAGTATGGCTGGAAGAAGATCAAGGAATGGAGAAGGGCCCAGTTCTAGACTCGACTTGGAAACGGAGTTGGCTAAAGTCTATCAGACCCTCAACATCGTTACCATGAACCAAAACCATAGGGGGATGCCTGCAAATCCAGTTCCCGATGCGATCAAACTTATGGAATCATTTAAGCAAATGAAGCCACCGGTGTTTGAAGGGAAGTCAGACCCAGATGCAGCTGACAATTGGATTAGACAAGTCGAGACTATCTTTGAAGTCTTGGAAACTCCAGAAGGTAGCAAGGTGAAGATGGATACATTGCAATTTGAGAAGGATGCAGCTATATGGTGGTAGTCCATGAAGCGGACTATGAGAAATGGTGTCATCGGCTGGGAGGAATTCTTGGAAGAGTTCCGCGTTCACTACTTTCCATCCAACGTCCAAGAGAAGAAAGCGATGGAGTTCCTGGCACAACAGCAGGGAGGCGTGTCTGTCAGGGAGTATGAGACAAGGTTTACTCAACTTTTGAGGTATATATGCATCCGAACTTGTGATGGACGAAGCGAATAAAGCTCGGAAGTTCGAGCACGGATTGAGGTCGAGTCTAAGATCAAGGATGATACCCCTTGGTTTCAGGAGGTTTGACAAGTTAATCAAATAAGCTACAGGTACAGAGGAGGATATGGAGTAGCTTCATGCTGTCCAGAACAGAATAATCAATTGGAATGTCGGGAAGAGGCTCGCAATTTTGGGGAATGTCAGGGGGCAGCCACCAGCTCAAAGGTTCAAACCTACGGGGGTGAACGCTATCAATGTGGCTAGAAGACCCAAAAATGGTTGGGTGAGACCTCCTGTGGTGACTTGTTTCAATTGTATAAAGACAGGTCATTACAGATCTCAATGCCCCAAGCTGCGAGATGTCGTCCGGAAGGAACCAATGCAGCATGTTACGAAGAAGCCGTACCAGTAGGGGCGAGTATTTGCCTTGACTGAGGCCGACGCTGATGAAGTGGATCACGTCATTACTGATACGGGGGCAAATGTTTAGAAGTTTCTGTTGTTCTTTTTCCCTGTTTTATTTAGTAAAGACTGATATGTAACGGGAGTGTGTTATGAAATAGGAGAACTTTATTAAATGGAAAGAAAGCTGTTATTCTGTTCGATGCTGGATCCTCTCATACTTTTGTATCCCCTAAATTTGCTAAAGTCTTGGGAGTCGAACCGAAGGTCTTTCCAGGCAAGATTTTAGTAGCTACTCCATCAGGGGAGACTTTAACCACTCATCGGTATTATGCTGACTGCGAGATCGAGATTGGAGACAGAATTTTTGTGATTGATCTGATCGAGCTGAATATCCTAGGAGTCGATGTTTTTATTGGCATTAATTGGATGTCGGTGTACAGTGCGAACATCGAGTGCAAGACCTGCGAACATCGAGTGCAAGACCAAGGAGGTAACAGTGAAGGCTCCAGGAGGTCCTGTAGTCACTTTCCAAGGGAAGAAGAGATGTTCAGCTTTGGTGGCAGCTATCAGCAAGAAGAAGGTTTCGGTGGAGATGCAGCAGATTCCAGTGGTTCGGGATTACCCGACTGTGTTCTTGGAGGATTTTTTCGGGTTACCCTCGCATCGTGATGTGGAGTTCAGCATCACTATCCAACCAGGCAGTGCACCTATTTCCAAGGCACCATATAGGGTGGCGCGTGTGGAACATGATGAAGTTGAACGGTACATTGAGGAACTTTGGGAAAAGGTTTTATTCAGCCGAGTGCGTCACCTTTGGGAACACCGGTGTTGTTGGTGAAGAAGGATTGGTTGATGAGGATGTGCATCGATTACCAAGAGCTGAATAATGTCACTATTCAGAATAAATATCCTATTCCACGAATCGATGACCTGTTCAATCGTCTACAAGAAGCAGCTGTTTTCTCTAAAATAGACCTTCGATCGAGATACCATCAGGTTCGAGTGAAAGTGGAAGATGTGCATTAGACTGCATTCAGAACTCGACATGGGCATTACAAATTCTTAGTTATGCCATTTGGAGTGACGAATACACCTATAATCTTTATGGACATGATGAACAGAGTCCCGAAGAAGCTTCAAGAGCATAAGTTGTATGCCAAGTTATCCAAGTGTGATTTCTAGAAATCTGAAGTGGCATTCCTAGGTCACATCCTTTCTAAGGAAGGGGTGGCTACTGATCCTCCGAAGATAGAGGCAGTGAAAGATTGGGCAAGGCCTACTACAGTGAAGGAAATTAGAAGTTTCTTTGGGCTAACTGGATACTACAGGAGGTTTATTCAAGGTTATGCTCAGATAGCTGTGTTGCTCACTGGTCTGACCAAGAAGAATGTGAATTTCAAATGGACTGAATAGTGCGAGGCAAGCTTTCATGAATTGAAAGAGAAGTTGACTACTACTACCATTTTGGCTTTGCCTAGATCAGGTGTTGAGTATGATGTTTACAGCGATGCTTCATATCGTGGGCTTGGGTGTATCTTGATGCAAGAGGGAAAGGTAATCTCTTATGGGTTTAGGCAACTAAGACTGCATGAGAAGAATTATCTGACTCATGATCTAGAGTTGGCCACAATTATCTTCGTCTTGAAGCAATGAGGCATTACGTGTACGGTGCGAAGTTAAACATGTATACGGACAATGAAAGCTTAAACTACATCAATCAGCAGAAGGACCTGAATCTGAGGCAACGGAGATGGCTGGAAGTACTTGAGGACATCCGTCCTGAGATTAAGTACCATCCGGATAAGGCTAATGTTGTTGCTGATGCACTTAGCCGTAAAAGCTGTTTGGCTAGTTTGATCACAACCCAGAGGCATCTTACAGAGAAGTTGGATGAGGCTGGTATTGAGGTAGTTTTGCAAGGTTTGGGAGCATCTTTGGCTCAGCTGAGGCTTCAGCCTATGCTGAATGAAAGGATTATAGCAAGTCAGAAGGAAGATGCAGAGATTCAGAAGATGAAGGAGCAGATTGGTGCAGGCAGATTTTCAGAGTTTCAAATTAGGGATGAAGTGTTGTGGTTTGGAGAGAGGCTACTTGGGATTCGAGGAGTGAATGCTGAGGGATCATCCCGAGCTTTTTGTTTGATTGTATTGTTTTCCTTTCTTCTTTTATGTTTAGTTTTCTCACCCTGTTAGCATAGTTCCGGAGACGGAACTATTCTAAAGAGGGAGTGTTGTAACATCCTGAATTTTCAAAGAATTAAATATAAACATTTTCATTTGATTTCACGTTTTTTGCACGTGCAAATTAATATGTGTATTTGGCTCTAAAAAAATATTTTTGTCATGAACAAACATTTTTCTTCTCTTTTCTTTTAAAAAAAAAATCCTATTATTAATCTTTAGGCCTAAGTCTAATTCTAGCCCACTTAAATAAATTAATTAATTAACTAAAGAGCTCATGGATTTTATCCCACCTAATTAGCCCACTAGTTATTTCTAATATTAATTAAGACAACTTGTAGGGTAGACTTGATCAAGTAACAAATTAAGTAAACAATTAAATGAACAAAACAACTAGTGTGCATGTGTTGGCACGTGCATTGCACATGCACATGTAATGGAGCAAGGAGACAAGGCCGGCCTTAAGCATGGAGTGGAGGGATGGAGAGAGTGGAGAGATGGTTACTTGATGGTGGGTAGTTCTTCTAACTCCCAAATGTATCCTAGCCCTTCATCTAAACTCATCTCAACCCTTCATCCACTCTTGAAATGTGTATAAATACCCCTCCTTTGTCTTTCTTCATTACTTACATTAGAAATTTTCGAAGATAAAGAGAAGGAAAAAGGCATTTGTAAGGAAAAGATTGAGTGAGAAAAGAAATTTGTGTGAGAAAAGAAAGAGAGTGTGTATGTTTCCCTTCCATTGGAGGCCGGCCAAAGCAAGAAGAGGAAGAGAAGGTTCGGGTTCATACTAAGCTAGGAGGAGGAGCTAAATTTTTGTGGCACAATCTAGGAGGAGAAGGGAGACGATCGTACTTTCAAGTAGTTTTTTTAGGAGTTTTTCATTTGTTTCTTCAAAAAGGTGGGTGATTTCTCTACTTCTAATATAGATACCATGCTAGGAATCTAATTATGAACATGTTAGAAACAAATAGAAAAATTGTCATATACTTGCTTGAAAAGACTAGTAAGAAAAGGAGAAAACTCTTGGTTGGCTATATGAGAAAGTTAGCAAAATGAATTGAAATTTGTTAATTAAGATTTTTTTATGATTCTTTATTAATATATTGGCATGCTAGAATACATATGAATTGATGAATCATGATTATATGAAAATTGTGCTTATGAATGAATTGTAGAATGCAAAATAACACCCATGGATTGTGAAATAAATTGATTAGTTGCAATAAGTGTCGATTTTAATGATGTTGTATGAGTAACATTATATTCACTAGATTGTCAAATAGGTTGTCTCTTTGAATCATAGGAAAATGAATTAGTTTTGTAAAGATAAGATTAACTTAAGGGCTTTGATTGGGTTAAAGAATGAAAAATTGTACAAATACATTGTGAATAAATGAGGAATAAGTAAGTAAAAGATTCATCTAGAATAGATATTTACAATGTCGATGAATGCACTAATGTTTCATGTTTCAAAAGAAATGAGAATAGTTCTTTCATGTTGTTAAAAATGAGGATTTTTTGAAATCTAAACAAATATACTTTACTGTTTTTCAAAGAAATACATTCTGGAAAAAGTTCTAGATTTTGAATAAGTACAAATTAATTGAAAATTTGAATTTATTAAAGGAAGATTTAAATACATTACGGTTTATATAAAAATCAATTAAACAACCTTATATTGGTTAGTCACTCAGGACCAAGTGGTCTTCGGGTGCGCTTTGGGTCTGTTACTGTATCACAGCGGGGGTATTGGTCTTGGGTTCGAGTCTTGCAAGGGGCTATGTTTTACTGAAAATTAGTTTTTTAATCAAATCCCGAAACCATACTTTAAATATAAACTAAGTCTACTTCATATCGGTTAGTCACTCAGGACCAACTGGTCGCTGGGTGCGCTTAGGGTCTGTTACTGTAGCACGGCGGGGGTGTTTGGTCTGGGTTCGAATCCAGCCCAGGCCTTTTTGTTTGTGGTTTTTGATTTTTTTTTACTTATTTCGATTTTTAGAGTATTTTAAGAGTATAGAAAATTGAGAAAATATACTAGAATTCAACTAAAATTACCTAGACTTCATGAAAATTATTTCTACAATATTTGACTTATTACATTGAAAATTAGAAGTAATTTTGGGAAGAAAAACTTGATAAATTTTTTTAGAATATGATTTTGATTAATTAAAGAAAAGAAATATTGTGAATGTAAAGAAATTTTGTGTAAAGATTAAAATTGAGATTTTCGACATGGAAAAAGTGAGCAAGTTAATAAATGAAAATTTTCATTTAAATTATGCAAATGCATATGGAAAATAAAAAGAGCATGATGAAATGTGAAAATTTTTGAGTATAAACACTCATTTTTGGTGAACATGAAAAGAGATTAAAACTAGAGTTTTAGCTACGTCCTTACATCGGTATGAATGAAATTTTGAAAGAGAAATGTGATAATAAAAGGCCAAGATTGGGCCGTGGTTAACAATTGACGTTTAAGACCGGTGAAGAGGTAACGCTAACTCCTGGGTGTTAATTTTACTCATGATTCAATTATCTAAGAATTAGACACATAGTGAAGATGTGATGAAAGTAAGAGAAAAACACAAGTATGATAGCCTCGGATCTATGGTGTGAGTGTTCACAGGCTGTCTGCATGATGCATCCTGTCATGACGTGGAAACGTCTCTGGAATTATCGTGACCGTGGTAACATTTGTAGTGTGTTTGGTGACTATATAGTGCCATGGTTCCATGATGGAGGTGAATTGTCAATAGGTTGTCTGCATGATGCATCATGTCATGACGTGGGATTCTCCTCCAGGTTGTCTGGGCATGGGTCGTAACTCATAGAACATCTAGGATACTTACCGTAGTTACCGCAGTAGTTTAACTCATAGCGAGGGATCCAACCCTACAAGATGAAGAACGGTTAAGGGTTTGCCCTCGGATTTAAGTAGTATAGGATGCATAAGTTTGAACAAGTGTGCATTAGTGTCATGAAATAATAAGTAGCTGCATTTAAGACTAAGTGCACATTCACACATGAAATCAATTAGAAAGTCCCCCTTAGTTTTTTTTGTGATCAAGTATGTGTTTTCCAAGTAAGAGAAATTGATGTATTATATCTTAGCGTCAGTTGTATGCAACTGACGTGCCCACAGTTTCTCTGCAGGAAAAATTGATTGAAAGGACTAAAGAAGGAATGCTGCTTAAAGAAATGTTCAAATTGTTATTTAATTTATGTAACATGTTGCAATTATAATTCCTCTGTGTTATTGTAAAACATTGTCGTATAAAAAGTTTTAAATTCCTTGTAAAATTGTACGAAGAGAAGTGTAAAGATCCTTGTCTGACGCAGCATCGACGTCGTAGTGCTACCCACTGCGCTGTGCTGCCTCCTCTCGCCGCTTTCCATTGCCGTTTCTCTCAAACGTGCAGACCACGGGCTACCGTTTGGCTTTGGCTCTTGTGTGTGCGATCTCAAGGGTTGTGTTTGCTTGTTTGCATGTTTGTGTGTTCGTTCTTCGTTCGTTGACTTCGTTCCCGGGAATCCGTTCCTGTTATTCTCGTTCTATGCATCGTTTTCATCATTAATCTCCAGGCAACTAACTTGTATAATTTTCTGATGCATATACAAGTACTAAATACCCCATGTAGTGTAGTTGTGTTCTAGAGACAATTCTTGTGCAAAACCTCTGTTATATCTTGTATCTATGTGTTAATTTGCCCGTAGTTGTCTCATTACACACACGACATGAATATAGACTTAGATCTAATTAGTCCCTATTGCATATATGTATGTTGGTTGTGATCCATTAGTTGTTGTGTGAATCTTGCATGCTTGACGTGTACTGGTAGTATACCATGTTGTAGATCTGTTAAATACCCTATACCATGTTGCTTGGACATCTACTGCACCATACTTCACACTTTGTTATGATTTGCATGTGTTACATATGACCTAGTTGATTTTATGCACGAAGAATATTTCTGTCTTTTCTGTTACCCCGTTTTTGTTCAGTATTTTAGACCCTATTAAGGTCAGTATATGAAAATTATTTCTGAATATGAATCATAGAGAATTCAGTCTACTTTCCAGAATTTGTGACAGAGCTCAGTTTTGATTTGTGAGTTGCAAGTTATGACGATTTTACTACAGATGGGTAGAAAAATTACAGATTCTGTTGTATATGAATTCTTGTGGTAATTTATTTTTATATTGATGTTAATGATAATATTTTGATCCAATATTTTGTTGAGTACAACTAGACTTGACTGGATTAACCCCTAATTTTTGTGAATTTAATTGATGACTATTGTAAACTATTCTATGCTTGCAAACAACCATTATACTTGCAGAATTTTCACGCTGTTCTGTAAAGGACCTTAATTTCGACCAGATTCTCATTAATTTTTATAAAAACTTTGTGAATAAGATTCTAGCCTGATGTAACTATTTTATCACCCTTTTGACGGATCTGGATTTCAAATTATATTTTGTAATCTATTGCTGTTTTAGTACTGTTGTGTTTATGATTTCAGATTTACAAACTTTCTGTATCTTGCTGCTTTCTGATTCTACTTGACTATTCTATCTATGTTAGAAAATTATGAAACTTTATTTTCTATTACTAAACATACTAAGAAATACCCCAGATTTTTCGTGGATTTAATCAGTAAGTTTTCATGTCGTTTTCCTGTTTATGAATACAAACTTCTGATCTCTGGCTAAACATGTGTTCTAGATACAATTCTGTTTTGTGTCCTTTTTTGTGAAATACCATATGACTTATGTATATTTTCTGGATTCGGCCGAGAGTCTATTTTTTAGATTTTCTAACGGATCTAGATTTGCATATTTTTAGCAACGGGAATTCCAGATTTAATGCAGTACTGTCTTGCCGTCCTGAACAAGAATTCTCATTGTTTAATCCTTTTATGAGTTGTCTATAATCTGTATATTTTATCTTTCAACCTTAACCTGTTACTTATCTATACCATGTTATTCTTGCCCTGTTTTTTGGTACATACATGTCTAATTGATAATAATAACAAATAACCAAGTCGAGGTTAAAGGAAAGATCTAGTAGTAGATAATGTAGAAATGTGTACTTGGAAGGGGGCCCGTGTTTCCCACCTGATTATCTGTTATTTGTTACGTGTTCATGACTACATGATACACAATTTTGTTATTTGATTACCTGACTGCACACTTCACTATAGGAAGGTGTATTCAGAAGAGAACCCGTAGGTTCTATCTGTCTATATCTGTATTTGTTATCTGTTTATTTGATACCTGAGCAAATGGCCCTATACAGTCTACTACGAAATCTAAACGCAAACTTGTTTGAATGTATCAATCATGTGGTAAATGGAAGGGACGCATGAAGTGCTACCTAGATAGAAATAAATACAAGACTTGACACGATATAACATGACACATGTTACATCTTTACCTGTACATGTTACCTGTTTACTTGTTTACCTGCTTGCATGATACTCGAAACCTAATACATGTTACCTATACCCCTGTTAGTATAACAAGTTACTTGATTTTGTTTCCTGATAGTTATCCTGTTTTGTTACCATGTCTATTCCATGCTTATTCAGTACTTGCTTCCGCAGTTACTCTACGTTGTTTATTTTTTTCCTGTAGTTGTGCCTGCACTACAAGCAGACCGTAACTTGCATTGACGGGCATTTTGTTTCTTTTTTCTCTTCCTGCAATTTGTTAAATTGCAGACTTTCGTGACCAACTGCCAGATGGAGTAGGCGATCTAAGATTCTAGCTGGCTGGAGTTCTTGCTACAATTTACTTCCCTGTTGCTTTTGAATAAATGTATTGTTACTTGGATTATTTTGTATTGGGCAGTTTGCCCCAGAATTTATAACTTGTTCCAGATCTGGTTTATTTGAGATTATTAAATTCTGTTTCAAGTAATCTTGTTAACTATATTGATTCAGTTATGCATGTATGGTTGACTATTTCTCTTGTATATCTCTTGTTCATACTTGTGCCTGTTGTAAAGATCCTGATGGCTTATGAATGGTGAAAGTCATTCGCTAAACTTAGTCACGTATCCGTATTCTGTATCTCTTTTTTGGGAAGTGGGGCGTGACAAGGTTTCTTAGTGGTATCAGAGCACCAGGTTTGGCTAATGTATTAGTTTGACTAATATGTTAGACAAGTTTGGCCTCGATCAAGGATTGGCTCAACAGCACATAGACCACGCAGTAAGATGAATGAATAATAATCAACTTGATATGGATACTAGTCTTATTCCATTCATTTTGGTCCCTTCTTATTCAATCCCTTGATTCCTTGTTTCTTCCGTCTCTTTTAATCGTCCTCTTTGATTGATTCCTTATTGGGTATGAATTCATTTCTTTTTATACCCTTACCCCCCCCCCCCCCCCCCCGCTTTTGGTCCTATCCATTCTTTTTATTCCTGCTTGATTCGTCGATCTGCATGTCTGCCGCTTGAATTTCTGAGCAGCGGAAGGGAGGTAGGCCCATAACCAACAGGTCCCAGGATCCTCTTGTCGCTTTTCCTCCTTTGAATTGTTTGCTTCCATCTATACTCTGTCATTCGTCCTCATTCGTTGACTTTTTTTTGGTTCAGTTCTTCCCTGTCAATTCCCTCTTCGATTCCAGTCCTACTTACTCTTTCATCTTCTGCTTCGTTATCTTCTAAGTCTTATGCTGTTTCTCTCATTTTGATACCGTTTGCTTCTTTTCTTGCATTTCATTTAACATTATTGTTATCCACTTCTTCCTCATTTTGGTATTGCCACCACTTGTTCCTTCCCCTTTAATTCTCTGTTTTGTTATCCCCCCAAGTTGCTTTTGCCATGTCCGATGTACCACCTAAGCAAATTTCGAGGACGAAATTTTTTTGTAAGGTGGGTAGGATTTGTAAACCATGTTTTCCATTTTCTTGTATTTTGGGTGTATTTTTCTTTTTCTGTGTATTTATTAATTTTGTACTCTTCTGTTTCTTCCGAACCATGTAGTTGATCTCCGTCCTCATTTTCAAACTATCTGTTTTGACTTTGACTCTATTTTTGTGGCTTTAAATATTTTCTTGATCTAATTAAATTTTCTGTCCCAATTTATTTATTTCCGATTTATTTTGTTTAGCTCCAATTAATTTATTTCATGGCCTATTTAATTATTGTTTAAACCCTGTTCTTTCTTATTGGAAATTTATACCCCAATATCCAATAGCTACCTACCCGTCAGCCCATCTAATACTATCTCTTCATATATATATGCCCCATTGTGTTTTACCCTGTTACCCCCCTAACCCTAATAGCCACAACTTCACCCCTTCAACATCTGAAACCCTACTTCCTACCACATCTCCTGTCCTCCTCCAAACCCTCTCCCGATCTCTCCCCCTGCAGACCTGTGCGCCTCCCTCCCTGCCTCGTGACTACCCTCGTCAGCGCCCCTTTGCTTCCCTGTCGCGCCACCCAGCGACGCCAGCAGCCCGCAACGACATCCAGACCGCAACCCACTGCCTTGTGCTCCTCCCGGCTTCTCCCCTACACTGCATGACCCGACCTCAGTGCTTCCCTGCCTTTCTCAAAGACTGCAACAACCCAGCAGCTGCGGCCGACCACCTCGACGACTGCAGCCCAGCGCCCTGTGCCCCTTCTTCCCTGTCCGACGCAGCATCGACGCCGTAGTGCTACCTACTGCGCTGTGCTGCCTCCTCTCCCTGCTTGTCGTCGTCATTTCTCTCGACCGTGCACACCCCGGGTTGCCATTTGGCTTTGGCTCTTGTGTATGCGATCTCGAGGGTTGTGTTTGCTTGTTCGCTTGTTCGTGTGTTCGTTCGTCGTTCGTTGAGTTCATGCCCGGGAATCCGTTCCTGTTATTCTCGCTCTTTGCATCGTTTTTGTCGCCAATCTCCAGGAAAGTAACTTGTATAATTTTCTGTTGCATATACAAGTACTAAATACCGCCTGTAGTGTAGTTGTGTTCTAGAGACAATTCTTGTGCAAAACCCTTGTTTATATCTTGTCTCTATGGGTTGATTTGCCATTAGTTGTCTCATTACACACACAACATGAACATAGACTTAGATCTAATTAATCCCTGTTGCATATATGTATGTTGGTTGTGATCCAATAGTTGTTGAGTGAATCTTGCATGCTTGACTTGTACTGGTAGTATACCCTATTGTAGATCTGTTAAATACCCTATACTATGTTGCTTGGACATCTAATGCACCATACTTCACACTTTTTTATGATTTGGAAGTGTTACATATGACCTAGTTGATTCTATGCATAAAAAATATTTCTGTCTTTTCTTTTACCCCATTTTTTCAGTATTTTAGACCCTATTAAGGTCAGTATATAAAAATTATTTGTAAACATGAATCATAGAGAATTCTGTCTACTTTCCAGAAAATCTGACAGAGCTCAGTTTCGATTTGTGAGTTGCAAGTGATGACTATTTTACTACAGATGGGTAGAAATATTACAGATTCTGTTGTATACGAATTCTGTGTGGTAGTTTATTTTTATACTGATGTTAAAGATAATATTTTGATCCAATATGTTAAAGACTTTGTGTTCAGCCAGAATTGGTAAAATTTGATTTACATGCATGAAATAGGTCTAAAAACTCAATGATTAAATCAAGAAAAATTCTGGGAGGTTTCCTAACTTGTCTAGTCTCAGCATATTAAATTTAATGTCATTATATTACAGATAGTATAGTCAAATATTATTGAAAAATAGGGTGACACAACAAATTTTTGAATCTGGAATTTCAGACCCAGCAGCACTAAAATAGCAGTAACTCACAAAATAAAATTCAGAATCCGATACCATCAAAAGGGTTGTAAAATAGACTCACGAGGCTACATTTCATATGCAAAAAGTTCTAACAGATTCAAAGTGTAACTGGGTAAACATTAGGCTACAAGTCAGAACACACAATAGGGCAGAAGTACACAATTGTTGTTTAAGATCTTTTATGATTACAGAACTAATACAAGCAAATCAAAGCATAGGGCCAAGATTTTCAACGAGTAAGAACATGAAGAACAAGTTATAGTGAAGATCTACTTGCGGTATTTATGCTTGTACGAGGAACAAGAAAATTTATACAAGTTACTTGCCTTGGTGGAGACGATTCCGAAGAGAAGAGAATAACGAAAACGGATCCCGGCACACGGCGATGATCGCGAACCAAGCAAAATTTAATGAGATGATCATGATCAGGCACGGATCTCAATGTGGATGATCAAACTACGATCGGACGACTGATCTTTGACTTGATGGTGATCAACAGTCGATGATGAACCTGATGATGATCAAGATCTGATCGAATGGATCAGTGCAGATCTTGATGACGATCAAGATCAAGATGATCAAATGTAGATCGGACGGCTGAGATCAAGATGGTTGGGATCGGGCGGTTCAGATTCCAAGATCTGATGATCAAGGTGATGATCAAGATGACGATCAGATGGTCCTGATCTGATCTAACATATCTGATCTCAAACAGATGAGATCAAGATGATGGTGGTGATCATGATCATGAGGAGATCGGGCAACCAGGATTCAAACGATCCAGAATTCAACAGCAACATCAATGGCTTCAGCTCTGGCTTGATGGCGGACGATGACTGGTTCGCATTGGCTGGCTGGCAGCGAGACGGTGGCAGCGAGGCTAGAGTGTGAGGAGAGGATGAGGTTGGATGCTCTGTTTTTGGGGAGAAACAGAGGAGTTGACGAGGCATAGGGGTGAAGGTCGGATTCGACGGGGATGGGAGCGCTCGGATGATGAGCGGAGGCGGCCATGGTGTTGGGTGCAGGGACGAAGAGGACGAGGATGATGGGGAGATGAAGAGGCGGGGTGGGGACTCAACTAGGGAGTAGTCAACGGAGGTGAGCGGGGCACGTCAAGGTGATTGATGCTCGACGGTGACTGGCGACGAGGAGCATCTGGGTAGTAGCGAGTCGCAATGGCGACGATGGAGGGTGCAAGCTCGAGGGTGGTTCGAGCGGCAGGAGGAAGGCCAGGAGCTCGAGGGCCTTGTGAGGCGTGAGGGCAGGAGATGGTTCTGCGATTGCGGGATGAAGGCGACTGGGCCGATCGATGGTGGAAGACGGAGAGCAGCGACGGCGAGGGCGGAGTGCAGTCGTGACTGAGGGAGAGCGAGAGGTTAGGGGTGAGAGGTTGAACAGTGATGGGGGTTCAAGTATTGGGATTTGTTTGGTTTGATAGGAGAGAGAGAGAGAGTATATAATAATTATATTATAATGGGATAGTTGAGATAGTGGGGGAGCGTGAGGGAGGAATCAGGGGATACGTGGAGATGTGGGGTTGATGTGGTCAAAACGGATTAGGGGAGAATTTGGGTGATTGGGTTTGAGTGAACGGGTTTGGGTTAGAATCCAATAGGAGTGAGCTTGGGTTTAGGCTTCAAATTAAATAATTAAAATAATTATATATATTAATGGATTTTTTTTCCTGGGCTCAAATCCAATAATGAATATAAAAGAAATTCGGGCTCTAGGTGCAAATAAAAATTTATCAAATAATATATGGACTTGGCCCAATAAAACAAATAATAATATATAATGAATTAGGAGTCCGACTTACATTAGTTAACATAATCGACGAAGATTAATATAATTTTTTTCGGCAAAATATAAATAATAAAATGAAATAGAAGATTTCTTAGAAACCAGAATAATATTTTGTTAAAATTCAATCAATTGAAAATGTAATTGTTGAAAGAGAATTTAAAAGTGAGAAGAAAGTCATAAAAAATTTAAATGCAGAAAATACATGAAAAAATACATATATATGAGAATAGGGGTTACAATCTTCCTCTCGCAAACTTCATACCAATAAATAGGTGTTCTGTCCTTCCTCCCGTACAAATTCTCATACGGTGTCATGCCAATGCTCGCCTGATAGTTGTTGTTATAGGTAAACTCCACCAATCATAAGTACTTCTCCTAGCCTCTGCTGAAGTCCATAACACACACCCTCAACATATCCTCCAGTACTCGATTCACCCTTTTGGGTTGTCCATCAGTTTGCGGGTAAAATGCAGTACTAAAGTCAGTCCTGGTACCCAAAGCTGCTTGCAAACTCCTCCAAAATCTTGATGTGAACCTTGCATCTCTGTCGGAGATGAATGTTACAGGAATTCCATGAAGTTTCACGACCTCCTCGTTATATACTTTGGCCAACTTCTCCAATGACCATAAAATCTTCATTGACAAGAAATGTGCCAACTTGTTCAACCTGTCCACAATGACCCAGATCGATTCATTTACCTTCTGACTCCTCGGTAAACCAGTGATGACGTCCATACTGATATTCTCCCACTTTCACTCTAGAATAGGCAATGGCTGCAATAATCATCCAGGCTTCTGATTCTCCGCCTTTATCTTCTGGCACGTCAAACACCTTGCCACAAAATCTGCAACATCCCTCTTCATGTCTGGCCGCCAAAAACACTGCTTGATGTCTTTATACATATTCATGCTTCCGGGATGTACTGACAATAGTGTTGTATGTGCTTCCTTGATAATGCTTTCCTTCAAATCTTCCCTTTCTGGCACACACAATCTCTCTACCATCCAAAGCACCCCATCTTGAACACGAAATTCTGACAATTTGCCGAAGGAAATCTGCTCTAACATCTTTTGAATCTCCGTGTCTGACCTCCGGCTCTCAATGATCTGCTCCCTCAAAGTAGGCTAAATTCTCAACTGAGCCAACGATGCCCCCAAGCCTTGCAATAACACCTCAATACCTGCCCGATCCATCTCCTTAGCCAACTCCTTCTGTGTCGTAATTAGCCGAGACAGACTAACCTTCCGACTGTGTGCATTGGCCACCACATTCGCTTTTCATGGGTGATACTTGGTCTCAGGACGAATGTCCTCCAAAACTTCCAACCACCGTCTCTGACGTAGGTTCCTATCATTCTACTGATAGATATACTTCGAACTCTTGTGATCTGTATACATGCTGATCTTCTTACCATATACATAGTGCCTTCACTGCTTCAAGGCAAAAATGATGGCTACAAGCTCCAAATCATGCGTTGGATAGTTCTTTTCAATAGGTCGCAACTGCCTTGACCCATATGCAATGACCTTCACTTTTTGCATCAGAACAAATTCCAAACCTCGGTGAGATACATCACTATAGATGTCACTGATATGGCTAAAAATGGGGTTAAATCAGAACCGTCCAGATTGGGCGCGAATCTT
This sequence comes from Hemerocallis citrina, assembly GCA_017893485.1. Taxonomy (NCBI): domain Eukaryota; kingdom Viridiplantae; phylum Streptophyta; class Magnoliopsida; order Asparagales; family Asphodelaceae; genus Hemerocallis; species Hemerocallis citrina. The sequence continues at coordinate 234,484,646 of CM030364.1, read as the reverse complement.
GAAGCTCGGGGGTAAAATGGTAATTTCACATACAAGTGGATCCAAAGCGGGTACTGGATCTCCTTCGCACGAGACCCAACAACCCACAAACGGATCCACACCAATTGGGTACGGGTCCCGACCCGAGGCGAACCCAGACCAACAAGAGACAAATCAGGGCCATTGATTTGACCAAGTCAACGGGCCTGATTTACTCTCACCGGGAATCAGGGGTTAGTTTCCTAAACAGACTGTGAGGATTTTTCTCCTAGCAGTTACACAGGGAACCAAGCCTCTAATCACTCCCCTGGCGACTATAAATACCTCCCCTCTGCCACTGTGACCAGGTAATCACTCTATTTCCACCTTAAGCTCTTTCTTTAATCACCACTGGTTACTGACAAGAGCGTCGGAGGGTGCATCGCCGGAATTAACCCCGGTGTCTCGCACTTCCTTGCAGGTTGCGGCAGGAGCAAGAAGGCTTGGATCAGCTGTTCAGGTTTTCTCAAACTCACAAATCTTATCTGTTTACCCCCACACCGAAATCAGCGGTAACAGTCACAATCCTTGCCTACTTACGGCAAAACAAGAATAGGTGTTGTCATCAACTTCTCCTTCAACTTTTGGAAACTTCACATTTATCCATCCATTTGAATTCTACATTCTTCCTCGTCAATCCCGTCAACGGAACTGCTATCTGCGTGTAACCTTGAATGAAACGCCGATAGTATCCTGTCAACCCCAAGAAACTTCGGACCTTCTTTATAGTTGTGGGTCTAGGCCAACTCTTCACTACTTCAATCTTCTGAGGGTCACTAGCCACTCCCTCATTAGAAAGGATGTGACCGAGAAATGCTACCTAACACTTCCAAAGTCACACTTCGACAACTTAGCATACAAATGTTGCTCCCCAACTTCTTCAAAACTTCCGCCAAATGCTCATCATGCTCTTCTTCTGACTTCGAGTACACCAGGATGTCATCGATGAACACTACGATGAACGAGTCTATGAACGGCTGTAGAACCCTGTTAATCTGTTTCAAGTAATCCCAACCCGTTAACTAGCCACTTTCCCCTAACTGAACTCTTCCCACTAATCTAACCCCATTATCTCAATTATCTTAACCAACCTATTAATTACTCCCACTAATCCCTCATCTCCTAACAACTCGGACCCCACCTCTTCTTCTTCTTCTTCTTCTTCTTCTTCTTCTTCATCTTCCTTCTTCTTCTTCTACCCGACGCCAATCCTCTCCTCCTGCCTTTGCTTTTAAACCGAGGACCAAGGTCCACTACCTGCACTGCGACCTCCACCGCTACACCACCCATCGACCACCTTCACCCATCGCCAGCCCTTCTTCTTCCGTCTCGTTGCTGCTCCACCGAACCAAGCACCTACACCGACTACCTCACCGATATCATCCCCTCGTCTCAATTACCGCACACCGCAAGCCTCCTCCTATGCGTCGCTGCTACCCCAAGCGTCATCTTCTTCCTCTCACCACCGAGCCTCCCACCATTGCCGCAACCTCCAAGCACCTTGCAGTCCCCCCGTTGTCATCCCGCACTTTTTATCCACTGCCACCATCCACTGCAGCCCTTCGTTGCACTCCTCCAACGTCATCAGCCATCACCAACACTGAGCAACCCGACCACCATCCTCCCCTCATAGCCGATCCCACATTCTTCCTCGTCTACGCTGCTGCTGTTGCTCCACCGTAGCCCTCTTCATCCCCTTCGCCAACCGCCATTACTGCATGTCACGCCTCACTTCCCAATAAGGAATACGGAATACGGATACGTAACAAAAGCCCAGCGAATGATTTTCATCATCCTTAAGTTGTTTTAGAATCTTTATAACACATCACAGATATAATCAGAGTCGGAAGCAAAAGGCACAACCATTCATTCATAATTGAAACAAATTACCAACAGAAATTTACTTGAAACCAAATACAATATTCTCAAATAAATTAGAGTCTGGAGAAAACAATATCCTGGCTCAAATCGCCCAAATACAAATAATATCCAATAAACCAAATACACTTATTCAATGTTCAAGCAACAACTAATAATAATCATAAAGCAGAAATCTCCAACTTAATACATCCTTTCGCCATTACCACCTGGCAGCAGACCAACCTGATCTACAATTAGTAAATTTGCAGGAAAAGGAAAAAAGAAGAAAACAAGTACCCGTCAATTGCAAGTCGTGGGTCATAAATAATGTAGGATACAAGCACATGGGGAAACTAACTAATAGCAGGTCATAATGCATCAACAGTAATATCTAACATGGTATCCTAACAGAATAAATATTTTTATGTCAAATGCAGTGTCATATGGCAACTAACATTCTCTAGTAACAGTAAGTTAAGTACAACAGTGAATCAGGATAACAGTATGGCAGTATCAGTCTAACAATCTTAGTCTAACAGTATGAGTCTAACAGTCTCAGTCTAACAGTATCAGTTTATGTTCTTACAGTCTTGTGTGTATTACTAACTAGGTAGCACTTCATGCAGCCCACCTACATAGTTGCTACAACAAACAGTTTCGCTTTTAGATTTCATAGTGGACCATGATGGGGCAGTGTACTCAGGTATCAGTAACAGTAGCAGTAACAGTAATAGTCAGAACCTAGTGTTTCTCTTCTACTCTACACCTTCTTACATAAGAAGTAATGTAGACAAGGTCAGAAAATAGTAACAGTAACAGTAACAGTAACAATAATAGTAACAGTATGGAATTCTAGTTTCCTTCCAAGTACACGTTTCCATATTTTCCACTACTAGATCTTTCCCTAAGAAACCCCAGCTTGGTTATATTTATTATGGTTATCAAACATGCATGATGCGTACAAAATAGTGTCAAACTAACATGGTATAATCAGTATTAGATTCAAGGAAACAAATAATCAATCATAGATGATATACAGTCACATAAACGAGCAAAACAGTGTATGTTCATAATCAGGATAGCATGACAGATAAGTACTAAAATAGTGATTTTTGTTGCTACAGAAATGGAAATTAGGATCCGTCAAAGGATCTGGAAACTAGACATCCACACGAATCCAACGAGTATAATTAAGTCATATAGTACATCACAACATCTTAACTCAAAACAAGTTCGAAAACAGAAAACATGTTCAGTCAGAAATCAGAAAACGAATTCTCATTCAGAAAAACAGCATCAAAACTCATCAAATAAATTCAGGAAAAATCTGGGGTATTACCCTATAAGTCTAGAATCAAAATATAAAGTTTCATAATATTCCAGTAAGAATAGATCAGTCATCAAAAATACGAAAGTATCAAAAAAACATAGTTTAACGAATCTTGAAATCTCAACACTGTTGTACGAAAACTAAGATATCTCGCAACCAGTGAATCAAAATCCAATTCGCTAAAGGGATATGAAAATAGATACAATTTACTAACTTTCACATTTCACAAAGAATTTTCATACAGTATAAGGAATCATAGTGAAAATAGGATTTTTTACTGAACAGTAAGCAAAATTCAGCACAAGTTGATTTTAGAAATGAGCATGAAACACCACATAAAACTTGTCTTTAAAATTCATCAAAACTCTGGGTAGTCCCCAACTTCATAGAGAATCACTGAACAAAATATTAGATCAAGATAATATGTATAGAATAGTTCCTGAAAATAGTTTGTTAACAAAAATTAACCCAAAACAGAATCTGGAATTGGTCGACACCTCTGTACTAAAACAATCATAAATCAGTCATACGAAATCCAAATCAAGAAAAACAAGTAGGGTTTGAAAGTAGATGAAATTATCTAAAATTCATCTTGTATTTTGGAATCAAGATTCTGACTGTAGCATAGACGAAAACAGCAAACAACACAGAACATCCAGACAGTACAGATTTCACACTTCTAATCAAGAACATCATAACTTCAAGAATATTGATCAAAACACATCCAAACTTGAAATACATCCTACCAAGCATCTAAACATCATGATTTAGGATTATTAACATGTCCACACTATTATTTCATATGGGTCTTAATCCAAACACAAATTCACACAAGTACTCACATACATGGTTCAAAATCAAGATTTGGGCAATTCCTAGGTTATCACCTATCAAGATTTGTGTCATGAATCATCTATGGCCAAATTATCACAATAGATACAAAACCCATTATGGAAAACACAATCTTTGGTTATCTCTAGATCCAACTACACTATATGTGAACTTTTGACTTGTATCAAACCAATGAATTGTAGTACAAGTTACTTGCCTTAGTTAGGGGATGAAAAAAAATCTAAACGCAAAGAGAAGCAAAACCCACGAACGAAATCTGCTCCAAGCAACGAATCCAGCCCAACGAACGAGAACTCCACACAAACGATCTCCTTGAAGCAACGATCAAAGTGGCCAATACCCACTTTGAGAATCCACAAGAAAAGAGATGCAAGGATGTTGATGGTGATGCTTTGGTGGTATCGGCTTGGTAACAAGCAAGGGAGGCTCCATTGTAGGGGATGTAGGGTTTTGTGTGGTGGCCGAAGGAGGGGATGTTGGGTGCTCGGCTATGGGAGATGTGGTGGCCGGGATTGGGGTTAGGGGGTGTCGGGTTTGAGGGGTTGAAGCAGGCCGGGAGCACACCAAGGAAAAGGGGAGGCCGGGATTGAGGAGAAGGGAGAGATAATAGGTTTAGGGTTAGGGTTTAAGGGGTTAGTGGTTATATATATAGGGGATTAAAGCGGGAAAATGGGTCGTGGATATTAGTATTTAGTAATAGGTATACAAATGGGTAATGGATATTGGGTCAATAACAAATGGGAATATAATTTAGAGTGAATTCTATGGCTCTTGAAAAATCTTATTAGGGGTCAAAAATCAAAGATTTGGGAAAACACCACCAAAAACTGTAACACCCCGAATTTCAAATACGGATAAATTCGAGATTTCACGGGATCTTTACTTCACTTCGTACAATTTTACAAGGAAATTTTAAAACTTTTTATTCACAATACATCAGAGTTTCTTTACACTTGGTTTTTACACAGCGGAAGACTAAAAGATTACAATAATGAAAAACAACTTGTATAACTTTAACATCATTTGCAACATCTTTAACTTCTAAACAGCAACAGCATATCCACTTTATAACTCCATGAACAGTCCATTACCTGCATGTCAGTCTGTGGGCATGTCAGTTACTTACAACTGACGAAATGTTATACACGGCTATCCTCTCTATGCCGGGAATAGTATAACGATCTCATACTTTAAGAAGACACAATAAAATTGAAATGAATAAATAACGTGTCAAAGGTGATTATTCTAAATATAAGTGTATGTCATGCCTAAATGCCTAATGCACACAATTCTACACTAGGATGACACTAATGCACACTTGTTCAGATTCTATGCATCCCATACTACATAGGTCCGAGGGCAAGCGCCTACGTACTCCATATTGAAGGGTTCGATCCCTCGCCATGAGACTACCCAGTAATAAAACAAGTTTTAGATTTATTTCACAGATACGGATCTCAGCCTCCCTGGCTATTATATCGTGAGAATAATCCCGTAAATGCCCCTCTAGCCCCGGTATATACATATTCTTTGGAGTATGGTAAACATCCGCCGACTACCCTAAGTCCCGGATAAAATACAGTCCATCTCCTACGGAGCAACCACAGTCCACCAACTAGGTCTATAGCCACGGAGATCCACCGCCGACTATATAGAAGCACCCATTTACGTTTGCACAAGTCTATTACATCTTCACCTAAGTGCCTAATTATTTTTTAGTTCGAGACATGAATATGTTATTCCCCTAGAATCAGTTTTACCTCATACCGGATTTGTTCTGAAAAATACGAGATCGCCCGACGGCATTATCTCGAAATCAAGTCTCAAAATCTTTCTTTCAAAATTACCGGTAACCGAGGTCTTACTAATTCTAAATCATAAACCTTTCATGTACAAGAAACATGGGTACACATACCCTTTAATAATCATGTCTTAACTTATTATATTCATGTCTCTAACTTATCCATAATTTAATCAATGTCTCATTTTTGCATTACCCATGATTCATTCATTCATTCATAATTTCCCATAGAAAATAATCATTTTTCATGAACAAAATTTTCATCCATTATCAATCTTTTTAACAACTTAAGCACATATTCATAATCAACCCAAACCAAGTATGTCTTAAATCAAGTGAGTGTATAATCACATCAAAATCGCAAAAATGAATCACTACCCAAAAAAATATAAAGCTCACATCCTTTAATAATTTATTTATGTCAAAGACTCATTAACAAATTGAACTCATATGATATGTCTCAACCATCGCAAAAATATTTCTTAAATCAAGTAAAAGTAAAATATCTTTCTAAGAGAATTAATTCTCTTATCAACACTTTATTTTTCTTCTAAGGATTTAAATCATGCTATTCACTAATTTATTTTAAATACAATATCTCATTATATCTCAATGTCTCTTTTATTCCTCAAGAATATACATGAAAATCTTTAGAACTATTTTTAATAGATACTCTATAATATGTTATGAACACAATAATTTTCCCAATTTTCTAGTTGAAATTAAACTCACTAAATCCTTTGAAAAATACCCAAAAATACTCAAAAATATATAAAAGGGGCTAGTGGGGTTGTGATCCCGTGATCGAACAGCCAAGGCCCAAGGTTAATCCGCTAACCAATAGTCCATTGTGACTAGGTTGTCACAGAGAAGAAATCAACTTCTGAAATATCAAATCTCGGCCTGTAGTTTAATTTAAATCAAAACAAAAAGAAAAAGGGGGAACAGTATGGTTCGAACTCGGGACCTCTGATCCCATACGAGCTACGGTGACGTTCTTAAGGACCCCCAACTAGCCAGTTAGTCCATTGTGACTACTTGGCATGAGAAACAAAACTAATCTTTTGTTCAAACTTTCTGTCGTTTTGTTCATTCCGAATGTTTGATTCTTCTTTTAATCTAATCTTCTCATTAGTCTACAATAGTAAAATTTAAACTAACAGAAACTTATAGATTAGAAAAATCTCATATTTGATAAAATTTCAAATTCATTTCTTCTCTTTCATTTCTAAACTAGAAAAATTGTATTTTCTTATAACTAATAAAAATAGGTTATGTATACCCATTTTACTATATGAAAATTCCTCTTTAAACATAAGGGAAATCTCTTCATTTATTTTTACAATTACTAGTTTCTATGAACATACAAATGACAATTACTCCTTACTTTTTGTTCTCAATTTCCAAACATCATGACAATACTTGGTTTCTTAATTAATAGTAACATTTCTACAATTTGACATACATAAAAAAACATGGACTTGCTCTCTAATTTATCACATCAAAATTTATACTACTCATTAATCATAATAGCATGCATTCCTACAATTTAGAAAGTATAGGATCACCCACCTTGATTGAAGCATGAACGATTGAAAGAATGATCACCACGATTGAAAGAATGATCACTACAAAAGATACTGGTTTTACCGGCGAAAGTTTCCCCGGCGTTTTACTAGTAGCGTCAGGGTAGGGAGCTAATAGGAATTGGGTGCCAGATGGGATGGTCATACACCGGCGGTCGATTTAAAATGCCGGTGTATGTTCGTATTCACCGGCGTTTTACTTAAAAACGTCGGTGAAGTGTATTATTCACCGGCGTTTTTATTATAAATGCCGGCGAATATACGGACACATTCACTGGCGTGTCTAATTGAAACGCCGGTGAATAACTGCGATAAAACCCGCAAACCCTAATCTTTCGCTCGCCATTTTCCCAAACCCCCCCCCCCCCAAAAAAAAAGAAAGGGGCGCTTCGTTTCCCTCCTTCCTCGCTCTACTTCCCGCGCGTTTGCCTCCGCCGCTTCGTCCTCTTCAACGGCCTTCGACCTTTCGAAATCGTCCCTTCTTCCCTTCGTTATTTTCGATTTCCCTCTTCCCTCTCTCTATTTGGAGGTGAATCGGCGATCGCCCCGCTCTCTCTCTCTCCTATGCCCCCGCCCTCGTCGTCCCGCTCTCTCTCTCTCTCTTCGGTATGATCTCTTGATTTCCCTTATTTTTCAAAAAAAGCAGCTTTTTTCAGATTATTCATCTTGATTTCCTTAACATGAATGGTTTAGTTGAGATGAAGAATTAATAGAATAATATATGCTTAGATACTGGAAATTTTCATCTTCTTTTACTGTTAATGAAGCTGATTTCATGCATCTAGTTGTCTTCATGGCGTGTTTGTTTTTTTACCCAAAATGGGTTCACTGTGAACTGAGGATGCTCTAGGTACGTATGCCAAAAACCTCCGGCCGGATATGCACAACAATTGGATTTTAGATTTAGTTGGGCATAGTGAATTAGTAGAGCAACATATAAGCTCAGATAATGGAAATTTTCATTTTCAGATACTGTTAAAGTTACCTATTTGCCCTCGTTAGCATGATTTTTTAACAAAAAATGGGTTCACTTCCAAACTAAGTATGCTGCTAGCTTACCCATTTTCTTTCACTGTTAATGAAGTTGATTTCATGCATCTGATTGTCTTCTTGGCATGTTTGTTTTTTTACCCAAAATGGGTTCACTGTGAACTGAGGATGGTATAGGTACGTATGCCAAAATCCTCCGGCCGGATATGCACAACAATTAGATTTTAGATATAGTTGGGCTAAAGAAGTAGTAGAGCAACATATAAGCTCAGATAATGGAAATTTTCATTTTCAGATACTGTTAAAGTAACCTGATTGCAATCTTTGGCATGGTTTTTTAACACAAAATGGGTTCACTACCAAACTTAGTATGCTGCTAGCATGTCCATTTTCTTTCACTATTAATGAAGCTGATTTCATGCATCTGATTGTCTTCTTGGCATGCATGTTTTTTTACCCAAAATGGGTTCACTGTAAACTGAGTATGCTATAGGTATGTATGCCAAAATCCTCCGGCCGGATATGCACAACAATTGGATTTTAGATTTAGTTGGGCTAAAGAAGTAGTAGAGCAACATATAAGCTCAGATAATGGAAATTTTCATTTTCAGATACTGTTAAAGTAACCTGATTGCCATCTTAGGCATGTTTTTTCCCCCAAAAATGGGTACACTTCCAAACTAAGTATGCTACTAGCATCCCCAGTTTCTTTTACTGTTAGTGAAGCTTATTTTCATGCATCTGATTGTCATCTTGGCATGTTTTTTTGACCAAAATGGGTTCGCTGTGAACTGAGGATGCTATAGGTACGTATGCCAAAATCCTCCGGGTATGCACAAGAATTGGGTTTTAGGTTTAGTTGGGCTAAAGAAGTAGTAGAGCAACATATAAGCTCAGATAATGGAAATTTTCATTTTCAGATACTGTTAAAGTAATCTGATTGCCATCTTAGGCATGTTTTTTCCCCCAAAAATGGGTACACTTCCAAACTAAGTATGCTGCTAGCATCCCCAGTTTCTTCTTTTGTTGTTAGTGAAGCTTATTTTCATGCATCTGATTGTGATCTTGGCATGTTTTTTTGACCAAAATGCGTTCACTGTGAACTGAGGATGCTATAGGTACGTATGCCAAAATCCTTCGGATACGCACAACAGTTGGGTTTTAGATTTAGTTGGGCTAAAGAAGTAGTAGAGCAACATATATGCTCAGATAATGGAAATTTTCATTTTCAGATACTGTTAGAGAAGCTGATTGCCATCTTAGGCATGATTTTTTAACAAAATGGGTTCACTTCCAAACTAAGTATGCTTCTTGCATCCTCATTTTCTTTTACTGTTAATGAAGCTTATCCCATGCATCTGATTGTCATTTTGGCATGTTTTTTTGACCAAAATGGGTTCACTGTGAACTGAGGATGCTATAGCTGTATGCCAAAATCCTCCAGATATGTACAACAATTGGTTCACTCTGAAAAATATATGCTTACATACTGGACATTATCATTTTTCTTTTACTGTTAATGAAGCTGATTTCATGCATCTGATTGGCATCTTGGCATGTTTTTTACCAAAATCCTCCAAATCTGTACAAGATTTGTGCTGAACAAACCTCGTGCAGGTTTCTTTTGGCGCTACAAGCATCAATGATTTAGTTGGGATGAAGAATTATTTTAGAAAAACTTATTAGTAGCCATATTAGTTTCTTTTGTTGTTTATTATTATTATTATTATTATTATTATTATTATTATTATTATTATTATGAGATAAGTGATTATTAGTAGTCATGAACAGAATAGTTCATGAGTCATCAGATCTTCTTGTTACCGTAGTTACAGCACGACGCGCTCATTATTCGGCCGATTCCTCTTCATCAGCAAAATACCCTTTACCATCATCATCTCCTTGAACGGAAAGCCAAATACAGGGGAGACTATAGTCGATTTTTTTTATGCTCGAACACAGCGTGTGCGATAAAATACTACTAAGGTGGTTGTGATAATTTCCACAAAATGTAGTTTAGGGTTATGTGAATAGAGTAGATTGTGTTAAGATGTAGTTTATTTTTGTACATTTTTTGGAACCACAATTTCTTTATTTTACAGTTAAAGATTATATCGTTTATTTATTTGCAGCTGGGGATAGTTTTCAAATAGGTGAAATTTAATATACAAAATGCCTTTTACTGTTATTACTATTTAATATATCAAATTTTAATTTCAGATTGTGTGCTATTGATATAATGGATAGAAGTTGGATTAGTAAACCACGATTATCCAAGGAGTACCGTGATGGTATTAAAGATTTTATTATCTTTGCCAAACGACATTCCCGTGATCCCAACCTAATCCTTTGTCCATGCCTCCGGTATACAAATTGTATGCTGAGGACATGTGACGTAGTACATACACACTTGGCTGTCAACCTTTTTCTTCAAGGGTACACAAGGTGGTTTTGTCATGGAGAGGATCATACGTCAGCTCCTGTTCGTCCGGTTGTATTAGAAAATGAAGCTGAGCCCTTAGTGAACAAAGACTTAAGCGTTTCCGATGAGATGCATGCTTTGTTACAAGATGCCATGGGGATTCATAATGTTCCTTTCCACACCAATAACCCAACAAATGAAGTTCACAATGAGTCAACAGAAACAAACCAGATTGGTGGTGGGGTGGACGAGGAAATGTCTGGCCCCACCCCTGAAAATAATAAGCAGCAAGAATCCTTCGCTAAGTTACTTGAAGATGCTAGTACTCCGTTGTACCGCGATTGCACCAAATTTTCTAAGTTCTCATTCATTGTCAGACTATTTCAGATTAAATGTTTAAACGGGTGGTCTGCTAAGTCCTTCACTATGCTACTTGAATTGTTGAATGAAGCATTTCCTGAAATCTGTATTCCAAATTCAGCCTATAAAATCAAAAAATTCCTAAGTTCTTTCGATCTAGGATATGAGAAGATAGAAGCATGTCCAAATGACTGTATGCTTTTCACGAGTGGTAAGGAAAGTCTGGAGAATTGTGAAGTGTGTGGTTCTTCGAAATGGAAAGAAAGACCAAATCAAGACGAGGGAGCCAGTGGATCTACTAAGCGAAGTAGGAAAAAGAAGCCTGCCAAAATACTGCGTTACTTTCCTCTGATTCCTAGGCTACAAAGGTTGTTTATGTCTACGAAAATTTCTTCTGATATGAAATGGCATGCTGAAGGTCGCACTAATGATGGGATTCTTAGACATCCTGCTGATTCTCAATCTTGGAAAAAATTTGATGAAAGATATCCTGATTTTGTGGAAGATCCTCAAAATGTGATACTTGGACTAGCTAGTGATGGTTTCAACCCTTTCAGGCAAATGAGTAGTACATACAGCATATGGCCGGTTGTGTTGATACCATACAATTTGTCGCCTTGGAAATGCATGAAGCAGTCCTCATTTATTTTGTCCATGATAGTGCCTGGACCGAAAGGTCCTGGAAATGATATAGATGTGTACCTACAACCGTTAATAGATGAACTTCAGAAGTTGTGGGTGGGTGTTCCAACCTATGATGCTGTGGCTAAAGAAACATTTTCTCTTCGTGTCGTGTTGTCTTGGACAATCAATGATTTTCCAGCATATGCAAATTTATCTGGATATAGTACTAAAGGACGTTATGCATGTCCATGTTGTGCTGACCAAACTAGTTCAAGGTGGTTGTACAATGGCAGAAAGTTTTGCTATATTGGTCATAGGAGATGGTTGCCTGACACACATATATTTCGGGCAGAGGCAGCGACATTTGATGGTACCGACGAGTGGGAACATGCTCCTGGGTCTTCTTCTGGTTCAGATATTTTGAGGCGGGTAGATGGTCATCAATTCAAATATGGAAAAGAACCAGAAGTCAGGACAAAGAGCAAGAAAAGGGCAAGGCCGGAGCAAGGTGAGGAGACCGATCTATATGGCGAAGATGAGGATCAAAACATGACGAGTTTAGGTGCATGGAAGAAGAAGAGTATTTTCTTCAAGTTGCCGTATTGGGAATTCAACTTACTGCGACATAATTTAGATGTGATGCATATCGGAAAAAAATGTTGGTGAGAATTGTATAGGAACAGTTATGGGAGATGATCGGAAGACAAAGGACAATCTCAAGAGCCGACTTGATTTGAAGTCAATGGGCATCCGACATGAGTTGCACCCAGAAGAATTGCTGAACGGGAAAGTACTCCTACCTCCTGCAATCTATTCAATGTCAAAATCGGAGTTGGAATTGTTTTGCAAAGTACTACTTGAACTTAAAGTCCCTGATGGCTATTCTTCTAACATGGCAAGATGTTTCAACTTTAAAGAGAAGAGGCTTCAGGGTCTAAAGTCACACGACTACCACATCCTAATGCAGGATCTCCTTCCTGTCACCCTAAGGTCTTCAATGTGTGAGGAAGTCACTACTGTCCTGAAAGATCTTTGTAGCATATATAAAGGTATTTGCTCAAGAATGCTTCGTGTTGAAGATCTGGACCAATTGGAGCAGTAGGCGGCATTAACACTTAGTAAAATGGAGATGATATTTCCTCCATCGTTCTTCACTATAATGATTCACTTGATAATCTTCCTTGCTGGTGAAGCCAGAATCGGCGGTCCTGTTCACTATCGGTGGATGTACCCCATTGAGAGGTAAAATAATTCATTCATCTTACGAAATTGAATTTTCAAAAGCTCATTTCTTTTAATCCCGTAATCCGCTCTAATTTATTAATTGTACATGTTCAGGTACCTATACCGGCTAAAGGGTTATGTGAAAAATAGAGCATATCCTGAAGGGTCAATAGCCCAGGGATATCTATCAGAGGAGTGCTCACAATTTTTTTCCAGGTATTTGCCTGGTGTGGAGACATCTTCCAGTAGACCACGTAGAAATCCAGACATTTCCAACCTTGATGGTGCTCAATATCTTTTTGATACCGCTGGCACTACTGTTGGTAAAGTTGATGCATTTGAGCTCGATAGCTTAGCGTGGGAATAGGCACATCGATATGTGCTAGACCATCATGCATCAGTGGAACCATTTCGAAAGTAAGTTGCTTTTGAATTTAAATCGAATACAGTGAAAATCGCGGAGTTCGATATTTTTGATACTTTTGTTATTCCTAATTTCAATTGCTTGTTTTTTAGCGAATTTGTCAGGGACATCAAACGAAGGGCCAGACCAAGAAGACTACCACCACGTGAACAAAACAAGTTGATGAATGAAAAACTTCATAAGTGGTTTGAATCTCATGTAGGTGAATTACAGTTATGCAAGTTAATCTTTATTATATCTACATTTTCTATGGTGCTGATACGATTTGCGCAAAATTAATAGGTACATTCTTTGGGTCCTGAAGGTGCATCATCTGAAATATAAGTACTTGCCAAAGGTCCCTATCAGATGGTCAAAAGATATGGAGGATACATATTCAATGGTTTTAGATTTCGTACTAAGGATCGTGAATGTAATTTGAAGTCTCAAAATAGTGGAATGGTAGTGACGTCTAAGACTAGAAGTTATGCTTCCAAGTCAGACACGAGGCCTGTAGATGGAGATCTCGACTACTATGGAGTGCTCACGGATATCACTGAGTTGAATTATTTTGGCCATTTCCGTGTTGTCTTATTTCGTGGGGATTGGGCTGAGTTTGATAGGAATTTTGCTAACAACAAGGACAAGCTTGGCTTCACAGTTGTAAACTTCTCAAAATTGATTCACATCGGTACACACATTAGCCATGAGCCATTTGTGTTTCCATCCCAAGTGCAACAAGTGTTCTACATTGAAGATCCAACCCTGCCAAAATCGTATGTGGCTCTCCCTATGCAACCAAGAGATGTATTCCAACTGGGCGATACTTCAGACGATGAAGACGGTGAAGACATGAACAGTTACATTGCTTCTGAGTTTCCTGTGTTTGATGTAAACACAACTGATGTTGGAATTTGCGGGACTTGGCTCCGCAAGGATGGAGAAGAGGGCGATGTACTGGAAGATGTCGTATTGTAGTTTACATGATTTTCAATTAGGTTTATTATATGTCTGTAATTTTATGTTTTAAATCTTGTTGTAATATTATGTCTGTAATTTCGAATATGTTCATTGTGAATTTAATACACTGGTTTAATTATCTTTCTATTTTCTACTGCTTGGTATTATTTACATTAAACTATGCTTAGTGTCATTTGAACCACCCTATCGTTGTAATTTAATCTATTACAAATCTCATTTTTTTAATTTTTTTACAATTATGTTGGTTTGTTAATCCTACTAAAGTACAAATTTTATGATAGTTATTATAAACATGTTATTAATTAAATTTGCATCTCTAAGGAAGTTATCGAATCCTTGACAGGTACAACATGCCGAGGCGTGGAAAGAGGGTAAATATAAATGATGGCAACGAGAGCCATGGGGATGAGCAGCCACTAAATAATAGTGGCAGTCAAACATATGAGAGTGAGGGTAGCACGCCGCCCACTGTCAAAAAACATCGGTAAGTCTTTAAATTGGCATTTTTAAAGAGATTATGGTCTTGAATGCATGAAAGACACGTACTAGTGTTTGTGAGTCTGCATTGTGGCTGTCGTCTATAAGCATTTCGTCTATGTTTCTTAAGTGGGCTGTGATTAGAAAGAAAGGGCTGGAGTGGAGATCTGGAAACCCAAATAGAGACATCTCGTTTATTATAATCTACACTTATTGTTGGACCAACCCCCTCTTGCTGTTGTTGCTGATGTCTCTTTGTGTGCGTGTGTTGAAGAGAATGAAGGGATGAGAGAGACTTGAGGAAAATGCCGCTATGTTAGCCTGGTGTATCATCATTCTCTACCATCCCTCTTTCTGGCTCCATATATGGCTTCTATATTAAATTGGTTTCCTTCCACGATGACAGTCCGTAATACTACACTTGATATGAGCCCTGTTCATAGCTACACCCTATTGCATACTCACAAACAACTAATACGTGTCGGCCTTGCATTGTATGACCAACCCCACTTTGGCACATAATATGGTATAGATGACATTGTATGACTTGCAAACAAGGTTTGTTCAGCTGTGTTGTTGTACTGATTTGGAGGATTTTGGTATGCTAGCAGCATACGTAGTTTGGAAGTGAACCCATTTTGGCTAAAAAATCATGCCAAAGATAGCAATCAGATGCATGAAATCAGCTTCTTTAACAGTATCTGAAAATGAAAATTTCCATAATCTGAGCATATATGTTTCTTTAACAGTGACTGTGAACAATTGTTCTTAATTGGGCTGTGATTAGAAAGAGACGAGTTGGAGTGGAGATCTGGAAACCCATATAGAGACATCTTGTTCATAATAATTTATTATTATTGTTGTTCTTGTCGCTCTTGCTGTTGTTGCTGATGTCTCTATGTGTTCGTGTGCTGAAGGGAAAGAAGGGATGAGAGAGAGATGATGAAAATGCCGCTATGTTAGCCTGGTGTATCCTCATTCTCTACCATTCCTCTTTCTGGCTTCTATATTTGGTTTCCTTCCACGATGACAATTCCTTAAAACTACACTTGCTATGAGCCCTATTCGTATTTTTCTTCAATGAAGAATTGATCTATGACTACAATCTCCATTCAAAACCCAATTGTTCTATATTTGGTTCCCTCTTGGCTGTTGTTGTTGTTGCTGCTGATGTCTCATCTTCTTTTCTTGTTAGTGAAGCTTATTTTCATGCATCTGATTGTCATCTTGGCATGTTTTTGTGACCAAAATGGGTTCACTGTGAACTGAGGATGGTATATAGGTACGTATGCCAAAATCCTCCGGCCGGATATGCACAACAGTTGGATTTTAGATTTAGTTGGGCACAGTGAAGTAGTAGAGCAACATATAAGCTCAGATAATGGAAAATTTTTCATTTTCAGATACTGTTAAAGTAACCTGATTGCAATCTTTGGCATGGTTTTTTAACACAAAATGGGTTAACTTCCAAACTAAGTATGCTGCTAGCATCCCCATTTTCTTTCACTGTTAGTGAAGCTGATTTCATGCACCTGATGGTCTTCTTGGCATGTTTTTTGGTCGCGCATTTTCTTTCACTGTTAGTGAAGCTGATTTCATGCACCTGATTGTCTTCTTGGCATGTTTGTTTTTTTACCCAAAATGGGTTCACTGTGAACTGAGGATGCTATATCTGTATGCCAACCTCCTCCGGCCGGATATGCACAACAATTGGGTTTTAGATATAGTTGGGCACAGTGAAGTAGTAGAGCAACATATAAGCTCAGATAATGGAAAATTTTTCATTTTCAGATACTGTTAAAGTAACCTGATTGCAATCTTTGGCATGGTTTTTAACACAAAATGGGTTCACTTCCAAACTAATTCCAAACTAAGTATGCTGCTAGCATCCCCATTTTCTTTCACTGTTAGTGAAGCTGATTTCATGCACCTGATGGTCTTCTTGGCATGTTTTTTGGTCCCATTTTCTTTCACTGTTAGTGAAGCTGATTTCATGCACCTGATTGTCTTCTTGGCATGTTTGTTTTTTAACCCAAAATGGGTTCACTATGAACTGAGGATGGTATAGGTACGTATGCCAAAATCCTCCGGCCGGATATGCACAACAATTGGGTTTTAGATATAGTTGGGCTAAAGAAGTAGTAGAGCAACATATAAGCTCAGATAATGGAAAATTTTTCATTTTCAGATACTGTTAAAGTAACCTGATTGCAATCTTTGGCATGGTTTTTTAACACAAAATGGGTTCACTTCCAAACTAATTCCAAACTAAGTATGCTGCTAGCATCCCCATTTTCTTTCACTGTTAGTGAAGCTGATTTCATGCACCTGACGGTCTTCTTGGCATGTTTTTTGGTCGTGCATTTTCTTTCACTATTAGTGAAACTGATTTCATGCACCTGATTGTCTTCTTGGCATGTTTGTTTTTTTACCCAAAATGGGTTCACTGTGAACTGAGGATGGTATAGGTACGTATGCCAAAATCCTCCGGCCGGATATGCACAACAATTGGGTTTTAGATATAGTTGGGCTAAAGAAGTAGTAGAGCAACATATAAGCTCAGATAATGGAAAATTTTTCATTTTCAGATACTGTTAAAGTAACTTGATTGCAATCTTTGGCATGGTTTTTTAACACAAAATGGGTTCACTTCCAAACTAAGTATGCTGCTAGCATCCCCATTTTCTTTCACTGTTAGTGAAGCTGATTTCATGCACCTGATGGTCTTCTTGGCATGTTTTTTGGTCGCGCATTTTCTTTCACTGTTAGTGAAGCTGATTTCATGCACCTGATTGTCTTCTTGGCATGTTTGTTTTTTTACCCAAAATGGGTTCACTGTGAACTGAGGATGCTATATCTGTATGCCAACCTCCTCCGGCCGGATATGCACAACAATTGGGTTTTAGATATAGTTGGGCTAAAGAAGTAGTAGAGCAACATATAAGCTCAGATAATGGAAAATTTTTCATTTTCAGATACTGTTAAAGTAACCTGATTGCAATCTTTGGCATGGTTTTTTAACACAAAATGGGTTCACTTCCAAACTAAGTATGCTGCTAGCATCCCCATTTTCTTTCACTATTGGTGAAGCTGATTTCATGCACCTGATGGTCTTCTTGGCATGTTTTTTGATCGCGCATTTTCTTTCACTGTTAGTGAAGCTGATTTCATGCACCTGATTGTCTTCTTGGTATGTTTGTTTTTTAACCCAAAATGGGTTCACTGTGAACTGAGGATGCTATATTTGTATGCCAACCTCCTCCGGCCGGATATGCATAACAATTGGGTTTTAGATATAGTTGGGCTAAAGAAGTAGTAGAGCAACATATAAGCTCAGATAATGGAAAATTTTTCATTTTCAGATACTGTTAAAGTAACCTGATTGCAATCTTTGGCATGGTTTTTTTAACACAAAATGGGTTCACTTCCAAACTAATTCCAAACTAAGTATGCTGCTAGCATCCCCATTTTCTTTCACTGTTAGTGAAGCTGATTTCATGCACCTGATGGTCTTCTTGGCATGTTTTTTGGTCCCATTTTCTTTCACTGTTAGTGAAGCTGATTTCATGCACCTGATTGTCTTCTTGGCATGTTTGTTTTTTAACCCAAAATGGGTTCACTGTGAACTGAGGATGGTATAGGTATGTATGCCAAAATCCTCCAGCCGGATATGCACAACAATTGGGTTTTAGATATAGTTAGGCTAAAGAAGTAGTAGAGCAACATATAAGCTCAGATAATGGAAAATTTTTCATTTTCAGATACTGTTAAAGTAACCTGATTGCAATCTTTGGCATGGTTTTTTAACACAAAATGGGTTCACTTCCAAACTAAGTATGCTGCTAGCATCCCCATTTTCTTTCACTGTTAGTGAAGCTGATTTCATGCACCTGATGGTCTTCTTGGCATGTTTTTTGGTCGCACATTTTCTTTCACTGTTAGTGAAGCTGATTTCATGCACCTGATTGTCTTCTTGGCATGTTTGTTTTTTTACCCAAAATGGGTTCACTGTGAACTGAGGATGGTATAGGTACGTATGCCAAAATCCTCCGGATACGCACAACAATTGGGTTTTAGATTTAGTTGGGCACAGTGAATTAGTAGAGCAACATATAAGCTCAGATAATGGAAATTTTCATTTTCAGATACTGTTAATGAAGCTGATTGCCATCTTTGGCATGATTTTTTAACAAAAAATGGGTTCACTTCCAAACTAAGTATGCTGCTAGCATCCTCATTTTCTTTCACTGTTAATGAAGCTTATTTCATTAAGATCCAGGATGGCAAATTTTGATTGGGCTATGATTGGATTGTTTAGTGGATGTTGTCTATGTTCTTAATTGGGCTGTGATTAGAAAGAGTGGGCTCGAGTGGAGATCTGGAAACCCATATAGAGACATCTTGTTCATAATAATTTATTATTATTGTAGTTCTTGTCGCTCTTGCTGTTGTTACTGATGTCTCTTTGTGTTCGTGTGCTGAAGGGAAACAAGGGATAAGAGAGAGATGAGGAAAATGCCGCTATGTTAGCCTGGTGTATCCAAAGTCTCTTCCTTTCTTCTTTCTGTTTCCATTTCTGGCTTCTATATTTGGTTTCCTTCCACGATGACAGTTCCCTAAAAATACACTTGCTATGAGTCCTATCTTATTTTTCTTATTTTTCTTATATTTGGTTTCCGTCCACGATGACATTTTCATGGATTGTCTGAACAATCCATGAAGGACATGCTTAGATACTGAATTTTCATTTGTTTTACTGTTTTAGATATTGGATATTCCCAATCAGAGGAGAATATAAAGGTTTCAAGTTAGATACTGAATTTTCATTTGTTTGGTTATTTAGATATATTTAAAAACAAAATTAAGTACTAGATTTTTAGCATTGCAATGTAATTATTTTACCTCTGTATATATCATTAACAATTCCATTTGCAGTTGGCACTTTGATCTTATAATTTAAGATACAGGTAGTTCTTTTTGCAAGTTCAAAAAATATGTATATTCTGTATTGTGGTCTACTGTTCAATTAAACTATTGTTTTTTTTTCACAGAGCGGTCGTCCAGATGAAGGAAATTCTGATGATCAGAGCTGAAGCTACTCGAGGGGTATGAATCTGCGGTCCTCCTTGCTGTTCTTATGTCCTCCTTGTTGTATGGTTGTTGTTCTTATGTCCTCCTCCTTGCTGTTATTATGTCAGACTGGTTTTTTTTTATGAGAGTTATGTCAGACTTTTAATTTGGGATATTTTGGATATTTGTCAGACTGGTTTGTTTGGATATTTGGGATGTTAGTCCCTATATTAATTTGTTAATTATGACACTGTTAATTAATCAATGAATTTGGACGTTGATATGACACGTGTGAAACTTGATTATCTTTAATTATTCTTGTGTTTGGTTGTGATTTGCGCAGTAATATGCAACGAAATTGATTGAATCAGTTGTGAAAATTAGTTTACAGGTTTTATAAATGAAACTGTGAATTGAAATCGAACGGAAAAGCGGAGTATCCAAAATAAACGGGCATAGCCAGACCGACGTTTTAAAAAACGCCGGTCTATCTAATCTAATTGTTGGAGTGTGTGATACACCGGCGTTCTCACGAACACCGGTGAATGTTGTCAGCTGTAACGGCATAGACGTACACCGGCATTTTTTGGTCGCGCCGGTGATTGTAAGTAGGGAAAACCAGGCACTCAGAAACGCACATACACCGGCGCTCCTTGACCGCCGGTATACTTTCGTTCTACACCGGCGTTTTCATAAACGCCGGTGAATGAATAAATACCGGCGGTTTAAGACCGCCGGTGAATGTATATAGGGTGCAAAAGAACGGCACTCAGAGACCGACATACACCGGCGTTTTATGGCCGCCGGGGTAGTTTTTACATTTACCGGCGTCCATCAAAACCGCCGGTGTAGACCTCTTCGTTTCTGCGACGCCCGCTTCGGCGGCATTTGGACCGGTGCTATTATAAACGCCGGTGAAAGTTTCACCGGCGTAAATAAACACCGGTAAAGACGTCAAAAAGCGCCGGGAAAGCCAGTTTCTTTTGTAGCTCTTCTCCTCCTAGCAATGGCCTCCAAGCACAAAACTCTCTTCTCTCTTTCTTTTTCTTACTCTTATTTATTTTATTTTGGTGTGGACAAAAGAGAAGAGGATGGGGCTATTTATAGGATTTTGCTAGGGTTCAAATTGCAAAATTACACACCTAATAAATTACTAAAATTAATTTCTAACCCTTCACATTTCATAACTCTCAAAACTCCTAAACTCTTCACCTCCTTATAACTCCTACCTCTTTAAAAATCCCAACTCCCATAACTCACAATCTCTTCATCTCCCCACTAAAAAAAAAATCTGGTCATGTACAAGCACAAACCGGTCATACACAGCACATAACTCAAATGGGCTCAAGTGTGTTGTGTTTACATCAAATGGGCCTCCAACTCTTAATTCATTTCACTTTTTCATACATATTAGCTCATAAGGCCCATATATTCCAACTCATATATTCAACCCATCTCCATTCCATCCTATTACAAATTTAAACAGCCCAAAACTTCTAACGTGGGTCCCCAACCAACTCTTTCCCAATTAATCCATTTCACATTTCATATATCATACATATAATCATCATACTATATATATTATACACTATATATTGTATACTATATTATTAAGTAAAGTTAGTTCAAATTAAATTTTTATAATAAATACACACACATTTCATGAAATTTGTTTCGAGAAAGGATACGCCTAAATGCGCGCACCGAAATAAACACGTGCGCCGTACGTGAAAACATGAAAATGCGAAAATTGACATTATTGATGAAAAGTCATTAAATATAATCGAAAAAAATATAAGAAAAATTACATTTACTAATTTACATATATTTCCTGATGAAATCACAACACGTAGAAAGCACGTGATTTATACGTGCAGAAAATCGAAAAATGCATTTTAATCAAAATAGGGGGAAAAATAGATTTCTGTTTTATAAAAAGATTTGTAAACATAAAATAAATAATTGGAACCCAAAAACTATCATCCGTAGCGGCGGAAAATATGTAATTAATACGTGTATTGAAAACACGTAGAAAGCACGTAGAATACAAATAACGAAATATTATATTTTTGTTGACTCAAAATAGGAAAAAAAATCAACACTGAAAATATATAAATAGTCGGTAATCAAAATACGGGATGAAAACATGTTACAAAATACACGTGCGTAACACACGAGGGCAAAATTGTAATTCCAATTTTGCGGGGTGTTACAAAAACTCCATCACATCACCAAAAATATAAAATAGAGAGAAAGAGGCCAAGACAATGAGAAAAAGAATCAAAATGACAAACAAAGAACAACAGCGACGAACCAACAACACAAGGAGCTCAAAATGAAATAAAATAAATATATATTGAAAACAAATTCAATATACGGTTCAGAAAAAATACAAGAAAGATAAAAATACACAAAAATAAAAAATACACTCCAAAATACATAAAATGAAAAACAGGGGTTACAATCCTATCCACCTAACAGAAAAATTTCGTTCTCGAAATTCAAAAGAAAGATACATAGGGTAACCCCAAAAACAAAGAAAAAGACAAAACAAAACCAAAGCAAACTACTACTCAAACAAATGAGGAAACTTCTGCTAAATCTCCTCCTCTAGCTCCCAAGTCAACTCACCAGGCGAGTGAGGATTCCAAGCAACACGAACCAGCTTGATGACCTTGTTCTTAAGCACTTTCTCTCGCCGATCCACAATAGCAACTGGCGGAATCTCACAAGTCAAATTCGGCCGAACGGTCAACTCAGAATAGTCGATCACGTGGCTCTCAACTCGGATATACCTCCTGAGTTGTGAGACATGAAAAACATCGTGCACTCCTGATAAGGCTGGTGGCAATGCAAGACGATAGGCCACCTTGCCTACTCGCTCCAAAATCTCAAAGGGTCCAATAAACCTCGGGCTAAGCTTGCCCCCACCACCAAATTGAATGACACCGTGCCACGGCAATACCTTGAGAAAAACATGGTCACCAACAACAAATTCCAAAGCCATATGATGAACATCGGCCCATCGCTTCTGCCAGTCCTGAGCTGCCTGCAAGTGCTTCCTGATCTGAACCACTGCATCCACTATCTTGGTGATCAACTCTGGATCCAACAACTTCCTCTCACCAATGTCATCCCAGCACACTGGCGACCTGCACTTCCGTACATAGAGTGCCTCGAACAGAGCAGCTTTAATACTGGCTTGAAAGCTGTTATTGTACGAAAACTCTACAAGATGCAAGTGATCCTCTAAAGACCCACCAAACTGAAGCATGCAGGACCTCAACATGCCTTCAAGAATCTGAATAGTCCGCTCTGACTGTCCATCAGTCTGGGGATAAAAAGCTGTACTGTACTTTAATTTACTCTCCAAACTGTTCTGAAGACTCTCCCAGAACTGATATCTGAATATCGTATCCTTGTCGAATACAATACTGACTAGAACCCCATGAAGTCTAACAATCTCTTGCATGTACCTCTTAGCAAGGCTCTCAGTAGACTGCCCGACACGAAAAGGAATGAAGTGAGCACTCTTCGTCTAATGGTCAACAATCACCCAAATAGCATTATGACCTTTAGGACTCCTCGGCAAAGCAGTCACAAAATCCATGGTGATATGTTCCCACTTCCACTCTGGAATAGGAAGCGGTTGAAGAAGTCCAGCGGTTCTCTAATGCTCTACCTTAACCTGCTGGCAGATCAAACAGTGAGCAACAAACTGAGCCACAGCCTTTTTCATACCCTGCCACCAGAATTGCAGCTTCAAATCCCTATACATCTTAGTACCGCCAGGATGGATAGAATACAAAGACTGATGGGCTTCCTCAAGCAACTTTGGATGAACTTCGCCTTCCGAGACACATAACCGAGAACCAAAATGAAGAGATCCTTCTGAATGAATAACCATGTCCGTCCTGGACCCAGACTCAACCTCAGCTCAAAATTTCTACAACTGCGCATCCCTAGCCTGCGCCTCTTTAATCTACTCCACAAGAGACGACTGCAGCTGGAGCGCCAAACAACTCCGACTAGAACTCGGAACACAACATCAAGCTCCAACCTCCTTATCTGCTCAATGAGATCTCTCTGCTGAGTAAAAGACATAACTGCCGGTCTCCTGTTCAAAGCATCAGGCACCAAGTTTACTTTACCAGGATGGTATTGCAAACTGATGTCATAATCGGCCATAAGTTCCAACCAACGCCTTTGCCTCATGTTCAACTCCTTCTGGGTGAAGACGTACTTGAGACTTTTGTGGTCTGTAAAGATCTCCACTCGGTCTTCAAGCAAATAATGTCTCCACAACTTCAAAGCAAAGATCACTGCCGCTAACTCCAAGTCATGAGTAGGATAGTTCTTCTCATCCGGCCTCAACTGCCTCGATGCATACGCAACAACACGGCCCTTCTGCATAAGAATTGCTCCAAGACCCTTACCAGAAGCATCACAGTGAACCACGAATCCGCCTGAACCATCGGGAATAGTCAACACAGGCGCTGACGTCAATCTGTTCTTCAACTCAACAAAAGCCTTATTGCACTTAGCAGACCAACAAAACTTCTGATCCTTCCCAGTCAATTTAGTCAACGGTCCTGCTATCTTCGAAAAATCCTGAACGAACTTCCGATAATAGCCAGCCAAACCAAGAAAACTCCTGACTTCTGAAACTGACTTGGTAATAGGACAATCCTTCATAGCCTCAACCTTAGCAGGATCCACAGAAATAACATCGCCAGAAATAATGTGCCCCAAGAAAGAAATCCTATCGAGCCAAAACTCGCACTTACTAAGTTTTTCATAGAGCTGATTCTCTCTCAAAGTCTACAGAACCACTCTAAGATGCTCAATATGATCTTCCCGATTTTGAGAATACACCAAAATATCATTAATGAAGACTACCACAAATCTGTCCAAGAACTGAGAGAAGACCCGGTTCATAAGACTCAAGAATACAGCTGGCGCATTCGTGACCCCGAACGGTATCACAAGATACTCATAGTGCCCGTATCTAGTTCTGAAAGCAGTTTTCTGTATATCTGCAGCCTTCACTTTGACTTGGTAATATCCAGAACGAAGATCCAACTTCGAAAAAATAGCAGCCCCACTCAGCTGATCAAACAAATCATCAATCCTGGGCAACAGATACCGATTCTTCACAGTAACTCTGTTCAGCTCTCGATAATCCATGCACAGTCGACGACTACCATCTTTCTTATCAACAAAAAGGACCGGAGCATCCCAAGGCGAAACACTAGGTCTGATAAAACCCAAATCAAGCAACTGCTGAATCTGCACCTTAAGCTATGCCAGCTCAACTGGTGCCATTCTGTAGGGACTCTTCGATATCGGTTCTGTTCCAAGCAGAACATCAATACCGAATTCCATTTCCCTATCAGGAGGTAAGCCAGGCAACTCATCTGAAAAAACATCCAAGACATCCCGAACTACTACAGGCGCAGCCTCACAGCCTGAGTGCACTTCCATCGCACAATCCAACTGTTCAACTGTAGTTTTTGCTCGACCAAGAGAAGACTCTCCGGCATGGAACTCAAATTCTATTCGATCTGGAATTCTGAAGACAACTTTCTTGGCACGGCAATCAATAACGGCATTGGCTTCACCCAACCAATCAATACCCAGAATAACGTCGAATCCTGAATTTTTAATTATAATCAGGTTGGCTTTGAAATCTGTGTCCCCAATAACAATAAGACATTGTTTGCACTCACGAGAACAACTGACAACTCCACCACCTGTCACGATGTTCCAAGCCTCTGACATGTTGCTACACTCTAACTGATGGCGAGCGACAAATCGAGAGGAGACAAAAGAATGGGTTGCCCCAGAATCAAAAAGAACATAGGCAGGAAAAGAGCAAACAAGGATGATACCTAAAAGAAATCAAAGACAAGGAGAAAGCATAGAAGATCAAGGGATTGAATAAGAAGGGATCAAAATGGAGGGAACGAGACTAGTATCTAGAATCTGAGTTGGTATATATATATTTCATTTATGCATGCAGGGTTGGTGAAATGTTGTGCAGATCCCAGTTCGAGCCAAGCTTGTCTAATATATTAGGCAGCTACTACATTAGCCAAACCTGATGCTCTGATATCACTAAAAACCCTATCATGCCCCGCTTCCCAATAAGGAATACGGAATACGGATATGTAACAAAAGCCCAGCGAATGATTTTCATCATCCTTAAGCTGTTTCAGAATTTTTACAACGCATCACAGATATAATCAGAGTCGGAAGCAAAAGGCACAACCATTCATTCATAATTGAAACAAATTACCAACATAAATTTACCTGAAACCAAATACAATATTCTCAAATAAATCAGAGTCTAGAGAAAACAGTATTCTGGGTCACATCGCCCAAATACAAATAATATCCAATAAACCAAATACACTTATTCAATGTTCAAGCAACAACTAATAATAATCATAAAGCAAAAATCTCCAACTTAATACATCCTTTCGCCATTACCACCTGGCAGCTGACCAACCTGATCTGCAATTAGTAAATTTGCAGGAAAAGAAAAAAAGAAGAAAACAAGTACCCATCAATTGCAAGTTGCGGGTCACAAATAATGTAGGATACAAGCACATGGGGAAACTAACTAATAGCAGGTCATAATGCATCAACAGTAATATCTAACATGGTATCCTAACAGAATAAATGTTTTTATGTCAAATGCAGTGTCATATGGCAACTAACAGTCTCTAGTAACAGTAAGTTCAGTTTATCAGTGAATCGGGATAACAGTATGGCAGTATCAGTCCAACAGACTCAGTCTAAGAGTATCAATCTAACAGTCTCAGTCTAACAGTATCAGTTTATGTTCTTACAGTCTTGTGTGTATTACTAACTAGGTAGTACTTCATGTGGCCCACCTACATGGTTGCTACAACAAATAGTTTTGCTTTTAGATTTCATAGTGGACCATGATGGGGCAGTGTACTCAAATATCAGTAACAGTAGCAGTAACAGTAATTGTCAGAACCTAGTGGTTCTCTTCTACTCTACACCTTCTTACATAAGAAGTAATGTAGGCAGGGTCAGAAAACAGTAACACTAACAATAACAATAACAGTAACAGTAATAGTATGGAATACTAGTTCCCTTCCAAGTACACGTTTTCATATTTTCCACTACTAGATCTTCCCTT
This sequence comes from Hemerocallis citrina, assembly GCA_017893485.1. Classification (NCBI taxonomy): domain Eukaryota; kingdom Viridiplantae; phylum Streptophyta; class Magnoliopsida; order Asparagales; family Asphodelaceae; genus Hemerocallis; species Hemerocallis citrina. Next base: position 234,457,474 of record CM030364.1, on the reverse strand, counting down.
AAGAAACCCCAGCTTGGTTACTTTTATTATGATTATCAAACATGCATGATGCGTAAGAAATAGTGTCAAACTAACATGGTATAATCATTATTTGGTTTAGGAAAACAAATAATCAGTCATAGATGATATACAGTCACATAAACGAGCAAAACAGTGTATGTTCATAATCAGAACAGCATGACAGATAAGTACTAAAATAGTGATTCTTGTTGCTACAGAAATGCAAATCAGGATCCGTCGAAGGATGCAGAAACTAGACATCCATACGAATCCAACGAGTATAATTAAGTCATATAGTACGTCACAACATCTTAACTCAAAACAAGTTCGAAAACAGAAAACATGTTTAGTCAGAAATCAGGAAAACGAATTCTCAGTCAGAAAAACAGTATCAAAACTCATCAAATAAATTCAGAAAAAATCTGGGGTATTTCCCTATCAGTCTAGAATCAAAATATAAAGTTTCATAATATTCCAGTAAGAATAGATCAGTTATCAAAAATACGAAAGCATAAAAAAACATAGTTTAACGAATCTTGAAATCTCAACACTGCTGTACGAAAACTAAGATATCTCGCAACCAGTGAATCGAAATTCAATTCCGCCAAAGGGATATGAAAATAGATAGAATTTACTAACTTTCACATTTCACAAAGAATTTTCATACAGTATAAGGAATCATAGTGAAAATAGGATTCTTTACTGAACAGTAAGCAAAATTCAGCACAAGTAGATTTTAGAAATGAGCATGAAACACCACATAAAATTTATCTTTAAAATTTATCAAAACTCTGGGTAGTCCCCAACTTCATAAAAAATCACTGACCAAAATATTAGATCGAGATAATATGTATAGAATAGCTCTTGAAAATAGTTTGTTAACAAAAATTAACCCAAAACAGAATCTGGAATTGGTCGACACCTCTGTACTAAAACAGTCATAACAAAGTCATACGAAATCCAAATCAAGTAAAACTAGTGGGGTTTGAAAATAGACGAAATTATCTAAAATTCATCTTCTATTTTGGAATCAAGATTTGTTGGATCCTGTAGGCAAGGCAATAAACACTAGGGGGGGTGAATAGTGTTTTATAAAAATTAAAAAGCAGAATTAAGATTTTCTTCTGCTCAGTCGACTTGAAAGGATAAACCAGTCGACTGAAGCGACAATAGAAAAGTATTTTTCAGGAGAGTCTGAGGAGTCAACTTAGAGATGAGATAGTTGACTTATCATACAAATTTCACAGAGTAGTACGAGTCTGACCAGTCGACTTACAGGAGTACACAGTCGACTGTCCAGACAAGTTTCACAGAAAAATTATAAACTGAGAAAAATGAAATGCAAGTTCAGATAGATACAACCACAGAGTGCACACGATGTATCCTAGTTCGGTCCTCCCGACCTACATCCAGTCCCCAAGCAACCCACTTGAGATTTTCCACTATTCTTAAAAAAGATTACAAGAATACCCTACGACGTTTAGACAACAATCTTGTCCAATCCGTAGTCCTTTCTCTCAACCAGAGAAAGCAACCCACTCTTCCACAAAGAGTGACAAACCTGACTCTACACCCTAGAGTCCTACTCTCCAACCGAGAGGAAAAGAATAAAACAACAAAATTGTTTACAATCAACTTATAGCCTTGTTGTGATTGTGATTTTGTACGTGGCTATTTGGTCGACTTCTAAATTCAGTCCAAAACGAAATCGATGTTATGCTAGACTGGAAACAGAGGACCAAGACTTAGTGAGTTTTGAAAGCTTTTCTCTCTTGAATGCACAATACTTAAACTTTTTCTCAAAAATGCTTGGAAGTCTTTAAAGGTGATTCTAAGGCTATATTTATAGACTAGAATCCCTGGACGTTGTAAAAACAGTTTCTCATAACTGTTAATCAACGGATAAAAAACGGATAAATGTTTTGAATTCGAAAATCAACTTTTGAAATCAGTAAAGTGTCGAAATCACTTGAACAGTCGACTGGGTTGCCTCTATGAGTCGACTGGTCCAAGTTTGAATAAGATCAGGCAGTTTTGTACAGACTCAGTCGACTGGTTATAAATGGCAGTCGACTGGTACTCAATAGCTGATCTAGTTCAAGCTGTTTTGACCTTTAGATTTTGTAAAAACACACAATTATAAAAAATTATATGTGAGTGTGTGTCTGTGACAAGGCTGTACATCAATCTAAGACTCAACAAAGAGAAAAATTACATTTTTACAAGACACACAAATATAAGACTTTGAAGCTTTGGTCTTGACTTGAGTCTTGAGTTTTGAGTCTTGAGTGAAGTTTTTGGCCATTGTCTTTATCTGGAGCTGTGCTTGATCATTGTTCAGCTTTAGAATATTGTTTGAGGCCTTTGTGTATCATATATGATAACTTTTGATACAACCTGCAATTATATAAAGCATAGCACAAACACATTTTGCATTGTGTTGTAATCATCAAAATCAAGAATCAACAAGATTCTGACTGTAGCATAGACGAAAAAAGCAAACAACACAGAACATCCAGACAATACAGATTTCACACTTCTAATCAAGAACATCATAACTTCAAGAATATTGATCCAAACACATACAAACTTGAAATACATCCTACCAAGTATCTAAACATCATGATTTAGGATTATTAACATGTCCACACTATTATTTCACATGGGTCTTAATCCAAACACAAATTCACACAAGTACTCACATACATGGTCCAAAATCAAGATTTGGGCAATTCCTAGGTTATCACATATCAAGATTTGTGTCATGAATCATCTATGACCAAATTATCACAATAGATACAAAACCCATTAAGGAAAACACAAACTTTCGTTGTCTCTAGATCCAACTACACTATATGTGAACTTTTTGACTTGTATCAAACCAATGAATTGTAGTACAAGTTACTTGCCTTAGTTAGGGGATGAAAAACAATCCAAACGCAAAGAGAAGCAAAACCCACAAACGAAATCTGCTCCAAGCAACGAATCCAGCCCAACGAACGAGAACTCCACACAAACGATCTCCTTGAAGCAATGATCAAAGTGGCCAATACCCACTTTGAGAATCCACAAGAAAAGAGATGCAAGGATGTTGATGGTGATGCTTTGGTGGTGTCGGCTAGGTAACAAGCAAGGGAGGCTCAGTTGTAGGGGATGTAGGGTTTTGTGTGGTGGCCGAAGGAGGGGATGTTGGGTGCTCGGCTATGGGAGATGTGGTGGTCGGGATTGGGGTTAGGGGGTGTCGGGTTTGAGGGGTTGAAGCAGGCCGGGAGCACACCAAGGAAAAGGGGAGGCCGGGATTGAGGAGAGGGAGAGATAATAGAGTTTAGGGTTAGGGTTTAAGGGGTTAGTGGTTATATATATAGGGGATTAAAGCGGGAAAATGGGTTGTGGATATTAGTATGTAGTAATAGGTATACAAATAGGTAATGGGTATTGGGTCAATAACAAATGGGAATACAATTTAGAGTGAATTCTATGGCTCTTGAAAAATCTTATTAGGGGTCAAAAATCAAAGGTTTGGGAAAACGCCACCAAAAACTCCATCACATCACCAAAAATATAAAATAGAGAGAACGAGGCTAAGACAAAGAGAAAAAGAATCAAAATGACGAACAACGAATAACAGCGACGAACCAACAACACAAGGAGCTCAAAATGAAATAAAATGAATATATAATGAAAACAAATCCAATATATGGTTCAGAAAAAATACAAGAGAAATAAAAATACATAAAAAAGAAAAATACACTCCAAAATACATAAAATGAAAAACAGATGTTACACTGCAGCATTGCTAGCCCCCTGCAAAACTCCCTGCCTTCATCTCCTCATCGTCGATCTCGAGCTTCAACCACTCCACTACCTGCACATCCGTAACACCCCGTCGACCCTACCTTCTCCATTGATGTCAACACTGCCGAGCTCTTTACCCCCACTCATCCCCTACCTTCTGCCTCTAACGCAGCAACTCTGTGCTGCTCCGCCCTCGTCGCCTCCTCGCAACTCCTCGACAAACCATCCACCGCCACCTCTCGACTGGGGATGCTTTCGGGTCGGATACGGATCAGATATTGGCTACACCAACATCCGTATCCGCATTCCAAAGACAGATTCAGATACGGATATGGATATGACTCGGGAAAAAAAATCATATCCGTATCTGCAAATTTTAGATACGAATGCGAATCGGATACGGTCTACCGGATAACGGGTATGAATTCAGATATCAAACATATAGTTTCCAGTTTTTCCCATCTCGAATAGCATATTGCGGTTACTATACCAAAACGGTAATTGACAACTTCTAACTACCGTTGCCATAAAAGACAGCATGTACCGTATATCAGTATAAATGGTTCAACTAATGAACTAATTGTATAAGGGCACAAAAAAAAGAACTTTGCTTTGACACCAAATTTCATGACTAGTTAATGCCTTATACAAAACATATTTAAAATATGTATATGAGTAGAGATATACTTATAAAATATGTACATGATGATCATTAATGATCACTTCATATGAGATAGCGTTTGACTGTCAACAACAACAATACAAGAGATGTGTGTAAAGACCAAAAACTGAACATACCGATATAAGGATTAAACTGCATGATTCAACTAAAGAACTAATTATATAAAGGCACAAAAAAAAACTTTGCTTTGACACCAAATTTCGTGACTAGTTTAATGCCTTATACAAAACACGTTTAAACTATGTATATGTGTAGAGATATACTTATAAAATATGTACATGATGATCATTAATGATCACTTCATATGAGATAGCATTATACTGTCAACAACAACAATATTAGAGATGTGTGTAAAGTCCAAAGACACTAACTAGCTTAACTAAATATCTATATAATAAAACACAAAGAAAGCTATCAAGTGGCTCTCTTTCAATCTTCCCAAAATCAAAGGCCCAGATCTAATCTCACGAAACACATTTTTCTCTCCAAAAGTTTCCCTCCAAAACTCAAATTCAAATCCCCCCAAACAACTCCTTTATTTATTGAATTCTCTCTCTCTCTCTCTCTCTCTCTCTCTCTCTCTCTCTCTCTCTCTCTCTCTCTCTCTCTCTCTCTCTCTCTCTCTCTGTGTGTAAAACCCCGTAAAATAAAAAGATTTGTTTTGCATTATTAAATAATATTAAATTTGTAAAGTTGACTATTTTGACTATTTTCTTGAAACTGCAATTTTGCACGTGCAACACACGTGCAAAGTTATGAATTTTGAATTCTTAAAATTTTATGGTTAATGATTGATTTTTCTTATTTATTTATGATATTTTAATTTTGAGATTTATTTGGATTAATTTGACATTTTACAAATTTGTCGATTGTACACGTGCAAATATTTTTGGTGTAAATATCAAATTTTAATTTTTTATTAAATTCTCCTACTTATAATTGAGTCTATCCTAAATTTTGGGATTTTTCTAAACAAATAAAGTATTTTTATAAATACCTCGAAAGAGAGGGGCTTTTATGTAAAAAGCCATTTGGATCTCAAACAAATAATGAAAATTTGTTTTTACTGATTTTTGGACTTGCCAAGTTCATCATTGAAAATAAAATATAGAGTTGATTTGGTGAAGATTTAAACAAATATGGTGTTTTTGCAAAATATGGAATTTATGTTGATTTTTTTTGGAAAGTAAAAGTCAGAAATTTTAATTGAAAAATCTAATATGTATTAATAGATATTATTTCAGGTTTTTCTGGATTTTTATGAATATTTTATGATATATTTGCAAATATTACAAAAAGATGGACTTTTCTGTAAAATTACCACTTTTAGTACAAATCAAAAAAATTTATTTTTTTGGGCTGTGCTAGATGGCAGGAAAACTCGGTAGAAAAAGGATATGATTTGATTTTAATTTATTTAACTTATTTAACTACTTTATTAAAGAAAGGTTTATATATGTAAAGTAATAATTTGTTAGGGGATGTTTCCATAAATTTGTAAAACCCTAGAAACTCTAGATTTAGGCTGATAAAATAACCACTATAGCCGCCCCTTCCTCTGTAGAAACAAAACATAATTTTACTATTAATTTCTTGGAGTTCGAAATAAGGATCTTGGATTTTGCAAAAGAAGGGCTTTTTTTCATCCTTTATTAATTTGGTTGATTTCTTCAATGAGGTGAGTGATATAATTTGTTTTGTATTGTTCTTTGAATGTTGTATGTGGTGGTTCATCTATTAGAAAGCATGCTAGGGATTGGTATGAATACATATGATGGATTTAATGAATAGATGAATTAAAAATTGGATCTTTTAGGGAAATTTTGTATTTATGATTAGAATTGTATAACACCCTAGAATTTTCATTTATGAGATTTTGTGATTTTACGTGCTTTGCACGTATAATTTCATTTGTATAATTTTTCGTATAAAATATATTTCTTATATAGTATTTGCCCCTCTTTATTTTCCAAAAATTATTTTCTTTAAAAGCCTAATTGAAATCTAGGCCTAGCTAATTGTCTATTTTAAGCCCACTCTATTAATCAATTAATTTAATTATTTAAACCCATTGTTAAATTGGCCCACTAGTGAGCCCATTTAACTTATTTCTCTTTTAAAAATAATCCAACTTGTAGTGTAGACTCTTTTCATGAACTATTAAATTTTTATTCACATGTACACTTGTAAGGAGGGGGTACTAGTTGGCACGTGCAAGCACTAGGGTGTGCATTGCACACTTTTCCCATTAGGCCGGATTGTAGATGGAGGGAGTGGGAGAGATGGAAGTGGTGGAGAGGTGATTGTTCATCATAGGTAGTTTTTATAACTCCGTAGTTCATCTAGACCATTGATCTCTAACCATTTGATCACATCCTAGCCCTATATTCACCCTAAAAAATTGTATAAATACCCCTCCCTATACTCTTCATTCTCACACTTAAAATTTTTGAAAGAAAAGAATACAAAGAAAAGAAAGAGAAGTAATTTTAGTGAGACAAAAGATTGAGGAGTTATAAGATTGTGTGCTATTGTGTTCTTCATCCAAGGAGGAGGCCAGTATTTTCAAGGATCAAGAAGAGGGAGCTCGGGTTGCTTGCATCACTAGGAGGGGAGTCAATTTGGTGACTTGATCTAGGAGGAGAAGACTTCGCTCAATCGTTGTAGGAGATCTCTAGGGGTTTATTTGTTTTTCTCTCCATCAAAGGTGGGTGATTCTCTTACACTTCTAATTAGGTTCATGCAAGAGTATGGTTGATGCAATTGAAAAGAAACATAGCTATTCTAGCCATGTGTTATGAGAATGAGACAAATAAGAAATCTTGATTGTGTGTGAAAAGAATGATAATTAGTTGCAAATTTTGATAGCTAGTTTAATATTGACCATGCTACCATGCTTTAATTGATGATTTGTGCTATACTAAGGAGACATGATTGTATACTTAATTGGATCAAAATAATAATCATGTCTAATGGTGATTTTGCTATCTCAATTGTTAATAATGAGAAAAGTGGGATTTGTTACTGAAATGATTAAGCAATAATATTAATCATAATAAGAAATATGAGAAGTTTGAATGCAACCTTACAAAAGAAACTATTGTATGTGTTTATTGAAATTACAAGACATAATCGCTTTTGAAGGAAAAATCACATTTTTATGCCAAAAAATTAAGTTTTCAGTTACTGATATTTTAGAAGTACATAAAAATTAGATTCTGGAAATTTTGATTGTAATTGGAGAAGAAACGAAGTGGAAACTAGTTTTTTTTAAAATAAAAATCGAATGAACGAAATTCGGATCAAAACCCTTAAAACCTAAACCAAATCAACTTAGTCACTTGGACTAATTAGCTGGTAGGTGTGGTTGGGTGCGCTTATTGTAGCGTGGGTCTGGTCTTGGGTCTCGGATTCGAAACTTGGCCTCAGTTTTGATTTTAAATTTTTTTGGGTAAAACCGAGCACTAGAAACGAGCTCATTTGGATTTGAGTCCTCCTGTGATGCGGTTGCGCCCTGTCCCTTCTGGTTAGCGCGTGCGCTGTCTTTGTCTGTGGTTGCTGGTTCGATTCCGGACTTTGGCATGATTAAACTCCTTTTCGATTTTTAATGTTTTTGTGCCTTTTGACAAAAAAAAATTGGGAAAAATCTAATAATTGTTATAAAAATATATAGACTTCATGAAAAATATTTGTACACTATTTTGACTTAAATTAAATAGTGTGAGAAGAAAAATTGAGTAGAACCTTGTAAAATTGATATTTGCATAAGTATAAGAACAAAAGTGATTTTTGAGTTATACTAAATTTATAAAAGAGAATTTTGTATAAAAAAGAACTTGAAGTATGTTCAGTATGGATTTTGTTATTATCTTGGGTAATGTATCATTGAAAGTTAAATGAAAAATATGATTTTGATTTTTGGAGAAAAAGAAACAATAGTACAGAAATTAAGTGGAATTATTGAGACTTATTTGTTTGAATGAGAATGTTATAAATTGAAATTGAACATTGAATTATGGAAAGGAGATGGATATTTATTTGAACTATGAAAAGACTATATGAGTATGAGAACTCATTTTTTGTGATAATGCATTGAAACTGAGAACTAGAGTGTAGCTAAGCCTTATACCGGCATCGAAAATAAATATGTTGAAAAAAAATTTGAAATGAAAAGACCAAGATTGGGTCACATTGAATAAATGGTTAAGACCGGTATAGTGGAAAGGCTAACTCTAGAAAATTGATTTTTATTCATGTTTCAAATAACTAAGGACTAGATACATAGTGAAGACATGATGAAAATAAGAGAAAAACATGAGTATAAGGGTATCGGAGCTACGGTGTGAGAGTATTCACTAGCTATCTTCACGATGCGTCGTGACATGACGTGGATATGTCTCAAGGAGTCCGTACCGCAGGCGACGCTTGTGGGGTGTTTGGTGACTGCGGGTGGTGTCATATCCCATGACGGAGGCTGAATTGTTCATAAGTTCTTCACGATGCGTCGTGACATGATGTGGGATTCCCCTCCAGACTGTCTGGACATGAGCTCGTAATTCATAGAACATCTAGGATATTTATCGTATTTACAGTAGTAGTTTAAGTCATGACAAGGGATTGAACCCTACAAGTTGAAAAACGGTTAAGGGCTTATCCTCAGACCTATGTATTATGGGATGCATAAAATCTGAACAAGTGCGCATTAGTGTCATCTAATATAAATAACTGCATTAAGGACTAGGTGCACCGCACAACACGACATCAATAGAATAGTCCCTTATAATTCTGTTTGTAATCAAGTTTGTGGTTTGTTTAAGTATTTGAGAATTGTTATACTGTTTTCGTCATAGAGATGATAGCCGTGTATAATATTTCGTCGGTTGTAAGTAATTGACGCGCCCACAGTTTCTCTGCAGGATAAAGGGTTAACAAGACTAAAGAATGCATGTTGATTAAAGAATGATTCAAGTGTTGTACATTTCAATTTATGTCAATTGTTGTAGATTGCTTCTGCTGTAAATATGTAATGTAAATGTAAACTCTGATGTAACAAAAAGTTTTATTTCCTTGTAAAATTATATGAAGAGAAGTGTAAAGATCCTGTGGAACTTCGAATTCAGCCTATTTTGGAATTCGGGGTGTTACAGAGTGGTATCAAAGCCGCGCTTCCAAGTAGTACAAATTTATAAGGAACGACACCCTAAAAGTGGACATTATAAAGTGTGTTGAGTCTAGAGATTTAAATGTAAGTCACATACATTTGTGTTGCTCTCTAATTTATTCTTCTTCTTCTCCTTTCTCTAAGATGGCGGACCACTTCGACCCAGCTAAAGATGATGATTGGCACATAGTTGAGGAGGATTACTACCCCGGGCTAGCTGATTCAGACGAAGAGGATCCTAAATAATTTGAAGAGGAATGGCCTGAGTCTCGAGAGATCACTCCACCTCCAAATTTGTCGGATGATTCCTCCGACGAGGAAGAACTAGTTCCGAGTAGTTTCATTGTGTCTCTTCAGAGGTAAGTAAAGACTCAGAGGGAGAGAACAGAGCTGCTGCAGGCACAGTATGCGAAGTGCAAGGAGAGCATTGCAACTCTCAGTCATCGTGTTTGGGAACTCGATAAGAGGAAAAATATGTATGATGTACTGAAAGAGAAAGTGGCAGAACTACGAGAAGAGCTTCCAGAAGCCAAGAGGAATCATAGGAACTGGACTGTTGTATCTTCTTACTACTTTCATTTGATGTCAGAATTATTTTAAATTCGAATGTATAAAGTTTGAAATTCAATGAAATGAAAAGTTGATTTAAAATTTATGTTTACATTTCGAATTTAATGGATCTTTTGCATCAGAATATGGCTAGAAGAGGAGCTCGAAATGGGAAAGGTCTGGACTTGGAAACGAAACTAGCGAGAGTCTATCAGACCCTCAATGCCGTTGCCATAAATCAGAATCAAGGAAGGGAGCCTGCGAATCCAGTACCCGAAGCAATCAAACTCGTGGAATAGTTTAAGTAGATGAAACCACCGGTGTTTGAGGGGAAGTCAGACCCTAATGCGGCTGACAATTGGATCCGACGGGTAAAGACTATCTTCGAAGTCTTGGAGACTCCGGGGGCAGCAAGGTGAAGTTGGCTACGCTGAAGTTTGAGAAGGATGCAGCTGTGTGGTGGCAGTCGATGAAGCGGATGATGGGAGATATTGTTCTTGGTTGGGAGGAATTCTTGAAGGAATTCCGTAGTCATTACTTTCCATCAGACGTCCAGGAGAAGAAGGCCATAGTTTCTGGCACTGCAGCAAGGGCGGCATGTCGGTTAGGGAGTATGAGACAAGGTTTGCTCAGCTCTCTAGGTATGCGTCCGAACTGGTGATGAACGAGGCGAAGAGGGCTCGAAAGTTCGAGCATGGGTTGAGGCCAAGTCTGAGATCCAGAATGATACCCCTTGATATCAGGAGGTTTGACAAGCTAGTCAAACGAGCTGCAGCCACTGAGGCGGATATGGAGTAGTTCCATGCTGTTCAGAATCGGATGACCAACTGGAACGTTGGAAAGAGGCCCGCAGTTTCTGGCAACTTCAGGCGACAGTCGCCGGCCAGAGGTTCAAACCAACGGGAGCGAATGCTGTTAACGTAGCTGGGAGACCCGAAAACAATTGGGTGAGACCTCATGTGGTGACTTGCTTCAACTGTGGTGATACGGGACATTACAAGTCTCGATGCCCCAAGCCGCAGAATGTCTCCTGTAGTGGACCAATGCAGCAAGTTAGGAAGAAGCCGTACCAGCAGGGGCGAGTATTTGCCTTGACTGAAGCTGATGTTGATGAGGTGGATCACGTCATCACTGGTACGAGGGAGGATGTTTAGGAGTGTTTTCTGTTGTTTCTCTTTTTCCCGCTTTATATAGGGAACTGTTATGTAACGAGTATGTGTTATGTAACAGGAGAACTTATTTTGAATGGAAAGAAAGCTGTTGTTTTGTTCGATACTGGATCCTCTTACACTTTTGTATCACCTAAGTTTGCTAAAGTTTTGGGAGTCAAACCGAAAGTCTTTCCAGGCAAGGTCTTGGCAGTAGCTACTCCATCAGGGAAGACTCTAACCACTGATCGGTACTATGCAGACTACGAGATCGTGATTAGGGACAGAATTTTCGGGATTGATCTGATCGAGCTGAATGTCTTGGGAGTCAATGTGATCATTGGCATTGATTGGATGTCAGTGTACAGTGCAAGCATCGAATGCAAGACCAAAGAAGTAACAGTGAAGGCTCCAGGTGGACCTGAAGTCACTTTCCAAGGGAAGAGGAGATGTTCAGGCTTGGTTGCTGCTATCAGCAAGAGGGATGTTCCTGTAGAGGTGCAGCAAATTCCTGTAGTTCGGGATTATCCGACTGTGTTCTTGGAAGATTTGCCTAGGTTACCCCTACATCATGATGTGGAGTTTAGCATCACTATTCAGCCAGGGAGTGCACCCACTTCCAAGGCACTGTATAGGATGGCACTTGTGGAGCAGGATGAGATCAAACGGCAGATTGAGAAACTGTTGGAGAAAGGCTTTATTCAACCGAGTGCGTCACCCTGGGGAGCACCGGTGCTATTGGTAAAGAAGAAGGATGGTTCGATAAAGATGTGCATCGATTACCGAGAGCTGAATAAAGTCACTGTTCAGAATAAGTATCCCATTCCATGAATTTATGACTTATTCAATCATCTACAAGGAGCAGCTATTTTCTCCAAAATAGATCTTCGATCAGGATACCATCAAGTTCGAGTGAAGGCTGAAGATGTGCATAAGACTGCATTCAGAACTCAACACGGGCATTACGAATTCTTAATTATGCCATTTGGAGTGACGAATGCACCTGCAATTTTCATGGATATGATGACCGAGTTCTGAGGTCGTTCATTGATTTTTTTGTCGTGGTATTTATCGACGATATCCTTGTGTACTCCAAGTCGGAGGAGGAACACATGGCGCATCTGGCAGCAGTTTTGAAGAAGCTCCAGGAGCATGAGTTGTATGCCAAGTTATCCAAGTGTGATTTCTAGAAATCTGAAGTGGCATTCCTGGGTCACATCCTTTCTAAGGAGGGAGTGGCAACTGATCCGCAGAAGATAGAGGTGGTGAAGGATTGGGCAAGGCCTACTACAGTGAAGAAAATCAGGAGTTTCCTTAGGCTAACTGGATACTACAGGAGGTTTATCCAGGGCTATGCTCAGACAGCCGTGCCGCTCACTGGTCTGACCAAGAAGAACGTGAACTTCAAGTGGACTGAGCAGTGCGAGACAAGCTTTCAAGAGTTGAAGGAGCGGCTGACTACTGCCCCCATTTTGGCTTTGCCTAGAGCAGGTGTTGAGTATGATGTCTACAACGAGGCTTCACATTGTGGGCTTGGTTGTGTCTTCATGCAAGAAAGAAAAGTGATCGCTTATAGGTCTAGGCAACTACGACTGTATGAGAAAAATTATCCGACTCATGATCTAGAGTTGGTTGCGATTATCTTTGCCCATGAAGCAATGGAGACATTACGTGTTTGGTGAGAAGCCTGAACGTGTACACGGACCATAAAAGCTTGAAGTACATCTATCAGTAGAAATATCTGAATTTGAGGCAAAGGAGATGGCTGGAAGTACTTGAGGACATTCGTCCTGAGATCAAGTACAACCCTGGAAAGGCTAATGTTGTTGCTGATGCACTTAGCCGCAAGAGTAGTCTGGCTAGTTTGATTACAACTCAAAGGCAGCTGGCAGAGGAGTTGGATCGGGCTGGTATTGAAGTTTTTCTGCAAGGATTGGGATCATCTTTAGCTCAGTTGAGGCTTCAACCAATGCTGAATGAAAGGATTATCACAAGTCAGAAGAAAGATGCAGAGATGCAGAGATTCAGAAGATGAAGGAGCAGGTCGGTGCTGGACGATTGCCCGGATTTCAAATCAGGGGTAAAATGCTGTGGTTCGGAGAGAGGCTGTGTGTTCCGGATCAAATAGAATTGTGGGAGAGCATTCTTCAGGAGGCACATGCTACTCTTTTGTCTGTACATCCTGGGAGTACCAACATGTATAAGGACATTAAATAGCATTTCTGGTGGTCAGGTTTGAAGCAGGATGTGGTCGAGTTCGTGGTGAGGTGTGAGATTTGTCAGCAAGTGAAAGCCGAGAATCAGAAACCTAGAGGTCTATTGCAACTGTTACCTATTCTGGAATTGAAGTGGGATGACATTAGTATGGATTTCATCACGAGTTTGCCCAAGAGTTAAAAGGGCAATGATGCGATTTGGGTCATAATCGATCGACTAACCAAGTCCACTCACTTCTTGGTGATGAAACTCACTTCGTCGATGAACAGATTAGCTGAGCTATATGTTGGTGAGATCGTCAGGATTCATGGTGTTCCGTTAACCATTGTGTCTCATCGAGATGCGCGATTTACTTTGTATTTCTGGAGGAGTCTTCAGACAGCTTTGGGTACCAAGACGGATTTCAGCACTGCTTTTCATCTGCAGACCGATGGGCAGACCGAGAGAGTCAACCGTATTCTTGAGGATATGCTTTGGTGTTATATAGTAGACTTTGGAGGTAGTTGGGAAAGGCATCTAGCTCTGGTGGAGTTTTCCTACAACAACAGTTTTCAGACTAGTATTGGAATGGCACCGTACGAAGCTCTGTATGGCAGGAAGTGCAGAACACCTGTTTGTTGATTCGAAGTTGGGGAGCAGCAAATGTTTGGGCCTGAGATTGTGCAGCAGACCTCTGAAAATATCGATCTGATCAGGAAGAGGTTGGTGGATGCTTAGAGTAGGCAGAAGAGCTATGCAGACAACCGGAGGAGGGACCTTCAGTTTGAGGTTGGTGACTTTGTCTTTTTGAAGGTTTCACCTAGCAAGGGTGTGATTCGCTTCGGCAGAGGTGAAAAGTTAACCCCAAGGTTCATAGGCCCATACAAAATATTGAAGCGGACTGGAAAAACTACTTACCGGTTGGAGTTGCCAGAAAAGTTGTCTCAGGTTCACAATGTTTTTCACGTGTCTATGCTGAGAGGTTACATTCCAAATCCGAGTCACCATTTGCCCGAAGTGCCGGAGGGTTTGTAGTTGGATTTGAGTTACATTGAGCTTCCGGTTGAGATTGTCAATTGTTGGGAGAAAGTCTTGAGGAACAAGATGATACCGATGGTCAAAATAGTCTGGAGAAACCAGTTGGTTGAATAGGCTACTTGGAAATCTGAGGAGAGGATGATGAAAGATCATCCTGAGCTCTTTGTGTGATTTGTATCTTATCTTTTTTCTTTTCTTATATGTTTGTTGTATTTCTTGTTTTCTCACTCTTTAAGTGTAGTTCCGGGGACGAAACTATTCTAAGGAGGGAGTGTTGTAACGCTGTAGAATTTTCATTTATGAGATTTTGTGATTTTACATGCGTTGCACATATAATTTTATTTGTATAATTTCTCGTATAAAATATATTTCTTATATAGTATTTATTCCTCTTTATATTTCAAAAATTATTTTCTTTAAAAGCCTAATTGAAATCTAGGCCTAATTGTCTATTTTAAGCCCACTCTATTAATCAATTAATTTAATTATTTAAACCCATGGTTAAATTGGCCCATTAGTGAGCCCATTTAACTTATTTCTCTTTAAAAATAATCCAACTTGTAGTGTAGACTCATTTCATAAACTAATAAATTTTTATTCACATGTACACTTGTAAGGAGGGGGTACTAGTTGGCACGTGCAAGCACTAGGGTGTGCATTGCACACTTTTCCCATTAGGCCGGATTGTAGATGGAGGGAGTGGGAGAGATGGAAGTGGTGGAGAGGTGGTTGTTCATCATGGGTAGTTTTTATAACTCCGTAGTTCATCTAGACCATTGATCTCTAACCATTTGATCACATCCTAGCCCTACATTCACCCTAAAAATTTGTATAAATACCCCTCCCTATAATCTTCATTCTCACACTTAAAATTTTTGAAAGAAAGAATAGAAAGAAAAGAAAGAGAAGTAATTTTAGTAAGACAAAAGATTGAGGAGTTGTAAGATTGTGTGCTATTGTGTTCTTCATCCAAGGAGGTGGCCGGCATTTTCAAGGATCAAGAAGAGCGAGCTCGGGTTGCTTGCATCGCTGGAGGGGAGTCAATTTGGTGGCTTGATCTAGGAGGAGAAGGCTTCACTCAATTGTTGTAGGAGATCTCTAGGGGTTTATTTTTTTTTCTCTCCATCAAAGATGGGTGATTCTCTTACACTTCTAATTAGGTTCATGCTAGAGTATGGTTGATGCAATTGAAAAGAAACATAGCTATTCTAGCCATGTGTTATGAGAATGAGACAAATTAGAATGCTTGATTGTGTGTGAAGAGAATGATAATTAGTTGCAAATTTTGATAGTTTAATATTGACCATGCTACCATGCTTTAATTGATGATTTGTGCTATACTAAGGAGACATGATTGTATGCTTAATTGGATCGAAATAATAATCATGTCTAATGGTGATTTTGCTATCTCAATTGTTAATAATGATAAAATAGGGATTTGTTACTGAAATGATTAAGCAATAATATTAATCATAATAAGAAAGAAATATGAGAAGTTTGAATGCAACCTTGCAAAAGAAACTATTGTATGTGTTTATTGAAATTACAAAACATGATCGTTTTTAGAGGAAAAATCACATTTTTATGCCAAAAATTAAGTTTTCAGTTACTGATATTTTAGAAGTACATAAAAATTAGATTTTGGAATTTTGATTGTAATTGGAGAAGAAATGAAGTGGGAACTTGTTTTTTTAAATAAAAATCGAATGAACGAAATTCAGATCAAAACCCTTAAAACCTAAATCAAATCTGCTTAGTCACTTGGACTAATTGGCTGGTAGGTGCGGTTGGGTGCGCTTACTGTAGCGTGGGTCTGGTCTTGGGTCTCGGATTCGAAACTTGGCCTCAGTTTTGATTTTAAATTTTTTTGGGTAAAATCGAGCGCTAGAAACGAGCTCATTTGGATTCGAGTCCTCTCTGTGACGCGGTTGCACCCTTTCCCTTCTAGTTAGCGCGTGCGCTGGCTTTGTCTGTGGTTGCTGGTTCGATTCCGGACTTTAGCATGATTAAACCCCTTTTCGATTTTTAATGTTTTTGTGACTTTTGACAAAAAAAAATTGGGAAAAATCTAATAATTGTTATAAAAATATATAGACTTCATGAAAAATATTTGTACACTATTTTGACTTAAATTAAATAGTGTGAGAAGAAAATTTGAGTAGAAACTTGTAAAATTGATATTTGCATAAGTATAAGAACAAAAGTGATTTTTGAGTTATACTAAATTTATAAAAGAGAATTTTGTATAAAAATAACTTGAAGTATGTTCAGTATGGATTTTGTTATTATCTTGGGTAATGTATGCATTAAAAGTTAAATGAAAAATATGATTTTGATTTTTGGAGAAAAAGAAACAATAGTACGGAAATTAAGTGGAGTTATTGAGACTTATTTGTTTGAATGAGAATGTTATAAATTGAAATTGAACATTGAATTTTGGAAAGGATATGAATATTTATTTGAACTATGAAAAGACTATATGAGTATGAGAACTCAATTTTTGTGATTATGAATTGAAATTGAGAACTATAGTGTAGCTAAGCCTTATACCGGTATCGAAAAGAAATATGTTGAAAAAAAATTTGAAATGAAAAGACCAAGATTGGGTCACGTTGTATAAATTGTTAAGATCGATATAGTGGAAAGGCTAACTCTAGAAAATTGATTTTTGTTCATGTTTTAAATAACTAAGGATTAGATACATAGTGCAGACGTGATGAAAATAAGAGAAAAACACCTGTATGAGGGCCTCGGAGCTACGGTGTGAGAGTATTCACAGGCTGTCTTCACGATGCATCATGACATGACGTGGATGTCTCCAGGAGTGCGTACCACAGGCGATGCTTGTTGGGTGTTAGGTGACTGTGGGTTGTGTCATGTCCCATGACGGAGGCTGAATTGTCCATAGGTTCTTTACGATGCGTCATGACATGACGTGAGATTCCCCTCCAGGCTGTCTGGACATGAGCTCATAATTTCATAAAACATCTAGGATACTTATCGTAGTTACAGTAGTAGTTTAAGTCATGACGAGGGATTGAACCCTATAAGATGAAGAACGGTTAAGGGATTGCCCTCATACCTATGTAGTATGGGATGCATAGAATCTGAACAAGTGCGCATTAGTGTCATCTAATATAAATAACTGCATTAAGGACTAGGTGCACCGCACAACATGACATCAATAGGATAGTCCCTTGTAGTTCTGTTTGTGATCAAGTTTGTGGTTTGTTTAAGTATTTGAGAATCGTTATACTATTTTCGGCATAGAGAGGATAGGCGTGTATAATATTTCGTCTGTGGTAAGCAACTGACGCGCCCACAGTTTCTATGCAGGATAAAGGGTTAACAAGACTAAAGAATGCATGCTGATTAAAGAATGATTCATGTGTTGTACATTTCAATTTATGTAAATTGTTGTAAATTGCTTCCGCTGTAAATATGAACATAAAACTTGAACTCGATACCTGTTTACTTGATACTTGGTGACATGATACATGAAACATGATGCATGAGACTTGAAACATGAAATTTGAACTTGATACTTAGAACTTGATACATGAAACTCGATACATGAAACTTGACATTGATACATGCTACTTGATACTTGACAACTTGTTACTTGAGACTTGACACTTGAATAAAATACTTGACATTAGACTTGAGACTTGACAACTTGACATTAGACTTGAGACTTGACAACTTGACACTAGACTTGAGACCCATTACTTGACACTTGTACTTGAAACTTGTCACTTGATGTTAGATACCCCTACATGTTCACATGTCACTTGCTTCACCATTGGTATTTGTTATCCAGCCTGTTTACTTGAGCTGTCCTTCTTACTAGCTAGTTTCTAGATTTTCACTACTTGTTGTATCCCTGTTACATTTTTGAATCCAATTCTTGTTCCCCATTACTTGTACTCGTTTTTACTATTTGTGACCTTAGCTTGCACTAAGGGCATTTTCTTTTGTTTTTCCATGTTTTTCTTTTTTATATTTATCAAGTAGACTTTGGAGACGTGCTACCTGTTGGAATTGGTGAGCAGACGTTCTAGACCTTGCTTGGGAAAAGCTTTCTTTAATCATTCTGTTCTGTAATTTAGTTTCTGTTGTTGTTTAAGACTTGTAACGGGCTTATGTTCCCAAGTTTTACATTTGATCCAGACTTGAAAACTTATGTGGACATTATTATTTGTTTTCAATTGTTTCCTGTTGCTTAATAAATTATTCCTGCATGCTTGGTTATAAATATATATTGTTATGTCCTTGTTATGATGCTGAGTCGATCGTACAGCTTATGGATGATATTAAATCAGTCGCTGGGCTTCGTCACGCGCTCGTATTCCATGTTTTTGGGAAGCGGGGCGTGACACTTACATTTGTGTTGCTCTGTGATTTATGCTTCTTCTTCTCCTTTCTCTAAGATGGCGGACCACTTCGACCCAGCTAGAGATGACGACTAGCACATAGTTGAAGAGGATTACTACCCTGGGTAAGCTGATTTAGATGAATAAGATCCTAAAGAATTTGAAGAGGAATTGCCTGAGTCCCGAGAGATCACTCCACCTCTGGATTCATCTGATGATTCCTCCGACGAGGAAGAACCAATTCTGAGTAGTCTCATTGTGTCTCTTCAGATTCAGGTAGAGACTTAGAGGGAGAGAGCAGAGCTGCTACAGGCACAGTGTGCGAAGTACAAGGAGAGCATTGCAACTCTCAGTCATCGTGTTTGAAAGCTCGAGAAGAGGAAAAACATGTACGATGTAATGAAGGAAAAAGTGGCGGAACTACGGGAAGAGTTTCGAGAAGCCAAGAGGAACCGTAGGAACTAAACTGTTGTATCTTCTTACTGCTTTCATTTGATGTCAAAAATGTTTTAAATTCGAATGTACAAAGTTTGGAATTCAATGAAATGAGAAGTTGATTTAAATTCATGTTTTCTACTTCGAATTTAATGGATCTTTTGCATCAGCATATGGCCGAAAGAAGAGCTCGAAGCGGAGAAGGTATGGACTTGAAAACGGAGTTAGCGAGGGTCTACCAGACACTCAATGCCACTGCCATGAATCGGAACCAAGGGAAAGTGCCTGTGAATCCAGTACCCGAAGCAACCAAACTCGTGGAATCATTCAAGTAGATAAAACCACCTGTATTCGAGGGAAATTCAGACCCTAACGCGGCTGACAACTGGATCCGACAGGTAGAGACTATCTTCGGTGTCTTGGAGACTCCGGAGGGCAGCAAGATGAAGTTGGTTGAGCTGCAGTTCGAGAAGGATGCGGCTGTGTGGTGGCAGTCGATGAAGCAGATGATGGAAGATATTGTTCTTGGCTGGGAGGAATTCTTGGAGGAGTTCTGCGGTCTTTATTTCCCATCAGACGTCCAGGAGAAGAAGGCCATAGAATTTCTAGCGCTATAGCAGGGTGGTATATCGGTTAGGGAGTATGAGACAAGGTTCACTCATCTCTCAAGGTATGTGCCCAAACTAGTGATGGACGAGGTGAAGAAGGCTCGAAAGTTCGAGCATGGTTTGAGGCCAAGTTTGAGATCCAGGATGATACCCTTGGTATCAGGAGGTTTGACAATTTGGACAAACGAGCTGTAGCCACTGAGGCGGATATGGAGCAGTTCCATGCTGTTCAGAATCGAAGGACCAACTGGAATGTTGGGTAGAGGCCCGCAATTTCTGGCAATTTCAGGGGACAATCGTCAGCCTAGAGGTTCAAACAGACGGGAGTGAATGCTGTCAACGTAGCTGGGAGACCCGAAAATAATTGGGTGAGACCTCCGGTGGTGACTTGCTTCAACTGTGGTGAGACGGGATATTACAAGTCTCAATGCCCTAAGCTGCAGAATGTCACCCGTAGTGGACCAACGCAGCAAGTTGGGAAGAAGACGTACCAGCAGGGGCGAGTATTCGCCTTGACTGAAACTGATGCTGATGAGGTGGATCACGTCATCACTGGTACGAGGGAGAATGTTTAGGAGTGTTTTTCTGTTGTTTCTCTTTTTCCCGCTTTATATAGTGAACTGTTATGTAACGAGTGTGTGTTAAGTAACAGGAGTACTTATTTTGATTGGAAAGAAAGCTGTTGTTTTGTTCAATACTGGGTCCTCTCACACTTTAGTATCACCTAAGTTTGCTAAAGTTTTGGGAGTTGAACCGAAACTCTTTCCAGGCAAGGTCTTAACAGTAGCTACTCCATCAGGGGAGACTTTAACCACTGATCGGTACTATGCGGACTGCGAGATCATGATTGGGGGAAAAATTTTCAGGATTGATCTGATCGAGCTGAATGTCTTAGGAGTCGATGTAATCATTGGCATTGATTGAATGTCGGTTTACAGTGCAAGCATCGAGTGCAAGACCAAGTAAGTAACAATGAAGGCTCCAGGAGGACCTGAAGTCACTTTTGAAGGGAAAAAGAGATGTTCTGGTTCGTTGCAGCTATCAGCAAGAGGGATGTTTCTGTAGAGGTGCAGCAAATTTCTGTGGTGCGGGATTACCCGACTGTGTTCTTGGAAGATTTGCCTGGGTTACCCCCGCATCGTGATGTGGAGTTTAGCATCACTATTCAGCCAGGGAGTACACTCATTTCCAAGGCACCGTATAGGATGGCACCTGTGGAGCAGGATGAGATCAAACGGCAAATTGAGGAACTGTTAGAGAAAGGCTTTATTCAACTGAGTGTGTCGCCCTGAGGAGCACCAGTGCTATTGGTAAAGAAGAATGATGGATCGATGAGGATGTGCATCGATTACCGAGAGCTGAATATGGTCACTATTCAGAATAAATATCCTATTACCCGAATTGACGATCTGTTCGATCGTCTACAAGGAGCGGTTGTTTTCTCAAAAATAGATCTTCGATCAGGATACCATCAGGTTTGAGTGAAGACTGAAGATGTGCATAAGACTGCGTTCAGAACTCGACACAGGCATTATGAATTCTTAGTTATGCCATTTGGAGTGACGAATGCACCTGCAATCTTCATGGATATGATGAACAGAGTTCTAAGACCGTTTATTGATTCTTTCGTCGTAGTGTTTATCGATGATATTCTTGTGTACTCTAAGTCGGAGGAGGGGCACACTGAGCATTTGGCTGCAGTTTTGAGGAAGCTTCAGGAGCATGAGTTTTATGCCAAGTTATCCAAGCGCGATTTCTGGAATCTGAAGTGGCATTCCTAGGTCATATCCTTTCTAAGGAGGGAGTGGCAACTGATCCGCAAAAGATAGAGGCGGTGAAAGATTAGGCAAGGCCTACTACGGTGAAAAAAATTAGGAGTTTTCTTAGATTGACTGGATATTACAGGAGGTTCATTCAAGGCTATGCTCAGATAGCTGTGCCGCTCACTGGTCTGACCAAGAAGAATGTGAACTTCAAGTGGACCGAACAGTGCGAGGCAAGCTTTCAGGAGTTAAAAAAGAAGCTGACTACTACTCCCATTCTGGCGTTACCTGGAGCAGGTGTAGAGTATGATGTCTACAGTGATGCTTCACATCGTGGGCTTGGTTGTGTCTTAATGCAAGAAGGGAAAGTGATCGCTTATGGGTCTAGGCAACTATGACCGCATGAGAAAAATTATCCGACTCATGATCTGGAGTTGGCTACGATTATCTTCGCCTTGAAGCAATGGAGACACTATGTGTATGGTGAGAAATTGAACATGTACACGGACCACAAAAGTTTGAAGTACATCTATCAACAGAAGGATCTGAATCTGAGGCAGAGGAGATGGCTGGAAGTACTTGAGGACATTCGTTCTGAGATTAAGTACCATCCTGGGAAGGCTAATGTTGTTGCTGAATCACTTAGCCGCAAGAGCAGTCTGGCTAGTTTGATTACAACTCAGAGGCATCTTGCAAAAGAGTTGGATCGGGCTGGTATTGAAATCGTTCTGCAAGGCTTAAGATCATCTTTAGCTAAGTTGAGGCTTCAACCAACGCTGAATGAAAGGACTGTCGCAAGTCCGAAGGAAGATGCAGAGATTCAGAAGATGAAGGAGCAGGTTGGTGCTGGCAGGTTTTCCGAGTTTCAGATCAGGGATGAAGTACTGTGGTTTGGAGAGAGGTTGTGTGTTCCGGATCAAGCAGAATTGTCGAAAAGCATTCTTCAGGAGGTACATGCTACTTGTTTGTCTGTATATCCTAGGAGTACCAAGATGTATAGGGACATTAAGCAGCATTTCTGGTGGTCAGGTTTGAAGCGGGATGTGGCTGAGTTCGTGGCGAAGTGTGAGATCTGTCAGCAGGTCAAAACCAAAAATTAGAAATCCGGAGGTCTATTGCAACCGTTACCTATTCCGAAATGGAAGTGGGATAACATCAGCATGGATTTTATCACGGTTTTGCCCAAGAGTTCCAAGGGTAATGATGCGATTTGGGTCATAGTCGATCGACTAACCAAGTCCGCTCACTTCTTAGCGATGAAACTCACTTCGTCTATGAATAAGTTGGCTGAGCTGTATGTTGGAGAGATCGTCAAGCTTCATGGTGTTCTGTTAACCATTGTGTCTGATCGAGATGCGTGGTTTACTTCACATTTTTGGAGGAGTCTTCATACAGCTTTGGGTACCAAGACAGATTTCAGCACTGCTTTTCATTCGCAGACCGATGGGCAGACCGAGAGAGTCAACCGTATTCTTGAGGAAATGCGTCAGTGTTATGTACTAGACTTTGGAGGCAATTGGAAAGGTATTTAGCTCTAGTACAGTTTGCTTACAACAACAATTTTCAGACTAGTATTGGGATGGCGCCGTACGAAGCTCTGTATGGCAGGAAGTGCAGAACACCTGTCTGTTGGTTCAAAGTTGGGGAGCGGCAGATGTTTGGGCCTGAGATTGTGCAGCAAACCTTTGAAAAGATCGATCTGATCAGGAAGAGGTTGGTGGATGCTCAGAGTAGGCAGAAGAGCTATGCAGACAACCAAAGGAGGGACCTTGAGTTTGAGGTTGGTGATTTTGTCTTTCTGAAGGTTTCACCTAGCTAGGGTGTGATTCGCTTCGGCAGAGGTGGGAAATTAGCCCCGAGGTTCATAGGCCCATACAAGATATTCAAGCGGATTGAGAAAACTGCTTATTGGTTAGAGTTGTCGGAGGAGTTTTCTCAGGTGCACAATGTCTTCCATGTGTCTATGCTGAGAGGGTACATTCCAGATCCGAGTTACCATTTGCCCGAAGTGTCGGAGGGTTTGCAGTTGGATCTGAGTTACATTGAGCTTACAGTTAAGATTGTCGATCGTCGGGAGAAAGTCTTAAGGAACAAGACGATACCGATAGTCAAAGTAGTCTGGAGGAACCAGTTGGTTGAAGAGGCTACTTGGGAATCTGAGGATGATAAAAGATCATTCTGAGCTCTTTGTGTGATTTGTATCTTCTTCTCTTTCCTTTTCTTATCTCTTTGTTGTATTCCTGTTTTTCTCACTCTTTAAGTGTAGTTCCGGGGACGGAACTATTCTAAGGAGGGAGTGCTGTAACACCCTAAATTTTATTTATGAAGAGTTTGTGATTTTACGTGTTTTGCACGTATAATTTCATATGTATAATTTATTTTATAAAAAAAAATATTTCTTTATAGCATGAACAAGAAATTGTTCTCTTTATTTAACAAGAAAAAAAAAAGAAAAAAAAGAGAGAAGACTATTTTAAAAGCCTAATTAAACTCTATGCCTATTTGTCTCTTTTAGCCCATCCTTATTTAATTAATTAAATTAATTAGTAGAGCTCATGTTTAATTGGCCCATTAGTGAGCCCATTTAACTTAATCCTCTTTCAAATAGCCTAACTTCATGAACAATTAATTTTTTTCACATGAACAAATTTGTAAATGGGGGACACTACAATGGCACGTGCATGCACTAGCATGTGCAATGTGCACACTCTTGTAGTTGGCCGGATTGTGCATGGGAAAGAGGGAGAGTGGATGAGATAGTGGGGTGGTTACTTCATGATGGGAAGTTATTACAACTCCCTACTTCATCTTGGCCCCTGATCCTTAACCATATGATCTCATCCTAGCCTTCCATTTACCCTAAAAATTTGTATAAATACCCTCTCCCCCCCCCCCCCCAACACTAGTTCTCCTTGCACCTAAAATTGAAAAAAAAAAAGAGAGAAAAGAAATACAAGTTAGTGAGACAAAAGATTGAGGAGTTTGTGAGTTTAAAAGATTGAGTGGCAAAATTGTGTGTGTTCCCCCACCTATAGTTGGTCGGCCCATTCCCAAGGAGCAAGAAGAAGTTCCATCATCATCAAGCTAGGAGGAGAAGCAACTTGGTGGCTCAAACTAGGAGGAGAAGACTTTCCTTGTTTATTATAGGAGATCCCTAGGAAATTTTGTGTGTTTTCTCTCCATTAGAGGTGGGTGGATTTCTTAAACTTCTAATTAGACATCATGCTAGGGTATGTTTGATAAGATTAAGAAGAAACTATAACTAATCTGGCCATGTGATGTGAAAATGAGACAAATTGACATTTGTAGGAATGTATGTTAAAAGAATGTTAATTAATTGCAAAAAATTGTGATTGTTAGTTTAGAATTTACCATGCTACCATGCTCTATTTGATTGTTATGTGCTAGATTAAGAAGATATGCTTGTATGTTAAATAATTGAAAGAAGAATTGTGGAAAGAATGTGAAATGGCATTTTATTACTGAAATAATTGTATAATGGTAACAAAATTAATATAAGTGATCTAGAAATGTTTTAAAATGCAAATTTGTAGAAAGAATATGCTTGTTTTCTCTAAAATTGAAATTAAATAGAAAAATACAAGTAGAAGGCAAAAATTATGCTTTTGCATCAAAAATGAAATTTTAATCTACCGGACTACTGTAATTATAATGAAAATGAATTCTGGAGTTTTTGAATTAATTTGGAGAAGAAGAAAGGACTTAAAAATACTCATTTGTGTAAGAATTCGAAATAACCGAGCCTCTGACTTTAACCCCTAAAAACCCCACACTATATCAGTCTGGTCACTTAGACCAATTGGTTAACGGGTGCTTGGGTGTTAATGTAGCTTGCGGGTGACCCTTGTGTTCTCGGGTTCGAAACTGGGCTCTGCCCTTTTTATTTTTTTCTGTTCTTGAATAAAACCCAAACCGAAACCGAAACCTCTTATAGTTTAAAACCCCTGCCTTATCGTGTTTGCGCCTTAGCCCAGTTGTCTTTCGGTGGTGGGCGGCTAGTCTCAGGTCTTAGGTTCGATTCCTGGCTTCGGCAGAATTAAAACATTTTGATTTTTGGGTTTAAAAATTGATATTTTTGGTTTTTAAAATTCAAAAAAATACTATAATTATTCTAAAACTATGTGGATTCTATAAAAAATACTTGTGCATTATTTGACTAAAATAAAGTGACTTAAAAGCGAAAATTGAGTAGACTTGCATGAAATTGACATTTGTATAAATATGAAAAGTGATTATTTTTCATGAGAAAATTTTATTAAGTTATAAAAGAGAAATTTTTAAGTGTGTTGATTATGGACTTTTATTCATCTATTTTGGGTTTTGTGTGCACTCTAAAGATAGATGAAAAATACAATTTTGTGGATTGAATTAAGTAAAAGAAAGAAGTACTAGTATGGGAATCTAATGGATTTATTGAAATAAAATTTTGAGTTTGAAATACATGAATTAAAATTGAACCTTATACATGAGATTTGATTCATAGAAAAGAAGGAATCGTGTTAATTGTGAAAAAGAACTTATGAGTATGAAGACTCAAATTTTGTGATTATGAAGTGAAATTGAGAACTGGAGTGTAGCTAAGCCTCATACCGGCATTGAAAAGAAATATGTTGAAATAAAATTTAAAATGAAAAGACCAAGATTTTGGTCATGTTATATAAATGGTTAAGACTGGTATAGTGGAAGGGCTAACTCTAGAGAATTGATTTTATTCATGATTCAAATAACTAAGGACTAGACACATAGTGAAGATGTGATGAAAATAAAAGAAAAACACGAGTAGGGGGGCCTCGGAGCTACGATGTGAGAATATTCATAGGCTGTCTACACAATGCGTCGTGTCATGACGTGGATATGTCTCCAGGAGTCCGTACCGCAGGCGACGCTTGTGAGGTGTTTGGTGACTGCGGGTGGTGTCATGTCCCATGACGGAGGTTGAATTGTCCATAGGTTCTTCACGATGCATCGTGACATAACGTGGGATTCCCCTCCAGGCTATTTGAACATGAGCTCGTAACTCATAGAACATCTAGGATACTTATCGTAGTTACAGTAGTAGTCTAAGTCATGAAGAGAGATTGAACCCTACAAAATGAAGAACGGCTAAGGGCTTGCCCTCAGACCTATATAGTATGGGATGCATAGAATCTGAACAAGTGCGCATTAGGGTCATGTAACATACATAACTGCATTAAGGACTAAGTGCACCGCATAACCCGACATCAATAGGATAGTCCCTTGTAGTTTTGTTTGGGATCAAGTTTTTGGTTTGTTTAAGTATTTGAAAATCGTTATACTGTTCGGCATAGAGAGGATAGCCATGTATAATATTTTGTCGGTTGTAAGCAACTGACGTGCCCACAGTTTCTATGCAGGGTAAAGTGATTAACAAGACTAAAGAATGCATGCTGATTAAAGAATGATTCAAGTGTTGTATATTTCAATTCATGTAATTTATTTTAAATTGCTTTTGCTGTAAATATGTAATGTAAATGTAACTCTGATGTAACGAAAGTTTTTAATTCCTTGTAAAATTGTACGAAGAGAAATGTAAAGATCCTGTGGAACTTCGAATTCAGTCTGTTTTGGAATTCGGGGTGTTACAGTACTTGATTACTTGGATTTATTTGTATTTGGGAAATGTGACCCAGGATATTGACTTGTTCAGATCTGGATTATTTGAGATTAATATATTTTTGTTTCAAGTATTCTTGTTGGTATTTTGATTCATATGTGCATCCTTGGTTGACTTCTATTGCTTCTGACTCTGATTATTCTTATGAAATGTTATAAAGATTCCGAACAGCTTATGGATGATAAAAATCATTCGCTGGGCTTTGTCACGTATCCGTATTTCGTATTTCCTTTTTAGGAAGTGGGGCATGACAATTGTACTCATTTTATTTTCGCTGTGTTGTTGTAAAGAACATGTTGAAATCAAAAGGTTTTAAATTCATTGTAAATTTGTACGAATTTGAAGTAAAAGATCTTGTTTTGCTACGAATTACTTGTGTTTTGAATTCGGGACGTTACACTATCTGTTTGCTCCTACACCAAAATAAACAGCAATAGATTGACATCGTCTGTGGGAAACTACATAAATCTGACTTACCGCCATGCCACCAAGACTAAGAGGCAAAGCGGTGGCATCAAGCCATCGCACCAACTCTCTTTGTCAACCAGCTCCTCCTTTGGAAGATTAGCTAGCCCTAATAGTCTAGTTAAGCTCCTATCAATGAAAAGGCATCAGGGGGCTCTCGACAAAGCCGACATGAACAACATCCTCTATACAACCGTGTCTCAGTCCATAATGCGCTGACCAATTCAATGGCTTTGCGAGGCTTTTGTGGATCTAGAGATCTCTGCCAAATCATAAGTGCCAAGCAACAAGGAACTGATCTACGAATCTGCTTGGACAAGATGCGCGCCCGAACTGAGGCCTCCCACTCAGAATGTCAGGTAAACCGAACAAACAACTCTCCTAGACAGAGATCAAGGCATTCCTCCTCTCGTAGGAAGCGTACTGCAATAAGAAGCCCAGCTTATGAGAGTCGGATGCTTTTTAAGTGGAACAAAGAGAAAGATTGCCCCAGTCACTAGGGCCGAATTGGAAAGTTCAAGCTCAACATCTTTCGAGCTATCCAAGATGGTCAAAATCTGGGCCAACCCTCTAAAGAAGAATCTGGCGACTCAACTTGATCCAAGGGGAAAGACGAAAAAGTCCTTCGCCATATCCGAGAGGTAAAAGATAGTCTAGAACAGATGAAAAACGAGGGGAACTCCTCCAACATGGATTACCATCCAAGTCGACCTCCTTTCAAAAAAACCATCCTTGATGCACCCATCCCAAAGGACTTCAAAGCTCCTCAATTCGAATCATACGATGGGGAATCAGACTCGACTGACCATATTGAGGGTTTCAAGACCCTCATGATGGTCTACAATGCCACCAATGCACTCATGTGTCGAACACCCCCCGCAACAATGAAAGGATCAGCAAGGGAATGGTACTCCCGCCTCACTCCAGTCAATATTCTCCTTCAACCAGCTCGATGAGCTCTTCATTGCGCACTTTGTTACAGGTCGCAAGGCTGAAAAAATAAGTGCCTTTTTATTGGAATTGAAACTTAAGGATGGAGAACTGCTGAAGGACTTTGACAAGTGCTTCACTGCTGGAGCAAGGTCCATTTCATCCCTAGAATCATTAGTGGCGGCTACCATTTTCCACCACAACATCACTAACAAATACCTGAAAGCCTTCCCGTGAAGAAGCCACCTAAAAATTTCACTGAGCTTCTGGAAAGGAGTGACAAATATATCAGAGTCAAGAAAGCTTTTTATCCTCAAGGCAAGAACGATTCATCTTCCAGGAACAAACAGAAGAATACAAAAGAGGAAGGACCCAGGAAATTTTGGAAAGACGACGCAGGTCAATGCTATCCACCTCCAGCACCACGATTCGACAAGTTCACTCCTCTCAATGCAATCATATAATCCATCCTCATGGAACTTAAGAAGGACAAAATAATCTACCCTGCCCCAAAGATGCCCACATTAAACAAGAGAAGAGACAAGAACAAGTGGGGCGCATTTCACACTGATCATGGACACACTACTGACAACTGTCGAGCCCTCAAAGAAGAACTTAAATTTCTGCTCGCCTGGGCTATCTCTCCCAGTTTTTACAAAACAACAATGCTGAAACTTCTCCGGCACAGGGGGCTAATAAGCGTCGAGAGTGGCCCTCCAAATCACGAGACGCAGAACATATGGTCATTCTCCACACCATTACAAAGGTCCAATGGGGGGAGATTCCAACTGCTCCCGCAAATACTTTATTCAACTCAGTACATAACATCCTACCTACCAAAAGCACCGGGATCCCGATATCTTTATCCGACAAAGACTTAGAAGTTGTTCAAATACCTCATTGCGAATCATTGGTCATAAACCTTTGCATGGTGAATCATGAGGTACGCAGCATCCTGGTGGACAACGGTAGCTCAGTAAAATTCTTTTCATGAACACTTTCAACGGCCTCAAACTCTACCGTGACCGGCTCAAGCCGGCCGGCTATACACTCCACGAATTCTCTGGTGTCCCCGTTCAAGTAGAAGGAATCATCACACTTGATGTGATAGCAGAAAAAGCCCCCACTATTCGAATAGAAGCACTGGACTATATGGTAGTCGATGTCAAAGCATGTAACATCTCAGAAAAATAAAATAATTTTTAATATTTTTGCACGTGCTTTGTACGTAAAATTTTATGCGTTTTAGTCCCTAAATTTTCTAAAAGTTATGCACATTTTTTTTCTCTTTTATTTGTGACATTTGTATTATTTATTTTCAATTAAAACCCATAGCCCTAAAATCTATTTTAAAGTCCACTAGAAAATTAATTAAAAGAGAAGCCCATGATTAAATTCTACATTTAAATACATATTTAAAAGCTACCACACTTGTCATGTAACAAACACCTACAATTAACTAAATAACACTGAATATATAGAATGAAAAGTGTTTGCACATTATGTGCACGTTCACGTGTGTGCACTGGGGGGTATTGGCCAGCTGCACTTCATGGGGGAGTGGAGAGAGAGTGTGGAGTAGTGGTTTAATTAGTGGGTAATTAGTTATTCTAACTACTCCTAAATTACCCTATCAATACCCTACACCATATGCCATTCCTAAACACAAAAAAATTAAAACAAAACAAAAAGATTATGCTATGGTTTCGGTGGGCTTGCTGTTGCTATGTTGTTGGTTTCGGAAAAGGGAGAAAGGAAGGCCGACACTTTGGGGATCTTTGGAGGTTTTCTTTGAAGGGACTTTCTACTAGGGGAATTCTACACTATAGGTGGGTGTCTTTTCTTGCTTTCTAATTGGGTATAGAATGCATGCTTAGGAAATTCATGTTAGAGTTGTAGATGTAGCATGAGTTATTTAACTTCAATTACCTTTGTGTGATGCATATTGTATTAACATCTAGAAATTTAGTAGTTGATAAATGTGAAGAAAAAAAATGCATGTTAATGGAAACTTACAATGTGGAATTATTGTGTAGTCAAACTACAATTTATATTAGAATATCTTATATGGTTGTCATGCAAATTGTAATATACTATGATTGGGTTTTGTAGATAAATTTTAAGTATATGTGAAGGGGGTTTAAGTTGTGCTTTGATTGGGGTAGATTATAATTTTATGGAGAGATTTTCCCCATCATTTCAAATAACGTTAAAAAGAAAAATATATTCATGTTAGTAGAGTAGTAGTAGTAATTTATAAAGGCATATGTGTATGAAAGTTCCCAAAAAATTGCTCTCTACATTTTTTGTGTATAGAATCACCCTATTATAAATAAAATCAATATGAAATTGTTTCTGGAATTTTGGAGATTTATTTTATGAACAAACAAATTTGAAACAAACGATAGAAATCAATTTGAATGAAGAAGTAAAAATATATGGGAAAAACATAGAGTGGGGTTAAGAGGATTTTAACTCCTATATAATCAATTAGAATGTTAGGACTATTTGGTTCCTGTGTGAGGGATTTGGGCGCTCTGTGCGCGCATGGCTTCGTGTCTTGGGAGGCTCTGTCCTTTTGAAAAAATCGATTTTTTACAAATTAACAGTAAATGTGTACTTAAGGAATTGAAGAGACTTTCTTTCGATATCCGCTATTTGGCCTAGTTGTCCTGGGCGCTGTCTTGGGCACTGTCTTAGTTGGCTGCTGGTCTCGGGTTCGACCCTGGCCATGAACATTTTCTTTTTATTTATATTTCTAAGGGATTTTCATGCTATAAAATTTGGGAAAAATTATAATATTATTCTAAAATATTATTAAAGCTTTAGGAAATAATTCCACAATATTTATGATATATTTTTGAGGATTAGAGGTGATATTCACATTAAATTATGTGTTGGAGAAATCTTTGAATCCAAATTAAAAATGAAATTTTTTGCATGATTAGAGAGAATTAAAAGAAGAGTACAATTTAGACTCATCTTCGTAAATTTCATGGATATTTGATTTATTTGATTAAGTGAATAGTTGGGGGTAGCTTACCAGGTTTTAAATTAGTTCAATCGTTATTGAAAGTTGAAGTTGATTACTTCATGTTTATATGAACACAAAGAAAATGAATAAAGAAGAAATTATGAACGATGAATGATTTATCCATGCTGAGATTAGATATAACCTAACTGATCTCTATTATTGAGATGGTTGTTGGAATCTAGAGGCTAGGCGAGACCATTAGTAACCGGCATTTTTTGTGAATAATGAATTTGAAAAGTAACCACTGTGGGTTAACTTTCTCGTTGAGAAGTAGTCAGTGTGGGCTAACTTTCTCTCGTGTTGATTTAAGTCTGGTAGGGTAAGGTAGCTCTAGGTTGTGATGATTCTTTTAATTAAAAACTTAAGGACATGCACTAAGGGGAGATGTGATGAAGTATAGGCAAACATGAGTATGAGGGCATTGATAGCGCGGTGGGAGGTTATCTCCAGAATTATCGGGGTTACGGCTCGCGGTAGGAGATATTCTTTCATAATTACCGGGATCGAGACGATGCTCATGGAGTATTTGTGTGATGAGGTACCGATGATAGCGCGGTGTGGGTTTCGTTTCTAGAATTATCGGGGTGTGAGGTGTGATGGCCAAAAATCACTCGCGGTGGGAGAACGACTCTCAAGAATTATCGGGTTCATAGCTCGCGGTGTAGGTATTCGCCTCCAGAATTATCGGGGTTACGACTCGCGATGGGAGAGTGATACTCTAGAATTATCGGGGTGGTACTAAATACTCACAAGATATCTAAACCTTACATTAGTCACTGTAGTAATTCATGGCGAGGAATTTAACCTTATAATGTGGAGTATGTATGTGCTTGCCCTCGGACCAAAGTAGAATGGGATGCATAAAATCCGAACATGTATGCATTAGTATCGTCGTAGTGTAAAATCTGCATTAGGCATTAAGTCATATCATACACTGACATGTTTAGGATAGTCACTTTTTACAATTTATTGTGCATTCAAGTGTGTGTTTGCTAAAGTAAGAGAATCACTGTTTTATAGTATTGCGTCAGTTGTATGTAACTGACGTGCCCACAGTTTTTCAGTGAAGGACTTGGATTGGCAAAAAGACATAAAGATGAATTGATTCTAAAGACTATTTTCAGATTTAATATGTAACCCCCATTCCCGCAAATACATATCTCCTGAGTATTTTCTGTATTTCAATTTTTTATAAATTCATTATGTGCTAAATTCGGTTTAGATTTTATATTAAAATATCTTTTAATCGACAATTATATTTATTTTCGAATAGTGGTATATTTTAACTTTGTTTTGTAATCCTAATTGATAAATTATTTATATTTGAGCCCAAATCAAATGTATTATTACTATTTGGATTATTTTAATAAATTTGTTAAAACCAAATCTTATTTTATTATGTAATCTTATCGTTATTATTATTATTATTATTATTATTATTATTATTATTATTATTATTATTATTATTATTATTATTATTATTATTATTATTATTATTATTATTATTATTATTATTCTTGTTATCATTATTATTATTATTATTATTATTGTTATTATTATTATTCATTCTTTAATTGTTTATTAATTTGCGAAAGCTTATAGATGCTAATCTATATTTTATTATTATTGGGGTATGGATTTTATGTATGCTATTTGATTTAATTAATTAATATGTACTACTATATTATTATATTTTGGCCATATCAAATCCAATCTTATTTATTTTGTGAATCCGTACATTCGATTGTGTTTATTAGTAGTTGCATTACTATTTGATTTAATTGCTATATTATATTACTATTGATTTATTGTTCAATTTTTAATCCAAATCCTAAATTTTTTTTCCCTATTGGATTTAAACCCAATCCTAAACCTTTTAGCCTTCTCTTATTGAATCCTAACCCGCAACCCATTAACCCAACATCTTAAACTCCCTATAAATACTAATCTTTTCTTAACCCTATCATTAACCCTAATTATCTACACAGCCGCCATTCAACCCTCCCCCAACCCTAGCCTACTGTACAACCCCCTCCCCTGTCCCTGTTCATCTTCAACCTCCTACTTACCTTCATCGCCATCGACATCGCCCTCATTCTTCACCTCATCTTCATCAACCTCATCGTCAACCTCCTCCCCTGCCTCTTCACTGCTTGCTCCTTCCGAGCGCCCCAACCTCACCGCTCCCCTGTCTTGCTAAGCCTCCATAGCCTTTCCCCCGTCGCTCGAGGCCTCTGCCATTGCTGTCACCCCCTAGCTCCCACTCTGTCCTCATGCCAGCAGCCAGTCGACCACCATCGCCCCCTCTTCTTGTAACACCCCGAATTTCAAATAAGGACAAATTCGATATTTCACAGGATCTTTACTTCACTTCGTACAATTTTACAAGGAAATGTAAAACTTTTCATTCATAATACATCAGAGTTCAATTACAACTTGGTTTTGCACAGCGGAAGAATAAAATTTACAATAAAACGTTTACAACATCTTTAAAATAAAACAGCATCAGCATATCCACTTTATAGCTCCATGAATAGTCCTTTACCTGCATATCAATCTGTGGGCACGTCAGTTACTTACAACTGACGAAATGTTATACACGGCTATCCTCTCTATGCCGGGAATAGTATAACGATCTCATACTTTAACAAATCACAAAAAGATTGAATGAACAAGTAAAGTGTCAAAGTGATTATTCTAAACATAAGTGTATGTCATGCCTTAATGCCTAATGCACACATTTCTATACTAGGATGACACTAATGCACACTTGTTCAGATTCTATGCATCCCATACTACATAGGTCTGAGGGCAAGCGCCTACGTACTCCACATTAAAGGGTTCGATCCCTCGCCATGAGACTATCCAGTAATAAAACAAGTTTTAGAGTTATTTCACAGATACGGATCTCAGCCTCCCTGGCTAGCCTCCCTGGCTTATATTAACAGATCCCAGCCTCCCTGGCTATTATATCGTGATGATAATCCCGTAAATGCCCTTCTAGCCCCAGTATATACATATTCTTTGGAGTATGGTAAACATCCGTCGACTACCCTAAGTCCCGGATAAAATACAGTCCATCTCCTATGGGGCAACCACAGTCCACCAACTGGGTCTATAGCCACGGAGATCCACCGCCGACTATATAGAAGCACCCATTTACATTTGCACAAGTTTATCACATCTTCACTTAAGTGCCTAATTATTTTTAGTTCAAGACATGAATATGTTATCACCCTAGAATCAGTTTTACCTCATACCGGATTTATTCACAAAATACGAGATCGCCCGACGGCATTATCTCAAAATCATATCAATTCTTTCTTTCAAAATTACCGGTAACCGAAGTCTTACTAATTCTTAATCATAATCTTTCATGTACAAGAAACATGGGTACACATACCCTTTAGTAATCATATCTTAAACTTATATAATTTCTTCTTTCAACTTAATCACAAGTAATCATAGTCTCATCATTATTCATTATCTAGTCATCCGTTCACATTCTTTATAAGCAAAGGAATAATTTCTTTTATGAACACAATTCTATCACATGAGATTTCATAATAAAATCAAGCCATTATAATATCTCACTTTACTTAGAATATTCTTCGAACAAATAAGAGTAAAATTCTCTTCAAGAAAATCACTTCACAAAAGTAATACTTTACATTTCTTCTTAAAACATATAAACCTTGTAGTAAATATGAAGACTACATTATACAATGCACAAGTAGCCGAACAACTAGTTTGCTACAGTTTGCTTGGGTACATAGGCCAAATATTTTCGAAAGTGGACCAGTTATGGACTAACTTTGGTAAATATTTTCAAAAGTGGACCAGTCGGGTAAATATTTTCCACGGTGGATCAGTTTCGGAAATTATTTTCTTTTTACCCTTTTCATTATCCCTTCCATTATCCCCCCGTGCACGTGTGCACGTGTATGATACTAGTTATTATAATCATATACATGCTTATAATATAACATTCCTGAAGGTATCAATGTACCCATATGTTAAAATAATTATGAACCATATTGCAAAGTACTAAATAAACAAGAACATCCCGGAATTAAAACTAAATTATTGCATATCGTAAATGATGTACCATGTTTAATATAATTATAATATTAGCCCTTATGCTATGAAATTTATTAAAAACATTTGCATATTCCAAACTGAGGTTTAGTGAGAAATAGTAACTAACTATTTTTAAACCCATTTGCACAAATAAGAAATTACTACATATTTATTTTGACAACAAGAGAAGTCTCAACAATCTTCCTACAAATTATACATTTCGACATTTACAATCATGCATACTAGTATGGTTTATGACAGTAATTTATTTTATTATTTTTAACTATCGTGATGGAAAATTGTTCTCTTAGTCATAACAATATTTCTACCATTCATAAACACAATATATTTATCCCATCACATTTTACTTTATTTATCAAAATTAGCATGTTTGTACTACAATTTGAAAGTATAAAAAAAAATCAACCACTAACACAATATTAATCTTTCTTTCTTATTCATTAATCAACATGACCCTAGAACATAAACTAAAACAACATTTTTCAACAAATTTTCCATACAAAAGAATACACTTTTAACATGCATAACATTTTTCAAGCATTCTAACATGATCTATGGTATTAGTTCTTTAGTCAAAATCTCTTATTATTTGTTTAATCATAACAATATTGTTTTCATTCATAGCATGTAACACTAACATGAAATCTTAACTACATATCAAAACAAAATGCTCATATTTTGTCACTAGCATGCATAGTTCTAAATTAGAAAGCATGAGAACCCACCTTTTGTTTGAAGGTTGAAAACTACAAGTGAATGGCTCCTTCTTGCTCCGAGCTTCACAAGAAACTCCTAGTCCTCTTCTCCTCCTAGCCAAAGCTCCAAGCAAGAGAACCTCCAAGCACAATAACTTTCTTACTCTCTTTCTTTTTCTTACACTCTTTTCTTTCTCTCTTGCTTCTCTTTTCTTTTCTTTCTTTCTCTTGCTTTCATTCTAATTTTTGTGTGTGAAATGAAAAGGGGTAGGGTGCTATTTATAGGATTTTGGGAAGGTGTATGTTGCAAAATTTCATCCCCAATAAATTACTCTATTTAATTCTTACAACCATTCCAATTCTAAACTCCTAAAACCTACAACTCTCCACCTCCCCACTTTTCCAAAGCACTAACTCCTCTCATTCATTCTCCCTCTTTTTCTCTTCATGCAAACCGGCTCATATGTGCTGTGTTTACACACCAAGTGGGCCTCCATGTCAAGTGCCACATCCACTTGTTGCTTTGACTAAGTCAAGCACAGCAAGGTCCATTCTTCAATTTCACATGATGGGCCCATTAATACCATTCAGCATATATAACTCCATCCATGAATACACAGCAACCTATTCTTAAAGTTTTCAACATATATTCTATATACATCTACCATACTGTCAATTTTTTCCTACTCCATTATATATTTCTCATACAAACATTTATAACATATACTATTATGTTTTTAATTCGAAATTACGGCGTGTTATACACTCCAGAATTTATTTTTGAAAAACAAATACGTTTAAATACGTGCATCGAAACAAACACGTGCGTCGCACGTGAAAACACGAAAATGCAAAAATCGACTTTATTGATGAAAATTCATTAAGTATAATTAAAAATACTATAGTCAAAATTACTTTTACTAATTTACATATTTTTCATGATGAAATCACAGCACGTGCATTATACGTGCAGAAAATCGAAAAATGCATTTTAATCAAAACAAGGGGAAAATAAATTTTCGTTTTATAAAATAGATTTAAATACATAAAAATAAATAATTTAAACCTATAGAAAATATTGTACGTAGTGGTGGAAGCACGTGCATCAAAACACGTAAAAAGCACGTAGATTATGGAGATTGAAATATTATATTTTAGTTGACTGAAATCAATATGAAAAATGTATAAATAGTACGAATCCAAAATATGTAGTGAAACACATTACAAAATATACGTGCGTAATACCCAGGGGCAAAATTGTAATTCCAATTTTGCGGGGTGTTACACTTCTTCCTCTGTTTTGCCATTGCCAAAACCCAGTC
The DNA here is from genome assembly GCA_017893485.1 of Hemerocallis citrina. Lineage (NCBI taxonomy): Eukaryota > Viridiplantae > Streptophyta > Magnoliopsida > Asparagales > Asphodelaceae > Hemerocallis > Hemerocallis citrina. Next base: position 234,419,523 of record CM030364.1, on the reverse strand, counting down.
CCCATCCTCTTCTCGTTGCTCCAACCACCATCTCCTCGTCTGCACCATCATCCTCATCCCCCTGCTTTCATCAATCTCTTCAAGCCACCATTGCCATCGCCTCCACCTTCGTCGCCCCCACTCCTTCATTATAGTCTTCAACCTCACACCCCCATCGCCCTTTATCTCCTCTGTTTTTCCCGCCTAAGCCCGAACTCGACTTCCATCTTTCGCCTCCATCACCTGCTGGACCACCCCATTGCTCTCTCATGTGCACTGCCGCTCGCTGCCCAGTCCAACGCCGCCACCGTCGAAGCCAAACCTAGACGTTCCCGTTGTTGCTATTGTGAAGATTACTGCTCGCTGTGTGATTGCCGATCCACTGAGTTTCGGTTGTTTGCTGCTGTGTCGAATTGGATTGTTGTTTGCTGTTGTGTCGGATTGGATTACTGTTTGCTGTTGAGTCAGATTGGATTGCTATTTCTGTTATGTGCTCTTGTTGTTGTGGTTGTGCACATAGTGTGCACGAGTCGCTGTGTTCTTGCAGTTGCACGTTCTGCCGCCGTGTATTGTTACCATTGGGATTCTCATCCTGTTATTCTATTGTATTCAGATTAACCGTCTAAAAGGCAAGTCTTTCTTAAACTAGTTTATTTTTCTTGTTCAAGAATTATTTGATCCCTGCAAGTAGATCCTGATTGTTTATCGTATTGTTATATTGTTCATCTTCCGTTGAGTATATTAAGAATTTACACGAACTAACCCAAGATATTCTTGACTTTGAGCCATCATCTTTAACTCGAACTCTAGTCCCTATTGCACAATGCATATGCATGTTATACATGAAAATAACTAGATCCATGTTATAGAACTGTTTGATGACTAGAATGTTCCCGATTGAATATTATTTCCCTGAACTAGTTGCCCTGATTATAAATTGCATCGTTAATCTTGGAATTACATGTTAATCACCAAATAGAACTTTTGTTAATTAATTACCATAATATTGCATGCTTGTGTGATGAAAATATTGCCAATTCATGTTAAATTATTTTCTAGTCTGCTGTCTACTTCATTTTGTATCAAACTTTCGAACTTGTTACTCTAGTAATTTGAATGAACTATGTAAACATGAATTGTAGCTCCATGTGTCTACTTTCCAAAAAAAATCGACGGAATTGAATTCCGGTATATAATCGGTTAGATATCTGATTTTTAGTACTGCTGGGTCTGAATTTCCAGACTCGCAATTACATGTGTATCATCCTGATTTAGTAAAAAAAGGAACATGTTAACATTAAAATTAAAATGTGAAATTAATTTGGCTGAGACTAGACATGCTTAGGGATCACCCTGAATTTTTTTGAATTTTATTGATAAGTTTTCTGACCTAATACATATATGTGAATACAATCTATATCCTGCTGCCTGAACATAAAATCTGTAAAGAATAAGAATTTGGACCCAGTTTCTGGGATTTTTATATGCCGTGTGTATATGCACTGGAGCCAACAGAGAGTATAGTATCTATAAATTCTAGAGGATCCAGATTTGTTTTCCTGTAGCAGCGGGAATACCTATTTTTGTACAGTAACATCCTGTTGTCCAGATTGTGTGATTTGCATTGATTTAGTATAAATGTTTTGTAACACCTCGAATTTGTAAAATACCGAAAATGCCTGTTTTTTATATATTTTGAGTGGTGAAAATTATTTTTGATGTATTTTAATTAAATATTGATATTAGTATGAATATTTGTGGTAGATTGGTATTATTGATATATTTGGGCCATGAGTTGAGATTTTATGTGAATAAATATTGTTCATTTTATTTTATAATTTTGGGGGATTATTATCAGCTAATTTTAATGTATTTAGTATTGTTTGTATTAAGATAGAAAATAGTTGGGGTTTATTTGTAATATATTGGATTTGGAGGGCTTATAGGTAATTATACCTTACTATTATTATTTATATACCTTATATTTTCAAATAACCCCTCCCTTATTTCTTTCCTTCCTTCTTTCTTTCTTCCCCCTTCCCGTTCACGTCACCCGACCGAAAAAAAAAAAGAAGCCACCGAACCCATTCGGTTGGCCATTCCCCCACCCAAATCTCTTCCATTTCTCCATGGTTTTTAAATTAAACTGAGAGGTATACTAATTGAAGGGTTCTCTACAATGTGGTAGCATCGGATTTTCGAAAGGATTCCGAAAAGGTATACCCTATTTTATTTATTCGCATAAAATTAAGTGTGGTTAGTTTTATCAAGTAGGATTATTATGATAGAGAAATTTAGAGAGGTTGGAAGTGGTAGATTGGAGGAATTGGTAGATGGTTAGAGAAATTGTAAGTTGTTGATAAATTAGGATTTTGGGTTTGTAAAATAGAGTTATATACCTGAGAATTATCCCTTATATGGTAGTAAAAATTGTAGTGAGCCATTAGAATAAAATGAGGAGTGGTGATTTTGGCATAAACTCGAATTATGGAGTTTATGAAATCGGGTAGAAAACTCGATCTAAATAATTGTAGAAAATGCATATGAGGGTGTAGAGTATTATGAAAGGATTAATATAAATTTAGGATGATTTTTATAGGCTTAAGCTCAATTAAATTGAGTGAAATAGACTATAGGTGAAAAGTGCACGCCGGGTGTTCGATGAAATGCCCGAGCAAGATTTAGGTGAGAATTTGATGGATTCGGAGGTGTAGTTGAGTCTTATTATTATTATTAACCCTAATATGTGAGATTAGGACAAGGGATTAAGGAATTTAGAAAATAGGAATTTTTCTTATTAGAAAGCCTCCGATCAATAAGGGAGTGTTTGTATTAGAACCCGAATTCGAAATCTATCGATGTAGCTCACCTACATATGTCATTTATGACGCGTGGGTGAAGACGGATTGAAATTTGGAGGTTCGAAGGTTGAGTTTTGAGCTTTAAACTAATCGGTTCTATAATTTTTCAATTAGGAGGAAAAAGTCGAACTTCGACTGGCTACAGGACGGACGTGGGACATCGTTTGCTCGATCCGTCAGGTGAGTATGTTGTATTTATAAATATTTTATATTGTGGCCGAATTTCGTGTCTTTGTGATGTATTTCGTAGAAGTTATATTAAAAACTGATTTTGAATGAAAATACGGATTTTTAAGGGTCCGAAACTGAGTTTTTGTGATATTTGAGGAAATTAACTATTTTAAGTATACAATACCTATATTATGGGTTAATGTGACGTGTTGAAGTATAAAAAATAAATATATTAAATCGTTTATGCATATTTTTACCCCGTGCATGTTTTGCGCATGTTTTTGGGATATATAGGCCGATATAGGCAATTGGGTATATGCAGAGCCTGGTGTATGGGCTAGCATGCTATAGATGGATGTTATAAGATGTAATTAGATGAAATTAGTGATTGTGATCATATTTTGAAAATCCGTGTAATTATAGTGCCCGTTTTGTGCATGTTTTGGGGCATATAAGCCCTTATAGGTGATTTTACTTATATGAAACATGATGTATGAGCTGGTATGCTATAATTAGATATTATAAGATTTAATTAGAGGGAATAAGTGAATTTGGCCCCTTATTCTGGAAAACCCGCATGTGTGGTGTTTATTTGTAATATATATATAGAGGATTATGATGTGTGATGCAATAATTGATGAAATTAAATAAGTGGGTACATGTTTACATTCTAATCATGTTCGAAGACAAGTAATGGGTAATCATATGATGTTATTATGTGGTGAAGTATATTTTGATATGCTTACGATACGGAATAACACCTTATAATTCTTTTAATTCTTTTAATTAATGATATAACTTGGCGTATGTCTATATGCGATTTAAGAAAGTAGTAAATATCATGGTACCCTTAATGTGGATTGTTATGGCAAAATAATTATCTTGGCGCATTAATATTATGTAATAATATGATATGATGAGTTATGTGTGGAATAACAGGGTGTGTGCATAACCTGGTATATTGATATGAAAATAAAAGTTTAGCTGGTACGTGTTAATAAAATGTGGTATTAATTTTTGTGATTAAAGTCAAGGTGTGGCAATTATTGAATTCATAAGTGAAATGCGTGTGTTGATAAAGTAAAATGGAAAGATGCAATGATTAATGCTAATAACAAATGGTTTTGTTGACCAGTACCTACAGCAATCCTGGGGGTTTGGGCTAGACCTCCTAACGCCCAAGGACCGGCTTGGGAATAGTGGACCCAAACTATGTTTGGGGTGCGTGGATTTTATCGCGCAAGCTATCGACTTGAGGCCCGGTTTTCCTCGATGACAGCTGTCGCGAGGAAGTACCCAGTTTATCTGGGGCGTGGTTTTTCCCTCCTGGCTATCGACTGGGAGGAAGTACCCAGTTTACCTGGGGCGTGGTTTTTCCCTCGATGACAGCCGTCGCGAGGAAGTACCCAGTTTATCTGGGGTGTGGTTTTTCCCTCCTGGCTATCGGCTTGGAGGAAGTACCCAGTTTACCTGGGGCGTGGTTTTTCCCTCGATGATAGACGTCGCGAGGAAGTACCCAGTTTACCTTGGGCGTGGTTTTTCCCTCGCTAGTTCGGCTAGGAGGAAGACGTAGCCTCGGACGAGTAAGACTCAGTGTGAGCATCGGACCGCGTGTTTACTGGGCTGTCGGCTTTCAGTATGTTGGGATACTGTGGCTCACTGGTCGACAAACTAATAAAATAACTTTGTGTTAATAAAAATGTGAGAGTAAAGAAAGTGGATAGTAAATTGTGAATTGTGTGTGGAAAAGAAAGTGGATAGTAAAATGTGAATTGCATGTGGAAAAGAAAGTGGATAGTGAAACGTGAATTGTGTGTGGGAAAGAAAGTTGTTGTGAATGAAGTAAATGTGAAAGTGAATGAGTTATGAGTTAGTGTATGAAAAGAAGTGATAAATGCAGTGCGTGGTTAATTTAAAATGATAATAATAGAAGAAACACGTGTTCTTATGAATAATACGAAGTAATGGTATTATGTGTGTGATCATTAAAGTAAAATACAGTTGATGTGAGTTGTACCTTGGAATTGTGTCAAGGAACTACCTGCCCACTATTTCTGTGGAAATGGTGGGAACTACCTGCCTTGGCATAATTCGCGGGGTGAGTTGTTATAATAGTGGTAATGATTGATGGAAATGAGAAATAAAGTAAAGTGAAGATGATAAATGATTGAAGTGATTAATAACCAAGTTATCGGCTTGAGATGTGATGTGATATTACCCAAACTATGTGTTTGGGGTGCGGTGATTATTACCCAAGCTATCGGCTATGGGGTGTGATATGTTGTGGCCCCAGATTGTGTTTGGGGATTAAGTGAAAATGATAATAAGATTTATTGTTTATAAGAATTAGAAATTACTAAAGTGATATAATGAGATGTGAATGAGCTATAAAACATGGTTTTGATGCAATGAGTATAAGTATTCTAATTAATGATGTGTTAATGATGTGATGAAATGTGAGTAAATCGCATGGGCAATGAGATGTGGTATTTATGTCATAATGCATGAAGGAAGGTGGTATTATGAGAATAGATGCATATGTTTATGATGTGATACTTATTATAACACAATAAAATAAATACCTGTATTATGAGATTGGGTATGAAAATGGTTATGAAAGAAAGTATGTTGTGATATGAGTTTGTGTACCTTGGAAGTGTGTCGGAGAACTACTCGCCCGCTATTTCCGTGGAAATGGTGGGAACTACCTGCCTCGGCACAACTTCCAGGATGAATGTGTATGTTGATGACATAATATAAGTTAATGAAACGCATGGCTTAATAGAGTTGGAGAAATGATGTAATAATATCATGTAGTTATATTAATATACATAGTGAAATGCTGATGTGACGATAAGTGTGGAAAGATGAATATTCGTATTATGCGAATGTAAGACAAGGATATATATGAGGTTGATGTGAAATATATAGCGGAAAGGTGTGAATTATGGGAAATTTTGTGATTCGATGCTTATTTGACGAGTATTTGGATATAATTCGTATTGATGATGTTTTTAAGTTCAGATATTCCAGGTGTACCTTCTTACATGATGTTTGTCAGTTTAAATTATTTTCTTTATGCAATTTAATTCATTTGTTAGATTTTTAAATTATACTCACACCAGAAATGGCTGACCCCTTAGTGTTTGGGGGGTTAGGGAAGTCTGAGGACTACCCTAGATTCCCCACTGTTGCAGGTTCTCATCAGTACAGAGGTGAGGCGTGGATTGGTAGGATAAATTTTTATTTTAAAACTTTGTACTATTTAGTTATAGGAATAGTAAAATTTATGATCTAAATTGTATTATGGGTGTATAAGCATGTATATGACGATGATGAGTATAGTGTGAGGTGGTGTGGTATGTTTGTGACCCGTACCCATCTCGTTGTGGAGTACCGGGCTCTGTGGTAGGTTTTACAAGGATTTTTCTAAAATTTTACCTCGTTTTTCAAAGAAATTTATAGTTTTTAATTGATGTTTGATAATCCGTTATGAGTTTGGCCCCCAGAGCATTATATTATATTGCCTGTGTGTATCTACTCATTTTGGCTTGGGGAGCCCATGAAAATATTATGTGGATTGTGAGCTACGGAATTTTGAGCAGAATTCCGTAAGCTTTTTGTGTTTCGGGGCAAAATTTACAGGGGAGACTCTGTCAAAATTTTCCCTGAAATATAACTTTCTTAGTTTATGATTAAAGTGATATAGAAATTGAAGGAATTGAATTTGGAGACTTAGTTTTCAAAAAAAAATAAAAATTTTGGGGTGTTACATGTTTCTTGCCTTGTCTGTAATGAGTAGAATTAGTCACACCTTGCATTACAAAACATTGACACCTTCTTGCATGCTAACATTAGGATGTAATAAAATATTAACACCGGGGTATCAAGGGTCGACTTGGTAGTGAACAATATACGGGACTGTACTAGGAAGGGAGCTCGTGGTTTCCCTATTGTTACTGAATAACTGAATAACTGGATAACTGCATATTATTCCTTGAACATTGATACTAAATAACTGAATGACTGAATAACTGAATAACTGAATGACTGAATAACTGAATAACTGAATACTGAAAATCATTTACATGTTTCCCGAGTACATGATCCGTAGAGTTCGCCATCACGGTCTAAAACGATCACTGTTTGCATGCACTGAACCTGTGGAATGGGACACAGTATTACATGCATTAGATAGGTTAATAAAATTAATAACAACCCTAAATTGACATTGCATGCTTGATCCCGTTTATTGTCATCATTATTGATCATGAAATATAACGAGTAATTGTCTCGTAATTGAATATAGACCCTTGACATTATTGCCAATCCTTATTTTTGTTCTTGACTTTGATCCAGTCCTTTATTCTTGATATGTCATGTTTCTTATTGTTCTCTGTTTCTCTACTTGCTATCCATGACTTACTCTAAGGATAATTTTTCTCATCTTTTTAGATGAAGTATTCACAGGTGATCAAGGAGCAATACCAGAAGGACTTGGTGAGCAATAATTTTAGAGATGAAGCTCAAGAACTGATTGCTTGCATTATCTTTATGCTATTTTTCCCTTTGAACATTGTTATTGTATTTGTACTTTGTTTTGGGCTTTGTTGACCCGAAGTTTGTTTTTATCTCAGATGTTGGATATTGTGCTTGGATTATTTCATTGATTATTGAAATTGTTCTTCGTTCATGTTATTCTCTTGCATGGTTGTGATTGTGGTTCATATTGTTGAGTTAGACTGATACAGCTTATGGATGGTGTTTACATCATTCGTTGGGCATTCTTTATGTGCTCGGATTCCCGTATTTTGAGAAGCGGGGCGGAAAATAAGTTGTTGATGTCAAAGTTGTATATATCGTGTTGTATTCATTTAAATCCGCTGCGTTGATGTAAAGAACAATGTTGGATAATAAAAAGTTTTAATTTCCTTGTAAAATTGTACGAATTTGAAGTATAAGATCTTGTTGTGCTACGAATTACATGTAAATGGAATTTGGAGCGTTACAGAGCCGCATACAACGTAATATTCGGCTATCCCGGCCTAGCAGCCTTCCAGGCAGTTTCTTCCAACTTCCACATGAAAATGAAGTTCCCATCAACAACAGGCGTAGGCTAAGTTGTAGGGTGCCAACACGCAGCACGAGCATGCTACACCGCTACAATGGGGGGCTCGGTTCTCCCTCTAGACGTCATATAGTTACCGCCAGAAAGTAATCACAATAATTCCAAGACTGTAAACAAGCTTGAAGTCACTGCCATACAAAATCATGTCGAGAACTTATAAACCCGTCAAATCATCTCTTAACAGGTCCTAATTCGTTCTTATCATAACACAATAATAAACCTGAATCCCCCGCCCAAAGCCACACTGGTCATTCAATAGAAAGAACTAGTCCTTCCAAAACACATTGGCAACCTTGAAAACCTCTCATTCTTATGCAAACAAGTGGGAGGCTCGTTCCAAAACAGGCAAGTCCAGGCAAGGTCTACCAAGTTGTTTGCCTAATGAATCATCAACTTGAAGACCCTGGGGGCAAGAAGATATCAGCAGGACTTGGAAAGTAGAACACCTTATGAAGTCGAATGAAGGCATCTAAAACGTCCTCTTTTAGTAGTAATAGTAAATTTTCTCAATTTATAATAAAGGCCATCCACTAGAGCAGTCATTTAGTTTTACTTTTTAATAAAGACCACTTCCATTACCGATCACTGCATGTAATAACAGTCAGCCACTACAGAAGCTGCATAGTTTTATTTTCGAATAAAATTTTGTATTAATTTTTGCAAAATTCTTGTACAACTCAACAGATGCATACAATGAGTTAAAAACCAAGTTTATCCCTAAAAACGGCACCAAAGACTCATTAAAAGCTCCTTATAAGATGAGTATGGATTCCAGACCATGGTTCGAAGTTACTCTAGCTATTTGCAACAAAGCAAGTTCAGAGTTCGTTTTGCCATTTGATCTGCTCCTGCAATTTGTTAGCAACTCGATGACAGGTTCAGAGTCCATACCCATGGCTCAATGTCACTTTACCAACTTGCGACAAAGCAAGTCCAGAGTTCAACTCGCCATTCGATCTACTCCTGCAACCTGTTAATATCTAAACTAACATGTTCGGAATCCATACCATGGTTCGGAGTTACTTTAGCAACCTGTAATCAAGCGCGTTCGGAGTTCAACTCGCCATTCGACGTGTTCCTAAAACTATTTAAAATTCCATAAAGATAGATTACAGGTTCAAAATTGTGGATTGCAGTTACTCCAATAAAACTTGCAAAAGCAACACTTGGAGTTCAACTCACCACTCGATGTGACTCACAATTTATTCGAAGACCCATACAGCAAGTTTGGAAAACAACTCTACCTCAGAGTTGCTCCTACAACTAGCTAGTTATAAGACGGATAAGTTCTAAACTCCATCAAACATTGTGCACATCGTCGACAGTTCGTCAACAGTTCAATCTCAATAATGGTCTCATTACTACTGCAAAATTACAAAGAGTCTACGTTTCACGCCTAAGAATTGCTACAAAAGTCTTGCAAACATTATACAATAAGTTGTCCTACAAGTCCTCCTTCCAGCTACACAATAGGAGGGTGCTTCGCCTAAAAGACACACACCTCTTCATTGGTCTCCTGCCAGCTAACAGTTCTCCGGCGCCACGTCAACTCCTGAATATAAAATTCAAGACAAGTCTTCCTTGGCGAGCATGCTCTAAGCCTTTCCTACCACCTTCACCTGAGAAAGCTCCAATTTTGTCCGACATAACACGCCGTGCAAACGGACAAGTCCTAACACCGTCAAGTGCAACGTATCATGAAGGAGAGTAAGCTTAATGTCCCGAGGACCTCATTCGATGTATACAACTGCTTTCAGCAAAGAGAAGAACGGAATCACCTCAATACTAAACAAACAAAAAGGACTTCACTTCGACATCAAGAAGACTCGGAACGAGCTCCGCCAACAACTCGTTGACTCTAAACAACGAGTTCAATGCCTTGATCTCCACTCAATCTCCGTCAACAACTTGTTTACCCCAAACAACGAGTTCAACGCTCTGATCTCTGCTTAAGCTCCATTAACAACTCATCAACTCCGAACAATGAGTTCGGCGCCTTGCGCTTCGCTCAGGCTCCATCAATAATTCATTGAATTCAAACAATGAGTTCAATGCTCTGCTCACCACTCGAGCTCCATCAATAACTCGTTAGCTTCAAACAATGAGTTCAACGCTCTGCTCACTACTCAAGCTCCATCAACAACTCGTTGGATCCAAACAACAAGTTCAACACTCCTCTCTCCGCTCGAGCTCCATCAACAACTCGTTGACTCCAAACAATGAATTCAATGCTCGCTTACTGCATGAGGTGCATCAACAACTTGTTAACTCCAAACAATGAGTTCAATGCTCTGCTCTCTGCATGAGCTTCATCAACAATAAGTTCAACGCTCTAACTCTACTTGAGCTCTATCAGCAACTCGAGGGCTCCAAACCACGAGTTCAATGCTCTATTCTCTGCCCGAGCTCTATCAAGAACTCGTTAACTCCAAACAACGAGTTCAACATTCTACTCTCTGCATGAGCTCCATCAACAACTTGTTGACTCTAAATAATGAGTTCAATGCTCTGCGCTTTGCTTGCACTCCATCAACAACTCGTTGATTCCAAACAACGAGTTCAATGCTCTGCTTATCACCCAGGCTCCATCAAAAACTCATTGGCTCCAAACAATGAGTTCAACACCTTGATCCTCGTCCAGGCTCCATCAATAACTCGTTGACTCCAAACAATGAGTTCAATGCCTTAATCTTTGCTCAGGCTCCATCAATAACTCGTTAACTCCAAACAATGAGTTCAAACCTTACTATGCTTGAGCTCCATCAATTGCTCAGTGATCCCATACAAAGAGTTCAAGCTCGATCCTTCGAACAACCCCATAATTTCATGCAACATGTTCGTCGCCTAAGACTGTTTCAGAGTTGCCTCTTCAAACTTGCTAGGCGCAAACGACAAGTTCAACATTCAAATCCCTCTCAGAGTTGCCTCTCCAAACTCGCTAGGAGCAAATGAAAAGTTTAAATGATCAACTCTATCTCATAGTTGACTCTATAAACTTGCTGGAATCAGACAACAAAGCTCTACATCAACTCGATTAAGGAGTTGCCCCTCCAAGCTTGCCAAAATCAAATGTCAAGTTCTACATTCAGCTCCCCCTCAGAGTTGCCTCTCCAAACTTGTTGGTAACAAACAACAAGTTGAAATATCCAAATCCGTCATAGAGTTGAATCTACTCACCTGCTGGGCATCAAACGACAAGCACTACGTTTAACTCTGTCCAGAGTTCTCTCCAAACTTACTTGGCGCAAACGAAAAGCTCTACAACCAACTTTATCTCATGGATGTCCCTATAAATTTTCCAGGCGCAAATAACAAGTTCCAACTCTATCATAGAATTCTCTCCCAACTTGATGGGGTCAAACATCAAGTTCAACGCTCAACTCCATTTTAGAGTTACCTCCAAAAACTTGTTGGGAATAAACAACAAGTCCAATGATTAACTCCGCTACAAGTTGTCTCTTTAAACTTGCTGGGGTCAAACATCAAGCTTTACGACCCACTCCGTCTCAAAGTTGTCTCTCAAAACTTTCTGGGCACAAAAGACAAGTTCAAACTTCTAACTCTGTCACAGGATTCCCTGAAAACTTGTTGGGCGTAAACAACAAGTTCAAATGACCAACCCTGTCTTACAGTTGTCTCTATAACTCGGTTGTACCAAAAAGCGGGTTTAACGTTCAACTCCGACTAGAGTTGCCCCTACAAACGTGTTGGGAACCAACCATGGGTTCATACGTCAAACTTCGTCATCGAATTCTTCCTACTCACTTGCCGGGCATCAAACGGCAAGCTCAACTCGCAATCCGTCTCAGAGTTGCCACTACAACACATGCTGGGCACAAACGACAATTTCAACATCCAACTTCGTCGCAGAGTTCTCTATAAACTTGTTGGGATCAAACGGCAAGCTCAGCGTGTAACTCTGCCTCAGAGTTGCCTCAACCAACTTGTTGGGATCAAACAGCAAGTCTGTAGTCCAACCGCCTTCTGAATATTATTCCTATAATAATTCTTCTAGATCAGCTACATATGCAAGATCCAACGGTCAATGCACTTTGCCCCTAGACCAACAGAATGCTCGTCCAATGGTGAAATGCTCAATCGAAAAAATAAGCAAACAATACAATGCTTGGTTAGCGATAGAGCGGTTCAACAAAACGAACGACATATATTTGATCGATAAGTACAATAAGCAATGACCCATCAAGAGAGCTTCAAAACTCGAACTCAGCTCTGAGCACAATGTCGACATCGACAAAAAGCTCCACACAAAGCTTCAAGAGAAGAGATGAATAAAATCTTGCTACTTAGCTCATTCAAGAAGATTTATCTCCTACCTCGCCACAAGAACTCGAACGCGAAGCACAACCCACTTTCTTCCAAAATGATCTAAGAATTAGAAGTTGACTATGCTCGAAGTTAGACAAAAAATATCGAAAGCGGAAAGGATGGGAGAAGCCCTGAGTATGCAGGCTCAAGAGGATAAACTGGTCCACAAATTCGAACCCGTAACCCAAAGTCCGATAAGACCAACTCCTAAAAAGAGTGGTTGAAAGAGGATTACAGTTTCAAATTCGACCTGATATCAAGATCCAAAACCCGAACCTCCATCTTCTTCCAAATTTCTTATTCTTTAAAGCCTCTTGTCCATCATTGAGCTCCGATGAATTCCAAACTCTGTTATGAGCTCAAATGCGACAAACTTTACAGCTCGACGACGTAAACTCCAAACCAGCCTAAAATTCTAGCCCGGCGAGAATCAGCAGCTCGACCAAACTCGAGCTTGATGAGAGTGAGTATCTCGACCAAAATTCGAGCACGACGAGAAAGCAGAGCTCGACCAAGGAAATGGCAGCTCAACAAAACTCTAGCTCGATGAGAGCATAACTCGATGAGAGAGAGGAGCTCAACCAGCTGCAGCTCAACAAAATTCTAGCTCGTCGAGAGAGCAGCTCGACCAAAGCTAGAGCTTGACGAGGAGTAGCTCGAAGAAGGTGACAAACATGCTCGACCAAAGTGGCAGCACGACAGCGAAGCCAGATCGACGAGGCGAGGAACGAGCTCGACCAAAGGAGCTCGACAGCCATGAGCTCGAACAAGGAGCTCGATAGCCATGAGCTCGACCAAGGGAACTCGACAGCCACGAGCTCGACAGTCGCGTGCTCGAGCAAAGAAGAGATCGACTGATACGAAATTGACCAAGAGTAGCTCGGCCAAACCCTAGCTCGACCAAAAATAGAGCTCAAAAACACAAATAAAAAAGGGGAGCTCGACGAACTTGTTGTTCGATTCGGGGGGCTCCGTACCAGGGGTGTATTGGATTGAGATTTCAAAAGATTTTAAAAGAATTGAGAATCCCAGTATTTAAGGAATTTATGGAGAATTCACCTAAAACTTTGACTGGATTTATAAGGATTTTAAAATAGTTTGATGGAATTCTTATTATGAATTTAATGAAATTCGAAGGAATTCGATGACAATAGACTTTATAATTAGTTCATTTCCTACACAAGATTGTCATTCTCATAAGAGTAGTACGAATAAATATCAAGGCACCTCGCAAGTCATAAAAATGTCATTCTCATAAGATTTTTCTGAAGTACTAAGACACCCACATAAACAAAAGTAACAGCAAAAAAGAAAGAGCCCTACATGAGAGAGCTATTGATGAGTCCATCAATTCAATACTCGCTGTTTTAACATTCTGAAATAGCATAAAATAATAATAACTAATAATACCCGGTAACCAAAGTCATGGAGAAAAATATCTATAAGGAGCACCAACTCTCCCGTTAGGCATCATAACTCTACCACATCTCCTTATCAACTCAATATTCGTTGTTTCTGCACCATATGTCTTCTAGTTAATAGTTTCACTATATAGGCCACATCATACAAACCATGGAACGTTATCCATTTCGTCCTATACCTGCAACGAGAAACCAATTTATGCCATAGCAATCTTGAGAATATTTTTGAATCAACTCCGTCACGTTGATTTTGATTGAAATTGATTCCATTGTCTTTCAAGAGGCGGATGGAGGCCTCTGCGTGGGGATCGGTGGTTGGGTTAAATTATGGTTTGGGTTGAATTAGGCCTCTGCGTGGGGATCAGAGGTTGGGGGATCGGAGGTCAGGAGGCAGAAGAGAGGAGGAAGAAGACGATGGCGAGAGGAAGGGATTAAGGTTTGGGTTTATTTGGGGTTAATTTGGGGCATATGTACAAGAAACAAAACCATACTCACCAATGGCTTGAAAGTTTCTACAGAGAAGGTGAGAATTGCAAAGGCTTTTGATATTTATACCTCAGACCCTAGATTCCATCTAAATCCTCCAAATTCTCAATTCTACCAAAATCAATAACTTTTTGAATACACCGAGAATTTAATGGGGTCATTTAAAATCTCAATTGAATACACCAAGAATTGAATAGAATCACTTAAAGTCTCAATTGAATACATTGTGACTTTTATAAACTCCTTTAAAATCCTAATAGAATACACTAGGATTTTCACATTCTTTTAAATTCTTTTCAAATTCCAATCCAATACACCCCTGTACATTCAGAATTTCGCACGGGGGGTTAGGGATTTATGTCCTATGTTTTGTTGAGCTAAGCAACACGATCAATACAAAACCACCAAGCAAATAGAAGATCATACCAAATACACAAAACACACAATTTCGTCTTGGTTTAGGCAAACCCTAATCTGGAGGAGAAAAACCGATATGATAATCAACTAGAAAAGATACAAGAGGTACAACTCTCAACACGACTCTCTCTCAAACCTCACTAGAAATACTAGTTGTTTACAATTGAAAAACCTCTCAAACTCTCTTCATTGAAGTACTTTCTCTCTCTCTCTTGGCTCTCAATGAAGGTCAATTACAATAATATATAGATCTCTACAGAAACTCTAATTTGATATCTTGATACAATAGGCATCCGACATTTCGGAATAGATAACCATACGATGAGAGCTGTACGATCTAACTTAGAAAAAAAGTCGGGCTTCAAACGAATTCCTAAGACTCGCACCCAAACACAAATAGCCGCGATGCGGTCGACTGCACTTGGCCTCTCGCCAAACCCGAGGGGGTGTTGATCAACTGCACAGTCGACCGCACATGCTCATATTGTTGTTGTTGCATCACATCTTCCATCCAATCGTTGCTTCAATTGTTTTACTTCCTTGTCTTCTTATCGAACTTAGTATGCAAGACATTAATCCAACAGGGCGTTCGAACATTTTTGTATCCATGCAGGTGGTAGATTTGTGATTGATGAGATGGAGAAGAGTCTGAGGTTGTCAATGGAGGACGTGGAGCCGTCAAGGATGACATTGCATCGGTTTGGGAATGTGTCGAGTAGTTTGCTATGGTATGAGGTGAAGTATATAGATTCGAAAGGGATGATGATGAACGAGATAGGGTTTGGGAATGGGTTTAAGTGCAACAGTGCAGTTTGGAAATGTTTGAGGTGTATTAAGCCGGAAAATTTTGCCCTACTGCCCCACTTTTTGAAAATATTTAACGCTCTGCCCTACTTCCCAAAACAATTAGCGATTTGCCCTTGTTTAGGACACGTTAGCATAAACCATTATTGAAAATAACGGCATAGCTTATTTACGTGCCATTATTTTCAATAACGACATCTATTTTACATTTTTTTCATGCCGTTATTTGGAATAACGGCATCAGTATATTTCTCTTACAGGTGTGAATCTTCTAACTTTAAAAAGTTCTAAGTGTGGAAAAGACATATAAATAATGCCGTTATGCTGAATAACGGCATTCGAATGACTGATGCCGTTATTGGAGATAACGGCATCAGTTATATATAAATATGAACTCTTGTCGTTGTTTGGAAACAGAGAGAATGAATAAAAAGTTTTTTAAAATATATATATATATATAACTGATGCCATTATTTGGAATAACGGCATCAGTTATAAATTTTTATTTTTTTAACTTATTCGTCAGAGAGGATGAATAATAAGTTACTTTTTTATAAAAAAAAATTTATAACTGATGTCGTTATTCCAAATAACGGCATCAGTATTGAGAATGCCGTTATTAGAAATAACGGCATCTGTTATAAGGTTTTCACCTTGCAATTTTTTCTCTAAGTGGAGACTACAAGCTGTCGAAAAACAAAACAACCTATGCCGTTATTCCAAATAACGGCATGACACTTTTTTTTCAAACAGATGCTGTTATTGGGAAGAACGGCATCGAAATAACCTATGCCGTTTTTTCCAATAACGTTTCTTGCTGACGTGTTCTAAATAAGGGCATATCGCTAATTGTTTTGGGAAGTGGGGCAGAGCACGAAATATTTTCAAAAAGTGGGGTAGTACGGCAAAATTTTCTATTAAGCCGCCGGTGTCGGTGGATAGGCCATGGCCCGACTGCATTGATTGGTACCCTGCCGAAATTCCCGATGTCATTTAGCTCTAAAAGTGATCTTTTATTTCATAGCTATAGGATAGCATATAAGGTACCATGCATGGATAAAATCTAATTGAATGTATCCATCCAACCAATAAGTGAACAAAAATGCTTACTTGGCAGTGAACCTAGTTTAAACCCATGGATCAGATATATGTGTATTTTGATTTTCCGGAGTGTTTGCTTTTACCTAGGGGTGGGCATCGGTCGGTATCCGATCTAATATGGACCATCTACCATCGATCAAAAAAAAAATCGGTTTTTTAATTTTCTCATCCGCAACCAATCTGAAGCTTAATTGGATCGGTTTCCATCCAAGCCGATTAAGCTCGGTTTGGATTGGATTGGATGGTCGGTTTGGCGTGCTACTTTTCACCTTCAACATCATTCATAATTTTATTGAAATTTAAAAGATCAACTTCAATCAAACTTAAGAAACAACCTGCTATTTGTTATTCAGAAATGAATTTAAAATGAAGATTCATAAAAGCACAAGTTGTTAATGAATTTTGCACTAATTGTTTGAGATGATGACGTTTAAATGAGTGAGATAAACTTCTTTTTCACTTGCATACTTCTGTAATCTTAGTTTATTATCATAAAAGAAATATCAATAACCATAACTAATTGAATTTCAGGTGCAATAAAAAAAGACTTAGAAAATAATTTCTACTTGACTTAATTAAAGTAACTACTAAATGTTACATCAACTTTATGATTCTATTAAGTTGGGTCACACTGTAAATCAAGCATTTCTCAACAACATAACACATAGGATTATGGAGAACCAAAACATAGGTAGAACAACTGCTCGGTTTGTATTAAAGAAATTAAAAAAGACTGTTTGTATCTCAAGAAAAATGAGAAATGACTATTTGTATATTCAAGAAATTAAAGAAGAACTATATTTTTTATGGACTTATGCATAGAGGTATGGTCGGTTTGGTTTCATCGGTTATTTGAAAGCCTCATCCAACAACCGAACCGGTCCGATTGGTTATTGAAGATCAAGAACCGGTCCAATCCAAACCCCCAATTGGTTCGGTTAAAAACCGGTCGGTTCGGCTTGGATTGGTTTGGATTGGTCGGTTCGGATAATAGTTGTCCACCCCTACTTTAACCTGACCCAATTTTCTTAAATATATACCAAACTAACTCATTTTTAAAAATATTTACCCAACTTACTCAGTTTATTATAAACCCTAAAAACAAATTTCCTACATAACGCTACTTTAGAAATTATAAACTATAATATCCTTAAAACCTTATAAACACTGGATACTTCATAAAAAATTTTAAGAAACTAATATTAAAAAATCTTTTAAAATTTAAAATAAGACAACTTGATGAAAGATTAATAGAAAGAAAACATATAACTGAAATATTAGAATATTTAGTAATAACAAGTTGAGCAACTGAAAAGTTACTTAAAGAAATACAAAAAATAATAGCATACAAGGTACACCTACTAGCATATAAGACGTTACACTGTAAAAACAAGAATTAAGTTGATATTACAATGGATAATATTCCACATGAAACCAACAATATACAAATTAAATTCAATGGGAAAAGTAGAATTAGAAATTTTTATGATAAACATTCAAGAATTAGAAGAAAATTACAATGACCTAAAATACGTAGGAGATATAAGAAAAGACTTAAAAATCAAATAAGAATATAAAAGAACTAAGGAGTTAGAAGTTTAAAAATCATATATAACACACGACACAGAAGAAAAATTAGGCATAACAGGAGAATGTATGGAGTTAGAAGATATCACAAAACTTAATATAAACCTTTTAGAAATAGAAGATTTAATAGTAAATCCCAATTCAGAGGAAGTAGAAGAAGCCTTAGGAATCTAGATATAACAAACGAAGAAATAAAAATGGATCAATAAGAATACAAGACTATAACAAAACCTAAAGAAAATCCAACCAATATGTATGAATACTTAAGATCACCACTTATTAAAAGACATATTCCTGGAAAATATATGATAAAACCCGCTATGGATGTAACACCCCATAGTTTCAAAAGAAGAATAACATATATAATATATATGTGTGTTCAAAAAGATAGGTGTTGTTTGAAAAATGTTGCATGATGGCTTAATGGTGTGAAATGTGGTTTGATGGGGGGGGGGGGGGGGGGGGGGGGAGGGAGGGGAGGAGGATGAGGCACCTTATTGAAATAGCACATAGGCTGTTTGGTTGAAGAAGCATTTGACTTCGGTCAAATGCAAAAAGACTTGACTAACGTGGCCAAGCCAGGGGGCCCCACCCGGAATGTAAGAATGCTTGGCTTTCGGTTGTACAAAGGTAAGGGTATTGGGAAATTATCCCATATCGGTTAAAAACTATAATATAATATAATATAATATAAATATAATAGCTTATGATCAAGAGTTACCAATCCGTTTAACCACCTTTTGAGAGGCAGCCTGTGGTGGGCAGTTGTACTACATAGTATCTAATTTGTCTTATAACTTGTCTGAACTAGGGGCAGGGGCGTTACAAATGCCATCAGAATTCCACGGGATCTTTACTTTACTTTGTAAAATTTTATAAGGAAATTAAAACTTTTTCAATAATACATTAGAGTTCATATACATCTTTGTTTACATAGTGGAAGAATAAAAGATTACAATGAAATAAATACAACATCTTTAAATAGAATAGTATCAGCATATCCACTTTATTGCTTCATGAACTTCCATTACCTGCACGTAAGACTGTGGGTACGTCAGTTGATTACAACCGACGAAATGTTATACACGGCTATCCTCTATATGCCGAAGACAGTATAACGATCTCATTACTTTAATAAAATCACAACGGTTGAATGAATAAAGTGTAAATTGTGACTACGCTAAACATGTAAGTGTATGTCATGCCTTAATGCCTAATACACACATTTTATTCTAGGATAACACTAATGCACACTTGTTCGGATTCTATGCATCCCATACTACATAGGTCCGAGGGCAAGCACCTACGTACTCCACAATAAAGGATTCGATCTCTCGCCATGAAACTACCCAGTAATAAAACAAGGTTTAGATCATTCTACAGATATGGATCTCAGCCTCTCTGGCTAGCCTCTCTGGCAATTATAACAGATCCCAGCCTCTGTGGCTATTATATCGTGCAAATCATCCAACAAGTGACCCTCTAGCCCCGGTATATGTATATACATTGGAGACATTAAACAAAAACTATCCGCCCGATTACTCAAGATCTCGGAATCCACCGCTGACCCGTCCTCATAATCCCGGATTTAAAAATGAAAGCCCATCTCCCACGGAGCAACCTCAGTCCGCCGACTAGGTTTATAGTCCCGATGAATCGCCGCAGCCAACCCACCGCCCGACTATATAGAGCAACCCACTTATATTTGTCCAGTTGTACTACATCTTCACTTATGTGCCTAATTATTTAGCTCAAGACATGAATAAATTATCATCCCTAGAATTAGTTTTACCCCCTACCGAGCTTGTTCACAAAATACGAGATCGCCCGACGGCAATATCTCAAAATCATATCTCAAATCTTTTCTTTCAATGACGCCGGTAACCGAGGTCGTACTAACTCTTTAAATCATAATTTTCATGTACAAGAATCATGGGTGTTCACACCCTTAGTAAGCATGTCTTAAACCTAGACAATTTCATTTTCAACTTATTCACAAATGATTAATGTCTCATCTTAACTCTTATTCATGATTCCCTCATTCATCCATAAATCATTCATAAAAATAATTTTTTTCACAAACATGATTTGATCATTTGTAATCTCATTTGCATATAATAACTAAGTATTCAACAAAAATGAATAATCCCAATCAAAGACAATTAATTCACATATCAACATTTTACTTTTCTTTTAATAATATAAATCATGCTCTTAAATGATTTATTTTTTAAGACAAATCTTATTCTATCTCAACGTTACTTTTATTTTCTCCAAAATTTTTAAAAATATATTTTAAATAATTTCATTTCATTTTATATGAATACTAGAATTTATTCTCAATCTTTATTTTGCTCAAAACTCCATAATTGAAAAAAATAACCACAAAAAAAATAAAAGCTCACAAAGGGTTTTGAACCCGTGAGCCTATAGTCAGCGCCCAAAAGCCCACCTGAACGCCACTCAGTCCATATGGACTTGGTGTCCAAAGTATACACTGAAACCCCTTTATTTCTGCTCTCGGATCTATGTGAAAAAGGAAAATAAACACAAAAAGTTTTGGGCTTCAAAGGAGTCAAACCCGAGCCAACAAGAGGGTCAGCGCAACGCCAGACCGCTAGGCCGAGCACGCCCAACAGTACAAAGGATCTCTCTAGGTTTTTTTTAGGGTTCTCTGTTATTCAATTTTCCATAAAAATGTATTCGATTCCCCATTGATATAACTCTCTTATTAGACTGAAATAAACTTATAAAAACTGAGATAAATCTCTAACAGTAACTCATATTTTTCTAATCCATATTTTAGATGATTGATCTAACTTTCAATATTTCTTCTTATTAGAAAACAATATTTGCATCTATTCATTTTGATTATTGGAACCTATTATTTCTTTTATAACCAAAAGAATGAGTTCATTTGTAAATAATTCAAAAATATTATATTTGCTATCAAGAGAAGTATTTCTAACCTTTTTCATACAATCTATTGTTTTCTTTTGTTCATGCATGGCAAAAATAATTAACTCTTACTTTTTCTCATTTCCCATTTTCATGATTTACTACTAATTTTTCATCACATACAATAGTATAAATTAATTTACTTTTTATATTAAGATTCCTATTCAAAAACATACATTTACCAAACATGAAGTTTTATAAGTATTCTAACACATGGATCATGGTATCAACTCTTACATGTGTAACACCCCGTAGTTTCAAAAGAATAATAATATATATAATATATATATGTGTTCAAAAAGATAGGTGCTGTTTGAAAAATGTCGCATGATGGCTTAATGTTGTGATTTGATAATTGGGAGGGGGGAGGGGGGGCTTATTGAAACAACACATAGGCTGTTTGGTTGAAGAAAGCATTTGACTTCGGTCAAATGCAAAAAGACTTGACTAACGTGGCCAAGTCAGGGGGCCCACCCGGAATGTAAGAATGCTTGGCTTGTTAAAGAATGTGAAATGTGGTTTGATAATTAGGGGCGGGGGGGGGGGGGGGGGGGCACCTTATTGAAACAGCACGTAGGCTGTTTGGTTGAAGAAGCATTTGACTTCGGTCAAATGCAAAAAAACTTGGCTGACGTGGCCAAGCCAGGGGGGCCACCCAGAATGTACTAATGCTTGGTTTTCGGCTGTACAAAGGTAAGGGTATTGGGAAATTATCCCATATTGGTTAAAAACTATAATATAATATAATATAATATACATATAATAGCCTATGATCAAGAGTCACCAATCCGGTTAACCACCTTTTGAGAGGCAGTCTGTGGTGGGCAGTTGTACTACATAGTATCTAATTTGTCTTATAAATTGTATAAATTGTCTGAGCTAGGGGCAGGGGCATTACAATGGAAAATCGTGAAATGACAATACCAAATTATATAGAATTTGACTTTAACAAAGCAAAAAATATTGCAAAAAGAAAAAAAAACACACAAATAATGTTTGGAAAAAGATCACTATCAATAAAAAATAAACAACATGCGTTGGAACTAATACCAAATAAATACATCAGATAACCAAAATAATAATCAATTTAAGATAGAAATAGAATACTATGACAATGGTAAATGGAACAAACAAATAGCCCTTGTTGAGGACAAGTGTTCGGTGTTGGCATTTTTATCATGAAGCACTAAGAAAAGTATGAAAAGAAGAAAAGCTACCTCCTCCACTCAAAGATGTGGAGATGAATGAGGGCTAGAACTTTTTTGTATTAATTGTAGATCCAATAAATCTTGAATCTGTTTTGCAAATTCTATCTTATCTGTTGAAGAGACCATAATACTGTTTACACGAATTTTAGAGTCTTTGTATTGTTCAAATAGTTTGATCTTACAGTGTCTAGGACTCTTATCAAACCATTTTAATAGATTATCCAAGTATAAGGCCTCAAGCATATTATAGAGTAATTTTTCAAATTTCGTAGAAGGATTCAGATTATAGGCATTGCTAAACATAAAGAAATTATTGCTTATATTTCAGAAAAATTTGATAAAACATAGGTCAAATATTTCACATAAGACAAAGGTAGTGTTCTTTTTCTCCTCTTATAAGCGATTTACCTCCTGTAAGAGGTGGTCCACCTCTTACAAGAGTTTTTTTAGTGTTCTTTTTTTACCTCTCATAAGCAATTTTTTCCAAAATCGCTTATAAGCCTAAAAGGCTTCTAGTAGCCTCTTTTAAATTCTTATAAGCCTTCTATCACTTAAAAAGTCTGTATTACCCCCAAAGTCTAGAAAGACAACAAAAATTCATACCATTCATCTGTTCGACGGTTGGGCAAGCATATTCTTAGGAGGAAGTTTAATTTTCTTTTATCTTCAGATTAAGATTATAGTCTTGCTGGGCATTTACAGTCAATCTTGTGCTAATTATCTTTCCAAAGCTCAAGTTTGTTGAATTTTCACTTTACCGAAAAACATTCCTGTGCAGGAGATAATGTAAATCTTAATGATTGTCCTACGTCAAATAAGCTGGCCATTACTGTTTTTTCTCCAAGTTAGAGTACATTCATAGCAAATAGTCATTTATGGTGAGTAGAAGTATGTCAAAGTTAACATAATTTACTTTGTTAAAACATTTTGAAGTTAATAACCTTGTTTATTTTGTTTCATTTTTTTTTGTTTTTCAATTTTTTCAATTTTTTATTTCTTGAACCATAATGGTTAAGGTGATGGAAGTTTGTGAGGATCACCTTGCATACCTTTTTGAGTTCCAAAGTCTATATCAAAGGAAATAATATTATATGGTTTTCCTGTGTTTCTACTTTAAAGTGATAATATAACAACAAGAAATAATACTTTAAAGTTATAATATAACAACTATCACTTTAAAGTTTTGTTTTTCTGTGTTTCTACTTCTCTATCTCGGTTCCGGAATTATAATTGATGATTTACACTGATTTGTGAATTTAACTTGCCATTAAACTAGTTTATATATTAGTAATTTGAACTTATCTTTTCTTGTCCTTCATCTCACTATTTTTATACTTTGGGGTAATATAGACTTTGGGGTAATATTGGCTCTTGTAAAAAATCTCTTACAAGAGGTTCTTATAAGAGATTATTTTTATATAAAAAAAACACCTCAAAAAAAGGCTCTTACAAGAGGCTCTTACTGTAAATTTCTTATAAGAGGTAGCCTCTTATAAGTGACAAAAAAAGAACAGCATCAAAGAATTACTTGCTATAAAATTAGCTTTGAAAAATTCAAAGATTTATTTGTTATACAAACATTTCATAATAGAAACCGATAATAAATATGTTGCGCAATTTCTTAAGAAAAAACCATTTAACAATCCTGAGGAAAATCTTAGGAGAATTACATTAGCAATTTACTTAGAAAATTTTCCTATGATGTTAAATGTGTCCCTGGCCATACTAACTATGTTGCTGATTTTCTTACCAAGCCATGAATGAAGAGTTTAATGCAAGGTTAAAAGAACTGCTGGAGCAGATGAAGCGCTAGGAAGCATGGCAGAAAACATGCTCTAAAAAGGCTAAAAAACAAGTCTCCACAGAGACTTAAGAATCAAGAAGCATGGTGGACCCTGCTTTGGACCCCGCTAGACATAATTGAGGACAAGTGTTCGGTGTTGGCATTTTTATCATGGAGCACTAAGAAAAGTAGGAATAGAAGAAAAGTTACTTCCTCCACTCAAAGATTCGATCATATCTGCCAACACATAACTCCACCAATGAAGACCGAAGAAGTCCCTGGATGCCACTGCCTCCTCTTTTTTGTATCCATAACTAAGGCCCTCTGGCAATTGTTGTGATCATCGAAGCTTGAATAAATAAGGCCCTCGGGCCATTATTGTGATCATCGAAGCTTGTAATCTTTCTTTTTGTGTTGTATTCTGCTACATGAATAACCATATCCGTTCTGGACCCAGACTCAACCTCAGCTCGAAAACCCTGCAAATGCGCATCACCAACATGTGCCTTTTTGATCTGATCAACAAGAGACGACTGAAGCTGGAGCACCAAACAACTCCGACCAGAACTCGGCAACAAAACATTCAACTCCAACCTCCGCATCTGCTCAATCAGATCCCTCTACTGAGTCAAGAACATAACTGTCGGTATCTAGCTCAAAGCATCTGGCACCAAGTTCACTTTACCGGGATGGTATTGCAAACTGATGTTATAATCGACCATAAGTTCCAACCAACACCTTTGCCTCATGTTTAACTCCTTCTGGGTGAAGACGTAATTGAGACTTTTGTGGTCTGTAAAGATCTCCACTCGGTCCCTAAGTAAATAATGTCTCCACAGCTTCAAAGCATTGATCACTGCCGCTAACTCCAAGTCATGAGTCGGGTAGTTCTTCTCATGCGGCCTCAACTGTTACGCAACGACTCAGCCCTTCTGCATCAGAACTGCTCCAAGACCCTTACCAGAAGCATCACAGTGAATTACAAATCTGCCTGAACCATCTGGAATAGTCAACACATGCGCTGACATCAATCTGTTCTTCAACTCAACAAAAGCCACACCACACTCATCAGACCAACAGAACTTCTGATCCTTCCCAGTCAGCTTAGTCAATGGTCCCGCTATCTACGAAAAATCTTGGACGAATTTCCGATAATAGCCACCTAAACTAAGAAAACTCCTGACCTTTGAAACTGACTTGGGAACAGGCCAATCCTTCACAGCCTCAACCTTGGCTGGATCCACAGAAATACTATCATCCGAGATAATGTTCCCTAAGAAAGAAACCCTGTCGAGCCAAAACTCGCACTTGCTGAGTTTCCCATAGAGCTGATTCTCTCTCAAAATCTGTAAAACCACTCTAAGATGCTCAGCATGATCTTTCCGATTCCAAGAATACACCAAAATATCATCAATGAAGACCACCATAAATCTATCCAAGAACTGAGAAAAGACCCGGTTCATAAGACTCATGAATACAGCAGGCGCGTTCGTGACCCCGAACGACATCACAAGATACTTATAGTGCCCATATCTGGTCCAGAATGCAGTCTTCTGTACATCAGTCGCCTTCACTTTCACTTGATGGTACCCAGAACGAAGATCCAACTTCGAGAAAACAACAGCTCCACTCAACTGATCAAACAAATCATTGATCCTGGGCAACAGATACCGGTTCTTCACAGTAACACTGTTTAGTTCCCGTTAATCCACGCACAGTCGACGACTACCATCCTTCTTGTTGACAAAAATGACTGGAGCACCCCAAGGCAAAATACTGGGTCTGATGAACCCCAAATCAAGCAACTCCTGAATCTGCACCTTAAGCTCTGCTAACTCAACCGGTGTCATCCTGTAGGGACTCTTCGATAGAGGCGCCGTACCCGACTGAACTTCAATACCGAACTTTACATCCCTATCAGGAGGTTAGCTAGGCAACTCCTCTGGAAAAACATCCAGGAAATCCTAAACTACTAGAGGCACAGCCTCACAGCCTGAATGCAATTCCATCGCACAAACCTCCTGATCAACTGCAGCTCGACCAAGGGACATCTCCCCGGCATGGAACTCAAACTCTGCGCGATCTGGAATCCGAAATACAACTTTTGTCATGCCCCGCTTTCCGAAAATACAGAATACGAGCACGTAACATTGGCCCAGCGAATGTTTTCATTATCCATAAGCTGTTCCGGAATCTTTACAACATCTCACAAAATAATCAGAGTCGGAAGCAGGAGAATCAACCACATATGCATAATTGAATCAATATACCCATAGAATTTACTTGAAACAAAATGTATTAATCTCAAATAAATCAGATCAGAACAAGTCAAAAATCCTGGGTTATACTACCCAAACACAAAGAATCCAAGTAACAGAAACATTGTTCAAAATGAGCAACAGAAAATAAATGAAGATAGCAAAAGCTCCAGCCAACTAGAACTTTAGATCGCATACTCCATCGGGCAGCTGATCACCAAAATCTGCAATTTGACAAATTGCAGGAAGAAGGAAAAAGAAACAAGATTCCCGTCAATGCAAGTTATGGGCCGCTTGTAATACAGGATACAAGTACATGGGAAAAAATCACAAATACAAAATAACAGCAGGAATAAACAAGCATGGTATAAGCATGTCAACATAATAAAATGTATATCTAACATGAATCAAGCAACAAGATCATGTAGCATGGTATACTAACAGGTATAGGTAACATGTATCAAGTGTCGAGCTAACAGGTAAATAGGTAAACAAGTAACAGGTAAACAGGTAAACATGTAACAGGTAAACAGGTAACAGGTAAACAGGTAATCAGGTATACAGGTAATCAGGTTATGTCAAGTCTTGTATTATCACTATCTAGGTAGCACTTCATGCAGCCCACCTTACATGGTTGCTACATTCAAACAATTTCGCTTTAGATTTCGTAGTGGAGTCCATAGAGAAGTGTACTCAGGGATCAGGATAACAGGAAAAACATGTAGAACCTAGTGGTTCTCTTCCGAGTACACCTTCCTATAGGGTAGTATGCAGTCAGGTACAGGAAACAGGCAGAACCTAGTGGTTCTCTTCTGAATACACCTTCCTATAGGGAAGCATGTAGTCAAGAACACGTAACAGGCAGGACACAGGTCCTCTTTTCAGTACAATTCTATATTTTCCACTACTAGATCTTTCCCTTAACCCTGGCTTGGTTATTTTATTATTATAAATCAAACAAACATGTATGTATCACAAACAGGTCAAGAATATCATGATATAAACAAGTAACAGGTTCAGGATTAAGAATGAACATGTTCAAGTGAATGATAACTCATAACAGGATAAAATAACCAAATTTCTAGTTCAAGACAGCAAGACCACACTGCAATAAAATTGAGATTTCCATTGTTACAAATATGCAAACCTGAATCCGTCAAAACGTCTAGAAAATAGACTCCCAACCGAATCCAGCGAATATAAATAAGTCATATAGTATTTTAGAAAAACATAAATCAAAACTGATTTGAATACAGAAAATACGTTCAACCAGAAATCAGTAAATCGAATTCACAGTCAGGGAAACAGCATCAAAACAACTCAAATAAATCCAGGACAAATCTGGGGTATTCCCCTATATGTCTAGTATCATAATATAAAGTTTCATAATTTTCCAGTAAGATTAACTTGGCCAACGAAATTCAGAAAATATCAAGAAACGATAGTTTGGTAAATCTGGAATTCCCAACACTGCTGTACGAAAACTTTAATATCCCGCAAACCGTGAAACAAAATCCAAATCCGCCAAAGGGAGTTGAAAATAGACAAAATAAGATAACTTTCATATTTCATAAATATGTTTCATACAGGAAAAGGAACTAGAGTGAAAATACAAATTTTTACAGAACAGCGAGCAAAATCCAGCAAGTATAGTTTTCATAAATAAGCATGAAACAGTATATGAAACTCATCAATAAAATCCACCAAAATTCTGGGTAATCCCTAAATAGATATAAAAATACTGAACAAAATTTCAGATCAAAATAATATGTTTGGAACTAGTATCAAAATAATTTAGTCATCAAAATCATCAAAAAACGAAATCTGAAAATGAAATACACCTCTGTAGTAAAACAATCATATCCCACACATACGAAAACGAAATCGATCAAGGTCAAAGAGTTTGAAAAGAAGATGGATTTCTATAAAAATCATGTTTAATACTGAAGTTAAGATACTGACCTTAACATGGTCCAAAATAGTAATCAAAACTGATCATCGACAAAATACAGATTTTCTTCTTAACAACAACTCAACATACAACATACGAATCTTGTTCTAAACACAACCAAACATGTTATAGAGTCTACTAAGTGTCCAAATAACAGGAAATAAGGTATATAGCATATCTACAACAAGTATATCACATGGATCCAACCAAACACACAATTTCTCATAATTGTCTCATAAATATAATCACATCAAGAACGGTCAAAACCTAAGTTGTTTATGTCAAATTTGTGTCGTGAAGCACCTATGGTCAAATAGCACTATAGAGACAATACTCATCAACATACATCACACACGAGTTGTCTCTAGAACCCAACAACACTACAAGCGGTATTTAGTACCTGTATATGCAAAGAAATTTAATACAAGTTACTTGCCTTAACCGATGACGAAACGACTCCAAGCAAGAATAACGGGAATGGATCCCAGGCACAAACACAACGAACGGATCGAATCACGAACCAATCATGACAACGAACCACGGCAAACGAACACTCGATCTCAAGGAACCCAACACGAGCACAACTACGAACCAAACACTCCAAGAACGAACGGACGAAACCCAACGAGCACATGAACCCAAATTGAGCACGCAAACTCAACCGAACAACCACACAACCACACTCACACCTCGAACAACACGCACAAGCAACGGCACAGCGAGATGTTGTCGCTGTTGCTGCGGCGACTGCTGTCAAACAACAGGGAGGGGAACCAGCGGTGCGCGGTGCGTCGGGAGGAGGTAGGAACAGCGGAGGGCTTGCCGGCCTGGCTGTTGCTGGTGCTGCGAAGTCGGTAGAGGCTGGTGGTCACCAAGGAGACGATGACAGCGACGGAAGGCCGGGGGAGACAGCGGACGGCAGCTACGACGCGAGGAGTGCGGCTGCTGTCGCTACAGGGAACAGAAGGAGGTAAGGGAGACGGAGGTAGAGGGTGACGGGAGTCTGTAGCGTTGCAAGGGAGAGGCGGCACGAAGGTGAGGAATGGGGGAGGAAGATGGGAGATGACGAGGGTACAGGGCAAATGGAGAGGAAGGAAGGAAGGCGGCTGAGTTGTGTGGAACATGAACAGACAATGGGTTTAAAATATATAGGATGGTAAGTATTTAGGGTTAGGCTGAGTATAAGGTGACGGCTAGGTGGGTAGAAGATAACGGGTCGGATGGGAGGCTAAACGGGTTTGGGTTATATACAGGGTAATGGGTAGTTAGGGGGGTTTGGGTATTGGTTAGTTTAGGATAATGGGTTTGGGTAAATATGGGATAACGGTTTGGGTATGAAAGCGGTTCAATAAGAAAAATACAATAACTAATAAAATATAATTTTATAAAATAATGTAATTTAAATTACAATATAGAAATAATTTTGAAATAACCACAAACACAATTAACAATAGAAATGAATATTTAAATAAACAATTAAAGTTATAATAGTAACCGTAATAACAATAATACTAATAGGGTTTGTATAAAAAAAATCATCGGAAGAATAGCTACAAATAAAACTTTTCATCATAAATAGATTTTAATAGAAGATCCAAACACAAATTTTAACAAAAATAATTTGAAAGTGGAAAACTGATTTACAAAAATT